>OY283150.1:60000000-62400000 GCA_958299815.1 Sarcophaga carnaria
TAACAGGAATACCATGCCATAAAATCTCCCGAGAAAAATAATCCACATGGCATGAGCTACCACAAGTAACGTTACGTACTACAAGTAACTCCGTACTGTTGTAACCACATGTCGTTGGTTTCTAGGTCATTGAATTCAGGCCAATAGAACTTGATAATCATGGGGCTATAGCGCTCACCGTTGACAGTGGTAACCTGGCCAATGAAATTCTTAAAGACATATGGCCAGCAAATACTGTCAGACTTAAATCATCAACAAACAGTATCTTCTTCGAGATACATTGGATACTTTTGGATCTAATGTGTATTATTATCGTACCAAATTTGAAAATTTTGGTTGTTTACATACTCACTCATACAGAAATGGGCCTTATCGATGATTTTTCGATGAAATTTAGCATCAGTTACAGAACTCCGATCGTCCATGGTTATTTGACTAATCCGATTGAAGAAATGAAAACTAATTTGATAGCTGTCAATCGTCAGAGTTCGGAAAATCATGTTATTAGACTAAAGACACAATAAAACATTCGATGCTACACTATATCCAGTTATTGGGGAATATAAGTCAGCACTCGAAATCATCAACAAACAAGCAGGTACACATGTACACATTTGCTGTTTCATTAGTCGCTTTTCAATTAAGCTGGTAAAACTGGCATCAATGAGGTCGCACCAATGCAATCCATCACGATATAACTTTGCTTAAGGATTTCAAATTTTTGTAATCATCAGGCCTCAATTCTTTTCACCTAATTAATCTAGGAAACTTTCTGTCCCTCAGCCCCTCAAAGGAGGGGAGAAAAAGAAGAACGAAAATCAAATGACATGTTAGGATATACCCCACCTTTCGAGATTAGGCATGACTGAATTACCAAAAATTGTTCTGTGTTAAACCCACTACTTGTTTAAAGAGGTCATTGCTTCTGATATAGAATAGGATATGTCCTACAGTTTAAAGTCGACTACGAACGACAGATTTTTGAGAAACATTTCATGGTAATTTTATTTTATCCTCAGAGTTTTCACCAAAAATCTACTGAGAGGAAGTCGCCGACGAAATATTTTGTCATATTTCGTTTTGTTGGAGATATGTGAACTGGGATTTGAACCGTAGCCTTACGTCTAATAAGCCAAAGCACTACCTACTGGACAATGGTCTCTACAATTACTTGTAAATAAAAATGTGAAGTATTTTTTTATATTTTTGCAGTCTTATTGCACACTGTAAAGTTAATTCAAATACTGCCGGTATTAACATTTTTTATGGCTTACGTATCGTATGTACTTAAGTGTAAAAATGAAACCCAGCAGGCGTCTTGTTCAGAAAATGAAATCTTTGGCCCCCAAGTCATAAATTTCTTTGGCGATCTTAAACAAATATTAACCGAATTAACGAACAAAAAACAAATATTCTAACATTAGACTAAAGTACTGGCCTCAGTTATGACCTACAAATTATGTTTAGTAAAGCTAGTCATATAAATAATTTGTTAAAAAACACTTTTTGTTTGGTACTCATCATCTATTCTAACGGCATTTACGTTATTTATGTTGTTTTTGTTGTTCTCAATCTATAGTTGTACTTAAGAAAAAAATGCTCTTAAATCTTAAAAGGCAATTAGCGTATATCAATGATAGAATTTCTAACAATTTCTTTTGCATTTTCAATTCACTTCGAAAAATGTTTGAATCCATACAAGCGGAAAGAAACAAAAAAAATATATCATCATATCTACCGAGAAAGAAATGAAAAACAGAAAAATGCAAAATAAAAATGAAAATATTTTTAGAATTTTACGTTTTTAACTCTGCTGCTGCTGTTCTTTAGCCAATTGAAGTCATAAATATTGCGGGAAACAAAAAGAGAAGAAAAAAACATGATACTAAGCCCTTAAGCCAAGAGCTTTATGATATTTTAGTAGCTGTACTATGAGTGTACATTTAAAACGAAATTAAGTTTAATCAATTTGTTGTATGCAATACAATAAATACAAGTATTTGTATCTGAAATATATTCCCTATATTCCAGTCATATCGCTTGTGGCTTTTAACATTTTCAGTTACTTTTTTGCGTAACTTTTTTAGCTTCAGCCAGTCAGTCCTGGCGCTCTTTTGCTTGTGAAATTTGCAGAAAACAAAAAATACTTCAATTACTATAAAATTGATATGCCACCCGTTTAACATGGATTTTCGTTGGGGTTCTTTGTGTCGTCATGACCATTTGTATAAATATTATACGCTATTCGATTAGTGGGCGACTATAAAATAGGTGCTCAGTTTTGTAATTTAAGTTGTTCTACGAAGTTTACAGCATACATACATATATACAATCCTTCAGTCAGGATTACGCTCTAGCTTTTTAAGCCACTTATGCTGTGTGTGTTAATTTTATACATGAGTGGGGCGGGACCTGCAGTTTACAGACGACTGAGAACGACAGATTTTTGACAAACTTTTCATGGCAATTTTTTTTTACTCTCAAAGTTTTTGCCAGAAATCTGTTGAGCTAAAGCCACCGAAAAAATATTTTTTTTATATTCCGCTTTGTTAGAAATGTCTGACCTAAGGTTTGAACCGTGCGCTTACGTCTAATATGGCCAATACACTGCCTACTAGACTACGACGACTTACAGAATATTGTTTATAATTTGTAAACATCATTGTTGTTGTTAGGTCAGTTCTAACGAGAATTTAAATTAAATATTAAAAAATTCAAACCCCACCATAATCCATGACCACAATAAAGAATATCATAGAAGAGTTATGTAGCACTACAGTTTAGGAAAGCGTGCGGCTCAATGATCAAAGTTTCTTACCACTGCACTCAATAAGGCTCACTCAGTAAGTTTTCCAAGAGGGCCATGTTTCTATGCAACAAAAGACGACAACCCTATCATCCTAGAACTAGCTGCAGTAGACAAAACACTCGCTTAGCTGGATTAACTTTATGAATGAAACCTTTACAGAGTCAAAGAAATAATAAAAATAGATGGGGAAGATGATTTGGTGATGACATGAATAACAGATAATGATGGATTACTTTCTATTTGTACTACGTGACGGCACAAACTAAAGTGGATTGCTTTAAAAATGTTTTAGTGTGAAGCGCCAGACTTTACAAAAAGAATTCACAGGTTCCATGAACAAATTTTCGTTGGTTTTGCAGGTTGAAAACCTACAATAAATGTGGAAGTTTAAACTGAAAACTGTAACGAGGTAGACTCTCTATGAATGGTCTGATATACAGGCAATCTGTATAGAAAGTTAGGTTAGGTTCTTAGCCAAGTTCACTCGATGGCCTATAAGACCCACCTTGTCATGATCCGTCAATAGTGGGTTTGAGCCACCCCGAGTATCCGGAAGAAAGCGGTCAGTTCCCTTAATGGCACGTTCGCCAGCATGCCCAGATCTTCAAACGTTCTGTAACTTACCTAAATTCGATAACGTCTGTTCTGAAGTGCAGAACACTCGCATAAAAGGTGTTGTACCGATTCCGTTTTCTCCATCCATCAGGGCAGCTGCTGCAGTAATCTGGTGGGACAGACCGAGCTCGTTAGCGTAACTGCCAATAGCACAGTATCCCATTAGAATTCTTCTTAGAATGCGAACCGTTCTCCTGTCGAACTGAAGTACAACACTGGTTTGTTTGGCATACAAGGATACATAAAATTTAGCAGCGGGACCTTGTAATTTTCTCAACCTTCGGGTAAATTAGTGATTTTACTATGGCCTGTGGATTTGGTGAAATATCATGTATTGCCTGTAAAACGCATGAGAATAAATGATGATGTTGATGATGGGCGTATAATAAAGAAAGCACTGTTTCATGAGTTCGCAGCAGATTCGTATTATTATGCTACTCAATCACAGAGGCGTTGTTTAGATCAAGAATTGCAGCTCCGGCTCCAGTCAGCGGTAACGGCTTTTGAAAGACCTACACTAACTACCATCAGACCCCAGATACCGTTTAGAAAGCAATGAAACAGTTGCAGAGGTGGAAGTAAAAATATGTGTACACTGTAATGGATAATAAGCCAGGACCAATGAATTGAGATGCTAACAGCTGCTATAACTTAGTTTACAGATAAAAACTCTGCAAATAATGCACATTTCTTTAGAAAGAGCCCCTAAAAACCTACGTATTGTTGTTACAATTGTTGGTTGTCGCCGTAGCCCAGTAGGTACTGCATTGGCTTATTAGACGTAAAGCCAGGGTTCGAGCCCCAGGCCAGACATCAAGACAAAATACAAAAAGTATTTCTTCGGCGACTTCCTTTCAGCAGATTTCTGGCAAAAACTCTGAGAGTAAAAAAAAACTACCGAGTTTCTCAAAAAGCTGTCATTCGTAAAGGACTTCTCGTGTATAAAATTAACGCATACAACATAAGTGGTGTGAGAAACTAGGCCGTAATCCTGACTGAAAGGTTGTAACGATCAACTATGTACGTATTGTTGTTAATAAATTAAATTCTTCTTCATATTAAACAACATTTATAATCTTAAGTTCAGTGAAAGGAAACATCTCCCTTTCACTTCAAAGGATAACAAATAGCAAAAATAGTGCCTCTAGAAGTCATTATATTCCAACAATAGCACTTTCAATGTACATTTTGTAGTTTAGGCCTGTACACAAAAAAAAAACTTCGTTGGCGGTTGAAGTTAGCTTTCCAAGCTACTAATCTACTTGGATACTTTTTACTTTATTTTAGTGCCCTAAGGATTAGTGAGTAAATATTTTACATTTTATTATAGAAACGTTCAATTGAGTATTTTTTCATTTGTGCGATTTGATAAAATGGGTTAAAACCTTTAAGTGGTTCTCTTTCTTTCTTTTTTTATTTGTTTGTTTTTGGTTTTTTTTTTGTGTGTTAAATTGGTTATTAAAGATTGACTGACTGAATGAATTAAAATTTTTGTGTTTAAATCGGCAGGGATAATGAAAAATCTTTGCTTTGTACAGATATTTTAAATACTTTCCTGATGAGTATTTCAAAATGCACAAAAAAATAGAAGAAAATATAAGAATTTGTTTAAAATAAGAGAGAATGTTTAATTCATCAGTCTTTGTTTCGATTTGTTGATCTGCTTTAATTTTATATCACCTCTCTTCACATACGAGTACTTAAGAAAAACTAAGAAAGAAAAAAGTTCAATAAAACGTATGTTTATGCGTCTTTGCCATTTGGCAAGCAAGCACAGTAGACATTAGAAACAAAAGAATTCCAAACGTTATTTCTATTATTTGTTTTGTTTTCTAATTTTATTACATTTCCATTGTTGTGTCGTTATTGGTTAGAATGGCATGGCATGGAATGGCATGAAATGGAATGGATTTCGTATTTGTTTTCTTTAATGCCCAACTGATTCAGACAATGTACTTTTATTTGTGGTTAACACGCCTATTAGGTGTGGAATTTATAGATTTTTCGAAAGAATTAAGGAAGAATAACTTGCCTAGTTTTCGAAACAAAATAATATCAGGGATTCCCAAAATACCGCAAAATGCTAAAAAACTAAGTAAACAGTTTAGATATGTATTAAACTGATGGGCGTGAAAGCCATTGCAATTGTATTAAAATTTAGGTTTTAGTGTCGATGATTTACAAAAACACTTAATAGATCTAACGTGTCAGCATATTACAGAAATATTTTTCATAAGAGTTTGCAAGCAGTTTTCGTTATAATCGGCTCATTGTTAGTATGGAACTACAGCTAAGGTCTGAGATTAAGTTGTAGCTTGAAAATTTGACTAGAATAGTAGCTCATCTACAGAATCAGCCGATGCGATGGCCACATCTTTTCCCAATAATTTATTTCATTTCAATGGTGGGCCTTGAACATCTACTATTTTATCTATGCATGCATATGTGAATATGAAAACACATAATCTTTCTCATTTTTAAGCAATCATTGTACAGAATTCGTTTACCATTGCTGTTATCTTTACATGCACCATTTTATCTAATACAAGTGATCTCAGACATTTATTAGACACCTGAAGTTGTTGTAGTCTAGCAGGTAGTGTGTTGGCTTCACCTCAGGTCTCATAATCATAATAAAATATGAAAAAATATTTCTTTCGCCAACTTTCTCTCAGCAGATTTCTGGCAAAAACTCTGAGATTAAATAAAATTGCCATGAAAAAGTTTCTCAAAAAACGTTTGTTTGGAATCGACTATAAACTGTAGGTTCCGCCACTCATGTATAAAATTAACACATGTAACATGGATGGTGTGTGAAGCTAGGTTGTAATCCTGCCTAAAAGGTTGTAATGACCAATGATGTATGTATTAGACATCTGAGGTTATACTTAAAGAATGCAACTACTCTTCGAAAAAATATACGTCTTGTAGTCTTGTTTTGTATCAGTCAACGACGAAAACTTGGATTGGCCTACTCTTAGCAGTATAACTGATAATTTTTAATATGAGTTAGGTACCTGGTAAAGTGCACAGTTCGTTGTAGTAGTATGTGTGTTTAACAATATTTCAAGATTGACGTAGACCTGTAACTGGCCTTGAGACATAGTCGTCTTTGGCCTCAGCATTAGCATTACCTTTTCCCATGCAGTAGTTTAGACTGTTGTTACTTAAACTTCTTTACTTTTGAAATTTTCAATTCCAATTTGGCCAATATGTACACTTTGAAGCCTCTTCGTCCACAGTATATTTAACAAACTGTATAATTCCCACGTTGTATCAGAAAATAGCTCTTGACAAGTATAAACTACAGTATGCTATAAGGTATTATAGGGTATTCACGACTAGGTAAACCCAGTTCCACACAAAGGTAATTATAATCGTTTTTGATGAGATTCGTAACAAATTTTTAAAATAGCCTCTGAAGACTATTTCATATATTTCGGTTACTTAGTGGCTCAGAAAATACAACCAGTTAATTCTCGATTTTCTTTAAGAATGCCATTCAATTATTTGACTTCATGGAAAAATTAAGCGGTCAAACCACCATCAGACGAGTTTTCGTGCTCAATTTAGTCTGGGGTTTATTGTATTTTCCTAAATTGGTATTATTTTCGTGGATCGAGAAGTACATAAATATTAAGCTTCACAAAAAAGATGCAAATGGCAGACAATATTGTTCAGTCTGCCACCATTACAGTATTGAATATACGACGAATGTTGCATTTAGTAAAACAGTATCAATGAATTGACCGCCGAGTATTGTACTTGCGTTAATGAAAAGTATACATCATTAAAACAGTTGCCATCTGCAATCTGCAATTAATAATGCAGAGGAAGAATAAAGATGATAATACGACCCCTGGTCACTATCACTTTTATTCTTAAATAAGAGCAGCAAGCGGATCGTTGTATACCGCTTAGCTTTTAAACTTAGCATGTGGCCATACTTAAATAAAAGCGGAAAATTTACGTTACAGCGATAAAATTAGGGTTATTAAGACCAACCAATTTCACTATTAAACGATCTGTCAAAATTAGATTTTCCAATGTTTTCTGGAGAGTTGCCGCTGCGTTGTAACCGCGTTATTTCGGTATGTTTCATATAAATTGTATAGACATGAGAAATTTTGACTGCTAAAAACGTTTGGGTATGGCAGTAAATGAGGGAAAAACAAAGTATATGTTATCGACAAGTAGAAACGTGCGGCGTATTGATTCTCAGATTACGGCCAATAACTATACTTTTGATACAGTAAAAGAATTTATTTATCTTGGCTCCGCCGTTACTACCAAAAATGATTTCAGTCTGGAGATCAAGCGCAGAATCACTCTTGCCATCAGGTACTATTATGGTCTCAATAGGCTATTGAGTAGCAGAGACCTCTCTCGTACGACAAAACTAACACTCTACAAGACACTCATCCTACCCGTGCTTCTTTATGGCGCAGAGGCTTGGACCCTACTAAGCACTGATGCAGCAGCCTGGAGAGTATTCGGGAGGAAGGTCCTACGTAAGATCTTCGGTCCAGTGCGAGTTGACGATGATTTCCGTATCCGATCCAACAGTGAGCTGCATGAGCTCCTCAACGACCTAGACGTTGTGCAGCGTATTAAAATCCAGCGGCTACGCTGGCTCGGTCATGTCGTTCGAATGGAGGAGGATGCTCCCGCGAGACGGGTATTTGATGCGGGAATCTGCGGAAGTCGGCGAAGAGGACGACCTTGTTTACGTTGGAAGGACCAAATCGAGGAAGACTTGTCATCGATTGGTGTGACCAACTGGCGTAGGCGCGAAAAAAGCAGAGGCGCCTGGAAGGATGTGTTGCGGCAGGCCGAGATCCGTTAAACGGGTTGTCATGGCCAATTGAGTAAGTAAGTAAAAACGTTTGTTGCTCTTAGTTAGGGATGTATCTAATAAGTTCGCTCCTCTTATCATAAAGTGCTGCCTATGGCAATTTACCATATAAAGGAGTAGCATTTTATGAAGCTCTGTGGTTGCCATTGTGGATTGGATGTACAATCGTATTAAGGAAAATGTGACACAAAATAAGTTTTTTTCACCTTTTTGACTCAAAATGAATACGTCATGTGTTTTCCTAATGAAAACATTTTATTTTCAAATACATTTCCCTTTACAAGCTCATAAATATTCATTTCAAAAAGTCTTACTTTAGCATTTTAGGTCATTGTAATTAATTAAAATGCGTTTAACTCCCACTGAATGACTTGGGAAACTCTGGGTAGAATTCATTTTTTTTTCTAATGTTTGCGTGTAGAAATTATTCTTCAACACTTGTTATTGCTTCTTCAGCTTAGACGAACTAAAAGAAATAAAAATAAAAATCTCCTCTCTACCATATACTTAAATAACTCAACCAAACATACAAACATTTGTTATTCATTCTTTTTATCCAGATTTTTAATGTTTTTAACATTCTGTACGTAAATATTCGAATGAAATCTAAATCGCTGACCATAACGGCTTGTTGTTGGGTTGTTTATTTTTTGTTTTTTAGCTTGGCTTTTGCGTATGCCTTTGATTTCAGCAGATGAGTGGTATTAAATTCTGTTACAGTTTCGTTTTTTTTTTGTTTTTTAACAGACTAAGAACGCTGAAAGAAGACTGAAATGAATCCAAAATGTAACAGCTGCACATGTGCAGATTTTAACAATTGCGTTACATGCTGGCTTCCTCATCTGGATGACTATTTTTTTTACTTTTTTTTTTGGTAGTTGACCACTAATGATAACGATTTGTTTGTTATGCACTATAATCTTAACAACCAACTATAATCCATGCCCAACCCGTCTAACTAAACCAACACATATGTATATATGTATGTATGTATGTACGTAAAGCGAAACAATTCACTCAAATTGTTTCGAAAATGTCTTTATTTTGTGAGCAGAAGCCACAGCACACCATGTCTAAGAATGTTTTCCGTATTTTTATTTTATTTTTTCAACATTTCTAGCCAAATTAAAATTCTAACCGAATTTATTTATATCTTTGGCAATTCTTAGTATGTTTAACGTACAAAGATTTTGGTATGCGTGCCTGTCTGAATGGATTTTCTTGAAATAATAAAGAAACGACCAAAAGAATATAAGAAAAGAAGAATGTTTTCAGCACTTTTTTACAAATTAGTAAAGCTCCAGTTAACATTCATATCAGACAATAAAAATCTTTTATTTTATATTTAAAAAAAAAATAGAAAAATGGGAAAATATGAAAAAAAATCTCAAGTAATGTATTCCATTTGTATGCCACTCTTTAGCACATTGAATTCATTTCATTGAAAAATTATGGATTCATTCTTTAATTCTGTATGCACTGCTGTATTCCCTTAGCGATCATAAATCAGAAAACCTAATATCCTTAAATTAGTTACATTAGATATTAAAGAATTAAAAAAAAATTATTTCATCGTTTGGATTTCTATAGTCTGTACTACAACGATAGAAGGACGTAGTATATATGTCAACAATTCTTGAGTGATGCTCAAGCAAGTTTTTTTTTTTTTTGGAAAATTCAGCAATTTCGGAACGAACTCCGCTACTACACGCTTCATAAACTAAAATATCCGAAAAATTTTATGGCATGAGCCAAGCGATATGACGGCATTCCCAGCAAGTTCTTTTATTGTGATTCGACGATTCTCCATAACCATTTTCTTTACTTCTTTAACATTTTCATTGGGTGCCCTGGTAGTCTAGTAGGTGGTGCACTAGACTATTAGTGTGAGGGTTGTGGGTTCGATTCCCACCAGAGACTCTGGTCTGTGGCACTACACAGAGCATATGGTCAAGTTACTCCGCTCGTATATAATTATAATATAATTTGTAATTGTATTGTAATTAATAAATAAAAAAATAATGTGCTGATGCGTCCAGGGCGAACGTCATCATTCAAATCTTCTCGACCAACTGTGAATAGCGCGTACCCCTTGTAAAATTTTTTTTTATTATACTCTCTATAAAGGGACTTCGCTTGCCGTTGGCATCACAACGGGCCGCTAGGCGTGCTCAAGTGTGCTTTGGCAATCAAAAGTACCATTTCGGCCTAACCTAACCCTACACTTACAGTATGCCACTGTCAACATTTCAAGTGTTTTTGAGCACTTAATTCCATTTTTTATACGAAATTTGATACAACTTCTTGGATCCATTTTTTTTCGATGACGGAAAATCGACAAACACATAAGCATACATACACACATTCATATGCACATATATAATTGGTCATTACAACCCTTCAGTCAGAATTACGACCGAGCTTCTCACACCACTTATGTTGTGTGTGTTAATTTGACATGACATGACATGAGTGACAGAACCTGCAGTTTAAACTTGATTCTGAACGACAGATTTTTCTGAGAAACTTTTCATCGCAATATTATTTACTTTCAACGTTTTTTTCTAGAAATCTGTTGAGCGAAAGTCACCGAAGAAATATTTTTTCATATTCCGTTTGTTGGAGATTTCCGACCTGAGGTTTGAACCGTGCGCTTACGTCTGATATGGCTACAGTTTAAAGTCTACACCGAACAACAGATTTTCGAGAAACTTCTCATGGCAATTTTATTTACTCTCAGAGTTATTGCCAGAAATCTGCTGAGACAAAGTCGGCCAAGAAATATTTTTCATATTTTGTTTTGTTGGAGATGTCTGACATGGGGCTTGAATCGTGGCCTCATGTCTAATAGGCCACCACACTAGCTGCTAGACAGCGGCGGCGACTATGCTAAAGCACCGGCTTCCTTTTTTTATAGTTGATTATAGGATTTTCTTCCACTTAAAACTAATTAAACTGATGTTTTATAAAATTAAAAAAAAAACAAGTATTTATTACAACACCTAACAATTTTAAGCTACAATTTCATATGTTCATATCGTTGGTCTCATGTAGAAAGGCCCTAACTCACACTTTTTTCGAGATTGATTTTTTTTTTGTGATTCCAATGCATTTAACACAAATACACCTCGTCACAAAAATTTAAGGCGATTTTTATCAAAATTAGCGGTTATTCAAGTAATATTCTAAAAAGCCTTAGCTTATTTCATGCATGCAAGCATTATAATTAGTACCACAATTAAATGCCAATTCGGCATACTACAAAATGAAACTACAAATTCACAATTTTACAATTTACAATCTTCTAACACACCAGTCGGACAATTTCGTATGGGATGAAGCGACAAGAAACCTTACTGCTTCGGTTTTCACAACATGCATTATAAAGAACTTTGTGAAGAACGAAATGTAACTATTGAGCAAAATTACTTAGTTGTTGAGCATACACAGATGGAGTGCGATGCAACCCATTTTCTCATCGAAAGGAAAACAAAAACAAACAAATAAATTTGCCGTCGCAGTTTGTGCAAATTATTAAAGAAGCCACGAAATATCCAACACGTCTAGAAGCACACTATTTCGATTACACGTTTTTCTTAGATTTTGAAAAACTTCCCCTGTTATATTTGTCTATTCGATCAGGTATTAATCGAAATTATTGTGCATTTTTTTTATCAATTCTTATTTGAATTTTAATTGCTAATTAAATTTTAGGAAAAAAGGAAGGCGACGATACCCTAAATATGTTGCGTGCTCTTGCATACGATCCTTCAGTTCTCATATACTTTAAAATAAATATTACCAACGAATATGAGCTTCTTCCACATAGAACAAAAGCTTGCATAGAACGCATCATTCTATCACGACTATATAAAGAAAAATTAGTAATTCCGAAAAAGAAATTGGATCATTTGCAAGATCTAAAAAAGTTAATTCCTATAGACTGCCAAAACTTTTATGATACGTTGCCATACAAATCATAAACATTATTTTTGTTTTCGAACTTAATATTTTTAAGCTATAATAATATTTTCTGGTAATTTTAATCATGAATTTTCATAAATATAATTTATTTTGATCGCTACAGAAAAAAGCCCTAAGTTACATTTATGCTCTGAAATGAGACTGAAAAAGCCCTATCTCAATTTTGTTTTATATATATTTAAAAATAAAGAAAATGTTTTAAATTTTTGTCAATTTCAGTTTTAAATGTGTTTTTACCTTCTCCTGTGAAGATTCAAATATGCGAGTTAGGGCCTTTCTACATGAGCCCAACGATATGTTCTTTGCTTACAATCCAATCCTTTCCATTTTCAACAACTTTAATATCAAATTTAATTTCTAATATTATAAAACTATACTCTACTCTATAATTAACACCCTCATCAGTTTAATTATGTTCATAAGCTTTCCTTTTTTTTGTTGTATTTTCTTGCCGCAATATATATTTAAATTGTTTTTAGGCGTAGTATTAAACAAAATATCTTTTTCATTACAGAAAAAAAAATAAAAATAAAATAAAACCACAAGAACTCATAGTAGTTTGTTTAAATAATAAAAATTTAATTCTTTGCGTTTCGTTGATTCTTTTTTTTTATTTGTCGTCATTAAAGTGCCGGTACGTGCCAAAAATTAACAAATTATACGATATATTTTTATAAAGTTGTTATTGTTGTTATTGTTGCTACATTTCAGTCATAAGATTGAAACATTAACAAAATATACAACAAACATGTGCTATAGAAGAACACCTTTAGAATCATCAATCCATACAGCACAATGACTTTGCCAAGTGACCCATTTTTCGTTCTACATTCATTTAAAATAAAAGCAAAAATTTAATGAAATTAATAACAACAATTTAAAATGGAATAGAGTGCCAAATAACTAAGAAAACAAAATCAACAAAAAACCAAAAAACAGAACTGATTTTACATCAAGATTTGTCTTGAGTATGAATGAATATGGAATGAATGTTGTTTCACATACAAATCATTACGCATTGTATTGTTTTAAGTAAATGACAGCAGAAATAGGCGTTGATATGACCATCACATACATACTCATTGCCTCATTTCAAGTAATGACTTTACATATACGCTCTTTTGAAAACGATTCCGGCATTAAATATTGTGTTGTATTGTATGTACTTAATTTAAATAAAACAAATTCAATGTATTGTTTCAACATGTGGCCTATTTTGAATTTTGTTGAGAAAATCCGCTTACAAAATTTACGGTCAGTGATTTGTTTTCTTTTGAAGTTAAGTTGTAATCTAGTGATCGTTATATTTCAGTATTTTGAAAAGTTTTGGAAACAGCTTGTCAACTGTCAAAAAAAATAATAAATTAAAATCATTTGAATTCAACATAATTGGTCTTTACAAGACTTCAGTTAGGATTACGACCTAGCATCTCACACCACTTATGTTGTGTGTGTTAATTTTATACATGAGCGGCGGGAACTACAGTTGAGAAACTTTTCGTGGCAGTTTTATTTACTCTTTAACAGAAATCTACTGAGAGGAAGTCACCGAAGATATAATTTTTCATATTTTCGTTTTGATGTCTGGTCTGTGGCTTCAACCCGGGTCTTACGTCTAATAAGCCAACATACTACCAAATAGACTACGACGACTTTATTTGAAGTCAAGCCTATTTTAATTATTAAGGCTATAGGCTATAAAATTAGGTGGATTATACTAACTCTATGGTATTGTAATAGGAATTTTATAGTAATTTTCCTTTGCATTTAACGAAACAACTTTAGAAATCAACATTCGATGAACTATTGCTTGATAATTATGGCTTAATAGGTAATGTGTTGGTTTATTAGACATGTAGCCTCGGTACAAACCTCTTGTCAAATACCTCCAAAAAAATAAGGAAAAAATATTCCTTCAGCGACACTGCCTCTCGGCAGATTTCTGGCAAAACTTTGAGAGTAAATAAGATTGCCATTAAGAGTTTCTCAAAAATCTGTCGTTCGAAGTCGATTTTAAACTGTATGTCAGACACTCCTACTTTTCATTGCTGTGGCATCTGTCATCTTGATTTACTAACTTCTAAATTGTATAAGCCACTTACGAAGTCGCCGTAGTCTTGTGGGTAGTGTGTTGGCTTATTAGATGTGTCCCCATTTCAGACATGTCCAACAACACGAAATGTAAAAACAAAATTTCTTCGGCGACTGCAGCTCAGCAGATTTCTGGCAAAAACTCTGCATGCAAATAAAATTGTTAAGAATCTGTTGTTCGGAGTCGACTTTAAACTGTAGATCCCGCCACTCATGTACAAAATTAAGACACATATAAGTGAGAAGCTAGGTCGTAAACCTGACTGAAGAGTTGTAATGACCAATTATGTATGTATGTATGTATTTATGTAGATTTTTTAAGTGCTTAAAAATGGTAAAACTCGATCTTAAGGTAATACTTTAATTTGCAGCATTACACCTTGTTAAACCAATAAGTCAAGATGAGCCTTGAATATTATTCCTTTTGTGTCAGCACTTCCATTGTAACCGTTAGGCTCTGGTTTCGGCTTCATAGGCTTATAATCATATTTAACCCGGAGCCATCAGTGATGTCATTATAATTCTATAGGGAGTTCATATTATAAATTAAAATTTAAGCAAGCACTCCAAGTTCGATTGCCTTTTTGTTATTTATGGAGATTTTTTTCGAATAAAAAAAAGTATATAAAAGTTATGCAACTTCAATTCTTTTTCAGAGGGCCTAATGCCCCCTGTATAAGTTGTATACACCATTACCCCTAACCTTGCCAAATATGTCGTTGGAACAATCGTCTATCCTGGTTGCATTACCATTAACACCCTAACATCATAGGCACCATTAATAAAAAAGTATGCCAAACACATCCACTGGATCCATTAAAAGCAACTCTCAGACGCTTCCAGAATATATGGTCGAAAATTACGTTGCTGATGAAGTGTTATGCAGGACACACTGCAAATAGGTATACCTTTTCCTCAGGTCAACTGAACTCACTGATCATTATACGTACAGGCTTAACTTCGTTGGCAGCATGTGGAAAGAACGTGTATTATTACTGTGCTCTGCTGGCTTGATATGGACAAAAAGAGAATTGATTTTATTTACGGTTCTCATCTACCACTACCCTTATTGAAAGCAAGCATGCCAATAGACTTGGCATTTCCCCCAGAAGACTTTTGCAGTAGATGTAAAACTGAGGAGAAGAAGGAGAACTCTATCTTGCTCAGCACTTGCCATGAAGAGGCGGAGGCTCTTGCCTTCTTAATTGACTTACATACGTACATAATTGGTCATTACAACCCTACAATCAGGATTACGACCTGGGTTCTCATATCACTTATGTTGTGTGTGTTAATTTTATACATAAGTGGCAGGACCTACAGTTTAAAATCGACTCCGAACGACAGATTTTTGAGAAACTTTTCATGTCAATTTCAATTACTCTCAGAGTTTTTGCCAGAAATCTGCTGAGTGGAAGTCGCCGAAGAAATATTTTTTTTTTCATATTCTCGTTTTGATGTCTGACCTGGGATTTGAATAGTGGCCTTACGTCTAGTAAGCCGACAAACTAACTACTAGACTACGGCGACTACCGACTATTAACTCTCAAAAATAAATACCATTGGAATTACAACCCTACAATCAGGATTACGACCTGGGTTCTCATATCACTTATGTTGTGTGTGGTCATTTTATACATGAGTAGCGGGACCTTTAGTTTAAAAATGATTCCTTACGACAGATTTTTAATGACAATTTTTTATTTACCCTCAAAGTTTTTGCCAGAAATCTGCAGAGACGAAGTCGCCCAAGAAATATTTTTTCATATTTCGTTTTGTTGGAGGTGTTTGACATGGGGTTTGTAACAAGGCCACACTACCTACTAGACAACGGCGACCGCTGTCAATAGCAAACAATATTAATGCTGTCCGTCTTCTGCTATACTGCACCTCTGTGAAACTAAATTTTTATATTTTTTGATAACATTTCACATCCATAAGATGTAATATAATAGCTGGAAAAAACACTCATCATCCTTGTGTTGTGCCAGGTGCTGCTTCAAACTAATCGCTATCTTTAGAAATTAAATTCAATAAATAAAATAAAATAAATTTATTGTTGTTGTTATGGTCTGATCTGATATCTAAAAATAGTTCTTTTAGAATTTTATTCATTAACTCAGATGGAATACATAATTTATTACCAAATATTTCGTAGGTCAGTTATAATTCAATAGAATAGGATTTCTTTTATTATGTTACTCTGTTGGTTATTTTTATTTATTTATTTAAAGAAGTTATTGAAAAACTAAATTTAAATTTTCTTTTTAATTTATGCGCTTGTCTTTAATACAGACGACGTTTTTCCCCCTCTTTTGAGTACGTCATTAATCAAGTATTTTATTTAAATAAAATAAAAAAAAACAGAATCTCTATTAAATGTATTTTCTAATGAATACGACTCTTTTGTTTACATAAGAAAATTTTAATTCCATTAAAAATTGTTCTCTTAGGCTCGGCTCCTTTATTACTATTGTGGCAATATAAACAGTTGGATGTCTGTGCTGGATCATGAGCATGTTAATGATCACAGAAATAAAAACAAATCAATAAAATAAATAAAAAATAAGGAATTATTAAAAGTCAAAATACTCATTATATCTTCATTAGAATTAATTACAAAGTTTTTATTAGAAGCGAACAACAACTCCATTAACTTGGTAATGTTTTGTGTAAGTTTTCATAGGGAATCCACCTGAAACGCCTTGGCTTTGTTCAAAACGAGTTTTAAATTTATGCATCAGCTTAAGTCAATGCATGCATCAGCCAGGCTCAGGCTCTGTAACACATTAATTCGCTTTTTGAGGTTTGTTGATGATGCAGTAAATAAGTAAAAAACTTTGAAAAAATAAAATCAATATTAATTACAAATAAAGCAATACAAGAAGAAGATAAACTTTCCAGGAGGCGATAAATTATTTTTATAACTTCCGTTGCTGTTAGTCATTAAAGTGTAAAAATTAAGTTAATCTTATTAAGTTTCGGTATAACAACCCCTTTTGTTTGAAGGCCAACTGTACGCAGCGGTCTATCTTGTACTACAAGCCCCATGCAAGCTAATATTATTTAGTGTGCATTGTCCTGCTGAAGTGTATAAAATGTAACTTTTGTAGCTTTAAATATGGAGCGTTTCATTCTAAACAGAAACGTTTTTGATATATTAGAGCTGGTTAATATGCGCATTCTAAGCTCAATTGTATTTTCTTACTTCGAAAGTACTACGTACATGCATACCCTTCAGTCAGGTTTACGACGTAGCTTCTCACACCCAATTACCTGATAAATATCCAGATGTTTATTTCTGAGAGTTTTAATCGATCTTTATTAGAAAACAAGTGTTCTTGAAATCGGGTCAGATGGTCGGTTACTATATTAAAGATACTTTTGTTCTCAATGTAAATACCCTATAAAAGATTAGGTTGTTTAAACCCTTTTGTCTTATACATACGTTTCAAGATTCCAATTTCTACACCACAGAAAGATTCTGGTCCCATCAACGACGTGTAATCGCAAGCTGATCTGTCTACTTATTCCCACAAATTTCCACATGACTTGGAATCAAGCAGAGTTCCTTACTTAGGTCATTCAGCACAGGACGCCTAACTGCCAGATATTATCTTTATGTTATGTCTTCTCTACTTCCTACCTACATACATACATACATAATTGGTCATTTCAACCCTTCAGTCAGGATTACGAAGTAGCTTTTCACCCCACTAATGTAGTGCGTTTTATTTATATACATGAGTGGCGGAACCTACAGTCTAAAGTCGACTCCGAATAACAAAGTTTGAGAAACTTTTCATTGCAATGTTTTATTTATTCGCAGAATTTTTGTCAGAAATCTGCTGAGGGGAAGTCATCAACGAAATATTATTTCATATTTCGTTTTGTTGAACCTGGGACTTGAACCGTAGCCTCACGTCTAATAAACCAATACACTATCTACTAGATTACAATGACTACCTACTAGACTTGGACTTCTTGTCCAAATTAAACAGAGCACATCCTTTAATGGCAAAAACTTTCGGCTGGAAGCAACACGCAAGTTTCTCCATTGTTTCTGAATATTTTACTCTGGGATAGTATACCCCTTTTCTATTCCAGTCCACATCACTCAACCATCTGTACACCACAGAAATGCGCCTCTCTTAAAAGAGCGTGCTGCAATCAAATTGTTCTTTTCAATCCCAATACACATTCTCGTTGCGAAACATTTCATAAAATAATAAAATTTATTGTCTCGGATTCAGATCCTAACCATAGCCACCATGGCTTTCATCTAAATTATTATTTATTAACAGAGTGTCTGACGTTATACTAACGTAAGTTTGTCTCTGTATCTTATCCAACTCTATCTGGGAGGTTTTCAAGAATGTATTTACAAAACATTTCAATATACGATTTTTAAATTCGATGTATCGAATAAAAAGCATCGATGTTTATTAATAAAAAAACATTTAATTGTTTTTAAAACATCGATGTATATCTTTCACCAATAGTATAGTCTTCATCTGCAATAATTCTTACCCTCAAGTTGAAAAAGTATCTAGAACATAAATGCTGAGAAATTTCCCGCCACATAATGTTTTATTTCCTGGCAATATTAGGAGACTAATACTATGTTCAGATATGCACTTTTATTGAGTCAATATTCGGTTTATTGAGTACAATATTTTAAGTGTTCAGACATAGTAATATACGCAGTTCAGCTGCTTATTCAATATTAATTTGACAGCTCGTAAACAAAACAGCTGGTTGTTTCAACAAAATTGTTTTTATTTTGTTTGTCGTTGTTGACATTTGAGTTGTCAAATATCAACAAAATTTGTTCGGATGCAGCAGTGGAGTATACGATCACAGGGTAAAATGTACGGAATTTATGGGAAACTTCTCGGGTTCTTACAAACGTTAAGTTCAGCGTTTGGAAGACATGTTCAACGAGAACGAGTGTGCCATCCTAGCACTTTAATATAAGGTTGGATTAAATTATTATTGGTTTATCTAGCTAAGTAGGAATAACAAAGCTACCACTTGTTGGACTTCAGCTAATATGGGAATTCTTTGAGGACAAATTAGTTTACCAGGAGAGAGACTTCAACACCGCTGATAGGGCCAGAAACAAACCAGAAACGGAAGTAGACTGAGGCCTTCTGATCAGGCATTGTAGACCCAAAGAATAATTGTTAAGAATTTAAGAACGGTATGATGTGATGATAAAGTCTAGTAGAAAGTGCGTTGGCCTATTAGACGTGAAGCCACGGTTCAAAGCCCAGTTCAGACATCTCTAACAAAACGAATTCTGAAAAAAAATCTCAGCAAATTTTTGGAAAAATCTCTGTGAGAAAAAGTTTCTTAAAAATCTGTCATTCGAATTCGACTTTAAGATCCGGCCACTCATACATAAAAACTAAGACACACAATATAAGTGTTGTGAGAAGCTAGGTCGCAATCCTGACTGAAGGGTTGTAATGCCCTATTATGTATGTCTGTAAGCATGATGTCATGTAAAGAAATGCTTGACAGCTTATCAAGTACTCCACAGGAAGTTATCCTTACTGTAAATTGTTAGTTTTTCTCTTTATCTTGCCACTGAACATTTTGTTTGCAGAGTGATAAACCTGTGACCCACAAGTTATTCTGCAATTAGCTAAAGAAAGTGGGATGGATAGTGCATAACTCCCATGCAATTATGAACGTTTATCCATGAATTTTTTTTGGCATTACCACACACACACATAAAAATTATATTGCCTATCGATTGGACTCTAGTCCAAGAAGAAGACAAAGAAGAATCGAAGAACTGTTTTCCAAACTATTTAAATGACTGGAAGATCAGAATTTTTGTATTGCTTTTGGCAATTTTCAACAAATTTATATAGCAGCCAGGGTACGTATAAACTTTTCATTTAAAAATCAACAGAACTCGTATAAATTTAATTTATACATGTCTATATATAAAATCTGTACTTAAGGCCTTTTGTACTTTAACGAAAGCGAAAATAAATCAGAATTATTTGATTAGGCACGCTGATAAAGCTTTCATTTAAATTATTTATTTTTTAATGTTTTATTTTTGTCTTTTTTCGAACGCATATCATTTAATTAATAACGTTCAATGATCTTTTATACGCGCTGTCGTTTCCAACAGAGTAAAGAAATCAATAGAAACGCTGCTTTCAGTCAACATTAGCTGAAATTTATTTCCATAATTTTGCTCTTTTTTGTATTTCAATGTAGAGGAAAAAAAAGCTTTTATGCTTTTATAACATAAAGCTTTGGCTCTCTTCTCATGTTAATTTTATTAAAATTTTTTTTATTTTTTAAGAGACAACAACAACGACAACCAAATATGCTGTTAACCCTGACCAACATTACGAACAAACAATCTGATAAATTGTGTAGATAGGGGGAGTGTCGTTGTCGTTCATAATAACGTTGAAGTTCATTTCACTGCTGATTACGTTGAACATGGAACAAGTTCATGATCATGGCCATTACGTTTGGCATGATCATTATTTGGCAAGTATAGTGTGGTTATAATGTTGTTGCTGTTGTGATGTTGCTGTCGTTGTTCATCTTTTTGGTTGTTAGTTGGGTATGAAGCTGTTGCGGCCAAAAACAACTTATGGATGGATGAGATGCACTTTTGGTTATACAAACGCAAAAACACAAAACAACACATGAACGGCACACATATACACCAGAGAGTAGAGTTATTTTCAATAAAAATTTACAGTTAAATTAATAATACGGTAATACAACAACAACTACAACGGCAACAGTAACACCAACTATACATACATATTCGCATTTGCCAACTGCAATCGCTGTGTGTAGTGAATAGACCCAAGTAGCCATCAAAGCCAATGCCATTTAGCCAAAAACATACAAACAATGCTTAAGAAGCAGCATAAGCAGCAGAAGTAGAAGTAAAGATTGGTGAGTGAGTGGATGGAGTATCTTATGGAAAAAGAAGAAGACAAGATCGGACCAGAGTATAGTAATGCGTGCATGTATGACGATGATAATGTAAAGAATGAATGTTGTGTAGTGTGTGCCAGTATTTTGTATTTTTTTCGTTTTTTTTTTTCTTCTATTTCTGGTTGGAAGTATGAACCAGAATATGTTTTCTTTTTTTGAGCTGCTGCCTACTTGAACGGTCATTGTACGTTTAGAATGAAATGCTTGGCTGAATAATTTTCATTTAAAAGAATATAAAATATTTACAAAAGCAACAAAAAAAAACATGAATAAAAATCAAAAAATAGAAAACTGCCAAGGAAAATCGTCATCATACATACATACATCGTACAACAAACAATCTTTACATGTGTGATTTAGTGAGTCTGGTATTTTCAAATTTGTTTTTATGTAGCCACACATGATAAACGATGGATTTTTATGGTTCTTTTTTATTTTTTTTTTTTCGCAAATTAAACAAAATTAAGTAAACAACAGATTATTGTTTTTTTTTCAATTTTCTTTCTTTAACATTTTCATGTTTGTTGGAAAATATAATTTCCTTTTCTTAATTATTTTTATTTTTTTTTTCTTTAACAACAATAATCACTTTAGCGTAACAAACATACATACATACATACATATTTATGTCGTATAATATATTTTCGAGAGCTGCTTAGAACCTTCAAACAATAACATGATGGGGTGCTTCTGTTTCCAGAGACCGTTCCTCTGTTAAGCGGATTTAAAGAAATAAGCCAACAGGTTGTCGATCATTTGTAGGTTAGAAGAGTTTCAAACAAAGACATGTTTGAGAGAAATTGGTGAAAAGAAACAAGTGCTTATGCCATTAACTCACCCAAATACAAATACTTTCTCTAATGATCATTATCTCATGATAAGAGTATGAGAGAGAGAGAGAGAGAGAGAGAGAGTGATCGTATATTTCAAAGCTGAGAACATAAGAAGAAATTTAACAGAGAATTTGTTTGTTACGGTGCTAAATAAAGACGATATCATTTGGCGATTTTTTTTATGTTCAAAACGCGTTTAATTCCACATCTGATACACCAATAAAGAAAAAACCCAAAAACTAAATTTACATTACATATAACAATGTGAGAGGAACAAAACACATGGAATTGTTATTAGGGGACAGAATTTTTATAGTTTTTTTGTAACCAAGCCGATATTAGAAATCCAAGACATATGGAATCTTATACGTAATCTCTCAATGATTTCTTGCTATCCATACCTACCTTCTAATCAGTTAGTTTCAAGCAACCGATTCAATTGTTCTAGCAAAACATTCATTACAAATCGGTTTAAAATATATTCCGATTATTAAATATGGAATGCTTGAGGAAAAACAACGAGATATAATGGTAAGGAAGCACAGAGAAACCAATAAAAATTTGAATTGAATTCTCCAATAAAATTTTAGAAAAGCCATCCCCTTCGATGAAGAGCATTTCCATCTGAAGGACTTAGTCGAATTTAGGGCTCATCATTTAGGGAAATCATCACGTAGACCATTAAACTACAACTACAACGAGCAACTGTCTTGTGGGGATTTTGGTCAGCCGAAGTTAAAACGCCTTACTTTTTTATAAAACATAAACCTGGGGGGAAGGCCCTTAATATTGCAGTGTATTGTATTTGTATCAAAAAAATATATCATGGGAGTGAGAAAAGCGGAAGTAGTGCTTGTGGATAAAAGATTGGAATCTATTTATATTATACGTGACTGGAAAGACTTCTAAAGGAAGAGAATTCCATATACGGAGAGAACAAAGAACAAATTCTGTCTTATGCTATCCCCTGGCCAATCTACCACAAACTGATTTGCTGTATGTGGCAGATGTTTATTACGCAAAAATATGCAATTTTCGGGTTTATTTCCTTTGACCACTTTCCATTGCAGTAGTAGTAGAACGGAAAAATTCAAGAAACATTGCAACAGTGTCCTAATGGATCAGTAGATTTCGGTTGCCTAATGTCATTAATAAACCTTTAAAATAGATTCCTAGAGAACATGAGAGTTGTATTCCATTTTCTGTGGGATACTCATTACTGGTGTAAGTTGGAAGACGATCAAATAGAGTGAAGTATTTCCTACTCCGCTTTTAGAAACCGTGACATTTAAATGCTTCTTTCGATAACTCAAAGATATGCTTGAATTTGTATGCTCAGAATGTCAGGAGCTTCTATCAATAATATTAACACCAACCATAGCTACATACATAATACATAATTGGTCATTACACCCTTTTAGTCAGGATTACAATCTGGCACATAACATGAGTGGCCATACTTACAGTATGCGGTCGGTTCCGAGTGGCAGATTTTTAAGAAACTTATCATAGCGATTTTATTTTACTCTCAGAGTTTTTGCCAGAAATCTGTTGGAGTGGAAGTCACAGCAGAAATATATATTTTTATTTTATAGCTCGTTAGAGATGTTTGACCTAGGTTTTTAACCGCGGCCTTACGTCTAATAAGCCAATACACTACCCACTTGACTACAGCGTCATAGCTACAGATGACGTAATATAATTGCTACGCTTGGGTGGCAATGAGCAGAGATCGATTATAGATTGGTTGAAGATGAGACCGAAGGTGGTATTCATTACAGATATAAAATAATGCAGTTTGCAGTTTTTGTGGACTTAAATGGAGGGCAAAGATCTAAAGGACATGAGCAAAACGGCACCAGCAGCCACACTGTACATGCAACAATCGACTTATTGCAGCACCGATCAGTAAAATCCTTTAAAAAATTGGTTGAAGGCAATGCATTGTTAACATGATTGTTTATAAATTTCTTAGTATTTTTATTACATACGAACGATATGATTCTATTTAAATAGGAAAATAATTTTTTATTTACAAGATTTAAAATACATTTTCGCCGAACTATTAGATGTCCACTATGTGTCGACATGTTTGCATGCATTGCGAGCTACTCAGTTGTCATTCTATTTGGCTGTAATATTTTTAAGGATTTTGTGTAGACAGCAGTTAACAAATATTCACATTACAAGCCATGTTTCACAACCCTAATACAGTCAGTGCAAAACGTATATCATTCTTCTTTTTTAAAAAAATAATTTAATTTACTTTCATCAGAAATCGCCCATTTGTACACACTTTTTATTTGGTGAGAACGTTTACATAGAGAGCAACTTTCTTTTTTACTCTCAATCACTTCTTTACTTCCACAATTACTTTCTCACAAGCATACACAAATAATTCTCTTCAAATGAAAAAAATTATAAGAAATTCTCTCTCATTTTATAAAAACTAAACAAATTATTGAGGAATTCAATTCTTCATTAAGCTGAAGTCGAACGAATAGAAAAAAAGAAAAACAAATGCCAGAAAAGTTAGGCCTTGAACTTCATTACAAGTTTGTTCATTCGTTCGTATTCACGCGATTAATGATCATCGTGGACAATTGTGGTTGCGACTTGTGGTTGTAATGTGCAGCTCTCTTGACACTGCCGAACATTCTTTTAGCCACTCACTCATACCACTAGTAAGTCGTACTTCTTTTACCTGGTTTTTCTTGCTGTTCTTCTTCTACTACAGCTGTTGCAAACGTTGCTGGCTGTTATTATTGGGCACTGTGTATGCTTTTAGCCAATTCTATGTTTAAAGCCAAGAAAAACTGTTTGCGTGTATGAAAGATGTTCCAACTCTAAGTTATCTTAAGAGCAGCCATCATCAACCAGGGACAGATACCTTAGCAATAATTATTGTAAGATTTGTGTGCTTTTTTGGTTTGCTGGTAGTGGAGTCAACAGAATAATGATCGAAAGAAACATGATTCTTTTTAAGATCATAATTATTAACATTAACATTATTATGTTAGTGCTGATGTTCCCAATAATAATTATGTGTGCCTCTGTTAAAAATGTTTGATGTGCGAGCGAGCAGAGGTTGTTTAAGACGGTTTGAATGTTTCTTTACTTACCGCGTTTTTTTTCTGTTTCTTCTGCTCATTTTTTTAACTTCTTTTCGAGTTGCTTTTTTTATATTTTCATTGTCAGTTCTTTGGACCGTGTTTGTTTGTAAAATGTTGCAGATGAAGAAAGAAGTCTTCTAACTTATATAACAACTCATTACCTTGGCAAAAGACTTTAGTTCTACGTCGACCTTACATTGGTCAAGTTCGGTTGAAATAGAATTTAAAGAGAAAATAATTCTTTTTTTGTACAATAATTGTTTTTTCTTATTTTATTCTTATATTTTTTTGTCTTTTTCTATTAAATAAAATACCACTAAAAATAATTCTCCACTTAAAGTTGGAATTTATTGAAATTCTGATTTCATAAGAAAAATATATAACGAGCGTAAGCAAGCAGTGTATTGTGTGATATGATAATAAAGGGTCTCTAAGAAAAGAAATTCTAAACGTGAATCTATTTGTAAAAGATCAAGAAAAAATTGTCAAAATTTTCTTTAAAATTAATAAAAAAATTATTTGATTATTTTGGTGCTAAAAAATCGTATTTTTTCGATTTGTTTTTTAAACCCTTACTAAAACAGTTAAAAAGCAAAGAAACCCGTTAATTTGAAAACGTGACAACAGGTGTTTTGGATTGTTAATAGAAAATTTATTGGAAAATTCTTGCAGAAAAAAAGAAAAGAAAAATAATCGAATTTAAATGCAAATTAAAAAATCTAATTAAACATTCAATTCGTATTATAAATAAAGAAATTTCCTGTTAAAAATAAGGTGAGTTTTCTTTAAGAATTTTTAAAAGGTTTTTAATATTTTTAATTTAATTTAAAGAGTTATTAAAAAAATAATAATAATTTTAACGGTAATTTTTCTAGATTTTGAAATAAAAAAAAATATATTATAGAAGCTCATAAATTATTAAACTTTATTTTTTTAATTAGATTTAAAAACATTATTATTTTTGCAGTTTTATTAAAAAAATATGAGAATATCACCTCCCGTAGTAATAGAAAAATTAGTTTAAAGATTAATTTTATTATTTTAAAAGCTATAAATAATGGAAATCTGAATTGATTTTTGCTTTCTAGTGAATATTTTTAGAAATCCATCATCCCTCAAAAATTAACGAGCATTAGAAAATGTACGAAATCAACGTGTACACGTTACACTTGCCTTTATTTTTTACAATAAGTGTTCCACCGGTTCTAGCATTTTAGTATTCCCTTCATTTATTCAAAAACCACAAAGTTTGCACCATGTTGTATCAAACACTTTGTATATACCGAATTGCAATAATATTTTTGTAATAAATAAAGAAAATAGGGTGCCTTGGTAGTCTAGTGAGTAGTGTGCTAGACTATTAGCGTGAGGGTCGTGGGTTCGATTCCCAACAGAGACTTTGGTCTGTGACACTACACCGAGCATATAGTCAAGTTACTCAGCTCGTATATAATTAGAATATATTTTATAATTGTATTGTATTATAATAAATAAAGAAATTAATTTCGGTACCGGCCCTGATATTCTAGTGGACTGTGTGTGCTAGGCTGTCTGTGTGAAAGCAGGCAGTCGTATCGATATCCATCAATAACCCATCCATCATAATAATACTACATACAGAACGTTAAACAAATATTTATTTATTTATTTATTAATTACAATACAATTACAAATTATATTCTAATTATATACGAGCTGAGTAACTTTACCCATATGCTTGGTGTAGTGTCACAGACCAGAGTCTCTGGTGGGAATCGAACCCACGACCCTCGCGCTAATAGTGTAGCACACTGCCCACTAGACTACCAGGGCATCCTATAAAAAGTAAAATGAATGAATAATTCATTAAAGTTTTGCTTTATAGTCCTGCGTGAGATTCTAGTCTCTTACATTACATTCAGACTATAGGTTCCTAATAATAGTTCCTAAAACTAGAATTATTTCTATAAGTGCACTGCAATTTGAAGAACTAAACAAGCTTTCTCCAATATTTCATATATTTTCGAGAATAAATAAAGCCTTTACCTACCAAGATAAGACAAAATTTAAAGATTAAATGCATCATATGCATGTGTACTATTGCAATGAAATCAAAGAATGGCCCTTTAAGGAATATTAAATTTGCAACTGAAATGCCTTTACATTCTTTTCACATTGCTCCTGTTATTAACAAATGTTTTGCAGAACTGTATACGACCGATGTCGTCATATTCTAGTATATAGTGTGTTGGCTTATTAAAAGAGAGCCCGAGGTTTAAACCACAGCACTAGCATCCCGAATGGAAAGAAATCTGAAAGATGTATTACTTCTGTCAATTTCCTCTCAGTAGTCTTATTGTAAAAACGCTGAGATTAAATAAAATTGCCATGAAAAGTTTTCCCAATCTGTCGTTCGGAGTCGTCATTTTAAGTCTGTATCACCGTATGGGAAAAGCTAGATTTTTGATCGGGACTGATCCGTTTTTTCAGAGACTAAGTTTTTACCCCTTCTTTTCTATCGTATGTGGTGTGAAATTTTTATTCATTTCAAAATTATTTATTTTCAATATGGCCATCGAGAAGTCGCCGTGGTCTAGTAGGTAGTGTGTTGGCTTATTAGACGAAAAGCCAGGGTTCGAGCCCCAGTCCAGACATCAAATAAATACAAAAAGTATTTCTTCGGCGACTTCCTCTCAGCAGATTTCTGGCAAAAACTCTGAGAGTAAATAAAATTGCCATGAAAAGTTTCTCAAAAATCTGTCGTTCGGAGTCGACTTTAAGCTGTAGGTCCCACCACTCATGTATAAAATTAACACACAGAACATAAGTGGTGTGAGAAACTAGGTCGTAACCCTGACTGAAGTGAACAATTATGTAATTATGTATAGCCATCGAGAACAAGAAAATACGAATTCTATGTTGAATATTGAATGGAGGAAATTAAGGAAAAAATTCGGAAGTAATTTGCAGACTCTGTGAACTCCCTAGTATTTATGTTAATGGGAAAAAGAACTTTTATCAGTTTGAAATACGTTAGCATAAAATGTTCACATTTTTCTGCCCAGCTTCAGCACATCGTTATTAATTTCGGCCTCTATAGAACCGATATTATTTTCCTTACATACATAATTGGCCATTACAACCATTCAGTAAGGATTACGCCCTAGCTTCTCACACCACTCATGTTGTGTGTGTTAATTTTTGAACATGGGTGACGGCGCCTACAGTTTAAAGTCGACTCTGAATGACAGATTTTTGAGAAACTTTTCATGGCAATTTTATTTACCCTCAGAGCTTTTACAAGAAAACTGCTGAGAGGAAGTCGCTGAAGAAATTTTTTTCATATTTTCCTTTTGATGTCTGACCTAAGATTTGAACCGTGACTACACTACAACGACATTAACATTTAGGCTTTGTTAAATAAAAACAGAGTAGGGTGCCCTAGTAATCTAGGGGATAGTGTGCTAGACTATTAGCATGAGGGTTGTGGGTTCGATTCACAACAGAGACTCTGGTCTATTACACTACAACGAACAGAAGGTCGAAGTTACTCAGCTCGTATATAAATGAATATAATTTGTAATTGTCTTGTAATTAATACGAGTAAATAAAATAAAAATAAATAAATGAGAACAACAAACAGATTTTATTGGATAATTAAACCATTTTCAATATTTTATGTTTTGCAATTAAGACAAGCAAAATTTTAATTGTTTTGTGTAATAGGAAATGTTACTGTGCAAAAACAACTGTAGTTTAACCATTTCCCTGTTGTTTATGTTCAATGAATATTTCTTATGTCCAATGTACATATTTGTTTGGACTCTAAGCTATAAACAGTGGTTAACACCACTTTTAGGTTTAATGATGAAAATAAACCCTAATAACAGACATAATTACAGTTTTTATTTTTATATTTATTTTTAGAGAGAGAGAGAGAGAGAGAGAGAGAGAGATAGAAAAAGAGAATTGTTATCCCTTTTTCTTAATAAAAATAATAAACAAATAGAATATAAAAATAATGTCCCCTATGCAAGATTACATTACATATTTTTTGTTTTCATATTCCTCTCTATATACAGACAATTATATAAAATACTATACACATACACATATAAAGACTAAAAGAAAAATTTAGTGACTACAAAAGAAGTTTCGAATCACAGTAAAGATTGTAAATATAAAAGAAAAAACAAGCATACAGACATACATACATTTAATATAAAAATATGTTTTAAAAAAACATAACAGAAGAGCAGAGAAATAATAATAAAAGCCTCAGTTGAGTAAATTCTATTTTTCTAGTTCTTACTTTACTTTGAGACACAAGCTCTTCATTGATTCACCTCGAATCGTATGGAATTGGCTTTTACTCCAGTCTAGCTAGTCTAGTCTATATGCTGCTCTAAAAAGAATGCAGCCGTAATTGAAAGGGGGCTAAGAATATAATAGCGACCAAGTGTGGTGGTACCATCTTTTCAAAACAACACATAATAAAGCTTGATAAATACCGGCTATTAAAAATCACTTTTGTATGGAACATTAAAGGGATAGGAAATAAAAAAAACAAAAAAAAGAAGTGAAGAAGTAAAAGCGAATTGTTTAAAGAAACCTAGAAATGCGTGACTATATATTTTGTTTTTTAATGCAAAGATAAGAAGATGATAAAAATTATATTTTTATAGAAATGTCATCGTTTTTTCTCTCTTTTCTCTTTTTTTATTTAAAGGGTTATTAGGACAAGGCTATGGCATTAGGGCTGCTAAGGCAGGAGAAAATTTATGTAGAAAAATTAAAAATTTTTTGAAGTGAAATAAAAAAATTAAATATTAAAAGGCAAATATTTTTAAATTTAAATTTAAGATCACGCAAATTATAAATTGAAGAATCGCCTTAGTCTAGCCACGGTTCAAACACCAGGTCAGACATCAAATCGAAAATATGAAATAAATATTTCTTCGGCGACTTCCTCTCAGCAGATTTCTGTCAAAAACTCTTTGAGCAAATAAAATTGCCATGAAAAGTTTCTCAAAAATCTGTCGTTCGGAATCTGACTTTAAACTGTAGGTCCCGCCACTCATGTATAAAATTAATTAATTAATTAAATTAAAAATTAATCCTGACTGAAGGGTTGTAATGACCAATGTATGTATGTATGTAATTATAAATATAACTTCAAAACTTCAATCTTGTTTGAAAGTCCGTTAATATGGAATTTTTCTTTAATTGGAACCTATTTTATATTCACTAAAACGTAATTAATTTTTAAATCCAAAAAAATTTTTAACATTTATGAAAAATTTTTAGCACTTATTTCCACGTTTGGAAAACAAAGAATTACGGCAGCAAAAAAAATTTATTTTTTTTTAATTTGTAGTTGTTGGCTTATTAGACGGGAGGCCATGGTACAACTGCCGTTCAGAATAAACACGAAATATGAAAGAAATATTTCTTTGGCGGCTTTCTCTCAGCAGATTTCTGGCAAACACACTGAGAGTAAATTAAATTGCCATGAAAAGTTTTTCAAAATCTGACGTTCGAAATCGACTTTAAACTGTAGGTCCCGCCACTCATGTATAAAATTAACACACACAACATAAGTGGTGCGAGAAGCTAGACCGTAGCTTTGACTGAAGGATTGTAAGATCTTAATCGTACCAGAATGTTAGCAAAATTACATGCTTTTTAGTTATAAATTTTAAAGGAACATGTTCTGTTCAAAAAATCATATGGAAGACTATGACCTTAATAGCTAAAAAATACAAATTGAATGCGTAGCTATTATCATGTGATATTTTATAAAAAAAAAAAAATTTTCTTTATTTTGCATTAATAAAGTTTTTATTCGCTTTGTCGGCGTTGATTGCATTTTTAAATTTTTTTAGTTCTTTATGAGAAGCAATAAAAAAAGGAAGAAATTCATTTTGAAAGTTACATGACATGACACCGGAAAATATTGATTTTTTTTGTTAAAAATTTTTTTTTTTCAAGAAAAATGTGAATTAAATTTTAAACCAAAAAATTTCAAAATGGTTATAATTTTTAAAAATAATGAAAATATTGTTCATGTTTTAAAGAATATTTTGCAATGAACATTTACTTACATTAATTTAAAATTTGCCAAATAGAATGCTTACCTGAAACGAAAAAAAATATAACATTTAATTAACTTGGGAATTTTATCAAATTTTATTTGTAGTTTTTAGTAGAAAATATAAATTAAATAAATCAAAAGACTTAGGACACATAGACGAAAACCTAAATAAAATCTTTGCTAAGTTTGGTAAAAAAAAACATTCAGTGGAAAATCAACTTTCCCAAGTTCCCATGGTGATAAATCTGACAGCATTTGAAATGCAATAACTGGTGACAGAACAGTAGTGGTGTGGATGCATAAGAACATTTCAGCCAAGTTCCTAAAGACGAGGCATTATCGATGTGTGTATTGTTAAGCACTGTACAATTCCTCGCCTAAAACACTAAAATTATTGGTTTTAATTTCTTTGGAAAATTTAATTATTGGCATTACAGGTTCAAATAAAGGCTTTGGCCACAGAGAGGCTACTCAGAATACGTCTGTAATGCAAAGGTTGGTCTTCACATTCCTTACTTGTGTGACATTACTCTCATCGAGTCTCCGAAGTTAATAACTTTAAAAACTTATGAGCTTCAAATCATTGAGACTACAATTAGGTATGAATAAGACGTTGTCGTATACAGGCAAATATTAATACATGATACCCAGCTAATTATAAAATAAAATCTTTCGGACTTTATACCACATTAAAATTGATGCAGCATTTAGAATTTCCATTAAATTTTTAAAAGAAAACCTTTTCTAAATTATATGTAAAAACCCTTTGAAGACAATTTCGTATACTGTTTTAATTGGAAATAATAAAGTCATATAAAATAACTAACTTCAGGACCCATACAAATATTTTAATAGAAAAATATTGGCCATAAAATTATGCCAACTAAATAATGAAATAAATAAATAAATCTTCTATAAACTACAACAGCAGATAAATTCTTTCACTTGCTGCAATTAAAATTTTCAGTGGTTTTATTTGTTCCTTCTTTTTATTAAAGTGAATTCAAATGCCACAACTACCATTAGTTTCTTGGATAAAGGAATCTAGAGATTAAAGATTGTAAATGACAAGAAAACAAGATATTACAAGATATTCATTTCTTTTTTTCTTTTAGTTCTTTTATAGTATCGCTAGTAATTGGATATTTTCTTATCTGAGAAAAGAGAAATATGTTCACAAAGCGACGTATTTATTGAATGAAGAATAGAAAAAAAACAAAAGTATTTGCTATTTTAGTGCAAATATATTGGAGGGAAAATAAAAATTAGAATTTATTACTTAATAAAATAAAAATTACTACTTATGTAAGTAGAAATGTATAAAGAAAAAAAATTAATAAAATTATTTTTTATATGCCGGTTTTCTTCACAAAGAACCTGAATTTTTTTTTAATTAAAATTTTTCTGTAGAGCCCAGTGTCATAGATAAAAGCGTGTTTTAGTTCTGTAAGAGATTTTTGTTTTCACATGGTATCATTACTGATCAGACAAAGCGTTTAAATTTTATAGCATTCCATAATCTATACGGCTAATAAATAAAAGACTTAAGACACAAGATATAAAACAAAAATGATTCAAATTAATAGGAAAAAAAAGAAAACTAAATATTTAGTGGGCCATCTATCAGTTTAAATTTGAACAATCGATTATTTCGGTTATATGGCAATACATTTGGCATTCTATTCTGTCACAAAATTCAATATATTTTCTCCACTGAACGTAATAAATCGACATACGGTTGAGTAACGTTGGGTTTTATCGGGCCAACGAGAAACTGTATGGTGATATCGATTTTAACAAAAAAAAACATCTTTTAGGATGAAGCTCATTTTCTTAATGATGGGTATAAGCAAAATTGGTCTTACAGAAGCCAATGCACCTATTACGAGCGGCTGTTTGGTTCGGCTTATGGAGCGAAGGCATCATTGGCCCATATTACCTCGAGAACGAAACAACCATTACGGTCAATAGAGACACCTATCGCACCATGATCACCGATTTTTTGGTACTCGTTCTTCATGGTATTGATGAGAACCATGTTTGGTTTCGACAGGATGGTGCAACTTGCCAAAGATCTTATGTGGGTTTACATACATACATACATACATATGTTGTTGTGTGTCTTAATTTTATACATAAGTGGCGGGACCTACAATTTAAAGTCGATTTCGAATGCCAAATTTTTGAGAAACTTTTCGTTGCAATTTTTATTTACTCTCAGAGTTTTTGCCAGAAATCTGCTGAGAGGAAGTCGCCGAAGGAATACTTTTTGTATTTTGTTTTGATGTCTGGCCTGGGGCTCGAACCCTGGCTTTACGTCTAATAAGCCAACACACTACCTACTATATTACGGCGACTTATACAATTTATTGATGGCTTTAATTAGCTGATGTCAATTGGCTGCCAAGAATCTCTGATCTGTGGGGCGCCGTTAAAGAAAAGTGTTATGCCAACAAACCAGAGACAATTGAGCGTTTGAAGGCAAGCATTCGTGATACCACTGAAGAGATACGACCCTATATACTCGAAAAAGTGCACGAAAATTGGTTGGATTGAATGAGGTACTGTGAGGCCAACCGCGACAATCATATGAATGAAATAATATTCCTTTTCTAACCGGAACAATTGTACTTCACAATAAAAAAAATTAATTTGGTCAATATTTCAAACCATTTTTGTTTTATAAAATTTTTGAATTAAAACTTTTAAATGACGCACCCTATAGAAATAATTAATATTTAATCAGGCCTTATAAAAATACGTAAAATAAACTAACAATGTGGTAGAGCTTATCGAATGTAATCTTTTGAGTCATTTGATATATTATGTCTGTGAAATGAAATATCACCACGCACGTCTCCCCCAAGTCTTTTGTAAATTCACTTTTTTTGAATAGATTTTCAATTTTTGTTTACAAAACAAAGTCAAAATATTTTTTTAATATTTTTTTGTTTTTCGTCTTATAAATGATTTATTCATAGTTTTCTGTTCATATTTAAATAAACTTTACAATAAAAAAAACCCTTTCTATGACCCCACATATATGGATACACTGAGCAGCTAATAGAACCATATGCCAGAGTGTTTAACAAGTGAAGAAAAAAAAAACTCGAATGTAGAGAGACCCTCCTGCTGTTAAAAGTGACTTCCCACTGTGTTCTAAGCCATGCCATCACAGTTTTCAAGGGCTAAAAATTAAATGAAATTCTGTATTAGGTGCGGCATGGCTAGTGTTTGCCTCAGCAGCATCATAAATGCAACATGATTTTATGATTCTCTGATGAATAATTAGAAACAACGCGAAGAAAAGATAATATAAGGATAGTATAGAGAGGGGAAAAAGTCTTAGATAATTACTATTGTATTATTAGTTATCACTTTTATGTGTAGAGTTTAATTATTTTTAATTTTTTATGCTTTCAAAGTGTACGTAATTATTAAATTCATAATAAAATTATGAAAAAAAAACAACAAAAACATTTTCATTTAAAGATTTCCAAAGGAATATTCAATATTTTGCTATCGTTTTCATGGCAGAGACTTTCCATTTTTATTTTTATGATTCTGCTGTTTTCTTTTGCAAGGAGCGGTTGCGGTTGTAGTTTTTCTTATTATTTTTCTTTAATTTTCTTTTTTTTTTTCTTTAGATATTCTTTACTTGTATTCCTATTTGTCGCCTTAAGGCTACGACACACCGATGAATAAGTAAAGGAATTACAACAAAACAGAAATGAAATAAAAAAAAAAAACTTGAAAGTACCTGAAGAAGAAAAAGGTTGTTGATCGACTTTACTTTTCATGTAATGATGCTTAACAATAATAACAGACTCCAGTCAACGTTTAGTATTTACTTTCCTTCACGTAGTCTACATACGTCAGTTTGTCTGACAGTCAGTCATACAAGTCAGCCAGTCACTATGTTGGTCAATCATCAAGTTAGTCTGCCATGCATACATACAGACTGTTATTTAGTTCTAATCTATAGTTAGTTTCAGTTCCTTTTTTTATTTTTTTCTTATAAAATGTAACTTAACACACATATGAACTACTCACTCACTACTCACACGCCTCAACCAACCATAAGCTGAGTGAGTTTTCTTAAGCCTGGCATTACAATCTCTACGGTTGTGGACTGACTGAGACTGACTGACTGTTTTAGTCATTCATGTACTTTTTTCCTTGGTTTTGTTTTTTTCTTTCTTTTTTCTTGTGGCCAGGTTTCTACCTGGTAGAAATATAAGAATCTTTCAGATTTTATTTGTGATTTTCACTGGTATTTTGCCAAAGAATTTTTACTCTTAATGATGATTAAATAAAACAGAAAGAAAAAAATGTATGTAAAGGACGGAGGGGAAGGGGGTACAGAATAGCAAAACAGCAAATCGTTGGTGGTTTAAAAATATACATTTTGTGTTGAATTTATCTTTCAGTTTAAAAGAGTTTAATTGCAGACACATATCAATCAAAATTTAACGCGTATTATACTAGGGATACTGCAACAATTTAAACATTTCAAAAGATCACAATATTAAGGTGCAAATGATATTAATGAAGGGCTTACGCCACAAGAAAAAGAGGAAGTGTTTTGATAACAAAATAAGGGCTTTTATGTAAAATTTGCTATGACTTTTAAGAAATCATTTAAACACATATGTATTTACCTACAACATGAGCACAAAATGGCAATGTCACTACTGACTGACTGTGTATCTAGTAATTCAAGTGCGGCTTGGATCCTGTTGGTAATCAATTACAAAGTAAAGTGTTATAAGAATTGTTTGAATATATTTGCACTACCAGAATAACTTCAAAACCCATTCCAAGGCCATAATGAGAATTCGATGTATGATAAGGTAGTGCAGTGCTATGATAACTTTGTCATGAATAGCATTCAGTAGTAAAAAAAAATATTGGACTTTGTAGTTAACCTCGACACAATGTTACCCGCTTCTTCAGATTGTCCAGTTTTATTGCTCTTCAGTGCAAGATGCGTAGAAGCCGTACCAACCAACTAATCAAACTTGATCGCAAGGTCATCTCGATCACAGTGGTCATGCTTACGGGTCATTGCGTTATGGGAAAAACTCACGGAAATACTGTAGCCACCATCTAACGGCTTCCGAAGTGAGTGTGGATCTGTAGAAATGGAGAAAACTTTTGTTATCCACATTCTTTGTCAACGCCAATCTCTTGCGAGGTACAGATTTAGATTATTTGCCTCTCCATACTATGCCATTTTAACGGAGTTATCATCCACTGATATCAAGTGTATGGCTTCGTTTATTAAACTTTCAGGCTGGTTTCTGGTATACGATAATCGTGCTTTAATGTGTAGCCCCTGCACTACCCAAATTCTTCGTTTAATTTGGGGGAATTCGGTTGGTACAAGAATTGTGCTTAGCTGTACCTTCATAATGGGCTGTTATGTATGCAGCTATGCGAGTTTTGGTAATTAAAGATACTGCTTTAACCTACCTAACCTACAATTACTATTCAGAGTAAAGCCCCGGTTACCCAAACGTCCACGAAGCGTAAAGGAACGTATGTTTGTTTTAAACATATGAAGAGCAATGTAAATGATTACCGAAATTATATTATGGATCGCTAATCGCTCTCATTGCTTTTCGTATACTAACAACCACTACGTTTCGCATACGTTTGGCTAACCGGGGCTTAGGTTAGGTTAGAGGACGTGTACTTGTCAATTAAGACTAGTACAGTACCCGGAGGTCGAATTGACCTATTGTACAACGTACTAGTTTCTCACACCACTTATGTTGTGTGTGTTAATTTTATACATGAGTGGTAGGACCTACAGTTTAAAGTCGACTCCGAACGACAGATTTTTGAGAAACTTTTTCATGGCAATTTTATATGCTCTCAGAGTTTTTGCCAGAAATCTGCTGAGAGGAAGGCGCCGAAGAAATACTTTTTGTATTTTGTCTTGATGTCTGGCCTGTGGCTCGAACCCTGGCTTTACGTCTAGTAAGCCAACACACTACCTACTAGACTATGGCGACTTGAACCGGGGCTTAAATTCCAATGCACATTTTTTATGCTGCAGCCTGTAAGACGATGTATTAACTAAAAGTATGAGGCAGTGACAATAAAATTGAAAATAGTTTAATTGACTATAAAAAACCATTGATTGATACTGCATTTCGACAATGTCATTGACATTTTTCGATTTTCTTTATTGAACATTTCTGATGGCCTTCCTAAATTATTAAAATTCTTTTTTTTATTTATTTATGCTCTTTTTTTCTTTGACATCAATATTTAAATATTATTTAAATGCAGATTTTTTTTAAACTACTTTTGCACACTCATTTCACTGGGTTTAAGCGAAATAGTTTGTATCTTAAATAAACGTTGTTTGCACTCAATTTAGATCAGTGCTTGTTATTGTTACTTCAAAAAAAAAAAAACAAGACAGAAACATTAAAAGAAAACAAATCATTTGTTTATTTCATCAACAAAGTTATAATTTAAATTTACAAAAAAAAAAAAATATGAAAGAAAAATACGATGAAGAAAAGTGGAAAAATAAACATTTTATTGAACAGCTTTCTTTTTGAATAAAAATAATAATCAAGCAGAAACTGTTAAAAGAAAACCTCTGGCTGTTTAGAATGAACACGGGCCAAGTGACTAGAAAACAAACTAGAAAAATAAACAGAAAAATAAAATGAATCATGACAAGTGAAAAAAAGTGATGTTTTTCTTTTTCTCTCAAAATTTCTTTAACAAACTTTGTTTTTTTCACGGTCAGAAAATAAGAAAAAAAATTAAAATAGAAAGCTTTAGAATTTGTTGAATGTTAACGCCTTGGCAGGCAAGTAAAGCAAGCAAAGTGTTATAATCATAATGTTAATAGAAATACATGACTATGAAAATATTAGAAAAATAATGTTAGTTTAGTGGGAAATAATCATGAAATTACAAAAAAAAAAACAACAAAAAAATCATTCTTTTCATTATGTTTTTAAACGGAGACATACTGTATGTATGGCTGCACACATCAAATAATCGGTGGGTCAGAATATCCAAAACCAAACATTTATCATTTGCTTTCTTTTGATAGGTGAGGCGTTAAGAATTCTCCTCCAAATTCTCGTCAATTACGAAAAAAAAACGAAGAACAAATTGAATTTTAAACAAATAATCTGGTTATGCTACAAATGCTGTGTAAAATAATCATAACGTATCGCGTATCTCTCTCGCATAGCTTGCCTGAAAACTTTCACCCATAATTCAATGAATCTTTAATCAGCTTGTTTTGATTGCTTACAACAGCAACAACAGACAAAAAATGCCTTTTTTGCTTGTCATCTTTGGCACAAGAAAAAAACAAAAAAAACAAAAACAGCAATTCAATACTAAATAAATAAAATATTGTTCTTGAAATTGAAATTCTGTAAATGTTTTTAAATGGTGCCCGTTGTTAAAAGCAAAGATTTAAAAAAAAATTTTTTTTTCTTTTTTCACTTTCCTTAACTTAAGATTCTGCTGGTTTTTTTATTTATTGTGCTGTGGTGAGTGAATGTTTTGGTGACATACTTTCCAATTACATGCGTTTTTGTAGAGAAATGATGTTCCTTTTTCTTCCAGGTAAAACGATTCGTAATTTTAAGAGAAGGTATTTACATTCCAGGCTTGTTGGTAATTAATAAAATGAGTTTTTGCATTTGAAAATTGTTTTTTTTTTAAGTTTTTCATTTCGAAAACAATTATTTTTTATTAAAGAATTAAGGAATTTGCTGGTTAACTAGAAACACATACTGCAAGCAAAATAAATTGCAATTTGTCGGCAGGTTTATGTCATTCTTTGCAGCTTCAGTACAGTATGCTGCAAAAATTTGGTCAATCAGAAGCTGTTGTTTAATTTCATACCTCAAAGAAGGCATCAGAACTAAGCTATCCAACTTTAAGAAAAAAAGAAACACAAAATTAATCGTAAAAATTGATTTTGTCCCGTTGAAAACATCATATAAATACGCCACAGTAAAGATTAAAAAAAAAAACAGGAAAATATCTGAAGAAAAGAAAAAATTATCAATTAGAAGTTGCCGTCGTCTAGTTGGTAGTGTGTCGGCTTATTAGATGTGAGGCCACGCTTCAAAACACAGGTCAGAATACGAAAAATATTTTTTTGGGCAATTTCCTCTCAGAAGGTTTATAGTAAAAACTGGGAGAGCAAAAAAAAAACAGTCATGAAAAGTCGACTTTAAACTGTAGGCCCCGCCACATACATACATACATACATAATTGGTCATTACATCCGTTCAGTCAGGATTACGGCCTAGCTTCTCACACCACTCATGTTGTTTGCGTTAATTTTAACATGAGTAGCGAGACCAACAGTTTAATATCGACTCCGAACGAAGTCGCCAAAGAATTATTTTTTTCATAGTTCCGTTTTGAACCGTTGCCTTACATCTACTAAGCCGACACACTACCTACTAGACTACGACGACTCTCATGGATAAAATTAACAACCACAATATAAGTGGTGTGAGAAACTAGGTTGTAATCCTCACTGAAGCGTTGTAATGACCAGTTAAGTATGTATGTATTGTTTTTAGTTTAAGTTTAGTTTTTAAGAAAGCTATGAGTTTTTATTTGGATTGTAAAGAAGATATGTTTCGATTAAATATGCAAAACAATATCCGGCAAATAGCCCTTACATTTGGTCCTTTCATGAAATTTTCCATGACTTTTAAAAAAAATGTGACTGTATCCCACCTATAATTGTTAAAAATCGCATGATATTGATGGCAAGAAGACATCACGGTTTCTTGAGATAATTTGTTCTGAAAATACTTGTGGCCTGTAGACTGATCTTTACTTTTTTCATGACATATTCCATAACGTTTTCAAAGAAATATGGCAGAATCCCAATGATGATGTGTTGTATCTGATTCCAGCTCAGGAATTGTTAAAAATCACATGATATTGGTGGCAAGGTGACATCAGATTTTCTAGAAATAATTTGTTCTAGGAAATCGCCTTATGTTCACTGCGAATGAATTTGTTTCTCATGATTTGCTTGATAAGACATTATCTCAAAAAGGACATTTGTAATGGGTTTCTTCCCCTGTGTCTGTCTTCAATGTTATTTTCATAGTTTAAACAGAAAGTAATGACATTTAATTCCTCGCTCTAGTTCGGTTTTGGCAAAAATCAGTTTCTGGTTTGTTTGAGGGCATTTTAATTTCAAGACTAGATTTTTCGAAAATTTTACTTCTGAAATAATTCTTTTGTGATGAACCCAATACAATCAAATTATTTAACTTTTAAAGTATGCCCTGAAATTGTGGTTTTGTTTCTGTACTTCACAGACTGTGCCAGCCAAATGAAATTTGATTAAAAAAGTGATTTTTTTTTCTTGCTACTCTAGCAATGGAAATGAAATGTTTTTCAATAGCTTTAAGAATTTTTCTTTTTTTTTTGTACTAAGCCAACCCTTTTTTTGTTGTTAACAAAACCTGGAACCAGTCACCTGTTCAAACATTTAGTTTTTTCTTTAGTTTACTTAGTTTAAAGGTGCTTTTTGCTTGAATAGTTTCTTTAGTTTGTTAGTTTGTATTATTATTACTACACAATACAATACAACTTTATTACGACTTTATTTGTTTTGTTGGTCTTGAATTTCGAATTTTTTTTCTTTGCTTTTTGCAATTTTTATGTTTTTAGAACTTTAGCCTTTAGGCTTAAAAGAAAGTCAAGTTGTATAGTCAAGTCTATGACCAATAGTTCGATATTGTACAAGACAAAAGACTTTGATCAACCAAGCAGAACTAAACAAAATAAAAAAAAGAAAAAATTAAAGAATTTTGTACAAAAAAAATTGCCAAGAAAATCATTACTTTTCGTAGTCTATTATTATTATCCATATTGTTTGTAGGGTTTTTTTTTGTTGTTGTTTTGTCTATATAACAACAACAAACAACAACAATAATAAAGTTTGTTGTTTTTATAGTTATTATTATTGCAAAAGAAAGCTTATTAGTTTAAGATGTTACAAAATATTACAACGATATGCAGTGTTAAGATTAAGTCGTGTAAAGGCTTCACAAAACAAACAAACAAACAAACAAGCAAACAATGTGCCACAGAAGTAAGAAACTAAAAAAAAATCTGAAATAAAACTGTGTTGCAAGTACAGGCAAAAAAAACTTAAGGAATTCAATTCAATTGTATCACGAGCAGTACTTTAAAAGTTCATAAAGCGTAAAAATGTTGCTTAAGACAATAACTGAAATGATAAAAAAAAAACAAAACGAAAAAAAAACTTATTAAATTATAAAAATGCTGACAGTGGGTCAATTGTGAGAAATTGATATGCACAAACTAGCTGAGCTACATACATAATGGGCCATTACAACCCTTCAGTCAGGATTACGGCCTAGCTTCTCACACCGCTCATGTTCTGTGTGTTAATTTTATACATGAGTGGCGGGACCTACAGTTTAAATTCGATTCCGAATGATAGATTTTTTGGGAAATTTTTCATGGCAGTTTTATTTACTCTCAGAGTTTTTGCCAGAAATCTGCTGAACAAATATTTTCTTTTCATATTTTCGTTTTGATGTCTGACCTGGGGCTTGAACCTTGGCCCTACGCCACTTCTAGAATAGGCCTTAAATATGTTAAATCATGAATATATTCTCCATGTGAGTTCTGGACGGTTGCCACACAAAATTATATGCGGAAATACAATTTCAAATTTCATAACTCCTAGCAAAGCAATGAGTTTATGATACCCGTATAAGTTTTGTAAACATCCCAGGAATGATACCAACATACATACATACATAATTGGCCATTATAACCCTTCATTCAGCATTAAGGCCTAGCTTCTTAGACCACTCATGTTGTGGGTGTTAATTTTATACGTGAGTGGCGGGACCTACAGTTTAACGTCGACTCCGAAAGACAGATTTTTGAGAAACTTTTTCATGGCAGGTTTATTTACTCTCCAAGTTTTTGTCCGAAATCTGGTGAGAGGAAGTCGCCAAAGAATAATTTTTTCATATTTCGTTTAGTCGGAGATGTCTGGCCTGGTGTTCGAACCGTAGCCTTACGTCGTAGCCTACGGCGACTACACACATAAAAATTTTGGTTACTAATTACGTTGGATACTAAGACTTTAAAAAGACTGAGAGAAAATAGATTCAAACGAAATGAAAATGCAGATTATTGGTCAGTACCATATGCACGTGCTTAAAGTTTTTGTGGCTTTAACAGTTTTATTAGAAAACGCTGAGCTTGCAACATTATTGAAGGTGTACTATAAGTGGCATCTGAGCTCTATGATTGGACATGGTAGCATGTATATAAGAGCCGGGACTTAGAACTTCTGACACACTTTCGTACTTGCTGTGAATCGGTTTGCGCTTAAGGAACGAGTTAGAGACGGGGTGATTGGTTTCTTTAAGCATTTGAAAGACCTAAACGAAGTTATAAGAAGAAAATATTTAATTTTTGTTTACTTATTTAGCAATGACTGAAGAAAGCACAATATTTGCATAACTAAAATGATTATTATAATGTTTTTCAATGGGCTTTTTCAGCACCATAAATTTTTTAATCTTTTTTTACTACTATTAAGTCACTGTACTCTTCAGACAATTGTATACTACATACTCATAAGTTATTTTTTTTTAATGTTTTTTAATACTTTTTTTTTAAATTTTATTTTATTAACTAGTGAAGGTCATTACTACCTTTATTAGAACTTAAAGCACCATAAAGGTTTGCAAAAAATAACAAAAAAAAACAACAACAAACAGTCATACACTAGACATGAAAACATGATCGTAGACATGAAAACAAATGTTTCGTTGTAAAATGTTTTCATATAATTTACGTAAGGTGCATAGGACCATAAAGTGCTTTAACCTGTGTTTTTTTTGGTTTTTAGACAATAAAAATAAAAAGACAAAAACAAAAACAGAAAAATGAATAAAATAAAATTAAACTTATGTAATATGAAGTTCATGTTTTTTTTTGAAAAGTTTTCCAAAACGACGGAAATATACTTAACAAAATAGGCATTATACGTCCATATACATACATATGCCAGAGTGTGTTTATGAACCTGTACACCGGCTTTAAAAAAGCTATTGTTAGAACAAGAGATTGTGCAAAAAAAAAAACAGATGAGATAACCCAGTTAATGTTTTCTAGGAAAGCGTTAAGCTAAGCCTGAATATATTTTATAATTCCTTAAAATAAAATAAAATCGAATCGTTTGCTGGGTTCAGCTAATTTGTATACGAGTGTATATTTGTAAAATAGAAAAGTTTAATGTCTCTTTATAGTTTTTCATTTACTGCTGGCTTTATTATGAATGAATGAACGCGTGAATGTTATAAAATATGTTTTCTAAGACAGAGAGAGAGGTGTTATCTGTTCTTTAAATATATTCACATTATCACTTATGCCACGATATACTTACATACCATATACAACAATGTTGTCATATATATACGTGTGTACATACACACCATACTGTACCTGTTCGCATAAGAGTATAGTCTGTATATTGGCCCCAGTTGTTGTATTTATGATAACTGTTATGAAAATATTATTTATTTGTTTTAATGGCGGTAATAATTTGTATTTATATGTTGTTACCTCATTTATACTTGAATATGTAGATATACATACATGCCACCATCCATCTATCATACTACTCAGACACCTATTCTAATTTCAATCGTCTCGCAAACATTGTATTTTTGTGTTTGTATTTGTCTGAAGCATAAATACATACATATGTACATACACAACATTTATTGTGTTAAATTATAGAGTAAATAAAACTGTTAAAATATGTTTTTTTTTATTCTATTTTTCCATTTTCTTTTACATTCATCATCATCATTATTTCCTTATTTTTGTTGTCGTATTTACTTTTTCTAGTTCTTGTGTTTTTTTTTTTTTTTGTTTCGTCTTCTAAGATTTTACTACGAATTGTTAGAAAATATGTGTTAATAATTGTGTTTTATTAGCTGTTTTATAATTTATTTAAAAGATTTATTAGCTTATGTTCAATGTATATGATTAAGATGAAGCATTACAATCTAGTTTAATTAGCTTCAAACAGCAGTATTTGTATTTAATGTGCCAGAAATTTTATGAATAATTTTTATTAAAAAAAAAAATTCTTTTATGGGTGCTCTGGTAGTCAAGTGGATAGTGTGCTACACTTTTAGCATAGGGGTCGTGGGTTCGATTCCCACCAGACACTCTGGTCTGTGACACTACACCGAGCATATGGTCAAGTTACTCCGCTGGTATATAATTAGAATATGATTTGTAATTGTATTGTAATTAATAAATAAAATAAATAAATTATTTCATATTTTACATTATAATTGTACTCATATTTTAAACAACTTTTGGATTCACCTTCTAAGTCCATGTAAATTTTGTAATCAATCTGTTGATGCTGACGTTTTTGTCTTATGCTGACCAATTAATTGAAACAGAATAACTCAAGAAGTTCAGGCTCATCCATTACAAACTTACACACGTAAGTTAATCACTCACATACATAACTGGTCATTACAATCCTTCAGTCAGGATTATAACCTAGCTTCTCACACCTTGTTGTGTTGTGTGCGTTAATTTTATACATGAGTGGCGGGACCTACAGTTTAAAGTCGACTCCGAACGACAGATTTTTGAGAAACTTCTCATGACAATTTTATTTACTCTCAGAGTTCTTGCCAGAAATCTGCTGAAATAAAGTTGACGAAGAAATATTTTTTCATATTTCGTTCAGTTGGAGATCCCTGACCTGGGGTTTGAATCGAGGCCTCACGTCTAATAAGCCATTTATCTTATGTGTGTTAATACATGAATGGCGGGACCTACAGTTTTAAGTCGATTCCGAACGACATATTATTAAGAAACATTTCATGGGAAATTTATTTACCCTCAGAATTCTTGCCTGAAAAATGAGAAGAATTCACCGAAGAATAATTTGAATTTCGATTTTGTTGAAAATGTCTGACCTGCGGTTTGAACAATAACCTCATGTCTAATAAGCCAACATACTACCTGTTACAATTTAATTTGATGTTGGACACCGATAAACATATTAAGCGATGAATTTATCATTCGTCTAAGCATCATTGCATATTTTGCGTTACAATCTAATCAAATTGACGTGTCCAATGAGAACAATCTTGAATCGTTTTTAGAAAATGCATATAAAATCAGAATTTCATTTAAATTAGTTACAGACCAACAATCTGAAATTCTTGAAAATATTTTTATTTTTTGCTTGAATTGTATATAACTTACATACATAGTTGGTCATTACAACCCTTCAGCCAAGATTACGACCTAGATTCTTAGTCTTTTATAATGCAGATAATATGTCCAAACCATTTGAAACTTTGAAAGATCGCACATCGTACAACTGTAAGCATGTGGTCTTACTGAGTAATCCTGTTCTTGGCAATATAAAGGGTGTTTTTTATAGAGGTATAGAACTTTAAGTTGGCATTACTTTTCAAGATGACGACCGATTTAACAGCTGTCAAGTGATTTATTCTCAGTTTGATTTGGCAATTCATCATGAATAGACTCACGCCTGAACAACGCTTGCAAATAGTGCAATTTTATTTCGAAAATAATTCTTCTGTGCGAAAAACGTATCGCGCACTACGTCCATTTTATCGTCGACAAAATCGTCCATCAGAGCAGTTAATTCGATTAACCATGGAACGTTTTCGCACCACGTTTGCTCTTATTGATAACTCGCATCCCCATAGACGCTGTACGGTGCGTACAGAAGAAGCTATTGCTGCTGTAGAGCGTAGCATTGAGGAAGACCCGAATGAGTCCATCCGCCATCGAGCACAGGAATTGGATCTGTGTCCATCCACTTTATGGAAGATTTTGCGGAAGGATCTTGGTTTGCGTGCTTACAAAATCCAACTCGTGCAAGATTTGAAGCCAAACGATCATCAAGTAAGGCGTAGATTCGTCGAATGGGCCCAAAACGAGATTACCGTTGTTCCCGATTTTCATAAGCGAATTTTGTTTAGCGATGAAGCGCACTTCTGGTTGAATGGCTACGGCAACAAACAAAACTGCCGCATTTGGAGTGAAGGTAATCCTCAAGTGTATGTGTAAACACCGTTACATCCAGAAAAACTGACTGTTTGGTGCGCTTTATGGGCTGGTGGAATCATTGGTCCGTACTTTTTCAAAAACGATGGTGGCCAGAACGTTACAGTCAATGGTGATCGGTATAGAGCCATGATTACTAACTTTTTCATTCCTGAATTGAATAACCATGATGTCCAGGAGATGTGGTTTCAACAAGACGGCGCAACATGTCACACAGCTCGTGCCACAATAGATTTATTGAAAAACCACCTAATTTCACGTTTTGGACCTGTGAATTGGCCTCCAAGATCTTGTGATTTAACACCGCTAGACTACTTTCTGTGGGGCTATGTAAAGTCATTGGTCTATGCGGTAAAGCCACAAACGCTTGACCATTTGGAAGACAACATTCGCCGTATTATTGCCGATATACGGTCAAAAATGTTGGAAAAAGTCATCGGAAATTGCACGTCCAGATTGGACTACATCCGCGCCAGCCGTGGTGGTCATATGCCAGAAATCATATTTAAAATGTAATGCCACAATATTATCTTTCGGATAAATAAAATCCATGTCAATCGAATAATCCATCGTTGTTTTATTGCAACTTAAAGTTATATACCTCTATAAAAACACCCTTTATTTAAGAATCTTTTTGGAACTGGAGTATAAATTAAGAAAATCCTACGAATTAAGCAGGGACATAAGATCAAGTGTTTGGCAAAATACAGCATAAGGCAACAAAATGGATGAACATTATATTGCAAAATGAATTTAGGAAAAAAGGATTAAAGTGTCCCAAAAAAAAACAGTCACTGTAATATGTAGGATAATCCTAAGGCCTCTGTTGTGGTAAAGAGAACATTTAAATAGTGACAAATAGTTTACGAATAATTTTCAATTTTTAAATTTCTAATAATAAACTTGAAGTTGGATGTAGAAGTAATACTTTTATTTTCTTCTTCTTAATGCATGCCTATAGAAATTTAATTTAATAAATTAAAAAATTTAAATAAAAATTTAAAACAAAAAATTACATGTAAAACTGAAACAAAAATTAATTTTTATTTTTTTTTTCCTTTCCTCAACAGGTAATTTTCAACGGATTTTTGTGATTTTTGCAAGAAAACCATTGCTAGGGTACAAGTAAGTTATAGGAAAAAAAATGAAGAACAAATTAAATTATAAACAAATTTGTAAACTTCCAAAAAAAAAAAAACAAAAAAAAACGTTTTGGAAACATTTAACACTCGTTTGAGACGATGACTTTTTTGGTGCATGACTTTTTTCAATTGTTTTGTTTTTTATTTGTATTCATAATTGATTTCTAAGCTGGAGAGCCAAATATCAATTGAATCAATCGAAAATGTTTATATTTGTAGGGAATATTTCATTTTGCTTAACACAGTAACGCATCAAAAAATGTTTTCAAACTTTATTTTATAGTTCAATAGACTAAGTTTTCACCAAGGCAGTCGCAAAAATATTGGATTTAATTAATTTTATGTGTGGCCATGCAGCTTTAATATATTTTATCAAAGAAAAAAAAAATTAATAAAGGAAACGTAATGAAATAAATTATTTATTTTCATTTTTTTTTTAATTTTATTTTACTTTTGTAATGTCTTAAAACTGTTTGTGTAAAACAGGTGTAAAGTAAAGTAACAGTAAACAAAGTTGTTCAAGATTGTAAATATTTTTATTTGAAATTTGAACTCTGGATAGTCCAGGGAACAGAAATAATTGAAGGATTTAATTGTGAACATTTTAAGTTTTTTATTTATATGGTTTTCATTGTAAATACTTTTTGTTTCTAACTACAAGAACATTAGAAAACAAACTTAATTAAAAAATAAAAAAACAAGAAATCCTTTATTCTGGTAATTGGTTTTTGTTTAATGTGTTTCACTAACTTTTGTTACCTACATTAACTCAAATTCGTTAATGTTTTTAAACCATGAAATTGTTTTGTTTTAAGCTAAATACATATATTGGTAAAAATTTTTTTGTTTTCATTTTTGTTGAAATCATTAAATGTTTTGCCAGGCAATTAAAAATGCAATCAAACCAATCAAATCAAAAAAGCTGTAATTGGCCTTAGGGTTTTTAATTTGAAAATTCTTTTTATTTTTTATTGACACTGTACAAAAAGAAACAAGAAGCGACACGGTCATAAAAACAACAATAGCAAGACACAGTCTATGAAGCAAATCGATTGTAAAAAAAATCCGTAATAAAAATAATATAGGAAGTAATAATGTGAGGTAGCTAAAGGATAGAACCATATAAAGTGCTGCACATAATAATATCATAGCATTACCTTCGAAATTTATACCTCCTACTGGACTACACTGGTGACGTATGTAGCAGAGATCAGCAATGAGTATTCAAAAAGATGAATAGAATCGAATACATACTTATTTTAATACCATACTCATACTACTCATATTCAAAGTTTGAAGTACTCATCGTGCTCACACTTAACAATACGTATGATGTTGTTTATTTCGACTCTCCATGACTCAACATTTACAAGAATCACAAAATAAGTATGATTCGCGTACGAACACTACAATACTCACTAGAAGGTTGTGTGTTTGCTTTGCTTGCTGTCTTTGTCTTTCTTCGTTTTTTGTAAATGCAACAACAACTAAGGCTGTAAATTTTAATGAATAATTCGAATCACTCGAATCATTTATGAGTATTATAAGTATTTTTCTAAAGTTATGAATCTGAATGAGTAGGCGCATGAATCAAACATATTTCGAATGTTATGAGTTTGATATCAACGTTGCACTCATACTCATTGCATTCATAATTATTGTACTCATACTTATAAATCAACGTTGTACTGAGTACGAATGAATCGGAGTAGTTAAATTTCAATATATTGTTGACTCACTTGTATTCAAAATTTCATGAGTGCTTATGAGTAGCGAAAATATGATTCATTGCTGATTTCGGGAACGTAGTTTGAATTCATATTCATATTAAAATGATAGCTTTTGAACGAATTTTTCCAATTATAGCCTCCCTAACCGCTGAAGAGGCAATATTTTACGAAACTTTGGCGCCTAAAGCTATCATTGAGCATTTTTAAACATAAAAAGAATGACTGGTTTGAAGATATTTGATGGGCAAATTATAATTGTATATGATTTGGATTAGTTTGGAGTGGTAGCCTTGAGATGAGATTGAGCACGCATAGCGGGGCGTTGTGAACGCAGTCTCTGTACTGACTAAGTTCCTCCAAATCAGGGAAGAAGAAATTGGTCAGCGCAAGGTCTGCACTCTATATGACTTAAATGGATACACAAATCAAGAGAATATGGAATATGGTTCAATGGCGTAATGCCAGGCTATTTTAAAGTAGACTCTTTGGACTACCACTTGACAAATATAAGGCTTTCAGTATTTGTTACAAATGAGCCTTTATCCCCTTGAAATTTTTTTAACATTCCACCAAAAATTCTTTTTTCAAAAACAATTTTCAAATTTTCAGTTTTTTGCTTCTGGTCTATTACGACCAGCTTTTCAATTGCCTTTTCTTATTGAGATTACTACAGTGAACTATCCGCGCTATAAACATATATTATTCGAGATTATAATCAAGGGTTTAGGTAAGAAAGAAAGAAGTTCCACTTAGGCCAGCATTTAGGCTTCAATATACTTTTTGATTTCCCACTTGTTTGGTCTTTTAATTAAAGTGACTGCTTGTCTATACAATCCCATTGAATGCTTCACTTTTGTTTCTCTTCTTTTCTTTTAAAGGTTTAAGAAAGAAAGATCTTTTTTTAATTTGTAACTGTCTTAAAGTATATTTCTTCTCTTATTGTCTGATTTTAATCCTTTTTGAAATTCTTTTACCAACAATTTTCCTATCAAATGTGTCAATAACGAACGTGATCATCTAACGATAATCGCGTATAAAATTCTCATTGACACGTGTTTGACAAATAACCATATTTGATTTGGCGATGATGTTTGTTTGATGGATAATTTTTTTTTTTTCATTTCGATTGAATGACACCTTTCAAGATGCAACCATATAAGTACGATGGAGCGATCAAAACTACTAAAATGTGTCAAGCAAAAGATTGGCAGCAATTTCCTTGTAAGATTTTATAAGTTTTGACAGCGACAAAAAAAATTGTTTTTATATTTTTTGTCGTTACTTATTTAGCTTTATTTTGCATAAATTGCATACTGTTTTGAGCTTAAAAGGAAACTTTCATAGTTTTTGTTTTTTTTTTGTGTAACAACTTTATTTGGATCAAATAAACTTTATTTCGTGATGCTATTAAGGCCAAATTGTAATGGCCTTAAATCGGAAATTTTTAAAAATACATTTAAAAACTAAACATTCCTTATCAGCACGATAATAATATGCGTTCAAAGCAACAACAACAACAACAACACCAACAACAAACACATATAAGCAACAATTGCAGCAATCAGTGGCAATTTTGTAATAAAAAGTAGCGACCTTATATGCGTGCCAATAATTTGTATTGGAATTAAAGCTTTTGTTTGATGCCTTCATAGCATAGCATAGCGCAGTTGTTGTTGTTCTTGTTGTTGATTGTCTTACCAAAAGGAAGCCTTAAGCTGACACGTCTTTTCATCATTTCGATTAATAAAAAAAAAATTAAAGAAATAAAGAAAGAGAAAGAAAAAAAAACAGGCTTTAATAATCAAATTCCAATATTACTCATATTGTTCTTACACACGGTATGTACATTCATATGTATACACGTTAAACTTCTTTGCAACTCTTTCTTTATCTATTTTTCCGATAGGGTATGTATGAGCACCCATGATGTTGTGTATATGTAAGCCTATGTGGCAAAGTTGTGTTTTTTTTTTATTATCATTTGAGGGATCTTGGTTGCAAAGTGGCAACTGCAACTGCAACTATAATCTCTAAAGCAAGAGTTTTTTTTTTGTTTTGTTTTATTTGCAAAATAGTAGAGGTGGGGTTTGCATTTCCAGTTTGTGCTGGCAAACAATTATTTCGATAAGATTCGAAATTGTTTTTCAGTTTCATTAAATTAAAATCCAACCCAAAATTGGCACAATCTTGCAAATACGAATACGTATACGAATTAAATTGGTGGCCCAATCAAATTGGTGTCATCGTTTCAACCCGCATTTTATAATGTGTGCCTAATAATTTTTATGTTTTTCTTAACAATTCACATCTAAAATGAAGTTTTTATCAAAACTCATGCAAGCATAGACGTAGAAGAAGCCTTCTTTAGGCTATGAACATACATATATCGAGAACCTTACAATAGTCATGAAAATTTAGTAAGCTAAACTTAACTAAGATCCTGTAAAATACCCAATGAATATCTCCAAATTGTTTTATGATCATACTGCTGGAATAAGGGCACATTCAAAAAATTGATTAACGAATCCATATTATATGTACATGTACATACAGTGGACAGCAAAAGTCCTAGTACGGTGATATCTTTGTATAAAAAATTAAGGTTTCTATATTTATTTTATTAATTTATTTCGGTTTTATTATAAAACAAACAATTTTTTAATGTTTTTTTTTATAAAACAAGAGAAAAAATGACTCCATAGGTACCCCCAAGGAGAACGCTGAGTATATTTAACATTCAAGGTGAAGCACTCCATTTAACCCATTCGGAATTGAATGTACAAGTTCTGTTTAGTGTTTTCTGGTGGCACCATAAGCAAGTTTTTTGGTTGACTTTTGTTTGAGATTTAGCGATTACGTAACCGTTCTGTCAAATTATCTCCTAAATACTCCCTTGAAGTCATACCGGAACTTTGTGCAAGAGTATTAAGCCTGTGAGGACTTTTTTTGTTATCAAAATATATTGCCGTACTAACACTTTTGCTGTCCACTGTACATACGAAAACGACCTAGCTTCTCACACCACTTATGTTGTGCGTGATAATTTTGTACATGAGTGGCAATTTTATTTACTTTCAGAGTTTTGTCTGTCCAGATATCTGCTGAGAGGAAGTCGCCGAAGAGATATTTATTCATAAATCGTTTTGTTGTAGAATTCTGAACTGGTCTAATAAGCCAACACACTACCTACTAGACTATGGCTAGACTCCAACTATTCATTATTATCGACCAACACGATTCATTATTACTTGAAGTCTTCTGAATTATTGTTAAGAAGGAATTTAATTATCATAAATGGTGACTCTTTGTGCTGTTTTCTGCCGATGTGTGAATTTATTAGAGCATGTACTGTTTAAATTAAGGCCACTCTAAGAACATTGAACAGATGATCGCTTATGAGCGGATTGTGAATTGTTTTTTTTTTTAAATTGTTGTTTGAATTTTGTTTGAAGGCTTCCTAATATTTAAATAATTTCTTTTTGTTAGCGCAAGTACGGAAGAATAGAATGTAAAAAGAAAAGAAACCTAAAGAGAGAGCAGTATTCGAAATAAACTTACTTATGTAATCCATAGAAAATCTGAACGCATAAACTATTTTACGATACAGTTCCACGCTTTAACGTGAAGTTAATTTGTTTGAAAATACAAAAACAAAAACCGAAAAAATTAAAACAAAATCATTTGAAAATTTTTGCATTTTTTTTTTTTTTTACTATTTTCACAGGTAAAAAACAAATAAGTAAACGCTTCCGTTTGAACTTTGCCAAATGTATTGTTTAGATTTTCGTTTACGAGTTAGAAACATAATAAATTTAATTACGAGAATAAAATTTTTGAAAGCTTATAAAAATTGATTTCAATAATACTCAGTATTTCTAAATTAAATTTTTGTACATAAAAAAAAAATCAAGTTTTCATGCATGTAATGTTTGTCTGGCTAAAGACGCTTTTAAGCAGCAACGGTAAATTGCAAAAGTAAATCAAAAGCAAACATAACTGTTGAAATCTATAAATTTATTTACAAACCATTTTATTGTCTTCAAAAATTAGTATATTTTCTGTGGTTCTCATAACAGAACCACAAAACCTATATAATTTATGATGATTTTATTCCCATTTAACTGTTAGAAAACTTTTTCTGTTTTTTTTTGTTATAAAAAAATTTTGGTTAAACTTGAGTAAAAAAAGAAAAATAATTAACAGAACACGATATTGTTCTGGTTAAATTTCATTCTTTCTTTTGCAATACTATCACGTATAGATACATTTGTGTTTATAAAACCGCCAAAATATCTCCAGAGACTAATAAAAGCAATTGGGCCATCAGTGTCTTAAGAGACATGAAGAAAATATTGCTTCTTTTATAGGTATTAAGGTTACAAAAATTTAAAAAAAAGAAAGAAAAAACAAAATTAAATTAAATAAAAATAAAATAAAAAATCTTTCTTTTTTATTTCATTATTGTGCTTGGCAAAGCCTCAAGAAAATAAAATAATCATTTTTGGTGACACACTACAGTCAGTGCCTGGAATGATGATTGCAATTAAATATTTATGAGGCTTGCAGCTGTGATTTGAAGAAGAGAAACAAAAACTACCACCACCATTCACTTTATGTTAATGTCATGCGATTTGAGACGCTGCTGTTAAGCTCATGTTATATGAGAAACCGTTAAATTAGCAAAACTATTTGACAACATATAGTCAGTGATTCTTAATGTAAGAAGTTAAGAACTATTTGCTAATAAAACTCTTGCTACAAAACGTTTCATTTTCATTTCATATACTAAAACTACAGGCCTATTCTCTTGAAACTGCAATTTTATTACATCTTATTCCCCCTGCTATAATACTGACGAAGATAAGTCAAATAACTAGACAAGCCGGGCTGCGTTTAGAAAGCTGAGAGGACATGTTTGAAATGCTAAATGTTGTCAAGAATGGTATCGTTGTTTATAAGAAAATATACGATTTAAAATGCAGAGACAAAGAAACCATAATTTTCTCTTGCAAATACCTCAAAAAGATCAAGTTTTTAAACCTATTAAGATCTGTAGTCGCCGTAATCTAGTAGGTAGTATTTTCGCTTGTTAGACGTGAGGCCAAACCCCAGGTCGGACATCTCCTACAAAACCAAATATGAAAAAATATTTCTTCGGCGAATTCCTCTTAGCAGATTTCTGGCAAAAACTGTGATAGTAAATACAAAATCGCCATGAAATGTTTCTCATAAATCGTATCGTTCAAAGTCGATTTGAAGCTGTAAGTTCCGCCACTCGTGTATAAAATTAACATACACAACATATGTGAGTGGTGTGAGAAGCTAGGTCGTAATCCTGATTATGAGTATATGTAAGTATGTTCTGGCAAAAGCCCTTCTTGGTCACACAAACACTTGTTATGTTTACATAAGTAGACTGGTAGATAAAGTGGCTGCAATGTGACTCATAGTGCTGCAATTATTCTTCATCCCTAATTCTGGAGTCATCAATAGCTCACGATTAATTCATGATAATTTTTCAATACATGCCTCATGTGATAGCCCAGTGAGTCAAACTGCATTACAGCGCATCCATCTCCTGGCACTGGACGCTGAGTATGCAATCGTTTTCTCCATTTCATCTCTCATATGAAGAAATCATTGGCCAGAAGCCTACGTTTTTTTTTTTTTTTTTTTTTTTTTTTTTTTTTTTTTTTTTTTTTTTTTTTTTTTTTTTTTTTTTTTTGGAAAAGTGCCGAAATTCATGTCCAATAATCACTTCTTCTACTTCAACAAAGAATACAGTTTGAATAGACTTTCTATGAGCAACTTATTCAGTCAGTTTGATTAAATTTGCTGCAATATTTTATTCTCATTCGAAGTTGTTTATGCGATTGTAATGGAATCTGTTACCATATTGAAAATCGTCAGCCTGTGATTCCTCAATAGTTGTGCTACGATATCTGCCTTCCGATTTGCGATATATTACTCTGTCCTGGTGTCCACTACGATATGAATGTTGTGCTGCTCTGTTATCTCTGTGAGTAGCTTAAGACACCAGAAAACCTTTTTTAGAGGTTATTATGAGAAAATCCAATTATTGGAAAGCCACGTATCCATAGAATAGTATGTTAAAATGCATCCACAGCAGCCTGTATAACCAATACAAATTTAAAAAGTAACGAAGATCATACGATCAAATATTAAGATTCCCCGGTTTCTGTAGAAAAATCTTCAATAATTTATAACAGGAAATTGTCACACATTTAAACTTAAAATGTTTGCTCATGTTTATGATTAAATTTCATCAGCAACATTTACTTCGATTGTTTCAGTTTTATTACCATTTTCACTGGTTTAAACGTATAATAATAAAAATGATTTGCCAAAAACAGAATACAGAACCAAATAAAAACAAAAAAAAAGAAGAAAAAATTTACAAAAAAAAAATAAATTGACGGTGATGATGGATGATGGAATACGAGAATGTTGTGCAACTGCAAAAAGGCATGAAAAACTACCATAACTAATGCGTAAGCTTTAGAAGAGGAAGAAAAAAAGAGATACGAAACGAAATGAAATGACGAAACGTCACAAAATTGTCTTCTTTCTAGCAAAGTAAGTTAGAAAAATGGATTGACCGCCGATGATACTCAGTTGGAGAAAAAGACTAGCAATGCATCAGTCAGTCATTTACCGGTAAGGCAAACTCAGCAACTGCAAGGTCTAATGATAATGGGTGACAGTTACAGCTAATAAAAGTACTGATTTCACATACCGATGTCAAGCACAAATATTTTATCTATTTTTTGATATGATCGTTTTATTGATGCTCTGATGATTCTTTCTATTCTTGTTCTCTCTATATATTCTTCATTATTTCTTCTTTTTTTTTTTGCTTTGCTTTGCTACTCGATTTATAGTTTTAATACCATTTAAGCTTTATAAAGCCTGGCTGCTTGATGAATATTGGATATTGTAGGCATTAATGTCAAACGGTTTGAGTTGATGATTAGACAGACAGACAGACAGTTGATGCAATTTCAACAGAAAATTGTAAACAGAAACAAAACCAGAAAAAAAATAGAAAGAAAGAAAGATGAAAAAATTTATTATAAAAAAGACAATAAATATTTAAGTAATCTTACATAAAAGGAAATATAATTGTTTCTTAACATATACGGTTGGTGAGTGAAGGAGAAGTCACACTCACAACAGTTGAAGTAGAAAATTAAAGAAATGTTTGATGATGATTAAAAACAAATAAAAAATAACTGAAGCCAAGGCCTTAAAGAAAGGGTTCTGATTCCTTCTTGCCTGGCAATAAACGAATGTGTTAATAAAACTGTGTTGTGTGATTGACAGTAAAAATTTAATTTCAAAGTGTTTATTTCCTTGTAAGTAAGCAAAGAAAACAAAAGCCCTCTATAATTCTCTGTCACTACTTGCTGTACAGATCTCTGATAAAGGTTTTGCAAACGAATAGCCAGCCCCTAATGTTAATAGCCGATAACATTCTTGAAATAAAACACTTTGTATAAAAACATACGCATTTTGCAATTTCAAATGAATAATTTAAGAAAACAAGATTTTTCATATGCCTTCGACAGACAACAAACTGAAAAACCTGAGAAAATTTCTTATTCCTTGCATGGATTTGGCCTGGGGGGAAAAAATCTCTGTGCGATCAAAGTAATTTAGGAATTTTGATTTAAATCAGTTTAAAAGAAAACATTTTTATTCATTTTGCTTCAAAATAGAATCGTTTAAATAAATATGTATGTACATGCCTGCATTAAATAGTCAAAGAAAAAAAATGAAAAGTAATTCAACAAGAAAAAATATAAAAAAGCATTAAAAAAACATTTCAATTATGAAACTGGATCGTTTTGATCAAATAATGAAACATTAGAAAGTCTAAAGGGTTTCTATCGCTTAAGTCTTTTGTTTTTAATGAAGCAGTAAAAACCAAACATAAAATATTAGAAAGTTTTTAAAGCATGACATTACAATTTAGATTAGTTTGCTTACAATAACAAAAACATACAAAAAAAAAAGAATTATTAAATATTTCAAAATAATAAAAAACAAAACAATTAAACAAGGAAAGTTATCTTCAATGCATTGTCATGAAACCGAACTCAAGTACTTGCGTGAATCGATTAAAATCTGGTCCATAAAAAAATGAAATCTGCTTCAGCACTACATTGCTTCATTACATTGCTCTGTAGTTGTATTAGAAGTTTAAACTTAAAAAATATTACGCCAAACTAGCGTAAATTATATTCGATTTCGAAAACAAGGCAAATAAAATACAGTAAAATACTTGTAAAGTAATTACAAGCCTTCAGTCAGGATTACGACTTAGCTTCTCACGCCACTTATGTTGCATGCGTTAATTTGTATACATGCGTGGCAGGACCCACAGTTTAAAGTTGACTCTGAACGAAAGATTTTTGAGAACCTTTTCATGGCAATTTTATTTCCTCTGAGAGTTTTTGCCGGAAATATGTTGATGTGAAGTCGCCGAAGAAATATTTTGTCATATTTCGTTTAGTTGGGGATGCCTGACCTGGGGTTTGAACCGAGGCCTCACGTCTAATAAGCCAACACACTACCTACTACACCAAGGCGACTTAGCTTCTCACGCCACTTATATTTTGGGTGTTAATATTATCCATGAGTGGCTAGACCTGCAGTTTAAACTCGACTCCCAACGACAACTCTTTTGAGAAACTTTTCATGACAATTTTATTTATTCTCAAAGGTTTTGCCAGAAATCTGCTGAGAGGAAATCGCCGAAGAAATATTTTTTTCTTTTAATTTCGTTTTGTTGGAGATGCCAGACTTGAGGTTTGAAACGAGGTTTTATGTAAGCCAACACACTATCTACTAGGCTACAACACTTTTTGAGTATTGCTTGCCCTCAAATACTATTCGAGAATGCAAGTTTCTGTTCCATATTTGAATACGATGATTTGAAAGTGCACAATGAAGACTACAAACCTTTCTACAACATGTCCGTTAAAAAAAAGTTCAAAATTTTATAAACAAAATTGTATCCATCAAACATCAAATGACTGTGGAAATAAACTTCAAAGTTGTTGTTCTCTATTGTCGGACCATAAAATACTGTAAATCAATAAAATGAATACAACTTAGAAAGTTCGGAGTTTTGGTTTATGGTAACACATGCAAAAGAAAAAAAAACCAGATACTAATTTATATCCAACACTGTTAAGAACTCGTCATATGCACTCGTCCTTTGCTATGTTTCTTTCATTCAAATACTTTCTCTTCTTAAAGACTAAATGAACTCCAAAGAAAATCGGATCATTGTCGAAAATATTTCACTGTTTGAAACAACAACCTTTCATGCATTAACGGTCATTTCCATCTCTAATCAATAGAACATGAATTTATTTATTTTATTTATTAATTACAATACAATTACAAATTATATTTTAAATATATACGAGCGTATGCTTGATGTAGTGTCACAGACCAGAGTCTCTGGTGGGAATCTAACCCACGACCCTCACCTCACTCTAATAGTCTAGCACACTACCCACTAGACTACCAGGGCACCCAGAACATGAATTTAATACCCTACTGTCGTTAGAGATCATTTTAGCTGTTTCTTAAACAATGCACTTAAGGCCCGAAATTGTATTCCACTTTCAATCTCGCATACTTATGCCATGTAAAAAACTATTTCAGACATACACGGGTTCCTGTATATTACCAAACATAACGTCGAGAGCTTCCGATTTCCTGAAATTTTACACTAGACATGCCTAAAGTGGAGCACTAAAATTTATCCGCGTGATAGCCAACAAAGTCTGGATTTGAATAAATCGTTTATATTTGCATTTCGTATAGTGATGTGCCTAAGATACCTCATTTTGAATCTTAAAAAAGTAACAGGAGAGACTAGATAAGGCTTAACCACTTGAGATCCACCATCTTATCTTCTCCGCCAATGTATATAAAAGCCTACATCCTATATAAGATGACCCTTGCGTTTAATCTAGAAAATCTAACACAAAGGTTCCATTGGACCGAAAATAAGAATCTCAGGACAGCTTCAGTACTAATCGAAAAGATTAAGCGTTTTCTGATAGCAACGGTTTGATATACATGCATACACACATAATTGGTCATTACAACAATTTAGTCAGGATTACGATCTAGTTTCCCACACCACTTATGTTGTGTCCGTTAATTTTTATATATGAGTGGCGGGACAGTTTGAGATACTTTTCGGGGAAATTTCAATTACTCAGAGTTGAGGTTTGAACTCAAAAGCTCTCATCTACTTGCCGAAATATGGCGATAAATAGATCTCGTTTGCACAATTCATTCTCCAGCGTATGTCGTTTGGTAGTTGTCTAATACGTTCATTAGAGGACGTAGACGAGTAAAGCTAATAAGAAATCACGCGTTAGCCCACACTCTTGCTTCATACCAAGATTGTACTCAAAAGCTATGCTATTAAAACGCCCTTAAATCTAACTTTACACCTGGAGACGTTTTATGGCTTAGTTATCAGTACCATTTTATATTCCGGCACGAACGTGCTGCACACTGTCTGCAATAGAGCGATTTGTAAGTCATTGTCAAAGGATCGCTTAAAACCAATAAAGAGTAGGTGGTGTAACGAGCTGTTATATTCGATTAATTGCTCGACCAAAAGTGCAGTTAGCGTTTATGTGGTCTCCACAAGATCTAGTGGGACGAAAGCCCGATATTTTCTTTAATATCATCATTGTTGCAAAATGTTTACATCTCCGGTTGTTATAACATTTTAGAATGCCTTACTTCGGGCGCTTGGGTTGTCTGGGTGTGTGAACATAAAATTCTTCGATTTCGAGAGAACAGTTAAAAATCGCCATAAAATGAAGGACAGCCATTCTATGTTGATGCCTGTTCTATAGCCACGGATCTGAATTGTCTGAATTGCAACCTAGCTTCTCACACCACTTGTTGTGTTGCGTGCGTTAATTTTTTACATGAGTGACTGAACCTACAGTTTAAAGTCGACTCCGAACTACAGATTTTTTTGAGAAACTTTTTCATGGCAATTTTAATTACTCACAGAGTTCTTGCCAGAAATCTGCTGAAGGGAAGTTGCCGAAGTAATATGTTTCCATTTCATGTTTTCACCGTAGCCTCACGTCTAATTAGCCAACACACTACCTACTAGACTATGACGATTTAAAAGATAATTGAAGGCGTTAAATTTGTTGAATCCTGTGTTCGGTTAGAAAGATGTTCGCCAGCGGTTATGAACAAGTAAGCGTAAATGAGCACTCCAGATGAAGTTGGTAAATATATGTACTTCAACAGGAGTAAAATAAGCAATATTGCCAATGTTCTTTACAAAGCGAACAGTGGTGAAGTGCTAGTCGATAAGTTAACATGTGTGCCTTACTAATTATACTAAAGTGAGTGCGTGGCCATTCTTTAGAACGAATTGAAGTAATGGCCAAATTCTCATATTTATTATCTTTAAGTATACTTTCAGTGCCTTTTGTTATTTTTTCTACGTTCCATGTGCAAGTCGTTTATTATGCTATCGTGTTATTTACTGCAGATTTTTACGGCTTGAATGGTTATTACGTAAATACTTTAAATTTTAGTTGAAATTATTTGCTTAAAACTGTACATACAGTTATAGTTTAGTTTTTGTTTTTCTTCCTTATTGTGTAACAAATGTATTCGCATACAATTAGCATTTTGTGTAGGTAAAAAAAATTTTTTTTTTCAATATGGAGCATGAAACGTAAACGTACATTTTTAATTTTAAAACAAAAAATTTATGTTTTTCAATTAAATTAAAATATTTTTTTAGTTGTTAAAATATTGCTAAATTTGCAAAAATTTATTTTTACTTCTTAGTTTGAACATTTTTTTGTTTTTCCTTTAACCAGTTTTTCTTTTTATTGCATGTGGCCTTTTGCTTTACTTTTCTTTTTAACTTGAATTCTAATTTAGCATTGAATTAATTTTATTAGTATAAGAGAGATCCTTAGTCAAGATCTAGTTTTATTGTGGCTTTCAATGTCTAAAGGCCTTTGAAAATGTTTAAATACCCTTTTAAACGACGTATAACGTATACGTACATATATCATTTAATCAGTTCCCTTGTTATTTTACTAACTTTTATGTTAATTTTTTTCTTTACATTTTCAAACATTTAGATTTCCTTGGACCAAATGGCAAGAAAAAAGAAGAAAAAAAATAGAAGAAATCATTTAAATATTCTTAGAATTCTTATGGTTATCTAAGGCTGAGAATTTTAGCATTTTGTTGGCTGACTTTAAAGTGACACCAGACAAGTGGTTGTTGGTAAACGACAAAAAAACAACAACGACTTTTTCAAAATCTAATGTTTGTTGTATTTGGTGAAATGAAACTAAAAAGCAACAACAAAATAAGAAAAAAGATGTAGAAAAAAGCATTGTTAGTTAAAAAGTGAATTGGTTTAAAACTAAATGAAGGCATTGATTTCTTTACTTAACTAAGCTTTTAAACGAAATACAATTTGATTTAAAAAAAAAAAATTAAAAAGGAAAAGATCTATTTTCTTTGGAACATTTTTATTTTTATTCTTTTTTTTTAATAAAATACTAACAGTAGTAAAGGTTTTGCCTATTGGTGTCATGTTAGTGGTTTAATTCTTGGTGTTTGCAGTCAACATAAGACATAAATCGTGACTGAATGTGGCATTGCAAACATTTAAAAATCTGTGTTTTTTTTTCTTTTTGTTTTCATTTTGTATTTACAAAATATGCAAAGCAAATACAAAAAAAAAAGAAAAAATAAACTTTAAAACAACATATTCTTTACCTAGCGGAGGCGTTTAATACCGTTTTTCCAAATTTAAATAGGGCATAAATAGAAAACATTAAACACAACACTGTATAGCTGGAATAACAGGATAAATCAAATACAATTGAAATCACGTTACATTAAAGCTTATGTGTTTCCGCTGTGGCAGTAAGGGGCACTAGTTTTAACCAAGTCGACAAAGATAGTAAAAGAATACCAATTAATGGTTCAAATTTCATACAAACCTTAGTGATTTCTTACTCTATTTGGTACTGACGCATACGATCGCATCTAATCGCATGTCATCGCACATTGACGCATATGTAAATAAACTCGTATTAGGGGAAAAGAAAACCATTTGATATTGAACATGAAATAAAATTAGTTTTGCCTGTAAATTTTAAGAAAACAAAAAATTATTTGTCGGAAGTGTTCTCAGCAGATTTCTGGCAAAAAATCTGAGGGTAAATAAGATTGCCATGTACAGTTTCTCAAAAATCTATCGTTCGGAGTGGACTTTAAACTGTAGGTCCCGCCACTCATGTATAAAATTAACACACACAACATAAGTTGTGTGAGAAGCTAGGTCGTAATCCTGACTGAAGGGTTGTAATGACCAATTATGTATGTATGGTACGACTTCACTCAGATTTTTTTACGTCGACATTGTCTTCTTTTCCAACAATAGCCATGACATATTTTAATGAAAATCTAAGAATATAGAAACCCGATTATTTTGTTACAATTTGTCTTCAGATATGCGATTGTAGGATTTGTTTTGTGCTAAATGTGCGTCAATAGCGTTGACATGAGTTTAGCAACGTTTTCTAAGAACTTCTATGTATTAATTAATAAGAAATAAAATATTAACCGCTGTAACTCGAACTAAAGCCCCGGTTAGCCAAACGTAACGTACCTTCGATCGCAAAACATTTCACTGGCGTAAACACTTCCGCCTTAAGAGGCATGTAAAAATAAAATAATTAAAATTTTTTTTTGAGCAACTGTAAGTCACTGCAGATAATTTGCAACAAACCTAATGGAGTAAAATAAAATTTCGGCCTTTGAAAAATATCTGAAATATTGTAAAATTTTGTTGTTAAACAATAGAAAACTTTATGTACATATGTTATGGATATACAAATTAAAACTTTATTTACTTTTTAATTTCATTTCAGGTATGCGTTATTACAAAATATATGAATAAAATGTAAGTACTACGTAACAAAAATATATATTGGCATACGGTGCTACAATGGGACGGTTGTGGAGGCTTTTTAACCAGCAGGTTACTCGTGTACAATTTCATAGTTTTTCTAAATCAAATGCATCATTAAAAAAGTGTTTTACAGCCTCTTTTAGTAAAACCTGGCAACAGAGTTTAAAATCACAGTTATGTTTGCTAATATTTATGGCTTAAAACGATACGTGTACGAGTATTTACCAAAAGTTCATTCACATCATTTGTGTTGTGTGGTATGAAAAACCAAAGTGTTAATTTTTTTTGCTATGATTAGAACAGTTTTGCGAAATTTTGCGTGGAAAACAAATTAAAGCGTTTTAGTCATGTCTTAGGCAATAAAAAATAAATTGTTTTAATTTTCTCCAGATAATAATTTCTATTGGAATAATTTGTCATAAATACCGGCTTAAAAACATAAATCACATCTTACGTTTCGAAACTAAAAAAATTGTTTTCTTTTTATAGACCCCATCAGCTTAATAGTTATTTTAGCCGAAAGCGACGTGTCCCACCACCTTAAGCGGGTTAAACCAAAACAGAGAACGATTCATGTTTATTTGGTTACTTTAATAGCTGTCAACTCGATTTCTCGTTCGTATTCGAACACTTTAAAGCGTCTAATTTCGTCTAAAGCACCACCACTTTGTGTCTGTTACAGTTGATGTCTGGTCTGTGGTAATTGATTATTCACGCCATAACAATTTAAATGAAATTTATTAACGAAAATCAAACAAAAAAAAAAAATCTTCACAAATTTACATACTCAGATATGATATGGCTTTCGAATTCTGAGTGTGGTGGTGCTTAGCCTAAATTCTTAAACTGATTCACTAATCGTATGAATAAATAATTCAACACTTATAAAAACAGATTCTATGATTCATGCTTTAGTTTTTTTAGATAAGAAATCTTTTTAAAAAGGCTTTTTAAATAAAAGTTACTTCGTTTAATTAAATATTTTTTCTTTTGTATTGTACCAGCGTTTATTGAATGAATCACATTTCTGAGTTTAAAAGCACGGGTGTCTGTAACCGAAAATGTATTCAAGTTCTTTTCTTAATTCTTTTGTTTCAACTAATGCATGCATAAACCAAATAAGAGCCATTATTACAACTTGCCTTTAACTAAAGGGAAGATTTCAATTGACAGATAAATTGTTTTTCATTATTATAAGTGGACAATAAGGCAGAAGAAGCGTTAAGCTAAAGGTAGCATCATCCTAAAGTTAAGTTTATGTCTAAACTTGCCATTTTATATACTATTTTCAATATGGCAACAACAGAAAACAGAAGGCCGTCGTTGCCACTGCGTTTAAAAAAAAAACTTATTCAATTGAGCAATGTTATCAACATTGTTCCGGCACTGCCATATTTTACTTTTATTTATTTTTTACTTTTATTTTATTTAATTTTACCATTAGGTAGTAATAACGAAAAGAAGTTAAAGCTGACTTTAAAGTTTACTTTAGCTAAAGTTACCTTTAACTAAACCAAACTTTAACAGAAAGTTGTAATAATGGCCCTAAAATTCTTTTGAAACCTGATGGATAGCGAATTATTTTTTTTTTTCTTAAACTCTTAGACGTTTCATCAGAATGTTGGTATGCCTATAGACATCTGATATGAGAGACAGCGAAGACTCTCCAGGAATACTTTTAAACAAATAATTTTCTTTTAGCGCCTTGTTCATTCAGACAGCCTAAGAACGGCTAAGGAATAATATATGGGGGGACATTTTAATATCGAAAAAACAAAGAAACATAATCTGACACACCACGGCTTTTAACAAGTATTACTGTGTACTTATGTGTGCAAACGAGGCCAATAAATTGTAGTCATTTTCCGTAAACAACGTTCCTGCAATCAACGAATTGAATTTTAACGATCAAAATAATTCTAAGTCTCCCTACACTTATCATTTATCATTAACGCTAGGCTTGTGTGATAACAATCCTTATTGTGCCAATTAAGAATATTATTATGTAGGTTATCCCAGAGTTAGCTTCGAGTTACTGACTTCTTTTGCTTAGAGTTTGACTGAACATTCTACTGGACAAACTTTCCAAACTATAACCTTTTTTTGCAGAAATCACTGTAGTCTAGTAGGGAGTATGTTGCTTTAATAAACGAGATTTTCTTCAAAACTCAGTTCAAATTATATGCCTTTCGGCATATAATGAAGTTGCTACGAAAACATTTTTAAATCTGTCAATTGGAGCCACCGATCATGGCGTGAAAACCTAGATCGTAATGCTGATTAAGGGCTATGACGACCAATTAAGTACCATAAGTAATACTATGTTCAGATATGCACTTTTATTGAGACAATATTCGATTTATTGAGTACAATATTTTAAGTGTTCAGACATAATAATATACGCAGTTCAGCTGCTTATTCAATATTCATTTGACAGCTGGTAAGCAAAACAGCTGATTGTTTCAACAACATCGTTTTTATTTTGTTATTTGTTTATCGTTGTTGACATTTATATCAACAGAAAGTGTTCGGTTAACTGTAGTGTGCTCACTAAACACACTTATGACAGTGTTGCATTTTAAGTTTTACTCAATATTATAACAATTTGCGTATTTAATGCGCAATTATTTATTGAAACTTTATATGAAATATTGAGCTCAATAATGACGTTTATTGCGATTTACGCAATAAAGGTGCATATCTGAACACCGTATAAGTAAAACTTTTTCTGAATTTATTTCTGGCATTTGAAATGCTTTAAACAGTTAACAGGATACTATAAATTATCGAAAACTTGTATGTGTTCTTTAAATCTTTTGCATATTAAAGTCAAAGAATGTTTAAAACTCTTGATTTAATTTTATCTTTTCAATCTTAACTTCAAGCCATACGTGCATGTAAAATTTTGAAATCTACTAGAATTCCTGGCAATTGAAAATATTCCTTATTTTTTGCATTCACCATGACCATTTTAAATGAATTCCAACACAACAAGTACTACGACAGTTTTTCTTTCCGCTGCTGTTGATTTGGACAGCAGCAGCATTAAAGAAAAAAAAAGGCAACGTATTTAAATGAACACCTCAAACGATATTCAAATGAGTTGAAGATTTTTCAAACGGATTTCAGATATGCTTCTAATTCAACTTTTTCTAATGCCTAAACGAATTTCTATTTTCAAATTGTACTTGTTCTGTTTGCATTTCTACGAGTATTTCTTTTAATTTTTCATTTTTCAGTTTTTTTTTTAATCTTTAAATACGAGTATAAACATGAGTTTATAAGCACGCGCAGAATGCAAAAAAATCAAAGAAAAAAAAATCATAGAAGAGAAATAGAAATAAATAAATAAGAGAACAAACAAAACAACCGTTTAAATATCAATCTTGAAAGACCAGTTGTTGGAAAAAGGCCTGCAAAAAAAATGTGGCAAATAAAAATCCAGATGATAAAGACGACAAAGTATGGCAGAGTAGAACACTTGAAAACAAACAAAAAAAACTTGAGAAAAGAACAGGAAGAAATAAATTGAATAGAATTGTATTCGTTATTAAAATGTGGTTGACTAAGTTAAGTATTATAAGCCGAGTTTATATGTAAAAATAGAAGACAAGATAAATTAGCGATCATAAAGACAGTCAAGGAAATAAAACATGAAGACACTTATAAGGCAGATTATTTGTGGATATTACATGGAAAGAAAATTGTAAAATGTTGAAATATTTGTGAAATGACTGAAGGGACGACAACAAGTTTTATTAACGGCTGATATATAGGGTAAGCCATCTATCGGTTTAAATCTGAACCATCGGTTATTTCGAATCTGGCAGAATACTTATATCATTCTATTCTATTACAAAATTCAGTATATTATCTCCACTGAATGTAATGATTTACGATTTACGCTTGAGGAACGTTGGGATTTATTGGGCCAACGGGAAACTGTACGATGATGTCGATTTTGCAAAAAGAAAAATTATCTTTTCGGTTGAAGCTCATTTTCATCTTGGTGGATACGTTAATAAGCAAAATTGCCGTATTTGGGGCTCTGAAAACTCAGACGTGGGCTCACAGAAGGCTATGCGCCCATTACGAGGAACTGTTTGGTGCGGCTTGTGGAGCGGAGGCATCATTTGTCCACATCTCTTGGAAAATGAGGACGGCGCTACCATTACGCGCAATGAAGGCATCTATAGCACCATAATAACCGATTTTATTGTACTCGCTCTTCATGATATTAAAGTGAACGATGTTGGGTTTCAGCGGGATGGTGCAACTTGCCACACATCTCATACCACAATCGATTTATTGCGTCAAACGTTTGAAGGCTGTTTAATTAGCCGAAATTTTAATGTCAATTGGCCGCCAACAAGCTGCGATTTGACACGGTTGTAATATTTTCTGTGGGGCGCCGTTAAAGAAAAGTGTTATTGCGACAAACCAGAGACAATTGAGCATTTGATACCATCCAAAAGGATTTCCTCTTAACAAATTTAAAAATTATTTTTTAAAATCAGATCACCGAACTTTTACGGAAAAACCTACATGTTTTCGTTGACTGAAAAAGTGATTCCTATATATCCAAGGTGCTACAAAAACTAGTACCTATTTATCCCCACTTGTTTTGTGGACAAATAATTGTTTTTCATATGCAAATAATACTGCTTCTTTGCTTTTCAGTTATTTCAATTCATTTCGTTTTCTTATTATTTTCTCCTTTAAAAGAACAAGTTTAACTTGTTCCACTTGCAACACTGCACTGCATTGCTTTATTCTAACGATTTACTTCTTACATCTACTACGACGACTACTTTGCATTTCATTTACGGTAATTATAAAACCCAGCTTTACTATGCAAAAACACACACATTTTTTATTTATTTTTTTATTTTTTATTTTAAATGTCAAATCTTAAGTCACAAAACTTTAAATTGCACACTGGCCAGGCGATACAGAATGGAATGGAATGGAATGGATGGGGTATCGTACAATGATTGTTTATCCAGGCTAATTCATAAAACCAGACTTTATTTGATTTCTATAGAGAAACTTTTGTAAAGTTTTAGCATAGTTTGTCTACTTGGCTTCCTGATTTAGCTTGCAAATAACAATAACAACAACAACAACAACAATAACAACGGAATAGCTTATAAGATATTATCAATTGGCAAATATGCCGCTTAAAAAGCCAAGTCATTTGAGTTTATTCGTTTGTTTGTTTGTTTGTTTGCTCGTTTGTTTGGTCTTCAGCATGTATAGTTTATAACTGTGCTGCCTATTTGCCGTATTTAAGATTTAACATAAAGAAAATTCAACATCATCATAATGTTTATTATTATCATAGTAATGATGTTAATGATGTTGATGATGTTTAACATTATAATGTTATTTTTACTATTGTGTTATTAAGATTATATTAACTGTGCATGTGTTAAAGAGTATGTTAAATAAAGTATAACTGCTGGTATTAACATTGCAAGCCAAATGAAACTCTTTAACCTGTCTCATTTATGACACTACATACAAGCAATATATGTATGCTTAGGTTTTGTATTAATATTGGTCATGAAAATAATGATGATGATAATGACTTTCTGTGCATACATACATACATACATACATACATACAGACTTTAAACATTTCCAAGTAAATGCTGCAGTTGATTTGAGAAAATTAGGCCAAAAAATTTAAGACTCAATTGTTAAACGTTTGCCATATAACAGAAGCCCGTCAGCATACATACATACATACATATACATATGTATATATGCTGTATGCATATCTGTATGTGGCAAGTTCAAGATTTTACAAAGTTGTTTATTTATTTTATTGACAGCAATAAAAATGCGTCATTTGATTTTTTCTTCTGTTTTTTCTTTTTCACTTTTTTTATTATTATTTTTAGTTTTTTGTGCCGAAGATTTTCGTTAAATATAAAGCGATCGAGACAGAGAGAGTAGCTGAATTTAGTTTCATTAAGCCTAATTTAATTGTTCAAATTTTAAAATGTTATAAATAAATTAACAAGAAATTAATTTTACACGTTTTAAACTATCTTAGCTTAGTTTTTATTAGAAGTTTTTAATTGCCTCTGTGTGCTTAAGCTAGATAACAATTTTACTATGTGCATATACATAAGTAAACAGCGCTTTAAGCATAAACATTTTCAATTAAAAAAAAAAATCATTTAAAAAAATTTCACTTCATTTTATAAGAGCGACAAACTACTTTTAAAATTTCAGGTCACAGAAAAGAACGTTAGATGTCACAAAAAAACACCCCAATTCATTTCGTTCTAATTCCTTATCATTCGAATTCCTTTTACAAATAGAATTTTGAATTAAACCAAGAAAAAAAAAAACGATTGTAGAGAAAACCAACTAAATAAACGAAATAATGCACACAATAACTGATTGAGTAGTAATTAAAACACACCTTGAGCTTTCAAAAGCAATTTAAATAAAAAGTGTGAAAAAAAAAATTTGAAAACCAGTTGCACTTGCAAATTTCTAATTTGAGTCACATGAACTCTCTTTGCCATTGTAATGCTATATTTATCCAAACTTAGTCTGTTATTTACTTTTTTACTTAATTAATTGGTTATTACATCCCTTGCTTCTCACACCACTTATGTTGTGTGTGTATTAATTTTATCCATAAGTGGCGAGACCTAAAGTCGACTTCGAACGACAGTCTTTTTTTTGAAACTTTTCATTGCAATTTAATTTATTCTCAGAGTTTATGCCTCAAATCTGCTGAGGGAAAATCACCAAACAAATATTTTTTTCATACTTCGTTTTGTTGGAAATGGCTGACCTGGGGTGCGAACCGTGATCTCACGTCTAATAGGCTAACACACTACCTACTAGAGTGTGTACCAGAGATCAGTAATGGGTATTCAAAAAGATGAGTAGATTCTAATCATACTCATAATTTCTGATAATTATACGCATTCATACTTATTTTAATATCATACTCATACTACTCATATTCAAAGTTTGAAGTACTTATCGTACTCATACTTAACAAACGTAAGATGTTGTTGATTTCGACTCTACATGGCTCAACATTTACAGGAATCACAAAATAAGTATGATTTGAGTACGAACACTACAATACTCACTAGAAGGTTACGTGTTTGCTTTGCTTTCTGTCGTCGTCTTTTTCTTGCTTCTTTTTTTGTAAATGCAACAACAACTAAGACTGTAAATTTTGAAGAATGATTCGAATCACTTATGAGTATTATAAGTATATTTCCAAGATTATGAATCTGAATGAGTAGGCTTATGAATCAATCAACATATTTTGAATGTTATGAGTTTGATGTCAACGTTGTACTCATACTCATTGCAACTCGTACTTATAAAACAACGTTGTAGTGAGTACGAATGACTCAAGAGTAGTTCAATTTCAATATTGTTGACCCACTTATAATCAAAAATTCATGAGTACTTATGAGTAGTGAAAAAACGATTCATTGCTGATGTCTGACTGTGGCTACTTCAATCTGCTCATTTCGCGTGACGTATTACTGTCGTTATTGGGCTTTCCTTTGAACACAATTACATATATTGGATTAGCGCAGAAATTAAAAATGTTTGTTCATAGTTTGCTGGTAAATTTTTTAAATTTATGAACTCTAGAGCTTTTATTTCACCTTCAAAAATAATACATGAAGAAGCCACTAGGCTTTCCAGAGAGGATAACTTCAAACAAGATAGGCCCTTGTAAAAGGGTTTGATCCTTTATCGCTATACCAGTTTTTCTAGACGCCAAAATATGATGAATCCTAGTAAATGCTAAAAACACACGATGTAACTTATCGATACATCGATTACACTTCGATGTAATAAAACTTTTTGAAAATATATTTTAGAATGGCTCAACAGGTTGGAAAAGCTCAAGAGGCGGACTTACATTGTTATACCCACAGCAAAGAGAACTTGTCCTGTATGAGGGGATGTTCGAGCCCAGAGTAAAATATCCAGAGCCCATAGAGAAACTCACGAGTTAATTTTAAGCGAAAGTTCACGCCATCGAAAGATACATGGGACGGAACAAAGCAATATTATACGGCAGTCAAGTCGCGTTTCGAATTATATGAAGAAGAAAGAGAGGTTTAGAAGGATGTACACGGCGAATGGAACTCACTCCATACTTTTATTAGAAAAAGACAATGAGAAGAAATGTGAAATAGCCTCGTGATAGTAAACGACCATCTAACCGATTGGATATCGTTGGACTGCAGTACTTGAGAATAGAGTTCTGCGGTAAAATTGATATTTAATCTTGAAAATTTAATCTGAAATAGTAAAAATTGCCATAGGTTTACTTTCCCGCCTAACCAATTCGAATTTAGATGCAGAAAAGCATCATCATACATGTAGGCATTGTCCTTAATGCCTGCAACTTTATTGTTTTGTTTTCGCACGATTTGCACACGAATCGCTACAACAAGCTGTCACTGTGAAGTATTTACAACAGCCAGAGATTTTTTTCTTTAAATAAATCGAATTTTTATTAGCTTCACATGGCAAAAAGATAAGTCAAAGCAATCAGAGATGCATTGATAGCATGCCACATCAAAAGACTTAAGAAACAAACTTTATTTAAAATCTGTTATTTTTTAAATTGAAATTTTTTTTAAATTTCATTTTCCTTTTTCCCTGTTTTTTTCTCGAAACTATTTCATATAATATGCTGTCTTGAGTTTCTGACACCTTCAACAAATTATTACGTTGACAATTTTGACAAGAAACAAACTTTATGGACATGTATGCTGTGTTATAACTGTGACACAAGCCTTATATACACACACATATAAGTGTATATAAGTGTCATTAACAAGTGTGAACGTAGGATGAGATAAATAAATAGGTTTTGTTTGTTTCTTTATTTCTATAAATAGTCAAACTCAAAACCATTGTGCCACATACCACACAACCACTGTAGAGGATGACAACCAACCAACCCACAGTGTTAAAAATAAAAATTTATTTGTATTTTTCAGAAAACCTTTCAATATAAGAAACAGGCACGTAACTAAATAATAACCAAAGTTTTATGTGGTCAAAAAGCAATATGCAATGCAACACATGGGGATTCGAATTTCGAATTTAGTGTCAATAACGGCGTTGTGTTGGTGTTAAACTCAATTCAGTTTTTTGTGGTTTTCCAAATTTTCACTAACAACTAAAAACGATTTTGACGGGTCATCTTCAGGTTGGCATCTTCTTAGTTTCTTTTCGAAATAATAATAATGGCTGTTGCCCTCCTTTTAGAAATCATCAGAGGAAAAGCAAAAATATGATGCTTTTTTTAATGCTTTTACTCAAATTTATTATGGTACATGGATAATATGGTACATGTTTAATGGCTGTAGGACATTTAGTTTTTGTTTTGGCCATTTGAATTTTATTATGGCCAAAAAAGAGGAAAAAAGAAATGTAACAATTGGACATGGACATACATGTTACATGCAAGTTTAATTTCTTCAAATGTGCTTATTTAATGTCCAATAGTGCTAATAGTCTTAAAATTATGGATAATTTTGTATATGATTCAGGTTTAATAACACCGCTTTATTCTATTTTGAATGTACGTTAGAATGAAAGCTTCTCGAAACCATAGCTAAACTGCATCTTAGATCATAAGATATTTTTCTGAATTGAAAACAAATTTTTTTAATTATTTGAAATTGTGTTCTAGGGATCCAAAACTTGATTCTTACTTACTTAAAGTTAATTACATTGCATTAAAATTTTTCAGTCAGACAAAAGAACTAGCTTCTCACGCCACTTACACTGTGTTAATTTTATTCATAAGAGGAGGGACCTACAGTTTAAACTTGAATCTAAACGATAGATTTTTTGAGAAACTTTTCGTGGCATTTTTATTTACTCTTGGAATTTTTCCCAGAAACCCGCTGAGAGCAAGCAGCCGAAGAAATATTCTTTTTAAACTTCGTTTTGTTGGCGACCTGGGCTTTGGATAGTGGCATAATAATAAGCCACCATAGTACCTGCTAGACAACGGCGAAGACTTTAAAGTGATTCTTATTTGATCCATACATACATAATTCGCCATTACAACCCTTCAGTCATGATTACGGCATAGCCTCTCACATCACTCATATTGTATCTGTTAATTTTACACATAAGCGGCGGGACCTACAGTTTAAAGTCGACTCCGAATGACAGATTTTTTGAGAAACTTTTCATTGCAATTTTATTTACTCTCAGAGTTTTTGTCAAAAATCTGCTGAGAGGAAGTCGCCGAAGAAATATTTTTTCATATTTCGTTTTAATGTCTGACCTAAGGTTTGAACCGTGGCCTTGCGTCTAATAAGCCAACACACTACCTACTAGACTACGGCGACTTCATATTTGATAGCAATAATTAAAAGTGATTTGAAACTGTACATAGCCTTATCACAACGAAATTTTCACTGTTAGCCACAGTGAAATATGGGACGAGCTGTAATGCTAAGATAATTTCATATTGAATGTTTAACGACAACATATGTTTTGTTAAAAGATGGGCGTCATTGAAGCAGATTGTTCCAGGATAGAAATGTTAAAACATTTTCGGGTATTTTTTCCATACTAGCGTCAAGCAAAGAATATTTTAGTCACGTGACTCTCTCTAAAGAACACAACAAGTAATCTAAGATTAATACATGAAAAAAAGAACAAAAATCTCAAAAATTATATTGAAATCAGCGAGAAAGCTTTCATACCGCAATCCTGAACGTCAAAGGCGTGTTATGAAGGGCACATGAAGAATGGGACTAGACCAACCTGACGAAGTTGGGTAGAGGTTTTGAGAATTGCTAAAACGAAAAACTTGTAATCATTTTGTTAAGTAGTACAAGCGTACTGTTGTTAAACGCTGTAGTATAGTAGATAATGTATTGGCTTATTAGACATCAGGTCAGGGTTAAAGCCCCAGGCCAGATATCTCCAACTGAAGGAAATGTAACAAAATATTTTATCGGCGACTTCCTCTTAGCAAATGTTTGGGAAAAACGCTGAGAGTAAATAAATTTGCCATGAAAAATTTCTCAAAAATGTAAGTTGTTCGGAGTCGACTTTAAACTGAAGATCCCGGTGCTCATGTATAAACTTAACACACAGATAACATAAGGGGTGTGAGAAGCTAGGTTGTAATCCTCACTGGGGGGTTGTAATGACCAATTATGTATGTATCTATGTGTGTATGCACGTATGAATTAATGTATGTATAATCGCGAGACCCTCTCTAAAGAACAAAACAAGTAACGTGAGATTGAGCCATGAAAACAAGAAAAAAAAATTAAACTTTTTAGTAAAATCTTACTTCAATTCAAGTGATGCTTTAGATTAGAGTACCTAATCTGATTACCTTGATTATTCTTGATTATCTTGAGATCATAAAAAAGAAGCTTAAAAAAACTAATCGTAGTTTTTATGTAAGAATGATGCATTTACTCATCTGTTGTTGTTTTGAATTATTTTTTTTTTTAAGTAATACCACAACCTTATACCAGCAGCCAACATATCCATGGGGATCGTTATGATGCCTTTTTTAATGTTTTCAAAACTAAAGGCCTTCTTTGAAAGGCTATAAATTGATAAAACTGAAGGCTGCATAAAATAAAGCATTAAAAAATGTGTGGTGAAAAGAAATGCCCTCATATCTAAAGGAGATTTTCCTTTTTCGAAACTTCGAATTATTATAACAAGAAGATTTAACCTACAAATGCATGATAGTGGTGCATTAGAGGGTTAATTATGATCAAATAGGAAATAAAATTAAAAAACTAATCGATTTATAGTTTCTCGTTCTTCAGCTTCAGCTGATATTAGAATGAAAATTATCAAACGATTATATATTCACTGCCATCCAGCAGTAACTTAATAGAAAATTTATTTAAACTACACCACCAAAGTGTTAAGTTTTTATTCTATCCTTAATTAATCATATTTTCCTAGCCATACTTCATAACATGACATACTTTTTTGTATGGCGCTTCTATGGTGTTCTAGTAAAATATACGAAACTTTGACTATAAAATTTCATTAAAAACTCACTAAAAAGATAATCTTTTTAGCCATGCTTACGAAAACAACAACAGGTGTTTGAAATAAAGGCAATCGCAGAAATCAATTTTGCTAATGCACACTAACACAACCAAACAAGAAAGAGAATAATAAAGAACTTAAGGAATTGAGGCAAAAAAAAAATGAAGAAAACTTTAATCTTGATAAGTGAACTGCAATAAATTAGTTAAAAAGCCAAGAGAAGAAATCAAAAAACAAAAACTCAATAAGGTAGAGCTCTTTAATCTTTGATTTTTCACAAAAAAAATTTCTATTAAAACAACAAACAAACAATAAGGAAAACAGAAAAAGAGTTGAAAAGTATTGCGAGTTTGTGTGGAGGAACATTTAATAGATTTAAAGAGGCATCATAAATTGCATTGATGTTCTTGGGTGTTCATATGTTTGTTTGATTTTCACAACGGATAAGAGAATAAAGTTTAGTTAGTTAATGCCTGCCCAAAAAGGAAAATCAATAACCTATGAATGTAGAAAGAAAGTAAAAATACACACAGTTTGTGGCGAAAATTCTTTTTTTTTTAATATTTCCATAGACAAGTGTTTCTCGTAGTTTTCGTTCTCGCTAAAACTGTTGAAAGTTCCCTTTTTATTGTTAAAGCGGTTTGTATGGCGGCTGGCATACTGTGGCTTTATGGCATTTGAAAATTTTATTTGTTGTCTGCTTAGATTCGATGGGAAGATGCCGATTTTTTTTTTTTTTTTTATTTTACAACACCTTATATGATATAACGATTATAACAGTTTTTCTTTATTGTTGCTGTTGCTATTACAGTTTTTTTTTCTTTTGTACAAATATTGGTATACAATACCCGTTTATTGGTTAATTGTTTGTGTCTGATAAACATTCTTTAAGACAATCTCATATAAAAAAATAATAAATTTTTTCATTTCATTGTATTCTGGCTGCTTAATAAGAGTCGGGTTTTAACAGGAAGGACCACTTGAAAATGAGGTCAATACGATATTAATCGCTTGAGTGATTTTTTTTTCAATTGAGGATGGCGTTAAATAAATTATTGATATATTGATACAGGCTTTAAGAAGAAAATTAAATTGAAATGGAAACTATTTCTTAACATATAAGAAAAAGTAGAAATTTTTCTAAGAATATATTTCAAATTAAAAAAAAAATTGCTTTAAAAAATTTACTTAAAAGTTATGAATTGGTATGAAATGATATTCGTTATGGAATATTAAAACTTTTAAAGCAAATTTTCTCTTCTATTGTTATGCAAAACAAAAGACTTAAGCAACAAACTTCAAATGATTTTGTGTAACAACATAAACGACATGGTTATTAAAATTAATCATAAAAAAATATATAAAAACAGAATGCAAGGAAAATTGATAGTTTTGTTAATGGTTATTTCAACAGTAAATTAGATACTTAAAGCAAAGTTCAGTTATAACTGTATAGGGCATCAAGGGAGCTGCTATTAGATGAGAAACAAAGGTAAACTAGTTTGGCAACTGTGAAACGAAGAATATTCAGGTATTTGACCCACTGGAAAACTATAAAATTAAGTAAGGTAAGCCAGCACTATACGTTGAAGAATAGGAAGTGGTTTCAAGGAGCAAAATTCCGTCACTAGTATGCACGTCCAATGGGTAGTCTCTTTAGTTGTATACATACATAATACGGTGTGCATCCAGCTAATGATATAGTGTAAGTTGTGAGTTTTGTTGAGTAGAAGTCACAAATATTCTTCAAAACAGTTTAAAAACGACTCCGAATGACAGATTTTTTGAAAAACTTTTCATGACAGTTATTTATTGACACGCAGAGTTTTTCCTAGAAATCTGCACAGAGGCAGTCGCCGAAGTAATATTTTTTTTTGATATTTCGTTTTCTTGGAGATGCTTAACCTGGGGTATGAACCGTAGACTCACGTCTAAGAAGCCAATACACTACAAGACTACGGCTACTGAGTAGAATAGAATATTCCGTCAATTTAGATTTGTTTTCAATGACCCTGGAGTATAAATCTATTTCATTTCAACGACAGCTGTGATTTATGGCTTATTCGCATAAACCCCACTAAAAAGCACGATCTCGATGCACAGTTTACATCACTTCCATTAAATATTGACTGCTTCCACGCTCAACAGGGAAGCGATAATGGAAAGAACGTTAGCTCAACAGCATGCTAACAAACAACACAATAAATCTTCTTGCAATTTATACTTCAAATATAAACCGTTCCTTGGTGAAATAGTTTTTGTAGTACATCTTAAATTATTTTAAGAATAAAGAATGTTTATAAAGAGCATGGATAATTCAAGGGGTCTTTAATAAAAATTTGCTAACTGATGTTTATCTTAGCATTGGTTTTTGTCTTTGCTAGATAAGTTCGAAATTGTCTTATTTTTCTAATTAACCTTTCTTAATATATAACAGAGTTCAGCAATGAGTATTCAAAAAGATGTGTAGAATCGAATCTTGCTCATAATTTCTGATACTTATACGCATTCATACTTATTTTAATATCATACTCATACTACTCATATTCAAAGTTTGAAGTACTCATCGTACTCATACTTAACAATGCGCATGTTGATTTCGACTCTCCTTTACTTAACATTTACAAGAATCACAAAATAAATATGATTTGCGTACGAACACTACAATACTCACTAGAAGCAACAACAACTAAGACTGTAAATTTTGAAGAATGATTCGAATCACTCGAATCATTTAAGAGTGTTATAAGTATTTTTCTAAATCTATGAATCAGAATGAGTAGGCTTTTGAATCAAACATATTTGGAATGTTATGAGTTTGATGTTAACGTTATACTCATACTCATTGCAACCTGTACTTATAAATCAATGTTGTAGTGAGTACGAATGAATCAGAGTAGTTGATTTTCAATACTGTTGACTCACTTATATTCAAAATTTCATGAGTACTTATGAGTAGCGAAAAAACGATTCATTGCTGATCTCGGATATATAATTAGCTTTTTAAAATACATATATCAAAAAATTTCAAATGTCTTAAGCAACTAGAGATTGAATTTGATGAAACTCAACTGCATAATGATGATGTCTCAAAAAAAAAAATTTAACTTATAAACAAAGAGATTTAAAAACTGTGAAAAATATTAAAAATTTAAAATTTTTGCCATTGCTAGCTCTCTACAATAGTGATAAGATATAAAGAATGTGGTAAGAAGAATTTTAAATTAAAATATACTCTCTCCTTTTCTATGACTCTATAAGAAGCTATAAATTTATAAATTCTTTATTTAATGCTTAATTATATTCTACAATAATAATAATAAATTTTTAATCACACGTTCTAGTTTTCTATAAAATATTTCTGTTTTTTTTCATATTTTTCTTTCTTTTTAATACAGAAAAATATTTGAAAAAAAAATATGTGATTAGGTCGGTCAATAAAGTTCACATTGCAGCATTGTGAACAAAAAACACAAAAGAAACTATAACCACCTAATAAATTCAGCAAACGAATTGAAAAAAAAAAACAGAAAAAAATTTAAAAGAAACTTTCTTTGGGCACGATTTTGCTGCTGCTGCTTTCGTGGCTCATAGATATGAATTGTTTTACTTATTTTGCTTTAATGTACTAGGAAATAACGAACGAACAGTAAAAAAAACGTAATTTTTTTTAAAGCATAATTTCTAATGTATTTATAAATAATAGTCTCTTGAGATTTTATTTTTGTAGACTAGACGACTTGGCTAAATCTATGCTACAGGTTGCAGTCAAGTGTTGAACTTGCTTATCATGAAATTGTTTTGAACCGGCAAATACAATGTTGGCAACAATTTGAAAATCTTTTTTCTTTTTTTTTTCTTTTTTCTTTTGGTGGATTGCAAAATATTATAAACTTTGCTCTTTTTCCACACTTGAAGTCAAAAGTGGTGAATTTTAAACAGCTTCTTAAGATGCTTAGGCATTATTTAAATGCATTAGCATTTTAACAACAGCTGTAGGACTATAAAAATTATTTAAAAAGGAATTGAAATAAATTCTATAAGAAATACGATTTAGCACAGACCTTAATAAATTTTGTTTTTTTCTTGTTTTTTTAATGAAATTCATAAAAATTCTATTTACTGCGTACAGCAGCTTCCATTTAATATGTTTTTGATGGATATCTCTTTCAATGTTCTTTTAAGATTTTCTTCTCAATTGATGTTCGTTCTTAAATATTTCATATGCCTGGTAAGAGAGTCCATGTGTGTGTGTGCGCGTGTGTTTGTGTGGCAGATATTAACATTTTTATTTTTATTTCATTTATTATGGATGCATAAATTCATGGTACATTGTTGTATTCTTAATGCTGCATTTTAATATATCTTGCCAACGATGTATGCCACATGAATTAATACTGACTGTCCTAGAGAGTAAGTAATATTGTGCAAAATCTCTAGATCTGAGTCAGCTGAAAGAAAACAACACACACACACAGCTTCGACAACAACAAAAACAATGTTTATTAAACTTTAATCTAATAATGCAAATTTAAGCCACAAGTCTTATTCCTTTTTTTGTTTTTTGTTTTTAATGAAATTTTTAATCCAGCGTTGTTGGCTGAGGGCTCGAAATTTAAAAATCGAATTAAGAAAGAATCAAGACAAAGTTAAGAATGAATTGTCATTCTGATTTTTATCGGAAGCTTGTCAAAGTTGGAAAAGTTAAGAAGCTTTACATTTACTTCAAAAATCCATTCAGTATTCCATGGAGCATCATGGGAAATTCAGGCAACATCACCTTCTCATAATGACACCACAATACCTTTTCACAGAGGTCGCCGTTTCTAAGCAATGGCAGCGGAACTGTGGTCATGTTACAGAACACAAATTACTTGCTTAGCGTAAAGACAATGAAATCAATTAAAACCGTTGCAATGGAATTTTTTTCCTAAAACTTCATGATCGTATATAATCTTAAATTTCGTTAGATAATTCCAGTGGGAAGAGAATTGAGTGTTGCATCAGAAGTAGGCTGATAATGGCAAACAGCCCACTGCTTCGGCATTTTAAATGCGAATGACTTTGCATTGTACACTCAAAGAACACTTGAATATGAATTACCTCAGGTCTAAAATGCAGGTGATGAGGCAACGAATCACCAGAATACATACTTGGAACTTGTGCGACGTAAATACTTCTCAGAAAGACACTCACGGAAGCGAGTAATCACTACTAACAACGAACATCATTCTGAAGTTTTTCAGGGCCACAGGATTGATACAGACATTATAGTTATCCCACTGGTACTGGCCACAGTGCTGTAGCACTTCTTCTTCAGGTTTACCAAATTACTAACAAACTAGTAGAAGAATACCAATTAATGGTCTAAAGGCCATTATTACAATTTCCCGTTAAAGTTATATTTAGTTAAAGGTAACTTTAGCTAAAGTGAGCTTTAAAGTCAGCTTTAACTTATTTTCGTTATTACAACCTACAGATAAAATAAAGTTAACTTTTTCAATAATATCGCAGTGCCGGAACAATGTCGATAACATTTCTCCATTGAATAAGTTTGTTTTTAAACGCAGTGGCAACGACGGGCTTCGTTTTTTTTTTGTATTTGCTCATTTTGTTTATATTTTAAAATGAATGAAGTTCTAACATAACTTTAAAAGTTAAAGGTAGGATGATCCTCCCTTTAGCTTAACGCTCACTTCTACTATATTGTCTACTTATAACAATGAAAAACAATTTATCTGCCCGTTAGAATCCTCCCTTTAGTTAATGGCAAGTTGTAATAATGGCCTTAAATCTCGTTCAAAGTTTAGTAATTTCTGACTCAATTTAGTACTGACACATATCATCGCATCTCACAACACATCGATGCATATGTAAATAAACTCGAATTAAAGGGGAACAAATCCAATTCATTTCGCACATGAAATGAAATTAGTTTTGTATGTAAATATGAAGAAAAAAAATCATATTATTGATCGGAAGTGTTAAGACTTCACTCGAATTTGTTTACGTTGACAATAATACGCACATAATTAGTCATTACAAAACCCTTCAGTCAGGATTACAACCAAGCAGCTCACACCACAATTGCTGTATGTGTTATTTTATACGCGAGTGGTAGTACTTACAGTTTAAAGTCGACTGCAAACGAAAGAATTTTTGAGAAACTTTTTCTTGCATCTTGAAAGCGATTCGATTTGAATTCAAAATTTTTATTAATAACTTGATCATGCGAGTGTTTTGTTTGTTTGTATTTCTATGAAAATCAATTTTAAAGTTAATCTTACTTCTGAAAGTCGAAAAAAAATTCGGCTGCAACCAAACACCTCTGGAATATTACTTCAGATTTTAAGAAGTTTGATTCTTACTACGAATATGTGGGCAACTGCTGATATGCCTTATGCTTAATTTTTCTCTGCCATATATGCTATTGCACTAACATCATCAGCATGATCGCTTAAAGTAAGTTGCAGTCATATATTATTGTATAAGTTTTTTAAGATTTTCTATTTTTTTTTTTTTTTGACTTGATGCTCATATGTCCTTTGCTAGCAAATTTCTTCCCAGAATATGTTATGTTATGTTATGCTTTTGCTGTTGTCTTCATATGATAAGGTTTTGTTGTTGTGTGGCACAAATGCTGTCAGTGGCCAACACAAAGAACACAAAAAGTAAAAGAACAAACAAAAAATAAAAAAAGAAAGAAAAAAAACAGAAATTTAACCCAGTTTTACATTTGTTTACTGTTTGCTTTTCTATTCCTATGCTATCCTCAATTCTCATCTTTATAGTTTTCTTCTTTCATTTTTTTTTGTTTTTTTTTCTGTGAGTAAAAATGTGGCACATGTTTAATGCTGGCTGCTGTTGTCATTTATAATTCATATCAAGGATATTTATGTGGCATAAAATCATGGAATACTAATGTGGTCAAATAGTCTGACACAGAATACCCAAGAAATTCTACTTGAGAGAATGTTTCAAGAAATTGTTGGCAAATAAAGAAACCAAAGTGTTAGACTTTCTTTTTGTTGTTACTACTTAAAATAAAATGATATACGGAGTTTAAAATTATTAAACGCTGCTTAAAAAAAAAAAAGAAAATTATTTTCAGTTAATAAAAATATGATTAAGTAAACCAAATTACCATAGATTTACCAATAAAAATTAAAAATATTAAAAGAAGAAATCATAAATTGCTCATGTATTTCTGTGAATCAAAACGATATTTCGGGAGTTTGAGTATGGCCTTATTACCCAAAGCTAAAGGCTTAAATGGTTTCTGCAAGGGATTCTATATATTTTTAGCTTTATCGTTAACATTAATAAAGATTTTTAAAATATCATTTTCCACAGAACATAAATTAGAATCAGTTTTATTGATCAGTATTTAAAATGTTTCATAAACTGAAGCTTTTAAATTTGTTTTTATGGCAAAGTAAAAAAAAGAATCGCAAACAACTATTTGCCGTTATATAACTGTACAGTTTCTATAAATAAACAAAATATTCGAATACTAAACTTAATTGAAAAGACTTTCATGAATACAAATTTGCAAAATAAATTCAATTCAAAGACTTAAACGAAAAAGTTTATTCCCAAGATTTAAATGGAATTTATTAAAGGGCAGAAATTGAAATTACCTACAGGGTAAGCATAAATTGCTGAAGCTATCCAATAGCATACAAGAAACTAAACGATATAAAGAATACATATAGACTAGTGCCAAATCATTTACTTGTCTTACTAAGCTATGTTCGCCACCATGCATACATAGGCTGCCTTCCAAAATGTTAGTTGCTTTGTGTTTGAACAAAGTATCGTGTTTCAAAATGCCGCTGCACAAAATATATGCAACGTATTCTATTTCAAAACGTCGTCAATGTGTATTTTTAACGCAGTCAAAAGGCAATCAGGCATCGGATTTATAGTTGAAGCATTGTTTCGTTACTTTGCATATCTACATAGTTCATATACTGCATACAAACTTTGTATTGATACATTTTGGTCATAATTAATAATTGGTCAATCCAATCCTTCAGTCAGGATTATGGACTTAGATTCTCACACCACTCATGTTGTGTGTGTTAATTTTATGCATGGATGGCGGGACCTACATTTTAAAGTCGACTGAGAACGACAAATTTTTGAGAAACTTTTCATGGAAGTTACATTTACTCTCAGAGTTTTTGCCAGAAATCTGCTGAGAGGAAGCCACCGAATAATTTTTTCTTTTTTCATATTTTTATTTTGATATCTGACCTGGGCTTTGAAACGTGGCCTTATGTCTAATAAGTCAACACACTACCTACTAGACTACGTCGCCACCATGCTTAGATCTTCAAAAGTTCTGTCACCCAAAAAACCAATAAGGTCTGTTTTGAAATACGAGGGATGTTTTGGTGAAAGCAAATTTATTGAAGGAGTAGCGTAAAGTCAGTTTATGTCCGATTAGTTAAGGATAAATGATATTCGATTGAGCCCCGCTAGTGGTGGGTTGGAACCACTCAAGCTCGAGATGTTAACAGCCAGATCCCCTCAGTGACACGTTCGTTAACATGCCCATATCTTTGTCGCCCAAAATCCGTTGACATCTGTTCTTAAGTACAGGGCACTTACATAAAAGGTATTGTACCGATTCCGTTTCCTCCACATAATGGCAGCTTCTGCAGTAATTATGGTGGGGCAGACCAAGCATGTCAGCGAGATTGCCAATAGCGCAGTGTCCCATTAGAATTCTTGTTAGAATGAGAAACGTTATCTTGTTGAAATCAACTAGTTCCTCTATTTTCCCGCAGTTTTGAAATTCGACAACCATGTATGTTGGGCCACCTACTGTTTGTTGAATTTCATGCTGTTTTTTTTTTTTCAATTTGGAAAAGTAATCTTGTTGGTATACATATATCAAGTCACCAGACTATACTCCATATACGTAATGGAAGAAGTAAAAAAGTGAAATAGTGTGTGTTAGTAAAGCATTTTGTTCCGAAACAAGTACAGTTTTTTGAGAGTTTGTTCCAAAACAATTCACCCACTTCGAACAATTGTTCTGTAAAAACAGGGTTACCATATGAAATATTTTTGTAAACGATGCGTGTTAGTTTTAGAATTAGGCAGCCCAGTAACAGATGATTGCAATTCGTTTGTTTTCTTGGCTTGAGTGTGATCATATTTTTTATTGTGTTACAAAGAAATTGTAAATTAAAACAAATCTTAGTGGAAAAACTGAATAAACGTAAAGTGCTTCTTTTAATAGCCATTGAATTGAAGAAATCTCGTTTAATTGCAATGTATAAGTATATATGAAGAAACACACCAAAAATTAGGAGAATTGCAGTCACGAAGCTGCTGAAAGAAAGGGGAAAAATGGGATACTTCCATGCTTTGGTCCCAGAGATGCGGTTAAATGATACGGAATCATTTATAAATTTGTTCCGAAACGATGGGTGAATCCAAATGTTTGTACTTTTTAAATCGACAACAAATTTTCACTACCACAATTTGATATCCTTCTTTTTTCAATTCAAAAGCTAAAATGAAAAAATATATTTTTAAAATAAATGAAAGAATTATAAACACCTCACAGTTCACATTAATGACTTCACAATTAATACATTTAACTTTTTATTTGTGAAAAACATTTTTTAAATCTAATTTTTCTTTCTTTTCTTTGCAGCCATTAATGTCTTTTTAAATTAGTTGCAACCAGGTAAGTCTGTTTAAGCGATTTTGGAAACATAATAAAAATTAATTGATTATTTCAATTAAAGCACAAAACTGAAACCCATCACAATTATAAAAATATCCATAACTCTACATAATCTCAATTATATGTGTTAAACCCCAAATAATTCTTTCCATCATCTTTCGAAAAAGGGTCAGTAGGTTTATGGCAATCATAAGATTAAAATCAAACCAAGAAACTCAATAAAAAAAAAATAAAATAAAAACTGTATTAAATTAGTGGAAAAAAATACGATTAAATTAACATAAATTCGTTATTGTTTCAAATAACCAACACACATACAAATACAAATTTCAAAAAGATTTTCTTTCCATGTATTTGAAAAACAAGCACGTGCGAATATTTTCTTTTTCAAACAGAAAATCTGTAAATCTTCAAACAAAATTCAAGTAGGCATCATCAAGTAGTGTTTGACTTCTTTCTTTATAGGCAATATGGAAAAAAAAAAAAAAAAATAAAAATATAAAAAAACAATTCTTTTATTAATTAATAAAACGTGAGGGAAAATACAGCTGCTGATGTTGAAAGGCAATTCATTTTTTTTCTTTGTATCCACTTAAGGTTGTTATAATTTTGAATTGCCTTATAAAGATTAGATTACTTTGATAATTTTTTTTATGCTGCTGTAAGTTTATGAGACTGCTTTTCTTAGTTTTAATTAAACTGATAAAGTGCTACAGAACAACAAAAAAAAAAAATACCTCCATAACTGGTGCATATAAATTGTTTAAAAATAAGTCATTGTTAAGGTTTTCAAGACAGGGATTTAAAAGAACTTCAATTGAAGAAAAAATGGAGAAAGTGTCCATTTTAAAAAAAATCGATAAAAAATGTCTTTCGGCTTCCCTTTCGCTGTAGTTTTCTACCTTAAGTTACATGCATGTCTAGATACTCAAGCATAAAATTAATGCACGCAACATCAGTTGTTTGAGAAGCAAGGCAGTAATGTATCAATACAAAGTTTGTATGCAGTTCTACTGCTGTATATAAACTATGTAGACATACAAAGTAACGAAACAATGCATCAACTATAAATCCGATGCCTGATTGCCTTTTGACTGCGTTAAAAATACACATTGACGACGTTTTGAAATAGAATACATTGTATATATTTTGTACAGCAGCATTGTGAAACACGATACTTTGTTCAAACACAAAGCAACTAACATTTTGGAAGGCAGCCTAGCAGTGGCGAAAGGATTGGCCAATAAAGTGTGCAATTTACACACCAGAGATCAGCAATTAATCTTTACTCGTAAATCGCTACTCATAAGCACTTATGAAATTTTGAATATAAATGAGTCAACAATAGTGAAATTTAACTACTCTGATTCATTCGTACTCACTACAACGTTGATTTATAAGTACAGGTTGCAATGAGTATGAGTACAACGTTGACATCAAACTCATACCATTCGAAATATGTTTGATTCATATGCCTACTCATTCAGATTCATAAATTAAGAAAAATACTTATAATACTCATAAATGATTCGACTGATTCGAATCTTTCTTCAAAATAAACACTCTTAGTTGTTGTTGCATTTACAAAAACGAAGAAGAAAAGAAAAAGACTAAGACAGCAAGCAAAGCAAACACACAACCTTCTAGTGAGTATTGTAGTGTTCGTACGCAAATCATACTTATTTTATGATTCTTGTAAATGTTGAGTCATGGAGAGTCGAAATCAACATCATACGTATTGTTAAGTATAAGTACGATGAGTATTTTAAACTTTGAATAAGAGTAGGGGTTTCACGATATTAAAATAAGTATGAATGCGTATAAGTATCAGAAATTATGAGTATGATTCGATTCTACTCATCTTTTTGAATACTCATTGCTGATCTCTGGTATACACTTACATACACAACTGATTATTACAATCCTTCAGTCAAGATTACGAGCTAGCTTCTCACACCACTTATGTTGTGTGTGTGTGTGTTAATTTTATACATGAATGGCGAGACCTACAGTTTAAAGTAGACTCCGAACGAGAAACTTCTCATGGCAAGTTTTTGCCCGAAGACTGCTGAGAAGAAGTTGACTGAGAACTTACATATTTCAGTTTGTTGCACAAGTCTGACCTGTGGTATGAAACGTTCGCTCGCTTCTAATAAACCAGCAGCACCCTACCATCTAGATGAAGGCGATGGTCTGTTTGCATTAAGTTGATGAGACTTGAAAGGTTTTGAATTTCATTAATTTTCACTTTCAGCTCATATATGGCCGAAAAACTGCCTTTTCTCTGTGTAAACTTTAGCAGCAAGCATGCCCTATAACTTTTCGTCGAGTTTGCAAACAGATCTGCATAATTGTCTTGTTGTAATGCAGACACCTTACAGAAAATCAAAATATGTTTCAAAATACATTTCGGTAGTAATGATGCAAACAAAAATTCTCGATCATGCCAATAACAACATGTGGTATTCAGATAAACTTTTGAAACTGTATATCTTATTTAGTAGCAGCTAATATGTCCCTAAATTTCAGTATAATTCTTCATATTTCTTGCTTAAAAATGCATGCATAATGAATTTGAAAATGATTTTATTTTTTGAAAAAATAATGGAGTAACCAGTTTATAAACAAAAGACTTAAGCAACAAACTTCTACCACTAATTTTGAATGGATCGCATAAAAACCACTGGAAATATAATCTCAAATCCATTTAGTAATTGTGAAAACAACGATAGAATTCCTTTACATTTCTGTCTTATTGACTAAATTAAGGAAATCAAATTTTTTTTTGTATTGGATTTCCTTCTCCGTGTTTTGGTGCCGATAGTTTTGTATTCTTTATGGTCAATACAAAACAAAAAAAAAAGATTTTATTCACCTGCTTTTCTTAGACAAGTTTACTGGATGAGATTATTGATGTTGAGGTTTTGAGGAGTTTTCTTTTAAGTTACAATTACAACAATAACAACAAGTTAAAAACAAAATAAACTTGTACTAAACTTGTACAACTTGTGTGATGTGTTCTGACGACGACAACGATGATGACGATGATGCTGCCAATGCTGTTACCAATGATTGTTAACAGATTTGTAACCGCAAAAGCTGTTCTAAGCCACAATACAAATGCACACTTCTAAAAGCACTGTATTTAAAAAAATAAAGAAATCATAAGCAAAATATAAGCAAGAGAGAGGCAATGTTTACGAGAGGGTTTTATGGAACACAAACATGTGTGTTAAATGATACTTTCTTAGGGGTATTGCCTGATAGAAAGAGTTACATAGCAACTACGAATGGGATTAACAGCTGTTTGAAGTGATTACATTTAATATTATTTGGAGTTTTTTTTTTATTAGTATTGACGGTGGTTGTTTTTGTGTTAAATTTAAAATGAGAATATTCTCTCAAAGACCTTATAAAAGTCTTACTTTTTTTCGGAAAGTGCAGAAAAAGAAGAGAATAATTTTACAATTTTTGTAACATATTTTTCAAACAATTTTGTTTTTGTTTTGTATTGATAGTATTACATATTTTATTAATGTCTTCCTTTCAAATGGAAATACAACTTTTCATAGAATATAGCGTCTTAAATTTACAAACTTACAAATCTGGTTTGATTAATAACCTGCCTAATTATTTACACTGTTTACTAAAGGAAGTGTTACAGATTTGTTGGCCATCTAATTAGAAAAAAAATTATTTCCTTTAAAAAAAAAAACACAATTTTTAAACAGGATTTTTCACAGGCCCCTTGCGCTAATTGGAAAATTTCAATTTGAATTTGTTTTTAATTTTTTTGTAAATAAAATATGGGTCTTAGCTCTACTCCAGTGCAAACCTTGTTGAACAACAAAAAGAAACCTTTTTCTTTTGAATTGTATTAGAATTTTAACATGACTCATGGAATTTTATTTAAAACCTTAAATATCAAATACAGTTTGGTTTATAATTTTCCATAATTTATAAACTTTGAAAATTACAGCATTTAACGTAGAAAAAAAACGTATTCAATGTTCTTTACATGTACACCTTCAAAGAAATATTTCAGTCACATAAATATTCGAAAAAAAAACAAGAAATAAAAACAGGCACGTAAGAAAACCTTACTAAACCAGTAAGAGGGGAACGAAAATAATAAACAGAAAATTTAAAGCATTTAACAAAAACGTTTAAATGCAATATATTGTAAAAGCCATATAATTACCCAAGCAATTGAGTTGACCACATCAATATAAAGTCACATATGTGTGCACTTATACAAGACCCACACAGTTGTCCATCTGGCCACGCAAACGCAAACAGCCAAATGGAAAAAAATCGAAAAAGACTGCCACATTAACGTACAAAAGAAATAAGCAGACGGCAATTGTAGACGACGCATGAGCATGTATTTAAAAGAATAAGAGAATCTAAAAAAATAAGGCTGAAAAGTTCAAATTCATTGACAAAGAATTTCTAAACAACGGCCGTCACATGTCAGCGGCCTTTAGAGACCAAAAACGAAACAAAAAAAAACTCCAATTGAAATCCATTTTTTCGCTTCCATACCCATAAATTGTGTTTCACCATATGTATTCGATTTTTGTTTTTTTTTTTAATTTTTTTTCTTTCTTTGTATTTATTTGAAGGGGTTACATTTCGTTTTAAAAACAGTTCAATTGTTTAGCATTAGTGACACATTTCTTTTAAGCCAGCATTTCATTTCGTTTACAAGACACTTTTTTTGTATACGATGATGCCAAATGAAAATTGATGGTCGACAAATGAAAATAAATCCACAATTGAAGTATGAATGGCTGTTGAATATAAGAAATTCCATTAACCATTTGATGTTGAAAAATGCGTAGATTTGTATGGTTTATTTAAACATTGATAATGATGCTAATTTCTTAGATATGTTTTCTAAATTATTAACGTCGTCATCATGAACTTAAATGTTTAAAACTAAACAATTTGATATTCACAATACAGAGGTCATTGGTGAAATCAATCAAATTTGTATGTTGCACAGTAAAAGAGCACGATTAGCCACTTGGTGAGGAGTTAAACTTCTAGACTTTCATAAAATCTACAATAGAGATGAGATTTTAGAATGTGTAGCGGAATTCTTTTTATCCAGGTGAGGCAGGACTGTAGTTGAAGAAATAATATGTTACGCCATTCTATTGGAAACAGCTGAGAGGCAATATATACGCAAAACAATGTCTCCATCATTTGAACCAAAATAAGGACATACTCGCCATATATAAATGGTTGTCTCAGAACGTACCTCAATTACTGGAACGATTTCAACTGAAATCATTTCATTGTGAATAAGACGGCTTCTAAAAAGGTGTTTTTGTTATGTCTTCAAATAACAAACATTAATTAGTAAGCAAACAATCTTAATCCATGCAAAAAGTGAATATGAAGCCATTCACGGTGGTTATATTGGATCCTTCCTTAAACGCTTCCTATCTTTAAATTTAAATAAAACAAAGTGTATGTGTGTGTGTGTCAAATATCATCGAAATTTTTTATTGGTGCCCGTTGGCATGTAGCGTCGTCCTATTAAAACCACATATCGTTGGTAATCTGAATACCATTCGCTGTGGCAATCACACTTTCGGGATGCAATGGCCGCTGTTGGATCTCATGTTTTCGGCCTCATCACGGAAGATGTGATTACATTAGAGGGTACATTGCCCGAACAGAAAGAACACTCACTTCTTATAAAAAAAAATATTTATTTGAACATGTAGTCAGGATTACAAACTATATTCTCACATCACTCATGTTGTGTGTGTTAATTTTATACACGAATGTCGGGAGCAACAATTGGAAGCCTAACCGATAGACAAATTTTTAAGAAACTTTTTCATGGAAATTTTATTTACTCCGAGAGAAAGTAGCCATTGAAATATTTTTTTATATTTCGTTTTGATATCTGACCTGGGGTGTGAACCTCGGCCTTACGTCTATCATCCTCTCAGCAGATTGCTGGTAAAAACTCTGAAACTAAAATAATATTGCCATAAAAAAGTTTCTCAAAAAATCTGTTGTTCGGAGTCGACTTTAAACTTTAGGTGCCCGCCACTCATCTATTAAATTAATACACACAACTTAAGTGGTGTGAGAAGTGAGAGTTTTTGCTAGAGAGAGAGGGAGAGTTTTTGCTAGAGAGAGAGAGGTTTTGCTAGAAATCTGCTGAGAGAAAGTCTCCGAAAGAAATATTTATTTTCATCTTTCGTTTTGTTTGAGATGTCTGAACTGGGGTTTAAAACGATGAATATATCTGAATTTCTTATCATTTCCTAAATAAAGTAGAACAACTATGAAACCAGACTAACACTCAGATAACCACCCCTGCCAGGACAATGCCTTGTGAATTGTATATTAATTTCCAGGGGGGAGGGGGTGGTGAGAGTAGCATGCAGGATTTCCTTTTAATATACAAACTTAATTAAGTGTAATGAGCAATAATTTCTGATACAAATCGAAGACACTATTCATACATTTGCAGTTTAGCATACTACCCACCATAAGAGAAGATAGTAATTCCATAACGCAAAAGATGATCTCTGTTTCAGAAAAAGTCATTTCCTCATACTGGTTTGATATAAAAAAAGTTTGTTTCTTAAGTCTTTTGTTTTACTCCCTTAGAATGCAAAAATAAAACCAAGCCAACCAAGTTAGTTGGTTACAATGCTTTCTAGATTTCGGAAACTTAAAAGAAAATTTTTATCATAAATATTTCGAACTTTTTGAAGCTACCAGAGCTTTAAAAGAAAAATTGAGAAATTACCTTAGAACCACAGAAAAGGCATGACAATGTTAATGGTTTTTAACAAAAACTAGGCCATGCTATGCTAGCTAAGAATAATTCTATGATTTTCAAATGTCACAACTTAAAACATTTAATTTTTTTTTTTTTTTTTTTTTGAAGAAAACTAGGAAATCTGAAATCTTAGACGTTGGCTACAATACAATACAATCTGTGTTGAATCTCTCAAACAGTTCTACTATTCAGAAGATGATTTTTTTTCATATTTTTTAATGGTTTTCGACAATTTTGGTCAATTTTTCATACAAGAAGAGATAAAAGCGTCATGTGTTGTAATAATTTTCATAACGATCATAGGCAACAGCCATATTATTTGGCAAAAATAGAAAAGTCTGGTAAAGAAAAAAATAAAAAACGAAAATCTTCGGAAAAAAAAATAAATAAAAACAGGACAGGCTAATAATTTTGCCATGGACAAAAAATAAAAACACCGGGAAAAGATATGAAAATAATGACGATGTAGATTTTGCTGCGGAAAAAAGAAAAAAAAAGGAAACTAGCAGAAGAGGATTCACAACTTTAGTTAAAGCCTGTTTGAACTTCTGAAAAACGTATGAATTTTCAGTTTTGCGCTAATGCTGTATGACTTTTTTTCTCTTTATTTTTTTTCTTGTTTTTGTTGCTTTTTCTAAGATAAAAAATTCCATTGTAAAATCTACACATTGCGGTCTTTAAAAGAAAAAATCTGTAGTTTTTTTTTCTTTTTTTCTCTTCATATGCTTGAAAATTGGTGTCTTAAACTTGATTTTGTAACAGTTCTTTCATTCTTGCCTAACTGTCTGTCTGTCTGTCCGTCTAAATGTGTGTGTGTGTGTGTATGTATATGTATATTGAGCACAAGTAATGCAACTTGTTAGTTAACTTACTAGCCACGTTTATAAACAACAAAACTCACCATACAACACATTTACCACTCATACGGGAATATATTGCATATGAAAAGAAAAAGAACACAGAAAAAAAACTATCCAGCATCTTCATCTTCATCTTCGTTTTTATTTTTTTCTTATTCATCTCCAGTTATTTCTGTCTATATATGTATTCTTATTACGCTGGCTGGCTCGCTGGCTGGTTAACTGGCAAATAAGCAGAAAAACTGCATAAAAAAAACGACTCACATTATTTTGTTTTTATTTTTCATGCCGCATAACATTGCTTTGGTTTTTTTTTTTTGTTTGTTTTCTTCGTCGTCTTAACGTTTGCATAGTTCTAGTGCCATTTTTTTTTCCTTTTTTTTTTGTTACCTGTTTTTCAAACGTTTTTGGTTATAAGGTGTGAGATTTGGGTTGTGTTCCACATTGTCACCATGAGTTAGTTGCACTATTGAGTTTGTGGCATTAACAGTAAGTACATGCGTATGTATGCGTATGTGCAAGTGCGTCTATTTCTGTTTTTCTGTTTTTAAGGAAGGAGCCTGAATTTTTTTTTAAAAAAAGTGACTTGTTGTGACACTGAATCCCGGTTTTATGACAAGTTTTTCTTACAATTCTTTTTTGCTTTTTTTTTTAAAAAACTGCAAATCGTTGTGGTAAAGTATTCTGCTGTTTTTTCTCTTCTTTTATAAAAACTAATACGGAAGTTCCAAGCTTTTCTAAAACTATTGCAACAAATTAAAAGCAATTTTGACATGCCAAAACAAATTATGCTAAAAATTTCAGATATTGTGTTGGCTGCACATAAAAGAAATTTCAACAAGATTTTTGTTGAACAAATTTTATTTTATGAGGGCTTTGAGACCAAAAAAAATTTAAATTTAAAAAGTAACACATCTCCTTTGAAGAAATCATTTTCTTAATGATTGAAAATTAAAAGACTATGAGCTTTAAAGTTTTACTATAGCTGTAAGTTTAAAGGAAATTCTTACGCTTAAGCAGAAAATAAAGGCGTAAAGGTGGTAAAAGATTCTAGGGACAACGCCTTAATATTAATTCTATCGCTGTAACAGCAAATTGAATGGCACTTGGCGCAAATGAAAGTTTAAAAATAAAAATTTAATTTCCAGACATTGACAAAATGAACCAGGAATTGCCTCTATCTCGCTCACATTATTACACACGATTTTTTTGTTACTTGATACTTAATCACAATGTTTCCCCTTGAATTCGTTAAATAGAAATCCTATCAAGGAAGCTCTATCAATATTCATATTCATATTTTTTAACAAGTTCTTTTGTAAGGTACTCGTTTTCAATAGCTCCTTTAGATTCAAGCGAAATATCGAGAAGACTGTCGCCGTAGCCTTATACACCCTACATAGAAGTGAGGCCACGGTTCAATCCCCAGGTCAGACGTCTCTAACAAAATGAAAAATGAAAAAATAGCAGATTTCTGGCAAAAATTCTGAGAACAAATAAAATTGCAACGAAAAGTTTCTCAAAAATCTTTCATCCGGAATCAATTTTAAACTATGAGAGTAAATCAAAATTGCCATGAGAAGTTACTCGTTCGGAGTCTACTTTACACTGTACGTGCCGATACTCATGTAGGTTGTAATTCTGGCTGAAGGGTTGTAATGCCGAATTAGGTATGCTTGGAGGCAGAGACAGAGATTAGTAAATTATAAAGTCTACCCGTTAGGTAAATACCCATAAACACAGGTACAGTACCAGCAAAGTCCCTACGATTCAGTTCAAATAAAGGATTGTTATGTGTGCTTTCATTCTGGACCTTACTGTAGTTGGCTAGCAACTTTTGTAATATTGACACAAAATGTTGCAGGAGTCACGGGAGCAGCGGCAGTACAACGCTTTAATATATTTTTTTTTAACATACGTGAGCTTCTGTATACTTTTTGTTTTTTACCGCCAAAGCAGATTTTCATACAAAATTATACGAAATTAATGTTCGGAAGAAAGAAAAGTTAATTTTTTTAATGTATAAATCATTTGAAAGACATTTAAATGGCTTATAAGTATTCACAAATTTCCCCTGACTATTTCATCAAAGGAGGGAGACATCAAAGCAAAAGTATTAAAAAATAGTTTGCAAATGCCGTTACAATCATTATGAAATACTTACTTTAAGATCATTTTTTGAAAATGGGTCAAATAGAATACCATTAAAATACGATTAAAAGATTGTTTTGTTTAATGAATTGATCATAAATTTTTTTAAAAATTCGAAAACAACAAAGAAATACACGCCATTTGCAAACAGGATTAAAGCCATTATAAGCCATTAAAAAATTTTGATGATATTTTTATAGCCGTATATACATATCTGGCACGAAAAGACATTTATTGCTTTACTGCAAAATTAAAATTAATAGCAGAAGCACACAACGAAACACGCTGGATTTCAATAAAAGAAATTAAAATTTGGGTAAAAAAAAAATCCAAAATGCAATAAAAAAACTACTTTCTGTAAAGCTTTAAAGAAAAGCGTCTTGTATTTGTGTCAATAAGCAAAAACGATTAAAATTCAATAAAAAAAATTTTCATTTACAGAATTTTAATTACCCGATTCAATGTAACATACGAAATTAAGTGAATAAAACAAACAAAAATTAGAGAGTAAGTGAAGGGGATAATTAAAACAGAAATGTTGCAACGAAAGTTAATGGTCACACATTAAATAGAGCAACTGTTAGAGACATGGATTAACATAAAACAAAGACTGTTATCTCTTCCCCTATCAAAAGTTCAAATTAAATTTATAAGCTGTCTACTTAAAAAGTGTATTCTATTGAATGGGTTGTAATCAACTGAACAGAGCCGGTTGTACAAAAACCAACATTTAACAACGTATTACCGTCTTACAGCTAAAAATTTATATGATAACCATGATCATGATTAGAAAAGTTAATCCTTAACAGGGTTTTCGAAATATTCCAGTACATCATCCTAAGCGTAGATTCCTACATCACTGACAACAGTTAATGGGAAGTTGCCGTAGTCTAGTAGGTAGTGTGTTGGCTTATTATGTAAAGCCAGGGATCAAACCCCAGGCCAGACATCAAACAAAATACAAAAAGTATTTCTTCGGCGACCTCCTCTCAGCAGATTTCTGACAAAAACTCTGAGAATAAATAAAATTGCCATGAAAAAGTTTCTCAAAAAATCTGTCGTTCGGAATCGACTTTAAACTGTATGTCCCGCCACTCATGTATGAAATTAACGCACACAACGTAAGCGGTATGAGAAGGTAGGCTGTAATCCTGACTGAAGGGTTGTAATTATCAATTATGTTAAGTATGTGGGGTATATGAATATGTTACACAGGCTTAAACGTAGCATAATTTAAATCTTAATGCTCGTCTTTATTTTCCACTATCGCAGCTACAAGCTGCTATTGACTCTCTTTAATTCTCTCACAATTTCTGCTTGAAATTGACCCCAAACACCCTTGCCTATTTTAAATTTAAACTTGTTCTGATTGCAATAGAAAAAAAATGAACATACAAACGTCTAAATTAAGACTCATATCAAGACTCAATTTGACCATTAGTGTGGGGGGATGGGCAACAACATACATACAGTAGTACATATGGAATATAATAATTTTTTGCAATTGTGCTCCTAATGTTGTTGTTAATGTGGCTAATATTATTGTTATTATTGTTACTCTGCCATTATCATTATTATTGTTATTATTTTGATTTGTTATTGTTGTTGTTGTACTAGTTATTCATTATATTGACTATAACATCTAAAGCATATTTCTGTTGTTGTTGTTGTTCTTCTTCTTCTTCTACTACTTCTATGGTGTGTATGCGGTTGTAGTTGTCTTCCCATCTAAATTGTCTATAATTTTCTTTTTGTTTTTGTTTTTGTTCTTTTTGCCATTTAATGTTCATCGCACTGATTTGATTCTATTTTGCTCTTCTAGTTTTTTTTTCTATTTTATTTCACATATAAATGTATGAATTATTTTCGTTGTTGTTGTTATTATTATTTATAATGTTGTTTACGGTCAAAATGTTCAAATGTGCTTTTGATTAAGATAACATGTGTCCGTACGTCCGTCCGTCTGTCCGTCCATGTCCATGTCTTGTCTATGGTACTTTAAGTTAAACTATTTCTTCTCTAACTGTCTGTCCGCATATGTCGGTCTGTCCTTTTCTATGACTGGTTACATGCTTTGTTTTTTTCATCGCCATTGTTTTAAGATTTTTCTAAGCCTGGGAGTTTTTCTCTTTTTTTGTTTTGTTTTGTTTTTCTACTTCATTTTTATCATCAGCATGTTTCTTTTGTCTTTTTGATGTGTTATTTAAGAGTCCACATTAAAGAAAATCAAGTTAATTTTCAATTTCTGATCATTTTTATGTCAGAGTATAAAAATCCCATAAATTCTTTGATATTTTTCTCTATAATTCATGGCGTTCTTTTTTATGTTTTGCTTTTTGAAAGAACATGACCTAAATAAAATTGATTTTCATTTTTATTTTTTTGTTGGCTTGTTAACCAACAAGTCCTTATTTACTTCACAAGAAGACTTTGAAGATTAACAAGTTGAAATTGTTTTTTAAAATGAAATTATTGTCATGAATTCTTTCCTTTTTCTTTAATGCTTATTGTGATATATTGTAACAAAACCCTATAATCCACAAGCTTGCTGAAAATATGAGGCGAATTTGTGCTTCTGAAAAAAACATTTATGAACCTTATCAAGCAGATAGTGTGTTGGCTTATTAGACGTGAGGCCACAGTTCAAAAACCCCAGGTCAGACATCTTCATCATACTTCCTCTGCCAAAAACTCTGAGAACCATGAAAAGTTTCTCAAAAATCAGTCGTTCGGTGTCGTCTGTAAACAGTAGGTCCCGCCGCTCATGGATAAAATTAAAACACTCAACATGGGTGGTGCAAGAAACTATGTTGTAATCTTGATACAGGGGTTGTAATGACCAATTATTTACAAATGTATGTTGATATAAACATGGCTTGTCTGATACTGAAGTTATAAGCTCGATGACGCATAATAAGATAATTTTTTTTGTTTGTCATATTAAGTTCGACTTAACGACCTTCGGTCATTAGATTTAATGAAAATAATGAGCAACCAAATAGTTTTCCCGGAAATGCTAATAAAATCTTTCAAAAGAAGGGTTCAAAATAGAGCTAAGCTAGAGAAATAAGAAATTCGTTCAGCTTCACCCTGTTCATAACCTGTAGTTCATAAACTTTGAAATTCGGCCAACCGCACACATACACACTGACGTAGTTGGTCATAACAACCCTTCAGTCAGGGTTACGACCTAGCTTCTCGCACAATGCTTATGTTGTGTGTTTTAATTTTATGCATGAGTTGCGGGACCTAATGTTTTGAAGTCGATTCCGAACGACAAATTTTTGAAAAACTATTTCATGGCAATTTTATTTACCCTCAGAGTTGTTGCCAGAAATCTGCTGAGAGGAAGGCGCTGAAGAAAATTTTACCAAATTTCGTTTTTTTTTAAACAGTGGCCTCTCGTCTAATATCGAACACACTGCCTTCTAGACAGCGGTGAGTTTAACCACTCACTGTCTACTAACCAGAGAGCCTACAGAAATTTCTAAATTTTGTAACAATTAACGGCAGATCTTCTAGATTACAATCAGAAGCAACTTCAGCTTAATAAATAAAATATGCCCACATTATCTGTAAAAATTGGAAAATTAAATTTTAAACACTCTAATGTTCTTCCTGCTTTTGCAAATAGGAAAATAGGAATTTCTTCCGAAGGCTTGCCTTGAAAATACATGCCTAATGGGAATCAAAAACGTATTTCGCTATACCATAGTCATAAATAATGAGTTTATTTTTCCACCGTGGAAAATAATAAATTAAGCCTTACTTTGTTAAGGGAGAGAAAACCTTTAAATCACAATGTTGTAGCCATCATACATACATAGTATATCCGTATTCATTTTGGTCTATTGACTTTTCACTAACAGCATACGTTTGTTTATTTCTTTGCTTGGGCACGTTTTTTATTTAATTTTCTTTAAAGGTACCAGGTATTTACGGATTTAAGGATGGTTTTTTTTTGGACCATTTGTAGTAGACTAAGGAAAAATATGAAATAAAAAATTATAGATTTTAATGCATGTGGCAAGTCATGTTTTCCACAATACAGACATACACACATACATACATATGTATACTCTCGTGCAACATATGAGTCATACCATGATTTGAAGCTACTTTGTTAAATAGAAACTGCATAGATACGTATGTATGTCTGTCTATCTAATCGGCCAAAACCAAAGCAAATTGCTAAAGTAAGCAAAACAGATGAATTTTTTCGGCACGAAAAAAACCAAAGATTAGGAAACAAACTAGAAAGTGAACGAACAAAAAATAGAAGAAGAAATATTTTCTTTTAGGGTCAGTTATTTAAATGGTTAAAGAGGAGTTTATATCATCTTGGTTTGGCTTGGGACACAGCATTGTTGCTGTTGTTTACTTTAGGTGATGTGGTTTCGAATAGTATGGCGTGGTATGGTAGTTATGGTGTGGTGTGGTATGCTAAAAAGTGAAATTTTTTCTTTTAACATGACCCATCCATGGTTGTTAAGAAATTCAAAGAAAGAAAAACCCCAGCAAACTTTAGCAAGTTTTTTTTTTTTGGTTCTCCTTCAACTTCTTACAATTATAAGTACGAAATAAAATGATTTCCTTTGTGGCAATAGTGGCTACAACAGCAAACAAAAGAAATCAACACAACGTAGCAATGTTTTAAAGCCAATACCAATGCCAACTGAATGAATGCTACAAAGCAACCAAAAAACAAAAAAAACAACTCAAGCCTTAGTCTATGCTATAAGAGTGTGGCGGTGGCGGTGCCACACAAAAATAATTCTCACGATTTGTTTTGGCCAGAATGTTATTGTCAGATATTGAGAGGGAGAGAGAAGCGAACAAAAAAGTAAGTAAGGAAATACAAAGATATTGGCTAAGTTAGTTGAGAAGTTAGGAGTTTGTAACTGGGTTATTTGGGCGTAAGTGAAATTGAACAATTGCAGTACAACGCTAAGCCACAATACAAAACAATACAAAACTTAGTGAAACTTGTTGGTTGCTGTGTTTTTTTGTTTCATTTCTTCTTATTTTCGTAGCAACAGCTCCCTCGCTCGCTTTTAGCAAAAGAAGAAAAAGGTCTAAAAATTCTATTATAATAGTGTAAACAAAATAATTTAAATTATAGCTTATCGTAGGCAATTCTTTTGAAAAGTTTAGCAGCCACAAACAACTCATTAACATCAAACGTCTTTATCACTATTATTATTATCATCATTCTACAGCGATCATAGCCGCCAGTCAGCCAGGCATGCACAGCCCAGTTTGAAATGCGTGCCTTAAAACTATGACCGCGTACAACTTACAACAACCGAATGAATGACTATTCTGAATGTCAAGTGCTCGTAAATTTCACTTCACTTGGCAAATTGTGGGCGTAAGAAATTAAAAAAAAAAAAAATAAATTAAAAATGTTTTGCAAATTGTCACAATTGCGTGCTAAGCTGAAAGCAGAAAGAAAATAATAATCTTTTCTACTCTCTTTTTGATCGCTTAATTTATTTATTTTTCTTTGCTTTCTGTTTTCCACTGTTTTTCTTTAATAATAAATAATGGGGTTAATATTTCTATTTTAAACTGTCATTTTCAGTTACATTGTTGTTGTTGTTATTGTTGTCGTTGACTTAATCTGGCTAATGATGATTAACTTTAGTGTTTGACCTTATTTCCCAATGTAAACTTTATGGTGACTCGATTTCAGTTCTATTTCAGTCAGTCAGTTCTGTTATGTTCGTTTTGTTGTTGTTGTTGTCAGAGTATAGAAACAGGTGTCTCTTTGGTGTTTTACTTTCTTTCATCTTTGATCATAATTTCTTCATTTTTTTTTAACTTACTTGGTCATCATCATTGTAAAGTGGAGTAAATAGAGTGTAGGTCAGTTATGCGTAATTCTTTCAACAAAAACACAACCATTACGTACATACAGACCAATGCATGATGGAAAGAAATGAGGTCACAATTTTTATGCTCTGCGACATTTCAGTCATGAGAACTTACCTGAAATGAAAGGAAGCAAAAAATTATTGGCAATTAGTCATGTTTTTATTTTTTTTTAACAATTTTATGAGAAAAATTAAAATTATAAATAAAAGGCATGAAAAAGATTCTCTAGTGTTAATGGACAAGACCTTTCTTTTGTAATAAAAAAAGTTATTAGAAACGAATCAATAGTTTCAGTTTGAATACTTTACAGTTTAAGGTCTTTAAGTATTTCAGCATTTGAAAGCATAACAGAGAGGATTAGGTTTGTAGCTGCAGCAATATTCGCAACACATAATATGATTTAAGCATCTTAGGTTGACGTAAAGAAAATTATCTTCTTCGATGCTATTGCGGTATAGTAATAACACAACAAAACCCCAGTAGCTATGTGAACTTGTATCAAAACTATGTAAATTGTGGTCAAAAGTTTGAATCACAGTGCTTACGAATTAATGATTTCGCTGATTTCGAAACCAATACCCAATTAATTTATTCATTTATTAATTACAATACAATTACAAATTATATTCTAATTATGTACGAACTCGGTGTAGTGTCACAGACCAGAGTCTGTGGTGGGAATCGAAACCACGACCCTCACGCTAATAGTCTAGCACACTACCCACTAGACTACCAGGGCACCCACAATTAATTTAATCCGATGAAAAAGGCAAAAAAGCTAATTTGAAAAAAACATGTAATAAGAGCCAACGAAGAATTTTGATGGTACTAAAATCCCTTAAAGTCGCCTTAGTCTAGCAGTAGGTAGGCTTATTAGACAGTCCACAGCTCAGACATCCCGTACAAAAACAAAAAAAATATTTATTCGGCGATTTCTGTTAAAAACCCTTAGGCTTAGTAGACAGGCTACAGCTCAGACATCTCGTACAAAAAACAAAAAAAAAATATTTCTTCAGCATTTTTCTGGCAAAAACTCTGAGGTTAACAGGAAATTGCCATGAAAAAATTTCTCAAAAATCTGTCGTTCGGAGTCGATTTTAAACTGTACGTCCTGCCACTCATGTATAATAAAATTACTACACACAACATAAGTGGTGTGAGAAGCTTGGTCGTAATACTGTATGTATGTTTATATGAAAAAGCCACTCGATCAAGTGCAAAAGCTAAGACCCTTTCGTCTCTTTACATTGTAACAATTCTTAAATGGATAGAGATTTGAAGCGGACTTAATTGGCTGCACTAAAAAGTGCTTACCAGAGCAAGGAAAAGTTTCATGGGTAACTTTGAAGAAGTCAAAATTGTTTTTCCACCAACATTTTAATATGAATAAATAAAATAAGAAAATAAAAAAATTCTGAATTTTTCCAGTATCCCTCAAACTTAAACCAGAATTTCGCAAAAACACTCTACAATCTCATAAAAGTATCATAAAGTAAATGCTGAAACACCGTTTGTATCTTTTTCTTTCAGGACCGTAAAACTTGGTTTTTTATGCAAAACCTGCTCTCTTTTAGTGACATGACTATTTGGCGTTCTTTTTTAATGGAAATACCTTAACAGTATTATCGACACATGCTGTTCTTTTTTTTTTTTTGTTTTTTTGTTCCTTGTGTGTCTTTAACGCGAATTGCCACTTACAATTCCAGGCACAATATCAACTAATGAACAAATAAAACTCAATTAAATTAATTAGTAGTTCAAGCTGTTCCTTATACGAATTCCCTTAACATTGTTCTCTATCAGCCATAAAACATAAATTAATTACTTTCTACCGCTGCCATCATTTTACAGTCATACATACATACAGACAGCCATCATAACTTGAAATCATGCTTATTAAATGGCAAAAGAGCCCTGTGCCATTCATTCCATTAGTTGGTTGGGCTTTCCAAGTTTATGGTTAATATTTATAAACCAACTCACACTGCGACTGGTGGTGTGGTGAAAAATAATAAATAGAAAGCTAAAAGGAAAAACATTAATTATATGAGCTGAGCGAACATCGTTAGTACGGTGTTGTGGTCTTTAAACGATTGCAAGTTAATGGTTAATGGGGGGAAAAAAGGGCTTTTGCAACTTTATGGCAATGTGCTGTTAATAATGCAGCATAACAACATTATCATTAAAGAGCAGGTTTGTTACTTAAGTCAGTTTGATTTGATTAACAAAAAACCCCAAGAGTACAACTCTTACTGAGTAACCAACATTCAAGACTGTTTGACTGTTAAAAACTGACTTAATAAGACTTTAATGGCAGCAGATAGGAGATGAGGTCGGTCGATCTTTAAAGGCACTCCGGCAGGCACATTAAGCAATGCACATGCATTTGAAGCAAAGAAATTCTATTTTCTCCACGGCTGTGTATGCTTTTCATTTTTGAAATCAGTTTGATGTGGAGAAAATTTACAGTGAATTCTTAATTAACAATGGCATTAAATTAAAAGTTTTGAAATTCCTCTATTAAGGTAATGATGGTCACATTGGTCACTGGTCACTTTAATGGAATTTCAAGCACGAGCATTAAGTGTTTGAAATAATGATAGTTTTCGCATGTGTGTGTCTAATTAAGGGTGTTAAAAATATTTCAAACAAGTTTATGAAAATGTTATTGAACTTTATTAAGAAAATGCAAATTTTATTACCATATCAACAAAGTTGTCACACGTTCAAAAGACATTTTTTTTTTAAACTAAAGGCTGTCAAGTGTTGTAAATTTTGCATCAACAACTTGTCCATCATCGGCGGAAGCCTATCATTACAAATTTTTCTTATCAACACCACAGCGTAAGAGGCTTACAAACAATGTTTTTGTGTGGAATATAAAAACCTGACTAAAGGCATAATTTCAGTTTGTACATACATGCGTCAACATGTTCGTTTTACGTACCCTGAGTGTAGGTGTTTTTCTCTGCATACATACATACGTACATATGTTTATAGATGTTAGATAATGTTTGCTTTTGTTTTTATTTTTATTTCCAAGTGTGGTTGGTGTATTCATTTAAATGAAATAATTATCACGTTCATGCCATTATTACCATTATAATACGTATGAATATTGCACGTATGAATGGTTGAAAGGAATGGCTGGTTGAATGAACGTTCAGTATAGTTTAGTCGGTTGAATATGAATTGATGATGGTGTGTTAAAATAGACACTTTCTTTAGAAATTTTCATTGTGATAATGTAGACAGTTTTTTTATTTCTTTGTTTTGTTTGTCATTCGTTATGGTAAGCTGCACTTTAATATTTCTTGTTTTCTATTCGTATATTTCTTTTGTTTTTTGTTTTGTTTATTTAATTATGCGCATTTTATGGCATTCATTAGAATTTAATTACTTATTTGAGTTGCTTGGCGTAGTTTAAATTCAAAAAGAAAATAGCATTTGCTCTTTATAAAAAGATGCTTCCATCCATACTTCCATACACATACATACATAACTTGGTCATTACTACCTAGCTTCTAACACCACTAAAGTTGTTTGCGTTAATTTTATACATGAGCTGCGGATACCTACAGTTTAAAGTTAACTCCGAACGACAGATTTTTTTGGGAAACTTTACTTTCAAAGTTTTTACCAGCAATCTGTTGAGAGGAAGTCGCCGAAGAAATATTTTTTCATATTCCGTTTTGTCGGAGGTGTCAGACCTAATAAGCCTACCTACACTACCTATTATAGCCTACGACGACTTCAGACTTCCTTTGGGTATATTTTTATCCAAAAGTCGATTAGATATTCGAAATTTTCTTTTCTTTTGCCAGTGTAAAGTTTAGAAAACTTAAAGGGAATGAAATATTCAATTTGAAAAGATTTTTATATGCAATGGTGTTGAATTAGGTTAGTTTAGGTCGAAGTGGTAGCTTAGTAGAGCACATATAACGGCCTGTTGTGATGCCACAGCTAAGCGCAATCAATGTACTGACCTAATTTCACCATACTAGCGAGGAAGTTAGTCAGCGCAAGGGCTGCACATTTGAAAGCATGACTATCCTACGTTGGAAAACCAGCCTAAAAGTTTAATAAACGAAGCTATATCCTTGACATCAATGAGTGATAACTCCGTTAAGCTGACAAGGAATGAAGAGCCAAATAACCTAAACCTGCATATTATAAGAGATGATCATTGACGAAGAAAGCGGATAACAAAAGATTTTTACTCTTCAGCAGATCCACACCAGAGATCAGCAATGAATCGTTTTTTCGCTACTCATAAGCACTTATGAAATTGTGAGTAAGAGTGAATCAACAGTATTGAAATGCAACTACTCTGATTCATTTGTACTCACCATAACATTGATTTATAAGTACAGGTTGCACTGAGTATGGGTACAACGTTGACATCGAACTCATAACATATGAAATATGTTTGATTCATATGCCTACTCATTCAGATTCATAAATTCAGAAAAATACTGGCCATTATATAGTCACCTAGCAGCAACTCGTTTCCTTGCCGTTCGCATCTTGAGTTTAAATCAAATGTCCACAAACACTACTCCCTCTTTCCACCTTCCTATAACCTATTTTCCTAAACCTTCACAATGCACTGCATGAGTAGGGGCCCTGAGTGCTGGCTAAAAAAAAAATCGAGTGAATGATTCGAATATTCATCAAAATTTACAGTCTTAGTTGTTGTTGCATTTACAAAAAAAGAAGAAAGAAAATGACAAAGACAGCAAGCAAAACAAACTTACAACCTTCTAGTGAGTATTGTAGTGTTCGTATGCGAATCATACTTATTTTGTGATTCTTGTAAATGTTGAGTAAAGGAGAGTCGAAATCAACATCATGCGTATTGTTAAATATGAGTATGATGAGTACTTCAAACCTTGAATATGAGTAGTATGAGTACGATATTAAAATAAGTATGAATGCGTATAAGTATGAGAAATTATGAGTATGATTTGAATCTACTCATCTTTTTGAATACTCATTGCTGATCTCTGATCCACACCAACGGCAGAAGTTGTGAGATTGGAGCTGCAGTCTTTCCGCGTGTCTTCCCATAAAGCAATGACCTGTAAGCATGGCTACTGTCATCGAAATGATCTTTAGATCAAGTCAAGGTGCGATTGTTGAAATAAAAATTTACAAAAAAAAAAATTGCGTAGAGTTATAAAAAAAACTCCCTGAGGAATTATAGGGTATTCTATAAGAACCACCTTTAAATAAACTTAAACTAAAGTCCAGCTATGTTTTAAGTACATGAGAGAAGGCATTGTTAGGAAGCAACTTAAAATGTTATGCAATTAATAAGTACGTAATGGGGCATGTAAGACAAGTATTTGGTTTTTAAGGGATCAGCGTAGAAAAAAATCTATGACAAGTACCTTCCTAATGAGAAACCCGCATATTATGGAGACATTCCTCTTTCCATTTATTGCGATTTTATCATCCGGTTATGTTCCGCTCTTTATTTCTAAGTAACTGAAGATTTTTGTTTGCTGTGGCAGTTTACTGATCGATCTCTCCTTACAGCCAAGTACGATAGCAAATCTGATAGAAATAAGGAGCTACACGGTTGACTGATATTTTCTTCTCTTTCTCAGATATTTAAGAGTTTGAAAACATTGTCATTCTATCAGTAGTCTACTCTGCTTCGTTTATGATACAGAAGCATTACATGCAACAATCAATTTTGCGGACAGTCTTTAAATCTTCGTTAGGCTTTCCTGTTCTCTTGGCCCAATGAGAGCACTTCTATAAGTATATTTAGTCTCTGAATCAGTTTTTTCTTTAATTTGTTCCTTTGCTTAGCTTAAACGTTAGCTTTTTACGAGAAAATATTCTTATCTATCTACTGCTTATGGCCCAGTCACCCTTATAGTGAAGACAACAACAAGTTTCTAGAAAATGACCAGCAAGACTATCCACCTTTAATCTGTTCTTTGGCTTGTCAAATTCTCCAATTTAGAAGGAAGAAACGAAAAAAAACTAGTTCCTTAACTTACTTACTACAATACAAATAAAAATCAATTTAAAATCAAAGAAACAAAGAATTTCCCATTCAGCCTTTCATTTGTATCGACTTGTTATTGCTTTTCGAATTGTTTTTCCCAAATGGAAGAAGAAGAAGATAATGAAGTTTTAGAAAATTGTTTAACCGAATGCTGTTCTTTGAGCGGCATTTTTTCGCATTTAAAGAAAAACGTAGAGACATACTTACATACAAACCACCAGCAAACTAAGAAACTAAACAACGTTAGAGTTTTACTTAGGTTTTCTCGTTTGTTGCTTGTGTACAAATGTTGAAAATTATTTTGAAAATTAAAGTGCGGCACTTAGAGTTTGTTCGTGTAGGAAAACAAATAAACAAACACAAATCTCGCTAGAGATGACGATGATGACGATGATGATGTGCATGGATTTCCAATGAGTTAGTATTTGTCATTTAATTGCACTGTGATGCCATTGTGACAGGTTACATCAATGGCTCTGTAAATAGTACGTATAACAACAAACAAACAATACAATTGACAAACAACAATAACAACAACAGAACAAAATTGTTGAACTTGTTTGTAGTTTGTATTGGTGTTGTCAGCAGAAGTAGGTTATGAGCCATGTTATTGCAAAAGGCAGCTTGCAGATCGCATATAGAAATCAAGTTTGAAGTTTAATTTTTTTTTTATTTCTAAATCAGTCGTATTACTGCAGGATAACAATTGAAATTAAGTTTAATTCAACAATATTTTAATTATTTTCGTTGTAAAAATATGGATCTGCATATCAGTCTGGTTGAGGCCACTGAGCACTTTGTTCAGGACAATTTTTTGAACCCCAATTTCGATAATTATTCAGGTGGAAATGCTATTCATCGCAAAAGATGTTCTTTTTAAAGAAAATTGACACTGAATCAACTAAACTAAACAGTTACTGGTACAAAAGCAATGTTTACAAGTGACTGTGTTTTCCCACAGGAGTCTTGTAGAAGTAAACTTTCCCGTCTGAAGAACTTTTCAAAGATTGCATTGAGTTTCAGCATAAATTTTGAAATTTTTGTAAGAAGTTTTCACAATTATAACACATTGTTTGGCTCATTGCCGAAATTTTCGAGTTGACATTTGCACTAAAATAAAAAGTGCTCTACTATTGATACACCCTTTGCGATGTTATTATAAGGCATAGCTTGCATTTATCGAAATTGTGAAAATTATTTTAAAAAATTGCATACATACATAACTTGGTCATTACAAATGCTACAGAAGTAATGCGTTAAAAAAAACATTTGGTGAAAAACACAACTCTACCCAAATATTTTCTTGAGTTTTAACTCGAGGCTCTAAAGGTTTATGGGTTGGCTGAGGAAAACTCCAAAATAGGAGCTTTTTTATGTTAAATTTATTGCTCCTTAATCTGTTCTGTTTGAGATATGAAAGCCATGGCTTTCTGTTACTATTACCAACAATACGCCAGATTAACATCGTTCGTATTATATACCAAAATGATTACCATTTTTTTGTTTTAGAAATTCTTTAGTAAGAAACATGCCTACATCAAAACCTGCAAAAGCCAGTTGTTTAATTCCAAACTCACCTTGATCATGTTGGTCTAGGCTCTTTCTTAATGAGTGCTTAGATCTTATAACGAACCATTGACTTTGTGGATTGCAATATGGAAGCTTTTCTCAGTTTGATTCCTATCTAAACGAGACAGTTGTTCCGGTTATAAATGGAATATTATTTCATTCATATGGCTAGCGCGGCTGGCTTCACAGTAGCTAATTCGATCGGAACAATTTTCGTGCACTTGTTCGAGTGTATGGGATCGTATCTCGGTATTAACACTACGACTGTTGGCCTTCAAATGCTCAATTTTTTGGTTTGTCGGCATAACACTGTTCTATAACGATCCAATGTTGTCAAATCGGCCAATTGACATTGTCTAATTAAACGACATCATCATGCAGTTTCTCGTTGGCCCATCTAGCGAAGCGAAAACGAATCGGATGGTCATGCGGCTTGAACAAATTAAACTTTGTCTTTTTGCGAAATTCAACGTAAATTGATGCATGAAATGTACAATTCTTGAGAACGATGACGAGTTGATGTTGATGGATTCTCCCCGCACACTCTTCGACATTTTCGGATGTACGCACTGTACGAGCACACTCAAGTCTTGGCGCATCGACAATGAAACCAGTTTCACGAACTTTGCGTATACCGGGCACTGTTGATCCTTTTTTGCGATCAAATTTTGTATGACATTTTCATACAATTTCCGACCAGTTGTCTTTGTTTTGAAAATAAATTTCCAATAAATCCCAACGTTGCGCAACCAAAAATCGATTCGATCACTTTCAATGGAGATAGTATACTGAATTTTGTGACAGAATAGAATGACATACAGTCACACAGATAATTATACGTACAAACCCCCCCCCCCCCCCCTACAAATCATTTTTTTCAAAATGATAATATATGGACCAGTCAAATGATTTTTGCGCCAAATTTTTTTGTTTTCCGTCACAGCCGAACAAATTATATTTGTTCTCATCATTAAATATTACATTCGCCCAAAAATCAGTTGACTTCTCCATATATTATTGGGCAAATTCCTGTCGTGGCTTTTTTCTCGGCACTCGGCTGCGGAAACCGTTCTTTCTCAAAACACTTCGAACTGTTTCGGAATGCACAATAACATTGTGATCACTTTCCGAGGTATTTCGTATTTCTACGGCTGTAGTCCTAGGATTTTTATCTACAATACCTTTTATATACCGGGCTACCCTTGGAGAAATTTTATACGAAATATACGTCGTACGTATAATTTTCTGTGGTGCCATATTGGTTTTAAGCAAACTGCAGTCACAAATTCATAGATTTTGGGAATCTTTTTTCTTTATTTAAGTAAATGTGTCGTTACAAACGCTAATGTAAAGAAATTTTAGATTAGAAGTTCATTACATTTTAAAAAAAATGGTTTTTAGGGGAGTACGTATAATTATCTGTGTGACTGTATGTATTGTCAGATCGAAATAATTAAAGGTTTAAATTTAATTCGATAGATGGCCCACCTAATAATTACAAACGTCTCAGTCAGTATATCAGCCTACATGTGCTCCAAGTGAAAAACCTGTGACTTAATATTTTACTACATTGTCGGATAATTACATCGTTAGCATACAGTCCAGTCGTAAGAAAACTGAGTCAGTTTCTTTAATTTAATTTATAACTTTTCAATTCTGTGATTATCCCAACCCATCATAGAGTATATTTTTCAATTCTTGTTGTTTTTTTTTTAATTTAAACCAAGTGTTGTTTATTTAAGCCAATAATCTGGTAAAATAACTCCACATTTAATATACATTGAATGGTGAACGATTAACCTTCTTTAAACCCCAATTTCCTTGCTTTAGATTTCTTTTTTTTTCTTTTCTTTTTTTTTTCGTTGAATTAAATTTAATTTTCAATAATTTAGACAAGAAATGTGGAGAAAAGTAAATCTCTACGTACAATGGGTTTTTCATTACATAATCACAAACAAATACAAGTATTTTATAAGGCAGACATTTCAAATAGAATGAAATGAAAGAAAAGAAAGAAAAAAAGAATAGAATAGAAAAGAATAATAATGTTAAATAAAAAATTACATAACATTACAAGGCCACTTTAAAAGAAATTGCAGGTCAGTCAAGAACTAATTCAAGCCCAACACATGTTCAATGGCTATAAAAAAAAGAAAGACTTGCAAGCCAATGCCCACACCATATTCTACAAGGCTTGGTGTTCGCCAATGGCTTCAAGCTTGCTGGCTGGTTGTTGGCCAAAAGAAATAAAAAGAACAATACAGGCATTAACATTTGAGCTTTTGATAATAAGGGTCATCAAGTTCTTTCTTTTATAACAACAAAAAAAAAAGAAGAAAATAAAGAAAATAGTGGGCAATAATAGGAATCAATAAAAAAAATTTCGTCAAATACATGTTTCTTACTTATGGCTTTATCTACAATGCTTTTAACTCTGATAGAAACATTTTTTTTTTCTTAAATTATGATGAAAACGGTAAATTCTATTTCAGAAAGTAACATTTGCTATCGACATTATAAAATAAAAAAAAAGCAAAAAAAAACTGAAATAAAAACTCCATTTATGCCATAAGCCTGACTTCTTTGTAACTTGTTGTCACCCCATTAATAATAGAACATCAAGCAGAAATTGCCATTTATGAGACTGGCTTTAGTGCAGTAAGCATTTTCAACTGTCAGTTACCGCCTTACTGACTAAATGATAAAAAAAAACTGTTTTCTGCGGGTACTGTTCTATTTTTATCATACGGAAATGACAAGAGCACGTTATAAAGAATTTCGAGAGTCTTTTAATTGTCATCGCAGGAAAGTGTAGGTCATAGAAAATGTTAAAGTTTATATTGTAGTTTTATTAGCCAGAAGAGTTACTGCCACAACGGATGTTGGCTTGTTTTGATAAACAAAAGACTTAAGAAGCAAACTTGGTATTTAAAAATTATTTTTTTTTTCTTAAATTATATAGACTGGAATTTTAGATTATAAACTTGATATAAAATCATAAGAGTTTAGAAATAACGTTTAAAATACAATCCTTTCCGAGGGGTTGCAGGCAACCTTAACATTTTTTAAATTTTTTTTTTTTTTTTTTTTTTTCATTGCAATCCCCAAATATTAATTAAGAATTCTTTTGTAAAAAGAAATCCATAAACCAAGAATGTCTAATGGCACGAAATGAAATAAACATCAGTACTGGTTTCAAGCAATCTTACAGACAAAAATGATTTTATTTTCAAGGAGTGAATATTTTTCTTTATTCAGATCATCAGACAAATGAGTAGAAAAATATCATCAACGTACTCTAGTACATCTACTTTATACACAATCTGAGATCCTTATTATTGTGGATTTCATACAGTGGAATTCTTATACTCCGATTATGCTCCAATGATACACGAATTGAAGTCTAGTAAGTAGGCTTACTAGACATGAGGCCATGGTTCAAACCCCAGGTCAGACATCTCCAACAAAGCTGAAGTATGAACAAATATTTCTGCGACAACTCCCTCTCAGCAGATTTCTGGCAAAAATTCTGTGAAGAAATAAAATTGCCATGAAGAAGTTTCTCGAAAATCTGTCGTTCGGAGTCGACTTTCATGTATAAAATTAAGACACACAACAAAAGTGGCGCGAGAAGTTAGGTCGTAATGCTGACTCAAGGGTTGTAATGACCAAATTATGTATGTTTGTGTGTATTTCTATCATGATTTATTAAACAACTTTCATGTAAAATATTTAGAATTTTTAATTTCTTGTAATAAATAATATACCTCCTCCTCTACCCCAACCCTAGTATAATGATTCGATGAACACCAATTAGCATTAAAACAAAATTGTTTTAAACGTTATATAAAGAAATTAATGGCGATCATTTAGTAAGAGGCTTGTTTTCAAACCAATAATCATTTATTTATTCACTAAATATATAATTAAGCATTTGCAAGCATTAATAAAAAGAAACAAAAAACGAATGATTGATTAATCTCTTGCTCTCTCTCTCTCTATAACACACTTGTCTTAAACTCTTCTCATTTTTTTTTCAACATTTTTTTGTTTTTGTTTTCTTTGTAGATATCTTATAAAATATTTAACTAGGAAGGCTGCACTATTAACTCCCCCAGGAAGCAAAAAGGCTGCATTTGCGTATTATTAACAAACAAGGTTGGTATCCATATTAATATGAATATGTGTGTATGTGTGTGTGTGTAGTATAAGCAATCTAAGACGCTATTAAGAAAGCCACCTCCTTTAAAATAAAATTATTTTTTTTTACTTTTTCATTCTCTTTTTTTTAATACTATTTGTTGCTATTAAAATCCATTTAAATTTATATCGTCTAATAATAAATACGGAAAAAAATCACACCTCAGGCTAAAATGGTCGTTGCGTGCGGTAAAACTATCTGCTGTAGAGGAATTTTTAACAAACATTCTAGCCAAAGTACGAAGAACAACCAACACGACTTGGGCTGTATGAAAAACTACCTGCACGTAGAGAATACAATATTTGTAGTGTGTATTTAAACATAAACAACAAACTGATAAACAAATTATCTTAATCAAGGAGGTAAAAAACCAAAAAAAAAGGAGAAAAAACAGGGGGATAAAATAAGTAAAGGAGAACCGAAACAGCTTCCTAAATATTGTATTTGCATTTTGAAGATTCTTAAGAAATTACGAATAATGACGACGAACTTATAAGCACTCTACACAAATATTATGCAAAATATTCTTCTCTGCCATGACAGCGTAATTTAAAACGATAAGAATAATTTGAATATGAATTGAGTCTGGAACTATGGTAGGAAGTTAAACTTTCGTTTACTTTTTAAAGAATTTGCCATCATATTACGTAAACCGGCATACGTATCGCACCACATCTATAAATTGTCCAATGCTTCCAAATTGTATTGAAATATTAATATTTTACGTGTAGCTTTAATGAAATTTGTGCAATCACACAGTGTTTGTTATACAACCGGACTGTTATACTCTTTAAATAATAACTACGATAATTATTATCCGATTTGATCAAATGAAGTATCAATCTCTTCACAAGATAATACACTTTCAGAATGTCATCACTTATTTCATATTTTTTATTTAAAGTTTGCTACTATGAACGCACAAACTTGAAAAAATATGAAAAAAATTTGCATGTGTCAAGTATACCTCATCAAACCTAATAGCATATTAAGTCAAGTAGTATATAAATGTATATCGTTTGAAAGGCTCATTCCTGTACTTTCTAATAAGGTTTAAATTTTGGACATCGGTTCAGAAATGCTTGTGTAATCAATGAAATTGTGCGTAAAGTCCATAAAAAAGTTTTTGTCAAATAAAACAATTTTTGAGTTCTATTCAACAAAACTCACACCTTACATTATGTCATTAGCTGGGTGTATTTCATATTTTTCATTTTGTCGCATAGTGTTTATTTTAAAACCACAAAGCATTAAAGGTATGATGCTCAAGCGTTTTATATTTTTTTATCAAATCATAGAAAGGGGTTTTTGAAAAATCGCACAAACTCAATGGAGATATACGGTTGCCTTAAACGCTTTAACTTAAAGTTACCAAATGTTTGTCTATTATCATACAGAGTATAAGTGTTTGAAGTCTTTGTAGTCTAGTTGATAGTGTTTTGGATTATTACACGTTAGGAAACGTTTCAAACCCCAGGTCAAAATTCTCCAATGAAGCAAAATATTAGAAAATTTATATTTCTTCGGCGAATCTGCAGATTTCTGGCCAAAAATTCTGAGAGTAAATAAATTAAAATCGCCAGGAAGTTTCTCAAAAAACCTGTCTCTGTATGTTCCGCTACTCATGTATAAAATTAACACACACAAAATAAGTGGTTTGAGAAGCTAAGCCGTTATCCTGACTAAAGGGTTGTAATGACCAATTATGTATGTTTTGTATGCCTAAGTGTTAAGCTAATTAGATTACATACTGAGGCATACTTATTTTTACGATTTATTGCTCAATTTATTGATACAAATCACTGTAGTCTAGTAGATAGTGTCTTGGCTTAGTAGACATGAGGACACGGTTCAATTCCCAGCACAGATATCTTGAACGAAACAAAATATGAAAAAATTTCTTCATCAACTGTTAGTAAATAAAATTGCCCTGAAAAATTTCTTAAAAATCTGTCGATTGGAGTCGACTTCAAACTGTAGGTCTCCCATACAACATGTTTGGTGCGAGAAGCTAGGTCGTAATACTGCAATTATTGTACTTCCTTTAGTGCAGAGCAGAAATTAACGGATAAGAAGTGAAATATTGGTGGAAAGGAGTTCATTGAAAACAATGTAATTTCGACCCGTGTTTACAGTACCACTTAGAGGTTGGTAGCCCCATTTGCAGCATCTACTGACTAGATTGCAACATGTAAAGACATCACACTTAAGTAAAAAGGTTTTAATAAATCGAAAAATTTATTTAAAAACTAAAAAATTTCATGAGGAAGTGGAACAAGAATAAGTTGTTAGCACTTATTATCAATAGTCAATTGGAATTTGAAAATACTGCAAACATCAAACTTTTCTATTTGAAATGAATTTTCTTAAATTTATTTAATCTTAGGTAACAGTAATGTGTAGAGATAAAAGGAAACTTTGTGATTTCATATCCATTTCCTATCAGATAAGCCCCAATGTCTTTCTATAACTTCACTTCGGGTTCACTTAATTGTAGAATCTCATGATAAGAATCTTTCTATATTCCTGTAATTTCGTTTTCGATTACACGAGCAAGTGTTAATTCTATTCCTGAAATTTTCCAATGGTTGAAACACCGGTACTAACACTGGCTTCCACGAAACAATTTTCAGCTGAACGTGTGACAGACATGTAGATATGGTGTAATATGTATATGCATGTATAGGGCATAGGAATATTAGGTTGTCGGAAAGTTTGTTTAGAAATGTGTGGTTTAATAAAAAATCGGTAGTAAAAAAATGAGATGGTTAGGGAAGCGATACGGTTTTCTCATTTTTGATCTCAAACCTTAAATGTAGAGGTCCACATACGACAATGAATTACCAAAATCCAGGATCCAGGATCAGTAAACAACAGGATTACACACTCAGATGTTTTATGAATTGGCAGAAACTGCGAATTTTAACCTGTAGTCTAGTGAGTAGTGTGTTAGCTTATTAGACATGAAGATATATTTCTTCGGCGACTTCCTCTCAACAGATTTCCGGCAAAAACTCTTAGAGTAAATTAAAAGTTGTCATAAAAATTAGTCGTTCGGAGACGACTTTAAACTGTTGGGCCCGCCACTCATGTATAAAATAAGTGGTGTGAGAAGATAGGTCGTAATGTATGAGAATTTGGGTGAGCAATTTCGATATATTTATCATATAACCACGAACTTGAGTTTAAAACATACAAATATGAATTTAATTACTGGAATATAAATGAAATTTTATTACATTATAATATACATTAAAATCTTAAGAAAAAAAAATAAACGAAATTAAAAATACTTTATTCAGGCCTATGAAAAGTCACTTTAAAATGTTTTCCACTGTACTCCCATAAAACAAAAAAAAAACCTCTATTAAGATTTTGCTGTTAAAACTAAGCAACAATAATAATAATCAAATAAAACTACAACTCGAAATCTATTCACAAAGCCAAATAACAGATACAAGACAAGAATATTATGGGGTTTAACAGAACAAGCCACAGATAACTGGCAAATGGTTTGTTTGTTAAGGAAAAATTCACATTTTTTTTTTTGAAAAGATTTTTAACTTACACTTGTTAAAGGTTTAAAGAAAATATCAATACATGTTGGTCTATATGGTGTACAAACTTAACATCATAGCATACATAAAGGAAACATAAGAAGAAAAAAAGGCTTTAAAGGAATTTCACCGCAGGTGATTTTTACAATGATGAGAATTTTTTTTATTGCAAAAATTTAAAAAAAATATGAAAATCTAATTCATGTAATAATAAATAAATAAATAAAATTATTGGTAATTCAGGAATTCAAGCAAAAGAAAAAAAAAAATAATTGAAAACACAATCGAATCAAAAACCCACAAAATTTTATTGCAAAGTTTTGCTATAAAAATGTTTGTTTTAAAGAAATTTCAAACATTAATTAATAAAAAATATAATAAATTATGGGCACTCCATTAAAGACCAAATGAGAAATTAACAAGTAAATGAAAAACTAAAAGAAAGAAAATTACAAAACTTCACAAAATAGACATGGGGAAAATTCGCGTCTAAATGTAAACATTTTTTTTTTTTGTCAATTCTTATGGGACTTTATTTTTAAGATCTATAAAATCGACTTTACATTACATCTTACAAGGTCCTTCAAAGGAATGCACTAAGCGAATATGGCTCCAAATAAAAAAAATTGCATTGCGTTAAATCACATGATCTTTGTAGCCAGTTAAACTCCGAATTTCTTCAGATACATCGTTGCGGAAATCGTTGCTGCAATAAATCGATTGGTCCACGGACAATGTGACAGTTGGCGTCTTCTTACTGACACCTGATGGCAGTTCCAATAATGAATACCTTCCATAGTACCTTCAATTTCGGTCTCATCTTTAATAAAATCCAATCACTTTGCCTGGCTTCTTCAATTTCGACAATTTCACATACTCACTAAGCCATAGAAGTGCTCTTTATCAAAGAAGTCTTTTCGAAAAATTGGCATAGACTTCAGCTTGCTTTATTATTGTGAAGCAGGCAGCGTTAATTACTAAATAATTGAAAAAACTTTTTAATAAAATACAATTATAATGTTTACATACATAATTGGTCACTACAAGCCCTATGTTATTTTGTGTGCGTTAAGTTTATACGAGTGGCGGCACCTACAGCTTAAAGACAACTCCGAACGACAGATTTTTGAGAAACCTTTCAAGGTAATTTTATTTACTACTTTACAAAGGATCTAATACGGTGTTCAGATATGCACATTTGTCATAAGCATGTTTAGTGAGCATATTACAATTAACCGAACATTTTCTGTTGATATTTGACAACTCAAATTTCAACAACAACAAACAAAATAAAAACAATGTTGTTGAAACAACCAGCTGTTTTGTTTACCAGCTGTCAAATGAATATTAATTAAGCAGCTGAACTGCATATATTATTATGCCTGAACACTTAAAATATTGTACTCAATTAACCGAATATTGACTCAATAAAAGTGCATGTCTGAACATAGTATTAGGTTAGCGACTATAAGTTAATGACAATCAGCGAAATTTACAATTCTGTTATGCACCACAATTCACTTTTTATAGCCTGTACAATAGATTTTATATTCTTGGAAAAATTAAATTTCATTTTTTGCTGGGTTATTATTAAACATAAATAACATCTAAGGCAGCCTTTTTTTTTGTTAAGATTTTCTATTTTCACATTTCCCTGAACGGATACAGAAATCCAACTGTTTTATTATACTCTTAACATTTTTTTCTTCTTTTGCGCTGTTTTGAGGATTACAGCAATGGTTATAGGACTACAATACGATAATTGCAATGTTTGTTACTTTTCTTACAAGATCTCAAAATCACATACCCATACTCCTCTGTACAAAACAAACAAACTGAGACCATGCGTGTCTTAGGCAAGTATTTCAAAACAAAAAAAAATAGGAATATTTATATACGAACATACATACATACATAGATGCATATATACTACGTACATTCACTTTGTACAAGCATTTGGTTGGTATTTTTTTGCGCCTCACTAACAATAATACTAATTTAACCCTATTTTATGGCTTAATTATAAAACTATGAGAGTCTTAGATTTACATCTCTGCCTCTGCTCTCTCTCTCTCCCTCTCTCTCTCTCTTTATTTTATAGTGTTTGTTTTACAGGAATAGTCAATGCTATATACTATGTACATATGTGTACCAAAACTAAACAATAAAAATAATGTTAAAAAAAAAACGAAAAACATGGTTTAATAATTTGCTGTACGAAACTAAAATTATAGTTTATGATGGCAGAATTCAAAGAAGTGTGGTGGTTAGTTAGATAAGGATAGAAATTATAAAATTATATTGATTTAAGGATTATAGGGGATTTATATGTATAAAAACAAGACAATAAAAAAAAGTAACATTTTGTGCTACAATTCCCAGAATTAATTGCACAGTAGCCAATTATGTACAGCATCGTGTATAAAATTGTTAATTCCCCAAAACCTAGTGCAGATATCTGCACGTGTTAACGTTTTATTCTGTTCTTCTCTTAAACAATATTATTATGAAGCGTGTAAACATGTAGTGTGTAAATATGTATGTAATAAAGAGAAAACAAAAAAATGACTGCAGAAATTGAATCATTTAATGCTTAAATGGCTGCCAAGAACATTTTTATGAAAAATAGCCGCCTATTGCGTAAAATTGCAGACTTTGTGTAGGAAGCCTTAGCAGAATTTTTTGAAGGCAATACCCTTAATCTCATTTACCCATAGAATCCTTTTTCCCAAGGTAAAATATCTTACTTTACGGAGACGAAAAAAGCCTTTCTCAACGAGGAAAACAGTGTAATTGGCCATTACATCCCTTCAGTCAGGATTACAACGTAGCTTCTCACACCACTTATGTTATGTGTGATAATTTTATCCGTAAGTGGCGGGATCTCCGTTTTAAAGTTAAACTTAAAAACAACGGGTTAAAGTAGATAATTTTATATTAAAACTTTCGGGTCTCCGACTAATTACATATATAATTGGTCATTACAATCCTTTAGTCAGGATTACGGCCTAGTTTCTCACACCACTTACATATGTTGTGTGTGTTAATTGTATACATAAATTGCGGGACCTACAGTTTAAAGTCAATGGCAATTTTTTATATACCCTCAGAGTTTTTGCCAGAAATATGCTGAGATTAAGTCGCCGAAGAAATACTTTTTTTGTATTTGGTTTTGATGTCTGACCTGGGGTTTGAACCCTGGCTTTAAGTTTAATAAGCCAACAAACTACCTACTAGACTACGCCGACTAATTAAATACAATAATATCAGGCCCGCAACTATAGGTCACTTCGCTTATGTCTTCACGAAAATTAGGGAAAAAATACTTCACTTTGCAGGACTGTTAACTCGAAGATTTGCTGTGCTAAAAATTTTGGTTTGTGTCTTTGGTTCTTAAATACGAATTTATCTTCATATACAAGTACTTCAGAATTCTTTTGTTCAAAATAATATTAAGTGTACAATCTACTGATAAAGGAAATACAGACCCAATAAATTATGAACCGATTCTAGTAAGCCAATAGAGCAGATCAATTCGGCACTGCTTTTCCAGATAATCTTGTCTTTAAAACTATTAAAGCTTTGGCAAACAAAAGTCAATATTTGTTACAGCTGCCAAACAAGCTGTTTGATTGCCAATCAAATATAGTCAGAAGCCAGTATTCGAATTTGAATTACAACTGTTAAGATTTTTATTGTGATTTCCTTGCAAGTCACATATATTTTAAGCTGTCAAGTTAAGCCGATTGAAGCATTTATTAACAGTACTGCTTGGTAAGACAAAAGGAAAGAAAAAAAAAAAAAGGAAATTCTATATAAGCTTCCTTATTTCTTAAAGTATTTTTGACAGATTATAATTTCCTGCAGTGTTGCATACAATATAAGACAACAAAATTTTACTCTTCTCCCACCACTGCCACAATTTAACGAAAAAAAAAAACGATAAATGAATCACCATAAAATATTCAAGTTTAACACATTTGCACGTTATAAATTGTACAGCATCCTGTGGACAGGCAGGCAATAACAAATAAAATAAAATCAAAAACAAAAACAGAACTGAACTGAACTGAAACCAGTGTAATAAATTGAATATAATGTGGCACGAATAACTGGCAATACAATACAAAGAGAATTCGAAAAGAGCGCACAGCGTCAACTTTTACACCTTCTCATAGAGTACGCGAACATAAATTCTGCTTGAAAACTTGACTATAAAACAAAAGACTTCCTGCAGCAGCAGCTGCTGGAAACGGACAGAGAGAATCAGAAATCAAAGGCAATAAAATAAATTAATTTTCGTATAAAAATTTGTTTGTTAAATAAAATGAAAAACGGAAAGATAAAAATATTTATAAATACTTAAAAAGAAATAGTTGAACTTGTCTTCATTATGTTCTACACTTAAAAATAAAAAAAAATAAATAAGGCTTGGAAACTCTAGTTCTAAAATTAAACCTGAGATTAAGATGTCAGTCAACAATAACAAGACAAACCCGTATGTATAAAAGCAGTTCATAACAAACAAGAGTGAATAAACGCTGATTTGTACTTTTTTCTGTTTTTTTCTTTACTTTGCTAATTTTAACAACTGCCACTGCTGGCTGCCATTGCCTCAATACTGATGCTATTGCTTTTACGAGTGATAGTAAATGATGGCTTCTTAACATGAGGGTCATTTCAAAATCGAGATTTTTCTCATGTTTAACGTAAAAATGCTGTAAAGAAACCAAAAAAACAGACATAAAAATTAACTGCCCTTCTCTTTAAATTACTTGAAACATTTCAAACTTGGTGTTTTTTTTTTATTGTACGTTTTAGTTGTTTTATTAATCTCTATAGGCTAGGCTCACCTTTTTACTCGATATTAAACTTAATTTTGCGATTGCATGTGGAAAAATCATTTAAAAATCATGCCAAAGTAATGAAAATACAACATCTTCCTATCCTTTCTACCACCAATTAACAGCGTACAACACACAGCACTTTTTGACATCCTTAATATATTTTTTTATTCTCATTTTTATGTTCGTTTAGAATAAAGTTATACTTTATATTATTGCCATTATTGTGGAACCTTTCTGAACTATTTTATGGGCCTGTATAGTATGGTTCGGGTTTATTTTAAAATATGTAGACCAGACATAAATTGTCCTCATTTTGAAAAATATTCCAAAAATGTATATGTGACTGTGCATATTTTTAGGATTTTTCTTTAGTTTTTTCTACTTTACATATAGGAATACATATACAAAAAAGATTTGAAACACCATAATATGGGCTTTTAAACTAATAAAAGAGGACTCAGTTGAACTATAAAACACGTCTACGTAGAACTGACATGAAAAGAGTTATAAAAATCCAGCATCCATCTCTGCCACACAATAATAAAAAGTTGTAGAATTAAAAGCACGGTGGGTTTTTAAACAAAAAATTACGTCAAATTAAAAAAAATCGTAGTTTGATTTTAAAGGTCTATACATTTCTTGGTTAAATAATAGTCAGATCAAGCGGGGTTTTCGATAACAAGATATCATCGGTAACATGTCTTTGACTTAAGCAGTTGTAAAGTGAAAACTTCTCATACAATAAAACCAAAACAGATCGTGTTGTGACATAACATTTTTCAGCAACCCTCTTGAAGTCGCCGTAGTCTGTAGTAGGTAGTGTGTTGGCTTATTAAACGTGAGGCCATGGTTCAAACCCCAGGTTAGACATCCAAATGAAAATCTGAAAAAATATTCTCATGCCACATAAGTTGGGTGTGTTAATTTTATACATGGGTGGTGGGACCTACAGTTTAAAGTCGACTCCGAAAGACAGATTTTTTGAGAAACTTTTTCATGGCAATTTTATTTATTCCCAGAGTTTTTGCCAGAAATCTGCTGAGAGGAAGTCGCCGAAGAAATACTTTTTGTATTTTGTCTTGATGTCTGACCTGGGGCTCGAACCCTGGCTTTACGTCTAATAAGCCAACACACTACCTACTAGACTACGGCGACTTCAACTTTTGTAGAAAGTTTTAAATATTTTTACGTAAATGCGTATGAACACGTATGACAAACCTTTTCGATGAAAAGTATTTTGATTATTAGATGAAAATAGAAAAACAAAACAAAATTTTGTATACGTTTAGTAGAATTCAAAAAGTCAATTTACACAATTTACACGGCTTCCGTGTTGAAGAATATTCAGATAAATTTCTTATTTTTTTTTTTTAATTATTCGAATTTAATTCGTTTGATATACGTTCATACTTCTCTTGCCACTGTGCCTTGTAATGTTGTATTTCTGATGAATTTCATCATGTTGTAAAGCATAACTTTAACTACAAGTCGATAAATGTAAAAATGTTGAAAACATACCACAACACCGCTCTACTCATTAACACATTTTAAGCTGATGTCGTAAACATTATTGACATACTGAGTAAAAAAAAAATATTTCAAAAGAATTAAATACTGCAGCCCCAGGAGCGGCAAAAATATTGTATACCAACCAGCAGAGGAAAAATGTATAGAAATATAGACATAAATTTATAATGGCGGTTCATGAAGAAGATTTAACTTAAAATGAAAAAAAAAGAAAAACAACTCAAAAAAATCTTTTTCTAAAAAATAATATTCATATTAACACTTTAAAAATCAGACTAAAAAAATTAAGTAAAAATAAAATGATCGACATTACAAAAATGCTGTAATTTAGATACATATTCAGACTTTAAAAAGACATTCATAGCTTTAAAGTTATGAAAAGTAGAAAAAATTTAAATTTACTTGAACATTTTTAAAACATTTTGAAAAATTTAAATTTACTTACGCAATGTACGCACCAGAAATCAGCAATGAGTATTCAAAAAGATGAGTAGAATCGAATCATACTCATAATTTCTGACACTTATACTCATTCATACTTATTTTAATATCATACTCATACTATTCATATTCAAAGTTTGAGGTACTCTCGTTCTCATGCTTAACAATACGCATGATGTTATTGATTTCGACTCTCCTTTACTCACTGTTTACAAGAATCCCAAAATAAGTATGATTCGCGTACGAACACTACAATGCTCACTAGAAGGTTGTGTGTTTGCTTTGCTTGCTGTCTTTGTTTTTCTTCTTTCTTGTAAATTCAACAACAACTAAGATTGTAAATTTTGATGAATGATTCGAATCAGTCGAATCATTTATGAGTATTAGAAGTATTTTTCCAAGCTATGTATCTAAATGAGTAGATTTATGAATCAAACATATTTCGAATGTTATGAGTTTGATTTCAACGTTGTACTCATACTCATTGCAACTTGTACTTATAAATCAATGTAGTACTGAGTACGAATGAATCAGAGTAACTACTACTGAATTTCAATACTGTTGACTCACTCATACTCGAAATTTCATGAGTACTTATGAGTAGCGAAAAAACGATTCATTGCTGATCTCTGGTACGCACAATGAAATTTCATATCAGGTAACTATCGTCGTGCAATGGGTCAATTCGACCTCCGGGCACTGTACTTGTCTGAATTGACAAGTACACGTCCTCTAACCTAACCTAACCTAACTATCGTCATAGTCTAGGTAGGTAGGCTTATTAGACGTGAGGCCACTGTTCACAACCCCAGTACAAATATGTCCAACAAAACTAAATTTGAAAAAATACTTCTTCGGGGACTTCATCCCAGTACATTTCTAGATATAACTCTGAGAGTAAATAAAATTGCCATGAAAATTTTCTCAAAAATCGCAGTCGTTCGGAGTCGGCTTAAAACTATAGATCTCGCCATTCATGGCATTGTGAGAAGCTAGGTTGCAATCCTAACAGATGGCATGTAATGATCAATTATGTATGTGTGTTATGTAGCAGGCAACTATAGTGACTAACATCATTTTCAACACTTTATTGAAACTTAATTATCCTCTGCTCTCTACGCACTTGGACCTCAAGGTTGACGTCAAGTATTAGCAACTTCTTGGATGATTTTTTTATTTTGTATTCGCCTATGTCTCAAGGGCTTTGGTTTCATTTAATTCTTATATTTTAAAGGGGTTACACCTATGGTGTTAGGTGTAAAAAAATTAAATTTCAACTACAAAAAAGCATGAGTCATTTCAAAAGAAATTTTTTATAAAAAAAAATGTTTTTGTTGTAAATTTTCTTAACAAATTTCACTAAAAATGCTTGAACAATACGATTCAGTATAGAGGAGGAGTCTAGTTAAATAATCATTTCTTTAATTATATAATCTCACAGAAATTGGATACTTTTTTTTACCAAGAAAATAATACAACACCGTTAAGTTTATGTAACATATTCCAACCAAACTTACAATTTTCTTTTGTTTTTAGCTTTTTTTTATTTTTTTATTTTTTGCATTAGCCAGGTAAAATGAAACTAAAAACATAAGAAAGCAACAGCATCAAGAAACAAATCTTCTAATTGTTGGTTTAAACTTTCGTTTACAGGAAAAGTGATCTCATGCTGGGCTGGTTTTTCTTTTTCTTTGTACCTGATCGAATGAGGAAAAGCTAAATTTCTGCTTTTGTTCTAACGAAACATACAGACATACATAGTATATTCGTTGTGAAATTTGAAGATGTGTTGGGGTTTCTTTAGCACATTATACCTCACTTTCAGTGCGATTTTATAAAAATAAAATTTAAAATAGCTACAGGCGATAGAAAATAATATAAAAAGGAAAAACTAATAACATAACTAAAAGCAAAACGAGGGAAGGAATACCAAAATTTTTAAAATAGAAATTTTAAGTGCCATGGACTTTCTTCTCGAGCTTTTAGACAATCACAGGGCAGAGACCAAATCATTGAATAAAGTAGGTGGTTTGTTGCTTTGGTGAAACTTTTTAACTACAAAGCAGAGCAATCGCATTTCAAGCCCCGGAGAAGGCGAATTTTATCCAGAACCAGATTATCTAGTAAAAACATATGTACCACTAATCGATTTAATTAAATTGTCATAAAATCTCTTTATATGTCACATTAGTATGATGAGTACAGTTTTCAATTATAAACAGACTTGAAAATTTATTTCATGCCTTCATTAATGCATTCCATTCATTTTTCAACTCAGCAATATCGTGATAAGTCGCCGTAGTCTAATAGGTAGTGTGTTAGCTATAAACCCCATGTCAGGCACCAAAACGAAATATGAAAAAATATTTCTTCGGCGACTTCCCCTCAGCAGATTTCTGGCAAAAAGTCTGAGAGTAAATAAAACTGCCAAGAAAAGTTTCTCAAAAATCTGTCGTTCGGAGTCAACTTTAATCTGCAGGTCCCATCACTCATGTATAAAATTAACACACACAACATGAGTGATGTGAGAAGCTAATTATTGGCTAATTAAGTATTAATGGCTAATTAAGTATGAATATCAAGATAATGTTCGCAAATAAATTGTTCTGTGCGACTTCACCGGTGGGATAGAATTGAGCCAAAATATTAAAGCCACAGCCAATGGTCTGCAGCTCATAAAAAGCTGTTATTACATGGATTTATATTATCGCAGGAATCAGTTCGTATCATGTAATCCCCTTAATATCAAAACACACTTCTACACTTCATCATATAAAAAAGGCTTTGTGGTTAGAAGTTTTCTATCAAATATTGCAAAAGCTAAGCAATTATTTTATGACTAATGGTAGGCAGCACAATTAAATGTTATTAAACCGACCTGACTACCCCTGACAACAGGGCAACAGTTGATGTCCTGCAAAGATCTCAAAATGTCCTGAATGCTAGTGATCACTAATTGTATACCAAAGGTTCTGGCAAATTATTCTGAAGTATTTATATGGAACCATATACATGTATGTATTGGTTACTACAACCCTTCGCAGTCAGAATTAGGATCTAATTTCTCTCACACCACTTATGTTGTGTGTGTTAATTTTATATATGAGTGGCTGCGGGACCTACAATTTAGGTAGGTTAGAAGTTTTTTGATGGCAAATTTTTTATTATCTTTTTTTTTGGTCTTGCAAGAAATCTACTGAGGCAGTTATCGAAGATATATTTATTCATACTTCGTTGTGTTGGAGATGTCTGACGTGGGATTTGAACCATGGCCTCACGCCTGATAAGTCAACACACTACTTACTAGACTACGACAATTTATTATATGGAACCATAATTCAACAACTTGGACCACTTGAAAATCTCTTAAAGTCGTTTATAGTAGTTAGTAGTCAATTAATTACAACTAACAACCTATCTATCGATTATATACTAATAAAGACGCTTTGTTCGTAATTAATTGGTATTCGACTTTGAATTTTCCATCTCTGAGGAAAACCTCATAATAACCTCTTAAGGATGCTAGAGAAAATTCTGTCCACTTTGTTTCAAAGTTGTCTTGCGCTATGTATTATAACATGCGTTATCCACAAAAGCTATAACATGGCGAATCAGCACAAGGTTAGAGAACATTGACTATATAAAAGACTTTCGTGTCTTGGCTAATAGACGCTTGTCTGATATTGGATGTTGCAAAGGCAACCGAGCGAATAAAATGCGTCAAAACTAAAAAAACCTACTATTAGATTATGAAAGCAATTTCTGATAATATTTCCAAAAATTATTCTATTTCTTCTAAATTATGATTTGAATATTCATAATGAAATTATTTATGCCATTTTACAAGCTTTTCTAGGTGAAAATGAAGATTTATTTGCAAATAGACAAATTTTTTAAAAAATTAAAATTTATTTAAGTTTAAGTTGCGTCTTTGGTTTTTAAAATACGAATTTATCTTCACACACTTTATTTTTTTTATAACTTTTTAAATCAAAAATTTTATTTATCTCTACCCTTGTTGTCGGCATACCTTCTTCTTCGTTTTAATTTTTGAGGAGAGAGAAAAACAAAAACATTCTATGACTTTGTCATTGGCGCCAAAAAGGTTGACTTTGTTTTAAGTTTTTTTTTTATTTTCATCTTTCTCTCATCTACACTCTCGTTGTTTACAAACATAAGCACATTGAACACCAGCTAGTCACCCAGCTTGCCAGCCAGCCAACCAGTCACTTATAATGATTGTCTGGATATTAAAAGCCACCATCAAATAGCCTAGACTATGTAAAAGCGATAGAAAACGTCTACGTCCCCCTTTCACTTGTACAATAAAAACTGATGTAATGATTTAGATCAACGACACTAGATTGTAGATTGTCAGTGGTGTGGTGTGGTGTGGTATGAGATAAGAAATAAGCACTTGATAGGGAATTTTTTGTTTCTTTTTTTCCCATTTCTGGGGCCACTTAAATGAGGAAATGAATTGATGTTTGTTTGCTTTTTTAAATATGCAAAATATTTGTTAAGAAAATGGAAAATATTTTAACAAGGTTTTCTTCTGCAGACAAACAAAAAAAAAATTGGAAAAATAACTGTATTGTGATTAATTTTTTTTTTGTTTTTTTTAACACGTTTTAACCTTTGGCTTAAAAGTAGCATGTATCAAAAAAAAATTAAATTTTATTTAAAGTGTGTACACGAAAAGTATTTCTAATTACATGCATAAACTACAGCTTAATTGCTGAATGAAATGAGTGAGAAAATCGTAATGTATGGTATCCTCTTTAAGATCAAAAAAGGCGTCTTAAACTGATATTTTAATTTAGTTTTTCATCCCGCTTTAACAGTTCGGCTTTAAAGATTATCGAATAATTTAAAGAATTCATCTCTGATCCTATAAACGTACGTTTAGCCAGAAATAAAAGACTGGAACAAGAAACTTTAGTTACAACTCGTGTACATACTTTAGTTTTTAATATTTATTTGGAAAATAAAAGGCCCCCCCTTTTGGTTTAATCCATTGTTTTTAAACATACATTTCTACTTGATGTAGAGGAAGAACTAAGAAATGGTTAAACAAAATGTTAAATTGCTAATAAACATGAAGTTGAAATATTACAAAACATTTGAAAGCTCCGAATTCTAGTTAATAGAATAGAAAAACAAAATAAGAACAAAAACTTTAAAAACAATTTGTAAGATATTGTACTTTATTTTAGACGCCTTTATGTTTCCACAAAAACAATTCCTTAACAATAACAATAATAAAAGATCAGGTTTTAACCTTTTGATTTAAAGTTAAGTTTTCTTTTTTTCTCTTTTGTAAGTAACAATTGGTTCTGTTCCATACTGTTCAATACAATTTTAGGTATTGACTACTTATTCTGGTGACCTTAGGTTTAAGGAACTATTCTATAACATTGTTATGGTCGATTGTTGTTGAGGCATCCTCATAACGGTAATAATGTAAAAGAAAAAATAAATTATGTGAATTTAATATGGCAATATTATCTAAAAACAAAAAAAAAACAACAAAAAAAATTGAGAAATATTTTTTTATCCGATAAGTACAAGATAATGAACTGTAGTTCAAATTGAAGAAATAACCCAAGTAATCAATACGTAAATAAACGAAAATTAACTTAATAATGTTAATCTCTAAGCAAACGTCATTTAACTGTTACTGTTTATTAAACAATTAATTTGTTTTTAAGGTTCGTTTCTTAAGTCTTTTTATTTGTTTGATTCAAATATTATTGGCAATCGATAGTTGCCTAGGCCAGAGTAGCTTCAGTGGTTGAAATACTTTTTAACCATTAGGCAAGCTAAACTTATCTTATTTTCATTGGTCCAATAGCCTTAAAAAACCTATCATTTACAGAATATTGCAGTATACATAACATAATTGGTCATTACAACCATTCAGTTAGGATTATAGACCTAGTTTCTCACATCATTTATGTTTCGTGTGTTAATTTTACCCATGAGTGACGGAACCTACAGTTTAAAGTCAACTTCGAACGGCAGATATTTTTTGAGAAACTTTTCATGGCAATTTTATTTACTCTCAGAGTTTTTGCCAGAAATCTGCTGAGAGGAAGTCACCGAAGAAATATTTTTATATTTTCGTTTTGACGTCTGACCTAGAGTTTGAACCGTTGCCTTACGTCTAATAAGCCAACACACTAACTGCTGGAATACGGCGACTTCTAATTAATTACCCCATTACTTCTAATGGCATTGCAATAATTGGGCATCCATATTACATCATTAGTTAGACATTACATAACCAAGCCTCAGTGAAATATTTACGAGCGTATTAAACTATAATTCCAATCACAGTTCATTAAAAATAAAACAATTTTTCTTACGCCATACACACATAATTGCTCATTATGACCTAGCTTGTAACACCAAACATGTTGTGTGTATTAATATATATCTAGAAGTAGCGAGACCTACAGTTTTCATGGCAATTTTATTTACTGAGAGGCAGTCGCCGAAGAAATATTTTTTAATATTTCGTTTTATTTGGGATGTCTGACCTGCGGTTTGAACCGTGGCCTCACTCAATTTAGACGACATTAAGTCAAAACGACCTTTATTAAAACCTATATTCTCTAAGAGTCTAAATTTTGGGCGTTCTGAGCAAAAATCTGATCCAATTCTTTGACCTCTAGAAACTTTTCTTACGTCGTTTTCATTGCTTGTCTATTAGCTAAGAGACGAAAGTCGTTTATATAGTCAATGTCCTCTAACCCTGTGCTAATTCGCCATGTTACAGCTTTTGTGGATAAGGCACGCTATAATACATAGCAAAAGACAATTTTGAATAAACGCTTTTAATTTTTTATCTGACATTAATGGCGGTTATCCTATCATACTATATTTCATTCAAATATTCTGTTTTATAAAAACAATAAATAGAAAAATTCTGCATTGCAGCAATTTACGACTGACCACTGACATCCATGGTATGAGGAATACTTTTTATCTTAATTTATTTATTAATTAGATACGAACGAATTAATTATATACGAACTGAGTTACTTCGACCATACGCTCAGAGTAGTGTAACAGAACAGAAGCTTAGGTGGGAATCTAACTCACAGCCCTTACACTAATAGTCTAGCACACTACACCCTACACAACCAGGGCACCCATTTTTTATAGTACTCGCTAATAACAAAAATAAAAAACGTCAAGCGTTTTCACAATTCATGGTAACGTCAATAAAATGTTAGTGTTGTAAAGCCTTCGGCGCTAAAGTACTTAACTTGAGAGTTTCTTGTTTTTTGACGGAACAAAAGCTGCATCAGTTTCTCTGACCGTATTGTTAAAAAGAGCGTACACGAATTGTTTCCTTAAGGTCTCATCACAATGTGTATTATATTTCATTGCTCTAACGATGCTACAACGGAAAGAATACCAGATCTTTTACGTTCTACTAGATTCCGGTAGTTTAAGGGTCTTATCGCTGAGAATAAAATGTAGTACATATTCTTATCAGCTTAACATTTGATTTTACCTTACACTCAGTAACACAATGGACACCGAATGAGCTTGCCAGTGAACGGTAAGCTCCCCGCTAACCTAACCAAATATCTGATTTGTTCTCCTTCCGAAGAGACTTTAGTTGCGAGTATTGCAGGACCCATAGCATAGATATGGTATGATGTAGGGGTTTAAAGTGTTCGAGATCTCTATTCCTTTCCAATAAGCCTTCCCACAACAGAATACAACTTCTACAGCGAGTATCGTAAATAAGTTAGGCAAAGCCATCTTTTTAAAAAGAGTAGAAGCGATAGACGATGAACTGTTATACTATTTAAATAATAACTACGATAATTTTTATCCGATTTTATCAAACCAAGTGTCAATCTCTTCACAAGAGAGTGCACTTTAAGAATATCTCCAGGAAGTGTTACAAGCTATCAATCATTTTCTTAGTTAGGAAAAACTTGATAAATGAATTTCAAACATAGTACAGTTAATAAGAAAATGTGAAGAAATGGTTGGTAATAATCTTATGTATACATACAGTGGACGGCAAAATTCTTAGTACGGCAATATATTTTGACAACAAAAAAGTCCCCACAGGCTTAATAATCTTGCACAAAGTCCCGATATGACTTCAAGAGAGTATTTAGGAGATCATTTGGAAGAATGGTTATTTGCTCATGGTGCCGCCAGAAAACATTAAACAAAACTTGTACATTAAATTCCAAATGGGTTAAATGGAGGGATATTCTACTAAATACAAGGTATAACATTTTCATATATTAGGCCTTTGAATTTTAAATTTACTCAGGGTTCTCCTTGGGGGTATCTATGGAGTCATCTGAGACTTTTCCTGATTTTTCTCTTGTTTTATGAAAAATATTAAAAAAATTTTTGTTTTATAATAAAACAGAAATAAATTAATAAAATAAATATATAAACTATGAATTTTTATACAAACTTTTGGCTAAAATTCATGAAATTGCTAAAAAATATATTGCCGTACTAAGAGTTTTGCTGTCCACTGTATATCGAAATATTTCTAGTAACCATGGCATGATAAAGTGCTCATTAAGATTTTCAAATTATACAGATAAAAAGGCTTTAATCCCTTCCAAATCTTTCATCTAGGAAAGAAGGTTTTAATGTTTCTTACAATGTAAGAAAACACAAGTCTAAGTTCTGTGACAATAACTAAAAAAAAAAAACAAAATTAATTACGAAATAAGTATTCCATTTGGATGCTATAAAGGCTGAATGCATCAATTTTTTCAATTATATCTTCTCATGCCGTTGCCTTAAAAAAAGCACAATAAACTTAAAAAATGTTATCATTTGTAGTTTTTAATTTAATATGACTTGAAACTAATGAATTTGTTATAGTTTTTCCTGTAAATTAGACACTGTAGTGCTAGTTGTAGTGCGTGTGAACTGAATAAAAAAATAAAAAAAAAACAAAAAAAAATGAGATTTGATTGACGTTCGAGGCGGTTACAAAGAAATACAAACAATCAAATGATACGTTTATCTTGTAACAATCAAAATAAAATAGAAAAAAACAGAAAAAGAAAGAAAGAATTAAAACAATATAAGGAAACATTAGGTAATTAAAAGAAAATAAATACTAAACAAACGCAAAGAGAAAAAGAAACATACCAACTCCCCAGAGATTACAAGTGTAAACACAAGTACGAACAACTACACCAGAGACAACACATATTACAACACACGATTCCTTTATGGTTGGCTGATTGCTTGGCTGACAATCGCTAGCAGCAGCCACAATGTAATAACTACTGATGACAATTTTATTTCTAAAAAAAAACGCTTTTTTTCATCCACAAGTGCAAAGCCCAACATTTAACGTAGCCTGTTTTGATTTATTTTTAAAGGAAAATCTAATAAATGAATAAGAAATAGAGACGAGAGAATCTTGTTAACATGACTTATATCGTATATTACGTATTACGTACGTACGTATATAAACAATATGATTTAAAGTGTATATATTTTCCATGTAGAAAAACAACATTCGACAGGATACATAAAAACCATAACTTTAAATGATGTTTCTGTTGAGATGATGTAAAGACTTGCCACAGTTTCTGCAGTATTATTGATTTATTTATACGCAGAAATCATAAGACATTGCCGACTGTAAACAATAAAAGCTTGTTTGACTGGTGCAGCGGTAACCTTTACGGTGATTTCTTTTTTTTTTTTTTTTTTCTTTCATTTCAATAGAAGCAAAAAAATGTTTGTAAATAATAATAAGCCACGGCATTGGTATGTTGGTGGTCTAAATAAATACAGCAAAAATATGTGTTAATACGTTATTAAAGAAAAATATTTTAACTAAAGCAAACATTATAATCAAATCAATGCGCAGAAATCAGCATACTTAACTCCACATTATTTTAAAAAAAATATATTCAGACTCTTTTTGTAAATATTTTTAATATGAATATGAAATATTCAAAATATTTTAGGAAACACAGATAACTTATAATGTTTTTATTAAATCTAAAAATTTATTTAACAAGAATTTTTCTTCTTCTCTCACTTACAGGTATGTTTGAATTCAACTCTTAACATCCAGGTAAATTTAATACAGAGAGGAAATTTAAAAAGTTTAAATTTAAAAATAAAATAAAACAGAAAAGGTTTGCAATTTTGCCAAATTTATTTTTTTGTTCTGAAGTACAATTGTTTCGGTTAGGAATGGAATATTATTTCATTCATATGGCTCCCGCGGTTGGCCTCACAGTACCTCATTCGAAGGGACAAATTTTCGGGCACCTACTCGAGTGTGTGGAATCGTATCAAACGTATCAATTTTTTAAGTTTAGTCTTCATCTGATATAATGAGCATACGAAATACAAATTCTTCCATTTTCCTTTAAAAACACCCGATAGTAATCAGTTAATGCTATCAAACACAAACTAATTCACACAGCTTGTTCAAATTTTCACAGGACTAAATTGGCAGATGGAAGTCACTGTAGTCTAGTAAGTGTGTTAAGTTATTAGTCGTGAGGCCACGGTTTAAACCCAAGGTCAAATATACAACCAAACACCAACCAACAGATTTCTGGAAAAAACTCGGAGAGTAAATAAAATTGCCATGAAAAGTTTCTCAAAAATCTGTCGTTCGGAGTCGACTTTAAACTGTAGGTCCCGCCACTCATGTATAAAATTAACACACACAACATGAGTGGTATGAGAAGCTATGACTTACTAGATGTGAGCTCATGAGTTCAAATTCAAAGTTAGACAATTTTAATCTATTTCCACTAGACGAACTGACTAGATTTCATCTGTATTATTCAAAAATTGCGTAAAATAAATAAGGCAGGCGTGTGCTTGTATATTAGTGTTAGGATCGTGAGTACTGGTTTGTTATGCTACACCGAACATAAATTCTAACTTACTCAGCTCGTAATAATTATCATTCAATTTGTAATCATATTCTAGTAAATAAATACTTTCGTAATTTCCATAATTTTTCAAGACGTTATTTTTGAACAACGTTGACGTTAAACCCAGACTTATGATAACAGCTGCACTAACAGTAGAACTTTATTATCGTCATTACATTCATATGTATGTTAAGTAGCTTATAATAATAAAAGCAAATACACATCAATTGATTACTAATAATATTTTTATGAGTGTAAATTAATAAAGACTATTCAATTCCAACAACAACAATATCAACAACATTCAAGTTGTTTTCTATTGATTTATCAATTTAACTAAAGCTCTGCCAAATAGAAGCAAAAAAGAAAAACTATGACTATTGCCAACAACTAGAAAGAAAATAATAACATGTTACGTCGTAATAACAAAGTGATCATATGACAGTCTATAACGACAAACGACAAAGAGAAAAATCTGCAATAAATAACCGCCAAACATACATATGTATGTATGTACGTTAATTGAAAAAGAGAAGAAAAACAAAAATTGAAGCAAGGACTTGAAGGTATATTTTTCATAATTTTGAAATTAAAAGTTGAGAGGTGTGTTTACAATGTAGTAAGAGTAGAACCCTTTTTTGTTTTGCTTTTTTGTACCAAAGACATGTGCACAAAACTCACATGCAACATGTTAAAAAGAAAAATGCGTAGGTTTTCTAGCAAACAAAAAAAGGAAAAAACTATCTGGCGCATGTGTTTTAAAGCCAGTTGGAAAAACAACATTTATTTTCATTAAAATATTTAATAATGAAAAATCTCAACTCATTTTCTGTGGCTTTCTTCTTAAGAAGCTTTGGCTTCTTGCATTCGTAGCTAAAGGCCATGCAAACACACAAAAAAAAAAAACAAAAAAAAAATTTGAATTTTTATTAAGTGTTGTTTTATTTAAACCAAAAATCGTTTGATGATACTTTATTTACCTCGACCTTTAAAGAAAATTACTAACAAACAGAAACAATTTGACTAAGAATTCTTTAAAGATTTTTATTTAATATTTTCATTTTAATGCATAATAAGGCCATAAAAGACTTGAAGGTTCTTTCTTTTGCCAACTGCAAAGCAAACAAACTACCAGTCTGACCGAGCATTTTTTCTAAATGGCCAAAACAAAAGGAAGAGCAAATGCAACTCCAAAAATCTGCCAAAAGGAAACAACAAATGGCGCAGAGCACAAGCTTAAACAATAAGCCATGAAAATTTTTTTCCATTTTTATACTCTGCATTACCAACCCAGAACTGTGTTGCAGTTATACACTGTAGCCATTGGTATTGCTGTTGTTGTTGTTGTCGTTGTTTGTTCTTGGCCAATTGCACTTTGCATAACTTAAGCTACCAATTTAACAATAAGCAATGAATGTGAAGTGCATTTTTTTTTGTTTGGGTTCAATAATAAAAACAAAAAACAAAAACGAAAACAAAACAAAAAAAGCAACAACAAGAACAACAATATATATGCAGAACAAAAATGTTAATGGCAGTTCTAACTAGGTGGTTTCCAACAATTTTCTTTATTTTTTTTACCTCTTTTTTTAGCCTATGCATCCCTAGCCAAAGCCAACCTTGGCTATTACAGCATTAGACACCATTTACTATATTTAAGGACCATTATTTTCCTTAACTATGCAAAAGGCATTGGAAAATAAAACAAAAACTCAGAAAGAAAATGAAAATGAAAATGAGCAATAATAATTTTATCATCGTTCTTCTGTTTGTTCTCATTTTTTTCCCCGTTTTGTTCTTAATTAAGGCCTATTACAACTGGACTGCCAGTGTTATTACTTTAAAAGGCTGTTATCCTCATTTCCCCCATTAGTTTTTATTGATTTCAGTCGGTATTATTAAATAGTTTAAAAAAAAGTTCCCCTCTCCACCTCTTCTCCGTTTATTGAAATACCATAATAATATAACAATAGCGTATTATTATTAATTTTTTTTTTATATTTTCATATGGTATTTCCCTTTCAATTGCGTTATTAGTATGGACAGACACTGTTTCTAAATGAGAATAAAGGAATTTTCCTTAAAATTTTTCAATATTTTTTTTTTGTGGATTTCATATAAATTTTCATATTTTTAATGAAACAATAAAACTGATAAAATAAAAACAAATTTCCATATATGAATTACATACATATATGTATATTTGTAATTATATAAAATATTGCAATCGATAACAAATTTTATAATGAGCTTTTATATGATATATTAATATGGTTCAAAAATTATTATTTAATATTTTGTAAAATTTTCTACTGAAAATGTCGATAGTATTTTATATTTTGTTGAAAATATTGTTACCGATAACATTTTATATTTGGAAGAAAATATTGTTACCAATAAATTTTCGATAAAAAAATTGTTATCGATAAATTTTCGACAAAAAAAATATTGTTATCAACAAATTTTCGATAAAAGAAATATTGTTATCGATAAGTTTTCGATAAAAATACTGTTATTGATAACTTTTTTTGTATCGATAAATTTTGGACAAAAAAATATTGTTATCGATAAATTTTTGATAAAAAATTTTTGATTAAAAAAATTTTCGATAAAAAAAATTGTTATCGATAAATTTTCGACAAAAAAATTATTGTTATCAACAAATTTTCGATAAAAGAAATATTGTTATCGATAAGTTTTCGATAAAAATACTGGTATTGATAACTTTTTTTTGTATCGATAAATGTTGGGCAAAAAAATATTGTTATCGATAAATTTTTGATAAAAAATATTGGTATTGTTAAATTTGCGATAAAAAAAATATATTGTTATCGATAAATTTTCGATAAAAAATATTGGTATTATATGTATATAATATTTGTTATTCATAAATTTTCGATACTAAATATTGTTATCATTAAATTTTTTATAAAACAAATATTGTTATCAATAAGTTTTCGATAAAAAAATATTCTTATCATTAAATTTTTTATAAAACAAATATTGTTATCGATAAATTTTCGATAAAAAATATTGTTGTCGATAAATTTGTATACAAAATATTGTTATCGATAAATTTTCAATATAATTTACTGTTATCGATAAGTTTTCGATAGAAAATATTGTTATCGATAAATTTCAGATAAAAAAAATATTCTTATCGATAAATTTTCGGTACAAAATATTGTCATCAATAAATTTTCTATAAAAATATATTGTTTTCGATAAATTTTCGATTAAAAATATATTGTTATCGATACTATTTTAGCTAAAAAAATTATTTTCGATACTAATTTCAATAGGAAATATTGATATCGATAGTCTAATTTCAGAAACTGCTAGAAAATAATATTGTTGGTAATAATTTTCCAAAGAAAAATAATTATCGGTAATATTCCATAGAGAAATTGTTTTTATTGGTAACATCTTCAGTGATTATCAATTAAAATTGCTATAAGAAACTTTTTTTCTTTAAGATTTGTTTTTAGAAATATTGTTATCGGTGTATTCTCTATAACAAAAGGTGGAGTAACCGACATATTTGGCTGAAGTATGGTTTTCGTTCATATATAATATATAAGACACATTGTTATCGGTATTACTATACTATATAAGACAAATTGTTATCGGTATTAATTAATGATAACAATAATGTATTTTATTGAAATTAATACTGATAGCAATACATCTTAAACTATACAGATACTAATAACCATACGAACATTACGGTAACAATTAAAATAGTAATGATAACAATATTATCGATTACTTTACTTTACATATGTAGAAGTTGTAAAAGTTATACATGAGTGGCCGGACCTAGTCTAAAGTCGACCCCGAACGACAGATTTTTGAGAAACTTTTTATGGTAAATTTATTTACTGTCAGAGCTTTTGTCATTAGCTGATATTACAAATTTGATAGCCTAAAACAAATACTTGAGTATATGACATGACGTTGAACCCACTAACATATGTGGTGTAGTAGTGTAGTCAAGTTTATTACTTAAAATTACTTTGAAAGTAACTTAGGGAAATGGTGTAAATTGTACTTTGTGTTCCCTCTACTGACACAAGTATAAAACAGTTGCATATAAGTAATTTGTGTTTAGTATGTATATATATATGTACGTACGTATATTAATATTTGTATATCATTTCCATTCAAAATCTATTCAGTTTGTTTAGTAACATTTCATACTTCATTGTGAAAAAAACAAAAGTAAAAGAAAAAACGAAAATGCTGCAATAAAAAAAGGAGAAAAGTTGAAAAGGAAATGAAAAGAATCCGCCAATGAAATAGTTAAACATGTAAATTTTGATTTCATTTTATATTTCAGTTTCTTTTTTGTTCTACGTTCTAAAGAAACAATCAAGAGTTGTTGGTTGATATGTTGCAAGTATTTATTTAAGATTTTTCTGCTTTTCTGCTTTTCTGTTTGTGTAATAAACAATGCACTGACGTTTTTGTAATATTTTTTGTTTGATGATGTCAATGGGTGAGAGTGTGTGTGTATTTTGATACTTTTGGTATATCTTTGTATTCCTTCCAATTCCTTCTTTTTGTTATTAAAAAAAATATTTACTTTGGCAAATTGCATGTGCAACAAACAATACGTTGTTGCAGAAATACCTGCACAAATATCATAAACATTGAAATTTATGATTTTCTATGGTATTACAAAAAAATAAAAAAATAAAATTGAAAAAAAGAACAATATCGGAGAGAAAGAAGCCTGATTAGCAAGAACGAGAAATCGTTTAAAAAAAATACAGAAGCTTACACTTAAATCGGGCAATTTCTTAAAAAGTTTTTAATTTTAAGTATAAAATGAGGGCATTTTATAGGGCTTATTAAGATAGGAGAGGATATGCGTTCTTATTGCATGTCTTTTTGAAAAAATGTGACTGTGTTAGATGTTACAACCCTTCAGTCAGGTTCATGACCTAGCTTCTCCCTACACTTGTGTCGTATGTGTTAATTTTATATACAAGTGGCGAAATCACAGATTTTTGAGAAACTTTTCATGACAATTTTTAATTTACTCTCATGGTTTTTGCCAAAAATCGGCAAAGAAGCATTATTTCATATTTTATTTTGTTGAAGATATCTGACCTGGGATTTGAACCGTGTCCTCATATATAGTATGCCAACACACTACTTAATAGACTACTTCAATGGTATATCAGAACAATTAATAATTAATATTGCATAAGAGTACATTCGAACTCAAACGTCTATTAATGTCAAGACTCTAATCAAACCAGCAAGAGAATATTATTGTCATAATCCATTAGAAACATAGCTTGTCACAAAAACTCGGCATTTATGTATGTATCTTCATTAATTGCTTTCCTTTAATATCATTCTTCTCAAGCTCTAAGTTGACCAACCTCTCTTTTTATATGGATCTATGGGTTTCTTTTAAAAGTGGTGTAATGTGGCCTTCGTTTTATTTCCTTCTTTACATCATCATGACTTGTGTGTTTCAAGAGTTCATTGTTTTTAACTTTATGAATTCTTAGTAGACATCTGTTTGTCAATTTTAAAAATGTTTGCTAAATGTGTACGTACATAATGAGATGTCCCCGTAGTCTGGTAAGCTTATTAGACGTAATACCACCGGTTCAATTCTCAGGTCAGATTTCTGGCAAAAACTCTGAAAGTAAATAAAATTGCTACGAAAAAGTTTCGCAAAATTCTGTCGTTAAACTTTAGCTCCCGCCACTAATGTATAAAGTTAACATACACATCATAAGTGGTGTGAGAAACAAGGTCGGCTCCTGCTACCACTGGTATCATTATATTTCCCCCTGTAGTTAATGGAAGATATGTATATTCTTAATTTTACTAAAGTTGACATTGTATGAACATTGTGTGATAATTTCCATTGATTTCACAGGTTTCTGTATGACTACAGTTGACAGTCTGACAAGTTTTTCTTACACAGTATTCGCCTTCAGTGCAAATAACAAAAGTCATCTGCGGATGTTATCTAGAATCCTATAATTATTCCTGGTATACCTTCTCTTCTGGAACAAGCATATCTAACGCCATTGCAAACAAAAGTGGCCTCAACAAGCAAATGTATTTTACTCTTGCTATGTTTGCAAACCATACCGTGTACCACTCTGACTTTTATAGGCTCTTTGTGCCTATTTGTACTTAGTTAGCTAGCTGACCTTACATTATTTCAATATATTTTGACAACCATCTTTACCTTACATACATACATAATTGGTCATTACAACCCGTCAGTCAAGATTACGAGCTAGCTTCTTACACCACTCATGTTGTGTGTGTTAATTTTATACATGAGTGGCGAGACCTACAATTTAAAATCGACTCCAAACGACACATTTTTTTTGAGAAACTTCACATGGCAATTTTATTTGCTCTCGGAATTTTTGGCAAAAATTTGCTGAGAGGAAGTCACTGAAGAAATATTTTTTCATATTTCGTTCAGTTGGAGATGCCTGACCTGGGGTTTGAAGCATGGCCTTACGTCTAATAAGCCAACACACTACCTACTAGACTACGGTGACTTCTAATTACCTTAATGACCCTTTAATAAGTTTAGACAAGAAATGTTGCATTATTGACTGTAACTGTTAGAGTTGAATTGTGTTATAAGTTTTATTCTCTGAGCAGTTCGCAGTGTTACTGAGAATCCCTGAAATCCATCGCAAATAATATGTGGACAAATCCAATTTGAACAGCAAACCAATTAATACCGAATGTTAGATCCAATGATTTTGTCTTAATCGATACAGTAAATTTGTTTAATTAATTGTTAATTTTTTCGTTTTAATCACTTTAAAAGAGAAGGGTGATGTACACATTTTAAAACCTATGTAGACTCCAAGACTATATTTTATTTAAAAATTACTTGACATTTTTTATGAGTGTAAAATTTATTTTCTTAACACTATCACTGCATAGCCGGTAAAATAGCTTAAACATAAAGCAGACTTCCCAGCCACCAACAACGGCAGCAAAAAAAAGAAAATAATACGAACGATATAAATGGCATGTCTGTGACAAACTTACATGAATTTTTTTTTTGTTTTGCCACAGAAAATGAAACTAAACATAAGCTAAACGCATGTTAAAGGGAAAAACAGACAGAAAAAAAAGGAATTAAACCAAACGCCCACACATTAAACATGACACCAGAACACAAAACAGCAAAGACAAAAAAAAACTAAAGACTTAAGACACAAGCAGGCAAACACAAATAAGCGAAGATGTGTGTACGTAAAGCAGACTTAAAAACGACGGGCTAATGGAGAAACAAACGCACACCTAAAATCGATTTATAAAATCTAACTAAACTGCCATTAAAACCTTTAAGTGGCAATGAAGACAGAAAAATAAAAATAATCTGGAAAAAAAATTAAAAAAAAATTTCTTCATTTAAATCTTGAAGATAAAAACTTTAAAGCAGAATTGCTTAGAATACCAAAATATTCCCAAGCCATAAGCAAAGAAAACAAAAAGAAGTACGTATGTATGTAAAGTAAATGAAGAAAATGAAAATAATTTATTAAATTGTTTTTAATTAAGTTGTTTAAATGGGAAACCCAGTAGTAGTAGTAAATGAGTAGTTCTCAAGCCTATTTAAAAAAAATAATTATAATTATTAAATACGAAAAGAAAACACAAGAAAACGAATGATTAAACGAAATGAAAAATGAAAAATAAACATAAACAGAAACCTGCAAAAAATGAAGGTTCAAATTTATGCTAGCCTCAGGCATTCAATGTACACTATGACAGTTAAAAAATATTTTTAAGAGCTTCTCTACACAATATACAAATCCAATTGATACAGTAAAACCCCATAACAAAGGCAACAAATAAGGTTGTCTTTGGAGTTTTCAGATGAGCATCTGTTTGTATGGAAAATACTGAAATTTGTTTATATTTTCTAAAACCATTCGTTTAACAGAAATAGGCCCTAAGCTACATTTCGTCAAATTGTATTTCACTGTACCAAAAACAAAAGCAGTAGCATTTAATAATTGACGTTAATGAATGAAACTAATGACTGGTTAGTTAGAATACTACTGTATATCGTATAAATACAAGGACTGACTGACTCATTATGAGAAGTTTAAATAAAATAAAGTACGGACTAGCTATGGAGTACATTACATGCAGTGAGGAAATACTCAACAAAAATCTCTATAATGTTGAAAAGCAAATTTAGTACAAAAAAAAATAAAATTTAATCACTTTGGAAATTCGTCACATACAATTATATATTATGATGCATAATGTAAGTAGCTGGACTTACTAAGATCTGCTGTATTTCTACAGATGAATTAAACTGACGGGCAAATCCGTCCAATTGAGGTTTTCTAGAACAGATTTATAAATACAGTACTTAATACAGTACATTTACTTAAGGTTAGATGTGTTGTTATGTCATTAGGCCCCCGACAAGATGTTCATTTCTTCGCTCTCAGTTGCCAATACTAAGATAGCTGATAACGCAACTCATAGTCACTTTAGTGATCTAACTGACAACAAGTATCAAAAAGCAGGAAAAGTTAAACAGAAGCTGTTTTACAGTTTCATTTGACTTACAATACCTTCAATCAAAAATTTAAAAAAATTAGCGCTCTGTTTTCATTCTCCCTGAGTTCACTCATCTAATCTAATCATCATGCAAATTTTTTTACGTTCAGAAGTATGCCACTCAATCTATGGCTTCTGTGCCAATTCATGTGTTTCAGAAATAACAATGGCTGAAATAGTACCTTCAATTAACCCCCAAACGGGGATTAAATTTTTTTTATATCGTTTAACAAAAAAATATTTTAAAATCGATTTCAAATAATGTTTCTGGAATTTACACTAGGCATCACTAGTTTGCAATTTACCTACCAATAAGGCCGGCTCCCTCTAGGTTAGGTTAGGTTAGAGGACGTGTACTTGTCAATTAAGACAAGTACAGTACCCGGAGGTCGAATTGACCCATTGTACAACGCCCTAGTACCCCTTCATGTTTTCTTTTTTTCAGATATTTTCCGTACATAATCCGTCACTTTGCGACATTTGAAAAATCTTGTAAGATAATGTCTAGACAAGCGGGTACCCTTTATTAGTAATCCTGTACGTGAAACTGTTATTGAACAAGATCAAGAAACTTATTTATTTTATTTATTAATTACAATACAATTACAAATTATATTTTAATTATATACGAGCGGAGTAACTTGACCATTTGCTCGGTGTAGTATCACAGACCAGAGTCTCTGGTGGGAATCGAACCCACGACCCTCACGCTAATAGTCTAGCACAATACTCACTAGACTACCAGGGCACCTATCAAGAAGATCCTACCGGCTATCATTATTTAAACTAGGCCCAAATCTTCAATTTTAAATTTATAAGATTTAAGTGCTTCAGTATCGGACAAATACTTCATTGATGAAGTGCCCCTGACTTATGTTTTCCCCTAAAGAAGGACAGTATCAGCAAGAAACATTGTAGAAAGGTAAGGAATCCTTACATTTTGACAAAGAGTAAGTCTCAATCAGGAATATTAATACCACCTCCACGTAATACGTTTCACAAAAGGCGTCGTTTCTAGACAACGACGATAGGCCCGCTGTCAATCCAAGACCTTCTACAGTTGATAAATCAGTGTAAATGGTACAACTTATATAATGCATGTCAAATAAAGCAAAAAAGAAAATAATCGGTTAGGCTTTATGATAACTCTACCATAAATTCCTTTAAAAGGAACGAATAAGGGAATAAGATTGCAATACAATTAATTTGAAGTGTGATGTTTAGAACACTGTCACTAGACTTTAACTACAAGAGCACTTGAAGATTATTTCATATATTCTTTTCAACTTACAAACATACATAATTGATCATTAGAACCCTACAGTCAGGATTATGACCTTACTTCTCATGCCACTTATGTTGTGTGTCCTAATTTTACGCATAAGTGGCGGAACATACAGTTTAAAGTCGCCTCCGAACGACAGATATTTTGAGAATCTTTTCATGGCAATTTTAGTAATAAACTTTCATATTTTTTGCCAGAAATCTGCTGAGAGGAAGTCGCCTAAGAAATATTTTTTCATATTTCGTTTTGTTGGAGATGTTTAACCTCACGTTTAATAAGCCATCATACTACCTACTAGGCTACGGCGACTTATTTTAAGAGCCATTATTACAACTTGCCGTTAACTAAAGATAGGATTTTAACGAGCAAATAAATTATTTTTCATTATTATAAGTGGACAATAAGATAGAAGTGACCGTTAAGCTAAAGGAAAGATCATCCTGCCTGTAACTTTTGGAGTTAAGGTTTGAACTTGTCATATTATATATTATTTTCAATAAGGCAACTTCAAATATAGACAAAATGATGAAACACAACAACAACAAAAATGGCCCGTCATTGCCACTGGGTTTAAAAAAAAACTTGTTTAATTGAGCAGTTTTATCGACATTGCTCCGGCAATGCCATATTTTTGAAAAATGAAGTTAAGCTGAAAAGAAGTTAAAGCTGACTTTAAAGTTCACTTTAGCTAAAGGTACCTTTAACTAAGCCCAAGTATAACGGCAAGTTGTAATAATGGCCCTAAAATTAATAAATTTATTCATTCGCTAATATAAGATTGGCTTTGGTTTCTAAATTTTTTTTAAGCAAACGAATTTAATTAGACCAACACTTGAGTAATAATATTAAACTTAACGCCCATTTTACTGTTGTTTTTTTTTGCACTTGAAGAATATCAGATAACAGTCAATTAATCATTAGATTGTCGATTTTAACAAAAAAATTTAATAGAATTTGCATTAAATGTGGAAAAATATTGTCAATAGCAAAAAAAAGGATCATAGAGGTATCATGATAAAAGCCCATAGGCTTAAAACATACATACATATTTGAGGACAAAGAAACAAATCTGTAGACAGACAATCTTCGATAGTAAGTACTTTAAAAGAGACATCATGAAATAAAACAAGCGAGTGAAAAAATAAAACGACAAGAGGCGTAAAAACCCGCCTATTCATAATCATTCATTTACTCAGTCACTGTTTCTTTATACCTTGAAAAACAAAAATTAAGCGAATAAGAAAAGATCTACAAAAGAATAAGTAAGAAAATAAAAGAGGAAGACAAGACAAGACAAAAAAATAGTTGTCACTTTGAAATCCACACTCTCATCGAGGAACTCAAAAGATAAAACTCAAAAAATTGTTTTCTTTTCTTTTTCTTTACAGATACTATAATTAGTGGGCAAATAAAGCAGTCAACGACGACGACATTCAGGCAATAATACAAAAGCCAATACAAAAGCCATAAACAACAACAACGACAACAAAGAACATACATACGTTTGTCGTCATATTGAAAGAAAACAAAAGTTTTTCTTAACAAACAGCAGCATAAGGTAGAGGAAAAGAAAGAAGAGAATAATAAGAAGAAGTGGAGAGAAAAATTTTTTGTGTAGAAAAATTCCAATAAAAAACATGAGTTTTCAAATTTTAACACCATTAACGACAAATAGAATGTCACGTCTAATATTCATAACGCTTTTATACAGTGTTGTATTGATTTTAACACCTCAAACTACACAGGCGACCAGACGATCACGTCTGGATTTAAACGCAGTCTCTACAGCAAATGCAAACGCATCATTGACATCATCGAATGCAGCAGAGGCAGCAGCCGCCTTGAGCAATGAACCCGCAAAACCTTTGGAATCTTTGAATAATGCAGCAGCATTACCTTTAAAAACTGAACAATCAACATCATCGGCTACAGAGGCTGTAACATTACAGCAGGATAATGCAAAATTAAAAGACAGTGTCACACCAATTGCTGTTGATACGGGCAAATCAGCTGGTGCTGATTTAAGTGCTGAGGATGAAAAATCTTACCATCAGGACGTAGAATCGATTAAAGAACAAAAGGAGGAAGTGCCCACAGCTAGTTTTGAAGATGCTGAAATTGTTGATAGTGCAACACAATTGGCAGCAACAGGCAGTGCTGATGCACCACACGCACATGAAGAATGTGATTCTGAAATGCTGGGTTTTGAGATTGTAACCGGGTAAGTTTGAAAAACAATTTTAAAATCCTACAAATGATGATCATATTCCCAAAAGATGGTTTTGTATTGTTTTTGTTTTGTATTCATAAAGACTTTTCATTTCAATTGAAAAGTAATTAAATATGTTGAACGAAATGTCAAGAAATGATAACAAAAATTACATGAAATTCCTTGCTTTTCTTTCAATTGATAACATCACGTCCACAAGAGAGAAGAAAACATTTATTTCTTCTACTTTCACTTCTTAAAACTTATTTTCTTTCAATTTAAAAATCATACTTCAGAGAAAGAAAATAAAAAATATCAAAAAGATGTGTGTCTTCTACTTGCCTGCTTCAAGTGATCTTCATAATCGAATCGAAGACAAATTTCAATAAACAGTCTTATCGTATCAATGAAATATACTCTCAAGATTAAAGAGGAACTTACCTGCAAAGAAACAAGAAAAAAAATTAGAGATTTTAAATAAAGCAAGAAAAACGTTAAAATATTTGCAATAAACTTTTCCAATTGCCATTCCATTCCATTATTCATATTTCTTTGCTATTGAGAGAGAAACATAGTTATGGTAACCTATAGGCCAATTGTTGGCCTTTTATTATGATAGCATTTATTTAAACAAGTTTTTGTTTTAACGATTTTAACGATACTTTATTCTTTAGAGATCGTTTATAACTCGTTCCTATTTTCTCCATTTTATTGTTGCATAATTGATGGTGGCCTACACGAAATTAATTTTAATGTTGACCTGATGCAAAACTTACTATCTTATACGGTGTTCAGCTAAGCAACTTTATTGCGTAAATCGCAATAAACGCAATTATTGAGCTCAATATTGCATATAAAGTTTGAATTAATTATTGCGCAATAAATACGCAAATTGTTATAAGGTTAGGTTAGGTTAGAGGACGTGTGCTTGTCAATTAAGACAAGTACAGTACCCGGAGGCCGGACCTACAGTTTAAAGTCGACTCCGAACGACAGATTTTTAAGAAACTTTTGTCATGGCAATTTGATTTACTATCAGAGTTTTTGCCAAAAATCTGCTGAGAAGAAGTCGCCGACGAAATACTTTTTGTATTTTGTCTTAATGTCTGGCCTGGGGCTCGAACCCGGGCTTTACGTCTAATAAGCCAAAATACTACCTACTAGACTATTGCATAAATCGCAATAAATGCCATTATTGAGCTCAATATTTCATATAAAGTTTCAATTGATAATTGCGCAATAAATATGCAAATTGTTATAATATTGAGTAAAACTTAAAATGCAGCACTGTCATAAGTATGTTTAGTGAGCATATTACAATTAACCGAACACTTTCTGTTGATATTTGACAACCCAAATGTCAACAACGACAAACAAAAAAAAAAACAAATACAATGTTGTTGAAACAACCAGCTGTTTTGCTTACCATCTGTCAAATGAATATTGAATAAGCAGCTGAACTGCGTATATTCAATTAACCGAATATAGACTCAATAAAAGTGCATATCTGAACATTATATTAAAGACTACAAGCAACAATTTTCAAATGTTAATAGTTAAACGCAGGCCAACAACCGCAATATATCGCACACCCAGTACAAAAGTGACTCAACTCAAAATTTTCATTTTTCGAGTTTATGTGCTTAAACTATGTAGAATACACTGGTTTATTTATAAAAAAATATCAGTGTATTTTGTTGTTGCTAACTGTTATTAAAAATTGTCCAAAGATTTTGTTTTTAACTATTTTTATTCAAGTCAAAAATAGTTTTTAATAGATTTCTGAAAAATTAAAATTTTGAGTTGAGTCACTTTTGTACTGGGTGGGTGTGCGATATTTTTTTATGTTTTTCTTTTGTCACAGTTTTAAATATTAATTGAATACACAGTTCAGTTATAAGCATTTTTTAACAATAATAGCATTTAAAATATTTAAAGAAAAATTGCCAACCAATTGTGGGATTTTAAACAATCAGGCTTACTTTACTATTAGCATAGAAATCATCATTTATCATGGTTTCAAATTCAAATAATTTCTGTGGGCATTGATCATCATCATTTGACCATTAAAAATTCCATTTTGAAAATATTTGACCGGTTTTATGTTTTAAAAGAAAATATTTTCATTTTATGATTTCCTTTCATTGCAGTTATTTATTCTCGGCTCCTGGAAAATTAATGGAATCTTTGCCTGGTACTCTAATGTTAACAGATTGTCTAGAGGCTTGCCAAAGTAATGAAACATGTCAGGCGGTTAATTATGAAACTGGTCTTTGTGGTTTATTTTCAGCCAATGCTGATCAATTGCCTGGTAAGTATAAACTCTGAAGAGAAAAAAAAATTAAAGAAATTCTAAGCAATAATAGCATAAAATATGAGTATAAAAATATTTTATTAAGATATTTTATACCATAATTATAACATGATTTTGCAAAATAAAGAGAGAGAGAGAGAGAAAAAAGATACTGAAGAATAATTTACAAAAAGAAAAAAAAAAAGTAGGAATCTCACTTATCGTTGATTATTAATCTTCCCATTAATGATAATGATCATATTTCATCTAATATCAGCCCCGTAGTTGGTGTTTTGATCGGTTTTTAGTACAGAGCCACCATAACCAAAATGTACGTGTGAACAAAATTATGGGTTTTGCATGAATTGGCAAAAACATCCAATAAATCTTTTTTTTTTGGGCTTCAGTTTGACTGCTTTTATAGTCGTATAATTGAATTTAATTGAAATTTATTGTTCGAAGATTATTTCTTAACAAGCTGCTGATTTTCCTACCATAAATTAACAAGCATACAGAGGCCAAAACAAAAACAAAAATAAAATAAAATAAAAAAACGCCTGATGTCAAGTGTTATGGCCATTGTAATTAACCGGCTGTCGACATAGAAGAAAGAAATGAATTGTAAAAAAAAATAAACGATAATAAACAGAAAGGAAGTAAAAGATTAAAATATAGTTCATCACAATCAAAAAATAATGATTGAATATGATGGATTTTTTTTAATTGAAAGAATCACGGTATATTGCTCCCAAACAAAAATGTACCTCTTTTCATAATAGCTATGTGTATAAATAGCTAGATACATAAAGAGTGTCCTTTTAAAACTTTTAATTTAAAAATTCAATAAAACAAAAACGTTTTAAAGATTTGTAAAATGTAAAATTATTTCATTCAAATGGCTGTTGCGGCTGGCCTCACAGTACCTCATTCGATTGGACCAATTTTCGTGCACTTTTTCAAGTGTATGGGGTCGTATCTCATGAATAACATCACTAATGTAGGCCTTCAAATGCTTAATTGTCTCTGGTTTTTCGTCAAAAGACTTTCTTTAACTGCAACCCACAAATAACACTATGCGACAAAATACAAAAAATTAAATACAGCCGAGTAACTACCTAGAGTGTTAGACTCTTTAAATAATAACTACGGTAATTTTTGTCCGATTTGATCAAACGAAGTGTGAATCTCTACACAAGATAATGCACTTTCAGAATGTTATCACATACTTCATATTTTTTAATTAAAATTTGCTACTAAGAACTGATAAACTTAACAAACAAAATATGAAAAAAATTCACATTTGTCAAGTTTACCTCATCAAACCCAATAGCATATTAAGTCAAATAATATACATATGTATATATCGTTTTAAAGGCCAATCTCTCTCCTTTCTAATAAGGTTTAAATTTTGGACATGGGTTCAGAAATGTTTGTGTAATCAATAATTTTGTGTGAAAAGATCAAAAAAAAACCGTTTTTGTTAAATAAAAGAAGTTTGGAGGGTTCACTATGTAGTTACTCGAGTGTATTTTCACTGTCGCACCGTGTAATAGTATAACAAAGTCAAATCTCAACTTCTTGGAGGCCAACTTACATCACCATTTCGGCAAATTAAACGGCCATCAAACGTTTGACGCAATAAATCAATTGTGGCATGAGATGTGTTGCACAATACTGTTGAAAACAAGCATCGTTCACATCAATACCATGAAGAGCGGGTACAAAAAAATCGGTTATTATTGTGCTATAGATGTCTTCATTGCACGTAATGGTAGCGTCGTCCTATTTTCTAAGAAATATGCCTCCGCTCCACAAGCCGCACCAAACAGTCACTCGTAATGGGTGCATTGGATTCTGTAAGACAACGTGTGGGTTTTACTGAGCACCAAATACGGCAAATTTGCTTATTAGCGTAGCCACCAAAATGAAAATTGGTTTCATCAGAAAATAACGTTTTTTTTTTTTTTTGGAATGTCGGCATCCTTTGCAGTTTCTCTTTGGTCCAAATTTCCAATAAATCCCAACGTTGCTCAAGCCTAACTCGATTCATTACGTTCAGTGGAGATAATATATTGAATTTTATGACAGAAGAGAATGACATAAGCATTACATACATACATACATACATAATTGATCATTACAACCCTTCAGTCAGGATTACGACCTAGTTTCTCACACCACTGATATTGTATGTGTGGGTTAATTTTATACATGAGTGGCGGGACCTACAGTTTAAAGTCGACTCCGAACGACAAATTTTTGAGAAACTTTTCATGGCATTATTTACTCTCAGAGTTTTTGCCAGAAATCTGCTGAGAGGAAGTCGCCGAAGAAATATTTTTTCATATTTTCGTTTTGATGTCCGACATGGGGTTTGAACCGAGACCTCACGCCTAATAAGCCAACACACTACCTACTAGACCACGGCGACCACTGACATACTAAGTATTACCAGATTCGAAGTAACCGATGGTTTAAATTTAAACCGATAGTTTGCCCACCTGAAAACAGCACAAGCTGTTGAATACCAAGTACTTGAGAAAAATGTCTTGTTACTTGAAGTGCACTGCAATTAATTTTTTTACAAACAGGACACAATGTTTCTTCAGTCTTTGACATTACATTTCAACGTATATTTTGAGAAACTGAAAAGTTTTTCTTGTAGGGTGTTATACTATTTAGTACTAATAGGTTTAATAGGTTCGTTAGTCGATAATTTAAAATAATTCCGAAAAGTCATTTGCATGAATATACAAATGATTGCTGTTTACTTATAACTTTTCAATTGCTTCCATAAGAAATACGGTTGCATTCAAAAACATATTTGGCAACGTAAGTTTACCTTCTCATATAAGTGTAATAGATGGATAGATTACAATTCTTTTAAGCATTAAATAACACCAAACATTAATGTTTCATAAAAATTCTTAATCTTGATTGTAATTTTTCAAAGTTTTTCCAACAAAATGTTCTTATTTCGTCAATTTTTCTTTTTTTTCTCTCATTTCAGGTGCTTTATCGGAATCTCAGTTCCCAGTGTTTACAATTTATGCACAGAAATCATGTTTAGGTATACGACCATGTGCACGTGCTTGGTGTGTTGATCGTGTGCAAAACTATAGACTTAATGGACATGTTAAGCGTTCGGTGTCAGTAACATCAAGACGTGATTGTTTCGAATTATGTTTGGGTGAAACTGAATTTACATGCCGGTAAGTTTTGTTTTTTTCTTTTCTATTTTTATTTTTATTTATAAAGGAAAAAAAATTGAAAAAATTTTTGTTTCATTTGAAAGCAAAATAACATCCAGTAATAAAAGGAAATGTAGAAAGAAAATTGAGGAGAAATAAACAAAGTGAAGATAAAAGTGATGGAAAAAATGTTGAGGAAAGTGCAAGTGGAGTGAATATCCACGGAAACAACTGAACAATAAACAAATTTAAATACAAAAAAAAATTGAAATGAAAAACGAGTCACAAAACTTTATTGAAAGGAAGAAACGTAGAAAACTTCTAAGAAAAATCGTGTTTTTTGTTTTTAAAGCATGACACCTTTTGAAAAAGACTTCCTCTTTATTTAAGTCATAAATTTTTGTCATCTTCTTGTATAAAATATTTCGAAAGAGTCACTTTTCTTTTTTTCCTTTTTTTTTATTTTTATTGTTGCAAGTAAAAATTCATTTTCTAAGGGTATAAATAAAATATGATATTGAATGTCTCGAAGCCATAAAAACATAAACGAAAATTCGATGACAATGTTAAGATAAGTTTCGTATGTCCAGGCATATGTACAAATACATTATGGTCATCCATATACGATTATGATTAAGACATTTTATCGTATAAAAAGCCTACAGCATTTTAGCCAATTTCTTTTCTAACAGTTTCTATGAATTTTAAATTTATTTGAAAAATAAAAACAAAACAAAATAAAAACAACAAGAATGAAAAAAATTGCAAACAAGTCTGTGTCTTAAGTCTTTTGTTTTCTCGTATACATAAAAGCCGCCATGGATTTCTCATTTTCGCACAATAATTACGTTCTTAGTCGTACCCTATACGCTGTAATAGCACTCATGACTAACTTACATTCAGTTTATATGGACATCTCGAAATTAATTTCTAGAAACAGGGTTTCAATACGTATACAAAGAGATGTTGTAAAAGACATCTGATAACCGACCAGCCTTTGTACATTTAATCCTTCGTAGGTGCTGAGCACTTTCTTAAATTCCATGACATTATTAGCTTTAGTTTTAGTTGCGATTCAACTCAGAGAGATGCAGCAGCTATTTTTTAATGCATGAAATATTTCAGCAGGACTATTTTGTAGTATTTTGTAGTACTTTCTCCTTCTCCTCGTCAATGCAATGCAAAGTAAAGGAAATCTAGGGTCTTTGGATATCTGTGGTGTGAAAATTAAGTATCTGATTAGGCTTTAAAGAATTTTTTCGTATGTACAACACTCAGGTGAAGACCCAATTGTATTAGAATCAGAGATTAGCAATGAATCGTTATTTCGCTACTCTTAAGTACTCGTGAGATTTTGAGTAAAAGTGAGTCTACAATATTGAAATTTAACTACTCTGATTCATTCGTACTCACTACAACGTTGTTTTATAAGTACGAGTTGCAATGAGTATGAGTACAACGTTGACATCAAACTGATAACATTCGAAATATGTTTGATTCATATGCCTACTCATTCATATTCATAAATTTAGAAAAATACTTATAATACTCATAAATGATTCGAGTGATTCGAATCATTCATCAAAATTTACAGTCTTAGCTGTTGTTACATTTACAAAAAAACCTGCAAATACACAACCTTCTAGTGAGTATTGTAGTTTTCCTACGCGAATCATACTTATTTTGTGATTCTTGTAAATGTTGAGTAAAGGAGAGTCGAAATCGACAACATGCGTATTGTTAAGTAAGAGTACGATGAGTACTTCAAACTTTGAATATGAGTAGTATGAGCATGATATTAAAATAAGTATGAATGCGTATAAGTATCAGAAATTATGAATATGATTCGAATTTACTCATCTCTTTGGATACTCTGATTCGACAGTTTCAAATGAAAAGGAAAGTGGTGGTAGTGCGCGATAATTATTTTTTTAAAGACCTTCGTTACTTTTTTTTCGAGAATTGTTTTTTAGTAATAATTCTCACATTATATTTTCTAATGGCAGACAACCTATCAGACAATCATAAACAACCAGAGTCTCTGGTGAGAATCGAACAATCGAAAAGTTTAGCACACTACCAACTAGGTCGTCGGCACTTCCACTTTAATAAATATAGACTTTGAGCATTGTATTGGAGATCTAGACAGTGATGGGTTTAACATTGATTGGTAAACGGTTTACTTTATTGATTATCAGTAGGAATTATAACACTTTCTTGCATGAGTACAAATCAGTTCTGTAAGAGGTATACCCTACAACCACACGTTATAATCTGAAATATTGCCAACTTTGTTACTGGCGTTCAATACTTTCCATCAATAATATTTATTTTTATTTCAACAAAATACCAAAGATTGAATGGTAATATTAGAAAATCAACAACAACAACAACCGTCTTTCTATCTTTGAGTTTTTACTTCTTTTTTCCAAGAGTTTTTATTACACTTCTACGTGTGGCAATTTATTGCGTGGTAAGATGTGATTGTACTTTATCGAAATACATTGTGCAATAGCTGCACTAACTTTATAAACCAGTTACACTATCTTGACCGTCCAATGAGTCTAGGCCTAGGCTGATAATTTAAAATGCTTTAGCAAAACCTATGAATGGTTTTGGCCTCTTTGCTTTAGGATAATGTACAACAAGCTGAAACGAAAACAAAGCAAAACAAAACCAAACACCGGTTAAGTTACGTGTATAATAATTTTTGTTGGCCACTTTTCTTTTGTTATTATTATTACAACTGATGTTTCTACTGTTACGCATATAGCACTTACAAACATACACACATATGTATGTATATGCCGCCACTACTAATACCATTGCCATTGCTATGCGGCCTTTGGTGCTATTCTTGGCAAAATAGTTGCTGCTGTTTAGATTATAGCTTTTTGAAAGAAAATTGTAATTGATTGATTTATGTTTATACTCCTCTTCAGTTATTGGCAGCCGGCTATAAAGAGCCACTGTGAATGGAACAGGAATGAAAATAAAAACAAAACAAAAAATAACAATAAATACGACACAACACAAACGACTATTTCTGTTGATGACGATCATGATGATGGTCTTAAAAAAAACAAGCAAAAAAAAATATTTTAAACGGAATAAAGTGTCCGTTTGCATTAGTATGAGAGTTACGGTTATCAAAAGGCCATTGCACTTGATGTATTGTTTTCTAAATAGCTTCGAAATTGCACTAATAGTAGCGGCACATATTTCAATGCTTCGCAGCCAGCAATGGGATTTTTATTGTTATTTTTAACGCAAGGAAACACGTCTCCAGCATTAAATGCTAGAAATATTGCAAATGTTATGGGAAATCAATGAATAGTTAAAAACTATTAAACAATTTGTGCAATTGTGCTATCCTGTAAGAGTTTGAATCTTAACAGCTAACTTTTTTGCTTGCAAAAATCTATTTTATTAACAGAAAACGTTAATAATATTATCAAAAGAGGATAAGAAACTGATCAAAAAAAATTCTTCTCTTTTAACCAATGTGATGCTACATACAGTGGACAGGAAAAGTCGTAGTACGGCAATATATTTTAGCAATTTCATGAATTTTAGCCAAAAGTTTGTATAAAAATTTATAGTTTATATACTTATTTTATTAATTTATTTCTGTTTTATTATAAAACAAACAATTTTTTAATGTTTTTCATAAAACAACAGAAAAATAAGAAAAAGTTGCAGATGACTTCATAGGTACCCCCAAGGAGAACCCTGAGTAAATTTAAAATTCAAAGCCCTAATATATGAAAATGTTATCCATTGTATTTAGTAGAATATTCCTCCATTTAACCCATTTGGAATTCAATGTACAAGTTTTGTTTAGTGTTTTCTGGTGGTACCATGAGCAAGTTTTTCTATTGACTTTTGTTTGAGTTTTAGCGATTATGTAACCGTTCTTTTAAATAATCTCCTAAATACGCTCTTGAATACATATCGGGACTTTGTGCAAATGTATTAAGCCTGTGGGGATTTTTTTTAACAAAATATATTGCCGTACTAAGACTTTTTCTGTCCACTGTGCATAATTAATTGGTCATTACAACCTAGCTTTTCACATGAGAAACTGGGACCTCTAGTTTAATCGCAATTTTACTGTTAGAATTTTTGCTAGAGATCTGCTGAGAGAAAATCGACGATATTCATCTTCATTTTTCGTTTTGTTGGATATGTTTGGCCTTGAATTTGAACCGTGGATTCACGTCTAATAAGCCAACACACTACCTACTAGACTATGGAGACTTCAGTTATACTATTGGTGCTAATTAACTGGCATCTATGGTTACTTTATTAAAAGTAGTGTTGATGTCATACTCTCTCTTTCTTTCCGAAAAAATTTTAATTTTTCTTATTAAAGGAACAAAAAATATAACAAAATTCTTTACGTAAATGAAAAAAAAAAGAATGGGCCTTACGAAAATAGTAGAGCAGAACGGACATTAATTGCAAAGTCTCGTACAGTTAAGCCATAAAGTAGGCTTGCAGCGCGCTAAGTAGTAAGGGATACCAATCATTATTCTGAAAATCTGCATCACGTACAAAGTTCCTTAGCTTCCAAGTTTACTTTTCTAAACCAAGTTATGCCTAGTATAGTTTAATTTAAAAAATATGTGGATCTCGAACTTATGAAGTCTAGGCACTGGCATAGAAAGTGTTTCATCGTTTCGATGTCTGATGTTTGTTAAGTCTTTTGTTAAATTGGATTTAAAATGTTTACCAATTTCACAATCCTGTTCTGCTCTCTACTACCAGTCATATCTGCTTTTATAATATTTTCAATAAGTTTTTGTATGCCTTTTGCTTGTTGCAGCACTTCTTTAATTCCATACCCAAATACGAGCCATATACGCTCTGATTATCTTCAATTAAATGATACATAAACCCACAACAAAATGTAATTGAAATTGAACTGAAATTCAGTGTTTGTTTTGGAATAATGTTCAGTAGCAATGCCTAGTATACTTAATGTATTAAGCTTCACTAACGTGAATAAAAATTTCAAGAAATTTATTTTAATTTTTTATGTTCACTAGAAAGAAAAGATCAATGCGGATCGAATGCAATCATTTCGATTTAATTGTATTGAAAATTCTATTAACACACCACATTTTAAGTTTAAATAGGAAAAGAAATTAAATTTTAATAGCCTTTAAATTTAATTCCGTTCAATAAAAAAACAAAAGAATTTTATTGGAAGCCAGTTTAAAACCATCAATAAAAATTTTTTTTCTTCGCCAACATTTTGAAACATTCAGAAAGAAAAGCAAAAAGTAGCACTAACTAAACACAATTAATTTCATGGCCGTCACGTTTCTCTTTGAATTCATTAGTTAAACCAAATCAAAGAAAAGAAATCCCTTTTGGATTTCACAAAAAAAAAATTATAAAAAAGGAGTTGTTCGTTATTAGTTAATTTAACAGCAGTAAACAAAAAATTAAACAAAAAAATAACAACTGTTTCGGGGCTGATTACAAACTTAAAAACGTTTTGTTTTAGTTCTCTTTTTTTCAATCTAGAAACATTAAATTATTTAGAGCTGATGTTCTTCTTAATGCTCTTTTAACGCTTTAAAAACCCCAACAGTTTTATTTCTTTCAAAGAAAAAAAAACTTTACATTCTACATAATCATAAAGGTTTACAGTAGTCAAGTCAAGAGGGAATTGTCGGCATTAGTTGTAGAGAAAGAAATTAAAATTAGAAAACAAAAAAGAAATTAAATAATGGAATAAAAACTAAACTAAAAAAAGAAAAAATAATGATCATAAAACTAATTAGAAGAACAGCAGCAAAACTAATGATATTAAGTTTAAGAAAATTACTCTTATTTTAAACCATTTCCTACAAAAAAATAAACACAACAGCTGCTGAGGTTGCAAATGAAGCTGATATTTGAAGAAATTTGAGAAACATATATTTTATATGTATACCAGCGATCAGCAATGAATCGCTTTTTCGCAACTCATGAGTACTCATGTAATTTTGAGTATGACTGAGTCAACAGTATTGAAATTCAACTACTCTGATTCATTAGTGCTCACTTCAACATTGATTTATAAGTACAGGTTGCAATGAGTATGAGTAGAACATTGACATGAAACTCATAACATTCGAAATATATTTGATTCATATGCCTACTCATTTAGATTCATAAATTTAGAAAAATAGTTATAATACTCATAAATGATTTGAGTGATTCGAATCACTCATCAAAATTTACTGCCGTAGTTGTTGTTGCATTTACAAAAAAAGAAGAAAGAAAACAGACAAGGACAGCAAGCAAAGCAAACACACAACCTTCTAGTGAGTATTGTAGTGTTTGTACGCGAATCATATTTATTTTGTGATTTTTGTAAATGTTGAGTCATGGGGTATTGTTAAGTATGAGTACGATGAGTACTTCAAACTTTGAATATGAGTAGTATGAGTATGATATTAAAATAAGTATGAATGCGTATAAGTATCAGAAATTATGAGTATGATTCGATTGTACTCATTTTTTGAATACTCATTACTGATCTCTGATATACACTGAGCGCCAAAAGTAAGTAAACACCACTGAAATAATTTATTTTCTTAGGATAGCGGAAAAAGTAAGTGAGAATAGATGAATAAATTTTCAAAAATAAAAACGTTTATTTATTACTTATAAAATGTTAAAACAAAAACAACAATTCATGATAAAGGAACTTTTTTATACTTAAGGACAAAACTGTTTTATACTTAAGAACAAAAGTGTTGACTCACTTATGGCGCTCACTGCATATCTTGGGCTTGTATTGGTTGTGTGGTAATATATGTTCACTCGATCTTCGATGGAGCCTTAATAGAAAGCCAGTAGATTAATTTCCATTTTAGCTGAGTACTATGAGCGGTCAGAAAAGGCCATTGAGCCTTCTAATCCTATCCAATATATCAATTTCCAAGGCTACAAAATTCGGAATTTTAGCAGTAGCATCACTAGCATACTCCATAATACAAAGCAACTTGAAGCAACTTCAAACATTAGCCAACCAATGAAGTCGCCTTAGTCTAGTAGATAGTGTGTTGGTTTATTAGACGTGAGGCCTCGATTCAAACCCAAGGTCAGACATGTCCAACAAAACGAAATATGAAAAAATAATTCTTCGTCGATTTCCTCTCTGAGAGCAAATAAAATTGCCATGAAAAGTTTCTCAAAAATCTGTAGTTCGGAGTCGACGACCCCGATGGCTAAATTTGACACACACTACATAAGTGATGCGGGAAGTCGTAATCCTGAGTGAAGGGTTACAATAACCAATTATGTATGTATAGTCTAAATGACAGTAAACTTGGCTTAGATGTTTCATAGCGATTTCAGAAACACTACCAAAAGAAGATTTACGAAAAGTTAGTTGAGATTTTCTTTGTTCATCAAACCAAGCCAACTGAAAATCTTGTATACATTGAAAAACCGAACATTTTCGTTGAAATCTTTGTCATCCTTTTCTGTGTCATGTAAAACCAACGAATCGATGGACCTTATCTTCAATAACTAAGATTAAACAATTGAAAAACAATGTTTTTCTATTTTATTTTTTGAAAACAGTGTTATTTTTTTTATAATAAAAAATGAAGGGAAAAAGAAACACAAATTTTTACATTTGATACGCGTGAGCCCTTTGTTTCAATTTTTTTTTATTGTTTTCTTTTCGGATATAAACAATTGAAGAAAAAATAAAATTCTAATTAGATGCCTTTGTTTGGCAGACTCAGTAGGCTTTTTTTATTATTTTATTTATTGTTGTTGTGAAATCTTAAAAGCAAAAGCTGTAAGAAAAAAAAAACAGATCAAAAAACATTTTTTTTTTTTTTGTTAGGCTTGTACGTACAATGTTGGAGAACATGTTACATGATTGTTTGGTAAAGTTACATACATTTACCAGCTACTGTAACTAATGTGATGGCAAGTAACACAACAAAAAAAAAAACCAAAAAAAAAAAAATAAATTTGGATTTAGGGAGGAGAGAAGTTCAAGAAGTGATGAAAACTTTCGAGTAAAGTGAATAAAAATTGAAATTTAAATGCTTGGGTTTAGATACACATATGTACGTAACAAAACTTACTTTTTACGTCTTTACCACTACCGGTCTAAGCAATAAAGAAACCAAAAAAAAAAGAGAAAAAAGCCTGCTTGACTTCTAACCAAGACCCTTTTCTATGGCATAGGCAGCTTTGTATGTGTATGTGTGTGTGTATGTTAGGTTATCTTTTAAATTAAAATGTTTTCTAGCTAATATTGCAGCTAACGTAACGTAATATGTATTGTGTAGTGTAATGTTAATGCTACATTACCTTGTATCGGCTGTCTATGTGTTTATGCAACTAACGCAGAAGTTACACCAATGCTGTCATTATTTTTATTTTGCTTTACTGAAGCAATTTCTTTTCGTTTTCTTTCTTTTTTTCTTCCTTTTTGTTTTAAGAATAGAACGTGTGATATTATGCAAGAATGCAGCAATTGTTTACAACACACACACACACACAGCCACTCACATGCAATAACAACTTTGTTGTTTTCTCTTGTTGCAGCAATTTTATCTTTTTTTTTCCTCCCCGTTGCAACATTAACCAAATGAATGTTGCATATAATGTGTTGCATCTAGAATTGTTGTTATGCTTCTATGTTTATAGAAAAAAAAACCAAGAGAAAAAGTATTACTTGTGCTGGTGTTTTCTTAAACACATTTTGTGGCTCATTTGCCACAGCGCCTACATTTCGTGGTGAGTTACCAGCAGCCAACTCTTTCAACTATATGTTGCACTTAGTAAATTTTATGTAATTAGCAAAAGTATGTATTAACCAGTCAGCCGTATTTAGAGCAAGGCAAGTCAATGTATTGCCGTTTTCCTTAAAAAAAACTCAAACGAAACATGTTAAGGTTTTCACCAACTAAAGCTGCCGTCTATGCCGCCAATATTAAAAACAAAAACACAAAAAAAAACGCTGATTGCAAATAATGGTGGTAGTGGTAGTAGTGGCAGTGTTGTTGGTGGTGTTGCTTGCATTATATGTGGGCATTATAAAATAGATGATGACTAGGTTTTCTTATCATCTCTCACGGCCAAAATGCAAAGCGAAATATAAGAAAAATAATTGTATTTTTTTGTTGTTGTTTTGTTGTGTTTTAAAAAGCTTCCTTATTGTTGCAACTTTACATTCAATGTTTTTTTTTCCCCCATTTTTAAAGTGTTTTTAAAATATATTTTTCCTTACACTTCTTGTCCATTATTTGGTTGGTATGGTTTGATGGAATGGAATTTCCCCTTCATTGTGGCTAATTAAAATTCCTTTTCTTCTTCTTTCGAAATTTACAAGGAAGAACATCTTCATTTAAGTGAGTATATACCACACCAGGGTACGGGTCGTGTGTAATAATAAAAAAAAAATGATTTTCTAAATTCCTGTTGCATGAATTTCAAAATGCTTTATGATTTGTATGAAGAAAAATTATATCGAAAAGAGATTCTAATTGTGCTGAAAAGTAAATTGTGCTGAAAAGTAAATGTTACGAATAGCAAACACAGATTTGGGTGGTTAAATTATCAGTAAACCTCCCATTGTTGAGATATATTTAGTCTTTGATATAAATTACAACTTGAGGAATTTGATACTTAAATTGCGAGACCTGTGACGTCCGTGAATTTAATAATAAATTTTTTGCTTTCCTTTAACGAACATGGAACTGTCTCATAGCAGGTCCCTCAACTTCCTTTTTATTTTTTTTTTGCCGTTTTTTTCGGTTTCGTTACTGAATCCAGCTAAGCAGCTAAATTAATTACTTATTAATACAGGGCTTAGCGCAGATTTATTCTTTTTAGGAAATAGAGCTCAGCAAAATAAGTTATGCATTACATTGCATATACATAATTGGTCATTACAAAACTTCAGTCAAGATTATGAACTAGTTTTTCACACCACTTATTTTGTGTGTGGTGGGATCTGCAGTTTAAAGTGGGCAGCGAACGGCAGATTTTTTTGAGAAACTTTACATGGCAAAATTTTTTATTTTTCTGAGAGGAAGACGCAGAAGAAATATTGCTTTTCATATTTCGTTTTGTTCGAGATGTTTGGCCTTGTTTTCGAACTACGGCCTTTCGTTTAATAATCCAACACACCCTAATATTAGGTCCGGTATTATTTAAAACAATCATTCATTTGACATTTCAATGAAAAAATCTGAATAGTAAACTACGATTTCATATTCGTAATTGTAATTGTCGTAAAGACGCATCTGAAGTCTAAAAAAAACAGAGAATTCATACATATACTATCTTCCACGTGATGTGGAAATAATTTTTTTTTTTTTTTGGAATTGAAATAAAGATTTTAACACATCCATTTATGAAGTCGCTTAATAATAATAATAGGTAGGTAGATTGCCAAATCTCACCGGAGCATGCATAGCAGCCCGTTGTAATGCCACAGGTAAACGCAGTCCCTGTACTAACCGAATTCAACCAAACTAAGGAAAAAATTGGTAAACGCAAAGGTTGTACATTAAAAGCTGAAAACCCGGTTTAATAAACGAAGCTATAACAATGAATGATAATTCCGTTAATCTAACAAGAAATGAAGAGCCAAATAATCTAAATCTGCACCTCGTAAGAGATTGGCATTGACAAAGGAAGTGGATAACAAAAGTTTTCTCTTCTACAGCAGATCTTTCCACATGTCTTCCCATAACGCAATGAACTGTAAGGTCATGGCCACTGCGATTGAAATGGCATTACGATCAAGTCCAAATAGTTGATTAGTGCTGTCTTCTATCCATGTTGTCTCTCCAACATGTGTTGTGTTGTGAGCCTGGCAGTGAAGTAAGATTCCTCATTGACCAAGGATAGGTTGGCGTCCCTAAATAATAATAAAAAAAACCAATTCCAAATTTCTTCTCTTCTTCAAAATGCAATAAAAGAATCGCGTTTTCTTCAAACAAAAAACCTTCAGTGTTTAACAATTATTTCGGCAATCAAATGTCTTTCAAATTTTTATCAAAGAATTTACATTAAAAGCGATTGGTGATATTTATTTATTCGCTATGTATTTCACCTAGTTTAGTAAGTATTTCATTAGCGATAATTCGATAGTTGTTGGCTTTAGGCTAGAAACGACAACAACCCTAAATATTTTAAAATTCAAAAATGAAAGCAAGTTTAGAACATTTTTTTTAAGTGTAAAATTTCTAATCGAGCATTATAGGTTAAAGGTTAGACCTGGCACAAGACAAGCAGTAACAATGTTTTATTTGCCAACCAACTCATTCAGGTGCTACTAAAGCTTTTATAATGATAAACTAAAATGTTTTAAGTGTCTTAATGTATACATACATATGTATATAAAAGCTGCAATTATATCGGGAATACGTGGTTACAAAGTTTAGTGATGCATGTGTCCAATGTTGTAAAAGAGATGCTGTATGTATTACAGATGAAGCTTGAAATTAACAATTGCTTTATTTTCTTCATTTTTTTTTTAATTTTAATGACAAACTTTTAATAATATTTATAGCCATTTACTACAAGTTTCCGGTTCAACCGTTTTAAACGCAAATTATAGCCAGTTTTGGTAAAATGTTATGCTTAAAATCGATAATTTCATGAGAATAGTTTAAAAAAAAATACGAGAAAAAAATAACACGAAAGTGTAATATGTATACATTTCCTTACTGAAGACAATTTAAAAAAAGACCAAAAAATAATAATAAAACACTGCCTAAGAAATGTTGCCAATAGCTATTGATTTTGTCCATAAGATAGAAATTAAAACATCATTAATCATGCCAGAGGCAGTAAGTCTTAAAGCACCTGCCCATACATAATTTGAAGTGTTCCTTCTCTGTGTTCTTTCGCTGCGCTTCCAAACGACATGTGCTAATATAACAAATAACCAATAGATTAAATCTTAACATTTGTTAATCAATTATCAATCTCTATAAATAAATTCCCAGCAACGAACACTAACCAACTAACTAACTAACTAACTGGTTATAATGAATTTCTAACATCAATTAAAGCCGGTTTAGAATTTTCAATTTTAACGCCCATCTTCAGTCGGTTCTGGCCACTTCAAATTTTCTTTTCAAAATCATTACTCTCTTTTCGCTAGAACTCATTAGGAAAGCGTACAATACAAAAAACTACAAATTCAAATGCTTTTAAGTTTGAAAAAAAAAGTGGAAAAAATATTTGCTTTTTATATTTAAACACTCATCCATCATGCATTTACAATCGATAATTGGAAAAATACACACAAAAAACCAACAAAAAAATACACAAAAAAAACGATATTGAGGGTTGGCAAACAGTATATCTTGTGGAACATAAATGAAAAAAAAGTGTTGCAAGAAATTATTGTATATTTAATATGAATGGCATAAATAATAAATAGAAATTGCAGAAATACTGCTACGAACTGTTAGCTTTACAACCATTGACGGTTGATTAACAGTCCAACTTTAATGCAATCTTTACAGTGCAGTGCTGTTGCTGTAGCACTTTTTTCTCTTTTCAATATTTGTTTTCAATACGTATGTATGTGTTTGTATGTAGTATGACCTTTATTAACGGTATGTTAGAACAACCTAAAGTTGTAGAAACACCGTTTCCATACATTAGCAACACAACACATGCATGTTGCACGATGTTAATAACGATGCTGTTGCTGTTGCCGTTACTGTTGATGTTGATGTTGCTTTTCTTATTTCCAATTCAATCCTCCTCCCATCATTATCATCATCATTATTATCATGATCACAGTATAAACATACATCATTATCAATATGTAAAGATGTTAATCATAAGCATGTCACTGTTGTTGTTGTTGTTAATTCAACATGTTCAACAATTGTAATCAGTAAACAAAAACAAAAAAAAGAAGAACATTTACAAGTTGTTTTATTCTTTCATTTTATTCCGCCACCAAAACAAATGGAAAAATGTTGAGAAAGTTTCTCAGAGTAAAAGAAAAAAAAAAACACATACTCGTACACATAAAATGTTGCAAGAAGAATGTTGTTATGAAGTATAGTGCATGGGTGAAATGCAAAGTAAAATCAAACGAAAACCTAGAAATGGCAATAATTTCAATAACAAATAAACAAACAAAAATAAAGAAGAATCTGTACATGCAACCATCATTATTAGTAACGTGTATATGCATATTCATATGGCATACATACATATGTACGTTGCAACTGCTAATTAACTAAGAATGTTTACATAAAAGGGATTAGCGGATACAGCAGCTAAAATTTGCTCTCAGTTTTATTTGCTCTCAGAGTTTAAGCCAGAAATCTGCTGAGAGGAAGTCGTCGAAGAAATATTTTTTTATATTTTAGTTTTGATGTATGACCTAGGGGGGTTTGAACCGAGGCTGCTACATCTAATAAGCCAACACACTACCTACTAGACTATGGCGACTTTAACTACGACTGTACTCTACCATAATTGGTACAAATTAGTCTATAACCGACCCTACACATTCAAAGATTTTGACATAAAAATGGATGTCAGAATATTTTAATACAATAAGTTGTAAATATGTAATACTATGTTCAGACATGCACTTATATTGAGAAAATCGCATTAAACGGCATTATTGATTTCAATATTTCATATAAAATGTCAATTAATTATTGCTCAATAAATTCATAAATTGTTATAATATTGATTAAAACGTGAACAGTTGTCAAATAAATATTGAATAAGCAGCTGAACTGCGTGTATTGTTATGTCTAAATAAACGCCATTATTGAACTCAATATTTCATATAAAGTTTCAATTAATTATCGCGCAACGAATACGCAAATTGTTATAATATTGAGTAAAAATTAAATTGCAGCACTGTTATAAGTATGTTCAGTGCGCATATTACAATTATCCGAACACTTTCTGTTGATATTTGACAACTCAAATGTCAACAACGACACAAAAAAAATATTGTTTAAACAACCAGCTGTTTTGTTTAACAGCTGTCGAATGAATATTGAATAAGCAGCTGAACTGAGTATATTCTTATGTCTGAACACTTAAAATATTGTACTCAATAAACCGAATATTGACTCAATAAAAGTGCATATCTGAACATAGTTAAGGATTGTGGGTTCGTGGGGTCTATGGTTTCTCTCTAAATTTGTGTTCTTACTATTACAATTGCTATAAGTATTTTGCGTTTGAAGGCAATTGCCGATTAAAGTCTGTGATTTAAGTACAAAAAACCCTTGAGTGGTGGTACTAAAGTTACTTTCACTATGTAATACAAATAAAAACATGCCATTTTCAGGAATTAATGAGTTTCAAAATTTCTGCCATGGCCGTACTGTTCTAGTCGCAATAAAACAGGAAAAATACATTGCATCAATGCTCTAAGGAAGGCTTTTGAATTGCTCTTTAGGCAGTCCAACATTTACAAAATAGACTTCAAAGAATTGACCAAAAGGGAATGCAATATTAGTGAGACGAGATAATAACATAAACAGAAGGTTTGTACTGCAATTTATAATTGGTAGGTCAATGGACTATGGATAAATATTCTGTACACAAACAACAGAAGTATTAAGAAAAATTAAGCAATTAAATGTAATAGAATCTCTAATCTTATGTAAAAAATCGCTTTCTTATATATTGGTGGTCTAATTAAGCAGTTTTTTTATGTTAGATGGCATCACTTGCGTATACGTTTATTTATGTCAATGGTGTATACGAGAGGGATGAGAGCAATTCTTGAACTGTCAAAATCATTGTTTTGTTGCGGTATGCACATCATATATTTATTCACGGTGGGAAATCGTTCAGACGCCTCTGCGCGAAGTTTTACTCATCCACATTATTTGCGAAGTAAACTGCATGTTCGATATAGAATTATTAGAAACATTTTTCGCTTAAGATTCGCTTCTGAATCAAAAAGGCCTGACTTAATCAAAGCATTTAATTCATTTAAAAGCAAGTTCAACTGGTCACATGAACTGAAACCGTGAGAAGTTAAATAAAGACTTTGCTGTTTGATCGCATTAAAAAAAATTATTTCGATATCGAATTGTCCCTAGCGACGAAAAATGAATTCATTACGGCAGTACCAAGCGCAAGAAATTATACACGAGAAAATCTACGACCAAAAGAAATATTCATTCCTCCAAGGTAATCTGAACCAATGAATCCATGCCCAATTCGATTCATAAGTTTCACATAAATGGCTGGTCTAATGGTCCTTCTTTACCATTTCCTATATTAGTTTACGCTGATATACATAATTTTTTTTTTTTTTTCAAGGTTTGCCAATTTTATAAGCCATAAACTTTCATCTTGCCTCAAATACCCTGAAGGCAACATTGTTAAAGCAAAAATGTTTTTATTTTTTTATTTTCGATTTATTGCTTATAATCATTAAGTGTCTAACTGTCATTCCTAACAGCAACAAGCAGCAACAATGTAACTTGAAGTTGAATTAAAAAAAGAAATATTTTTTATGGAATTTAAATTTGAATATGAACACAATGAATTGAAATTTGCATTTTAACCTAAAAAAAACAAAACGTACATATGCGCCAGCCAACTGTTTAAACATTAACTGTGTTCTCTGATACTTAAAGTGAATTTCTTGTATTTTATTTTTTCTTTCTGTTTTCAAACATCAATGATCATGACTTTCATTGTAATGAAGGAAAAAAAAATAATTTTTTTTAACAAAAAATACATCAGCCAAGTCAAAGACATTAATTAGACATTTTTGTGCTTTAAGCATATTCTCTGTATCGTTTTCTTGTTTTGTTTTTGGTTTTTTCGTTTTTTTTCGTTAACAAACAATTACTATATGAAATATTTTGTTATAGAAGATAGTTAAACAACACCTTGGACCCCCCTCCCCCCTCACGGGTTTTTTTCTCCCCCTCATAATAGCTTATCATTATCATTTGTATATGAGGAAAATTCTTTTGGAATGAAATATTTTTGTCTTCAACAATATGCCGTTAAATTGATTGATCTTTTATTTTTCTTTTTCTTGTTTATTTGTTTTTACTCTTCTCTGTTAAATAAATAAAAAAATCATGAAAAAATTTGCATGATCAGTTGCAGCAGCAACACGCACTGACATTTCTGGTGTTCCTTTAGAAAACTATTAATGGAAGCTATGCTATGATGCTGCTGCTATACGCCGCCAGTGAACGGTGAATGCCTGTCGAGCTGCCTATTACTTCAAAATTGTATATACAAACGCTATATCAGCCTGGTTTTTGTTTTTTTGTTTTTTGTTTTTTGTTTTTTTGACATTCATTTATTTAAATTATCTTCAAAGATGTGTTCAACAATAACATCGATCAACGTGTCTATTAAATTATGATGAAATGTAAGAACATACGGATAGTTTGGCTGCGATTGAATCTATTGGCCCCATACGAATACACATGCTTCGGTAATTGTTTGTCGTTTTAGCCTGATTGTTTGTCTAACAGTCTAACTCTCTACATTGGATGGCTATTGTCTGTCGTCTGTCGTCCATCATGTTACATAAGCCTTGATGATGATCATGACTTTGGTTTTAAATGCTGATATTTGAGTTGATGGAGTTGTATTCAGTTTGTATTGTGCTGGCTGGCTATCATTGTTTAGTTGTTATTTTTAATAACATTAACCGTTGGTTTTCCTGTATCGCTGTCATTGCTTTTGATGTTTCTTTTTTACATAATTTTCTTTTTTTGTTGTTGTTGTTGTTATGGTTCTTTAAAAGTTATTATGGAAAACAGCTTTTCATTGGTAGATTTTTATACTATTCTTCTTCTTCTTTTCGTTATTAAATAAAAAATTATTACTTAACTACTGTTAATTGCCAGTTATTGGTAGAAAAGGTACAAAAAACAAACAGAGTCAATAAACACTTAAATAATGTTTTTTTTATTAAGTGAATGATTGACAAAGTGAGAAAATATGTTTTAAAAGAATTGTTCAAAGGCCTGTTTCTACGAAAGGAATTTTAGTTTTGTTATGATGGTTTTTAAAAATAATGTTACATACATAAGTGGCCGTAGTCTAGTAGGAAGTGTGTTGGCTTATTATATTATATTATATTATATTATTATATTATATTATTTATTATATATCGTAGATATCGAACAAAGCGAAAAAATATTACTTTCTAACAGAACCTCTGAGAGTAGAATGCGAAGTCAACAATAAATCCGTAGGTGCTGTTACGCATGGATAAAATTAACACACCCAAAATGAATGGTAATGTGAAGCTCCCTTGTACGCCTGACTAAGGGTTTGACCATTAAAAAAGGCCATTCCGAACGACAGATTTTTAAGAAACGTTTTCATGGCAATTTTATTTATTCTAAGAGTTTTTGCCGTTTTGTGGGAGCTGTTTGACATGGTGTTTAAACCGAGGCCTCAAGCCTAATAAGCCAACACACTATCTACTAGAGTACGGCGACTTCAGCAGTATAATCACTACAAATAAGATGAACCTTAAAAAAGAATTTCTACGAACTTCTTAATATACTATAGTGTTCACAAGAAATCATATTTAAATTTAAAAATTGCACAAGGTTCCAAATGCACCTTAAAATACCGACCTCAACATTAAATCTGAACTAATAATAAGAGTGTGTATTAAATGAAATTGAAAACTGAAACAATGACGATTTTATGTTATCTGGAATTAACTTCTGATGTCCAGAACTTACAATGCACCCGACCTGTTTATTTGTACATCCTCCATAACCAAAAAAAAACAAAGTTTAGGCAATTAGCAATATTGAATCTTCTGAGCAGTAAAATGCATGCCATTTAAATAATTCTAATATAACCCCTTAATAAATGTATTAAAAATTGCTAGAAATCATCTAGAAATCAATAACGTGCCATTAAACCTGGGTTTAGTTAAAGGTAACTTTAACTAAAGTGAACTTTAAAGTCACCTTTAACTTCTTTTCATTATTACAACCTAATGATAAAGTTAACATTTTCAAAAATATATCAGTGTCGAAGCAATGTCGATAACATTGCTCAATTAAACAAGTTGTTTTTAACGCAGTGGCAACGACGGGCTTCTTTTTTTGTTGTAATTGTTCATTTTGTTTATATTTAAAGTTGCCATATTAAAAATAATATATAATATGGCAAATTCAAACATAAACTTAACTTTAAAAGTTAAAGGTAGGATGATCCACCCTTTAGTTTAACGCTCACTTCTACCGTATTGTCCACTTATAATAATTAAAATACAATTTCTCTGCCCGTTAAAATCCTTCCTTTACATACATACATACATAATTGTCAGTCAGGATTACGACCTAGTTTCTCACACCACTTATGTTGTGTGTGTTAATTTTTATACATGAGTGGTGGGACCTACAGTTTAAAGTCGACTCCGAATGACAGATTTTTGAGAAACTTTTCATGGCAGTTTTATTTACTCTCAGAGTTTTTGCCAGAAATCTGCTGAGAGGAAGTCGCCGAAGAAATACTTTTTGTATTTTGTTTTGATGTCTGGCCTGGGGCTCGAACAATGGCTTTACGTCTAATAAGCCAACACACTACCTACTAGACTACGGCGACTTCAAATCCTTCCTTTAGTTAACTGCAAGTTGTAATAATGGTCGTAACTGTAATTCTCTGTGTGAACACTGTAATACTTCTCAAATGAAAAAAGTTTGTATCTTAAGTCTTTCGTTTACTATACGTTAGTATTGTATTGTTTTGTTTATGGATTAAAAAAGACAATAAATAGATTTGTTGTGAACATTTTTAAACGCTTAAAATAATCACCGTTAAATATCATAAAAATCGAATATGTTGGCTATAAGGAAATATCTTGAAACTTTTGCTTACGGAGAAGCATATTTAAAAAAACTAGCGTTAAATTTTCTGTTTCTGTTACTGTTATTTACAGGATATTGTAATTGTTAACTGAATAATATGAGGATAATTTAGCAAATGATAGGCAGTAAGTCAAACGGCACACGAAGCACTATATATATGACTTCAGTAATCAAAGTTTAAGTTCTTGTATTGTTGAAATTCGTTTCTCTTTAATTTTAGTGCATTTGTGTACCGTTCTGAACATAAAATAAAATGTGAAAATTTTAATTTCCAACATAATCGAAATTGGCATTTAAAAACTATAGTGACTGTCTCTAGTAGTAGCGCTTGAGTGCATCATCCCTTTAACTAAACAAGTAATAGTGAAGCCTTTTTAGCCATTTTAAGCACCTTAAATAATCGCTGCATAATATTGTAAAAATCAAACATATTGATTGTAAAGAAATAACTTTAAGTTTTGACTTGTGAGAAGAAGCTTAATCCCTCAATAAAAGCTGGCATTAAATTTTCCGTTTCAATACAGGATATTTTAAAATCAAAGTTAGAGTATATTGGAGATGGCTCAGCTAAGTATAGGAAACACAAGAGAATTGCGTTTAATTCCTGCAAATTAAGCTATACAAGCATAGTTTAGACTTTAAGCAGCCTTGAACTCTGGCTCTGCTTTAACTTTAGTGCATACCTAATAAACTAAAGATGAAGTTTCATTTCGCTTTAAAAATAAAAAAATGCAAATTTTAATTTCCTTTAAAAACCGAAACTGATGGTAAACAAATAAATACTACAATAACTCAGCAGTTAGGTTAGGGTTTAAGTTTATCAAATCTATTGTGCCTTTAAAATATATACTTATGTTGTGTGAGTTAATTTTATCCTTAAGTGGCGTAACCTACAGTTAAAATCGACTTCAAGCGACAGATTCTTGAGAACCTTTTTCACGGCAATTTTATTTAGTTCAGAGTTTTTGCCAGAAATTTGAGTAGAGGCAGCCGACGAAGACATATTTTTTCATATATCGTTTTGTTGGACATGTCTGACCTGCGGTTTGAACCATGGCCTCACGTCTGATAATCCAGCGACTACGATATAAAGTAACTTCTTTCCTATAATTCTGTGTCATACTACACAAAACATTCTTTTGTTGCCAATTCAATGACCTCTGAATCGAATACATACATACATAATTGGTCATTATAACCCTTTAGTCAGGATTACGACCTAGTTTCTCACACCAGTTATACCCCGTGTGTTAATTTTTATACATGTGTGGCGTGACCTACGGTTTAAAGTCGACTTCGAACGACAGATTTTTGAGCAATTTTTCATGGCAGTTTTATTTACTCTCAGAGTTTTTGCCAGAAATCTGCTGAGAGAGAGTTGCCAAAGTAATACTTTTTGTATTTGTTTGATGTCTGGCCTGGTGTTTGAACCCAGGCTCTACGTCTAATAAGCCAAAACACTACCTACTAGACTACGGCGTCTTCGAATACAGCTTTCAAGAAGTAATGCTTTCTTTAGTTGCACGGTTACTTACGTAATTTAACGCCTCCTCCCCCTTTCTCATCAAAGAAACTATTTTGCTAATATCCGCATAATGCATAGCATGAATGGAGGTCATTTTTTTGTAATACGTATGGAAAATAACTTTTGAGTCCAATATACGCAGAAATTATTGACAACATTTTTAAAACAGTTATTTGCATACATCTTGGGTGACTTCACAGCTGTCTAAATTACTAATAAATTATTATAACAACCCAAAGGCCAATTAAACCGGATAAAATTAAAAGAAAGAATAGAAAAAAAACAAAACTTCTATAAATAAAACGTTGTATTGCATTCGCCAGAGTTAAGCACTTGAAAGCATTCTTAGGCAATTAACCTTAAATAAATTTTAGTTGTTAATCTTCATTTTACCTCAATGTTTATGCACATCCTTTACATTTAAAAGGAGAGAGAGAAAGAAAAAAATACGACACACAAAATCTTGTTTACTCCCATCAAAATAAATTGACAAATGATTTGTAAAGAAAACAAACAAAATGAGAAAAAAATGGAGAAGAGAAGTAAACATTTGTTAAAAACGTACATATATTAAAGGCCTCATGCAGTGCCAGCTGTCATTCGAAAAACAGCACAACATTATGCATATAATGCATATGCTGCATAAAAATTCATTCACTCACTCAGCCAGTCTTGGTCTTAGTCTCAGTCTCAGTCTCCGTCATAGTGTCAGTTTATGTACACTTTGTTAGGCAAACTCAGTTCAACACTTGTTTAAAGGAAAAAGAGTAAATGATGATAAAACTTTTGAAATTTATTTATTCTATATAAACAAATTAGAAATTTAATCATAATCATCATGCTGCACAACATTTCGACATGTATCGTGTACCTGTTTGTCTATGTAGGTTGTTGGCTAATGTTCTTGTTTTACGGGTAGAAAAAAAATAGAAAAAGAAAAAGTCTAAGGCTGTAACAAGTGCATAAAACTAATAAAGTTAATTAAATTTTAATATAGGCTCTGCAATCATCTGCTGTTTTGTTTACAAACAAAACAAAAAAAAAATCATTTCTTTGCTTGTTGTTAATGCTTGACTTACAACGCTTTGGTGGAATGACATTGAACGTGTGCCTGATTGCCTAATGGCTTTTAAAAGTGGTGGCCATGTAGCATAACATATGTATGTATGCTAGGCTAGACAGGTAAATCTTAGAAAGAAAAAAAAAACCTGCAAGTATGCAGAGTAAAAGGGTTGTTGTTATTTTAGTTTCTTTGCTTTTTTTTCTGTTCCTCTGTTTGATGGCAGCAAGCAATTACACGAGAGCTATTTTCTTTTCTTTTTTTGCAATAGAAATTACAGATAATCGATCTTATAACGATCATATAGCTTTCGAGGCAGACGCACAGACAGACACACAGTATATGAAAAAAACCCATTGAAAACATTATAGAAAAAGTGTAGAAACTTGTAAAAAATTTTCTGCTTTGCTTTAAATTTAAAACCTGACGTTGCTTGTTATACATAGTTAAGGGCCTGTTTATGTCTATCATTTTATTATTTATGTTTTAATTATTTTTTAAGACTTCAAGGGAATTCTATGGAAAACAAAAACCACAGAAAAACAAAAAAAAAAACAAAAAAACAAAAAAAACAAGAAGCAAAACATAACCAGTTCCATTAAAACACTTCAAGGGTGGTATCAAACCAATCTATCCACCCATCAACAGGCCTATTCAAGACCGTTTAAAAGCCATTAATAAAAACATTTAAGCAACATAAAAACCGCTGTAATAATAAATTTGAGAAGGGAATTCTAATAGAAAAAACAGAAACCTTTAAAATTTAAATACAATTTCATAGTGAGGCAATCATTTCACCATCAATATTAATTAAAAAAGAATTGATTTTATTGGCCAAAGAAAGTTTTACTTATACAAAGTTCAAAAACCCAGTGAAGTTATTTTGGAAAAAAAACCCTTAAACTAATGATAGTCAGTCGCCTCTTTAAACAATATACATACGAGTACATATGACTTAAGCAGCGTTTCTCTTTAATTTTAGTAAAGTTACATACCTTTCTAAACATAAAATAAAATGTAAAAATTTCAATTTCCTACGAAACCGAAATTGGTAATTAAAAATACAATGACTGTTTCAGATCTAGTGTTTGAGTTCAACATCAAAAGCTATTCTTTCTTTCAACTGAACTCAATAGGTTTTCCCAGAGGATATTGCTTCTAAGCAATGATATTAGCAAAGCCTGGTCTCCTAAGGACTACCAAATTAAGCTAATTACCTGCTTAGCTAAACAAAACTTGATTAACTAAGCAAAGAAATTCTATGGTTGCAAATGAAATACATTACTTAATTCACTATTATGTCGAAAGTCATCATTTCACCACGAACTTGCTGGCCTGCTAAACTCAAAAATTTTATAATTTTTTACAAAACATTCTTAGAACGCTTTCAACGGATCCTTTAGTTTTGTGTGTATTTGATTTTATGGGCGTTTTACCTTGTTTTATACACATATTGTATCAATTTCATGTTTGTTAAAATTTTTTATGAAAAATACTCATGTTTCGTTTAATAAAAAAAATATCTCAGCATAAAAATATCAGAAAATATAATGGCCAAGGTGCTTAGCAATGGAAATTTTTTTTGCATCTCAATTCAATCTAATCTAATCCCTGCCGAATATCTTAATTTTATCATCTGGCATGCTATGACCATCGTATTGTTTTCTGGCAAATCAAATGTTTATTGTAGGAATTCAGGAATTCTTGAATCAATTTCGTAATATCGTATCAATATCGTTTATGACCACAAGAAAGAAAATGTCTGTTTAGTCATAAATGAAATAAAAATTCAAGAATTCAAAAACAGTTTTTAAAACTCTGTGATGAAAGCCTTTTTTTTTTTTTTGATGAAAACCTTTTTTTGTTCACTTCCAATTCTAAAATAAAAATTATTTGTTTATAATTTTTAGGAAAGGAAATTAAATGTTTTAGGCCATTATTAAAACTTGCTTAAAGTTGGGTTTAGTTAAAGGTAACTTTAGCTAAAGTGAACTTTAAAGTCACCTTTAACTTCTTTTCGTTATTATAACTTACAGATAAAATAAAGTTAACTTTTTCAAAAATATGGCAGTGCCGGAGCAATGTCGATAACACTGCTCAAATTAAACAAGTTTTATTTAAACGCAGTGGCAACGACAGGCTTTTTTTTTGTTGTTGTAGTCGCTCACTTTGTTTATATTTTAAGTTGCCATATTAAAAATAATATATAATATGACAAGTTCAAACAGGAACTTAACTTTAAAAGTTAAAGGTAGGATGATCCTCCCTTTAGCTTAACGCTCACTTCTACCTTAATGTTCACTTATAATAATAAAAACAGTTTAACTGCCCGTTAAAATCCTCCCTTTAGTTAATGGCAAGTTGTAATAATGACCCTCAATCCAAAATTTCTTATTACGCACATACATAATTGGTTATTGTAACCCCTCAGTTGGGATTACGATCTAGCTTCTCACACGACTTGTTGTCGCCGTAGTCTAGTAGGTAGTGTGTTGGCTTATTAGACGTAGGGCCAAGGTGCAAACTCCAGGTCAGACAACAAAACGAAATATGAAAAAAAATTTCTTTGACGACTTCCTCTCGGCAGATTTCAGGCAAAAACTCTGAGAGTAAATAAACCTGGCATGAAAAATTTCTTGTTCGGAATCGACTTTAAATTGTAGGTCCCGCCACTCATGTATAAAAATTAACGCACACAACATGAGTGGTGTGAGAAGCTAGGCCGTAATCCTGACTGAAAGGTTGTAATGGCCAATTATGTATGTATGTTCTCACACCACTTACGTTGTGTGAGTGAATTTCTTACATGAGTGACGGAACCTACAGTTTAACGTGTACTTTGAACGATAGAATTTTTACTCTCACAGTTTTCCGAGATGTCTGATCATTACATTGATAAAAACACAAAAACAATCGAAATGCATTCGATCTTTTTCCCTTTTGCTTTAACAAAAGACTTAAGAAACAAACATTGTTTCCAGTAAACAAAGACTCCTGGGCTTTTTTAAAATATTACAGTTAAATTTTGTTTTTGCACCCTGTTTAATTATGTGCATATATTTCGGTAAAACATTCTCAAATATTTCTTCTCTTTTTTTAAACTTTTTACTGCTACCATTAGCTTAATCAGAATTCTTGTTATTTGGCCAGAAAAAAAACCAAAAAAGAAAAAATAAAACATGTTTTATTTCTTACTGTTGTCTGCCACAGCCCCGAACAAGATAACAAAAAAGGCCATCATAAAAACAACAAAAATTATTCATATAATTCCCTTTCCAAAAACAATTCACAAAATCAAAAAGAGAAGCAAAAGAAAAATAAGAAAAGTGAACAGTAAACAGTGAAAATCAGCGAAAAAACGTGCATTGAACTTTTAGTGTCAAGTGTTGTAAAAGACAAAACTCTTGGGCATGATTTAAATGCGGAAATGGCATTTAAACAAAATTTTCACTTAACGTTTAATGTTCAACATTGTTTTAGTTTCTGTACCAAAAAAAAACGCAATTTAAGGGTTAACGAAAATGATTCTCATTTATAACTTAATATTTTAGTTGAAACATATTTTATTATCTTGAATTAATTTTTTTTTCTTTAGATGCATTTAAATTTTTCTAAATCGAAAAAAACCTAAGTATTGCTTTTAAAAACTGATGGGAAAAAATAATTTCTTTTTAAATTTTAAAATCAAACAAATTTTTGCTCCTCTACCTCATTGAATTTTTGTGAAATATTTTGTTACCAGCAGTTGTTTTTTATTTTATTTTGTTTTAATAACAGGCAAAATATTAAAAAAACATTGCAACATGTGTGGCTTGTTTCATCAAAGTCAGGCATGTATGTATACCATCAAATTAACCGCACTTTAAAATTATATTAAATTTCCTTTACCGGCTTGAAACACTGTAGAAAATAATATAAAAAAACAGATTTCCTCTCACATTAAAGACATTTTAATATTTTGAGATGTATGTTTGCAAAATTTATGTACATCACACACTGAGACCATAGAAAAATATCGTTCGCTTGGTAATTAATAAGTCGAATCAAATTCAAATCTACAGGTCTCCGGTTAAATATGGCATCTTCAGTTGAAGATATGGACTGGGGCCAGATCTCAACTGCTACAGAATGGAGTAAAATTGCTTATGTATTATTCTATCAAAATCGTAAATGATATACATACATAACATAATTGGCCATTACAACCCTTCAGTCAGGATTACAGCCTAGCTTCTCACACCACTCATGTTGTGTGTGTTCATTTTATACATGAGTGGCGGGATCTACAGTTTAAAGTCGACTCTGAACGACAGATTTTTGTGAAACTTTTCATGGCGATTTTATTTACTCTCAGAGTTTTTGCCAGAAATTTGATGAGAGAGAGTATCCAAAGAATTATTTTGTCATATTTCGTTTTGTTGGTGATGTCCGACCAGGGGTTTGAACCGTGGACTTACGCCTAATAAGCCAATACACTACCTATTAGACTACGGCAACTTCAAAATCACAAATGAGTGTGCCTTAAGAACGGAGTTCTATTAATATCCGTTTATAGTTTCCGTGCCCATCGATTGATGCAAGGTTAGCTGTTCATTAAATATCAATCGACACCATTTAAGGGGATATCCTGAATGCCTACGTTAAATGCTCGTAAGCTCTTACTTACTTAACTGATCATTAAAACTCTGTAGAGGGTTTGGCACATAGCTTCACCCACTAACTATGTTGTGTGTGTAAATTTTTATCCATTAATGGCAAGGTCTACTGTTTAAAGTCGATTCCGAAAACCAAATTTTTGAGAAACTTTTCAAAAAAAAATTTATTTACTCTTAGTTTTTTTTTTTTGCCATATTTCGTTTTGTTCATGATGTCTGAATGACACAATGCGTACTAGATTTCATTGACTATCTATCTATTTTCTATCACTATTTTGGTTGAATAAACAGATGCCATGTATTGTCTTTAGAACACAATGTTCTGGGCACCTCATCAAATCACATGAGGCTTTAAGATATTATGTTTGTGTTTCCATCCGCATTAGCACAATCTGCTGAATTAAAATACTCAATTGCTACCACTCCACACTTATTTTATTATCTCAAAAGCAGCGGATTCTCATCAAATAAACATGATTAGTGTTGCTCCCATACAGCTAAACAAAAGAGAATGAGATAGAATGGAGCCATAATGTTCTATTGAATGTAACCGGAATCAATTGTTTATCAACTCAGTGGGGTCTCTAATGTAAATCGGAGAAAATCAATACCAGCATTCCAATGCTAATAGGTCAGTATAAAAGTATGCTTTTCAACAAGCCTTCAAATACCTTGAAAATATCGGCTACTAGAAGAGCACTTAGGAAAACCATTCGGCAGTATATTGGGTAAAAGGAATACTTTGCCTCAAAATTAACACAAGATGGTAATTAAACTAAAAATACATTTATATAGTTTTCAAAGTTATTTTCCATGGTTTTAAGCACTATAAATAAAGGCTCATGAATAAACTACGATTAAAGCACTAGCGCTAGTATATCACTCAGACTATGAAAGATTTAGTTCGGTGGCATTTAAAACTTTCAAGAGTTTGCGTAGCAATTCACAACTGCTGTTATAGCGTAATGCTTTGTTTCGTCTTGAATTTTCAGACTTTATTGAACAAGAAGAAGAAAATTTAATTGTAGTTATAGAGTGATACCCTTCTAAAACCAGACCACCCGTTGAGCAATCTTTCTTTCTTTTTTATACAAAAAGAAAAAGAAAAAACTAATAAAACTGCAGCAAATCATTTAATTTCATAACAATTTTAATTAAAAAATTGTCGAAAGAAAAAAAAAGCGAAACAAAACCTTGTACTTCTAAAGGCCAGACAATAAAAATGATAAAAATCTTACAAATGTAACGCAAACTTTCCAAAGTTATTACATAAATGAGTTTATATAAGACCTCATTAGAACCACCCACTAGGAATTAAATGACTTTCGTAAAATATCAACAACAACAACTGCAATAGCAGCGGTAACTAAACTAACAACAAGAAGCAACTCAATTTATTATAAAATGTTAGGAAATTCGAAGATTCATTTTTGGCAGCTGCTTCAGCTTAAAAACATCACAAAATTAAAGAAAAAAAATAAAAAAATTGGAAAAGAAAATCGAATAGAATAGAATGTAAAACAACACCCGCGTCTTTTTTTTAAGGAAAATTTTAACAAGAAATCAATTGAAATTTCGAAACTTTTTTTCCATCATACTGTTAGCGAAAGTACACGAGAATTTTAACATTAAATACCTGAAAAACTAAGAAGAAGAAGAAGGAAAAACACTAAACCACACTCTACAATTCAACACAACACAAACACTTCCTGATCAAGATGAAGAAATAAAGATGAAATGAGAAAAATTGTTATTTTCGATGTTTTTTTTTTTCTTTTTTTTTTGTTTATTTGCCGTTTATTTTTGTATATATTTTGTGCCTGGTTATGTGTCTGTCTGTCTTTCAATGTGTTTTTTGTTTTTATATTTATTTCTTAAAAGTCACGTTTTTTCGCACGAATCTGTTTTAAAAACTTTGTTTCAGGTTAAGATTTTTTTTGCTTTTTTTTTTATTTTGTTTGTGGCCACATTAAATCTCTTTAAAAGCACAAATTTGGGAGTACCATGATTTTATATAATTTCAGATAAGTTTTAAGATATTTTGCTGTTTTAGTAGATATTTTTTTAACATTTTAAAAGTCTTAATAACCAGCATAAAGAAACGAATTATTTTTACCAACTGATGTTGCCATCAAATTTATATAAATTGAGTGGAAGGAAAACAAATAAACATTTTTGGAAGTAATGATAAAGCATTTCTGTGCAAAGAAATAATTACTGCAAAGAATTATTTTTCTTTCTTTTTTTTGGGTACAATAATGAAAGAATTAAAATAATTAAATTTAAACTTTTATTTATTTTAGATGGTGGTGGAAAGAATGTCATAATACAACGTGATTTGTTCATTAAACATTAAAATAAAGTATTATTCTCATGAACTTATAGTGTAGTACTATAGTACTACAGTACTATAATATAGTAGTAGTAATATAAGTAGTATAGCAGGAGTATAAGTAGTATATTTGGAGTATAAATAGTATAGTAGGAGTATAAGTAGTATATTTAGAGTATAAGTAGTATAGTAGTAGTATAGGTAGTATATTAGTAGTACAAGTAGTATGGTACGAGTATAAGTAGTATGGTAGGAGTACAAGTAGTATGGTACGAGTAGTATGGTACGAGTATAAGTAGTATAGTTATAGTATAAGTAGTATAGTAGTAGTATAAGTGATATGGTAGTAGTATAAGTAGCATAGTAGTAGTATAAGTAGTATAGTAGAAGTATAAGTAGTATAGTATGAGTATAAGTAATATAGTAGGAGTACGAGTAGTAATGGTACGAGTATAAGTAGTATAGTAGGAGTACAAATAGTATAGTAGGAGTACAAGTAGTATAGTACGAGTAAAAATAGTATAGTAGAAGTATAAGTAGTATAGTAGGAGTATAAGTAGTATTATAGGAGTATAAGTAGTATAGTAGCAGTATAGTATAAGTAGTATAGTAGGAGTATAGGTAGTATAGTAGGAGTATAAGTAGTGTAGTATTAGTATAAGTAGTAAAGTATGAGTCTAAGTAGTGTAGTAGAAGTATAAATAGCATAGTAGGAGTACAAGTAGTATAGTACGAGTAAAATTAGTATATTAGGAGTATAGATAGTATAGCAGTTGTATACAAATACAGACTTATGACCCTTTTATGCCCTCGAAGTTAGCCAACTGAAATTTTTGAGTTTGTCTGACACCAAATGTGTTTCATTAAAATCTTTTCTTTAATTGAAATAAAGATTTCAATTTATCAGAAAATTCTAAAATAGCTAAGTTTCTCCATTCACTCAGCTATTATTCAGAGAAATCCGTGACATAGCTTTATTCGGTCCTATAAGATCCCGTCTATTCCAATTATATTTGGCTGGACACATTCTGTCCCCATAAATTCTGATTTCCCAAGGATTATTCTGCTCATGTTCCCAAGTTTCGTACAATGACAGAAGATATTAAAGAAGAGAAGATGTGATGTGGAATAGCGTTTAATACAAGTCGTATTTGCTCTACTGTGACTTAGACGGTAACGATGATTTAAATTCCCTTATCAAACTTTCTGGGCATCTTAAAATTTTCTTTGTATTGTTTATGTCTTATAATGCACTTTAGTTTTTTTTAAGTATTTTTATTGCATAAAATTATATGCTATAAACTTACTTACTGTTATATGTATGTATTATGTATGTATTATATGTACATATATGTAAGATGCATTATTTCCTTCTCCCCAGTAATTAAAGGTTTATGTTTTCTTCTTGTATGTTTTTATGGGTCTTTATGACTTTTAAGAAGACAAGCATTATTATGTGAGAAAAAAAAACTACGTTATTATCGTTAACAAGTGTACATTCAAACGATCATTCTCGTTGAACATTATTTTGTTTTAATTTCTTTAAAGTTTGCTTCAAAACAACAGAAATATTCCCAGAATCATCACACTATTAGCTGGATTTGAACCTGTTACATTTGGTTTTTATTTTTTGAATCTAAAAGGCCAGGCCATCTTTTGAAACACATTGTTATGAGAAATAATTTGGAAACCAAAATATTGTTTTGAGTTTATTAATCTGTTCTAAATAAAATGAAATTTTCAAAGAGGAATTATTGAACAGAAAAGTCCATCAATTGGAAATCTTTAGGCTGAAAGCTTAACAGAATTGAAGGCACAATTATCATGAGATCGATCGGAGTTTTTTAAAAAAAACTTTGTTTGTTTCGTAAAAAATGTTTACATGTGCTGATGTAGCGATACAATCACAATGTCATTATTGTAGTTTCAAGATGTTTAAAAATCTTACTCCTTCTTTTAATTGGATTTTTATACCCGATTTGTATTGCTAAAACTGACAATTAAATTGAATTTCTTCGAAAACGTTCTACTTTCTGAATACAAGTAAGAAAAGATGTGGTGGCCATTAATTAACTTTTAAGGTTTCTTTTCATGTTGTTCACTTCACTTTTTTTTTTTTTTTTTTTTTTTTGTGTAATCTTGGGCAGATAAAAACACAAAATTCCTTTCGCATACTAAAGTTTGGGTGTTTTATTCGTTTTTTTTCATTTTCTTTTAAGGAAGAAAAAAAGGGAATTTTCGAGAAGATGCTACTTTTAAGGCAACAAGCATAAATAACGGTTGTAATTGTAATGGTTGTTTCGGCACTTTATCAATAACGTTGCTTGGGTCTTAAATCTTTTGTTTCTTGTTTGTTTCTTTTTTTTTTTTTTTGTAAGCAGCGTATGGACTGATTATTATTGCCAAAAAGTAAATGTATTGAAAGAAAGATGAGAATATTTAAGCATAAAAGGAATTGAATTTTTCAAAATGAAATATGTGGCGAGTAATTTAAGGAATAACGGTTAAAAAGATACAAACAAAATGATTACAGTTACAGAATGTATTTTTTGTCCCTGTTTAAAAAGAAGATACAATCTTTAGAATTTTGGTTTTTTATATTCGTTGTTGTTATTATTGTTGTAATAATATTCATTTTCTAAGCTTAACAGGAAATATAGCAGATACGTGAGAATTCATCTTAAATAACCCTTAATTAACCCATAAGTGTTTTAATAATTATACAACAGCATGTTAACATCAATTTACATGTTCAAATATAATTCGACACCATAAATTCTGGGAATGAATTAGTTAAAGCAGAAACAGAACAACTTAGTTGCTGTATTTAGAGATCTTGGATTATAAGTTAGTAAAAGACAAAATTAAAAAGAAGGAAAAAACAACACAAACGAACAGGAAAAAGAGAAAAGAAAACAACCACCACAAGAGTTCTTAACAGAAAAAAAAAACCAAATTGGTATACATTTTCAACAGAAAGGAAATATAAAAAAACTGGGTTTTCTTTAGTTTTATTGTTAAAGATTAGGTACGTAAAATGCATCTCTTTTTTAGCTTAACAGTTGGTCCATGTATAGCTTACATAGTGGTATAATCAGTTAACCTATTTGCTCGCAAAATGCGTGTGCTACTCTGTTTATAAATCACGTTTGATATAAAGCGCTTTAAATGGTCAGTCAGCATCAGCAGAAAACCGCTGCTGAACTGCTGTAAATTGCGTAGACAACGTTAAATAAACGTTCCAAATACATGAGATAAACATTTATCCTTATAACAACGGCATATACATGCATACACAATGCACAATGCATTTAATGCATAATATTTACACTGATGATGGCTATGGCCATGGCCATGGTGATGGTAATGTTGATGGTGCGTTATAATAGCAAATTTTCAACACAAACTACCGCTTTTAACCCTCTTGTTGGCTTCCTTTCAAAGCTATTTTAACAAAAAAAAAAAAAAAATTGTATCTAAGAAAATAATGTGGTTCAGCAGTAGAAATCAAGAAAAAAGTCTAAAAAAAAAAAAATAACAAATACAAGTTTGTTTGTTTGTTAGACAGGAGGACAGGCAGACGGACAGACACAATCTGACAGATAAAAGAAAATGTATACAACAATAAACTGACAGCTAGTAGCCACTGTATAAAATTTTACTGTAAAAAATAGACGAAATGCTTTATAATGCTTTACGTTACGTTCGTTTATTTAAAGCAGATACGAAATTATATTATAAAACTGATAGCGACTTATGCTTCCAGAGCGCTACTAACCATCCATTAAGAGATTGTAGTGCCTAATAACACATTAACTCAAGTTTACCCAAAATTTTTACCAAAAAAAAAAACTCCCGAAACTCAATTAAAAGTTTCTGTCTTAAGTCTTTCGTTTTCGGCGTAGGCTTTATAGTAACTGAACTGAAGTCAACTGAAGTTTATAAAAGAAAAATCCAATACAAATGGCTTCAGCTCTTAGGACGGACATAATAAAACTGGGTATTTACGTTATTTAAAAAAAATAAAAGAAAAAGAGACGCCATCGTATTTTTAATTCTAATTTCTATTGTTTGTTTGCATACACCTGTGCTTTAATATAACCCCATAAAAAGTCTGTGGGAGTTAAGTAGCATAATATCGGTGGCCCGTTCATACCATCTACACGTGAGATAACCATGTCTTCAAATTACTAGCGAAGGATATTCAGTGTGGCTTTAGCTGTATGACACATAGCGATGTCATGTTGAAAGCACATGATAGATGTTGCTTTAACAAGATGGGCGTTATAAAATGTCAAAGTTAAAAAAATCACTCTTGGACCCATACATACATAATTGGTCATTGCAACCCTTTAATGAGGCGCTTTGTAGCTTCTGCCACAACAGTGTTGTGTGTGCAAATTAGTAAGCATTAGTGGCGGGACCTGCAGTTTAAAGTCGATTTGAGAAACTCAGAGTTTTTGCCAGAAATCTGCTGAGAGAAAGTTACTGGAGAAATATCTTTCATACTTCAAGTTGTTGGAGATGTTTCAACGGGGCTTTGAACCGTGGCAACACATCTAATATGAAAACACACTACCCACTAGACTACGGCGACCACTGGTGGTCCACAGGCAATTTCAGTTACTTAAAGGCATTTTCCAAAACCGTACTGGAACGAGACTTCTCATCTCCTGCATGCTGTGCGTAGAGACATCGAAAAAATGCACCGAGGAGAACTTGTTAAGCAGCTTTCCCTGTAGGCCCAGCATACTGTGTTTCTGCTGATGTCGGTTAGCAATCTACACAAAACATATGCGATACATAGTTATTTTTGCTTTGAAGATGACTGGCATTTGTCCAGCCTGTGCTTAATTTTATTCGTTGATTTTTAGCAACAAGAAAAGGTTTGGATTAGAATGATCTTTCTTCGCACATGAATTGATGATGAGCACTTCGAATATTGTTAATTACCACGTTTGATAGGAAATTTGGATCTGTTAGCGAACTATTTATAGGGCTTACTATGTCCTCGTGTAGTATGTAGTATGTGTAAAATACTATTTTACTGGCCCTCGATAAAAGATGTGATTTCCTCTAATCCTTCGAAAGCGATGTACAAGGAATAACGCAATGAGTGCTTTTCAACTTGTTGAAACGGAAAACGATAAGTAGGTTAAAATACCGTAAAATGAAGAGTTAATTAATCGCGATTGCCATAACGTTATTCAACATACACAAGGGAATAATATACCCCATTTTTAGGTAGACCCTTAAATAATTTCTTACAAAGAAAAGACTTAATGCACGAAACGAAACATTCAATTTGAAAAAAACTCTTGATTTCAAAGTGGAAATTTTCCGGCTTTTGCAAACAATTATGTTGCAACTGGCTATTGAATGAAGAATAAAAGGAGATCGATAGCTAACATTTTGCCAAAGGCAAATCGAGAGAACATTGTATCGTTATATATCGCAGATATATTCCATAGCTTTGCAAAATATTTAATAACATCGAAATAAAATCCGCCCTAACTTAAGAAACAAACTCGTATACAATTAACACTTAAATTAGAAAAAAAAAGTGCAAACACACTGTAGCGTCCTGTTATAGCCTTTACATTTACCCCACAGTATATTTGTGTAACGACTTTACCCAGCACCCTGATAATACTTAAGTTTAAATGTTAAAAAGAACAACGGCGGCGCTGCGGTGGTTTTAACGTTATAATTTTTTAACAACAACAAAAAATAAACCACATCCGTTAGTTCGTGTTGCATGCTTGCATGCTTAAAATCATAAGGAAGTTTTTCTTTGCGTTTCCAACAAACAAAAAAAAAAATAAAAATAACAATGAACTGAAAAAAAAGAAGGCGTTTGCGCTTCATTGTTTAATGCGAATAACGCATTATAATTGACCGCATTCATTCATTCATTCATTCATTCACTCACTCATGGTTGCACTTGCCGCTTTATTGTTGCTTTTGCTATTACACTATAACCAACATTAGCATTCTTTGCTAACACTTGGCAGCAGGCAACATCATCAACATCAACATTCGGCAACAGTGGCAAAAATCTTTTCAAAAGTTGCAAATGTGTACACACACATTCGTGTTCATGAATTAGTGTTTTAACAGGTTCTGATTTTTGTGCTGTTGCAGAAAATACAAAAGAAAATAGAAAATGAAGAAAAAGAAAATAAAAGAAAAACAACAACAGCTGCACTGTTATAATAATTTATAATTAAATAAAATTTAAATGATTTTTCTATTCGAAATAAGCATTTAGTTTGGTGCGCACGAATGAGTAGGTTGATGGTGGATGGTGATGGCATTCATTATACCGCCACTTGCATTGAATTCGAAAATAATGTTTTTCTTAATTTTCTCATTTTGGCAAATGGATTCTTAGTATGTCATGCCATGTACTGGAAATAGTCAGAGTATTTCGAAGGAATTTCAAAAGAAAATATTTCTTTTTTTTTCTTTTCGTTTAGAAACGAAATGGCAGGCAACAATGTTGCAAAGTAACTTGTGGAAAAATAAAATAATTATACGGCATTGTAATGTATTGAGGTGATGTTTTGAAGCGAAATTTAAGTAATACCACCGCGTTCTATGGGAAAATGGTTTCTAACTGTTAAGAAATTGATTTCGAAATTTTGTTTTTATGAAAGCTGTAAGTAGCAGTAAAGCTTAAATGATTATTTAGCAAAATGCTATAATGTTTACAAAAAAAAAAATCAACTGAGTGATATAAGGCGCCACACTCTTATGTACAAAACGTTTTAGTTCGTAAGAGTTTTTTAAAATTCTTACTAAAAACAGCGAATTTATTTTAGAACCTTTGTAATATCTGATGTGTACTTATCAGGTCAATCAACATCTCCATTAAAATGAAATATGAAAAAATATTTCTTCGGCAACTTTCTAACAAAAATTTTGAGGGCCATTATTACAACTTGCCGTTGAAGTTGGGTTTAGTTAAAGGTAACTTTAGCTAAAATGAACTTTAAAGTCATCTTTAACTTTTTTTCGTTATTACAACCAAATGATAAAATAAAGTTAACTTTTTCAAAAATATGGCAGTGACGGAGCAATGTCGATAACATGTCGGGCTTGGTTTTTTTTTTGTAGTTGCTCATTTTATTTATATTTGAAGTTGCCGTATTTAAAATAATATAAATATGGCAAATTCAAACATAAACTTAAGTTACGGGAGGATGGTCCTCCCTTTAGCTTAATGCTCACTTCTACCGTATTGTCCTGTTATAATAATGGAAAACAATTTATTTGCCCGTTAAAATCCTTCCTTTAGTTAACGTCATGTTGTAATAATGGCCTTAAAAGTAAATAACTTGCAATAAAAATCTTCTCAAACATTTGTCGTTTGTAGTCAATTTTAAATTGTAGGTGCCGCTATTCATGTATAAAACCCTAACACATACAGCATTAGTGATGTGAGAGGACTAGGTCACAATGAGGGTTTGTAATGACCAATTATGTATGTACATATGTATATGCCGATAAAATAAATTAAAATTGAAAAAAAAAGTTAGGGATTTATAGATGCATGCTGGAGTGTAAAGAAGTGGTTTTTTGCAGACTAATTTGCTAATTTAACATTAAATATCTTTATCCAATCATGAATACAATAATTAAACGTGGTGATCGTCACATAATCAATCTATTCAGAAGTGTTTTAAAGTTGAATTTAGCTAAGGTCGTATAAATTCTTTTTATAATATAATGATCACAAGTTATCGGTCTTGTAACTCCGTATTGAAGAAAAATAATGTTTGTTTTTTTTTTCAAATCGCCACCATACAGTTTGAAAAATGTCTTTTTGAACTAATAACTCCATTAAAGGTTTATCGCTCGATTATTATTTTCTAATTTTATTGCTTTCCCCTCCTTTAATTGGCCACAATATAAATTGCCCAGTATTGCGGGCTACTGTGTATGAAGTGTTCAAAATAAAAGGTTTGCTTTATAATGTTGCCTTAAACAGGGAGTGTAATAACAAACAAAAAACAAAACAGAAAAGGGAAATAAAACTAAAATCAAAATACAATTCCTAAACAAAACAAAGATTACAATCGTTTGTGCAACATTGTTGCCATAAAGTCAAGAACAAAGCACACCTTTACACAACCTTAACGCCCAGCGAGTAATATAAAGTAACCAACCCCAAAGCAAAGATAACAAAAAACACAAATAGAAAACTACAACTGTTTTGTTCAACAATACTTACATATATATTTACGAAAATCGTAAATAAGTACTTACTTACCAACTTATTATTATTATTGAAATTCAGAAAACAAACAAAAAACAACAACAAAAATAAAAACAAAAAATCAAATGGAATTGTTATACGAATGTCCCTGTGTTGCTGTCTATTTTTAAGATCAACAACACGACAATGAATAAACATTTAATGAAAATTCAATGTATTGCAACAGTACTCCAATGTACATACTATATTAAGTCCTATCATACAAAAATAAGCATAAAACATATAAAAACAACAACAATTGAGACGACTATAGGCACTTGTATGGTGTATTTTTTCTTTTTTAATGTTTCTTCTTAATCAATATGGGGAAAAAGAATTTCATACTGATTTCAACACTCTCAACTGTTCCGTTTCATTTTTTTATTTTTTTTTTTATTTTTATTGTTGCCAATTGAATAGTAACCACACGTTCCATGCAATTGTAATTTATATTGATTTTAACAACTGCTGCTGAACCACCATACATTTATTTAGTTTTGTAGTTTGCTGCCGCCAATACATTTGCTAACGCTGCTACACAACACGTACGTTTATTTAAAGTTAAATTGGCAATTGCCAACGAGGAAGGAAGAAATCATTCCCAAAGCAATAGCTCTGATAAGGAAAAATAAAATTTTTATTTTTATTACCACTTAAGCAAGTAAATTTTGGTCAGATGCGGCTATACGATACCCTGCAAGACGATAAATTCGTCGCGAATGGGGACGATTAAATTGTTACAACTTTTGGTGGTAACCTATTGTATTCAAGTTGCATATCGAAGAATGCTTTACAACACATTCCTATCATACTTTTGGTTAAAACTAAGATCCGAGCATTGCTTCAATTTGTGTCTGAATTCAAGACCTAAATTAGTAGAGAGAGAGCTTTACTGAAATTTATGTGCAAACACGGACAGGTAGTTAATCAGGCACAGTGAGATGTCACGGTAACGAAAAGCTTAATTCAAGGTAAGAACAAAATGCATCTTGAATCTGTTTTCGTGTAAATAGGTTCGAGTTTATAAATTTTAATGTCAATAATTAATTAATAATTAATCAAGTATTTTAAAAAAGTTTTCAAATGATAGAAATATTTTCTGCCTGACTTTCCTATGATCCCTGGAGGATCAGGGGGCTTTTGAACGGATTATTTAGAAGACGGATGAAATTTTTCAAAAAATAAAATAATAAAGGAGTGATTTTCTGCAGCTATATTCGAACCTAGAAAGCATGGGTTCGCAAGCAATCATTTTAAAAATTGCACTACGCCACCAGACAGGCATTGTGTAGGATCAACGATAATAGATTGTGGTAGCAGGACAGGCAGAATATAAAGTTTATAAGGTTGCTGAAGTCAATTGTAGAGAGAAAAAAAATTTATCATAATATTATCCACAATGCAATGCATTTTCTATACCAGATTTTTCGAAAATGATGGAGAAATATTTTCAAAAAAAAGCAATACCTATAATTGAGTCAAAAATTCCATGGCCTTTAAAACGACATCAGAGAATAGTTGGATGAAAGCTGGTCTAACCTGATAAAACGATGTGTATTCTGTTTTTAACCAGAGTAATAGGTTAATAGGTTGTCATCATCGTAGTCTTATAGGTAGTGTGTTGGCTTATTAGACGTAAGACCACGGTTCAAACCCCAGGTCAAGACGAAATATAAAAAAAATATTTTCCCGCCAACTTCCTCTCAGCAGATTTCTGGCAAAAACTCTGAGAGTAAATAAAATTGCCAAGAAGTTTCCCAAAAATCTGTCGTTCGGAGTCGACTTTAAACTGTAGGCTCCGCCACTCATGTATAAAATTAATACACACAACATGAGTGGTGTGAGAAGCTAGGCCGAAATCGTGACTGAAGTGTTGTAATGACCAATTATGTATGTATGTCTGTAATAGGTTGCAGCAGAAAAAGTTCAGTAGGAAATAGTGTGTTGGGTATGACGATTTAAACTAAATATAGAGCAATAACGAAATGTTTTTTGAAGCGTTGTACAGCCTATTGACAAATCGACCATGAATGTTCTGAGCTGTGCTGGGTAAAAAAAATATACAATCGTTAACAAGCGTGATTGAAATAAATCTCTATTACACGAAAGAACCATTCATTACAAATCACATGCATGGGTAATATCCTACCCAACATTATCACAAACAGTATATACCACCATATTATGGTAGTGTAGGGCCAATAATTTTTAGAGTGTTGAAATGATTTATTTAATAAAAGCAATTTGAGTTTGTCTTATAGAAATGAAATCGTTTTTTAAAGGCCTAAAGGTGATTATTATCTATTTGCTGAGAGAAAATAACAATAAAATAACACAATGCCATATGGGAGATACATAAAGCAAATGGGCTTGTTAACATAGGCTGTAAAATTTTTAATACAATACATTACTACGTTAATTTCAAATGATTTATTATTAAATGATTTAAAAAATATGTATATACATGGGAGTAAGGAAGGAAGGTGTTGCTATGGAAAAGTAAATCATGGAAAAAAGGTCTTTCGTTACTATTTTAAAACCATGCTCGTTTCAGAAATTCTCTTGAAAAAAAAAACAAAATTTATCAATCCTTACATTTTGAAAGAGGACGGTTCGCAGATATTATTGTAATGTTTGTTGTTTCATACTGACATGGAGAAAATTTTAGTGCAAATATTGTGTTTTAAACTGTGCTCATATTAATTAAGCAAGGGACTGCAACGAAATACTTCCAAATATATTAATATATCGTACGCCCTTAGTTTTATCAGATTCTAATAATTGTATGAACACAATCGCTAGCATCTTTTCCTCAGGTCTGATCTTGTATTTTCTTTCGAAAATGAATGTTTTTAAAAACATATTCTTTCGAAAGTGTAGCTGATCTTAAGCACCCTTTTGCAGCATAACTGTAAGACTTCACACATAAATTTGTCAGTGTTTTTAATGATATTAAGGTTGTACACCTAATTCTGTTTTTACACGGTAGATTGGTTCCAGAAAAAACCGTGTAAAAAAAACCGTGTAAAAAAAGACACTGATCGTATGCAAAAATAGGTGATTGGTTCCTAATCTCTAAAACCTATTAAAATTAGTGAAAAACAAGGATTTTTTAAGAAGTTTTGTATTTGACATTTTCTTTTAGGGATTCATAAAATATTTAACAAAATTAAAAATATAAATAACTTAATAAATATAAAATATTTTTTGGCTTACCTTTCATCTTAATGCGTTAAATTTAATGTAACGATAGAAAAACAAATTTGCCAATAAAAAATTTCTTTACCAAACACAAAATATTAACACATTTCAATTGCTCTGGAGTTGTGCTTGTATGCACAAAAAGGGAATTCCCCTAAATTTGTGCCATTTACATTTGCTTTGACCAGTAAATTTGCTTGTACGCGCAAAAAGGGAATTCTCTTAAATTTGTGATATGAACATACTTTGCAAAAACTAAATTTGACAAAAAAATTTTAGCACAAAAAATTTTAATTCGTGCTAAATGGAATAAAATCGTGTAAAAAAAATTAAAAATATTTTATTTTCAAACCGTGTTATATCAAAACCGTGTAAAAAAAGACCGTGTAAAAACAGAATTAGGTGTATATAAGTTTTGTTGAATGGTATCAATGGCTACGAATGAGAACACAAATATCATCAGCGTATTCTAGGTCATCTACTTCATACATAAAGTGAGGCCCGAATTATTGTGAAATTCTTACAGTATAATGTTAAAGAAACTAGGTCGTAATCCTGACTGAAGGGTTGTAATGACCAATTATGTATGTATGTGTGTATAGCGTTAAACTATTGTGTTAATAAAGTACACCCCTATTATACTTCAATGAATATATACCTATTGAAGTCGACAATAGGCGTAAGATCACCTCAACCATAAGTTGAATATTCTTCTCTTCAAGTCTTTAGAAATCGAGGCTGGCAAATGATAGATAAAATATTTTGTAACGCAAACATACATAAAGAAAGCTTATGGTCCCAAACCTCCCAGATTTCCCTTAATGAGTATTTCAAGTCGCCGTAGTCTAGTAGGCCTCAGCAGACATGAGGCCTCAGTACAAATCCCAGATCAGACATCTCCAAGAAAACGAAAGGCGACATCCTTTCAGCAGATTTCTAGCAAAAACTCTGAGAGCAAATAAAACTGCCACGAAAAGTTACTCAAAAATCTATCGTTCGGAATCGACTTTAAACTGTAGGTCCCGCCACTCATGTGTAAAAATTAACACACTGGATATAACTGGTGTGTGAAGCTAGGTCGTAATCCTGACTAAAGCGTTGTAATGACCAATTATGTATGAATGTATGTGTGTATAATATTAAACTATAATGTTGAGTACACCTCAATGATACACAAATTGGGTTGATTAACCAACTTTCATGCAGTATTGGATTTTCCATTAAAGTAGAATGATTTGGCGGTGTCGATAAAATTACGATGTAATGCTAGGAATGCTTATTTCACGGATTGTTCTACTCTAATATATAGGCTGTAGACTTAATATTTTGGTTCTTATCTTATACTATAACATGTTAACTGTTAAGTTCAGAACCAATTTCTTGGTTCCCCAGGAGGATTCATTACAATTTATCATATAATCTTTTATTTTTATTAATGATTTTTAAGTTCATTTTGGAGTCTTCTACAAAATTATCACTTGGTTTTGTGTAATCACAGTTTGCCGTTCATCATTTGAATGCTGCTATTAAACAGTCTTCCAAAAGAACTTTTTGATTTAAATTACTTCATAATAATTTCATTATAATCACCCAAAATCTTATTTACCAAAACTAAACTAATGATGAGCAAGAAAAATAAAAACCTGTTGGAAAAACTCGCAATTATTTCAATTTCATTTTATTTTCATTGTATATGTACATTATTACAAACACCAAACACCCAATAGCTTTTATTGTATATTCAAATATTTGTAAATCGTAATTTCAAAGACAATTCTATAGAGTCCAATATCTGCCAAAGACTGCAGTAGAGAACGCTAACTTAAAACAGAATGTAGGCGTTTGTATAAGACTGTGTTAGAAAAGAAAAACACATTTTCTGTAAATCTTCAAATAATGCTTTATGTACGTATACTCGATAATTCAAAAGAATTTTCTCTATTTGCCTAGAATATATTTGATTATGTGTGTCGAAGAAGAAAAAAAAGAGGCAACATTTGGCATGCAACCAACATCAGTTGATAATAATCAATAGTTATTTAAAGAATAAGAAAAACATAAAAAAATGGAAAGAAGAAACATTCTAAAGAAATGGTACGTATTTTATAAGACACCATTTGAGACAACACGGCCTATAACCAAAACAAGACCACACAGAAGTCGTATTTCACTCCACAAGCATATGCACATATGAAATAAAGCTTTAATGTATTAAATTGGTTAGAAAAAGTTGCTATAGAAGTTGTTATTGTATAAAAAAAATAAAATAAAAAATTTTTTAACATTTTCACTAAAAAAAAATTGGAAAAAAGAACAGAAAAAAATTTATAGAAAAATAACGAGAAGTTTTTTTGATAAGAAACGCAATAACAGCTGAAGTAAATCTTTTGAAAATAAAAAGAAAATAAAAAAAATATAATTTTATCACAATCACCTTATTTTTATTGTAAAGTAAACAACAGGAAAAAAATATTAAAACTGTTACGGCTAAGCAAGTTCATATAGGAAGGCTGGGCCAAAGTGAATTTGAATAAGAAGAGGCAACGTCCAAGTATTTAAGAAATATCAGATATTTTTAGCTGTATGCAACTTTATTTATTTAGCAATTATTATTCAACAATATACGAGAGAGAGCTAAAATGTTCGAAATCGAAACATTTAAAATTAATACAACACAGGAGTTAAAAACAAAAATGGAAACAAATTTGAAAATCAAAGTCAAGTTCTTTATAAAATTATTACTTCGATTGGCAGACGATTATCGAATTAACCTCTTGAGTACCTTAAGATTCGTACATTCTTAAATATGAACAGGTATGATTGTTTTATTTATATACAGTGGATAGCAAAAGTCTTAGTACGGCAATATTTTGTAGCAATTTCATGAATTTTAGCAAAAAGTTTGTATACAAATTTATAGTTTGTTTATAAAACAAACAATCTTTTAATGTTTTTCATAAAACAAGAAAAAATAAGGAAAAGTTTCAGATGACTCCATAGCTACCCCCAAGGAGAACCTTGAGTAAATTTAAAATTCAAAGGCCTAATATATGAAAATGTTATTCCTTGTATTTAGTAGAATATCCCTTAAGGTTAAGCACTCCTTTTAACCCATTTTGGAATTGAATGTACAAGTTTTGTTGAATGTTTTCTGGTGGCACCATGAGCAAGTTTTTCGGTTAACTTTTGTTTGAGGTTTAGCGATTGTGTAACCGTTCTTTCAAATGATCTCCTAAATACTCTCTTGAAGTCATATCGGGACTTTGTGCAAGATTATTAAGCCTGTGGGGACTTTTTTTTTGTCAAAATATATTGCCGTAGATATATCCAGAAGATATAAAAATAATAAATCGAAGATATAAATACAATGGGATCACGTCTTAAGATGTTAAACCCAAACAATTTTTTCATGTTTTTCTTCCCAACGAAAAACGGAGTAGGCAGTATCTAACCAAGTACTTTCGATAACTGCAGTCTACTTTCATAGGCTTTCGATCTATTGAGAATGTATTTGCCTTTAAGTACCAAGCTTAAAATAAGCAGTTTTAAATCATGATCATATGTCACTTAAAAAGATCAATGAAACTGAATTTATTGTAAACCAATTTACATGTACATACATACATTGAAAACTTACTCAATGTTAGTTGTATTCGTCAAGGTCAGACATTAATCTGTAACTTTTTAGAAACCTTTAAAAAGGGTCTATAATATCCGCCAACATCAACTTGCCCAACATAATCTTTAATTAATCAAAACAGTTCCTTGCCCTATGCTGATAATACCAATTTGATTGGTAGAACATCACCAACAATGAATTCATTAGGCCTGATGTCTTGGCCAGTTGGTTTTTACATTGAGCAATGGTGCAACAGCTGATAACAGAGCTGTCTTAGCCAGTTAATATTTAGCAAGCCTCTGAAAATTGCTACGATCAAAACTTTTTCCAAAGAAAACAGAAGTTAAGCGATGATGATGGTTTCTAAAGTGGCATAAACGAAGCAAACTGAAATAAAAATCTTATGCTGTTAGCAATGCTAATATCGGGCGAGAATGTCAACCTATTACGGGATTAGTACGGAACGAGTTTGATCTAAACTGGTATATCGATGGCCTTAAAATGAGCAACAGTATCTGTGCTGTGATGTACATGAACCCATCTGAAGCACACCGATCTCACTGGTAAAATAAACAAGTTTTCCTTCGAGTTGAACAGAAGGCTCAAGACAATAACCGTATACATTTTCTCAGACAACCAGGTTGATTTGAAGGTTAGGTTTCAAAGGTATATGAAACGCTAGCGCTTAGAAATAGATATCAATTGTTTTGAGCAAATGGACACCTCGGTATACTGGCAAAGAATCTGCATAGACATTGGCTTAGAAGGCCACGAAGCACCACTTTGTCATACCGTATAATATTCTCAATCTAAAGAATTAGCGGCAAATTAACGAATACCTAAAGCACTGGAAGCCCGAGAATGGTTAGGCACACAAAAGCGACGATAAGTTTTCAATGAAACTCCTGAAAGAATTTCTTACGAAGGGACTGACAAAAAGGGATGTGGATGTGTTTGTAGTCCTTAACAGATTAGGATGAAAAGGCACAAAATCTCAATGTGAACGTTCAATAGATCTGCCAGAGTACAGAGAGCTACAACTGTAATCAGACATCTATCGTATTTCCGTTTCAAAAAAGTGCCAAATAATAGCCGCTACGAATGCTGATATTTTGGTTGCAAAAAACGATAAGTTTGACGGAGATGAAATTAAATTTACAACAATTACCCCAGTATAATAATATTCATTATAAACCGGGAACAAAGTTATTCAAAACATTGTTTCAACTTCAATATGTGAACCAAATTCATCCCATTTAGAAGACACCACTTCGTAAGACATCTAATTGGGGCTGCTATATCTCGGAAGGCCAGACCTACAATTTTTAGGCATAACAAGGGTACTCGATTCTAATTCTGTCGCTAAAAATATCATAAAATTCGATTTACTTATCCTGTTCAGTTTACTGACATTCCTGTATGGAGCTACAACACATTGATGAAATAAGTAAACTTAACGCACAACCCACCCCCGTTTATTTTTCAATATGAGTGTTTTTTAACTGCTCGAGTTATATATATTTTTTGTCATACAACAAGCAAGCAAAAGAGCAAAAAGAGCCAAGAAAGAAGATTGAAAAACCAAAGATGTGCTGTTATTGCCATTTTTAATTGACAGAAATAAATGTTATTGACAATCTTTATTTTTTTTTGTGCAACATATCCAACAACACCACCGCTATGGCTAGCAAAGCTTTATTATGGCCACTGTCCTCCTGCTGATAGCCGCCGATGGAGCTATTTAAGGCGTTTTGTTGTATATTTTTGTGTGTATTTTCAACAGTTGTCATGATATTACAACATTGATAGGCATAATTTTTTTTCAACTAAAGCCGTTCTTTTTACTATTTTCGTCTTATTTTCATTTCGTTACGAAGATATTGTTGATTCTATGCAAGACAATACCTGAGCTTTTGTTTTTCTTCTGAAAATAATGACAATTGTATGGAGGTGATCGCCTCATGTTTTGGTTTGTATGGACAAGGACGTTATTACTTTAGAAACCGTTTTTTTTTCGTTAGTGTATCAAGCATTTTATGCAATATAAGCCAATGCATGTACATATGTACTTATATATGTATGTATGTACGGTTTTTGGTTATTCAATACTTTCTTGGATTCTTATAATTTTCTTTTTTTTTCTTTTTTGATGCTTTGGCTACACACAGATGTTAGATTAAGTTTATGGCATGTTCTGCGTTTATTCTTTGACTTGCCTCAAAATGTTGCTGTGTAGTTATCGAGCACCTCTATTACGAACATTCAATTCATTATTGATTGTTTATTTTCAAAATTAAATGAGTTCAGTAATACTGATAGACTGGAAAAAAAACGAAAGAACTTTTGTAACAAGATATGGTCCAGGAATTTTAAACAAACAATTTGTGTGTTGAAATATGTTATTTAAGTGTACAGACATACTTATATTTTGTAGGTTAGGTTAGGTCGGAGTGGTAGTTTTGATATCAAAAAGCATTGCATAACAACAAAAAAAGAGAAATGTACGTTGAAAAAAAAAACAGTTTTAAGACAATTTAGAGGATAGGTTCACCCTGTGCTACGACAGCACACTTGTTATCGATTATCATTACAATGAAGAATTTCCTTTTCGGAAAAAGTGAAATTAAGTACAGACGGAGAGGACGTTAAACCATATGTCCTGCCTCTCATGAATTAAATAAACACGAGTGGTGAGCAAAACTAGCAGGATAGACAGACGACAGCCTGTTAATTTACATTAACAGTCTTAATGACGGTAACGCACAAAATCAAACAGCATTTGTACCAGAGATCTGCAATGTGTATTCAAAAAGATGAGTAGAATCGAATCATACTCACAATTTCTGATACTTATACGGATTCATATTCATGTCAATATCATATTCGTACTACTCATATTCAAAGTTTAAAGTACTCATCGTACTCATACTTAACAATACGCATGATGTTGTTGATTTCGATTCTCCATGACTCATCGTATACACCAATCACAAAATAAGTATGATTCGCGTACGAGCACTACAATAATCACTAGAAGGTTGTATGTTTGCTTTGCTTGCTGTCTTTGCCTTTTTCTTTTTTCCTTTTTTTGTAAATGCAACAACAACTAAGACTGTAAATTTTAATGAATGATTCGAATCACTCGAATCATTTATGAGTATTATAAGTATTTTTCTAAATTTAATAAATCTGAATGAATAGGCGTATGAACCAAACATATTTCGAATGTTATGAGTTTGATGTCAACGTTGTACTCATACTCATTGCACTCACACTAATAAATCAATGTTGTAGTGAGTACGAATGAATCATAGTTAAATTTCAATATTGTTGACTCACTTATATTCAAAATTTCATGAGTACTTATGAGTACGAAAAACGATTCATTGCTGATCTCTGATTTGTACTGAATTTAGTTATTTCAGTATGGCAATACTCTTTAGATCTCGAAATGCAGCAAATGTCGTCTGTCAAGGTACTATTTTAATGCACATTCATTAGTTTTTAAAATAAATTAAACTATTGTTTTTCTGCAGTATAAGCGATTATCCTAAGTAAAGGTTATAATGACTAATGTAGGTATTGAATGCATTTTTAATAGCAACCCCGGTGTCAAAGATCAATTCAATAGCATGTACATTGTACATTAAGTTTATGAAGTGTCGTCTAGTGAACGCTACTATTCGACCATATGGTTAGCTCTTTTAGAAAACTTTAATGTGCTAATCTTTTATTGATTTTAATACCTTGAAAATGTAAATTCAATTAAAAAATTTATATTTCATATGATGTATGTATAATTTAGTAATTGTAGGCTTTTATATATGAATCCTTTTCAATTTAGAAAATGAATTAAAAATCGAGCATGTTATTACAAAAATTTCAGATAAAAATACTTTGCTGTTGTCACACCCGTTACATTAAATAAAATTTTTTGGGGTTTTTTTAATCGTTTAAAATTAAATTTCATGTGTTCAATAACAAGAGCACTATAATAATAATTAAAATTTTTTTTAACTAAAATTATTTGCTTAATGTCACACCCGTTATGTACATAAAATATTGCTTAGGAACGTGGTCTTAAGCATACTTTACTTATTTGTTTTACTATTTTTTCTTTGTGGGATTTTTTAATAATGAACTACAAACATCACCTTTTTTTACTTTAACAACTGAAAAGAAATATTTTCGCATTTTTCTCCTTTTTTTTAAAACTTTAAAAATCAATAAAAACAATAGTAATAAAAACATTTTAGTACCACTAAATCTAATTGTATTGTATTCTGTATGTGTTTGTATTTCTTTGCAGATCGGCCAATTATTACCGTGCCACAAATATTTGTGAATTGTCTGAAATGGATCGCATAACATTGGCTGGTACAAGTGCATTCCAGGCTCAGGATGGTAGCGATTATCTTGAAAACAATTGTGCCGAAGAACCAAATAAATTATGCGAGTTTAAACGTTTATCGGGCAGAATATTGAAAACAGTAGATTCAGTATATCAGGATGTTGGCAGTATTGATGAGTGCCGTGATTTGTGTATAAACTCACCATACAGGTAAGAATAAAAAAAAAACAGAAATAAAAACAACGACTCAAAAAGAATTTAAGCCAAGACTATAACGTTGAGGAGGACAATAATCATTTAACTACGACGATATAAAATGTTGTAAAGAGAGATTTGAAATTTGAAGAGGAACACGAAGGCGCACTAGAAACTAGCCGTGCTTAGAGCAGAGCAGAGCAGAGCAGCGCAAAAGATGGCAAAATGGTTTTAGAAAAGAGCAGTGTCTACCGATTGCTAAACAGTGGTGTGGATGAATAAGGCAACTATTGCAACAGGTTACTGCTGCAACATGCTGGTTAATGTTTATTTTATTTTTATGTTTTGTTATGGTTTCTGACATTTGGGCCCAAAACAAAAAGTAACAAAAACCCCGAACCAAACATATCCACTCCATAATGGTCAAACTGTTGTTAAGTTATTTATGATTTTAGCTTATTGAGTATAAACGCTGAGCATGCTACTATTGCTCTGCTCAGTTGAGTTTATATTTCGGTTGGTACATAAAATTTATTATGCTCTGAGGTGTTCTCATTTTTTATGGTCGATTGTATTTGAAACGTTTAGATTTGCGTTACAATGAATTTCATACGTACAACACAATACAACAAAACACAACAAAACGATTATGTGTTAAGTTACGAGCTATTTTATATGCCATAGATTATGTTTGGTTACGTTACGTTACGATATTTCTAACTTATTTAATACATACATACATATATTTTTTATCATCCATTATATTACAATGGACGATGTTGTTGTTCTTCTTCTACTACCTTCTTCTACTACCATACTTAAGACTTCGTAACGGAAAGTGAAGATGCGATGATGATGAGTGTTTATGACAGTGTTTATATGCAGCCAAATACATATTTATAGCTGGTAATAGGAGCCATTTAAGCCTAGCCTGTTAGTAGAAATATTAAAATAGTTTCTAATATTCAGTGCTTTTTTATTTTTTTTTTCCAAAGAGATGAAATAAAAAACATGGTAAACTTTTATTGTAAAATTGTTAGGCAAACGCCAAATGTTATAAATGGATGTTGGTCGAAACTAATTAACAAATTAAGAACAAATCCCATTATCGTAGATTAGTTGTAATAGAGATTGTGTTCTTCAATTACAGTTTGTTTTCGGCAAGTTAAAAAGAATTGAAATTTTGATAAGCTCTGCCATAAAATAAAGATTTCCTAGTTGGAAACACTTATAAATTTGACCACTTAATGGCTTCAAAAACTTATTGTATACCTCAAAAATAAACGTCAGAAGTTTTGGGCAATGAAGACAAATGAAGAAAAACAAAAAAAAAAAGAAAAAAGAGTAGAAAAACGCAAATAAAAATTAAGAAAAACAGAACAAAGGAAAGGAAGGAAAGCAAAATAATAGCCAACCATTATGCCTCAAGTGACAAATTATACTTCTGGAGATATCTCCCTAGAAAGTCAGTCGCATTTATGAACACAATTAGAACCTCAAATTCAAAGTTCTTTAGATTTACCACTTCCTTAACAAATCGACTAATTGCAGACAAGAACAGTGACTTAAAACATGGCTTTTGGTTTCCTTTGCGTCTTTACATAACCTACAAAAATCAGAGATTTGCCTATTCCATCTGCTGATCATATGTCTATAGGGACTATACCCTTTTAGTACTCCTCTAATAGCTCTCATCTTGGGACTAATTTCTTACTTAAAGAATTGCGCCTTGGCCATAAGGCTCTTGGAAACCTGCAGTTTGTTCTACATCTCCATGCATGATTTGTGAGTGAATCGAAATTTCCTTAATTGCAAAGAAGAACACTATTGATGGTGCAATCGACTCCTCTTCTGTAGCAGCTAAACATTATCTTGGCAATTCATAACGCCACAAAGGGCCACAGTGTGAACTTGCCTGTAAAAGACAAGCTATTCACTAAACTAACCTAACGCGACAACAACCAGAAACCTGGCATAGTGCAATTAGATTATCCAACTTAAAATCGCTTAGTAGGCTTTTACAAGGGCTTTAAACAAAAAAAATTCAAACCTCATGAACTGCACAATAACGAAAGTTTCTCTAAATACAGCTTAATTAACAGAAAATATTTCATTACAGATGCCACTCGTATGATTTCGGTGATACTGGTGATATGGTCTGTCGTTTGTCCCATCATAGCCGTGCCACATTGTCTGATGTAAAGGATCCCTACTTGCCAGTACCCGAAGCTGCTACTTATGAATTATCGTCCTGCTATAATGTTACAATTGAATGTGGTGCTGGTGATATGGTGGCACGTATACGTACCTCTAAACTATTCGATGGCAAAGTTTATGCTAAAGGATCGCCGAAATCATGTTCAGTAGATGTGAAAAACTCTTTGGAATTCGAATTGAGAATGGGTTATCAGGATTTGGAATGTAATGTTAGACAGCAAGGTTCCGGTCGCTATATGAATGATGTTGTCATACAGCATCATGACACGATTGTCACTTCATCGGATTTGGGTTTGGCGGTGACTTGTCAGTATGATTTGACCAATAAATCGGTATCGAATGAAGTCGATTTGGGTGTTAAGGGTGACATTGAACCGGCCTTGTCTGAGGAAGTTATTGTAGACTCTCCCAATGTAATAATGAAGATTACTTCACGGGATGGCAGTGACATTATGCGTTCAGCTGAAGTTGGTGATCCTTTGGCATTGAAATTCGAAATTATGGATGAATCCAGTCCTTATGAAATCTTTGTACGCGAATTGGTGGCCATGGATGGTGGTGATAATGCTGAAATTACGTTGATCGACTCAAATGGCTGTCCTACCGATCAATTCATTATGGGAGCGATTTACAAGAGCAGTTTGTCAGGCAAGGTGTTGTTATCACATTTCGATGCCTTTAAATTCCCCTCTTCCGAAGTGGTACAATTCAGAGCATTGGTAACACCCTGTATGCCTACCTGTGAACCAGTACAATGTGATCAGGATGGCTTGAGTGGTGCGGAATTGAAATCTTACGGACGTAAACGTCGTTCTCTTAATGTAACAGGTGAGTAGTAAAAACCCCGACAATAACACCAATAATGAAATCTAATGCCTTAACAATGACATTAATTTCATTTAATCAAAAACAAACGGAAGAGAAACAAAAAAAACAACAGCAATAGTAAAAAAAACAAACAAAATGTTTGAAACTGTAGCTGCTCCTGGCCATGATGGCAAGATATGGATGGTGGTGGTGATGATCATTATCGCCAGCGTCATCAGGAACAGCAACAGCAGCAGCAGCTGTAATTGCTGGCAGGAGCAATTCAGCTGTGTGCTATTGCTGTCGTTGTTTGTATAATGATAACATTTTATTTTATCGCTTCATTTCATGTTTGCTTTTCGCCATTGACTTTTTTCTTTTTACTTTGATTTTCAGCTTCCTTTGGTGAAAATCAGTACCAGTACCAGCATTCTCATCAGTTGAGAAGAGAACGTCGTGAAACTACGAAGAAACCTAGTCAAGAAGATATGCTTTTGGTACAATCAATTCAGATCACTGACAAATTTGGCTTCGATAAACAACAGCAACAACAATCGAAAGGCAATGGTTACGATACAAGTGAAACTGTCTTCATTGCCAGTGATGTAACAACACAAGGATTCTGTGTTAATGCCATTGGTAAGTTTTGAAAAACACAACCAATCGAACCGACACACAAATACACAGACAGACAGACGGTTAGCTAGAAAGTCACTTAGACTGACACTAACTAACCTGGAACCTACATACATAAGGAGTACGTACATACATACCACACTAAGGAGTACGTATAGTGATAGTGTAACAGACTGAGGTATTAAACATTATTATGCTATGTTCCTCATCATGTTCTAGAGACACAATGTTGATTTCTAAGTTAGCTGTTGTGTGTTATAGTCTCTAATCCGAAAACCTAAACGTGCTTAGACGATTAAGGTTTAAGGTTGTTCTTATTATTTCATATTTTTTTTTGTTGTAGTTTTTTGTTTTTGTTTTTCATACCTTATTTCATTCATCTGATATCAGGAATTGTTTACAATGTTCGTCGTATAGGGAGAAGAGGAAGCAGTTTACGTTGGATTTGTTTGGTTAAAGAATAAAAAACTGTTCCATGTACAAAGCTATCTCGTCGTCTGTTTCGTAGAAGAAGAGAAAGGTGTGCAATCAGGCGTTAAGCTTTGACGTAATTGTTTTTGTTATAATTTAACTGGTATATTTGATCTATGATTGTAAAATTTAATGACTTCAAAAGAACAACATGAAGAAAAATCTTTTTCTACACTCAGGGTTTTAATTTCCCCACCAACAAAGCAAAACAAGAATAAAAAGTACAAAAACAAAAATAGTAGGAAAAGAGACGGACGACAAGTGTAGTTTATGTAGCTGTAATTTGCTTTTTTCGGGTGTTCTTGTAGATATAACTACAAAAACAAAAACAAAAGCAAAAAAAAATTAAAAACGAAATTTAATGTGGGAAAAAGTTATTTGGAGGTTCGGCTAGTTGGCCATAATAAGCCAGAGATTAAGCATGATGTTCTAATATTGTGTTCGAGAAATGGAAGAATTAAATTGAGATTAAAACACTCCCTTTTGAATGGAACCAAAAGCCAAACTGAAAGCATTTTAACAAAACGCCTACAAAGTATACAACAGCTTTCAATGGACCATCGTGTACAGCTAAAAAGACATAAATTATTGGATTTGTAAGTTTGTAAGGCTTTGAAAGCGAATAACATGGTGATGAAGTTAAGTCATAATGATTTACTTGTAATGGAAGTCCAACAATAACAGGTGAACAATACATATTTAAACGTTTCAAAGCTTATTGTTTCTGATGTAAATCAAAGTTTATTTATACCAAAATACCACCAGGATTGTATAAATTCTGCTAAGTTAAGAAATTCTTCTAAAATAATGTTTTTTAATCCTAAAACGTAATCAGGATGTACTTCTTAGCTCAACTATTAGTACAGAGAGTACCCTTTTTTGTTTTTTGATTTTATAACACTAAGGGCCATTATTACACTTGCTGTTAACTAAAGGGAGGATTTTAACGGGCAAATAAATTGTTTGTCATTATTATAAGTGGACGATAATGTAGAAGTGAGCGTTAAGTTAAAGGGAGGATCATCCTACCGGTAACTTTTAACTTAAGTTTATATTTGAACTTGCCATATTATATATTATTTTCAATATGGCAACTTCAAATACAAACAAAGTCAGCAAATACAACAAAGAAAACTAGCCCGTCGTTGCCAATGTTTTTAAATAAAAATTGTTTAATTTGAGCAGTGAAAAAGTTAACTTTATTTTATCAGTAAGTTGTAATAATGAAAAGAAGTTAAAGGTGACTTTAAAGTTCACTTTAGCTAAAGTTACCTTTAACTAAGCCCAAGTTTAACGGCAAGTTGTAATAATGGCCCTAACAATGTTGTGATAAAATAAATTTCAATTTTTAATTTGTTGATGAAAAATATGTCGAAATGCTCTCACTTCTTGTAACACTGTGACTGGCCGTTTTAGTGGAGAAAAAAAACACGTTTATATTCAGTGAGCGCGTAATCTTAAAGTTAACAGTAATACCGGTTAATAATACTGTGTTAATTGCTCTGACAGATGACAGCCTCACCAGCATATAACGATCGATGAGCAAGCTTCCAGAAAGTCCATTTTAACTCCAAAAAAAGGTAACTTTATAGCACAGCGATGAGGCCTTTCGAAAGCATGAATGCATAGAAGCTATGATCATGTCAAAATCTTAAATACAGATAGTTTAGGATTTTAGTGTGGAGTACTTGACACCTGAACGTGTTTATGAATCTCTTTACCTCCCATAGAATATTACTCAAGAATTCGCTAATGGATCGATCTCACTCGACAAAACCAGATTCCGATCAATGCGGATTAGTCCCTTAAACAAAGCGATTATTAACACCATATTGAATGGGGTCAAATTTACTGACAGTAAAGCGATCATTAAGTTCGTAATGTGTCAGATTATTCAAAAATACCGGTTGTCTCTGATAGAGGTGGCAAGACATTCAAGTTTTAACCTCAGTTGGATTGTGAAAACGTGACAGTTAGGACGAAAGCTAGTACAATTAATTAAAACGAACTCAGACACGAGCAAAAAATAGCTTCTTTAACTGCGACTTCTACATCTCCACATATTTACCAGTTTTCCTCTTTCCTGTGGATTTCAGTCGTCTCCTGTAAGGATTTGTAGATTTATAGTGTTTCACTTTGAGGTTGCCTAAAGGTTTTAATTTCATTCTATCAAACCTCAAACAACTGTTTATAAAAACTTGAAGAACGTCCTACATTTCGCTATACAACCTTTCCTTATTCGAGTTCATAAGTCTTCGGCAGATTAACAGATTTCTGGCAACTTCCTCTCAGCAGATCTCTGGCTAAAACTCTGAAAGTAAATAAAATTGCCATGGAAAGTTTCTCCAAAATCGGTCGTTAGGGTTCGATTTTAAAGTGTAAGTCCCGCCACTCGTGTATAAAATTGATACATACAACATAAGTGGAGTGTGAAGCTAGGTCGTAATTCTGACTAAAGGCTTATAGTGACAAGTTATGTATGTCTTCTGCTAAGCCAATTACATTTATCATGATACTGAGGAGATACTGAACAGAATGAAACTACAGTATTAATTGATGTGTTGTCGCTAACAGTAATTGGATGGGGGTTTTATGGAAATATTGATGGACAATCCGACTGCGGCAGTTTCTCAATATCGTTTAACATTGTAGTTATGTCTGTATGAGCAGGTAGGGCCCATAATAAACAGAGAAAATCAATAACGTTAACCTCCGCCAACTTGATCGATGAAGAGAGCTAACTTAAGATAAATATTATAAAATATGATTTTTGAACCCGATCTTTAAATAATGAACGTTGTTTTAAAGAAGACAGAGATTGTCATTGGTTTATACACAAGCGGTAATATCTATGAAATCATCTGTAATATTTGATAATTTTAGTAGCATTTAACGACATATGTACAAGCCACGGACTAAAGCATTAAAGATAAAAAAGCACAAAATTATTGAGTGTAAATTCTAATCTGTTTAATTTCTTTTCAAGGTCTCATTGTTGCCGCCACCGTTTTCTTATTGGCTCAATTGGCTGTAATTGCCATTTGGACTTATTTGTATCAAAGACGCCGAAAACTACAGCCCTATAGCAATGAAGGCATTGGCAGTGCCTCTAGTTTTGGCTCACATACAACATCGTCCGCTTCAACCATGCAGGGCAGTGGTAACATACCCAATGCGAGATCAGAGTCATTATGTAAGCTATACGATGGAGGATTTGCAGCAAGGCATGGACGTCAATTTTAAAGAAAAAATTGTAAAACGAATTTCATAGTATTTCAAAAGCAAACTACAATAAAAAAGGATACCACCTTAAGGAAATGGTAAAAATTAGAAGAAAAATAAAACTTGCCACAGAGAACAGAATTTTAAAAAAATTTAAATGCAAGTAAAAATATTAATAAGAATAAAAAAAACCAGAAGCCATTTAAAAAAGAAATAAAAAAAGAACTTAAAACAGAAGACGAAAGTTTAAATGAAAATGCTGGAATGAATAAAACAAGCAATAAAAAAGTTAAATAGTAACAAAATAAAAAAAAAACTTAATGGTGCCGGATAAGCAAATTAATAATAATAACAATAATGAATATTAAAAAGATAACTCGAGGGCAATATTTATTATTTTATTACATAACATTTAAACAAAACATTTTAAAAGTAAATCAAATAAATGTTTAGGTAAACTTTCTTTTATAATTAAAGCAATATTGAATAGGATTGCTTTATGGTAAATGCAAAAAGAATACATTTTAAAACATAGTCTAAACAAAAATAAATTTTAAGCAAATTTTTTTTTTTTATATATTAAACGATCAAATATAATGAAACAATTGGAAAAAAGGACGACTGATTAAAAATATAAAAAATATTTAAGTTTAACAGAAAAAAAAATGAAAAAAAAATATTTTACTTTTATTATTAGTTTCTTAAATAGCAAAAAAGAAAATAATAATAAAATTATAATAAATAATAAATATATTATGATTATAAAATTTAAGTGAAACAATAGAGAGTAAACAGTTAATAGAAAACCAGCATTTATATTTTATATGTTCTATTAAAAAGAAGCAAAAAAGAAATTAAAACGAAAAAAACCAACAAAATTTAATAATAAAATAAATGTGTTGGTTTTTTTCAGTTTCAGGCAATTAAAGCTTAAAGAGGTCAATTAACAAGCAATTTAATTAATTTGTAACTAAGTTTTACCACAAACATTTTTTTATTTTAATTTTTCAATTTATTTTATTTTAATAAATAATAGATAAAACTTTGCAATATAATTTAATTTAACGCTAATTCTATAGGTTAAAAGAAAAACATATTTTTCGCCACAAAACTTTAATTAAAAATTTTCATAACAAAAAAATTTATTTATTTTTCACTTGTCCTTTTTTCTATGTTTAATTTATTACGTTTACTTTTTTATGTTTTTAATTTTTGTTTTATTCTAAATGTGTCTATTTATTTCGGAATTTAATTCTAAATAATAATTAATTTAATTTTAAGTTTTTTAAAAATAATTTCAAATAAAAAGAGAGAATTCTACTACTTTTTGAATTTTTAAAAAATGTTTTTTAAAACGAAATTCTTATTTTATAGAGAATAGTAAAATGTTAGTCTTATTAAGTAAAGATATTTAAAAGAAAAACAAATAAAATTATTTCTCTTTTATAATTAAAAAATAGTAGAAAGTATATGAACATTTTGTACTCCATACTTCTTTTTTATTTAATAATAAAATCATAATAATATAATAAAAAAAACCATTCATATTTTATTACTGAAGAAAATAATAAATATTTTTCGAAAATTCCAAATGCAAAATATAACAAAACTTCGCCAATGCTATTGACATACATATATAATAGGTCATTACATCCCTTCAATTAGAATTACGACCTAGTTTCTCACATCACTTATGCTGTTTGTGTTAATTTTATACATAAGTAGCTGGACCTACAGTTTGAAATCGTCTTCGAACAGCAGATTTTTTGAGAAACTTTTTCATCGATATTTTATTTACTCTCAGTCAGAAATCTACTGAGAGGAAGACGGCAAAAAATATTTTTTTATTTCATTTTGTTGAAGATGTCCGAGACCGGGGGTTTGATCGGAAACCTCACGCCTAATAACCCAAAGCACTACCTACTAGTTACGGCGACTACTACAATGTTATAAAACTTATTGTAATTCATTCAATTGATCACCCACTTAATATCGGGTGGGCCATTTATCGGTTTAATTTTAATTTAAAATCTAGCAATACTTATTTCATTCTATTTTGTCACAAAATTCAGAATATTATGTTCATTGAACGTATATTATCGATTTTGCCAAAAAAAAAAAAAAAACATATTTTCGGACGAAGCTCATTTTCATCGTGGTGAGTACTTTAATAAGCAAAATTACCGTATTTGGGACTCAGAAAACCCACACGTGGTCTTATAGAATCCAATGCACCCATTACGAGTGACTGTTTAGTGCGGCTTGTGGAGCGGAGACATCATTGGCCCATATTTCTTTGAAAAGGAGGATAGCGCAACCATTACGGTCAATGGAGACACCTATCGCACCATGATAACCGATTGTTTGTACTCGCTCTTCATGATGCTGATGTGAACGATGTTTGAGTTCAACAGGATGGTACAACTTGCCACACATCTCATGCCACAATCGATTTTTTGAGTCAAACGTTTAATGGCCGTTTAATTAGTCGAAATGGTGTTGTTAATTGGCCGCCAAGAACAACTTAACTCCGTTAGACTATTTTATACGGGGCGCTGTTAAAGAGAAGTGTTATACCGACAAACCAGAGACAATTGAGCATTTGAAGGCAAACATGTGTAATGCCATTGCCGAGATACAACCCCATACATTTGAAAAAGTACACGAAAATTGGTCCAATCGAATGAGGTACTGTGAGGCCAGCCGCGGCAGCCATATGAAAAAAAATAATATTCCATTTCTAACCGAAACAATTGTACTTCACGACAAAAAATAAATTTTGCAAAATTTCAAACCGTTTTTATTTTATTGTATTTTTTAATTTAAACCTTTAAATATATGTATATCTTTAGAAGAATCCCAACATCCTGATTTGACAAGGCTTTGAAGGAATAACATGGACGAGCATATTGCCGCAAATCAAAATCATATTGACAACTATTCCCTGTACAGAGGCAGCTCGTAGCATAGTATCAGGGAATTGTTTGGAATTTTCTTCGAGCAACGCAAAGTATATATGAACCTGAACAACTAGTGCACCTAACAAAACCTTTTTGTAACACTTGTATGTGGAAGACGTGTTTAAAAATTTGGATTTATTTACGGTTCACAAATTTGTAAGCAAACAATATTATCGCCGGTAAGAGTGCGAGTAAGGTAATTTATACTAGCAAGTGATTCTGTGATACCAAATGTCTGCATCAAATTGATTTTAAGCAACTGCAATTGTCACAGAACTCTCACTACTCCTTTAAGCAAGGTGAGAAATACATACATAATTGGTCATTACAACCCTTCAGTCAGGATTACGACCTAGTTTCTCACACCACTTACGTTGGATGTGTTATTTTTATATATGAGTGGTGGGACCTACAGTTTAAAGTCGACTCCGAACGACAGATTTTTGAGAAACTTTTCATGGCAATTTTATTTACTCTCAGACTTTTGCACAGAAATCTGCTGAGAGGAAGTCGCCGAAGAAATATTTTTTGTATATTGTTTTGATGTCTGGCCTGGGGCTCGATAATAAACCAACACACTACCTACTAGACTACGGCGACTTCAAGGTGAGAAATATACCGTGAAAATACTTTTAACGACACTGTACTACCTGGGGCTCATAATCAGCTCCAAAGGGAAAATTGGACTTCTAAATAAGGCTTTAGGACTAGCTTCGTTTATTTAAAAATCAATCGGCATAATATTCTGTCTACGTAACCTGAATAATATGATACTGCCAAAGACTGAAACACTGCGCTTCAAAGGCTTTCTTGAACAGATATTTAGCTAAAATTTTGAGATCGTTTTGATATTCTAACGTTGAATCACAGAAATTGAATTATTCTTCCAGAACATCTACGAAGTTTTTAAATTTCGATTTTGAAGTGTCCCTTTTTAAAAGCTACCACATTATTTGATGTTTGAAAAGCAATTTAAAAAGCTGTTTAAAAATGTAAAAACAATAACTCTACATGTATTTAATTTTTACAGTGATCTTCAGATATGAAGCAAATGTAAATGAGTCGAAAAACATACTTTAAGAGTTAATAAAACACCACCATTTACGTATTAAAAATGATTCAATGATTCTACACCCATTCCAACAAAATCAAAAAGAATTTATTTGATTGCAGAGAAAAATTTGGAATCAATAGTTCCCAAAACTATAGCAAATACTTGGAGCGTGTTGTCTCTAGGCAACGATATTGGGCAGCGCCATTACCTGCTACAGCAAACCTATCACCTTGCTTAGCTAGAGCAATAATAGATTAACGAAACGGAAACAAGACAGAATAACAACCAACAGGAGCTTATGGCAACAACATCAGCCAACCAGATAAGATGGAGAATGCTTTGTGGAAGCCATAAGCTCTCAAGAGGGGTAATGGGAACAAAATCGATTGGGACTTTTATTTTTTTTTTAAGTAGAAGCGAATACCTCATTATCTATATTTCTGTAGCATTACAAAAACAAAAGCTTATATTGTCTTTTATTTTTCCATGAAAATAATATTAATTTCTTACATAACCAAAAGTTATGTACTTAGCAAGATAGAGGAACTTTCTATGACTTCGTCGTTCATAAATAATGTAAACTTTTCTTGCATTTTCCTCAGGTTTTTGGATAATGAGTTTAACTTCATATACCATAATGCCATGGTATAAGAAATTAAAGAAGATGTTGTGAAATTAAACGAAGTGTGCATTCTATGGGTTTTTTTTTTAATTTGCAACATTATAAACCTTTATTTGCCTTATCACATAAACATTTTTGTTTGTTTTAAAATAAGGATTTAAATTTTCAAATGATTTTTTAAACATAATGTAGTAAAAATATTGTAAAATATGTGTAAATACTTTTAGATTTGTAAAACAAGTGTTAAATATCGAATAATAAAGTGTAGCAAAAGTTTAATACATAACAGGTCAATATTTAATCTTTAAAAATAAATAAATTTCTTATATTTAGTTAATAGCAGCAGAAAATTTAAATCAATTATAAAATCATATAGTATAGCCTTTAACATATTCAAAAGGAATGTTTTTTAATTAATTTTTTTAACATACGTAGGTACGTTACGTCTTAGTATATCAAAAAACAGAATTACTTTTCATCTTCTAACTTAGAACTTACCCTTAATCTATTATCTGTTGTTGTCCAAATGCGAGCTCCATAGTCATTTGAGGTGCCAATTACATAGGCACCAGTGGAATCGAAATCAACTGAATTAATACCAGCACTACTGCCGCCTAAAACAGCACGAGGTTCTGAGGAACCTAAAATCAATATAAAATAGGATGTAGCAGTTAAGGAATCTATAATAACTGTGAGTACTTACCTTTCCCCACATCCCACAATTTGACTTTGCGATCTGCACCTCCCGTTGCAATGACACGTTCTATAGGGCTCCAGCGGACTGCATGTGATTCGGTTTCATGAGCTTCAAACTTCATGTGAACAGTGGTGGGGCAGGGACTCTTGAAATAACCGTAACCACTACTACTCACACTACTATTATATTGTTCATTGTGTGTGTTATACATCTCCGCATCACTAGCAACTTCTATACACTGCTCACCACTACTGTTGTCGCGATCGTCGTCGTCGTATTGATCGCCGCTACCAATACCGGCACCTTGTATGGAAAGACTGGACGAAAGGCGATGTTGTGTAAAGGATGAATTTGGTTCTCGGACAGCGTCTTCCAATTCTCGTTTAACCTTATCCGAACGTTTTCTGAAAATTGACGGCAGTCTTTTTCTAGATTTTGTAAACAGTTGTTTTTGTTTTGTTTCGATATGTTCGATATGTATTGTTTGGTTTGGTTTGTTTTTGTGTGTATTTTTCATAGTGGGACACAAATAAATGTTTACATGTTGGTTGATATATTTTATTTTATTTGGTTTTTTAAGGGACAAGGGTCAATTTTGTATATTTTTGTTTTTGTTTAAGAATTTGTTGGTATCGGTTTTTGGTTTTGGTTTTGGTTTCGTATTAAATTTAATTATTACAATATTCAATATTCGTCAACATTTATAGACACACAATAATAATAATAATATAAATAAAAAAATAAAAATAAAAAAAGGAGAAAAAAAGAAGAAAGAAAAATAGTGTTGGTTTTTTGTTGTTTCTTTGTCGAGTAATAGAACTTTTTAAGAAAAGAAGAAAACAAACTTTATCTCTCATCAATTAAGCGGTGGTAAAATTTTAAATTTGGTTGCTTTTTGTTTTTTTTTTTAACGGGAGTATTTTGTTGTAATTTACTTTTATTAAGAAAACAAATGAATGGAATGGAATCGAATCGAATCGAATGGAATAGTATAGAATAGAATAAAATGTTTGAAATGTAGAGCTGTGATGATGTTCTTGTTGCGTTGAGTTGACAATGAATGTAAAATGATGACATTGAAAATTAAAGAAAAATAAAAAAGAAAGAAAAGAAAAGAATTGGATGGTAGTGTTTTAAAAATTTTATTTGTGATACAGTTTTCTGTAAGCATTTTCCATTCCATTGCGAAAACAAATTCAAATTGTTATTTGTGGTGGTGGTCGTATGTAAAAGCATGCAAAAAATTATGCAAAACATGTATTTATTTGGTATGCGATTGATGTGCAACATGAAGTGAAAGGAAAACTAAATTTTTTTCTTTGCTTTCAGTGTTTTCGTATTGAACATAATCGATTTATTTTATTATCTATTCTTACCGGGTGTAAATTATTCTAGGAATCTATGGCAGAAAATCTAATATTTTTATGAAACGGGAGTTTTTTTTTTGTAGGAGGTTGGTAAAAAGGAATCTGTAATCAGAAATCGATTCAGAAAACCAAAATCTTAAGGAGTATAAAATCGGAAGTAAACCACGCTAAATATTTCACGAGGGCAACTTCTTTTAATTGATAAACTTGACAAACTTGGTCCTTATAAACTTCATATTTGAAAAATGCATGATACAATACATTTCAAATTTTTCTCAACCGTTTAGAAGTACTGGAAATAACATCAACAGCGAACAACTTCGGGTTTTGTAACAAATAGCAATTGTATACAAAATTACAAGAGGAAATATTCCTATGGATCCATTGGCCCAAAATACAATAGAATGGGATTCAAAATTCAGCATAATAAGGAAAACTTTAGTTGAGGTCCTGCTATTTATGCTAGCGAGTTAGTATCGATGTATCAGTGTGTGATCTCATTGTTCTGATAAACGCATATCCTCTCTAGTAGCTAAAGCCGGCCGCTTTTGTACAGTTGTTCGATGCAATCGACTCGATTGAAGGACATAGACGAGCATCTTCTAACGAACCTAAACCAAAGCCTTTCTAACCGTCAATCCTGGCTCTACCACCGTCTCAGCGGGCTCTGTTCACCAAACAGCAATCTCCATTCGCTGCACATATAAGTCGATTTTGACGCTTTTCATTAAATATTCGAAATTACAAAATCCGATTCTAAAGATTTTTTGCATCAAATTACAAAAAGATTTGGTCCATTTTTGATTTACAAAAGCTCTTTGCAAACATTTTGCTTGTGGAGTGGTATTCCTAAAACATTCAGTCTCAGTCCGGTCTTATATTTTTAATTTAGTCATGCAACAAAAGACCAATTATTACAATAAAAAAGAAGAAAATAAACAAACACGTACACATAAGCAAATTATAAAAACAACAAATACTACATGGATGAAATCATAAATGAAAGAGGGATAGGAAAAAGTCAAATTTTCAGCCAATTAACCAAAATAAACTAAAAAACCAAAAGTAAAGCAATATTATGCAATACAATAACAAAAAGGTTACAAATAACAATAAAAAAATAAAAATTAAACAAAAAAAAAATTAATTTAATTTAATTAAAGCCAATAATACAAACACACATACATACATACACACACACAGTTAGAATATAAAAATAAATTAGAAAAATATAAACTTACTTTAAGAAGCTCTCGTTCTCCTCATTCAATTTATCAGCATCCTTTGATTTGTAACGCATCAAACGTTCCAATAGACAATGATTTTCGTCCTGACGCAAAGAAATACAAGAAAAACGTCTTTTAATTTCTGAATACATATATAAACAGATACTGAGTATAAAAGAGAGAAGAAAATTGTTAAAACGTTTTGTTTTTATTGGGGTGCAAAATCCAAATGAAACTTGTTTTCCATTTAAATTTCTATCATACAGAGATGGTTAAAGAGTTGATATGGGAAAATATTCAAATCGAAAAAGAAAATATTTTGAATACAACAATAATAATACTTTTTGTGCACAGTTTATAGCGGATGTATGATGACTTGAGCTGTTTATGAAGCATTTATCATTTTGATATGCCAACAGTTGGCCGATAAAAATTTTCATTAATTGCAAAAAAAAAACGTAAAAAAAATTTTGAAATTTGGAGAAAATAAAAAGCACAGAGACGGTACAAATTAAATTTAAATTGTATTGTATTAATATTGTAAAATAATATTAAAATATATATAAAATATATTATTCTCTATTTAGGAATTTCTATTAGCTGATCTAATAAACATTTACAACCATCAGATGAGAAAAATATTACAAATATACAAACATCCATCTAATGCCTGCAAAATTTCATCAATCAATGCTTCATCACATCTCTGAATTTTAAAGATTATTATATTATTTGTTTTGCATTAATACAAATTAAAAACACCCACTTGAAGAGAATAAAAATAAAATCAAAATAATTCGAAAACCGCCCATTAAAAATTCTTTAAAATTGTCAAATATTCTGTTAATGTCTGCATGTATCGCAGGCCGATCAAGCAAAAACGTTGAATCATTTATTAAAAACGCAAACAAATTAAAAGAAAAACTGAAATAAACTACAAAACAAAACGAAACCAAACCCCTTTACGAGTGAATTGACGGGTCAATGTTTGCAATATTTACCAGCAAGCAATTAAGAGCAATTAAAAATTTTGACATCAAACAAGAAATAAATCGTATTCCACTGTGTATGGAAAACATGAAAGAGTGTTTAGAAAAATGCTGTAGAATTTTTTAATTTCATATTGTGGCATGAAGTCTATAAATGGAGTCTATATGGTCTATAAGTGGTAGTAACTTTGCGTCAATTATGAAACATAATTTGCAATTAAGTTTAAGGAATGTTGGTCAGGGGCATAATAATGAAAAAAAAAAAAAAAATTTTAAGTACATTATTATAAAGGTGGCCAGCTTAATTACTATTTTATAATTTTTAAAAAATATTTTAATTTTATAACCCAGTGATCAACTGCATTATTGTTGACAGAATAATGATTCACAAAAGAGAAAAATATTACCAAATGTACCAAAAAGATTGCTACAAAGACCCACTACCACCTCCCACAAATTTCTTCAAACTATACTGACTCACGGGGATTTTTAGGACGACATCAATTCACCGTTATACTGTTTTTAGGACAAAAGCTTTTAAAATAAACAAACGGATTAGCTTTTCAAAGAAGTATTCTGATAACACAATAATATTACACGTACCAGTATTTAGATCTTACAGGAAAAACCGATACCTTTCCACTTGATAAAAAAAATAAAGAATATAAGAATACTATCCTTAATGCGCAGCTCAAAGTGGTTTGAAGGGACACCAACCATATGTACCATTTTTATAACACGCATTCGCATCTGTGGTTTCCAAATCATTTTCATTGGAACTCAATACAAACCATTAGACTGTGCAATGCGGTTTCAATCGATCTGCTTTTACTATAAGCACGTTGAAATGATTACAAAAACCTATTCCAATAATTACACTTAAGTCGGCCAAGCTTTTCAGTGTCATGAGAAAGGAAATATCTGTCCATCTGTCTACAATCTTTACTGCTTTGACAACATCTACGAACATGGAACCACTGCAAACAAGGCCTTAAAACAATTTAAAGGAAATCTACTAAACAGTGGTTTATTCATATACAAAAATACACTCAAAATGTATACGACTGAGGTGGTACGTTATATGTATCAAAGTAAGACTAATTGAAATGCTCGCCGTTCCTAATCTTTATTGATATCACCAGGCGTGTGCGTTATTAAGAAAATATCAACGCCAGCGTTAATATTAATTCCGGCATGTGATCAATGATATTGATCAAGTAAGTGTAAGACAAGTGAAGAAGACAAAACGCATATAACTTTGGTAAATATCTCCACGTACATCCCCAAAGATTTAACATTCTTTCGAATTACCGTTGTGTGGTAACGTCTGTTCACAACGCCTATAGTTCTACATTTAATTTGAAACAGATTTGAGAACCTTTTCAATGTTTTTCAGAGCTTTTACCAGAAACTGCAGAGAGGGGATCACCGAAAGAAAAAAAAAATTTTTTTTAATATTTCTATATTCCAATTGTTGAGGTTTAATATCTTGGGCTCTCGTATAGTAAACTAACATACTGTTCACTACACTACATACACACACATACATACCTGATCATTATAACCCTTCAATGTGTATTACGACCTAGCTTCTTATACCACTTATATTTTGTACATGAATGGCGGGACTAAAATTTTAAAGCCGATTCCGAACGACAGATTTTTGAGAAACTTTTCGTGGCAATTTTATTTACCTTTAGAGTTTTTTAAAGTAAACTACTGCAAACCTCTATTAAATGCGAGTTTAATTAGAGTTGTTTTATCTGGTAATTTTAGTTTGATGAATTGTGTTCAGTAGACTTTGAAAGGATGATTGAACCTCTTAGATACTTCTTTACGGATGATTTTGTTTTAAAAATTTAGCTATTAAGTAACGTAATGTAGTTTTGAAATTATAATATTGCCAGGATGTTACCATTACTAGTTTGATTTCCCCGATCAGATGCTATTGACAAATCATACCTCAATAGAATAATGCAAAAGGTTTGAAATAATGTCAGCCATATTACGATTTATTAGTCCAACTATCAAAAACTTCTATACCTATGGTAGACAAGAATAATTTAATAAATTTGATTAATTTTTAAGGGACTAAACCGCATGGTATAAGAAATATAGAAGGTAGTTTCAATCAAAATATTTTTCATAAAATAAGGTTTTTTGAAGTTTTATTTTCTCATAAACAATACATGTAGCGTTACCACATTTATAATTTTGTTGTATATTCTCAATAAATTATTTATGAAAAATGTGTAATTTATAATTTTGTATATTTATGTACGAAAAAATGTTCGTCCAAGATAAAACTTTTTAACAATTTTTATATCTAAATTTATATTAGTTAAGTCCAACAAGTTTAACACGTAATTTGGACTAGTATTTAAAGAATTTCCTCAATTTAAAAAAAATTGAAAATGGGGGAAATTTAAAATTAATATGGTAGCATTATTTTAACGAAAACGTCATAATCCTTAAGCATGTCAGATAGTGAATTTTAAAAAATAAAGAGAGAATGAAACTACCTTCTATATTTCTTATACCATGCTAAACCGAAACAACTAAAATTTGACAAATTTTTGACACCCTATTGTCATCTAACTGTAAAACAGAACTGAAAAATCTCTTATCTAAATATGTAAATATGTAATATATAAAGTGAAGTCGCCGTAGTCTAGTAGGTATTGTGTTGGCTTATTAGACGTAAAGCCAGGGTTCGAGCCCCAAGCCAGACATAAAAATAAAATACAAAAAGTATTTCTTCGGCGACTTCCATGCAGCAGATTTCTGGCAAAAACTCTGGGAATAAATAAAAATTGCCATGAAAAGTTTCTCAACAATCTGTCGTTCGAAGTCGACTTTAAACTGTAGATCCCGCCACTCATGTATAAAATTAACACACACAACATAAGTGGTGTGAGAAACTAGGTCGTAATCCTGACTAAAGTGTTGTAATTATGTATGTGTATTATTATGTAAAATTGAAGACAATTAACATACAGAAGCAATATGTTCATGTTCGATCAAACAAAAAATTATTTTCTGAGTTGCGTCAAATTGCAATTAAGATCGATTGGTATAACAGATTATTTCCTAAACACCATTAACGATTCAATATATCTTCATTAGATACATACAATGGAAAGATCATTAAAAAGTATGCTGGTCAACTTATTCAACAAAAGAACAAACATTTTTATATGCTCGCTTATATCTTGTCATTCATTATTTTATAATTCTATAATGGACACAATGTGTAAATTTGGCTTTCAGCCAAAAATAATTATAGCACTTAAATTTCAGATGTATGTTCGTGTTCTTCGTTTATTTATTCAAAAAACAATCATCTACGACAATATAGATGGATTATGACTTTCAATATACAATTATTTTAAGGCAATTGAGAATATAAATCATTTAATAAAATCCACAAACAACAAAACATACTAACACACATTATTGTTTAAATAATAAAAAAAATAAAATAAAAAAGTATTTGAACAGCGTGTATTGATAAAACAAAAAGACAACTTTGAATATTAATTTAAAAATAAACAATTTAAAGAGAACTTAATGAACATTTAATTATATTGTATTAAGAAATACTCATTAACAATAACTTCAAATAGATAAGAGTTGAAGTAGCAACTATAAGCTTCCACAAGTTATTCTTAAGGGGCTTGTTGATGATGATAATGTCAATAAAAATGATAATTTCTATACCATTGGCATTTATATTTTATTTATTGCAAAAAATAACTCATTTACATTACATACATACATATTATATGGAGAGTGGGGAGGTGTAAGTGGAAGTAAAATAATCGAAAAAAAAATATTATTTGCTGTTGGAAAGTAAAATTGACACATATTTTCTCATATTATTTTATTGATATGTTTATTTAAATTCATACATAACGTGTTGTTGATAAGACGGCTCTATTGATGCACTGTAATTTAATATTCATTTAGGTATTCCAGTATTGGTGTCGTACAATTTTAGATACGGTTGATAAGAAATATATTTTCCCTTATTCGGGAAAAAAAAAATTATTTTGTATGTTTAATTACTCATATATCGCTGTTCTATTGGTATTTATGGGAACTCTAGATGAAGATAGGAATTTTACACTCGTCATAGATTAGATTTTATTATTAAAAAATATTTCGTATTTTAAATGCCTTAAGAATGAAAAAAAATTAAATCTCCACCCTCATTTAATAAATCAAATAAGAAAATTTGGAGGCGTAATAGAAAACCAGGAGATAAAAGTATATTTTGTATTTGTAATCTAAGATTTATGGAAACCTAAGGGCTTTTTTTAAAATTTGCAATTAAAAATTTGAAAAAATCTGATTCTTGGTAGAAATAAACAAGTATTTTCATTGCAATACCTTGAATAAATATCTGCAAATGTCACTTCTTTAATTTTGTCCTTTTTTCCAAATTTATACACAAAAATTTAATCTCTTTTTTTATTAAACCAAATTTTATTAAATTTCAATTACAAATATTTTGAATGTCAATAATTCTGACTGGTGGTAAGACTTTTTCGATTTTTCAATATACTTTAAACGATAAGGTTTTAGATTGAACGAATTTAAATTTTTCGAATATGTAACTTAATTCGATTCGTTCGTAATGACGCTCTACTGCCTTGGTAAAATTTGTAAATTATGCACATCAATTTAAATGGACTTGGTTCCTTTCTTTTAAAGGTGTAATACAGATTTAATAAAGTTCAGCGTCAAAAAAAGTATTTTAAGAGATCATCTAGAGACAACACTACTTCTATAAATTATTGCTTGGGTAGTATTAAACCAGATTTTTTAAATATTTTCCACAATTAACGTTTGCAAGAAAGTTACATAAAACATTGGCCAAATACATCCAATAAGAATACAAATTCTAACACAATTGAAAACTTTAAATAATTGCCTTGTTTTGTTTGCAATCGTACAGCGCACGACTAGGACTTATTAAAGTAGACATATTAAAGAAGTAGAGACTAGGACTTATTAAAGGAAACATATAAAAGAAGCAGAGAACTATGCTGAATAAATAAGAAAACATTCCATAAACAATAAATAAATAAATCGAATAAAAACTATATTTTTCTCTCAAGAAATTTTTATTGCTTACATCTAAAAAAGACTAAAGCAATCTATCAGATCAGCTGTCCTCCAATGAGAACCAGAAATCTGATCAGCAATGATGAAGATGTTGAGTATATTTTGTATCCAATCGTGAGCAATACAAAAAAATCTGATGTTCTACCTCAAAACCAAGCGAAATTTAAAAACTATTTGCGTTACTAAATAGAGAAAGACAGTCGGACACAAAAACATAGTTATGTCTGGTGTCCCAAGACCATTAGAAAACGTCTGCAGGAAATCACCAAACAATAGAAGATCAAACATGAAATTCGGAGATGAAATTATCGTCGGCCTGTACACACATTATACCGCTTGGAAGAGGAACCCAAAAGCTACTCGAGAAACAGGCAGGCCGGAAACATGCAGGATGAAAACGATATCGGAAGAAACTGCCAATTCTTTTAGTCGCTTAGGTTATATGTATGTAAAGTTTGTAATAGATATGAATGGAAAACTGTTTCTGTAGATGATATTTGCGATTAAACTAAATTTAAATACATAATCAACTATTCTATGATTTGAATCACTAGCATACAAAATTTCAAATTTTTCATAAAATTCCTGTAGTTTTAATATAAGGTTTCATTAGTATTGCATTGTTTTTGCAACAAGAATTAGAAAGTAAAATGAGAAGATAAGAAATAGATTTCAGAAAATTATCAAAAAAATGTTTCAATCAAAACCAGCGATATACGAAATCTAAAAAATCCATTGAGGCAACTTAATCAGGGCATATCGGGTCGGCTAGTCATTCAGGAGTGCAAAATATTTTTAGAGCCACTCCTACATTCATAAATAAAAGGAATATGTTTTTATTATTAAGGATTAACCCTCACTATGAAAGTTTTCTTTCGAAATGTTTGAATCTATTTGTGAGAGGGGAAATGATGATTGAATGGAATAAAAGCTTTTACTTGAAAATTTCATTTTTTTTCAATTCACAATTGTTAACCGGAATTTAATTAAAAATTAATTGAAATTCATGTACTTTCTCTCTGTATGTAATGTAGAAATGTTCTACTGTAAAGCCGATACTTTGTAATTTTTTTTATATCTATACTATGAAAAAAAAGCATGAGAAGGTGCAGTGTTACAAATTATCTATTCTATTCAGTTAAAACATATGGAACTCTTTCAAAGCGATTTAATTATACGGCAGAGAAAATGGCTAACGAAATTGATTGAGAAGTTAACCATTTCAAATGAAATGCTAATTGTTACAAGATACTAAAAATTTATTGAATTAAGCCGCCACAAAGTCTTAATTCATACTATTATTACAAACGCATTTTTTTATAAAACATACTCGTAGCTAACATGAAAGAATATTTTTGTTTGCTTACCTGAACTCCTCTTAGTTTAGCTTCAAGCGAAGTAAATGCCAACTGCAATGCAGTATATTCATCTCTTAGTGTGGTATTGAGATTTTTCAATTCTTCTAGACTTGTTTTAAACATTTGAACTTCAGCTCTTAAGGAATTATTGGCAGTTTGTTGTTCAGCAAGGCTAAAATTGCATGACAGAAAATTAGTTTCATTTTACTATCGAATAATAAATTAAAAGATAAATTAAGGGCTTTAAGGCCATTTGGCATTTGAAAATGCTTAACACTACAAAAAAGGGGTAAATTTTGCTAGAACAAATTAAAAAATACTTTAAAAGCCAATGCTGAACTTTTAAAACATATTTTTTATAATACCTTTTCTCTTTTTCGGCTAAAAGTTGTTGTTGTTTTTCCATTTTTATATTTAAATCTACGATAGATTGTGAATTTTCACCCTTGCGTTTATGCAATTCGGTCAACTCCTCCTGTTGGGCCAAGAGTTTCTTTTCCATGGCAGCAATCGTCAACTGGGCAGCTGTACTATCTTTGCCACCCACGGTACCACCTGTTAAGACGGCCGAGCGTAATTGTTCATTTTCTACCGATAACTTTAAATTGTCTGATCTCATTTGGGTAACATTGTCTAGTAAACGATTGTCTGAAATAAAGAAATTAAAAATATAATTAATAAGTTCATAAACAAAGTCAATTACAAAAAAAAACAAATAATAAATAACACAAGTGTAGAAATATAAACAAACCAAAATTAAACTAAAATTAAAAGTTTAATTTTTATTAATAGAATGTATGTACGTATGTACATAGGCGTCTCGCCGAAAGTTGAGAAGAAAAATAAACAAATAAATATACGCACGAACGAATACACAAACAGGTAGTTTCTAATCATAGTCTACATTTAATCAAATATGGATCGTCCTAGCCATTAGAGGTTGATAAGAAAAAATATGAATTTTTTTGTTTTGGTTTCAACAATTCTTAATCAGTCACAGTTTGATGTCATTTTGCTGCTGCAGAAAAATATCGTTGTAGAGTTTGTGAACAATATTAAAAATGTTTTGTAAAAGTTTTTCAGTGTGAAGTGATGTAGCGCAATAAAATCATGAAGTGGTCAATTGCAGCAGTCCATATTAAAAGTTAAATACATTGAATATTTTGAATAACATTGAAAATATTTATTTTTGATTTGACTAGACAGAGAGAAAATAAATTACTGTCTCGTAGGAGTAATAGTATCGCCAAATATGCCCTTACAAAAGAATAAGTGCAGAATATCAAAGAAAGCTAATAAAAGTTTGTTTGCAAAAATTTACTTCACGGCCTGATTATTTATGTGAATATGGCACTGAAAACAATCCATCACCATCATCATCTTACTCATCAAAACTTATAATATCCACAAGCATACAAATTATTATATTTCAGCTAAATAGTGTTAAAGGATGGACTCAAAGCAACTGGAATGGCGGAAAATTCCGATTTAAGTTTTTAAATCTAATCAAGCAGAGAATTGGCTACAATATTGCCCAACTTGGTTCTAAAAGATAAATAGACAGTGACGTACATACAAGACAGAGATTATTAGTACGATAGAGAATGAAGCCGAAGATCAGAACTTAAAATATGTTGAGGCTTTGGAAGTTAGATATGTATAAAAATTTTATTCTTTTTAGGGAAGTATATTTCAGGAAGTTTCCCTTGCCGGTAAAACGCTTTTCGTCTACATGGATACAACCGTTAGAGAAGTTATATAGTTTCTGTGATCTTCAATTTTTCAGATCTCTAGCTGATCTCTTTGAGCAATCGTACACAAAATAAATGAGCCACGAATCATAACAGTATTAGTCATTTTAGAAGTGTATTCCACTGCATATATATGTATGTATGTGTGTATGCAAGTACGGTTTTCAATTGAATTGACAATCAGCTTAGTTGCGCTGTATCGATGATTATAAATTCTTTACTTGTTTCACTCAATTCAATATTAATCGGACTTGACAAAATCCAGGTTAAAATACCTGTTCCATAAGATTCATAAAAACGATTTAAAGTTTAAGTAACAACCGTTACTTTTCATTGGGTTACATACATGTTCTCAAACTTAGCTGCCCTGACTATACTTGTGTAGGGTGTAAGAACGCATATAAATACATATGTATGCTCACACAGTTTTGTTATAAACAAACGACCTTGACCTCACACTGTTTTGCAACATACCGTTCGATCGCTGTCATCTTCTTCAACGTCTTTGTCGACTTCTGGTGCCAAGAATAAACGCAAACAACAAAAACAACAACTAACTGCTTTAATGCTGTTATTAAACAAACAAAATACTTACTTTGTTCTATGATTTCCTTAAATGGCTCCACACTACGTCGATTACGTTCCCTTAGGTTTTGTACTATTGACTTTCGCCATTCCTGATCATCGTTGGCCATCTCGTTGCTGGCGGTCAGCAGCGTTTACAGCTGCAATAACAAAATTCTTAATTTGCCTTCCGTGAGGACTTCCGAGGAACTGCTTACGCGACGTCAAATTGACGCGTATTTCTTGACTTCTTGTCCAATACAAACCGTTAGCACTCGACACAATCTTGCAGAGCTTATCATTTATGATTCGGCAAAGATGTTTTTGCGGTTGTTCTAATAATTCTGCAGAAGGGATTCCCTTTTATCAGCGTATTTACTTATCGAATGGCACCACCGTCTATATTCTTATTTGCTTTGAAACGGACACCGTTGGTCTTACCGTTAGTCAGTGTTGAACAAGTCGTGTGTGTTTTATTTATAACATTAACGATCTTTAAATTGCTTTGAACAATATAATAACGTTTACAGTACTTTTATTTTGTTTTTTTAATTATTTGTGGTAAAAATGATACGGGAATTGACACACTGAGCAGCAGGTTTCATTATTCTTATTTTGACATTTCATCACTGACTGTCTTGTTTTTGTTATTGTTATTTAGTGGTTTTGTTTTGATTGTAATTAGTCAAATGAACACTTCCTAAATATAAGAGAGAGATGCCAGATAGATAAATAATTGATTTTGCAGCAAAGACACAGAGTCAATGTTGCCAGGCAATAAAAAGTTTTGTAATTTTTGCTTCTTCATTTTTAAAATTATACTAAACGGACACGAAAAAAGAGTGTGCGATTTAATTACAAACGTTTATTTTTTAAACGAACAAACGAATTTTTCCTACCAACAATGTTGCCAGGAACGAAAAAAATTTTGTAATCAACAGAAAAAATGAATAGCAGGAAAAAAGTACAAATTCTTGAATCGAAGATTTTTACATGTAAATTTTCAAAATTAAACTGTGTTTGTTTAGTTTAAAATAAATAATTAATTAAATTACATTTGGTGACTAGAAAAAGAACAAAAAATTACCAGTTTTGGTTAGAAATATAAAAAAAAAAAAAAACGACAAAAGCATAGTGGCGTCAGAGGACTGGAAAAATTAATCCGCAAATTTTACGTGAGTGCCAAGCCGTAGACCATAAAAAAGGTCTACCAGAGGCCCCCACACATGAAATGCCATATGTGGGTATCAATACGAATACATGAATTTCATCAAAAGCTTCCCTCTTGGTTACGGGCCGGGGGCTGTCTAAACTTCTGACGTTATATAGGTAGATCTCAGCATCAAACATCCGTGATATCAGAAATAAGGCGTGGTAATATAAGTGCTACTATCATGCAACAATTCGATACGGCTCAAGCAAGAAACGCCAATTAATACAATAGTGACAAGAGCACCCTTCACAGGACTACCAACGACGTGGCAATCTCCAATTGACATGAGGGCGCAACAACAAGACAGCACAACGTACAATATGAATCTGAGGTATTTACAACAAGGACAACTCGAGACAGACAATGGCAAAAGATACGGGAAAAAATTGCAGAAGTATCTAGCTATGATATGCGGCTAGCAATTGTACGATTGTCAATTGTAACGATCTACTAAAATTCCATACTCCCTGAGTATAGGTATTACCCATACTATCTAAATCCCTAATATCATCACAGACTCGACCTGGAGACAATACATACTTGCAGTGATCATCACTCACCAATAGTCAGTTGTATAGGTCAAGTCTCTAACATGCTGAAATGCATTTAAGGTACCTCAAGCTTAAAAGCTAAAGTCAAAGTCTGGGTGTTCCCGGACCAACCTCACACTAAATGTAAAATCTACCTTTGTTGCTGTTCGACCATCTTGTCTGCCAACTAACCTAACTGTACGAGTGAAGTTGAGCCTCCCTATTAAACGATCGAATAAAATACAGTTTAGCAAAGCAATCGGGATACTTATCAATGCCCTGATTGAAATGCAGTCCATAAAGTTTTTTGCTTTAATCCCTGTGGAACAATTCGAAAGTATGCTAACTTGGTAGTGATCGACAGATTTCATGAATTCATCAACATTTTCGAAAAATGACCTCCCAAAGAGTAGTGCATGTTTAACACAGAATTAACGATTTGAAATACTTGAACATTAACACCACAAGCAAATGGTGTTCACATTTTAGCTCGGTGATCTATCGTTTACGTAGATACTTATATGATGTGTACTACAATTCTCCAATCAGGATTACGACCTGTCTTCTCGATGAAGATCAATTAATTAAGAATTGCGTGCGAATACGGTTAGCAGCATCACAGGTAAAATTATTTAATTCATTCAAACCATTCGTATTTTGATATGATATTACTCTTGCGTCATTTGGTGGTATAACGGTTTCTATTATTCTGTTCTGAAAATATTGAATACATTATTATAAAGAAGCCTTATCTATTGTTGTTTACCTTTAATGGCGCATATTATAAAGATTTATAAATTTTTTCAATCATAAACAAACTAAAAACATTAAAAATAAATGTTAAACAACTTGTAATAACAGTATAAGGAAACCATAAGAAACTATTCATGTATTTCCCTTTTTCGTAGAAATATTTCAAAATTAAAAAAAAAAACATTACAAAACCGTATTATCATTCAGAAATATGGCTGCGTAAACACGTCGAACACGAAAAAATGAATTTTTGTAAGAGTTTTGATTAATTTTTCTATTTCTGTTCTGATATTGAGACTCTACATTGTCTACATTGTAGACAAAGATCAAAAGATGATTCACAGACATTGACAATAAAAAAGCAAATGATAAATGATTTTATAAAATAATTCAAAACACATAAACGTTTTCAAATATTGGGTGTTAAGAAAGTCAAAAAAGTAAAATTTTTACCAAATAATCATATTCGCAATAAACAAATTATTAACAACAGGTTGATAGCGACTTATTAAATGACCCTACTCCACTCATAGGATGTTTATTGTTATTGTATGAGCTATCAGCAACCGATTATATTAAAATGTTTATTCCTTCGGTTAACGAAGTTGAATAGTATCAGAGTGGAAGATGCTTGGTAGTGATAGGATACGATTTTGCATTAAGAAAACTGATTTCACAGTTTTATGATTTGTTTGATGTCCCCTCTCATCAGTCTTCTGGCTCTGAGAGCAACCTATAGCTGTGAAACAGATCCTTAAGTCTGTAGTTTAAAGTCGATGATTAAATTGCAGATTTCACCATTCATGGACAAAATTAACCACACAATATGGATTGTGCGAACAGCTTAGCTGTAATCCATGCTAAAGACTTGTAATGACCAATAACTTACCATATGTACATACATATATAACAACAGATATGACAACCTAACCGAAAATGATCGTGATCAAATTATGCTAACCCTTCTCAATTGGCGACTATTCTAGTTTTGAGGTTCAAAATAGTTTTCTTTATAGATTTACAGGGAATTCCTGAAATTAGCTACTCTCTTGCGATCAAACCTTGGAACCTATACGCTTAAACTCAAATTTGTTAAAATTCGTAATCGACCGAAATCCGAAATTTTAACACCAAAAGGCTTTAGGGTCCATATTGAATCCAATATCCACTTTTGGAAGAATTACAAAGAAACTCTAAGGTGATCTCGATTAGAGGCCAGCAATGAGTATATTTAGACTCAATAAAGACGACTTGAGTACACGAGCGATAGAACATTGCCCAGTTTTCGAAAACAGTAGATGCATAAAGTCTGGGACAGACACTATACCAGACATTAATTATCTCAGAGGCTTAGAAGGACGGAAGTCAACGAAGTGTTTATACAAAATTCTTTTCAAAAGTATGGTTGATATCCCCAAAAGTGCTTATTAGATGACTTAGGTGTATGTCGATAATCGCCTATAATGTTTGCCTGTAAGTGATTACACACTTTTGTTTTTTTGAGATAGACACAGAGATTATAAATTGCAAAGCAACAAAATTTTAGAAAATACTTCGAGCACTGTCTATTGTGTAAGCTAACATTTTATGAAGAAAAATTTTTAATACCTTTAATACTAATGGTTCGGTGAAATTTTCATCAAAATTTTCATAACAAAAATCAAAAGCATTGCAATATCCTATCAACAATGCTGCTGAACTTTTAAAGCCAAACCTCACAAGCCTTCCACGAATGAATTGTTTCGTAGGAGAACGACCAAAACATTGAATAAAAAAGGTTTGTAAGCCATAGTACTAAATAGCAGGTACGTATGGCTGTCCATCTCAGAGAGTTAAATAGACATAGAGGCGACCTACAGATCGTCCATATAGTAGGCATCAATATTTTTCTCTTTTGACAAAGTGCCGGGCAGATGAAAACATTCTCTTCCTTTTCCTTATCTATGCAGCTTCTGCACAAATCATTAACAAGGTATCCAAGATCAATGCGCCTCGTTTGCGTACCCATAATACAATGCCCCGTAATGACACCGACAACCATAATGAGCGCGCCCCCCCCTATGGAGTTTAAGCAGACTTACCGTGCATCCTTCATCCAGTTTTAGCCAGATTTTTCGCTCCATTCTACCCGTGGTCGGGGTTCGCCCATCTGTCGTTGACAGAATCGACAATCGCATTGTCAATTATGGGCCTGCAGGTTCTCATAGGAATTCCCAAAGTCGAGAATTAATCGGAAAGTTCGATGGTTGTGTCTGACCAGTTTATCCGCCCTACAGTTACTCTGAATACCACTGTGACCCGGTACCCATATGATATGGACATCATTTCGTTCTGCTACCTCGTTGAGATACTACGACTGATGTACATCGTCTTGGAGTTGATCACGTTGGAATTCAGAGCCTTAATAGCCGCCTGGCTATCAGAAAGTATGGTAATGTTTTGCTTGGAGATATTTCTGCCTCCAATAGTTCTCGCCGCAGCCAACACGTCCGCCTGAAAGAAGCTACAATGGTACGGCAGTCTTATGGGCTGGGCTATTCCGATCTATTCCGTAAAACTTCTACTTTCAATAGTTCTGTTCAATTTAGAGTCGTCAGTGTAAATTTACACGGAGTCCCAGACTTTTTTGACCGGAATGGATGTTCTGAAATCGTAACCTAATGGTAATACTTTTTTAAATAATAAAAATTAATATTTATGGAATTAATTAAACTTAAAGAGAGTATGAATGGATGATTTATTGTAGGGTATTGAAATATTCGAAAATATTTTCTTACAATTATTTAATGTGGTTGAATGTATTTCTCTATTTTGTATTTTTTCCAACACTGTTGAACATAAAAGGCAATTTTTTGAAAACAAATAACAACCAGTGATTTGTATGAGTCTATTTAACGTGGCTTTTGTGACTCGGAAATAAATCCAAATGGTTGAAATGAACGTAGGTGGCAATCAGTGCCACTGTCAGTGTTAAATTCAACAAGATTGTTTTGATTCGTTAAAAATACTGTTGTTTTCTGTCTGTAAATAGTGAAACATTTAAACAAATTTCAACAGCGGAGAAGTAGAAGTAGAAAGAGAAGCTGAAGACGTAATTTCTATAAGACAGTATAACGTCATGGTTAAATTATATTTTCTATATTGTTTGCAAATAAATTACGTTGATAATTAATTAAATAATTTACAAAACCAAATGCGAAATAATAAATAAAAAGTGGTTAAACCACAATTCTGACAAAAGAGAACAATCGCGATATTTTTATAGTTTGAACGCGACTTTTAAAATAACAGTCTAGTTTTGAAACTCAAATCAAGCGGTTGAATAAAAACGAAAATAAAAACAGAAAATTTAAATAAAAAACTGAAATAAATTTTCAAAAAAGAATATTAAAATAGAAAATCAAAATGCCTTTAAAGAAAAAAGAGGATTATATACCCATTAAATGTGAAGGTTGGAACGGTAAATTCCTTTATCCTCCCGGCTCAACAAATAATGTCTCAAAAGTCCGTCGTTATAATCAAAATATTACCGATACACAGAATTTCTATGGCTATAGCAATGAGCCAATTGTTTTAGCACCCACTTGGGATGGTACCTTTAAGAAAAGTGGCGAAGTTCTAATGAAACAAGAACGTAATCGTTCTGATGATTCGGAATATTTCGATTACAATACCGAACCCACTGTTTTGCCTACAACATGGAACGGTGAATTTCAATTGGATCCCAATGATGTGCGTATAAAACCAGAAAGGAATTATTCAGATGTGCGCGATTATGCTGAGGCCAATCGTTTTAGGAATGCTAATTAAAGGATATTAATTATTTCATTAAATACATAAGTTTCATTACTTTGAAATTAGTTTGTAGGTTATTAACATGATGTATGTAGTCTTAAGGAAATTTAATTTATTCATAGATGTTTAGTTAATGCGAAACTAATTGTTGTTGTATGCAAATACAACAACAACAAAATAATTAATAATGTTACATTAAAAAAAAATATAACAAACAATTTACTTTTTGTTCATATAAATTCAAATTATTGTTGTTATTTGTAAAGTTTTATACGTGTGGGTTTTAAAGTTTTCGTAATTATATGTAAGAGCTTCAAGTGTGCTTTACTCTAACACTCTATAGTAGGTGTTGAAGCTATTAAAGCTGTACTCAAAAATATTTGATTTTTTAGAAACTTTAAAGAACATTTTCAAATTTGTTTCATAATCTTACGTGGATCTTATTTTATTTACAGTTTCAACAGTAGGGTGTTTAAATTTTAAGTTTCCTTTTCAGCAGTGCTAACAAAATGAAGAAGCAAAAACAAAATGTAAACCAACAAATTACTTTCACTAAGGATATTGGATTTTTTGTCAATCGGTGCACTGAAAAGAAAATTACCAAATTTGGTGTAAAGACCAGCCAGATAGTTCAAGACCTGGCTTTGCACACTGGTTGATATGGTTTTTGGCTTGTAGAAATCATTCTTCAAGAATGACAAAAATCACAACAATTTTCAATAGTCACGTTAGCATCCACCAATATAATGCTATTTGATCTTACTAAACCATTATTCGTAGTCGCCGTAGTCTAGTAGGTAGTGTGTTGGATTATTAGACGTAAGGCCTGGGTCCAAACTACAGTTTAGACATCTCCAACAAAACGAAGTATGAAAAAAAGTTCTACGGCTGCTGAGAGGCAATCAACAGATTTCTGGCAAAAACTCTGAGGGTATGTAAAAATACAATGAAAAATTTTTTCAAATCAACTAAACTGTAGGTTCCGCCACAACATAAGTGGTATTAGAAACTATGTCGTAATCCTGACTGAAGGGTTATAAAGACCAATTATGTATGTAAACCATTTTCTATAAAAATCGGAAGCGGAATCTATCGTATACAGTAACAATCTAGCCATACTTCCAACATTACTACTGTCATGCGTGACATACCGGATAAGTTCGAGAAAAAGTATTCCGAAATTAAAGCTCAGAGATAGAACACTTATGGCATAGCTATGGGTAACATTTACATGAAATAATATTTAAAATTTAAATGACATTTCATGGCATTGTCTCGAATAACATTTACATTAAATAACACTTAAAATTTAAATGACGTTTCATTTAACGTTTCATTAAGTTCAATTACGATTTCAAATATTCTACGTCTCAATAACATATCAAATTTATCACTTAACATAATATTTGTAAGGTTTATTTTATGCTGTTTCCTTGGCGCTTCAATTTCCATTAACGTTTTCGACAATTCAATAACTTTATCGAATCACAACCGAATGGTTTTGCTAAAACAATTGCGAGTATTTTCTTATACGAATGTCGTCATTACTAGTAGAGTTGGAATGTGAAGGATTAAAATGTCATATTTGAGCATTTGAAAAGCATTCACAATATAAAATAAAAACTTTTAATTGCTCTTATGGGTGTTTGGTTAGATATCATCAATACAAAGTAAATAATTTAAAACGAGGTTTGTACCCTAAAATGTATGCATTGCTTAGAAAGATCACATCAAAAATTTATTCAAAGACATTTGATTGAAGGAGTCAGAAGTGATGACAATTTGTGGGCATATGCTAGCCAAGTCTAGATTAAATTTATTTGGGGGAATAAGGGCTCAAAAAGGTTTTCTTCAGTTATTATAGTGGTTCCGATTTGTGACATTGATCAGAATCTCTGGTTAAATGATGAGAGAGAGGGTGAATAAGGTCTCAAAAATGTTTTCTTCAGTTATTATAGTGTGTGTTTCTGATTTGTGATTTTGTCCAGAATCTCTGGTTAAATGATGAGAGAGAGGGTTTTCTATCTTAAAATTAATTCAAATAAAGTGCGTGTGAGTAATAATTAATTTTTTTTTATTTGTTTGAAAGACCTATTGATGTCATTATATTCCTAGCACCTTACCCTCTAACCTACCAGGGCACCCATGAACAGATATAATTTTACTACCCATAAGGACAAGCAAATTAAAACTTAATTGTTATAATTTGAATAACAACAACGAAATAAAGGTATTTAAAATGAATCACTTTTAAATATCAAATTAAGTCAATTAAAGTGCGACTGTATTTCTACAATCAGAACGAATAATAATAGCTGTGCTACTACACATATAATCAATTTATAAATCATAAATATTTTTTATAGCAAAATTGCTTTTCTATCAAATACGATTTTAATTAGACGAGATAAATACACCTACTAGCTGATTTGATAATTGTTTATATAATTTACTTTCAATAAACTAAACACCTATAGCCGGTTATGTTTGTTGTCTATTTGATACCCTACTTACTACACATATGCAAAATTACACGATAATATTTATTTATTTGTTTATAGTTTATATTATATGTAAATTTGATAATCGTTTTACATATTCTACATTTGACAAGAGCCCACTAGCTAGCTGTAACCAAATGAAACATAAAAAAATATTTCTTCGGCGACTTCCTCTCACCAGTGCTCTGGCAAAAACTCTGAGTGTAAATAAAATTGCCAATGAAAAGTTTCTCAAAAACCTGTCATTCGGAGTCGACTTTAAACTATAGGTCCTGCCACTAATGTATAAAATTAAAACACACAACATAAGGTGGTGTGAGAAGCTTGATCGAAATTATGACTGAAGTATGTATCTAATCTCGGTTTTCAATTTGTTATTTTATACTTGCGGCATTAAACATAATAAGTGACGCAATTGTGCTGAATGGTAAAATAATGCAAACGCCATAGTTTTCTTATAAATAATATCGAAACCATATGTAAATCGTCATGTAGTCATACCATGAGAGATTTATCCATTTCCAAATTTAACTGCAAGGTTGTACGGCCCATAAGAATAGTTGAACCCTATCTCGATTATCTAGCTCTTTCAAGGTCGTCCAGATTATAAAGACTTAAACGCATACTTTACCAATTTTCAATAATATATTCCACACTAGTTATCGAAAAAACACAGACTCAATCTTTCGCCTTGTTAACGACCTCATTTCTCATTTACATTACAATTCGATGGACACCATAAATATGATTCCATTCCAGCAGAGTTTTTTTTTTAATTGTTAACCAGCAGAATATAAATGATTATTAATAAGAATTTTCCTTTTATCTTTCTACACAAAATTACGAAATAATACGCAGCATTAAACAGTTGTTTACACCATAACGTAAATAGAATGGATTTTGTAAGACACTACTAGTATAGTCCACTTCAGAACTGTGCACGTAAGCAACATTTGGGCATGATAAGCCCAAACTGCATTTTGCACACTCTTGGCCTGTGACACAACTAATGACCAAAGTATAGGCACGAGTCTTTGTGGTTATAGTGTTGCTCTGAGCCTGGAAACTACAACTTACGGCCTTTTGAATGGACTTGTCAGCTGCCGACTGGGCTATACGAATTTGAGTGTGAAACGTTCCCCGATTGTTGTCAGCATAACTTTCGGCAGCATCGTTCTAAAATATTCCAATTTAATGTAACAAATAACTTTTATAAGGCGATTCCAATACTTACCACTTGCTTGACACAGCTGGTATCATTCGAATTAATTGAATTGGTTGTTGTGCCATTTGCACGTAAACAATTTTTCATTTGCTTTTCAAAAATATACGTGTAATTGCCTTGCAAATAATTTCTTGTAGCCAAAGGAGCACTAATTATTTGGTTAAGTTCACTTGTTGCAGTCAGAATGCAGCTACCCATTGATGACATAGTGGCTTCAGGTGTCGGTACCGAACAATTGTATTTCTCAACACACACTTTATTGAGACCATTTAAATTTTGGAAAATACCCAAAAACTGTTGCATTGCCATGACATTTTGAATAAGCATATTCAATTGCATGTTGATAACAGCGAGACTAGCATTAAAGGGTTGTTTCAACATTTCCATTTGCATATCATACTGTTGCAATGTCTTTACGTAGGTTTCGTTCTGTAGTAATGAGCCATTGATGTAGGATCTATTGTCGTGTGTTGCCTCCTCTCCTTTTGCCACCAGCACCAGTGCAAAATAAAAAACTGCAATTATTTTATACATTTTGGTTCACAATTCAAATAAAGATCTGCCGTTGACTTTCGTTGCTATCGATAGTAACTAAACTGCTTGAATGAAATTCGTTTGAACACTTTTATATTTTTTTGTAAATCAAAAATTTGTTCATTTATTTTCACATTCTTATCATTCTTATCTTTGATTGATCGTCTTATGTTGTAGACTATAGTAGTGCTAATAATTGTTAATAAGTGCAGGATTTCCTTTCTACAGGTTATAATTTTTTTTTGATGTGATGAATTGACGACATCTTTAGTGTAAGAAAAATTATTCTGATATTTTTTCATAATTCCATCCATCATGCTCAATTAGTCAATAAAGTCATGCTTCAGCTCAAAATAAATTTGGTTTAAATTTAGAACAAAGTCGGAAATCAGTAACATGAATATCAAAAGCTAGATAACATAATTTCAAGAACGAAACAAAAGGAAACCATTATTTCGACAATTCCGAATATCTCAACGAAAAATTTCCACTAAAACTTGCCATTGTCTTAGCACTGTGTACTACTGTTCATTATGACGATTTGAAGTATGTCGCACACCAACAACATTAACCTGTCAATTTAATCTATATCTACATATGTATCTATGTACACTCCTAAATTGTTTATTTGTTTGAACGCTTTAGATTTCTATTGTATAATTCAGCATCGAAGTCCGTAGTCTAATAGGCAGTGTATTGGATTATTACATGCGAGGACACGGTTCACATCCCAGGTCAACCATCTCCAACAAAAACGAAATATGAAAGTATTTCTTTGGCGACTGCCGGAGAGTAAAAAAAATTACCATGAAAATATTTCTGAAAAATCTGTCGTTCGGAGTAGACTGCTGTGGATATGTGGATTTAGGAGTAATAGGCCTTCAGTATTGATTTTTCTAGAAAAATGTTCTTCAGTGATGAAGTTCATTTCTGATTTTGTGGTCACGTCCCCACGTAAAACTCTCGTTTATGGGCTGTGAAAACCCATAAGTGACTTACACAGTCGCCTTTGACTTACACAGCCATTGAAATCTAGAAAAGGGACTGATTTGTGAAAAATATATAGTCGGAAGGAGTGACTGGGATTCTTTTTTGCCTGTAATTGAAGTACTGGACGGTATGTGGTTTCAACAAGGCCATAAAGTTTATTCTTGACTTTATTGCATAAGAAGTTGTCGAAAGGAGTAATTCGACGTTTTGCCGGGGTCTATTGGTCACCAAAATTATGTAATTTGACGCATAATATGTGAGGCTACATCAAAGAAAATGCCTCCTAACATTGGAGCGTTTGAAACCACATATTAGTCGTGTATCCGTTAAGATATCGTTTAAAAATGTTCTAATTTTGTTGAAGTAAAACTGAAGAATATTTATTTACATTTAAAGCCTCATAATGGAACGAAAAGATCCGATAAATGAAACAGCGAGAATGGCAGGGTCCACATAGAATTGTACATTCAGTAAATAATAAAATGTAGAATCCTCATTTACGCTAAATAAAAATTTTTGAATTTAATCACATGGTTTATCGAAATAATAAAGAACATTGGAAGCATCACCTCTCGAACAGGTCAGGTCTGAGTGGTAGCTCTGATTTCACAAAGCTCACTTGAGCACGCATAGCGGTTGTGATGCCACGGGTGTACTGACCAACAGGGTAGATGCATTTATAAAATCGTATATCCGGATAGAATTTCGATGGCGTAATTTTAAAATTAATTGAAACAAACTAGAGTGGTTGCAACGAAACCCAAAGGGTTTTTGCCTTATATAGGTATATATATACTTGTAAATAAAAAGTCTTCACTTTATACCCCCTTCCAGCCAGCTATTAATTCTTCTGATTTCAGAACAATTTGGTTAATTTATCAAATGAAATTGTAAACAAATTCGATCAATTATTCTACATCAAGTGATAACGTGTAAAAATACGAAATAAAATAAAAAAGAAAATCCTACACTTATTAACAATTATTGGCAGTACTATAGTCTACAACATAAGACGTTCAATCAAAGATAAGAATGTGATAATAATTTGAACAAATTTGTGGTTTATAAATATAAAAGTGTTCAAAGAAATTTCATTCAAGCACTTTAGTTATTATCGATAGCAACGAGATTTTTATTTGAATTGTGAACCAAAATGTATAAAATAATTGCAGTTTTTTATTTTTCATTGCTGATGGCAAAAGGAGAGGAGGCAACACTCTACAATAGATCCTACACCAATGGCTCATTACTACAGAACGAAACCTACGTAAAGACATTGCAACAGTATGATATGCAAATGGAAATGTTGAAACAACCCTTTAATGCTAGTCTCGCTGTTATCAACATGCAATTGGATATGCTTATTCAAAATGTTATCGCAATGGAACAGTTTATGGGTATTTTCCAAAATTTAAATGGTCTCAATAAAGTGTGTGTTGAGAAATACAATTCTTCGGTACCGACACCTGAAGCCACTATGTCATCAATGGGTAGCTGCATTCTGACTGCAACAAGTGAACTTAACCAAATAATGAGTGCTCCTTTGTCTACCAGAAATTATTTGCAAGGCAATTACACGTATATTTTTGAAAACCAAATGGAAAATTGTTTACGTGGTGCAAATGGCACAACAACCAATTCAATTAATTCGAATTATACCAGCTGTCTTAAGCAAGTGGTAAGTATTGGAATCGCCTTATAAAAGTTATTTGTTACATTACAAATTCGAATATTTTAGAATGATGCTGCCGAAACTTACACTGCCAACAATCGGAGAACGTTTGACACTCAAATGCTTACAGCCCAATCGGCAACTGATAAATCTATTCAAAAGGCCGTGAGTTGCAGTTTCCAGGCTCAGAGCGATACTATAACCATACTGTCTCGTGTCGATACTTTGATTAACAATTGTGTCACAGGCTTAGACTGCACAAGTTGCAGTTCGGGTTTCTCATGCTCAAATATTGCTTACTTGCCCAGTTATGAAGTGGACTATACCAGTAGTGTTATGGAAAATCCCTTCTATGGACGTACTGATGTAACCAACTGTTTAATGTTGCAAATTCTTCAGTAATATTATGATACAACGAATAATACATACATAAAATTTATTGACTATACTGTATACAAATAAAAAGAATGGAAAATTGCTTATTAAATTTCATTCATGTACTGCTGGTAACCAATTGAAAATGTTCTGCAATCATATTTAAAATCCATCGAATATATTTTCCAATTGTTGAATATAAAGGATCAAATGACAATATCAACACATATTGAGAGATAATACTTGCACTACTCCATAACTATGTCACTGGAACACAACCAGAGATATTCTTATAAATCAATAAAAAAGTATATGAGACTTTGTATGTCGGAAAAAGAAAAATAATCAGGAATAGTTGAAGTTGAAATATTTCACTCCATGCACGGTTTAAGTTTATTTTATTTGGCACCCTAAACTGCACAGAAAAGAATAAGCAAATAAGACCCTGAATATTATATCCCTGCGGCATATTATTTGACAGGAGTTTTCATTTGCTTATTCCGAGCCGAGAAGACTGGGTCTCGGACATGATCAAACCCTCAGAACTCCTAGAAGTATACACTGATGGCTCTAAACTCGGAAATGAGGTCTGCAGCGGTGTTTACTCTGGGATACTGGACCTAAATATTTCCCTTTGACTGCCGGATCACTGCAGCGTGTTTCAAGCGGAGGTAATGGCCATTTACTCAGCCACTCAATGTATTCTCATCAACGGTGCTCCTTTCACCCGCACCTTAATCTTCTCTGAGGGTCTGGCTACTATAAGATCTCTATCGAGCGTAATGATTAGCTCTAGATTCGTTAGGAAGTGTCGCCGCTGTCTCGACGTTCTCCTTGGGCGTTTCAGTGCTGCTTCTCTCCTCCGAAACCCTCGTCAATTAATTCGAAAATTCTTTCGGGAAGCCAATCTAACCTAGAACAGGGAATCTTGCTAAACTGCCAGACTCACTTGGCCCACGATGGGTAGAAGGTGAATCAACCAAGTTTGTCGTAATGTCATCTCGAACACAGTGGCCATGCTTACAGGTTGTTGCTTGATGGCGCGACAAGCAGGAAGAATGCAGCTCCCATCTGATGACTTCTGCCGTGGGTGGAGATCTGCTAAAGAGGAGAAAACTGATATCCACTTTCTTTGTCAATGCCCATCACTTGCGAGGTGTAGACATAGGTTATTCATTCCTTGTCAGTTTAACGGTTCAGGCTGGTTTTCCAGCGTAGGTTAGTCGTGTTTTTCATATACAGCCCTTGTGCTGATTAACTTCCTCCGTAGTTTGGTGGAATTCGGTCAATACAGGGACTGCGCTTACCTATGTCATCACAATGGGCCGCTATGCGTGCTCAGGCAAGGTTTGGTAATTACAGCTACCACTTTGATCTATTGAGTACAATATTTTAAGTGTTCAGGCATAAGAATATACTCAGTTCAGCTGCTTATTCAATATTTATTTGACAGCTGGTAAACAAAACAGCAGATTGATTCAGTTTGTTGTTTTCAGTTGTCAAATATCAACAGAAAGTGTTCGTTTAATTGTAATATGCTCTCTAAACACACTTAGGGCAGTGCTGCATTTTAAGTTCTACTCAATATTATAACAATTTGCGTATTTATTGCGCAATTATTAATTGAAACTTTATATGAAATATTGAGCTCAATTATGGCGCTTATTGCGATTTACGCAATAAAGGTGCATATCTGAACACCGTACAAGACCATGAAGAACTACAATATACCTGGAAAAGACATCATGACACCGGAGGTGCTTAAATACTAGTCCCATTTTTATAAGCATTCAATAGGTATCATTTATAAATGATCGATTGAAGTTGACCTTATCAAACACAAATACACAAATAGTGGCTAGTAACAAATGCCTTTTAAATGAGTGCTCAATAACCTTTAATAATAGACTGTTTCGATTCGACGGCTCGTTAAGTTATATGCAATTGAAAAGGGCAGAGAGAGGAGTTATTGAATTTGAGCGATTAATCTGTTCATGATGTTAATGAGGTTATCGCTTTTTGTGACTCGTTTGTCATATCGATCCAGTCATATTTAAACGCTGTCTTATGTTTTCCCTATACCCATTGCTTTCCTATCCACTGTCTTATACCCGAGGTGTTAAACTCCTCAAATTTATATATCCTAGTTGTTTGCTATTAAATACATTAAACTTCCACGTTGTCGGCATTCCTGATCTTGTATTTCTCCATGCAGGCTTACTCCGAGATATTTATATCTGTGATTTTCATATTAATAGTGCTTGCACAGTCCGCATCATTGGTCATCAAAGGCAGCGAAAAAAATACATTGAATTGCGTAAGTCTCAGAAAAAATCAAACCCATTATCAAAATGAATCAATTAACAATTATTTCTTAAATACATCAGTTATCAAATATTTATTAGTATTTTTTTTATTTCTTTACTTATTTTTTTCTATTTTTCTACTTAATTTTCAAAATTAAACAATCTTTAATTTCTTGACGTCCATAGAAAGGGTTCGCAATGGTTTTAATTCTATAGTCGGCATCACTTGAAGTTGTATAGGAGATATAAGGACACTTGTAACCAAGCGAACATTTGTTGCAATCGTCTTGACCCAATAAACACTTCTTAAGTAAAGTATTGACTCCAGCCATTGCGTTCAAAGTAAGATGTTTAACATTGTAACTGCAATCCAAAGCCTTCCTAATATTGGAATTAGCAGAGCAATGGGCTGCTTCCATTTGGGAAGCAAATGATTTCTGACTTGTAATAGTATACACCTGAGCTTCATCAACCTACATATTTACACCAGAGAGAAATAATTTTTGGTTCAAATCTTAATCAGGGAAATATTAAAGTATTACTTACAGCATTTACAACACACAAAGTGTAGTTTAAATAATAATAATCTGAGCTAAATTTGCTTTTGCAGTTGGAGACACTTTTTTCAAAAGTACTTTCGTAATAACTTCCCAAATAAGATCTGGTTGCCAAAGGAGCACTTAACATGCTACTGAGCTGATTATTTGCTGTATTAATGCAGGTATTTATGGAAGTTTTAGTTGCAGCTTCTGTAGGCAGGCTGGGACGATATTTTTTTACACAACCTTGACTGAATTGACTTAAAGCTTCCAAAGGATTTAAACGTTCATTCATTTCGTTTAGATTATTGATAAGTATACCACCCTGAATTTCGATTGTTTTAAGACTCGCAGCATAGGTTTGTTTGAAAATGTTTATCTCGTTATCATATTCTTGCAAATACTTTTCATGCTGTCGTCTATTCAAGTTGATGTAAGTATCGGTGTGTAGTACAGAGCTATTGTAGTAAACACCAATACCTTGATCCTAAAAACAAGATCAATTTCAATTTATTAAAAATAATTTAGAATGGAAACCATTTTACAAAATGTAACTTACCTCTGCCTTTGACACGGCCAGGACAAACAACAATACTGCGATTAATTTATACATGTTTTGTTTGTCACTTCGAATTGTGGGAGGTTGTTTTCTTGTCGACTATTCAAAATAATAGAACTGCTTTCTTCAAATTGCTCGTCTATTTTATATCAAAATTTGTCCAAGAAAAACAAATTTTTTTAAATTTAATTCTCCTGTTATCTTTTGATAGGGAGGACCGTTTTAAAGTTTTTAAATGAAAATACTTTTAGATTGTATAGCCTTATCAGACATTTAAACTCTTTTTAGTTGAAGATACGAATATTCATTCGCTGCTTTCGGCTTTTTTGGGTAAATTGGTCGAAATAGATTATTGTTTTCGTTTTAAATAAATTATGATCGAATATTGTTAATGGGAAGTACTTTTAGTAGCAAAAACTTTATAATTTTTATTAATTTATGATCAAGATTAAAGTATTTAATAATTCATTTGATTTGTTTATTGTAAACAATGTTTTTGGATGGAATGACTAATTATTGATTAAAATATTGATATATGAACAAGAATATATAACTACTTGTAATTGGTTATAGGGGAATGCCCTCGGAAACACTTTTTATTAGACATTGTAATATGCCGGAAGAAAACAAGTTCAGTACATCAAATTATTTTAAAACAATAATTTAAAAATAAATATTATCTGCTGAATAATGTTTGGAAAATCCAACAGGAATCATAATTTACATAAAATATTCGATAGTTGGAGTTCCTTTAAATTATTTATTTTCCAAATAAATATCGTTTTTATTGTTTCGAAATCACGCAGCATTAATAATCAAAGAGTATTCGCTAAATACTGGAGTTTAAGTCATGCCTAACGTATGGCTGATATATGTAACTACGAAAGCAGTCGTTTCAGATTATTATTGTGGCTATAAGCCAGCATTAAATGGTTGTGATTTTAAAAAAGAAGCAGTAATCGTCTAAAACTTGAAGCGATGATTGCTTATTCAACTTGTACTAACTTGTACTAGCAATAATCATCTAGACCTTGAAGGAATAATTGCTTATACAACTTATTATAGCGAATGTTATAGTAATTCTGTGAGCTAATTAGTTAATTTATTATCTAGTAATCCCTGGTGTACCTTTATTTCAATTTTTACTTTCCGAGACTGAATAATAGAAAGGCTAAGCACATAGCCATTGCAGAATTACAGTATACCGAGGAATGGAATATGTACTGCTGTACTGATTGCAGTAGTGTAGTGGGTAGTGTGTTGACTTAATAGACTACAACTTCGAGTTTCAAACTCAGCTCTCCTATTTTCAAAAATAAAATCAGATATTCAGCAGCCTTCTGGCAAAACATCTAAGAGTTATTAAATGTCTTGAAAAAGTTTTCTTCAATCTGTCGTTCGGAGCCGACATTAAACTATAGGTTCCACCAGTCGTGCACTATATTACCACAAACAATGTGGATATTTCAAAATCTATGCCCTAAGCTAACTAACTATACTAACCTAACTATAATATTACATGTATGTATGTGAGTATGTATGTATGCATATATGTATGTAAGTGCACTAAGAACACTATCGAAAACAATCATATAAATTTATGCGCATGAAATATTCAAATAATTTTTGCGAGCAAATCGTCTAAGATATTATGCTTTATGCTATGTGGAGTGTAAGAGATTAAGAGTTGCTGGTTAGAAAAACATTACTTAAATAAATATTCAATTAAATAACTAAATATAATAAATCACAAACAACAACAAACTACAATAACATAAAGTGTTATATTAGTAACATAATTGAACAACTCAAGTATTACTTTCTTACTTAACTAATTGGTCATTACAAACTCTTGGTCAGGATTACGACCTAGCTTCTCACTCGATCCATATTGTATACGTTAATTTTATAAATGAGTTTCCCTGTCTACATTAACTAGACTTCGAACGACAAATTTTTGAGAAGCTTTTTCATGGCAATGTTATCTACTCTCGGAATTTTTGCCAGAAATCTGCTGAGGGGATGTCACCGAAGATATATTTTCTAATATATGGTTTTGTTGGATATGTCTGACCTGGAGATTAAACCACGTCCACACGTCTAGGCTACTGCGACCTTAACTCGAATTTGGAAGTAATGCAAGCGTATAGAAATTCAGAAATTTAATAATTCATACGTGGTATTAATAAATTCTGATGCCGTATTCAATGTTAAAATTTCCAAATTTTGCGTTGTTCAAAAACAAGAAAGTTATCACAAATCTGCACTGAAAAATACTTAAAAACTAAACCTTTATTATTGATTTACTCGTACTCACATTGACCAGATGTTTAAAATTTTATCATAATTTCTTTAGATATTGGAAAAAAATATTCCAATGAAAATATTTTCTGCGAAATTTCCTAATTCCATAAGATTTTCTAATTCTTCGAATTTAAGTTTTCGCATTCAAAAATAGATAACAATCATTAGAGAGAAATACAACATGCGCCAAACAATCAATAATAATACCATTTAATTTATGTTTTAATGATAATGTTATTAACAAAGTTAATACTTTTTTAAAATTTAATGCTGCCAAATATTTTAATTAAAATGAACGCAGATTTCAAAGAAAATATGTAAAATCAATACCAAGTAATAACTAGTGATAAAGCTTTTAAAATTTATTGCGAAATTGAACATTGGACCTCGGCAAGTCAGAAGACCAGGACAATATAAATTTCAAAGATTTTTTTGATTTACTATTCGATTTTTGTATTACTATTCGCACAACTATTCTTCTCTTGATTATGTAAACACGGATATGAGAATTAAGGCTCATATACATATACAGAATTCACCTAGCTTTTCAGGACTTAGCTTTTCACACCACTTATGTTGTGTGTGTTAATTTTATACATGAGGGGCGGGACCTACAGTTTAAAGTCAACTCCGAACGACAGATTTTTTGAAAAGCTTTTCATGCCAATTTAATTTTAGTCTCAGAGTTTTTGCCATAAGTCTGCTGAGAGTGTAAGTCGCCAAATAAATATTTTTTCATATTTCGGTTTGCTGGATCAGACATCTCCAGCTGGGGCCTCACTTCTAATAAGCCAACACGCTACCTACTACACTACGGCGACTTTAGGTTCATATATAGGATGTAAAAACATTACTTTGAAGGCGCTACTCTTTTAAAAATGTACCTTTCTTAAGTATTGTGTACAGCAGCGAAGAGCAGGAATACAATGAAAATACTTGAGTTCGACAAGAGAACGGTTCGCACTCTAAAAAGAATTCTAACGGGATGCTGAGTTATTGGCAGTTTCCCCACCAGGATTACTGCAGAAGTTGCCAGGATGTAGAAGAAATGGAATCGGTGCAACACTTTTTAAGTGAGTGAGGTTTTTAGGTTACAGAACGTTTAATGATCTGGGCATGGTGGCGAACGTGCCGCTGAGGCACTGGCCGGTTTAAAACCACTACTAACGGATCATGGCAAGGGGGCTTACCTTACACTGGGTAACACAATGGTTCATATGGGCTCATATGGGCATATGGATTCACAAAGTGAACTTGCCTGCGAACGGCAAATAAACTACCCGCTAACCTAACCGAACTTAAGTATTGCGGCACGGTACGGTCTCCCCTGTATGGGAAGTCAAAAATAAGTCTCTTAAAAATAATTAAAACTATCAGTCAAAGTGATTCTTCAATATTTAGCGACCTTGACTAAATATAGCCCATGAAATATGATAATAAATTTACTTTTGTAAATTAAATTAAAAAAACACTTTTCTTGTTTTAATCAAACGCTTGTTAACGATATAAAGTTTCTTTTATTTATAACAAATGCTAGAAAGTTATTAAATTTTCTATTTTATTTTCAATATCATACAATCCTTTGCATCGTAACGTCCATAGAATGGGTTATCAATGGTTCTGCTTCTATAATCAACATCATATCTATTCATGTACGAGATGTTGGGACATTTATAATCAAATGAGCAATGTTTGCACTCATCCTCATTCGCTAAGCACTTGTTGATTAAAGTATTGACTTCGGTCATCAAGGTAATGGTGCGACTCTCAACAGAGTAATTGCAATCCAAAGTCTTCATTACATTAGCATTAGCTGTGCAGTGGGCAGTAGACATTTGAGCAGAAAATTTTTTCTGATTGTCTTTAGTATACCTTAAGGTTGCATCATTCTAAACAAAAAATAAAAATTGTTGAAGTAATAAAAAAATTAATTTTACCGGAGAATGTATTCACTAACCACATCCATTAAACAAGTGGCATAATTTGCATGGTATTGAGGCATCTCGTATGTTCTTTTGCAATTTCCAATTGCCCATTCAAAGTCATTGGAATAATAATTTGCTAAATACATACGACTGTATTTGGCATCCATTAGTAAGTAATCAATTTCATTCTTTGCTGTATTAATACAATTATTTATTGCCACTTTAGTAGCTGCTACTGTAGGCAAACTGAAACGATATTTATTGACACAATTCCTATTGTGGGCATTTTCAAGTTCCAAGGAATTCAAACGTTCATTCATTTCATTTAAACTTTTAATTAGTTTGTCGCCTTTTATTTGCGTGGCATTAAAACTGGCAACATACGATTTTTTCAAGCTTTCCATCTGATAGTCATAATCTTTTAATTTCATTTTATGTTGCTCTCGAATATAGTCTAAATAGTCTTCGGTGTTTACACTTGACGGGTTGGCATTGTGTAACTAAAATTAAAATTAAACGCATTGTAAACTTTCCATTTAATTTGCGTGTCTAGTTAATATTATTAACTACCTGTCCTTTCGCAAATGCCACCGTCAGACAAAGTATTGCAATTAATTTATACATTCCGTTCTGTTCTGCACAACTGTTTAACGAAACTAAATTGTTTATACCGCAAGTCTATTTATAATAAATAAATGTTTTGCTGTATTAAACATTTAAAACATCTTATCTTGGAAAAGATTTTTAGTTGGTATTGGTATCGCTGAAATATAAATGAAGTGGTATAATTATCGATTTCGCCTATTTACTGATAATATGTTCTATAACCAGTTGGTGATTTCTGTCATCTCTTAATTACTAGAACTTATGCTTTAATCGTAAGTAAATTTTAGGGGGAATTAAAACATTTCGAAGAAAAATAAATTTTTCAAACATGTGGCAAGTCAATTCGCCAATAGTAGGTTAGGTTAGGTTAGAGGAGAAGGAAGGATAAAAGAGGGGATAAGAAAAAAGGAGCGAAAGTAGGAAGGGAAAATGAGAAGCGAGGGAATTACACAGACCAAACAAAACAAAAAGGGAGAACGCGACTATACCGATGAAGCCCTAGCACGTCTCAACCAGCTCAAGTTACTAATGAATCTGTGGAGAGCCTTGATGTCGGCTCTCGACACAGAATTCAAACCTGCAAAGAAGCCCCTGCCAAGGGTCCTCAACCTCAACCTACCAAAGGCTGGGCAGTTACAGACTGGGCAACTCCTCCTCATCGCAACATACCCTGCAGTAGGACCAAATCTCGCAGTGCCCTGTGATAAACCCTATAATTAACCTTAAACTGGCCTTATCCAAGCCCATAGACATCGAGAAACATAAATCGCCAATAGTAAGTTCCAAGAAATTTCTTCAGGTCTTCGCAAGCCATCTCGAATATATCATACTGAGATCGCCTAAAAATTTAACCGATTCAGCTCCATTTACTTTTTATGATATCATTGCCTATTGCTATTCTCTCTGTAGTTTGCCAGGCTAGAATTGTGTTATAATATATGTATGTATTCAAAACATGTTTCACAACTATATAGAGAATAATTTGCTTTTTCTTTCATGGTTTATATCGGGTGGTCTTATGTATGTCATTCTCTTCTGTTATAAAATTCTGTATATCATCTACCACTAAACGTAATTAATCGATTTACGCTTGAGCAATGTCGGGATTTGTTGGAAATTTATTTCCAAAACAATGACAATTGGTCGGAATTGCACGAAAATATAGTATAAAATTTGGTTTCATGGAAGGACCAACAATGCCCGGTATGAGCAGGTTTATTGATGAAGTTCGTGAAACTGATTACTGCGCCAAGGCGTGAGCGTATTTGTACAGTGCGTACACCCGAAAATACCGAAGCTGTGGCTGAGAGTGTGCGTGAGAGAGAATCCATCAAAATCAACTCGTCATCTTTCTCAAGAATTTAACATTTCACGCACCAGTTTACGTTGAATTTTGCAAAGAGATCTCGATATGACGCCTTATAAAGTTTAATTGGTTCAAGAGTTGAAGCCGCATGACCATTCGCTTCGTTTTTGTTTTGCTAGATGGGCCGGAACAATTGTACTTCACAACAAAAATATAAATTTGGCAAAATTTCAAACCGTTTTTGTTTAAACTTTTAAATGACCATTTAGTATCCCCACATGCTATGGTTTAAAACTTCCCAGATAACAAATAGACTTGGCCTACGAGTTTCGCATTGTTGTCTATCAACTTTGAAGGGTTGCTGATGTTGGGGACCCAGTAAAAAGTCTAAAATAACTAACTTACCTTCCAAGGTAAGTTAAAATATCCTGAGTATTGCTCCCAAATAAAAATAGAAGAGATTCTCCGTTTTTTTTATATAATTATGCAGTTCAATATCGATCACTATTTGATATATTTGCCCGATTTGGCAGACATGTGGTAGCATAAGTTATGAGCAGACAAAAATCATCGGAATAATTTAGGTATTTTAGGCCGTAGTCTACTAGTTACTGTGTTGGCTTATTAGATGTGAGGAAGGTCAGACATCTTCAACATAGCGAAATATGAAAAAAAAAATATTTCTTGGGCGACTTCCTCTCAGCAGATTTCTGGCAAAAACTCTGAGAATAAATAAAAAATTGCAATGAAAAAATGTCTCGAAAATCTTTCATTCCGAGTTAAGGGTTTAGACCCATCACTAATGGTTCATCACAAGAAGCCTTATCTCACGCTGAGTAGTACAATCGGCCAAATGGCCACCGAGTGAAGTTGCCTGTGAACGGCAAGCTAACGTAACCTAACCTTGTTATTCGAAAATTCTTTTTAAACCTCTTGCAAATCCTTGTTTATTTTATAACAAATCTAAACTATACGCCTTTATTTTCATTCTTCTTCTTGTGATTTTGAGTTCCAAAAAATCTGTATGTTTCCATTCTGAGTCCATTCTAAGTGGCAGATGTGTACAACATAAATAAACGAAATTTGATATTGAAAATTTCTTTTGTTTCCACATACCATATCTTATAGATTTTATAATTATTTATTATAAAATTATACTTTTACGATTTATATTACATGGCATTATGACAGAAAATCACCATAACCCTATGGAGATATCCATCGTAATTATAGTTCCTATTATCATATTCGTTTATTGTTCCATAATATAAAATTTTGAAGGAATTCCTATTTTTAGAAGATTCTGTTTACAAAAGTTGTTTATTTCCGGTATGCTTGTGACAATTCTAGATCCGACAGTTACAATGTCTAATAAAAAGTATTTCCGAGGGCTTCCCCCTCAAACCAATTACAAATGGTTATATGTTTAAGTTCATATATCAACACTTTAATCAATAATTTGTCATTTTATCTAAAAATATTGTTTAAAATAAACAAACAAATCAAACGAAATATTAAATATTTTAATCGTGATGATAAATTAATAGAAATTATACAATTTTTGTTACTAAAAGTACTTCCCATTAACAATATTCGATCATAACTTATTTAAAACGAAAACAATAATCTATTTCGGCCAATTTACCCAAAAAAGCCGAAAGCATCGAATGAATATTCATATCTGCAACTAAAAAGTGTTTAAATATCTGATAAGGCTATATAATCTAAAAGTATTTTCATTTAAAAAACTTCAAAACATAGTCGGACGTCCCTATCACAAGATAACAGCAGAATTAAATTAAAAAACTTTGGTTTTCTTCGACAAATTTGAATATAAAATAGGCGAGCAATTTGCAGAAAGCAGTTCAATTATTTTGAATAGTCGACAAGAAAACAACCTCCGACAATTCCAAGTGACATACAAAACATGTATAAATTAATCGCAGTTTTGTTGTTTGTCCTGGCCGTGTCAAAGGCAGAGATAAGTCACATTTTGTAAAATGGTTTTCATTCTATATTATGTTTAATAACTTGATGTTGCTCTTGTTTTTAGGGTCAAGCTATTGGTGTTTACTACAATAGCTCTGTGTTGCACACTGATACTTACATCAACTTGAATCGACAACAGCATGAGATGAGTTTGCAAGACTATGATATCCAGATAAACACTTTGAAACACACTTATGATGCAAGTCTCAAAACAATCGAAATACAACTTGACATGCTCATCGATACTCTGACCCAAACAAGTGAACGCTTAAATCCTTTAGAAGCTCTAAGTAGCGTTAGTCAAAATTGTGTAAAGAAATATCGTCCTACTATACCCACTGTTGCCGCCGTTAAATCTTCTGTTAATAACTGTATTAATACAGCAAATAATCAGCTCAGTAGCATATTATTTGCACCATTGGCTACAAGATCTTATTTGGCAAGTTATTACGAAAGTACTTTTGAAAAAAGCATTGAAACTTGTAAAAGCAAATTTGGCACAGAAGTTTTGTATTTAAACTACACTTTGTGCGCCGTAGAAGCGGTAAGTAAGACAGAAACTTTATATTAAAAATCACTCATCTTTAAAATTAAACATGTTGTTGCTACAGGTTGATGCAGCGCAGACTTATACAATAGCCAATCAAAAGACATTTGCCACCCAGATGCATTCTGCTCATTGTACAGCTGATACCAATATAAATAAGGCTTTGGATTGCACTTACTTGGTTGAGAACAATACTATTAGCCTGAATACTGAAGCCAATCTGTTAATTAAAAAATGTTTCTCGGGTGAAGATGATTGTAAACAATGCTCAGCTGGTTATAGTTGTCCTTACATGACTAACATGGAAAAGACTGATGTTTTCTATACTGCTAGAACAATGGCAAATCCATTCTATGGAAAGCCTGAACTTAAGGATTGTATCATGATAAAATTGTATTAAGCAATTTTGTGAAATTCTTAACGTTTTTTTTTTCAAATAAAAGAAACTGCATTTAATTAAAGAACATTTAATAATTTATTAAGAAACAAAATGAAACTTATTTTGAATTGAAGTCACTTCGAAATTTAATCTGAAAACGTATGCTCTTCGAAATGAAAATGAGCTTAATCCGATTTTTTTTTTTTGGCAAAATCGATCTCATCGTGCAGTTTTGCGTTGGCCCATTTAGCGAAGTGAAAACGAAGCGGATGGTCATGCGGCTTCAATTCTTGAACCAATTGAACTTTGTTAGGTGTCATGCGTGAAATGTTCAATTTTTGAGAACGATGACGAGTTGATGTTGATTTTCGGGCACACTCTCAGCAACAGCTTCGATATTTTCGGATGTACTCACTGTACAACCACTCTCACGTATTGGTGCATCAACAATGAAACCAGTTTCACGAACTTTAGCAGTAAACTTGCGTATACCGGGCACTGTTGGTCCTTCTCTGCGGCTAAATTTTGTACGACATTTTCGTGCAATTTCCGACCAATTGTCATTGTTTTGGAAATAAATTTCCAACAAATTCCGACATTGCTCAAGCGTAAATCGATTCATTACGTTCAGTGGAGATAATATATAGAATTTTGTGACAGAATAGAATGACATACGTATTGCCAGAATCGAAACAACCGATGTTTCAAATTTAACACGATATATGGCCCACCTGATACAACCGCGCTACATGTTACATAAGACGTGCTGCCCATGTCGGACAAATACGCGTAGAGAATAGCATGCGTCAGGATAGTGCACTACCCCCCATTGCTTTTTAATATTGTCTTCGATGTATTGATGTGTCTGGTTTCCAAACCTAATTGCATAAATAGCACACTTAGTTATCTCGATAACGCCGACGATATCTGTCTCTTCCCTTGCTCGTAATCATTAAGAAGAAAACTGAAATGTTAAAAGATGTTGGCAAATTTTGCGCAATTGCTGCGCTAAATCTGTCTAGATTTTGGAAAAGCATGTTATGCGTATCAACACGAATTGTTACAGCAGATTCATTCTGCAATCGAACAAGAAAGAAGTGACCTGCAACAACTAATCCTATGACTTGGTGGCTAAAGTTCAGTAATGCGTTCTTGTGAGCATGTGTAGGCCATATCAATGTTGATTATATATTATTCCCAGGCGCATTTATTAGTAGTCTAGTAGGTAGTGTGTTGGCTAATTAGACATGAGACTAATGTTCAAACCCTAGGTCAGACATCTCTAAAAAAACGAAATATGAAAAAATATTTCTTCGGCGACTTCCTCTCAGCAGATTTCTGACAAAAACCAAGAAAAATTGCCAAGAAAAGTATCCCAAAAAAACCGTAGCTCCCTCCAGTTATGTGTACAAATTAACACACATAACATAAGTGGTTTGAGAAGCTAGGTCGTAATCTTGACTGAATGGTTGTAATGACTAAATTATGTGTTTATGTATGTATTCGATAATTCTAAAAGACAGTGTCAAATTTAATCTGTACTATTTTTAAACTTTATAACATTATAGATATAAAACTCCAATGCGTACATTATAGTTTATCAAATTGTAGATTGTGTGATCTCTCAGTCTAATATAGATTTAGCAGACAGTCAGTAAAGCTCAATAGAATTGTAATTCAAAAATTTACACTTTAGAAGAGAATATTTTTTATGTTAAAATTGAAAACGAAATCAATTCAAAATTTGTTTCAATATGTACTGGAATGTTATTGAATTAAACGCAGATTCTTTTATTTGAAAAAAATGTTAAGAATTTCACAAAATTGTTTAATAAAGTTTTATCATGATACAATCCTTAAGTTCAGGCTTTCCATAGAATGGATTTGCCATTGTTCTAGCAGCATAGAAAACATCACTCTTTTCCATGTTAGTCATGTAAGGACAACTATAACCAGCTGAACATTGTTTACAATCATCTTCACCCGAGAAACATTTTTTAATTAACAGATTGGCTTCAGTATTCAGGCTAATTGTATTATTCTCAACCAAGTAATTGCAATCAAAAGCCTTATTTATATTGGTATCAGCTGTACAATGAGCAGCATGCATCTGGGTGGCAAATGTTTTTTGATTGGCTATTGTATAAGTCTGCGCTGCATCAACCTGTAGCAACAAAATTTTTAATTTTAAAGGTGAGTGATTTTTAATACAAAGTTTCAGTCTTACTTACCGCTCCTACGGTGCACAAAGTGTAGTTTAAATACAAAACTTCTGTGCCAAATTTGCTTTTACAATTTGCAACGCTTTTTTCAAAGGTACTTTCGTAATAACTTGCCAAAGAAGATCTTGTAGCCAATGGTGCAAATAATATGCTACTGAGCTGATTATTTGCTGTATTAATACAGTTATTAACAGAAGATTTAACGGCGGCAACAGTGGGTATAGTAGGACGATATTTCTTTACACAATTTTGACTAACGCTACTTAGAGCTTCTAAAGGATTTAAGCGTTCACTTGTTTGGGTCAGAGTATCGATGAGCATGTCAAGTTGTGTTTCGATTGCTTTGAGACTTGCACCATAAATGTGTTTCAAAGTGTTTATCTGGATATCATAGTCTTGTAAACTCATCTCATGCTGTTGTCTGTTCAAGTTGATGTAAGTATCAGTGTGCAACACAGAGTTATTGTAGTAAACACCATTAGCTTGATCCTAAAAACAAGATCAATTTCAATTTATTAAACATAATTTCGAATAGAAACCATTTTACAAAATAAAACTTACCTCTGCCTTTGACACGGCCAAGACAAACAACAATACTGCAATTAATTTATACATGTTTTGTTTGTCACTTCGAATTGTCGGAGGTTGTTTTCTTGTCGACTATTCAAAATAATTGAACTGCTTTCTTCAAATTGCTCGCCTATTTTATATTAAAATTTGTCCAAGAAAATATTTTATTTTCTAATTTAATACTCCTCTTATCTTTTGATAGGGTGGGTAGTCTTTAGTTCTGCATTTTCAAAAGAAAATTGTATTTAGACTGTATGCTTTCTAGCCTTATCAGACATTTAAAAACTGTTTAGTTGAAGCCACGAACGTTTATTCGTTGCTTTCGTCTTTTGATAGGTAAATTGGCCGAAAAGTTAATTTTCTGTTTAAATAAATTATGATCGATTATTCTTAGTGGGAAGTACTACACGTAGCTATTTTTAATTTATGATTACGATTAGAATATTTAACAATTCATTTGTTTTGTTAGTTTTAAACGATATTTATAGACGGATTGATAAATAATTGATTCAAGTGTTAATACATGAACCCCTGGTTAAAGGGGGAAAGGATGAGAAATACTTTTGACTGAACATATATTAAACATTGTAAACACACCGGAATTAAATTATTTAAGGATACAGAACATTACATGAGATAATTATATGAGAAATTATTTTAAAATTTTAAATTCATTAATTCAAAATTAATAATTGAGTCGTTTATTTTGAAAGTGGTTTAAGTTCATTCTTAAAAAAAATTTAGTTAATGATAACAATAATCACAATCCTATATAATCTTTTTTTATAAATAATTTAATTCTAAAATCTCTCTGATAAGGGGCACTTGAAAATTAGCTAGTTAACGAAATGCATAAAAATTTATTTTGAAACTGGTTTAAGTCTATTGAAATCCATAAAATTGGCAGTAACATGGTTGAAAATTGTGCAATCGGCAGAAAATATTGCAGATATTATTGACCATAAGTTTTTACTATCAGGACATTCCTTTTTGGCAAATGATAGTGATTTTAGAGTGATAGAAATGGCTTTGAGGAAAAATAATTTAATGTACAGTGTTGGAAAAAATAATAGAAACGCATCAAAAAGCGCTGGAAAACATCCCCATATCATTAGGGACCCGCCACCATGTTTGACTGTTTTTTTTTGTGTATTTTGGATCAAATTCTATTGGCAGGACGACGTACAAAACATTTTCCGTCGGATGGAGCACGTTATTCCAATTTTTGCGACTTTGGTGTTGTCTGGCCAATTGTAACCTTTTTTGTATATATTTTTTTTATTTAAAAGAGGTACTGATCTTGGACTTCGAGCCTTAAGTCCAGCCTCTTGGAGCCTGTTTCTTACAATACGGCTTTTACTGGAGCATCTGTATATTTTTAAGCCCATTAGATGACTCAAAAGGGTTTTTTTGGAATGACGTACTAAAATTTAATCAAAACGCGTGGATGTTTTCCTCTTTCTTTCTCTAGTTTCGATTTTTTTGTATAGTGAATCACGTTAAATACTTTATGTTTAGAACACTTCATTATTTAGGCTATTTTTCCACGTGATAAGCCATCAGATTTTAACTTAAGGATAACATTTCTCTCAGCATCAGTGGTATGAATATCTCGACCCATTTTTTAAAAGATATAAAACATCCACTCAACACGAAAATTTTGCAAAAGTTATTTTAACTTAATTTTTACCACTTCTAAATATTTCATGTAAAAAGTTTATATATTTTAAATTTAAACACGGTTTTAGAAAAGCGTTTCTATTAATTTTTCCAGCTAAATTACGTATTTTCTTACTTTTTCCTGAAAAACTAATAAATTAAAAGAGAAGAAAGCAATAAAGTAAACAAATAATAAATTCCCGTTACATTAGCAAGAATTTGACAGTGATTTCAAACAATAAAAGTTTATTACGAAAAAGTATACAATATTTTAATGATGAACTAGTAATCGTTTCTATTAATTTTTCCAACACTGTATGTCCCTCAGGGTTACTATGAAACCATAAAAACATGTCGAAAGAGTAACAAATTTATATTAACCAAAATGAAACAATGAATGATTTTTTTCTACAAAACCTCTGGAAGAAACAATTCATAAAAGATTAAAAAAACTTTAGTGGCGAACCTGTAAATTGGCTAAGGATATGTTGGATGCGATGTATAAAAAGTGAACACTAAAATGATTTATAAAGAATCTATGGAAGTGGATACAGAGTTCAAAATATTTGCTTTATTACCTTGTAGGGGAAGACCAAGTAACTTCAGCAAAATAAAATTAACACCATTATACAAAAATGTACGTCCCATTTAAACTCCTAAGTATAAAGATAACTATTTAGAGGAATCACTATCACTAGTGGAGTAACTTTAAGTGAAAAAATTAATTTATAATTATATAAAACAAAGAACACAAAGTGAACTTATTCGTTTTCACAAACAAAAAAGTCATTTTATTCGTTTTGAAAGTGGTTTAAGTCCATTTGAGGTTCTGAAACGCCGCTTATATTTCTAGTAAAGTTTACAAAACGTATTACGTTATATATTCGAACATGTTTAAGGTCTCATAGCCATAAAAACAACTTAATACCAGTTAACAATATTTTTGAAACAATTCAAACGCAAACCCTTAAATATCTCAATATAAGAAAAAATGGATTTAAACCACTTTCAAAATAAACGGCTCAATTATTGGATTCTGGTATTACAAGATCATGTTGTATAAATCCTAAGTATCATATAATATTCCTCTTTATCTTTTTTAACTAATTCTGATATAAAATCTAGTGGCTGGAAACAATATTAATTTTTTTTTTAATTTTTTATGTTGTACACTAAACACATCTGTTAGCCAGAGGCTTATAATAAATTTGTCTGAATCACAGTCATACAATATATTAAACAAAGAGTTGTTATGTGAATCTATAATGTTTTCCACTTCCGATGAGTGTATTATAGTTTAGATACATACATTATATTCAATAATAAAATCTGATGCCATTTTATTCCAAATTACTAGTAGTCCACCAACCCGAATCATTAAACGGTTTAGCACGAACCCATTTTTTAATTCACAAACTCTTTGAACATATGACAGGATCGTATTCAATATTTGATAAACAATGCTACGCTTTCCAAAAGCCATGTTTTAAAACGATCTTAGAATTCAAAAATAAAACACGAGTGTAGGTATCACAAAAAAAATCCCCCTGCATAGTTTTAAAAGCTTTCAATCAATTAATTCGCAGCATTCTGAAAAACAGCTGCCTCGCATTTTTAATGATCCACAAACACAATAAAAACATTGGGATTTACATTTTGCATAGTAAATTAAAGCTTTAATTAAAAATAATTGATATTGGTATTGTCATAGTGGTATAGGCTTGTATTTAATTGCAAAATAGGTCTCAAAATACCTGATCTAATTGAATTACGAATATGAAAATTTTAGTAAAATGCAACGAATAAAATGCCTTAATAAAATTGCAATGAAAAGTTTCTCACCAATCTGTCGTTCGGAGTCGATTTTAAACTGTAGGTGCCGGCATTCATGTATAAAATTAACAGACACAACATAGGTGATGTCAGAAGCAAGGTCCTAATCCTATATAAAGGGTTGTAATGACTAATTATGTATGTTATGTAAAATGCCTCAGAAAATGCATCATATGGGATATGAATGGTCAACTGGTGGATGTAGATTGTGCTGATGTATTAACATCGGAAAAAGAAACGATCCTGCAACATCCAAATTTACAGATTAGTACGCTATTCGATAGAATATCGGGGCAACCAACATCAGCAATCCTTTCCAGTTGACAACAACAGTGCCGAACTTCCAGTTTCTTTGCACACGTGGGAGTTTCAATTTACGATCGGCATCTAAATTTTGGAAAATTGGATACTTCTGTCTGTCCATTTATATTGAAATATTTGGCAGCATTTAACTTGTTATCTTTGTTAGTAATATTATCATTAAAACATTAATTAAATGGTATTATTTCTGATTGCTTGGCGCATGTTGTATTTCTCTCTAATGATTGTTATCGATTTTTGAATGCGAAAACTTAAATTCGAAGCATTAGAAAATGTTGTGGAATTAGGAAATTTCGCTAAAAGTATTTTGATTGGAATATTTTTTTCAATTTCTAAAGAAATTATGATAAAATTTTAAACATCTGGTCAATGTGGGTACGAGTAAATCAATAATAAAGGTTTAGTTTTTAAGTATTTTTCAGTGCAGGTTTGTGATAACTTTCTTGTTTTTGAACAACGCAAAATTTGGAAATTTTAATATTGAATACGGCATCAGAATTTATTCATACCACGTATGAATTATTAAATTTCTGAATTTCTATACGCTTGCATTACTTCCAATTTCGAGTTAAGGTCGCAGTAGCCTAGACGTGTGGACGTGGTTTAATCTCCAGGTCAGACATATCCAACAAAACCATACATTAGAAAATATATCTTCGGTGACATCCCCTCAGCAGATTTCTGGCAAAAATTCCGAGAGTAGATAACATTTCCATTAAAAAGCTTCTCAAAAATTTGTCGTTCGAAGTCTAGTTTATGTAGACAGGGAAACTCATTTATAAAATTAGTAATACTTGAGTTGTTCAATTATGTTACTAATGTAACACTTTATGTTATTGTAGTTTGTTGTTGTTTGTAATTTATTATATTTAGTTATTGATTATTTAATTGAATATTTATTTAAGTAATGTATTTCTCACCAGCAACTCTTAATCTCTTACACTCCACATAGCACATACCATAATGTCTTAGACGATTTGCTCGAAAAATTGTTTGAATATTTCATGCGCATAAATTGATATGATTGTTTTTGATAGTGCACTTACATATATGCATACACACATACTCACGTACATACATACATGTAATATTATTAACCATTATAGTTAGGTTAGTATAGTAAGTTAGCTTAGGGCATAGATTTTGAAATATCCACATTGTTTGTGGTAATATAGTGTACGACTGGTGGGACCTATAGTTTAATGTCGGCTCCGAACGACAGATTGAAGAAAACTTTTTCAAGACAATTAATAACTCTTAGATGTTTTGCCAGAAGGCTGCTGAATATCTGATTTTATTTTTGAAAATAGGAGAGCTGAGTTTGAAAATCGAAGCTGTAGTCTATTAAGTCAACACACTACCCACTACACTACTGCAATCAGTACAGCAGTACATATTCCATTCCTCGGTATACTGTAATTCTGCAATGGCTATGTGCTTAGCCTTTCTGTTATTCAGTCTCGGAAAGTAAAAATTTAAATAAAGGTACACCAGGGATTACTAGATTATAAATTAACTAATAAGCTCGCAGAATTACTATAACATTCGCTATAATAAGTTGTATAAGCAATTATTCCTTCAAGGTCTAGATGATTACTGCAAGTACAAGTTAGTACAAGTTAATTAATCACTCCAACTTTTAGACGATTACTGCTCTTTTTTAAAATGACAACCATTTAATGCTGGCTAATAGCCACAATAATAATCTGAAACGACTGCTTTCGTAGTTACATATATCAGCCATACGTTAGGCATGACTTAAACTCAAGTATTTAGCGAATACTCTTTGATTATTAATGCTGCGTGATTTCGAAACAATAAAAAGGATATTTATTTGGAAAATAAATAATTTAAAGGAACTTCAGCTATCGAATATTTTATGTAAATTATGATTCCTGTTGGATTTTTCAGACATTATTCAGCAGATACATATTACATATTAATAAAAAGTGTTTCCGAGGGCATTCCCCTATAATCAATTATAAGTGGTTATAAATTATTGTTTATATATCAACATTTTAATCAATAATTAGTCACTCCGTCTAAAAACATTGTTTAAAACAAACAAATCAAATTAATTATTAAATACTTTAATCTTGATCATAAATTAATAAAAATTATAAAATTTTTGCTACTAAAAGTACTTCCCATTAACAATATATACATATGTACATAATTGGTCATTACAACCCTTCAGTCAGGATTGCGACCTAGTTTCTCACTCACACCATTAACAATACTCGATCATAATTTATTTAAAACGAAAAAAAATTAACTATTTCGGCCAAGAAGCCGAAAGCAGCGAATGGAATATTCGTATCTTCGACTAAAAGTGTTTAAATATCTGATTAAAAAAATTTTATTTTGAATATGTACTTAGAACTAATGATTGCCCTCACTATCTAAAGATAAGAAGAGTATTAAATTAAGCAAAAAATATATTCTTGGACAAATTTTAATATAAAGTAGGCGAGCAATTTGAAGAAAGCAGTTCAATTATTTTGAATAGTCGACAAGAAACAACCTCCGACAATTCGAAGTGACATACAAAACATGTATAAATTAATCGCAGTATTGTTGTTTGTCCTGGCCGTGTCAAAGGCAGAGGTAAGTTACATTTTGTAAAATGGTTTCCATTCGAAATTATTTTTAATAAATTTAAATTAATCTTGTTTTTAGGGTCAAGGTATTGGTTTATACTACAATAGCTCTGTACTGCACACCGATACTTACATCAACTTGAATATACAACAGCATGCAAAGTATTTGCAAGAATATGATAACGAGATAAACATTTTCAAACAAAGCTATGCTGCGAGCCTTAAAACAATCGAAATTCAGGGTGGTATGCTTATCAATAATCTAAACGAAATTAATGAACGTTTAAATCCTTTGGAAGCTTTAAGTCAATTCAGTCAAGATTGTGTAAAAAAATATCGTCCCAGCCTACCTACTGAAACTGCCACTAAGAATTCCATCAATACCTGCATTAATACAGCAAATAACCAGCTCAGCAGCATGGTAAGTGCTCCTTTGGCTACCAGATCTTATTTGACAAACTATTACGAGAAAACTTTTGAAAAGAGTGTCTCCCACTGCAAAAGCAAATTTAGCTCAGATTATTATTATTTAAACTACACTTTGTGCGTTGTAAATGCCGTAAGTAATTCTTGAGTATTTCCCTGATTAAGATTTGAACTAAAACTTAGTTCTTTCTGGTGTAAATACATATGTAGGTTGATGAAGCCCAAGTGTATATTATTACAAGTCAGAAATCATTTGCTTCCCAAATGGAAGCAGCCCATTGCTCTGCTAATTCCAATATTAGGAAGGCTTTGGATTGCGGTTACAATGTTAAAAATCGTAGTATGACCCTGATGGCTGAAGTCAATACTTTGCAGAAGAAATGTTTATTGGGTCAAGACGATTGCAACAAATGTTCGCTTGGTTACAAGTGTCCTTATATCTCCTATACAACTTCAAGTGATGCTGACTATAGAACTAGAACCATTGAGAACCCTTTCTATGGTCGTCAAGAAGTTAAAGATTGTTTAATTTTGAAAATTAAGCAGAAACATTAAATTCTGTGAAAAAATATGAATAAAGATTTGATAATCAAAGCATTAAAGTAATGATTTAATATATTAGGTCATGATTTAAATGAAATATGAAAAAATATTTCTTGGACAATTTCCTCTCAGCAGTCTGAATATCGATATCATCGACATTTTTTATTTCTTTGAAAAACCTATTGAAAGCGTTATGTATGTTCGCCACGGATATCCAAAATGACTAACTTTCCATGACTAGCGTATGGCATAGATAGATATGTTATCTTGGATGACCGTGTTGGCTTGTCCAATGACGTTCTCAACGAAATATGAACCGATAACGCCGCTGGCTCATAATCTACAATGACAGTGACTGTTTCGAAATGCATTGTATGCTCCTGGATAACATGTGAATTGGTATTGTCCCAAATTCGATAATTTTGTTTGTTTACCTGCGTCCATGCGTAAAGATGATTTTTCGATAAAAATTTGGATCAATTTTCAACTACTCCAGATGTCATTTAGCGTACATGCGTCCTTATCTAATGTTGTTTACCGTCAGTCCTGGGGCCAGTTGAATTTTGTACAGCACAGGCCCAAATCACGCTGAGTTGTGATTTTGGTGATCGACGCAAAGTCAAATGCCTCAGAGAGGTTACGATTCGCTGACGTGCTGGTCGCTCGTTTACTAAATTATTTACCTTGTTAGAGCGATTATAGTGAAGTCGCCGTAGTCTAGTAGGTAGGCCACGATTCAATCATCAGACATATCCAACAAAACGAAATGATTGATAATATGAAAAATATTTTTTGGGTGCCCTGGTAGTGGGTAGTGGGCCAGACTATTAGCGTGCGGGTCGTGGGTTCGATTCCCACCAGAGGCTCTGATCTGTGATACTACACCGAACATATGGTCAAGTTACTCAGCTCGTATATAATTAAAATAAAATTTGTAATTGTATTGTAATTAATAAAATAAATAAATAAATTAAAAATATTTCCACGGCGACTTCCTCTCAGCAGATTTCTTGCAAATATTCTGAGATTAAATAAAATTTCCAAGAAAACTTTCTCAAAATATCTGTCGTTCTGAGTCGACTTTAAACTGTAGGTTCCGCCACACATGTGTAAAATTAACACATGCAACATAAGCTGGGTGGAGTCACGAAATGTTGCCATTGTTCTTCTTCTTTTTATTATGAATAAAAAAAAATTAAAATTAACAAATGTGTGTAATGCATAAAAAAATAAAAATGAAATTAATTTGTAATTAAATTTTTTAATAACTTTTTTTACTCTTTTAAACTTATTCAAAGACAGATTACTAAACTAAATTAAGCTTATTTCAACCAGATTCACCAATATTGTTTTATACTAAGGATGCCAATCCGGGAATTTTAAAAATTAATAATACTTGGCGCTCCTATTTTGTACCGATACCTTTAGTACAGCCTGCAACCTCTTTTATTCCTCATTTTCATTTTGAACAAAATTATAACCACAATTATTCCGTTGGCACCGTAAATAATAAATAATATTGATGGCATATTGCAGGGAGTAAATAAAGGCGTTCACGAACGGATTGACGGTTTCAACTAATAGATGGCCTTTCAAGTTTTCATTTAAACCACCGGTTTAACAATGCGATAACAGTGTGACGTCTTTTTTTTGTGATTTTAAAGTACGCACTGTGGTATCAAGCCTGCCCTAAGGTACAAGAACTTCAATATAAAATCATTATTTTAAAATAATGTGCGGTTTGGCACGGAATGTACGAGTCTTAAAAAGTGAATCATATCAATCTTAAAGACCTTCGCTTGGAAATATTTGCATTATAAAAAATGAGCAGTTGGATCGCCAACGAGATAAACTTTAATAGTGTTATATACTGCGTGTTTACACACTGCATCGATATTCTCAGTTTTTTAATCTATTAACTACAGTCTTTACGGAGAAAGAAAGGTTAAACTAATTAATTACAAGTCCAAACAATCCATGCTCGAGAATGGAAGAAGAGAAAATCATCGTGGTATTCGAGGAGGATTCAATTATTCTCCAAATCATTCACCTGGATATCTCATTGACGCCCTAGACAGTATTATATAGGCAACGACCTAGCTTCTGCAGAGCAAAATGATGGAACAGACTTCAATGAGATAAATTCCTCACCACTACACCTCGCCGGGACCCAAAACACCCTGGAATCTGCTATAATGAACCAAATATTAAAGATATAATAGACGAAAAGATAAAGAGAATAAGACAGAAGCTCTACTACAGGCATTGTTAAGAATCTTCGAGGTATGCTGAATGCGTGACAATACCGAAATTTATTGGATTTCAACATTTATCATCATGTCATGATGAAGCTTAACATCATGTATACTAATCTGAGTACATCATACATAACATAAATGTTCACTGCAGCCCTTAAGTCAGTTTTACGACCCAGTTTCTAACACCACTTATATTGTATGTGTTAATTTTATACATGAGTGGTGGGACCTACAGTTTAAAGTCGACTCCGAACGAAAGATTTTTGAGAAACTTTTCATGGCAATTTTACTTATTTTCAGAGTTTGGGAGAAATCTGCTGATAGGCAGTTGCTGAAGAAATATTTTTTTCACATTTCGTAACTTTGAAGATATTAACTCCCTTGCACAGGAATTAATTAAAAAAAAATTAAATTTTTTTTGTTGAATTTAGTGCCAATTTGGTGTCAAAAACTCGTCACCAAGCTTAAATCAGCTGTTATATGTTACTTTGGCTTGATCTCCTAATCTGCTTGATTACCGCTAAGGGTCGACTGATCCATTGAAGATGCTAATTTTGTTATCCTCTTTGATGTTTGCAATGCTCTTTAATGTATGGAAGAATGTTGACCCCAGGCCATCCGAAGAAATATGTTTCCATATTTCGCTGTTGGTTTGAACGTCTAATACGCCAACACACTACCTACTAGACTACAACATTTATCATCATGTCATAATGAAGCCATCCGTTTTCTCACACCACTTATTTTGCGTGTGTTAATTTTATACATGAGAAACTTATCAGGGCAATTTCGAAGATTTCGTTTAGTTGGAGATGTCTGACCTGGTGCTTGAACAGAGGCCATACGTCTAATAAGTCAACATACTACCTACTAGACTATGGCGACTGGGTACAACCAGAATAAAATTAATGGAGACTAGTGTACTTGACTGCTTTCTTAATGAACTGAGTTTCACACAGAGTGAACTCTCACTGAACTAGATTTTTTTTTAAGTTCTGATGTTATTCTGTTTTTTTAGTAGTGATTTCGCGTGCGAAACTTTTTGATTTGTTTGATTAATTGGTTCCTGATTATTTACTTACAATGTGTTCTTAATACTCTACGTCAGAAGAAAAAAAATGCTTAAACAAAAAAAAATGAAATGTTGTTGGTGTAAAACCCCTTTACAAACTATAGCAACAGTGACGAATTCCCAAAAACAAAATATTTGATGAATGAATGAGCATTTAAGTATAATAACTGATAAGCTGGAATTGGGAGAAAAAATAAACCACCGCATAAAGACTGCTCTCGATTCGATGAGTCTTAGAGCAGATAACAAAGAAAAAATCCCCTGATTTTCTTCCTCATAAATATTATTTAATATTTAAACATCTTGAATATGATCAGTCAGAAATTATATATCAAAGAGAACACATTTAAAAACGTCTTTAAAAAAGAATAAAAATAAAAATAAGAAAAACATGGTACACTTCAAGACAATTTTAATATGTTGCGGAATTTTTGCACTCTTAAAGGTACGCATACACATAATAAATGAATTAAAAACGAAAATAATACGAATTAAAAATTAACACAATAAATTACTAGCTGAATAATGGTGAAGTATTTAGTCCTATGCCAAATCATAGTTCCTCGTTTCGTAGTGATGATTTTATTAACATAAATAGACGACAATATGACAGAACCATACAAGATTATGACAATCAGATTGAGATGTTTAAGAAAGTCTTTAATGCACGTTTAAGCACAATCGATACAGAGCTGGAAATGGTAATCGACAGTCTAAAATTAAACGATGAACGTTTAAATCCCTTAGAAGTTCTCAGTGATTTTAGTAAGCACTGTGTTAGTAAATATCGTTCCCGTATACCCACGGCCGTTACAACCAAAACAAATATACAAAATTGTATTGCCACCGCTAAAAATCAATTAAATAATCTGGTCAGTGCACCTCTAACCACGAGGAATAATTTGCATAACTATATTAAATCAAATTTTGAGAAAGAAGTTACCAACTGTGAGAAAAAGAATACGGGCGTATCATTCAATTACACACTTTGCTTAACAGGTTTGGTAAGTGTTGTTATACATAATTGTGTCTGACGTTTTAAGCCTCTAATGATTTCTTTTTCGTCTTATTTCTTATCTCTTAGGTTTACGCCACCAATATTGTTACGTTAAATAATCAAAAAACGTTCTTCACTCAAATGGAAGCGACTGAATGTGCTTCGAATGCTCACGTAAAAAAAGCCATAGACTGCAGTTTTTTGGTGCAGAATAGAACCATAGCCTTGACTGCAGAGGCCAATACGCTGATTAACAATTGCATGGAGAATCTTAATAACAGTAATGATTTCTGTACGGATGTTTTCTATATGCGTCAATCGCTTGTCGACTATAAAAATTTCTCCATGACAAATCCCTTTTATGGTCGCAACGATACCAATAACTGTTTACTTATAAAATTGTATTAAGGCTTCGAATTAAGTTTTAGTTTTAGTTAAAAGCATAATAAATTATTTAATTTCTTCTAAATATGTTCAACCGTTTTTGGTTGAGCGCTGTGAAACGAACTCAACGAAACTTTATACAATTCTAAGGGCCATTATTACAACTTGCCGTTGAAGTTGGGTTGCATTAAAAGTAAATTTAGCTAAAGTGAACTTAGCAAACAAATTTACTTTTTCAAAAATATGATACTGACGATGTAATGTGGATAACATTGCTCATTAAAACAAGTTTTTTTAAACGCAGTGGCAACGACAGACTTATTTTTTAGTTGTATTTGCACATTTTGTTTATATTTGAAGTTGCTATATTGAAATAAAAAGATACAGGTAGGATGATTTTCCCTTAGCTTAACGCTCACTTATACGTCATTGTCCACTTATAAAGATGAAAAATAATTTATCTGCCCTTTAAAATCCTCCCCTTAGCTAACGGCAAGTTGTAATAGTGACCATAAGAAAACTGATTGAACACTCTAAATCCACGTCCTCAACACTGTCGAATTAACGAAACTCTATCATATCTCAATAAGCTTCATTTGATTTAATATGATTTTGAAATTCGCCGTACTTTTAAGGTGTTGTGAGCAAAACCCTCACCAGAAAATTCATTGCCGTTTTTTTACCGAAAAAATCTGAGTATCTTCAAATTTATACGAATTTTTCGTAATATCCAGTTCATTCCTGCAGATATCTTACAATATATTTGAGTACTACATACATACATTAGTGGTCATCGAAAAAATTAAGTCATGCTTAAGACCTAGCTTCTCACACCACACGTTGTGCGTGTTAATTTTATAAATAAGTGCCGAAACCTACAGTTTCAAAGTCGATCCTGAACGATAGATTTTTGAGAAACTTTTTCATGGCAATTTTATTTCACTGACAGAATTTTTGCTAGAAATCTCCTGAAAGGAAGTCGCCGATTATTTTTTAATATTTCGTTTCGTTGGAGATGTTTGACCTGGGTTTTGAACGGTTGTCTCATGTTTAATAAGCCAACAGAAATTATATTAGAGTAAACAAAAACAATCTTTCCTACAGAAACAGAATGGAACAATTGTGAGAAATCAATGGCGCATAATATATACGAATATCAGGCGTTGGATTGGAAGAAGCTAAGAGTTCTGAGGTCAATACTCTTCCATACACTAAAGAGCATTGCAAACATCGAAGAGGAAACAAAACTAGCATCTTAAGCGGATAATCAAGCAGGTTAGCAGAGATCAAGCCAAAGAAACATGTAACAGCTGATTTCAAGATTGGTGATAAGTTCCAGATTCTCTTAGTTGCCAGATTCATCACAAAAAATTTAAAATTTGTTTAATTAATTGCTGTGCAAGGGAGTTAATATCTTCAAAAGTTATGACCGTAGTCTAGTAGGTAGTATGTTAGCTCATTAGACTTGAGGGTCAAACGCCAGATCAGAGATCTCGTACTAAACGAAATGCGAAAAAAATATTTCTTCGGCAACTTCCTCTCAGCAGTCTTCTGGCAAAAACTCTGACAGTAAATAAAATTGTCATGAAAAGTTTCTCAAAAAACTGTCGTTCGAAACCGATTTTAATCCGTAGGTAACGCCACTCATGTATAAATTTAACACACACACTTTAAGCGGTGTGAGAAGCTCGGTCGTAATCCTGGGTGAAGGATTGTAATGAACAAATATTTATATATGTAGGTTATAACCAACAAACTACGCATTAGAACACTTTTGGCTTAGCATACAAGGGTTTAAATAAGTGGAAGTAAAAAATTTAGAAATCAATTTTCGATTTTCACTACTTAAATTATTTATTTTTTTTAAAGCAATAGTCACGAAGCTCTCGCTATCGCTTTAAATTAAGTTTTTGAAGGGAAGGACATCAAATGCAATAGCACGGCGGTAGCCACTTGTTTTGTAAACTGTATTCCTAATACTACAATCTCCTAGAGCCACTATTGCAGGTCCGACCACCACAAGTACGTATCGGAAATTGTGATGAAAAATTAATTTAAGTATGAAAGTGCAAAAACTTTACTTTTTCGCTCATTCTGCAATAATGCGTGTTCAGAGAAAATTTTTAAATTCCTGTCATCATATCGTTTGAAAAAAAATTCAAATATTTGTTCTGTTCACATGTTTTATTGATGATTCTTATTGGTCCTTATAACTAAACTTTACTTTGTACTATTTTTTCTGTTTCAAAACCATGGTATGTTTGGTTGGTTCACATCTTTTTGACACCGTTTAAGAAGTTTTTCGTTATGAAATTGACTTGTAGACAAGGTGTTGTACTATTGATGCCCTTGAATGGATTGACAATTTTATCGCCAGTCAAATCGTCATCAGCCAAATGCCAAGCCATTTGATAAGGACATCGTCCCTTAACCTGATCCGAATTATCAACATCATTATCGCAGGGTGGACAATAGTCATGACCAGCCATGCAATTCTCAACCAAACCGTTTACCTCGCCAATCGATGTAAACGTCTGATACACATTAACAGAATAACAATCGAAAGCCTCATCAATTTTGGTATTTGAACTACATTCAGACGTAGACATTTGATTATAAAATGTATTCGTATTGCTGGTAAAATAGTTGTTCGTTGTTTTGATCTGTAAATGGAGAGGTAAAGGATATAAAATAATTGTTTCCCTTTAAAAGCAACTAAGACTTACAGCATTAGCAGCACAATTATGATATTTTGTTTCATCCTTTTCGAATTTTCTTTTACAGTCCCTAATAGCGTTGGCAAAATTATTATTGTAATGATTGCGTATATTTTTTAAAGTATTCTCTGGACTGGTAAATAACGGTGCAAAAGCTGTCTTGGCTTTCTTAATGCAGGTCTTAAGAGTCTCTTTTAAAGTGTTGTCAGCTGGTATTTTTCCACGATACTTTTCCACACAATGATCGTTAATGTCACCCAACATTTCCAAAGGATCCAATTTATCCTTCATATCTCGCAATTTCACGTCCACAATAGCATCATAATATTCAATCATTTCCAAACGTAAATCGAACTTTTTACGGAAATCTTCCAAATATTTATCCAAAACATTCATTTGCTCCTCGTACTGGCGTTGATGTTGTAAAATATAATTGTCCACCTTGGCAGTGGGACTTGCACTCGTATACATAGCCTCGGGCATTACAACTATGTTGCCCTAAAATTAATTTTTGTTTTTAAAGAAAAAATCTTATCACTTGTTTAATAGTAGTTTACCTTTACTTGTATGGCAGCAAGGATTATAACTAAACAGTTGCCGAATAATTTCACCATCTTTTAAGCTTCGTTTTCAATACTATTTTAGTTGGAAAAACTTATTGAAATAGTTGCTCGCCGCACATAATCGCACAGTTTTATATGCAAAATTTTCAAGTTCAATTCCATGGAAATAATTTACAAAAACGTTTGCCTGATAAGGTTGCTTTCCTTTTGTAGTATTCATCTACGCATTATTACTGAACTGATAAGCTTTGCAAGAGTTGCTTATGCTAAATTGCACTTTAATGGGCGTAGGAATGAAGTCGACTCATGGGTTACTGTATGCACCAGAAGTAGTAATTCCAAAAAAAACTCCCACTCAACAGGAGAATAATTTAGTTTAGAGATCTACTGGCCCAACAAAGTGTTCTTGGATATTTGCTGGTCCGTTAGCCAATCTTTGTGGTCTCCCAAACTGTGCAAGATTTATGTCTTCTTATTGAAAAGCTGCTAATGGAATTCTAATTCCTAAGGAAAATAGTGCCTAATAACCCTAAAAACAACAGTATATCATCACTTTTGTAGAGAGTATGGCATCACCTTCCCATATAAGACGCCTATAAAACGTGAAACCACAGATCACACATCTCCAACAAAACAAAATACAAAAAAGAAATTTCTTAGGCGACTTCCTCTTAGCAGATTTCTGGCAAAAACTCTGAGTGTAAATGAAAAATTGCCATGAAAAGTTTCTCAAAAAACTGTCGTTCGGAATCTGCTTTAATTCAAGGGTTGCAATGACTAATTATTTATATAGTATGTTAAATTATCGCACTGGTCGTCTAGTGGTCTCTTTGACACCCAGAAATTACTGATATAACGTGCCTAACCGAAGAAGATTTCTCTAAAATCTACACTTTCGTAAAACTATCAGAAAGACTGAGAAATGCCAGTCAGGATGGCATGGATACAATCGATACTTTTGAAGTATGCTTTTTAGGACGGCTGCCAATTAAACATAATATAACTTAAGGTTGAGGCATGCGATTGGGTTTGTCACACTAAAGCTTACTGATTTGCTTTTCTTTTCTTGATTAATACACGAGTTGTCAGAGAAACTCAGTCTAAGTTCAATGGTACTTCAAGTTTTTAAAGTTTCATTCTAATTCTTGTCTTTTTTAAATATCTTCCCTTTTTGTCTTTCAAGACTGTTCAATTCTTTTTAGACAACTGCAACAATTGTCATTCATATTCTTTTGAATCTTAGATAATCAAACCCCATAACTAACCTAAAATCAATCTTAAAATCGGGTCGTATGAAAAGAGTGATTGCCAGTGATGTTCGGTGGAAGCTATATATTTTTCAGTTGTTGAGAGAAGCATGTTATGAGCATTCCAACAGAAACCTCCATCTTTTTGAAGCTTCATCTGTAAAATTAGTCGTAATTAATTCAGTCTGTTGAAGTCGCCGTAGTCTAGTAGGTAGTGTGTTGGCTTATTAGACGCAAAAGCCTGGGTTCGAGCCCCAGGCCAGGCATCAAAGACAAAATACAAAAAGTATTTTTTCGGCGACTTCTTCTCAGTATATTTCTGGCAAAAACCCTGAGAGTAAATAAAAATTGCCATGAAAAGTTTCTCAATAAATAAAAATCTGTCGTTCGGAGTCGACTTTAAACTGTAGATCCCACCACTCATGTATAAAATTAACCCACACAACATAAGTGGTGTGATAATCTAGGACGTTGTACAATGGGTCAATTCGACCTCCGGGTACTGTACTTGTCTTAATTGACAAGTACACGTCCTCTAACCTAACCTAACCTAATTCAGTCTGTTTCGCCAAATTACCGTGGTCGGATATAGCATTAAACAACGTGTAGAAATAATAAAATTGTGTTGTCAATATGATGTTATCACTCATGGATAACATTAACGCACATAGCTTTGGTAATGAGAGTAACTAGATCGTTATACTGACTGAAGGATTGTAATCATCAACTAATTAAGTTAATATCAAAATGAGTGTTCTGTTCGGGCAAAATACCGTGCCTTTCGCTAATTTTATGATCGCTATTAATGTTCTACCGTCCGTGTGGGAGGATCCGATCATCGTTCCATTGTAATTTGGACATGCACTCGCAAATAATACAAAAGACCATAGACAACCACGTCTCACTGCGCAGTGAATGAGATATGGAACAACTGCCCACAATTTTCATAGAAAAATAAACTTCAGGCCCATTCCTGGATGAATGGGTGCGTAAACCAACATAATTAGTAAAATTGGGACGATATCAATCCACATTAGATCCAATAGCGTCAAATGCATCCCAAATAAGACACTGTTTGGTGTGGATTTTGGAACGATGATGTCATCGGTCCATATTCCTTAGAGAATGACTTTATCCAGGTTATCACTGTCAACGGCGAGCTCTATAGGTGAATGATTATCAACTTCCTTTGGCCTGAATTGAATGACCTGGAAAGAGCTACATTGGATATTCTGCACAAGTGATATAACCACGCTTTTCTTGTTGGTTTACTTAAGCCTCAGGTGTATGCCACAAACCACATCAGACCTGAATTAATTTCCAAAAGTTTATCACAACTTGTGGAACACTTTTCTCTGTTTATTGTTGTTTTTCCTATATTCCTGTGTTACATTAGTGTTCTTATTATTTTGCACATCACTGTAGCTGTCAAATACAAACTTTAGTTAGTAAGCGTTTCAAATTCTTTTATAAATGCATTCTACAGGCGTTATAATGTAGTGCCATCGTACTATGCACTAAACAATACAACATTCTTTTTTTTTAATTCTTAATGAAATTTTATTTCCGAGTTTATTTTCAAAACCCCCTTATCACTGTGGCTATTATGGAATAAACACACTTGTACTTACAGGCAAATGAATCATTTGCTTTAGAATAACTTTATATGTAAATAATTGTGTTTAAATAAAAATTGTGGGAAGGCCTATTTACCACGATTTATTATTATTTCACAATGTATTTTACAATGTATTTTAAGGAACAATGCGTTGTTATTAATAATAATAGGAGTTCACATCCTTAGTTATGTTCATTATTGCTTTATAGATTACAAAATATGTTTGAAACTACCAAACATGATGAATTAATCCATATATTAAGACGATAGTGGAGCAAATAAAAATCTATATTGTAATGAAAGAACCCAGTTTAATGTTAATGAAGAACAAACTGATGAAATATTAACCTCAAAAGGAGTACGACTAGGATGTATCGGGCTATCTATCAAAGCCCACTTTACACGATAGGGTTTTACTCAAGTAAAGTCAGAGACAAAGTATTTCATGACATTTGGCATTAATTTTACACGATATTATCCGTTCTACACAGAACTTGAAATATCATACGACTTGTGTGATCATTTAATCCCACTTTATTGATTTCAAAACAGTCAGACTGTCAGCTGCTAAGTTATTTGTTATTTGTTAAAGGAATCATCTAAAATATCTAAAATTTATTACAACATTCGTGATTCAAATGTTGTCACGTCTCGAGAATTACGGAGTTATTATGGTCGTTCTAATCGACCTATTGTGCGATTAATTGGCATGAGTATAAAAAAGAGCCTGGAAGCGTTATACGGACTGCCACTTCTCACCTATTTCGTTTAACTTATAGCTCATTACGGCGTATATTGCAATCCAATCCACTCAATAATTAAAGCAGGCTAACCAGTTCAGCCTTCCTTAGATATGCTGACTATAAACCATAGCAACAATCTGAGTATTGATTATCCTATGACTGAGAAAGTCATCTTCAAATTGTGTGTGAACCTTTAGAAGAGTGGGCATGGCATATGACATGCAAATATTTCTTATTTTATATCTGCGAATGTAAAATACATCTACATTTATGAGGGGTAACTGTGTTACTCAGCTCGGTAAAAAACAAATGGTGCTTCAATCAAGAACCTTAATTCTTAAGCCCCTTTCAGAAGGACTAAACGTTACATCGAACATAGGATTCAATGAGAAATGTTGCTGTCTAGTAATCCCCTTATAGCAACTCAATACCTATTTACAGAAAACTTTGTTTCTAGGCAATGGCAAATGTAAACTATTATCCTAGGGCCTGTTCTAGTAGATTAAAAATTGATTCTTCGATGTGATTGGTCGAACTGAGTCTGTACCTGTGCTTACCTGCGTCACAACGGACAGCTAAGCGTGTTCGAGAGTGCTTTGATAATTAACTTAAAAAAACAGAAATAAAATAAAGAAATTGTAAGAAGATGGAGAAAATGCGTAAAATGCACCATTTAAGATTCCCGATTCCCATTTATGATTCCCGACATACTTGGCGGTGTGAAAAAGGGAAGCGTTCTACTTAATTTAAAGAATTTTCAGAAAATTTCTCTATAGCGGGCCTATTTACTCATTTACCCGTTACAAATACTTTTTTTTATCATGTAAGCAGTGCCATGATAACAGTATATCTGTGTGTATAACAGTCGATTTGTTAACATTTGAATGATGAATGATGAATATTTGAAACCCCTAAGGTATGTTTAATAAATCCAAATTTATTCATTATAAAACTACAAACAAGGAAAAAAATGTAATCGTAATTTTATTTTATTTAATGCATTGTAAAATTTATGAAATGAATTATTTAAAATGAATGCAACATTTTTACTGCGCCACTGCACAAAATTTTGCTGCATGTAAATTTTGAATTTTTTGTCTTAAGCCTAAAAGTGCGCCTTAACGTCTCTATTAGATTTTTTTAACCTTCATCCGATAATAGGAAATAAAAGCCAAGTTAATGTTAATTAATGTATGTATGTGTGCGAGTGTTCGATAATGTTTAAATGAATCTTTTTTTATTGTTCAAAAAAGTTTCATACTAGGGAGTGTCTATTGTTGTTGTTGGTGTTTCGTATTATTTCTAATTTTCTTTTTGTATTGTTGCTGCTGCTGTTGTTGTTGTCGTTAGTATTGTTATTATCAAAACAATATCACTATAATTTCTATTGATTCCATTCATTCATTTCATTTCTAATAACAATTTAAAGTTTTCCATCATCATCTTCATCATTTAGCTTCTGGCTCTTTTATTTATTGTTGATTGTTAAAGTAAAACAATATGATCGTTTTTGTTCTTCTTTTATTTATTTTGAATTTATTTCGAATTTATTTTTTCTTTTCTTTTAGAGGAAATCGTTACGAAAAAAAAAATTTCAAATTCTTTGTGTTTTTATGTGAAGTTTATGTCATTACGGGATTTAGCAGTTTTTTTTAACAATTGTGTGGTCTTCACTACAGATGAAAGGAGAAAGGTCGTTAATTTTTATATCTTCAAGTACAAAAAAAATTAACTACAAAATGATGATTGTGATAGTATTGTTAGAAGGTAATATTTAAAATATTTGTGGGTAAAATCATTGAATCTTTCTTATATTATCTGTATATACATACATACATACATAGCTATACGTATGTATATTACAGTGAATGTTTGTTTCTATGTCTTTCTATTTATTCAATTTCAACAATTGTTTTAATATTTTACTGGTAGGATTATAAACGTGGAATTGTCACACAGTACTTGTCATTGTAGAATATTGCCTAGTTTCATATTAACGTATGGAACAAACCTTCCTACAAGCTATCCTAGCTTATGTATGTATTGCTTGCTCTATACTCTTGTATAAAAATTGTTGGCGTTGTTCTCGGAAGAAATCGCCGTAGTCTAGTGGGTAGTGTGTTGACTTATTTGATATGAGACCCTAGGTCAGACATGTCCAACATGGGATGCTTTAGTTTTTATTCAAGCCGTTTTATCACTATACCAAGCTTCTTATATCGAATACGACATAGATATGATATACTCTGATCTAAAAAATGCACTAAGCCAATTTGTTTGACGAAATCTAAAATATTTGAAACAATTGAATGGATTTAAATTTACTTTAAACAAAATTCCTTTATATACAGCCGCCTTGTGACAACTTACTATCCAAAATTAATCCTGTTCTTTAGCTCCCCGTTCGTGCGATTAAATGTTTCTGAATTTCTTGAACCATTGGAAGACAGTATTCGCCATACGGCCGCAATGCTGTTCTATCGAATGTTTCTTACGGTTTCATTCTCCTTGAGGCTGCACTCTGTTTCATCCAGAAGACATAACCAACTGCGGCAACACAATCTCAGATAATTGATTCCTGATAGAAAACTTACAATCCGCCAATGTTTGCCTTTCATAATTTGTAAAGCTTTTCTTCTACTAATCTGACCAGTTGCAGGTCTCGGGCGAGTCTGCGACCTGATACCCTGCCCAGTTAATGCTACAACAGTACTCATGACTATATCTTTTAATTCTGCTGCGGATCCATCTCCTTCAGCAATTTCTTACATTTGTTCACCACACCGAACTGTAAAAGATGACCATGTCCTCTCCGACCAACCAGCATTCTATCGAATAAGAACGCAATTGATGTCAATGAAACAAATAGTATTCTATCGGCTTCAATGACATGCGGTTACTTACTTTCTGATAATGGATTTCGATATAATCCCTTATATGAAATAATATTCCAGGCCAAACACACAATAAAAATTCTTTTTAATATTCTAGAAATTGGTTGGATAATTTTTCGATGCTGATAACAAGTGAATGCTATATATTCCGATCGTAGGCTAATAACATTGTGGGTGAAAAATCGCTTTACTGTCGCTAAACATTTGAAAATCGAGTGTTTTCGATTTTTCCAACATTGAAGATACAATGTTATTGGCCTGTGATCAGTCTAATTATACAAAATAAGTTTGCTGTGCATATAATATGCATTATATGTATATTATGTTCCCATAATTCTAATGAAGGGGACAGGGGATTTGTAATCCATTCCGTATGCTTTAATAATAACTAAGTATAGGACGTGCAGTTTATAAGACTACAGCATCAGAGTCTATTACTCGGACTGCTGGTCAAACCTCTTGACATGTTTGTATAGCAAGCCGTTTGCTTCAAGATAAACACTCTTTCCAACCTTATATAACCTGATGAACATTTTAATCCCAAGTTTTGTAATATTCTTCGTTTTAGCACTCCTATTCGATTTTACCGGCAATGGTGTTCAAATACCTAAATCAGCGTACTGTGGCGTTCTCAGCATGATGAGGGAACAAATGCATTGAGATTTAGGCTGACTTTAAAAATGTATCAATACAAAGTTTGTATGCAGTTCTACTGCGGTATATAAATTATGTAGATATGCAAAGTTACCAAACAATGCATCAACTATAAATTCGATTCCGATGTGTATTTTTAACGCAGTCGATTGCTCTTTGACTGTGTTAAAAATACACATTGACGACGTTTTGAAATAGTATACATTGTATACATTTTGTATAGCGGCTTTATGAAACACTATACTTTGTTCAAACACAAAGCAACTAACATTTTGGAAGGCAGCCTTATTTAAATACGAAAAATTTAATTTAAATTTAATTAATTTTGTTTAAAAGTTATGTAATTTAATTTAAATGAAATAAAATACAGTCGAACTTACATAACTCGAACTATTTGGATTGGCAGTAGCGTTGATAGAATAAATAACATAAAATTCGCCTTCCGTAACTCGAACTTCTATAATTCGAAGTTTTTCATAGTTCCAACGAAAATATACATGTGAATTGAATTGTATAACTCGAAATATTTTGCTTGTGTGAAGTGTTTGTTATGGATTCCTTTACTTGTTTTAGCTTTGTAAAAATGAATTCGATGAATCCCCTTTAGTATATCAGGTGTTTCTCGGTAATACAATATTGTGGGCATGTGTGTCGGCACCAAATGGGGTCAGTTTGGAATATATTGATTAAATAGTAAATAAAAGAGAGTATTTAAATATTCAAAAGAACAAATTCCCCAAAAGTTCTAAAGAATTAAGAATTCGTAGTGGTTATTACTCCCAATAAGTCAATAAACCCAATCAAACTGCTGCTAAAGTGAAGATGAGGTTTGCCTACTAAAGTCCCCATAAGTTTAATACTGTTGCATAAAGCCGCGATATGACTCCAAGAGAGTATTTAAGAGATCATTTGAAAGAACTGTTAAGTAGCCGCTAAATTTTAAATAAAAGTCAACTAAAAAATATCCTCATGCGTGCAAGATGGACAGAAAACCCTAAACAAAACTTGTACGTTCAATGCCAAGGTTAAATAGAGTGCTTAATCTTAAGGTATACTCTACTAATTATTAGGTGTCACATTTTAATATATTAGTCCTTTGAATTTTCAAGTTACTATGAGTTCTTCATGTAGATACCTACACTTTTGCGGTGTAAAAGTATATAGTCACTAGAAAGTTTCCCTTATTTTTCTTATGATTTATGAAAAACCTTAAAAAATTGTTTGTTTGATTATAAAATAAAAATATAGTCATAAAATAAATATAAAAAACTTCAATTATTTTTACTAATTATTACTTAAACTTCATTAAATTGCTTACACAAATTGGAGTAGACTTTTGCTATCCACTGTATGGTATAATATATCAATTTTGTTAAAGATTAATTAGTATTTTATAAAGTACCACATGATCAATAAAGATCTGTTACTGATAGTTTGTATTCCTATTACTATTCATATTCATTTTCCCTTGAATTCATTCTTAAAGTCATCTCATGCATCTTTACACTGACAATTTTATGCTGTGTTGCACCATAACAATTCAATTACAGCACGAAATTCATTTGAAGTGTCTTATTTATGGGAATCGTCGTCATCATCATCATCATCATCATCATCGTGTTATGCCGTCCTCTTACGCACTGTCTTTGAAGATTAAATCACCTCCTGTTTTCTTGTTTCCCTCATTTTTTTTTCGTACATTATTCATAGGCTTTCCTGGCCACCACTGTTTGAGTGTTATAAACATGCAACATTTTCTTAAATGTTGTTATTGCTTTTGACCACAGGAAACTGAAATGTTTTTGAAGAAAAACTTGCTATATTTTACACCGTATCGATATTGAGTCCATTTCGTTTCGTTTCATTTTATTTCAGTTTTTCTTTTATTTTTTTTCAACGTTCAATGTGGTGGTAACGTGTGTCTCAACTAATTTCGCATAAATCATGACAATTTATGACATTTTTGTTTAGAAGACAGCGCGAAATACTTACAAGAAAAGCAAGAAAAAAAACTCTTTTAAACTGTTTTACTTAAAAATTGTTTTTATTACTTGTGTGGTTGTTGCTGTTGTAGTCGATAGTTTCTTTTTTTTTTAAACGATATTTCTTTATGAAATATTTTATTTATTAATGAATGAATGGTTTTGCTAAAAGCTTAGCAGGAAAAATAGAGCGAAATAAAAATGTTGCACTTGTTTTAAACTAATGAACACATTTGTCGCGATCCCAGTGGGGTGGGTTAAGTGTTGCATACATACACGTTAAGAAATTATGAGTATTGTTGTTCAGCGACTTCGAAGATATGATAATGCGATTAAAAGGGTCTCTAAAAGTAATTACATTTCGAAAGAAATTCAAATATCGTGTTAATATAAGACACGGGCACCAATAGCCCCCGGGGGCCGAACATCTTCGTCTTCTTACACACATAGGACACGAACATCAATAACGTTCGTTAAAAAGAGAGTAAAATTGCATTCAGTTGCTTGTCAGTTTCTAAAGAAGAAAGTTCATGTCGCTTTTTTTTCAGGTTTTAATGATACACCCAAAAAATATTACAGTAGGATCCAATGAGATTCACTAATAACAATGAGAAATGGTCTCCATTTTTGGAAGAATATTTCTCAAGTTAGATACGCGGTCTTTAGTGATTTGGCACTGTACATTTTTTCTATTTTTGCCACAACATATACATATTATTAGGTCACACTTGAAAATATTACTAACAATTTTCGTCTGGGTTAACACATGCCTCTCACAAATACACTCACATGTTCTCTTTGTGCCGACGTCTGGTTATAACGCATTATTCTTTATTGAGTTGTCTTTATGTAGACCGAACTCAGAAAATTTCTGTGATAAAATGATGAGATCACCTGAATTTTATAGTGAGAGAAGATTTCACACTAGAATTGATTTCTCTGGCTTGGTTTTCTCTGTGGAATTCTATGAAATTCTACATGGACGGCACTAAACTCAAGAAAAAGGTACACTATGAAATTTCCCGCAATAGGCTTAGATTAGTGTGAGATAGGCCCTCTTCCTCCACATTTAGGCAGTTTCTGCAGTAATCCTGGTGGAGCAGACCCAGCTTGTCATGGAAACTTCCACAGCTTGTCAGCGAAAGAGTATTCCGTTAAAATTTCTGTTAGAATGCGAACCGCTTTTTTCTAGAACTCAAGTAGTTCTCTGGTTCTCCCGCTGTCCACAGCTGGACATAGCAATTTTGAAATTCGGCAACCAGATATGTCGGAACACCCATGGTTTGTTGAATTCCACGCAGCTTTTTCCAATTTTAACTCGCCGTGGTCTATAGGTAGTGTGTTGGCTTATTAGACGTAAAAGCCTGGGTTCAAACCCCAGGCCAGACAACAAAACAAAATACAAAAAGTATTTCTTCGGCGACTTCCTCTCAGCAGATTTCTGGCAAAAACTCTGAGAGTAAATAAAATTGCCATAAAAAGTTTCTCAAAAATCTGTCGTTCGGAGTCGACTTTAAACTGTGAGTCCCGCCACTCATGTATAAAAAATTAAAGAAAGGTCGTAATCCTGTCTGAAGGGTTGTAATGACCAATTTTATTATGTTATGTATGTTTTTCCAATTTGGAAAAGCATTCTTGTAGAGGCGCATATATCTCCTGTATAGTCTCCGCCGTCTCCCTTCCGTGCCAGTTCGTCTGCATTTTCGTTTCACTCTTTGCCAATGCAATAGACTTAGTCTTAGGATATCTTTGCGTATTTCAGGTTTCAGATTAAAGTAATGGCCATAAATCGCGAAACTGAACCGATTTTGAGCAAGTATAGGTAGTATTTCTATACTTTCTGACAGTCTAAAGCAATTTGAATATGACGAGACTCTGTTGATCGATTCTTGAGGCAGTTGTATGTCAGTTTAATACGGTTTACTGGTCACAGAGATATCTCGGGAAATTAAATTCTGATGAACTTGAAGAAGAATATTTGTTTAATATTAGGCTTGGCTATCCTAAATTGGATAGAAAGCATACCAATTCACTATTAAAATTAGATCATAGAGACATCGCTGTCATCGTATGTGTTCTTAAGAGATGTTACAGACCTTTCTTTTCCAATGTCCATCTCTGGCTTGACGCAGACTTATCTTTTTTGGCTCATCCTTTTGCGATAGCATTACCTTGGAGACATGCTTTATAATAGAAAACTTGGCGCTGATTGTAAAACTTTTAAACCGGAACTTGTCAGTTAATCGCTTCATGTAATATCACATCGAGTGCTATCTATTTATTCTATCCTAACACAACATTGTTTATTCTTAATACTTTCCTTGATATTTACTCTAGGACCTAGCTTTTACTTGAAACTTTCGAGATCTTGTAATTTTACTTGCCCAATGGAGTTGGAGTAAGAATTTTCTTGTACGAGAGGACATTATTGTTTTGATACAGCGTTGATGTAAAATTATTGTTTAATGCTATCGTAGTAAAAAACTGGACGTTCTGCATCATCGTATACAGTTCTGTTGATTCGAATAATTTTCTGAAACGATATTTTTTCGATAAACTTTGAAATCAATGAGCAGTGGATACTGGTGAAGTTGTCATAGTCGAATAAGTAATGTATTGGCTTATTAGACATGATGCTACGATTCAAATCACATGTCAGATATCTCGAACAAAACGAAATATGAAAAAAATATTACTTCGGGGACTTCCTCTCAGCAGATTTCTGTCAAAAACTTTGAGAGTAAATGAGAAATTGCCAAGAAAAGTTTCTCAAAGATCTGTCGTTCGGAGTCGACTTTAAACTGTAGATCCTGCCATCCATGTACAAAATTGACACACACAACGTAACTGGTATGAGAAGCTAGGTCGTAATCCTGACTGAGAGGGTTGTAATGACCAATTAAGTATGTAAACCGATAATTGGTTTACTGTATGAGGCCATACCATTATAGGCTGCGCCTATGCTGTTGCAAAGCTTCTGGTCTACTTTTTCCCAAGGGGTTGCGCTACCTGATCTTTTAATTGTATTCTGTGCCTCTTGACTTGTTGCATGGCTAAATTGGGGACTTATTAATTAATGTAGCTTCTATAGATTGCTGGGCTTAGGCTTAGACAACTTCGATTTGGCCGTAAATCAAGCTCTATGTCTCATAGATTATTCTGAATATTACTGTGACACCTTTTCGATGTTATGGCTACAGATGTTTATAAGCTGGGTAGTTACAAACAAATGCACCCAGAAGTTTGTTAGGATGACGCCATGTTGATTATTCATGATCCGTGCAAAGCAAAGATACGAATTTTATTTCATTTTATTGCTTAAAGCGTACGTGATTGAAAAGTCGGGTGTAAAGGTTTCAACTTATACGGGCCTCAGTGACTATAAGTTGTTTCTTAAATTGAAAACTCTTGCATCTTGTTTTTAAATCACCTCCTATTTATTTATTTTTTTTTTGTAAGTGTATGCTTCATATCTTAATAACTGAAAAAGAAAAGAAACAACGCATATATACATGTATAACGATCATTTCAGCACTGGGCTTTACATTTTAATGAGTAGAATAAATATGTATGTATGTATGTGACCACATGTCGGCATATGTTGGTTATCGAAAGAAAACAAAAAAAGTAATAGAGCCTGTTTTTCACCACCGAATTATTAAATGTTCCAAATATTTATGTTTTTGTAACGCCTACATGCAACTATTTAGCAGTTGTTTAGCAGTCGAACAGAAACACCGATACCAAGCGCATGTGTCACAGACACTTTACGATTAATGGCAAATGGCTCAAACCAATAGCTCAAAACCAATTAAAAACCATTTTTTTCTAATTAATTAAAATTCTTTATTGAGTGTGTACGAGTATGTATCTGCAGGTATTTTTTGTTTTTTATGTTTCCTTTCTGCTGATCTTATGAAGTGATATTTCGATATTTCGATTCCGAATCCATTACACATACTTTTTTTTGTACTTTTAGTTGTTTGTACATTTGTTTGATAGAAATCGCTTATAAGAGCATAATCTAGTAAAGAATACCAGTAAAAACAGAGTTTAAAACAACTTTTCACACAAAAATTAATGTGCAAAAAACCACCCATTGTCTTGCATCCATTGTATGTGCTGTGACTCCTCTCTTAAGGTGAGAAGGTAGTATTAGAAGAATTAGAAGGGAATTGCTAACGAACGATCCTCTACACCATTTCCTATGGGTATTTCTATTAAGACTTTAATTTGTGCGGTATTTGTTTTAAGCGCTCGCATGTTAATCCCTGCGAGTTCGTTAAATATGCCCTTTTTCCTAAAAACATTTTTTTTTTATTTTTTAAACTGTCAGCGGGGTATTACTTTAAGTTTGTTGCTATACAAACACGAACACTGATTGTCGTATATCGCATTCGAAATTCAAATTGTTTAAATGACTTTATTTTTTATCTCGTGAATACTTATGTACATAAATGCTGTGACGTTTGCAATTTAGTCTCAAACTCATGTCTCAACCTCGACCGTAGCTAAACTAGCATCAAATTTATTGTAAAACGTAGAAAATTGTATCAAGTTCTATTCTCTTTATTGCTTAGCAAGCAATAAGAAATAGAAAAACAAAAACACTAATAATCTGAAAAATGTTGCATGTTTACGTTCTTTGTTAAAATCCACTTGTTTGGTTGCTCTCGTAACGTATTCATAGTGTTGAATACCTGTTGAAGTTCAAGTTTGTTATGGTCAGTCAGTGTTAGTATTCTTTTCATTTAGAAGTTTAGTTCAGTCCATTTACGTTGTGTTTCCTCCATGCAGAGACAGCCCATTTTTTTCTCTTTCATTGTAATCAGGATTTTTATCGCAAGTTTACATCGTAGGTTCTGTCAATTTAAAGAATGTGTAACATGCCATTGATCGTTATTTAAATATTTGATGATAAAATGTTTGAAATAAAATGAAAGCTTTATATTACGGGTGTGATTTTTTTAAATAAAACGCAAATTCCGCTACCAATTGACAGGAAAATATAAGAAATAGAAGAGGATGCCGTAGAAAAAAAAATATTTTTTTAATATTCCTTTTTTTTCAAGCAGTTTTAAACTTGAATCTCTTGTTTAGTAAGCCGAATATACTACTGTGGCGAAATAGTACTAAAACATCAATTTCCCATCTTTCTGCTACAATATTGATTCGGCTGGTTAGGCGGACTTAATTTACGATTTCTTAAGTTATACTATGTTTTACTCAATATTATAACAATTTGCGTATTTATTGCGCAATTATTAATTTAAACTTTATATGAAATATTGAGCTCAATAATGGCGCTTATTGCGATTTACGCAATAAAGTTGCATATCTGAACACCGTATTAGCATTCATCAATACCCAATAAGAAGATTGGGTGTCAATTAAAATGCCTCGGAGACAATTCAAATGCTTGAGTGATTGAGTTTTTGTGTAAATCAAAAAAATGTGACTGTACATTTGAATCTAAGGAATAATATTTGCTACAATAAATTGATATCTACCAGTTAAATACGAAGGTATTACATCAATAGAAAACGAGGAAAACTTTTGAAGAAATTGTAATTGTAATCGCACAAAATATTATGAGCGACAATATCAAACGCCTTCGACTGATCAAGAGGTACCAAAAATGTAACATTGCCCCAAGCAACTTGTTGTCTAATATTCTCCAAAATGCCAAATAGAGCCCTTATGCAGCTATTTATGTCGTTTACGAAATCCAGATTGGTAACTTGTGAGGATGTTATTATGTTTCGCGACACCTGATTATGAACCAATCTTTCAAACAATTTCGAAAGGAATGGTCGTATTACTATGGATTTGTATTCATCCTGGGTTAATCCTTTCTGGGATAATCCTCGACAGTTTCTATATTTTATGGTAATAATTCGTCGCAAAAATTTTGTTATAAAGGAAACAAGGTGTGTTATAAGCATCTTAAGAAACTTTGGATCAATGCCATCAACTTCTATAGTATTGGATTCAATTGATAAAAGACTAGGGATGACATCATAACGGATAACATTAAAATGATTGTCCAAAGAATCGGTAGAGAAGCAATAGTAACTGGGATATTCCAAAATTGATTCTTTAGAGCACCTTTACATTCATTTACTCCATAAAATCCATTATTAGAAGATTTTCCTATTCCAATTTCCCGAATTGCGTTCTATTTTTGTTTAGAGTGAATTGCAGAAAAAATGTTTAAATTTACGTTAGAGAAAGTGTACTTGGCATTGGGATACTCGGAGATCAGATTGACCCATTCTAATACGTCCTAAAGGAGAGAGAGGATAATTAAGGAGATAGGGAAAAGGAAAGAAGGTAGGAAAGTGAGGATAAGGAGACGGAGGAATAACACAGACCACAGACACACAAGAGAGCGCAACTACACCATTAAAGCTCTAACACTTCTCAACCAGCTCAAACTATTAATGAATCGATGGAGAGCCTTAATATCAGCACTCGACAAAGATTTCAAACCCTCGAAGAAGACCCTGCCCAGGGTTCTCAACCTACTAAGGGCTGGACAGTTACAGAGGAGGTGTCCGACAGTCTCCAACTGCTCCTCATCGCAACATACCCTGCAATAGTCCGGCTGGGATCTGTTCCAGATCCTTGTCAGCGTATAATAAAACCAATAACTAACCTCAGACTGGCCTTATATAAGCCCATCAGCAAACCAGTTCTATCACTGTCTATAGCAGGCCATTGAGACCTAGACACATAACATCCCGATCCATTCAGAACCCATCCTGTGATGAAGTCGTAGAGGTGGCAGATTGGGGGATCAGGACCAACTATCAAATCGCCCTCAGAAAGTGAATCTAATCTAGCTAGAGCATCCGCCGTCTCATTGCCAAGTATACCGCTGGGACCTGGAACTCGGCATAGACGGATTCGGTCTAGTCCAAGGTCCTTAAAGACTCTTCGCACTCACGAATAAGCCGTGATTAGGGCAGCCTGACTGTCAACGATTATATAAGATTCCGAATCCCATTATTCACGGCCTCAAGATCCTTCAAGATTGCAAAAATCTCCGCCTCAAACACGCTACAATCAGCCTTTAATCTAAAGCGAAGTTCAAGATCGATATCCTTACAGAAAATCCCAGCACCTGTATCTCCACCTAACTTCGACAGCCCTATCCGGTATGAGTATCCTCAAACCAGCATAAAATTTAGGCGCAAAGAATTCGGATTTGGATATCTTAATTAATCTGTGAATCGCCTATCGTGAGATTCGGTACGATTCAAATATTTCTGGAGTTCTAAAACGCTTCCAACGTGAAAATAAAAGATTCCTTTGTCAGATTGCCTATTTAATATTCTGAGAAAATCAAGGCTTACTACGACTATCCATGGTCTTCGACTTTAAAGGAACAGCAAGATTGTACAAATAGTTATGTTGTAAAAAAGAAGTCGCCGTGGTCTAGAAGGTAGTGTGTTAGCTTATTAGACGTAAGGCCTCGGTTCAAACCCCAGGTCAGGCATTTCCAACTGAACGAAATATGAAAAAATATTTCTTCGGCGACTTCCTCTCAGCATATTTCTGGCAAAAACTCTGAGAGCAAATAAAATTGCCATGAAAAGTTTCTCAAAAATCTGTCGTTCAGAGTCGACTTTAAACTGTAAGTCCCGCCACTCATGTATAAAAATTAACGTAAAAACTAGGCCGTAATCCTGACTAAAGGGTTGTAATGACCAATTATGTATGTATGTAAAAATGAAATGCTGTCATCAACAGAAATGATGTCATATACATACAATACCTCAGTCAATATTAAAAAATTCCCCTTCTAATATAATATTGTCTGTGTTCCTAAAGTCCCGGTAAGTAACGGAGGTAGATGTAATTGAAAATAAAGTCGTGGCGTAAAAAATCATGGGCTGATAATTAGTCATAAAGTTAGATCTTTGATAAGTCACTTACAAAAAAGAGGTCAAGAAGTGTACTACAAGTCGTAGTGAAATACGTTGCGTTAATAGTATTGGGTGTATCAAGCCTAAGGGGATACAGATTGTACACTAGATTTTAGTCAACTAAAATATTCGAATTAAAATCACCTGCAATAACAATATCTTCATATTCAATAGCTAAAGTCTGAAGAAAATTAACAATTTGTTGAAGACAAATTATTAGGTCTATAAATGAAGTGTTGTCAGTTAGGATTACGACCTAGCTTCTCACAGCACTTATGTTCCATGTTTTAATTTTATACATCAGTGACGGGACCTACAGTTTAAAGTCGTCTCGGAATGACAGATTATTGAGAAACTTTTCATGGTAATTTTACTGAGAGGCAGTCGCCGCAGAAATATTTTTTCATATTTCGTTGTGTTGCAGATGGCTGACCTGGGGCTGGAACCCTAGCCTTATGTCTATTAAACGACTACGGCGACTACAATACAACATAATAATAAAATTGCAAAAGTATTTAAAATTTTTTTTTTGTTTTGATTATAATTTCAGGTTTAAATAATTTCGATATTTTTTATTTTATATACCCGTGTGTCTCTTGTTTTTTCAATGCTCCATTAAACAAAATATTCGTTAAACTATTTAAAGTTTGTCTCTCAACAACAATTTCGCAATATATTTCATTTAAATTTTTTTTTATCGGGGAATTTCAACGTATTTTTTTCTAGTTCAAAGGTCTTTAGAGAGCAAGTTTTCAATGGAAAATATTTATGTATGGACATACATACATTGAAATTTTTGGGCTTTAATAAATAATAATAAATAAAATGAGTAAAAAAGATAAAAATCGATTTAATTGAAAAACTTTTATGGACACTTAACACCATTTGACATAGAAACCTGGCACACAGGCATGCAAAGAAACTAAATTCATTACGCTCACCATTGGCCCACAAAAATAAAATTTACAGCAACAACGGCAGCAGCAGCAGCAAATGCAATAGCAATAGCAATAACACCAGCAACAGCAGTATGTGAGAAAATCTGTAAAACATTTTAAGAAAATTTTTCAAACATTCTCGTTTAACACAACGATTAAAATCAGTTTCTAATTTTTGCTAGTGGGATTATAACACAGCCATACAACAAAGCACATGTACAAGTAAAACGCATGTTGTATGAATATTTTTTCTTGTTTTTTTTTTTATTTTTAAGCAATCTAAACAATATCATTTAGAAACTATAAATCATACATGTTGCTGCTTTTTTATTATTATTATTTAAACTTTTTAGAAATATTTTTTGAAACGAACGTGTATTTATTTTTATAACTATTTTCTTACCATAAAAGCACGCAATAAATATATTTAATAAATATTTTTTTAAATAAAAAAAGCTAAAAAAAAAACTAAGAAGAGGAGGTGTCATTACTATATCCAGCCACAATATGCTGTGTCTTTACATACAGAAAGTAAAAAGCGAAAGGAAATTACAAAATTACCCCAGCTTTATCTATATTATGCATCAGCTTTATTTTAGACAGAGCCAATCTTGATTTCTTACAGCCTTAACTTTTCTTACCCTCTTCAGATAGTGTGCTAATTTACTAGAGCTCAACGCTTCAAATTTCTTTTCTCCCCTAGCAATCTTTTGACAAAAGTTCTGTGAGTATATAAAATGCAGAAATCTATCTTTTGGAGTCGATGTTTACGAGTTTAAAGAACGGAGCTTAGTTTTCGCTTTTGTAGTGCGTCAAATACCTTACTTACAATATTATGGCGTAGAACGCCGTAAAATTTATGAGAAGACATCATGGGCATTGTAGTTCTTCTAGTCACCACATAAAACAATTCTCTCCTCTGCGATTGCAGGACACAAGGTGCATTGGCCTAAGTATTTTGTTATAACCTAAGCATACCAGATTCCAATACAATAGAAAGCAATACATTTTTCACCATGGTTAGCTTCATGCTCTCTCTAATAGTTCATACAAAAGCGTCCTTATCCTTACCACTTCCTCACCACTATCACAATTTAATATATTCTTTCATAATTAATTATTACAACATGTCAGTCAGGATTACGACTTAGTTTCTTACATCACTTATATTTTATACATGAGTGACGGGATCTACAGTTTAAAGTCGATTACGAACGACATATATTTGCGAAACTTTTTCATGGCAATTTCGAATTACTCTCATAGTTTTTACTAAAAATCTACTCAGATTAGAACATTAAATTTGCCGTATATCTGTGACGTAATTTAGATATGCCATAAGAGGAGGCAAAGTATTTTGGCACAAGTTTTTGGCTCTAACCCAAGCGTACCAGATTCGAATATAATAGGAAATTTGGTTGTCCCAAAATTACTAGTCTTCATGCCTCCCAAATAGTTCATCCAAAGGCGTCACCACAATCCTTCCATCTGGATTACAATTTAGTTTCTCACACCATTTACGTTGTGTGTGTTAATTTTATCCATAAATGGCGGGATTTACAGTTTACAGTCGATTCCGAACGACAGGTTTTTGAGAAACTTTTCTTGACAATTCTATATTACTCTACTGAAAGGCAGTCGAAATATTTTTTCTTGTTCGTTTTGTTGCAGATGTCTGACCTGGGGGTTTGAATCTTAGCCTCACGTCTAATAAGCCAGCACACTACCTACTAGACTACTGCGACTTGAATTCAATACATTACCACATTATTTCGAGGCGATAAACGATGGCAACCTTTTTAACCTGTAACTTTCTTTTGTGGACAAATAACTAATAAAACTTAAATTAAGGAAATCATGCAAGCCGAACAACAAAATGATACATAACAATCTGTGGTCCTTAAAGGAATTAAGAAAATAATAATAAAAAACGGCTTTCGAAATGACACACTACGAATGTGTGTTGGTAGTGTTCAGATACTGCCATGCCGTATTCTTTCAAAAATTTGCAACAACAATTTGCATTTGTCGTACTTGATTAGTTGAGTTATGTTAATTGATCTGTAAAACCCTTACATTGGATAACGTAACAGATAGCAGTGTGAAATGACCACAGTAAAATAAAATTTTTCGCACAATACCCCCTCGTTTCATTCTCCAATAAACTATCTTTCCTGTATTCCAACACAATTAACTGCATGTTTAGGGGTCATACCTTGAGTGTTGGACTCAAAAAGAAAGAATAAACCATGGCAGAATTAAATATTTTAAACCATGTGTTGCCGTAGTCTAGTAGGTAGTGTGTTGGCTTATTAGACGAAAAGCCGGGGTTCAAATCCCAGGCCACACATCAATACAAAAAGTATTTTTTCCTCAGCAAATTTCTGGCAAAAACTCTGAGAGTGAATAAAATTGCCATGAAAAGTTTCTCAAAAATCTGTTGTTCGGAGTCGACTTTAAACCGTAGGTCCCGCCACTCATGTATAAAATTAAAACACACAACATAAGTGGTGTGAGAAACTAGGTCGTCATCCTGACTGAAGGGTTGTAATGACCAATTATGTATGTATGTATGTAAACCATGTGTCACAATTAAGGAAACATCCATACACGTTAATGTCGGATACTTTCTAAAAGATTTCTGTTTACATAAAAAATTGTTTCGTTTTAAATTTCAGGCCTCCAACCGACAACGCTTTAAAACTGAAATAAATTACAAAAAAGTAAGCATTAAATGCGTGTTGAAAAATTTAACAAAAATATCTGTGTTTTTTTATACACCGGCAAACATTAAATGTTAACATAATGTTTATTAAAATATTTTAACACAAAAACATAAATTTTTACAAAGGAAAACCCAAAAGAGTAAAGCAAACGGAGACAATAAAAATAAAATAAAACACTTAAAAACGAGAATTTATTTTTATTTTATTATTAAGTTATAAATTTTCACAAAAAGCCTGGAAAAAAAGGTGTACAATTTATATTTCATATTTTATAAATGGTTAGGGGACAAGGGGAGAGGGGTTCTGAACTGCCAAAATACCGACATACAGTTTATTATGAGTAAATTTTGTAAATGGCATTTATCATACATAAATGTTTTGTTAGATTCGAGTCATTCCAACAATCTATGAAACAGTCGTTGTGTCCGTCATTCAAGTCATTTAAGCATTCGCTTATTGTTGTTATTCGTACGTTTATTTAGTCATTTTGCGTCTTATAATTTCAATGGATGACTAGTTCCTTGGTTGACTGTTGTTTGAGTGTCTCAAAATAAGTCTTAATTGCCTTTTATGTCATTTGGTTTCTTTGTATTTGTTTTTGTTTAAGTCTCTTTGCTGTTGCATATACAGTGGACAACAAAAGTCTTAGTACTCCAATATATTTTGACAAAAAAAGTTCCCACAGGCTTAGTATTCTTGCACAAAGTCCCGATACAACTTCAAGAGAGTATTTAGGAGATCATTTGAAAGAACGGTTACGTAATCGCTAAACCTCACCCAAAAGTCAACCGAAAAACTTGATCATGGTGCCACCAGAAAACACTAAACAAAACTCGTACATTCAATTCCGAATGGCTTAAATAGAAAATAGAAAAATTCATGAAATCTTTATTTGAATCGATAGTACGGTCCATATAATTTAATGTTTGAAGATTATTTCATGCAAATGTTGACCGCGAGTGCGCCTCAAATGGTCCATCCGCTTAGGCCAATTTTGGCATACTTTTTCCAACATTTCGGCCGGTATCTCACGAATAAATGCTTCAATGTTGTCTTCCAATGCGTCAATTGAAGCGGGCTTGTCTGTATAGACATGAGCTTTAACATAGCCCATCAAAAAATAGTCTAAAGGCGTTAAATCGCACGATCTAGGCGACCAATTGACCGGTCCCGAACGTGAAATAAAATGTTCACCGAACTCGCCTCTCAATAAGTCCATTGTTACGCGTGCTGTGTAGCATGTGGCACCGTCTTGTTGAAACCACATGTCATGCAAGTCAAGCTCTTGCATTTTGGGTAAAAAAAAGTTGGATATCATCTCCCGGTAGCGCTCACCATTCACAGTTACGTTACGATTCGCAGCATCTTTAAAGAAGTACGTTCCAATGATGCCACCGGCCCATAAACCGCATCAAACTGTGACTTTTTCTGGATGCATTGGTAGCTTTTGCAATGCTTCTGGCTGATCTTCACTCCAAAATCGACAATTCTGCTTATTTACGAATCCATTGAGCCAAAAATGAGCTTCGTCGCTGAACACAATTTTTAGATAAAGAAGTGTGTCTTCGGCTAACTTTCAAAGAGCCAATTCACCATAAATTCTGCGTTGCGGTAGGTCGTTCGGCTTCAATTCTTGCACCAGCTGTATTTTGAAAGGCTTCACACCTAAATCCTTTCGCAAAATTTTCCACGTTGTTGAGTAACAAAAGCCCAATTGCTGCCAACGGCGACGAATCGATAATTGATGGTCATCATTAACACTGGCCGATACAGCCGCGATATTTTCTTCAGTTCGCACTCTACGTAAGCGTGTTGGTGGTTTAATGTCCAACAATGTACATTTGGTGCGAAATTTAGTCACAATAGCTCGAATAGCCGCTTCAGTGGGTCGATTAAACTGACCATAAAATGGAAGACGCGCGCGATGAACTTTCTTAACAGAGCACGCATTTTGATAATAAAATTCAATGATTTGCAAGCGTTGTTCGTTTGTAAGACGATTCATGGTTAAATTATAGACCAAAAATTAAGATGTTTGACAGTTAAACCAAACACGAAACGTGCGTGAGCTGTTTAAACCAGTGTTGCCAAAAAGATAATAGCTAAAAAATCACCCGTTATATATGAAAAATATAACTCGACTGTTGGACTCCTTAAGTAATAACTACGGTCATTTTTGTCCGATTTAATCAAACGAAGTATCAATCTCTTCACAAGATAATACACTTTCAGAATGTCATCAATTATTTCATATTTTTTAATTAAAGTTTGCTACTATGAACGGACAAACTTGAAAAACTATGAACAAAATCACCCGTTAAATACAAGGGATAACATTTTCATATATTAGGCCTTGAAATTTTAAATTTACTCAGGGTTCTCCTTGGCGGTACCTATGGAGTCATCTGAAACTTTTCTTTATTTTTCTCTTGTTTTATGAAAAAACATTAAAAAATTTTTTGTTTTATAATAAAACAGAAATAAATTAATAAAATAAATATATAAACTATAAATTTTATACAAACTTTTGGCTAAAATTCATAAAATTGCTAAAAAATATTGCCTTACTAAGACTTTTGCTATCCACTGTATGTATCTCTTGAGCGACATTCTCTCTGCTACCTTTGCAGAACAATTCATTTTGATTTTAATGTCCAGATAATATTCAAATTGAAAATCAAACAAATGTCCTGGTGTATTTTAAATTGGCCAGAATATGTTGATGCAACACACATTTAAATAAACTTGTACATCTTGACAATTACGTACATACATATACTATATACCCTACATTATATGGGTGTAGAATATTGATAAGATTTGTATTAAAAGATCTTTATGAAATGCAAATTACAAAAAACCATTCACGGAAATTACAAATTTCAATATCTATTAATCCTTTAACTATTTAGTATGGTTTCCAAAATCTTTTTCTGCCTCCTTAGTTAGTTTATAGTATACACGAGTATACACGACATAACAGAGTAAACTGCTTTTGACTGTAAAAGAGGGTTATTGTGACTAAAAGTCAAACGTTGTGTGTTGTTTTTTTAGAAAATATATATCTTTGTTCGTTGTTTGGATACCCTGGTAGTCTAGTGGTACTGTACTAGACTTCGATCGATTCCGATCAAATACTCTGGTCTGTTACACTACAGCGAGAATATGCTCTAAGTTACTCAGCTCGTTATAATTACATATAATTTGTAATTGTATTGTAATTAATAAATGAATGAAATAAAAATATTCGTCGTTAAAATTCAAAATTTATTTCATTAATCCATTCACTAATTTGTTAATTAATACAAGCTATTGTTTTTTAAAAGCAATAAGTTTGCCAAACTAACGAATGCTTTAAAATGTATATTTTTTGAAAGACTTTTTTCACATTTCTCATGGGAAAAAAATTCCAGTAGATTCATTAGATAATAATACGAATGCGATGTTTTTTTCTTCCAGACGAGTATACTCGTCTTAACGACTTTAACTGTATATAAAGGGTTAAGTCATAGATGTCATAGAAACAAAATAACTTCTTTATAGACAAATCTAGCACTGAAGTCAGCAAACAATCCTAATGCTAAATGGAATGGTGTCAAAAATGGAAAAGAGTTATATTTAAAGCTTATATTTAATGAATCCACTTATGGAGAGTGTTGGTTTCATAAAATTACAATGCTTTTGACTGTTGCTGACCTCTACGCCAATTGAAATCTTTGTCCAACTTGGTCATGGTGTAACAAAATTAAAGGCAACGAGTTAGTGGATAAAATTAACACACACAACTTGGGTGGTGTGAGAAGCTAGGTTATAATCTTGACTAAAGGATTATAATGCCAAAATATTTTGCTGACCATAAATACATACACATACGTACATAATTGGTCATTACAACCCTTCAGTCAGGATTACGGCCTAGATTCTCACACCACTTATGGTGTGTGTGTTAATTTTATACATTAGTGGCGGGACCTACAGTTCAAAGTCGACTCCGAACGACAGATTTCTGAGAAACTTTTAATGCCAATTTTATTTACTCTCAGAGTTTTGCCAGAAATCTGCTGGGAGGTAGTAGCTGAAGAAACATTTCTTCGTATTTCATTTTGTCTGACCTAGGATTCGAATCGTGGCCTCACGTCTAACTCTTTGAGCATATAAAATTGTCATGAAAAGTTTCTCACAAATCTGAAATTAGGGGTCGATTTTAAACTGCCACTCATGGATAAAATTCACACACTATTTGGGATGTGTAAGAAGCTAGGCCTCAATCTTGGCTGAAGGATTGTAACGATCAATTATGTTATGTATAAGCATAGAGACATAGCGTTATTCCACGTAAATGTAGACTGAATCACCTGACTACGGAAAATAATTTGATGAAACGTTTAGCACATCAGAACTAATGCCAGTGAATCATAAAGGGTCCGCCAAATAATTTTTTTTTGAAAATACTTAAAAAAAAACTACTGAATATTTTCTCAAATTTCTTTTTTTTTATTTGAAAGTACAATCCTTCCGGTTAATAATGGAAAATAATTTCATTCAAATGGCTGCCCCGACTGGCTATGCAGTAGCTTACACGATCGGTTCAATTTTTAAGCACATTATCGATTGTGTGCAGCTGTATTTCACCAATGGCTTCACGAATATTGTCCTTTAAAGCGTCAATTGTTTCTGGCTTGTCAGCGTAACAATTATCTTTGACGGCACCCCACAAATAATAGTCCAACGGTGTCAAATCGCAGCTCCGAGGTGGCCAAACAACTTCAGCTCTGCGGCTGATAATGCGATCTTCAAAAACAGGGCGCAAAACACCGAGTGTAGCTTCGGCTGTGTGGCAAGTAGCGCCGTCCTGTAGAAACCAAATGTTGCCAATATCCTCCTCTTCAAGTTTTGTTAACAAAAATTCGTTCAACATGTCCCGATAACGATCGCCATTGACTGTAACGGCCACTCCCTGCTCATTTTCTAAGAAAAATGGCCCAATTAAGCCTCTGGACCAAAATCCACACCAAACAGTGACTCGTTTTGGGTGCGTCGGCTTTTCAATGTATGCGTGCGGGTTTTCTGTGCCCCAAATGTGACAATTTTGCTTGTTTACATACCCGCTAAGATCAAAATGAGCTTCATCTGAAAAGAAGATTTTTTTGCCAAAATCGGCGTCTTCTGTAAGTCGATCGCAGGCCCACTTGGCGAAGCGAAAACTCATTGGATGGTCAATTGGCTTTAACTCCTGAACCAATTGGACTTTGTATGGCCTCATACCAAGGTCTTTATGCAAAATTCGTCTCAATGATGTCTCCGAAATGTTCAATTATTTAGAACGACGGTGAATTGATGTGCGCTTCACGCACACTTTCTGCTACAGCAGCAATATTCTCGGGTGTACGTACTGTTTTTTGCTTTTCACGCATTGGTTTATCGATGAGGATGTCAGTTTCTTTCACTTTTTTCACAAGATAACTAACATACGGAGCTGACGGTGCTTCTCTTCTTCCAAAATCCGTACGCAATTTTCGCACACATTCTGCAACATTACCATGATTTTCAAAGTAATGTCGCAATATTCCCCAGCGTTGTTCAAGCGTATACACAACCATATTCGTTCAGCGGAAGGATAAAACTAATTATCTGTCAAATCAGACATGAGCTAAGTGTTACCATTCACGAAATAAGCACTAGTTGAAAAAAAAACGTTAGATGGCGGACCCGATACATATAAAAATATAGAAATCCGTCGAAAGCGATGATTGGCCAACCGATTGTACGAACCTATTCTTAAACCAATACAGTATCATTGAGTTGATGACAGCTGAATTCTACTTTGCTTTACTCTTTTCTACTTTGCCGCACTTCACTCCTTCATACAGTGCGACAATGATGGTAGAACCATAAAAATGAACGACTTGTTTACCTAACCTAGGCCCACAGCTAACATGTGAGCCACATGTGTCAACATAAACCAATAATTACCATGCTGTAGTGCTTTGCAGAAAACAAAGTAAATCAAAATTTGTTGCTTGTCGAACTTGTATTTGCGTTCGTTTTACTCTTTTCATGTATCCTATACATGCAATATTGATCATGTAGCTCTCAAAGCTTTGTTTAATGGCTGGTTTTTGTTTCGAGTTTTTTTTTTCTATTTCAGCTTAAACACACAAAGAGAGAGAAAAAATTCCAAATTAAAAACATATTTTCGTGGTCTATTTAAAAAAAAAAATATATAAACTGACATTATATTTCAACCACTTGTTATTGTCATTGTTGGCCAATGCATTGGCCAAGTCGCTCCATTTCTGTTGCCAGTCAATGAATGCAACATAAACTTGCAACAGTGAATAAGAAGCTACGTCTTCTTTTTGTTAAGCTGCATAGAGGAGCAACGCATATTCTTAATGTGGCATAATTTATCTTTTCAGCGCTTGGATTTATAACAATTCATGTTTAATACTCTCGTATCATTGGATCGTAGTTTGGATTTAAATCAGATCACAGTTGGAGAGCATCTTGGCATGACAATATGTATGTGTGCATGTAAATGTGTTTGTTTTAAGATGTTGTAGCGAATTAAATCAACAAGCAAATGTTTGTAAAGCAAATACTTGAGGTTCATAAAATGCTTGAATGTTGATGCATTTAATACCAGTAGGCATATCCTTTTCAATTCCATAAGACACTATGGGGTGATAAACTTGTATACTGTCTTCTTTTATTTGTACGCGTCTAATTTTAAGAGTAAAAAATGCTTCATGCAGTTTGTAGCAGCTAAAGGTTAATCTGAAATTTGTAAACAAACTACGTAACAAGTTTGATTTTCGTTTTATTTGAATTTAATTCAGTTAAATGAGGGCGATTGTAAATAAACAAGGCTTTTATTTTCATCATTTTTGCAAAAGATCTAAAGAAGCCTTGATAAAGTGCTTGCAGTGCTAACTGCTAATCTCAGCAATCTGTAGACGCTTCATAAAGTAATAAGTTTAAGTTAAGGGATTGAATCATGGTGTCACGTCTTATAAGCCAATACACTAAATACTAGATTACCGGCTTAGCAGACAAAATTTTTTATTTTTTTGCAAACTAAACAAAGCTATTAAATGAAAGGAAAATGGGGAACATACTTTGTGGAAGAAACGAAACGGTATAAAGGAGGAAACTAGAAAAACCCGCGTTTCAAACAACGTAATAAAACAATTTGTAGCTTGATGCATACATACATAATTGGTCATTACAACCCAGTCAGTATTACGACCTAGCTTCTACACCACTTATGTTGTGTGTGTTCATTTTTTACATGAATGGTGGGACCCACAGTTTAAAGTCGACTCCGAACGACAGGCTTTTTAGAAACTTTTCATTGCGATTTTATTTACTGTCAGAGTTTTTGCCAGAAATCTGCTGAGAGGAAGTCGCCGAAGAAATATTTTTTCATATTTTCGTTTTGATGTCTGACCTGGAATTTGAACCCTGACCTTACGCCTAATAAGCCAACACACTATCTACTAGACTACGGTGACTACAGTAGCTTGATGTTCTTCATTAAATCATACATAACTGTTTCGTATTCATCGCGGCATTCGACATATTTCGCCAGCACTTGATCTTACACTCACTTCAATAAAAATTGGATTTATAACTCACCAAGCCGAGTATTGAATAAATAAAAATATATTTTATTAGAGCTGTTAAGCGATATTGTTGCGAACTTGGTATGACTAGTTAAGCCTGCTTAGTAATTAAGACCAACACCAAAAGTCAAACCATTTGCACACTAAGAAAGGAATGAAAACACTTCTAATTGATCATAAACTGCATGGCAACACATCGAATTTAACTGATCAAATTCACGTATGTGTTGGTAATAATGCTTAGCACAGCAACGCATCAAATTTACATCCTCAAACTTCATTTCAAAGTTGTCGTCAAGAAGCAGAGAACATATGATTTCTGCAACGCCTGTGGTAAAAATCAAAAGTATTTTGCTATTCTTCAATTTGTTAGTTTTTTTTACCAACACAATCACAAAAAGTTGATTTTGAGACGTTAATTTGCTGTGTGGCCATGTATATTAAAAGCTAAGTTTTAGTTTTTTCTCAAATGGAAAATCGAAACTAAAATAAGATTGTCTTGGAATTATTCTGCAAGTAACTGATATTTCCTGGGGATATTGTGCTCTTATATTCAAAGCCTTAATTGAAAATCATTTCAATTTTCATTGGCTTTAAAACCTAATAAGATCGGATACATTTTCATAAAATTGATTTCAACCGTAGGTAAGGGTAATTGTTTCATATAGAAATTCTAAGTTTTTACAAAAATATGGCAGAACCATTCCATATCGAACTTTATGTCATAAGTTAAGCCTAAGATAACATTGTGGGCAGTGACTTAACCTGTAATCAAATCGTTTCTAGAAGGGTGTCCATGTAAGATGGACCGTCCCATGTAAATGGATTGTCCAATTCTACAGCCTTCCAGCGATGCAATATTGATTTAAGCGAGACATTCAGAAACGATGTCTTAGAAGATTAGGTTAGAGGACGTGTACTTGTCAATTAAGACAAGTACAGTACCCGGAGGTCGAATTGACCCATTGTGCAACGTCCTACTTTTTAAACCACTTATATTGTGTGTTTTAATTTTATACATGAGTGGTGGGACCTACAATTTAAAGTCGACTCCGAACGACAGATTCTTGAAAATTCTTTTCATGCCAATTTTATTTACTCTCAGAGTTTTTGCCAGAAATCTGCTGAGAGGAAGTCGCCGAAGAAATACTTTTTGTATTTTGTCTTAATGTCTGGCCTGGGGCTCGAACCCTGGCTTTACGTCTAATAAGCCAACACGCTACCTACTAGACCACGGTGACTTCAACGATGTCTTAATATTATGCTGTTTTTTACTTTGTTTACAAAAAGCCAAACGATGAGTATTTGAGTTTTTTTTTAGGATAGAAAGATAGGGCTTCCCATAGGGCATTTAGTGCCTATAGGTGACTGTATATTGATGTAAAGGGTGTTTTTTATAGAGGTATAGAACTTTAAGTTGGCATTACTTTTCAAGATGGCGACCGATTTAACAGCTGTCAAGTGATTTATTCTCAGTTTGGTTTGGCAATTCATCATGAATAGACTCACGCCTGAACAACGCTTGCAAATAGTGCAATTTTATTTCTAGAATAATGGTTCTGTGCGGAAAACGTATCGCGCACTACGTCCATTTTATCGTCGACAAAATCGTCCATCAGAGGAGTTAATTCGATTAACCATGGAACGTTTTCGCACCACGTTTACTCTTATTGATAACTCGCATCCCAAGAGACGCTGTACGGTGCGTACAGAAGAAGCTATTGCTGCTGTGGAGCTTAGCATTGAGGAAGACCCGAATGAGTCCATCCGCCATCGAGCACAGGAATTGGATCTGTGTTCATCCACTTTATGGAAGATTTTACGGAAGGATCTTGGTTTGCGTGCTTACAAAATCCAACTCGTGCAAGATTTGAAGCCAAACGATCATCAAGTAAGGCGTAGATTCGTCGAATGGGCCCAAAACGAGATTACCGTTGTTCCCGATTTTCATAAGCGAATTTTGTTTAGCGATGAAGCGCAATTCTGGTTGAATGGCTACGTCAACAAACAAAACTGCCGCATTTGGAGTGAAGGTAATCCTCAAGTGTATGTGGAAACACCGTTAGGTTAGAGGACGTGTACTTGTCAATTAAGACAAGTACAGTACCCGGAGGTCGAATTGACCCATTGTACCATTGTAACACCGTTACATCCAGAAAAACTGACTGTTTGGTGCGTTTTATGGGCTGGTGGAATCATTGGTCCGTACTTTTTCAAAAAACGATGGTGGCCAGAACGTTACAGTCAACGGTGATCGGTATAGAGCCATGATTACAAACTTTTTCATTCCTGAATTGAATAACCATGCTGTCCAGGAGATGTGGTTTCAACAAGACGGCGCAACATGGCACACGGCTCGTGACACAATAGATTTATTGAAAGACACGTTTGGTGACCGCCTAATTTCACGTTTTGGACCTGTGAATTGGCCTCCAAGATCTTGTGATTTAACACCGCTAGACTACTTTCTCTGGGGCTATGTAAAGTCATTGGTCTATGCGGTAAAGCCACAAACGGTTGACCATTTGGAAGACAACATTCGCCGTATTATTGCCGATATACGGCCACAAATGTTGGAAAAAGTCATCGAAAATTGGACGTCCAGATTGGACTACATCCGCGCCAGCCGTGGCGGTCATATGCCAGAAATCATATTTAAAATGTAATGCCACAAGATTATCTTTCGGATAAATAAAATTCATGTCAATCGAATAATCCATCGTTGTTTTATTGCAACTTAAAGTTCTATACCTCTATAAAAAACACCCTTTATAATGGAAGGCACTCGAAAAAGTCGCCATAGTCTAGGAGGTAGTGTGTTGGCTTACTAGACGTGAGGCCACGTTTCAAACAACATGATAATGGACATATCGATCAAAACAAAATATGAAAAATAAAATATTTCTTCGAAGTCTTTCTGTCAGCAAATTTCAGGCAAAAACTTTGACAGTTAATAAAATTGCCATCAAAACTTCCTCAAAAATCTGTTCTTCAGAGTTGACTTTAAATTGTAGATCACGCTACTCATATTTAAAATTACCACACAAAGTGGTGTGAGAAGATAGATCGTAATCCGGAATGAAGGGTTCTAATGGCCAATTATGTATGTATGTATTCGAAAAAGTCACGAAGCTTTTTTATGATTCTGTTTCTTATGAGCTTTAAGGCAAATTATGTTACGAGCTCAGTTTTTGTAGCCTTTTCATACATTTTGCCTGTCGAAGCATATTTTAAGAGTTTTTTTGTAAAGTCAACTTCATTAGATTATTCGTATAGGAAAGGAACCGCACACGCCACCAACTGCATAACCTCACTGTTCAGTCTAGACAAGAATTCATTTGAGACGAGTTTCAACAACAGTAGACACATCCTAAGTAATAGTTGGCTTTAATTTATAAGTCCTGTCGTCGTAGTCTAATAGGTAGTGCGTTGGCTTACTCGGTCAAACATCTCTACCAAAATGAAATATGAAAAACACATTTCTTCGACGACTTCCTCTCAGTAATTTTTTTCATGAAACGTTTCTCAAAAATCGGTTGTTCGGAGACGACTTTAATCTGTAGGTCCTGCCAATCATGGATAAAATTAACACATACAACATAAGTGATGTCAGAAGCTAGGTCGTAATCCTGACTAAAGGGTTGTATGACCAGTTATGTACGTATAAAACCTGTGGCTATTTGAAAAAAAGAAAAAATTAAGAAATACATTTCCCTACAAATTTAGACTTGACTATACAAGGTTTTGTGATTTTAATTGGAAATTAAAAAATTTTTTTTTTCAAATAAAATTTGTGCCAATAATTTTATAACTTTTTTACTCCTAATTGTGATACAGTTCCAACAAAAATTAAGGCAATGAATGAAAACACTTGTTTTATTACTTTAAAAGGCACAAACCTAGGTTGAATATTATCACAACGAAAACACAACTCAATGAAGGAGTCAATAAAAATAGTACAAATCAAAAACTGACAACGACTATCGTTAAATAGCTTTCTGTACATTGCATTGTTTTAATGGACTCCAATAACAATTGGTTTTTTCGCTTTTTTTTTCCTCTCAAAATATATATTTGACGATTACGTTTGCTTTAATTGTTTGTTGGTGATAAAACATTTAAACATTTAAGACAGAAAATAAAAAATTGTAATAAAAGAAATACGGGCCACATTAAAAACAAAGCAAAACTTTCAAGCAAAATTCAATTTGAATTTTTCAATTTTTATACGTTTTTTTTTTCAAAATGAAAATGGGGAGTATATTTATAGTCTCTATCCCACATACTTGTGACTTTAGCATGTTTCGTTTGGCAAAGACACTGTTAAAATAGCATCAGTGGTGCTTTCATTCGTTTGTATATCCATCCATCCAAGTTGATTCAGCAGCTGCATACAATCATTTTGATACGCTACATTTGTTAGTTAGTCAATGACTAACTTTTTAGTTATAGTTAGGGGAGTTATTAATTGTATATACGTATAGGGCCTATTTAGGGTTTAGTTTAGTTGGCAAAACATTTGTATTAACATGTTAACAGTGTATGACGAAATATTTCGTCATATACGAAGAACTTCTGCAGTGGGGATGATGATATTTATCGTCATGGATATTTGCTGTAATTTTTAGAAGGTATGAATTTTTATGCAGTTGTTGCCTATTGAATCCCCGGTTCACAGGTTAAAAACATTAAAAAAGGAAATATGCCGTGAATTACAAATGGACTCTACAAACTACTTCAAACGTGGGCAAAAGGTCGAAGCAAATTTCATTGTCGTTTTCAAATTGGATTCAAAAATTAAGAATTTTTAAAGTTTAAAGTTGACATAGTCTAGCAGGTGATGTATTATCTTTTTAGACTCGGGCCCATGGTTCAAACCCCAGCTGAGACACCTCGAACAAAAAGAAAATGAAAATTCCTTCGGCAATTTCCTGTCAGCAGTAAGAAGTAAGAATTCTGAGAGTAAAGAAAATTGCAATGAAAAGTTTCTCAACATTAATTGCAGATCCCGTCACTCATGTATAAAATCAACACACACACATTCGGTGATGTGAGAAGCTAGGTCGTAGGTAGCAATTAAGTAGATAAAAAAAGCCCCTAATCTCTGACTTCAAAAAAAGATCAACGCTACACCAAATGATCCTTTCAGTAAGTTCTTGCGAACACAAAACGAATTTAGATGAGCGCCGTCTGTATGTATTATAAAAAATATCTTTCATCTGAATTGACATTCAGTCATTAATTTCAATTTATGCCAAGTTATTCTGATTTTGATAATCCAAGATTTTAACAATCTTGTCATTGTGTCAGTACAATTACCCCATTTTCTGCCAACTCAAATCCTAAGTAATTAATATGTTTTATGTCGTTTGCAGTTGTGTTATGTCTTATACTGCAAACTTCAAGTTTTCTCACTAATACATATATTAGGATTGTTAAAACACTTGAGTAGTTGAAGCTGAGTTTAACTCTAAGACGGATTTGTGGCTTCTAGTAACTGATTACTCTTCATTGGATTCAAATTACTCTCACACGTCCGTTGTAGATATGCTGCTTCTCCTATAATACGACGGCTGGACATTCTTGCCTTTCACGTTGTTGAATATGAACTTCAAAGTGTTTCTGGACTTAACTCGTGAAATTTTTATTTTGCTGATGTTTACAAATATTTGGCAGATGTATCAGATGAGCAAACAAGTGTCATCTGCAAAGGCAAATATTTATGTTGACAGTACGTGCTTCATGTGATAATTCTTTTGATGAAACGAGTACAATTAGATGGTGAATAACAGCGTTCACAATACACATTCATGTTGTATTTTAGTATCTATATCCACTAATTGGGTTATCCAACAAGTGTTCATGAAATCAGATTGTTGATTTCTAATATAAATTTCTATCCAAATTTCTATATCCAAAAAGATAAATCGAAAATATATCGCAGTTGATTACACTATCATATGTCTGATAATCGTTGTATAGCATCGGCTTTAAACAGGTCCACGACTCATTACATCCACATTTGGACTCAACATTTTTCAATGTATTATCGGATTTCAATCAGTTCTGGTTTTATGCAGAAAACAATTACTTCGCCAGTAGTATGTTGCATAATCGTATTTTTTTTTTTTTTTTTTTTTTTTTTGAAGTCGAATACGGCGTAGGTAGTGTGTTGGCTTATTAGACGGGTTCGAGCCCCAGGCCAGGCATCAAACACAAAATACAAAAAGTATTTTTTCGGCGACTTCCTCAGTAGATTTCTGGCAAAAACTCTGAGAGTAAATAAAAATTGCCATGAAAAGTTTCTCAGTAAATAAAAATCTGTCGTTCGGAGTCGACTTTAAACTGTAGGTCCCATCACTCATGTATAAAATTAACACACACAACATAAGTGGTGTGAGAAACTAGGACGTTGTACAATGGGTCAATTCGACCTCCGGGTACTGTACTTGTCTTAATTGACAAATACTCGTCCTCTAACCTAACATAACCTAATCGTTGTATATTAGTTGTATAGGAGATAGCTTCTTCAAGTAGTAAATTTCACCTTCAAAATCGTTTAGCGGATAATCGATTTTACAGGTATTGCCTAAAATTCCTTTGGAAATTCTGTAACATAATTTTGGATCTTGGGGGTAATATTTTTCATTTAAAAATATACTTGACTCTTGCGTTAGGGAGGATTTTTTGCATTTTGCACATAATTAGTAAACTTTTGAACATCATCTTTGGGGACTTACATACATGCATACATACATTGGTCAGTACAATCCTTCAGTCAGGACTACGGCCTAGCTTCTCATACCCCTAATGTCTTGTGTGTCAATTTTATACATGAGTGGCGGGACCTACAGTTTAAAGTCGATAATTTTCTTTACTCTCAGAGTTTTTGCCAGAAATCTGCTGAGAGGAAGTCGCCTAAGAAATATTTTTCGTTATTTTGTTTCGTTGGAGATGTCTGACTTGGGGTTTGAATCTTAGCCTCATGTCTAATAAGTCAATACACAAACCTGTAGACAACGGCGACTACGACTTACTAATTAACAAAATAAAAATGTGTATCTAAATCTACTAATGGATTAATTTTCTTTGGTCCCATACATTTCCACTGACGAAGCCATGTCCTCCTCATTTTTTTTAAATTAATATATTAAGGGCCATTATAACAACTTGCCATTAACTAAAGAGAGGATTTTAACGGGCAGATAATCATTATTATATGTGGACAATAAAGTAGAAGTAATCGTTAAGGTAAAGGGAGGATCATCCTTTAACTTTTAAAGTTAAGTTTATGTTAAAATTTGCCATATTATATATTATTTCTAATATGTGTAGTCGCCGTGGTCTAGTAGGTAGTGTGTTGGCTTATTAGACGAAAAGCCAGTGTTCGAGCCCCAGGCCAGACATCAAATAAAATACAAAAAGTATTTCTTCGGTGACTTCCTCTCAGCAGATTTCTGGCAAAAACTCTGAGAGTAAATAAAATTGCCATGAAAAGTTTCTCAAAAATCTGTCGTTCGGAGTCGACTTTAAACTGTAGGTCCCGCCACTCATGTATAAAATTAACACACACAACATAAGTGGTGTGAGAAACTAGGTCGTAATCCTGACTGAAGGGTTGTAATGACCAATTATGTATGTAATATGGCAACTTCAAATATAAACAAAATGAGGAAACACTACAACAAAAAAAGAGGCCCTTCGTTGCCACTGCGTTAAAAAAAACTTGTTTAATTGAGCAGTTTTATCGACATTGCTCCGTCACTGCCATATTTTTGAAAAAGTTAACTTTATTTTATCTGTAAGTTGTAATAACGAAAATAAGTTAAAGGTAACTTTACAGTTCCCTTTAGCTAAACCCAAGTTTAACGGCAAGTTGTAATAATGGCCCTAAATAAAATAATATTAAATATACTATAGAGCCCTGATAGCAGAAAGATTCATTGCATTTATTTCCTTTATTTTTACTTTACACATGATTTTTTAACTTTTTTATTAGGCCCCCTTTAGCGGGCTATTTTATAACCTCTCTACTGCTCTGCTTAGCAGATTACAAGTATTATATGTAGTGCTAGAGGAACTGTTTAATTTCTATCCATTTATTCGTTCGTTTGTTTGTTTTTCGCTTTTTGTAAAAGCCTTAGTGTGACTATCGACGAGCCAACGTAGTAGTTGTTATAGCAGCAGTTTTGTGTGATTTTCACTACAAATATATTCAAATAAATTTACAACAAATTATGTGATAATTATATTTAAATTGCCAACATTATTTTGGATGTTGTTTGTGGTTTTCATAGAATATACGGGCCAATTGGTAAAGATTTTCATTTGGCTCAACATTTAACACAAGCATTCACATGCAGCACTGTTTCCCAGTTGATACGTGGCTGCTAATTGAAACTGATAAAAGAAAATGTTTTTCTTGAACAGAGACAGAGGGAGAGAGAGATCTTAAATGGTTTATATTTGTATCTGGACTTATCTTAAATATGGAATAGAGTCTTAACTAATTTATTGAAAATAATAATTATTTCTGTTATAAGATTTGAAGCCAGCCGTATAAAAAAGCTGGCAATTAGACGATTTGAAAAATTTATTTATTTTGTAGATTAAATATCTGGAAGAATGGTCAATTGCTATACTCTAGTCAATAGTTCAATAGTAAATAAAAAAAAACTTTGAAAGGCCAGCAATCGCCGACAAAAAAGGGAAAAAAATGACTTTGAAAAGAGATGTTTTGTAGAGGAAGTGTATGGCACCCCTGTTTTAATCTTTCACGTGCATTGGTGCTTTGTAGTTCCATCTGTTACTTGTTGTTTACAGCTCTTCCATAACTTTTCGTTGGATATTGTATTCGGCCACCATATTTTGCGAAATTTCCTTAGGATTAAATTAGGATTATTAAACGTTTTGAGGTTGTTAATAAATGTCTTCCTTAATAAACCGATCTAGCAGCTGTAAGCGAGTATATATAAATACAGGAGGCACTTTGTGCGTTATACTGTGTTCAGATATGCACTTTTATTGAGCCAATATCCGGTTAATTGCGTACAATATTTTAAGCCTTCAGGCATAATAAAACACGCAGTTCAGCTGCTTATTCAATATTCATTTGACAGCTGGTAAATAAAACAGCTAATTGTTTCAACAACATTTTTTTTTTGTTTGTCGTTGTTGGCATTTGAGTTGTCAAATATCAACAAAAATTGTTCAGTGCTGCATTTCAAAGTTTTACTCAATATTATAACAATTTGCGTATTTATTGCGCAATTATTAATTGAAACTTTATATGAAATATTGAGCTCAATAATGGCGTTTATTGCGATTTATGCAATAAAAGTGCATATCTGAACGTGGTATTAGATTATCTGCTTTGGATCAGGCTGGCAGCACAGCCATATGCTAAGGTTACATTACAAAGGCCATTGAAGGATATGTGATATTCAATTAAGTCATAAGTTAAGCTAGCCAACTATCGTGATTTGGCAATAACGTATCGACCTTGCCTTATATGTTACTATGATCTTCGTGGTGTTGTTTTAACTGCCTCCTTATTCGTGTTAAAACATCGTCCAGTACAAATTTTGATAATAATTTGCCATTATGAGTGCCCTGGTAGTCTAATGGGTAGTGTGCTAGACTTTTAGCATGAGGGTTCGTTTCCTACCAGAGATTCCTGTCTGTTACATTATACCAAGCGTAAGATTTTAGCTACTCAGCTCGTAATAATTATCGCCGTTATAGGGAGGCAGACTCCTTGCTTATGATGCAAATGCTGAACTGTAGTCAATAAATAGAAGTTGCATGTTGGCTGGTTCCGATTTGGCTGACTGCTCGATAGCAATATTGAGAGATTGAGACGAAAACCAGCTTGATATCTCTTTAATCGAATTGAAAACAAAATTATATCTCTGTAGTTTCTGAACTGACTAAGGTCGCCTTTTCGAATTTGTGTCCACAGTTTTCCTTTTAACTACTGTCTTGATAATTCATCTGCCTCTGATGTGCAACAGATGAATAAAGTTCGTGGTATATGCTTTTAGTATCTCCGCGAACATATATATACTTTATACATAACATATATACATAATTCGTCATTACAAAACTTCAGTCAGGACTACGACCTAGCTTCTCGCAACACCTATGTTGTGTGTGGTAATTTTATACATGAGCGGTTTGCAGTTTAAAGTCCACTGCTACAGATTTCTTAAAAAACTTTTCATGGCAATTTTATTTACTCTCAGAATTTTTGCCAAAAATCTACTTAGAGGAAGTGACATGTGTCTACCTGTCAGCGTTGTCAGCGTACTGTATAATCAATCACATTTTATTAAATTACTCTCGGCTACGATATCTATACACTGATATTATTAATTCAGGGTATTAAACAATTCAAGAATATTTTCAACAATTATTCCATTTGTAAATAATAATAATCAATAAACATTGAAAAATTAAGCCGTCATATCACTATAGCTTCTGTGTTACTAATTGGTGACAATTGAACATCAAAGTACTTGTTGTATATCTTATCGGTTTTCAGGAAATTTGATAATCAGTTACTTCCGTTCCAGTATTGAATCGAAAAATATAAAAATTATTTATATTTCGAAATTAATTATTTTTAAACAATTATTAAATCTTAAGTACCCAATAGAAGTTTGACGGGGTTTACATTTCATATTCACGTCCTCTTACATTCAAGTTCATTTAAACCAATTTTTAAGCAGGTTTTCAATTGCTTTTATATTTTTAATATTATTGAATATACAATGTTATTGAGCGATATTGTGCAATGGATTACTATGTACAATACGCCAATTGGGAGGCCCATTACGAAACTGCAAGCTTAAGAACACATAGGCAACTGCAGGTATAAACAATATATCACAGTGCATATTACCAAGATTAGGTAAAGGACAAATGGAAAGACTGCTCAAGGTCTCTGACAACACTCTCAGCACAATTATTTGAGTCATTATTGGACTTATACCTCTAAGCACTGATGCAGTTATCCTGGTCATAAAGCCAAAAATGCCTGTAGCAATTAGAGAAAAGAGTAAAAGGATTAAACTATTCTTCTCTTATTGGCTACGTACTCAGCGTTATACTGTAGGAGAAGTAAGCATCTCTGAGTTTAATTTACAAATGTATTCACTGGTCTGTGATTGACTGTAAACAGTGTGAGTCTAAGTGGCTTCATCTAAAATACCAGGTGCCAATGCCAGAACTAAAAGTCATAGGTGGTCTAAGAGTGTCTAGCGGCTTAGGTTGACGGCCAATTCTATCCACTAAATACATACATCATTGGCCATTACAACCCCTCAGTCAGGATTAAGATGTAGCTTCGCACACCACTTATGTTGTGTGTTTCAATTTTATACATGAGTGGCGGGACCTCCAGTTTAAAGTCGACTATCAGAGAAAGAGAGGAATTTGGCGAAGAAATATTTTTTCATATTTCGTTTAGTTGGAGATGTCTATCCTGAGCCTTAATTAGAGGTTTCAAGTTTAATAAGCCAACACACTACCTACTAGACTAAGGAGACTCTTACTGGCTAAATACTTACTTATTTAATTAACCATTAACAACCCTGTTATCGGATTTCAGCCTGCATTGGCACATCGTTCCAGGCGCCTCTGCGTCAGTGGATCACACCAATCGATGAGAGGAATTCCTCGGCGATCCTTCCAAAGCAAACAAGGTCGTCCACTTCATTGACTTCTGCAAATCCCTGCATCAAATACCCGTCTCGCTGGATCATTCTCATCTATTCGAACAATGCATCGTTGAGGAGCTCATGCAGCTCATTGTTGGATCGAAGGCGGAAATCATCACTATATGAATCGCACTGGACCTAAGATCATATGTACGATTTTTCTCTCGAACGCTCTCAAGTCTGCTGCATTAGTGCATAATAGTGTTCATGTCCTACTGCCAAAATAAATGATATAAATTTTTTTTTACTTTTTTTTTAACCAAGCCGTACTTTCGATCTAAAAAACACATTTCAAATGTAAAAATAAAGTTTCATTTATTATCAATAAATTGTAATGGTTTTCGGATTCCAAACTCAAATGAAATTGATTTAATCAAGAATAATATTAAAATAATAATATTAATAATATTAAATTAAATAATGTCAGTCAGTTATTCAGTCGAGTTGTTTTAGCATTTCGGTCGGTATCTCACCAATATCAGTTCATATTGCCTTTCAGGAAATTGGCCTTGCGGCCAATGTACAGAATTAACGTAATACCTACCTTCGATTAAGTTTATGGTATCGCATATCGTGTGATATATGCCACCGTATTCGTTAATCATTGCACGCACTTTGGCGGTAACGTTGCTATTTTCGTCGTCGTGGAAAAAATAGAAAAATTTCATGTGTTCGTCAATTCAAGTTTAAATGATAAATATTACTGAGCATTTGCAGCATCGCGACATGTCACAAACCTATCTTTCATAATGAAAAAATTTATATTAAAAAACATACTTACATACATAATTGGTCATTACAACCCTTCAGTCAAGATTACGACCTAGATTCTTACACCACTTATGTTGTGTGTGTTAACTTTATACATGAGCGGTGGGACATACAGTTTAAAGTCGACTCCGAACGACAGATTTTTGAGAAACTTTCCATGGTAATTTTATTTACTCTCAAAGTTTGCCTGAAATCTGTTGAGAGGAAGTCGCCTAAGAAATACTTTTTGTATTTTGTTTTGATGTCTGGCCTGGGACTCGAACCCTGGCGTTACGTCTAATAAGCCAACACACTTCCTATTAGACTACGGCGACTTCATTTATATTAAAAAAAACCATGTAGAAAAATCTAATGGCTTAATGCATTTTAATAAATCAGGACCCAATTACGATAAGACAAGATTTTGTTTCAACAAATATAGCTACACCATAGGATATTTAACGATGGCTTGAGTTTTGAGTTCCAGTTAATTGAACCTTAAAATTTTTCCATGAGATGCAACAAATAGCTTTTCGGCCAGAAACCCTTGGCATTAGTTGTCGAATATCAAGTTTTATTAGCTAGCTTACAGCTCAGCAATGTTTATTATTTCATGAGTTCTTTTATTTTGAATCGATGAAAAAGCCGTAAAACTGTAGGGGGCATGATTTTGGAATGATTTTAGAAAAAATAATAAAAGAGACTACAATCACCATCAGCTACATTGTGATATGAACTCTTAATCCACAATTCCGGTGTCTAACTTCAAAAGTATTCACCTTATTGACTTTTACGAATTGATTTGGTCAAGCTATTCCGAAAAGAAGGCTACCAAAAACGTCATATTTGATCGCAATTCACATGTTTTCTCGATTTTGAGTCTGATCAAAATTTTGAGTAAAATTAAGGTCCGGTTAGAGGACCTGAAAAATATGAATGGCATGAGTCAATCAAGTGATTCCACTGTGACAAATGGTACATGCATTCAATGTCATGTTGAAGTCACCGTAGTCTAGGAGGTTGTATGTTGGCTTTCTAGACATGAGTCCACGGGCCAAACCCCAGCTCAGATATCTCCAACATAACGAAACAACAAAATATTTCTTCGGCAACTTCCGACTTAAAATTAACACACACAACATAAGTATTGTGAGAAGCTAGGTCTTAATCCTGATTCGTACTCTATCAAATAAATTGTGCTCACTATGTGCCACTTGCAAGACTTCAAAATGTTTTAAAGCTTTCAAGTCATATTTTACAGCTGAACTTGGGAATGCACCGAGTACAACAAAGAGATATCTTGGAACTTCCTACTGGTATAAGCTTAAAGAGTAACTCATCTATGATTTGGTTTTCCCCCTCAACTTTGCGTCAGAAGTTTTTTAATAATTTTGATTTCATTTTTTGGTTTTTGTATAAGCAAGGTTTTTAGTAGGACAAGTATGGAACATTTGTTCTTTCCTTGTATTTCAAAATGACTCAAAACAATATTTATCTTTTGCTGCATGATAAGACCATTGTCTAATGGCAATATTTAATTTATTTATTTATGAAAATATTCTATTGTAGTCATAAATTTCAAGCATTAGGCAAGAAGAATTGCTATTACGACCATAGAATGGATTTGGCATTGTGCTGTTGGTATAATCGACTTCATGTCGCTTCATATAGTAGATATCCGGACAGCCATAGCCTTCACTACAAGGTGGACAATTGTTGTTTTGACCGGCCAAACAGGTTTCAATTAAGGTATTAGACTGGCCCATTATAGCAATTGTGCGATTTTGTACGCTGAAACTACAGTCCAAAGCTCTTTTTATATTGGCATTGCCCGAACATTCAGCCGTATCCATTTGTGTGGCAAAAGTCTTTTGATTGCTTGCCGTATAGGTGTTGGAGGCGGTAGTCTAAAATTAAAATTAAAAATAAAAATAAGTTTTAAAATATTTTCTATTAAAGAAGGCTAAAAGATGGACTTACCAAACTTGTTACACACTGAGTATAATTTAATGTCAAAGCATTGTATTTACTATCACAGGTGGTTATGCCCTTATCGTAGGTATTGGTATAATAAGTTTGCAAAGTATTTCGGGTACTGAGCGCATAAGATAATAAACTATTGAGACCACTTGTGGCTGTGCTAATACAACTGTTAATACTTGTTTTGGTTGCAGCTACAGTGGGCAAATTGGGACGTTGTGCTCTGACACACTGTTTGCTGTAATCACTGAAAAGCTCTATAGGATATAAACGTGCTTCATTCTGTTCTATGGCATCGACTAACATATCCAATAGGGTGCTAATGGTGCCTACACGTTCATTATAACGTCTTCTATATTCATCCATTTGATTATCGTACTCCTTGATATTTCTGGCATTTTGAAGTTTATTTGCATAAACATAGTCATCTGGTCGTGGTATAACGCCCTCATAGTTTTTCGTACCGAAAGTGGTAACATTTTGATTCTATATGGGCGGAAAATAAGAACGGAGTTCGAATTCTTTTTAAACCTCATTTCGTATTTAACTCTTACCTGTGCATTGACCACTACAACGAGTGCTGCTAACGTTGCAATTAATTTATACATCTTCTGAGTTACGTAGTAGTTGGTGTATAATACTGCTTGTTTCAATGGTTCTTAAATAACTGAAGTTTCTTCAATTAAATGCTCGTTTTTATACCGGGAAATTATAATTTACTTATTAAAAATGGTCACGGTCGCCGTATTTTTTTAAATTTTTCCTTATCATTTGAAATATTTTAATTTAATTTTAAATTTTCTGGTGAAAAGTTGTTGTTGTTTTTTTTATAGATTCCGGTACTTTTTGCACGTTACCTTCCTTATCTTGGCTTATCAGTGTACTTTTTATTATTGTTTCAAAGAAATTAAATTTAATAATTTCTCTTGTCTTTCTCTTTTTTGCATTCATTGATAAATTCGCAAGTGTTTAATTGTTTTGAAAATATTGATATTTGTTTAATACCAATAACAATCTAATTTTATTATTGTTTTATTTATAAATAAACTAGTTAAAACCCGGCGTGCTTCGCTAGACAATCTAGAATTAATTTAAATTGAAAAAAAGGAATGCTGCCCATATTTACCATAGTTTTGGAGAAATACGAAAATTAATATTTACTCTGTAGATAAGTTATTCAAAACCTTTGAAATACGAAAAAATTGTTGAAGACTATTTATTCTATTCGGTTTGCTAGCAACATAATTTGTTTTACGACCAACACTCAGGAGATGACTGCTACTCATGTTGGGCATAGTGTTGGAGTACAGGAAACATGGTTTATAGGAGAAAGCAAAGAGGGAGTAGTATGCGACAATTCTGTTTTTTAATAACCAGTGTACATACTTCGTCATTTTTTTCTCTAACTTTGTAAAAATTTTCACTTATTTTTCTGTTGTACTTGATCATATATAATATCATATCGGCTGGGCCATCTATCGGTTTAAATTTGAACAGTCGGTTATTTTGAATCTGGCAATACTTATATCATTATATTCTGTTACAAAATTCTGTGTATCATCTCCACTGAAAATAATGAATCGAATTACACTTGAGCAACATTGGGATTTATTGGGCCAACGAGAAATTGCACGATGATGTCGATCTTTTCCAAAAAAAAAAAAAAAATCATCTTTTCGAATGAAGCCCAGTTTCATCTTGGTGCACCCATTACGAGTGATTGTTTGGTTCAGATTGTGGAGCGGAGGCGTCATTATCATTTGATGGGGATTTAATAACCGAATTTGCCGCCAAGAAGTTGCGATTTGACATCGTTGGACTATTTTCTGTGAGGCGCCGTAAGGCAAATGTGTTATACCGACGAACCAGAGACAATTGAATATTTGAAGGTCAACATTCGTGATATCGATATATGACCGATATATGATATATTGCCGATATATTTTGCCATACCCTCGCAAAAGTACACGAAAATTAGTTCGATCGAATGATATGAATGATATTATATTTCATTTCTAACCGGAACAATTGTACTTCCAGTATTCGAAGAAATACTCTAAACTACGCAACGTTTATATACTGTACTGAATGTCGTGGGTAAAGAACACACACATTCACTACAACGAGAGCACAACTCTTCGTTTCAATTTTAATGTTTGTGAACATGTACAAAAAATCTAACATAACGTACTAAACAGAGTTCACAAACACTATTTCTTAGTGTTTGTGTACAAAGTACGCTAAACAGATCAGTACACAACGAAAAAAATTGGGTTTTAGTGATTTTTTTTTGAGTACACTAACATTTTTAGTGTACGCGAGAGTTTATGTTCTTATTCAGTATTTTTGGAGATTGCGTTGTGGTTTTGATTCCATTTATTATTCTTTAGGAATAATAGAATAGAAAAACTGGCCATTTTTCTCTCTCTCTCTCTTACTGAATGAGAGCATATACTCTGGTGATGGTGTGTACGTAATGTGTTTGCTTACGAGTTCACAAACACTTAAATGAAAGTTAAAACTATTTTATCGGTTACGTACACAATGGTTAGTGTACAGTAATTTTTCGAAAACAACAAAAAAATAAATTTGTCAAAATTTGAAACCGCTTTTCTTTTATTGCATTTTTAAATTTAGACCTTTAAATGGCCCATCCTGTATAAACAATCAGACCCACAGTCTCTGGTAAAAATCGGTTAAACGGCCTCGGCAACTGAAGTTCTATACACTACCAACTAGACCATCGGAGTACCTCAAACAAACATACGAACAAAACAATGAACAGACAGACATTCGTGTTTATATATATCTGCAGTCAATGTATGTAAATAATATGGATTATTTAGTTATCATTTGTTTTATTAATTCAATAGTAATTAGTCTAAGTCAACATTGAGCAAAAATTTGTATGTGTGTTATTATTTTTTGTTCGACTACTGTCATACAGTCTCTGCTCTATGGAAAGTAATGAATATTTTGTAATATTGAATATTAATTCTTAAATAAGTATAATTAATCTGCTGTCATCTGCAAGAATGTAGAGTAAATGAAGAGAAATTGAAGCTTTGGCGTTCAGGTCATGTGCAATTCCGAGTAAATTCATAAATTCGATGGTGTCTACCAGCATCAAGGTAGATCATTAGCCTATTGGGTAAACTAGATTTAAACGAATTTTCTTAATATTGTTATCGCATCTGTCATAAGTTTTGTATTTAAAATAAATCACATTTATTTAAAAAATTAAGTCAGTTAAAGTGCCACTCTTCATAAGTATAACTGCGATGTAGATTTTTAAAACACACTTGCCTTTCTAAACGGTTTGTTTTATTTAATTATCAACCCTTTTCGGCAAATTTGTTTGGTTATCAAACATTGTTTCTAATTAGAGGCGATAAGTACACCCACCAGTAAATTTAATATTATTTTTTATATTATTTTATTTTAAAGTAAACAATTAGTTTTAAATATAAATCTATAATCATCACTGTTGACAACTTAGAGATATTCACGCTAAATATAGCGTTTTTTTACGTATTACTTGTGGGAAAAATGCTTTTCAGCGATTTTTAAGAAAGATACTTAGGGTCATTATTACAACTTGCCGTTAACTAAAGGGAGGATTTTAACGGGCAGATAAATTGTTTTTCATTATTATAAGTGGACAATAAAGTAGAAGTAACCGTTAAGCTAAAGGGAAGATCATCCTACCTTTAACATTTATAATTAAGTTTATGTTTGAACTTGCCATATTATATATTATTTTCAATATGGCAACTTCAAATATAAACAAAATGAGGAAACAAAGCAACAAAAAACGAGGCCGCTCGTTGCCACTGCGTTTAAAAAAAACTTGTTTAATTTGAACAGTTTTATCGACATTGCCTTGGCACTGCCATATTATGGAAAAAGTTAACTTTATTTTATTTGTAAGTTCTAATAACGAAAAGAAGTTAAAGGTAACTTTACAATTCCTTTTAGCTAAAGGTACCTAAAGGTACTAAACCCAAATTTAACGGCAAGCTGTAATAAAATAAAGTTAATGGCTCTAAGGGCCATTGCCGTTAAACTTGTATTATTTTCTTCTTGTAACATGAGGTGTCTTTTTAATTTTCACATGGCGAATTTGAAGTTTAATAAAAATTTTAAAATAAAAACAGTAATTTAAAAGAAATAACCGCAAAGGAATTTGTCATTGTGATATATTAGTTGATAACGTATGCAGTTACTAATCAGACATTTTCTCACTTTATGTACTTCCTCACCACATTTTTCGTGTCAGATCGCTGTCCTTATTATTTTTCACATCAGAGCATATATACTATGTATACTTTACCCACCAAGTGTTAGCCTTATAAAGGGTGTTTTTTATAGAGGTATAGAACTTTAAGTTGCAATAAAACAACGATGGATTATTCGATTGACATGAATTTTATTTATCCGAAAGATAATCTTGTGGCATTACATTTTAAATATGATTTCTGGCATATGACCACCACGGCTGGCGCGGATGTAGTCCAATCTGGACGTCCAATTTCCGATGACTTTTTCCAACATTTGTGGCCGTATATCGGCAATAATACGGCGAATGTTGTCTTCCAAATGGTCAAGCGTTTGTGGCTTTACCGCATAGACCAATGACTTTACATAGCCCCACAGAAACTAGTCTAGCGGTGTTAAATCACAAGATCTTGGAGGCCAATTCACAGGTCCAAAACGTGAAATTAGGCGGTCACCAAACGTGTCTTTCAATAAATCTATTGTGGCACGAGCTGTGTGACATGTTGCGCCGTCTTGTTGAGACCACATCTGCTGGACATCATGGTTATTCAATTCAAGAATGAAAAAGTTAGTAATCATAGCTCTATACCGATCACCATTGACTGTAACGTTCTGGCCACCATCGTTTTTGAAAAAGTACGGACCAATGATTCCACCAGCCCATAAAGCGCACCAAACAGTCAGTTTTTCTGGATGTAACGGTGTTTCCACATACACTTGAGGATTACCTTCACTCCAAATGCGGCAGTTTTGTTTGTTGACGTAGCAATTTAACCAGAAGTGCGCTTCATCGCTAAACAAAATTCGCTTATGAAAATCGGGAACAACGGTAATCTCGTTTTGGGCCCATTCGACGAATCTACGCCTTACTTGATGATCGTTTGGCTTCAAATCTTGCACGAGTTGGATTTTGTAAGCACGCAAACCAAGATCCTTCCGCAAAATCTTCCATAAAGTGGATGGACACAGATCCAATTCCTGTGCTCGATGGCGGATGGACTCATTCGGGTCTTCCTCAATGCTACGCTCTACAGCAGCAATAGCTTCTTCTGTACGCACCGTACAGCGTCTCTGGGGATGCGAATTATCAATAAGAGTAAACGTGGTGCGAAAACGTTCCATGGTTAATCGAATTAACTGCTCTGGTGGACGATTTTGTAGACGATAAAATGGACGTAGTGCGCGATACGTTTTCCGCACAGAACCATTATTTTCGAAAAATTTGCACTATTTGCAAGCGTTGTTCAGGCGTGAGTCTATTCATGATGAATTGCCAAACCAAACTGAGAATAAATCACTTGACAGCTGTTAAATCGGTCGCCATCTTGAAAAGTAATGCCAACTTAAAGTTATATACCTCTATAAAAAACACCTTTTAGAAGAAATTTGAATTTCTTCCTACATATGTACATGATTGGTCATTACAATATTTCAGTCAGGATTACGACCTAACTTCTCAAACCACTTATATTGTGTGTGTTAATTTTATACATGAGGGGAGGGACCTACGGTTTAGAACGACTCAGAACGACAGATTTCATGGCAATTGTATTTACTTTCAGAACTTTTGCTAGAAATCTGCTGAGAGAAAGTCGGCGAAGAAATATTTTTTCAGATTTTGTTTTGTTAGAGACTGACTTGGGCATGGCGTCACGTATAATAACCCCAAACACTTATTTTTATAAAGTACCAACATTTATATATTTTATCTGTCGCAATATAAGCATTTCACCATAAACAAAAATTGAAAAGATAATAAATTTTAAGTGATTGGGATAGGTCGGTAATGAGGCGTTATCGAAATATTGTTTATTATTATTACAAAAACAATTTTTCAAAATTTAATGAAAACAGTCAAAAAACTTTTTAACCTCCAATACAAATAAACACTTACATATGTACATACGTATGTTATGTGAAATTCTGTTTTTTTATTTCTTTTATTTGAGAGTGAATCATATTTCGATGCTTATCTACCATGTCGAGAGTATCAATATCAGTATAGAACATTGAAAAATTTATCAAAAGTCTCATAAAAAGTCATTAACTTGTGTTGAAAGTATTATCGCAGTCATATTTCTAAATGATAACATTGTTTTAACATATTTTTTTTTTATTTTTATAATCTTATATTATGAATTTCACAAAATTGATAAGTAAAAAAATAGTTTTTTATGGCAGGTATTATTTTTAATATTTTTGTTTATGAGTGCAAAAGCACCATAAGAATAGAAAACATTTCTGAGAAATACATATTTTATCTGTATTTTGTTAGACAAGGTGGTACAAAAATAATTTGATACTGTCTGATAGCCTAGCATTATTCTGCACTTTGTGCTTTAAGATGGAAGTTTTCTTAAAACTTCTCTTCTATTAACTTTCTGTCCTTTATAAGGCTCAACTAACGTATCATAACCATATTTATGCAACACGAAATACAGATATTTTCGTGACTCCATCTGAGATATAAAAACGTGGCCTTCGCTTTGGACGCTCTTGGTTCACATGTGGATTAGTATCGTTCCAAATTTGACAATTTTGTTTGGTCACGCATCCATTCATCAAAAAATGGGCCTCTGCTGAGGATGTTTTTTCTTTAAAAATTAGTGTCAGTTGCCAACTTCTTCAGATTCCATTCAACGATACAGGATATTTGGCAGGAAGACAATGTAGTGTATCTGGGGGACCGGAAAGATGTGGTGAACCACGAGCTCCAAAACCCTGTTGAAACCACTAATACCGATCATTACCGACAGCAAATGATCAATTTGAAGCAAGTATTGATCGAAAATGAAGTCGCTGTAGTCTAATAGGTAGTGTGTTGTCTTATTAGACGTAAAGATCGGGTTCGTATCCCAGTTTCTCTAGAATCTGTCGTTCGGAGTCGACTTTAAACTGTAGGTCCCCCACCACTCATGCATAAAATTAACGCACACAACAAGAGTGGTGTGAGAAGCTGGGCCGGGAAATAATATTCCATTTGTATGTGCAGTAAAAAGGCTCTTGATATACTACTCATGAAAATCCAGTACGAAATTAATTTTTTCTTCTTTCATTTCATAAATTGCTTCGGTAGACATACTTACATACATACATACATAATTGATCATTACAACCCTTCAGTCAAGATTATGGACCCAGTTTCTCATACTTGGTAGACATACTTATAAGCATTAAATGTGGTATTTGAGTGCTATCGAATACTGAACATCTGTAAAGATAGTATGTATGCTGAAATTTTGATGTGGCTCAATAAAATTCTAAACTCATCATATTCTCCCTTTGTACTTCGGAATCAATTTTTAATTTCTGTCAGTGATTTATGCAGTGTGTGTGCTATTCAGATGCATTTGCATCCAAATTGGTTTCAATTGATGCAACCATACCACACTTTGTACGCTACTGTACCTTTGTTATAGTCATTAGCTTTCTAGATTTTGTAGAACAATATGAAACAAACTATTTTAAATTTGATCATTAAGTTCTGAGTTGAATTCATAGTACTATAAAGAAAGCAAACTGAATATAGATTTTTCCTCTCTAACAGTGACGCTCAAAGTCGAAATTTCCTATCACATGTGATAGGCCAAGAAAAATCTGCTGACGCTGCGTTGATACACTTACACTATAAGCTTACTTGTGTGGTTTCTTATAATGATCGTGTGTTTATTGCTTTATTTTTTCCTTTGTGTTGATCTCAGAGAACAAAATCAATTCAGTTGATGTTTTGCACTTGATGAAGCAAGATCTTGCTACGCAACTTTTTTGAATGATTTTTTGTTTTTTGCAAATACACGCAGCAAAATGTTTGATGAAAATTGGGAATATGATTTTTTTTATAGAGTATATGGATGGGAATGCACAATGTATTGTGTGTTATCGCACTTTATGTCGTAATTCTTTTTTTTTCATAAAAAGACATTACAAGGCTAGCCATGGATTTGTCGACAACATTAAAGGGAATGATAGGACTATAAAATTATTGCATCATCATCAATACATACATATACAGTCAACCCTCCTATAACGCGGTACTCTCAGAACGCGGTTTCCATATAACGCGGAGCTGAAATTGCTCCAGCCCTCCTATAACGCGGTACTTTCAGAACGTGGTTTCCATATAACGCGGTTTCCACATAACGCGGAGCTGAAATTGCGGCAGCTCTCCTATAACGCGGTACTCTTACAGCACGGTTTCCGTTCAAGAACATCCCATAAGTTCCTTCCGCACAGCCTATGAATGACTCTAGTAACTAGATATTGTAAAAGGGTTTAATATCAGCTTTATTTTCGACGTAAAAGCATAGCCGAGATATATAAACAACATGTCAAACATGCCAGGTTATCTCATAGCCGTCTACGACATCGGTTTCAGTCATCTCAGAGCTCATTCATAGTACATACGTTTTGTAGGTGATCAAGTCCTTCTCAAAATATTTCTGCAACTCATATCTGACAGTGAGGATGAATGTTCAAAAATTATATAATTTTATAAAAGTCTTTTTTTTTTGTTGGAAACAGTCTTTTAGTTTAATTTTGTTACATTTTTTTATCAATCTTTATATGAACTCTTTAATTCAATAAAAATAATTTATAATTTATCTTGTCTTGGTCTCCATATAACATGGTACGAATTAGACTGGTTTGTACGGTTAAAGCCGTGTTTCTTATAGCGTGGTTTCCATACAACGCGGTACGCACTCACAGCGTTATAGTATGGTTGACTGTATACACACATACATCAAAACATACATACATACACTCATACATCAATATATTAACAATACATACATACATACATACATCAATACATTCATTAATACACACATACATCAATATATTCATCAATCCATACATACATACATACATACATAAGTTCATTATGTAATAATATACACGCAACACAATAAACCAATTTTTTTTTATTTTCCCAGTGTGCGATTCTCAAAAATTAAGTTGAATTTTGTTCTCCGCTGCTTTACCAGCACACCCAAAACTATGGTAGTATGTGTTTGAGCACCACTGATCTAGAGCCATTAGCAGGAATGATACGCATTCACTTGTATGGTAGGGCACATCCATGGTTGGTTAGTTAGTGGATTGAACAATGTATTCCACTCTTCCTATTATAGTGTCCATAAACACTACTTCCACTTTGTTCCCTCATACAAACTATCTTTTTACTTCCGATACAATGCTTTGCAGGAAAATGGATCATTCCCTGATTGTTGGTCGTTTAATAAAAATTTGATTCTCACAAATTTAGCAATTTCGATTTCGATTTTACAATTTATATTCGAGATTATTTAGACTATCTTGTAAATCCTACATTGTCCCCTTTGCCGGTTTAAAGGCTGTTTAAGGAATCGTAAGATTAGCTTAAGTAGTAGTGGTTATCGGATACAGCATTGCCGAACACCTATTCCTGCAGCCACCGCTTAACTTCGTAATCTCAAATATGCGTACAGGCATGCGAGGTATTTTCTTAAATACAGGGAACTCCAGATGACACCGCGGTACGGTTTGTCGAAGGCTTTCTCAAATTCTTTGAAAGACAGATACAGTGTTGAACACCGTTCCACAGATTAAAATAACACGGGAAAGGAGTCCAACTGGTTTCTGCTTCAAAATTGGTATTATTCTGTCTAAGATACTTTTAGCAATTATCTTGGTAATCATTTTGTTAACCACACAGAGAAAAGTAATACTGCTTCAGTAATTGCACTCCGTTAGGGCGCCCTCAAATTCTATAATGTGCCTCAATCAGTGCACTCGCGACTCGATTGCACTACAATAACTCAGCTGTAATTCCATAGAATCTTGAAAATTTGTTCTGCTAAAGTGAAATCGCCGTGGTCTAGTAGGTAGTGTGGTGGCTTATTAGACGTGAGGTAACGGTTCAAACCCCATCTCAGACATCTACACTAAAAAACAAAATCTGAAAAATATTTCTTCAGCTACAGCCTCTCAGGAGATTTCTGGCGAAAACTCTGAGAGTAAAGAAAATCGCCATGAAAAGTGTCTCAAATAACAGGGTGCGACAGTGAAAATACACCCGAGTATCTACATAACCTAAGCTGTTCAGTTAGTTGAGTAGAACTCAAAAATACAATTTTTATTTTTATCGAACCCTCCAAGCTTGTTTTATTTGACAAAAACGGTTTTTTTGATCTTTTCACATAAAATTATTGATTACCCAAATATGTTTGAACCAATTTTAGAAATCCAAAGTTTTTTAGAAAGGTGAGAGATTAGCCTTTAAAACGGTATACATAAGCATTTTGTTCAAACTTATATGTTATGAGTTTTGATGGGATAAACTTGGAAAATATTATTTTTTTTTTATTTTTTCAAGTTTGTCCGTTCATAGCAGCAAAATTTAATTAAAAAATATGAAACAAGTGGCGACATTCTGTAAGTGCTTTATATTGTGAAGAGATTGACACTTCGTTTGATAAAATTGGACAAAAATTACCGTAGTTATTATTTAAATAGCATAACAGCTTTGTCCAATTTTTTATATATACTGTCTCATCAAATCAACTTGAAGTTCAAAATTTTCAAAATTTTTGATGGATCTTGACTGTTTACCTGAGAATTTGCTCTTTGCACGTTTGTATGACTATAAAATTAACACACACAACTTAAGTGTTGAGGGAAACTAGGTCGTAAACCTGACTGAAGTGTTGTAATGACTACATGTTATAATAACATATGAAATATTGAAAACTCAGTTGTAACGAATATACATAACGTAGGGAGTATATAAAATAAATTGCACTCTTTTACCTTCACTAGCCTGTGCATAAGCGCCATTCTGACTACAGCGTAAAAAATTTTCAAAATGAATTAAATTTAAACAAATCAATTTATGAAATCAAAACAAAAAAAAAATGAAATAAAAAAATAGAAAAAAAATTAAACTTTTAATGAACATGTGAGTGTTCTAATAGCTAAATGAACTGTAAAACAATATCAAGATCAGACAGGGCCAGACAAGACGATCAGAGTTCATATTGGGCCACACCCACATTTTCAATAATTGTAAATTGTGGTGTTCACTGCCACAATTTATTTATAAATATTTCTAATCAATATGTTTTTATTTTTGTTTTTATTGTAATAAAATACCCGGGTAATTGTTGAAACGGCGTTTTATTAAATGACTTATGGTTCAGTGATTTTCTGATTTTCTCAGTTTTCAAAAGTAATATTTTAATTGATTTGATTTTAAAAGTGTAGCAATTAGCAATATTATGGCAGAGTGACACACAAAGACTTATTAAAATAATTAAAGAGAAATTAATATCGATTTTGTTTTTGCATTTCATTTAATTAACAGATTAATTGTAATTAAAATATAAAACTAATTAACCAGTTTGTTTGATTATTGTTATTATTTGTTGTTTGTTTTTGTTTTGTAATAATAATTAATATGGCACATAATTGTTGTAAATGCTTTAAAAAGATTAAAAATTTTATTATTTTGCATGATTATACCATTACAGCTTAATGTCAATAACAAGTGCTTTGAATTATTTTAATTGAACCAATTATTATTCAAATGCAAATGGATTGGCTTTACACGGGTATGTCTGACATAGAAAGTGTAAAGAAAATTAAAAACGTATTAATTTGTTAAAGTTTCTTTTTTAATTGTTAACGATAATAACGTTAAATATATTATACATATATGTACATATATGTATATACATATACATGGTCATTACAACCCTTCAGTCAGGATTACGACCTAGCTTCTCACACCAACCATGAGTGGCGAGACCTGCAGTTCAAAGTCGACTCCGAACGACAGATTTTTGAGAAACTTTTCATGGCAATCTTATTTACTATCCGAGTTTTAGCCAGAAATCTACTGAAAGGAAGTCGCAAAAGAAATATTTTTTCATATTTCATCTGATCTGCGGTTTGAACCCTGGCTTTACTGTTTAATAAGCCAACACACTACCTACTACACTACGGCGACTTTCCAACGTTAAATTGTCGAGTGGCTCTGTGTATAGTATATCTCTGGTTGTATTAATTCTATCCGGAAACACTATAGCTTCTTTAAAAGTTAACTTTTTTTTCTATTACAGAAAAGCCACGAGAAGGATTGATAAAGCCCAGCACATAAGCGGCTAAGGAGGGCAGTCACCGAAGAAACATTTTTTCATATTTCGTTTTGTTGTAGATCTCTGAACTGGAGTCTGATCCGTGGTCTCACATCTAATAAAGACCTAGATTCTCACCCCACTTATGCTGTGTGTGCTAATTTTATACATGAGTGGTGGGATCTGCAGTTCAAAGTCGACTCCGAACGACAGATTTTTGAGAAACTTTACATTGCAATTTTATTTACTCTCAAAGTCTTTGCGAGAAATCTGCTGAGAGAGCTCGCCGAAAAAATACTAGACTACAGCGACTTCACTTTAAAGGAACAAATCTTCAAGCTTCAATGGAATTGCAGTGGAGTTGTTGAAGTACAACCGAGTCGCAGGTGTCCAAATAATACGAATATTAGCCCAGTGCACTGGTTGAGGGATATTATAAAATTTGAGGGCAACCTCTTAGATTACAACTATTGAAGCAGTATTACTTTTCTTTTCTGTGCGATTAACAAAGTGATTGCTCAGATAATTGCTAGAAGGATTTCAGACAGGGTAACACCAGTTATGAGCCAGGTAAGAATGAATTAAATCCACAAAAAGGTATTCTCTACGAAAAATATGATTTATTTAGTATGTCGACATAACAATGTTGTTTTATTCCTTGTCGTTTCTCTAAGAAACTTGATGTGAGAAGCTAGAAAGTAATCCTGACGGAAGGGTTGTAATGACCAATTATGTATGTATGTACGGTAAAGGGTATTTTGACAGTATACTGTTAACTCAGCGTACGCTTATTTAGAATGGAGGTTGTTTAGAACCGAATAAAGTAGATACTGTGACAATGAGAATGTGTCATCGGCACACATTACTGAAACCTGTGGGACATTAATGTATTCAGTAAGGATGCATGGGGAAGACATTATAGGGATACCCTACAAATTTGTAAATAATAATAATACTTGCCTCTCAGTAGATTCTTTGTATCATATGCCGTGTGGCATTTGTCACCATCTCGTTGAAACCACATGTAGACATATCCACAAGAAAGGTGTTCGGTTCAATGACGTCCTTATTCCACAATCATACTAAATAGTCAATATTGCAAAGTACCTTAGGAGCTCTTGAGCTACATCCAGCTTATCTTCATATCAAGTGTAACAATTCTGTTCTTTGATGTAACACTGGAGAGGGTTACTCTTCGGTAGAAACAATGTCTCATGAGGTATAAATATTAGTAATAAAATCGATTGATTAGAATTGGAAGCGTAGTTCGTTTGCTAAGCTATTCTTGATTTAAAATCTAACATACTTTCAAGGGGTAACAATTTATTGAGTAGTGCTCATGTCAGATTTTGAAACTCAAATTCTACGTTTTTATATCTTCTGGTTTAGAAGTGATACCACTTGAAGAACTTATTGTAATTGAAGATCGCTTTGGTAAATACGTATGGAGTTTATGAGAAAGTAGTTTAAAGTAGTCGGAATTATTTGTGTTTGAAATCTTTTTTAGATTTTCTCTACTAAAGATATTCCAAACCACTTGACAGAACAAAAATATTTTTCTTTGATTCTTACAGGTTTTCTAAGAAAAAAAAACCCAAAAAAATTATAAATAAGACGCAATAGCGTATTTTTTTTCAAGTTAAACACTTAAATTCTTGTTCTCTAGAATACATATAAATAAACACCATTTCCAGTTGTATTAGAATTCTCTCCTGAAAACTATGTACATCAAAGTAGATCGGTATTGGATTATCTTATGTTCTGATAATTGGTCATTACAATCCTTTGGTCAGGATAGTTAGTTTCTCACACCATTCATGTTGTGTGTATTGAATTAAGATGTCTGAGGTCTACTCTTTCTTATAAGATGGTTGGAGCCGAGTACTCATTGAATGGATTATTTGAAGAGGGAAGCTTATCATTTCTAAAATTCAAAAACCTTATGTAGATCGAATTTATTAAATAAAAATATATCTTCATAGGCCTTACAATCTCCTTTGTAAACTGGTTAAATATTTTTACTTGACTTCATGGAAAATATCAAACATTGTATTGACCGACTGTGGATTAATAACACTATGCGACAAAATACAAAAAATTAAATACATCCTAGAACTCAAAAATACTTTTTTTATTTAACTCGAACCCTCCAAACTTGTTTTATTTGACAAAAACGGTTTTTGATGGATGTTGATTGCTTACCTGAGTATTTGCTCTTTGCACGACTACCAAAAGTAGTCTAATGTTTCCGTTTTTCGCAAATATTATTTCGCTTTGCGCAAGCATTAGCCAATTTCCGGTGGTTTGTCCAAATCCATCAAAAATTTGAAAATTTGATAAGACAGCATATAAAAAAATATGACTCATTTGTTACACTCTTTAAATCATAACTACTGTAATTTTTGTCGAATTTTATCAAACGAGGTGACATTATCTTCACAAGAGAATGCACTTTAATAATGTCAGCACTTATTTCATATTTTTTAATTAAATTTTGCTATTAAGAATGGCCAAACTTGAAAAAGTAAGGAAAAAATAATATTTTCCAAGTTTACCCCATCAAAACTCATAACATATAAGTTTGAACAAAATGTTTATGTATACTGTTTTAAAGGCTAATCTCTCTCCTTTCTAAAAAACTTTGGATTTTTAAAATAGGTTCAAACATACTTGGGTAATCAATAATTTTGTGTGAAAAGATGAAAAAAACCGTTTTTGTCAAATAAAACAAGTTTGGAGGGTTCGAGAAAAATAAAAAAATATTTTTGAGTTTTACTCAACCTAGTAAATAACTGAGACTTTTTAGTTACGCGGGTGTCGCACCGTGTAATTGCTCTATGCCACCAAAATTTCTTGTCGTTTTCTATTTTTTTAATTCATTTCTAAATAAAAAAATGCATTATTTTCATACATTTATTAACAAATCGTTTAAATTAATTTCAAATGTCCATTATGCGGGGCGTAAATAACTTCACTTGCTTGTAAAAATGCCATTTGTTTTTAATGAATGACACATGTTGCCTTGAAGTTTATTAGAAAAGCCATAATTTTCAAATGTTCATCATGATGGCATCTTTATTTTCTTATTTTATAAAAATTGAATTTCTTTTTATGCGCTGCAATAATTCAACACTTAAACACACACATACACACATACAAATGCATATGATCTTGCCACAATTGCTGCAAGTGCGGCAATATAGCGATAGCAATTTGACAGTTAACAATGTTTCGCATGTTGCCTGAAATGTACGTGTTTAAATTTTATTTAACAAGATGCGTCGATATCAAAAGGAAAAATTACAGACATGTCTTCACGTTTTAAGAGAACATGATTTTTAAATGAATTGCAAAAAAAAAATGACCAAAGAGCTAATGGGGAATCAACAACAACATATACAAAAAAAAAAACACACACACACACACACACACACATTTCCAGCCAATAGTGAATAGGCAATTGCGGCTGGTGTTAAACTGCCTTATCATAGTAATTAAAGCTAAAACAAGAGTTGAAGGTGGTTATAAAGCAGCCAGACAGCAAGAGCAAACCTGTTATATTACAGCTTAAGAGTTTTCCTTGTACATAAGGAAGGAATTAAATTTGCATTATCCATGGAAAAGAAAAAGAAAGATTTTTTTTGCTTGTAAATGTCATCCTTCATGTAACCAACCAGCCGCTTGCTGGCTTTCATTATGTCATGTCATTTAGCAAATCACAGTCATATTTTCAATTATCGGCTGTCAATTTGACATGAAAACGAATATCTAAGTGTCAAATTTGTCTTCAGTTATGATAAGATTGTATTGTTCCGATTGTGGCAAAAGAAAACGTAAAAAGAAAGGAAAGAATACTACCCTCGTATGTTTCATGGTAATACAAGTAATTGTTAAAGTATTAAAATTTTATTTGAAAATAAATCTCAAATAATGGGAGTTTTTCTTAATCGCTTTTACAAGGTTTTGAATTTATGTTTCCTTCTCAAAACAGGGTCAGCAGTAACATAATAAATATTGAATTTCCTTTTCAAAATGTCAGGAATTTCTAAGCCATTCAAACTTTTGCCTCCTCACACAAATGCCACAGTTTATGTTGTTTATGTACCATAAGCGTGCAACATTTCCATCCGTCACACGAAGTGGCAGTTTAGAAGCAAATAAAATAAATGTCCTCTTCATGTACGACAGCCACACACGTATTCCGTCACTCGCTTATGCACTCGCTCTAACCTCAAATGAATGAAATGTGGTGCTGAGTGCAACAGTGCCCAGAACAGCAACATCTGTTTGTGTCATTTGCAAACAAGAGATTTATGGAAATCTTTATAAATTTTCCTGGACCTGGGTAAAGAAGAAAAACCGTTATTTTGATTAAAACTACAAAGTGACAGGGTGTCACATTAGATTTCAACTCTAAAGCCAGTGGAGTGTTTTAAGCAGAAAATATAAAAAAATGGACTGACTTCACATCTAGAAAATGCCTACAAAAAAAAAAAAAAAAGAGAAATGACAGGAAAGGAAAGAAAAGAAAAGAAATGAAAAAAAAATTGTCTTTTAGATCGCATTACAATAGTGTAACATACATACATATATTTTTGTAAACACCTCGTTTCGTTTTTTATTTTCGTTTCCATTCATCTTGATTCGCTCGCTATATTTCGCTGTGACAATGCTCTTAAAAAAGAAAAAATAAAAAAATTTACCAAAAAAAAAAATCACTAAGTGAAGTGAAGAAACGATAATAGTGTGAAAATACATGTCATGTTTTTGCCTACATAAAATGTCTTAAAGTAACAAAACTCTGTGACGTATATATGTATGTATGTATGAATGATCACAACCATACCCAGTATCAGCGACAAATGACTACGATGCAATTCACTATCTTTGCTGAGCAGCACAAACAGCAACAAGTAAAGTGCGTTGGTTTTCTCTTCGCACAACAACAGCAACTACATTACTTTTAACAAACATTTCAGCCAAAATATACAAAAAAACTACAACAACAACAAAAACAAAAACTGCTTTAGCAAATGTTCTTGTCTAATGTCATGTGTATTTCTGTTGTTTTTTGTGTAGCTTTTAAACAAAAACCTTATTTATATATCGCGGTTTCTAATGGACATTAAACATTAAATCATTTGAAAGAAATGTTTTGATTTTTTTAACATTAATTGTGTTGTTGTTGTTACTTTGGTTTTTCACCTTGGTTGATAGTGGAGAAAATCGTTGACAAAAATTTGCAATTTTGTTAAAAGCTTATGTTAACAATGAAAGTTTAGGTCTTAAGTCTTTTGTTTTGTTGATTAAACTTGATTTTATTTGATGTTTAAAATCATATGACCTTTAATAATATTTTTTTTGTAGAACATACACACATAATTGGTCATTACAATTCTTCGGTCAGGATTATGGACCTAGTTTCTCACACCACTTACGTTGTGTGTGTGTTAATTCTATACACGAGTGGCTCCAAATGAAAAATTTTTGAGAAACTTTTCATGGCAATTTTTTATTTACTCAGAGTTTTTACCAGATATCTGCTGAGAGGAAGTCACCGAAGAAATATTTTTTTTCATATTTTCGTTTTGATGTCTCTGACCGGGGGTTTGAATCGTGGCCTTACGTCTAATAAGCCAACACACTATCTACTAGACTACGGCAATTTCTACTATTGTTATATTAAAACTATTTTGCAATCAATTTACCAGATACAACGTTAGGTTAGGCTGAATTGTACTTTGTTCGTAATTTTTTGCGTGTTCTTTCAATTTAAAAATGCAATAAAAGAAAAACGGTTTGAAATTTTTCCAAATTTATTTTTGTTTGTTACATACATAATTGGTCATTACAACCCTTCAGTCAGGATTACGACCTAGTTTCTCACACCACTTATGTTGTGTGTGTTAATTTTATACATGAGTGGCGGGACCTACAGTTTAAAGTCGACTCCGAACGACAGATTGCTTTTGAGAAACTTTTCATGGCAATTTTATTTACTCAGAGTTTTTGCCAGAAATCTGCTGAGAGGAGGTCGCCGAAGAAAGACTTTTTGTATTTTATTTTGATGTCTGGCCTGGGGGGCTCGAACCCTGGCTTTTCGTCTAATAAGCCAACACACTACCTACTAGTCCACGGCGACTTTAGAAATGGAATATTATTTCATTCATATGAATGCCAAGGCTGGCCTGACAGTAAGTATTTCATTCGATCGGACCAATTTTCAGGCACTTTTTCGAGCGTATGAGGTCGTATTTTAGGAATCGCATCACGAATGTTGGCCTTCAAATGGTCAGTTGTCTCTGGTTTGTCGGCATAACACTTTTCTTTAACTGCGCCCATTTAACGTTTGACGCAATAAATCGATTGTTGCATGAGATGTGTGGCAAGTTGCACCATTCTGTTAAACCAAACATTGTTCACCCCAATACCATGAAAGGCAGGTACAAAATATCTATTATCATGGTGTGATAGGCGTCTCCATTGACCATAATGGTTGCTCCGTCCTTATTTTCAAAGAAATATGGGTCAATGATGCCACCGCTCCCAAATACTGCAATTTTGCTTATTATCGTATCCACAAGAAGAAAAGGAGCTTCATCCGAAAAGACTATTTTTTTTTTTTGGCAAAATCGACATCTTGCAGTTTTTGTTGGTCCAACAAATCATAACATTGCTCAAGCGTAAATCCATTCATTACGTTTAGTGGAGATAATATACTGCATTTTGTGACAGAATAAAGTGACATAAGTATTGTATGACATGAGTATTGTATTCGAAATAATCTATTTAAACCGATAGATGGTCATTAAAACTCTTCGGTCAGGATTACGACCAAGCTTTTCACACCACTAACGTTGTGTGTGTTAATTTTATACATGACATAGTGGTATACTCAGTAATGAGACGGCGGATGCTCTCGCTAGATTAAGTTCAATTTCTGATGGCGATTTGATAGTTGGTCCTGATCCCCCAATATGCCACTTCTACGGCCTCATCACTGGATCAGTTAGGGGGAAGAGCAGAGATTCATTACCCAGCATATAATAGCAATAGCAAGAATTTTGAAATAACATTGTCACTTTTCGTAGTTGAGCATAATTTAACACATGTCGTTGCAGGGCATTTTTAAAGATTCGAATGTATCTTCTAATATTACCCTAGGAAGCCCAAAGGCAAGTGTAATAATTTTTTTACGACCAACACTTATGGGATGGCCCCTACTCATGCAGTGCATTGTGTTGGAACTAGGAAAATATATTATGGGAAGAAGTAAAGAGGGAGTAGTGTTTGCGGATGCTAGATTTGAAACTTTTTATACAATAAGTGTCAGGAAAGACCTCTGCAGAAGCGAGTTCCACATACAAATAGTCCAACTAAAGAACAAATTTTGTCTGTAATGCATTGTGCGATCCAGAAACTGAGGTGTCCACCGAGAAACACTAGTATTATATGATTCCGAAACAAGCTCAGCTGATTTCTGGCAAAAACTCTGAGAGTAAATGAAACTGCCATGAAAAGTATCGCAAAAATCTGTCGTTCGGAATCGAATTTAAACTATAGGTCTCGCCGCTCATATATAAAATTAACACACACAACATAAGTGGTGTGAGAAGCTAGGTCGTAATCCTGACCGTAGGATTGTAATGACCAATTATGTATGTATGCATGTACATGAGAGTTGCATTCTATTCTCGGTTGGATATATGTAAGTGGTATAAATAGGAAAAAGATCAAATAAAGTGAAATATTTCTTGCATCGTCTTAAGAAGCCAAGATACTAAAAAATGTTTCAATTCTAGCGAACAGCACACTGAATTTTCATGCCTAGAACGTCAAGAGTTTCTGACAACACCGTGATAGATTGTTTAAACCTTAAACAATTTTGTCTTGAAAATGAAATAAAACTCTGCGATTTTTGAAAAAAAATATCAGAAATGAAAATAAGAGATAATGGTAGCTTTTAATTTCCAGCCTTGACGACATTTATTAGTATTACCACATTCTTCAGCTAATGTAGAGAGAGTATTAAGGCAAGTTAATTTAAATTATACTGAATTTCTTAAAACAGAATTCCTTAAAACTTAAACTAAATTCCTTAGAAGCAATATTATATAAAAAAAATTATTTAAAGCTTAGCAATTGTAACTGCATCGCGTTTAATACATATTATACCTGATTTGATTAAAATGTTTAATTCTAATACATGTATTTAAACTAAGTACCTACATATTTGTTTTTAATATACAAACATACATAAAACACTCGTTTGTTAAGTTTATTTTAATATTTAAAGCGGTAAAAAAGACTTGTTAAATTTTTTTGTTAAATGTGTTTTTAAACTAACATTCGTAGGTATATTGAATTAACTTTATATGTTTTACTACAATAAAAATAATTTGTTTTTATAAAACCTTTCATCTTATTTACTTATTTTGTTTTTCCGATTTCGATTTGTGATTTTTTTTTAACGATTTTAATGAACGTCATTGACGATTTTTACGATTTTTTTTTCTAAATTTTTACGATTTGATGCTTTATTTATGTATCTGGCAGCTATGATTGCAGGATATGTTGCAATGAGGGCGAGTTGGAGACTATTGAACATCTCTTCTGTTTAACGATAGCAATTTATCTTCGTCATATAATTGTTTGAGTAGCGCTATTAATGACGTACTTAATTCAACTGATTTGATTCGAACGTAAAATTTGTTTTTAATTTTAGAGACTATTACCTCTAAACAGTTCTTATTTATCGGATGCATGCGAAAAGAAAATAGGGGCGTAAAATTTAATGTCACCATGGCTACCGTGTCAATTGTTTTCGCTGTCCGCTAAATAATTTTACTACCATAACGAATGAAAAATGAACAAAATGAAAGAAAAAAAAAGGAATAAAAACATAAAAATGAAACATTTATTTCTTTACTGGAAAGAATTACATAAGTACGTAAAGAATAACAATAAAAATTAAATTAATTAGCGTTTAACGCTAACTGTAAAAAGAAATTATCGCTTTGCTATACAAAATGTGAATGCGCCTGGCTAAAGAAATCCAAAATAATATCCATTGCAAATCGTATAACCCTTTACACATAAGCGTTGCAATATACATAAAAGGTGGGCCATTTAAAAGTCTAAACTTAAAAATTCAATCAAACAAAAACCATTTTGATATTTAACCAAATTTATTTTTTGTTTTATGAAGTCGTCGTAGTCTAGTAGGTAATGTGTTGGATTATTAGACGTGAGGCCTCGGTTCAAACCCCTGCTCAGACATCAAAACGTAATATGAAAAATATTTCTTTGGCGACTTCCTCTCAGCAAATTTCTAGCAAAAACTCTGAGTAAATAAAATTGCCATGAAAAGTTTCTCAAAAATCTGTCGTTCGGAGTCGACTTTAAACTGTAGGTCCCACCACTCATGTATAAAATTAACGCACACAACATAAGTGATGTAAGAGGCTAGGTCGTAATCCTGACTAAAGTGTTGTAATGACCAATTATGTATGTATGTTTGTGAAGCACAATTGTTTGGGTTAGAAATGAAATATTATTTCATTCATATGGCTGCCACAAGCGGCCTTACAGCGATCGGACCAATTGTGGAGCACTTTTTCCAGTGTATGGGGTCGTATCTCGACAATGGCAACACGTATGTATGTGGGCCTTCAAATGTTTAATTGCCTATGGTTTGCCGGCATAAAACTTTTCTTTAACGGCGCTCCAGAGAGAATAGTGCAACGGTGTCAAATCGGCCATTCTTGGCGGCTAATTGACATTGCCATTTCGGCTAATTAAAAGGCCATCAAACGTTTGATGAAATAAATCGATTGTGGCATGAGATACGTGGCAAGTTGCACCATCCCATTGAAACCAAACATCGTTCACATCAATTACTATAAGATGGGATACAAAAAAATCGATTATCATTGTGTATTAGGTATCTCCATTGACCGTAATGGTTGCGCCCTCCTTATTTTCAAAGAAATATGGGCCAATGATGCCTCCGCTGCACAAGCCACACCAAACAGTCACTCGTAATGGGTGCATTAGCTTCTGATGGGGTTTGACGTGTGGGTTATCTGAGCCCTAAATACGGCAATTTTGCTTATAAACGTATCCTTCAATATGAAAACGAGTTGCATTAGAACAGAAGAATTTTTTTTAGCAAAATCGATATCACCGTACAGTTTCTTGTTGGCCCATCTAGCGAAGCGAAACCAAAGTGGATGGTCATGCGGCTTCAGCCCTTCAACCAATTGAACTTTGTAAAATGTCATCTCGAGATTTTTTCGCAAAATTCGACTTAAACTGGTGCGTAAAATGTTCAATTCTTAAGAACGATGCTGAGTTGATGTTGCTGCACTCTCAAGCACACTCTCAGCCACAGCTACGTCTTGGCGCATCAACACTGAAACCACGAACTTTCACGAACTTGTGTATACCGCGCTCTATTTGTCTTTCTCTGCGACTATATTTTGTACGACATTTTAGTGCAATTTCGAACCACTTGTGTTTGATTTGGAAATAAATTTCCATTAAATCCCAACGTTGCTAAAGAGTAAATCAATTCATTACGTTCAGTGGAGATAATATACTGAATTTTGTGAGAGAAAAGAATGACATAAGTATTGCCAGATTCGAAATATCCGATGTTTCAAATTTAAACTAAAAGATGGCCTATATTTAAGAGATTCACGTTTACGCTTATGTCTTAAGTCTTTTGTTTAGAAATTAAACATTTTGCATTACAATTTTTTTTTTTTTGTTTCTATGCATCAGGTATCTTTTACTCTGATAAATTCTAAGTGATGATTGCTTGGATTTTATTGTTGATTTTATGGTACAGGGATTTCATATAGTTTTTCCATTGTGTTGTTATTGTGTTTCCTTTTTGGTATTATTGCTTTACGCTTTTTACAAGTAGCAATAACACTACCACAGACAGTCTCTCATTCATTACAAAGTTTATTAGTGTTTTTAACTGCTGGCTGGCGGGTGTTACTTACGATTCCGCATTTTTGGCCAGGAAAAAAAATATTGAAAAAAACAATTTGAAAAATTTTTTTTAATTTTCTTTTTCTTTGTTTCTTTTACGTTAACATTGTTGAAAAAGAGATACGAAAAAAGTGCAAAATTCGAGTATTATTTTCAACATGAAATTGTTGTTCTAGTTTAAATTTTTATGGTCACTTGGCGCATATTTTTACCATTTTCATGTTGTTGTGTTATTGCAAAAAAAAAAACAAAAAAATTTGTCTTCAACAATTACAATTTCAGACGAAAATTTCATTGCACTGTAGTGCACTGGTGGCAAATTTAAAAAATTTTTTGTTCCTTTTTTTTCTATTTTTTGACTTGCATTTCAAAAATAGCAATAACTTAGTGTTGTTGCTATTACAACAACAAATAGCATCAAACAAGATGTCAATATAAATTAAATACACCAGAGGTTTATGTTTTCAATTATACACTTTGCGTGCCTCTGCTACCAATCATGGTGAATGGCTTTTGGAGGAAGACGTAAAATGTGAAATATTTTGTCTTTGTCTTACCCTAAACAGCAACAAAAAAAAAAGGAGAAGAAGAAAGAAAAAGGAAAATGTTTTTTGTTTTCGTTATTAATATTATGCATTATGGTTAAATAAAGATATTTTATAGTTTCCTGTTACATGAAAAGGCGTGCATAAATTACAATGAGGCAAGTAAGACGAATATGTTAGAAATATTGGCTAAAAAGCGAATAAGCGAATACCCTTCCATCAAGTGTTGGATGTTGGGTGTACAAATACTAGGCACACTTGGTTCAATATTAAACTGTTTCTCATTGTCTAGCATTTCAGTCGATTTTCACCCAAGTCAGGATTACGATCTAGTTTCCCACACCACTTATGTTGTGTGTGTTAAATTTATATATGAGTGGATCGTAGGTCCCGTTTAAAGTCGACTTCGAACGACAGATTTTGTAAAGGAAAATCATGGCAATTTTATTTACTTTCGGATTATTTGCCAGAAATCTGCTGAGTGAAAATCGCCGAAGAAATAGTTTTGACCTGGAGTTTGAAACGTGGATCCAAGTCTAATAAGCCAACACACGACCTAGTAGACCACGACGACTGCAATGCTTGAATAGGAGGTACAAAAGTAAGACATAGCAATACTATGTCGGAATTCGAACACACGCCTTATAGGAGGTTAAATCGAAGATGATATCGAACTATTTGAGCAAGTTGAAGCTGTGGCAATTCTCATCAATAAGCAAGCAGAAGAGCTTGCGAGGAGGAGAGTTTTCACACTACTTATGGGGCCCAGAAACTTTCGGCGGAGTGAAGGCGTATTTTTGAAAAAGTATGCACAACGAAAGGGAAAATACAGTAATCCCTCGATTTACATCGCAGTTGGTTCCAAATAAAGGCGACGTAAATCGAAACGACGTAAACTGAATTTCATATTGCTCATACTACAAAGTAGTATGTTTTTAACAAGGAACTTAAAAAAGTTACTGTAATCCCCCGATTTTCGTTGCAGTTGGTTCCAAAAAAAGGCGACGTAAATCGAATGACGACGCAAATTGAAGTTAGAGGGAACAAAAAATTTGACGACGTATATCGAAACAACGTTAATCGAGGCGACGTAAAAAGAGGCAAATACGCTCCTCAAGTCAACTGCGTTTCAGAACTTTTGGTTGGGAATTACAATAACAGGAGAATTGGATCTGGATCTACCAACCTTAGGTTGGTAGCCGATCTGTTAACAGGGTCCTGTAAACTCAAAGTACGCTTATTTAGAACAGAGGTTATTTACAGCCCAATGATGATAAATCATCGGAATGTTTATTTATTTACTAATTAGAATACAATTACAGATAATATTCTAATTATATACGAGCTGAGTAACTTCGACTATATGCTCGGTGTCATGTAACAGACCAGAGACTGGTGAAAATCGAACCTTGTGCGCAGGTTAGCACTTGAAGTTTGTCAGGACAATAAGCACAGAGAAGACATTATAGGGATACCCTACAAATGTTCAAATAATAAAACTCGCCCCTCAATAAATTCACTGTATTGTATGCCTCGTGGCATTTGCCACCATCTTGTTGAAACCACATGTAGACATTCTAAAAGAAAGGTGTTCGGTTCGAAGACGTCATCACTCCACTATCATACTAAATAGTTAATATTTCAAGGTACACTATGAGCTCTTGAGCTATACCTAACTTATCTTCATAGCAAGTGTAACAATTCTGTTCTTTGTTGTAACAGTGGAGAGGGTTACTCTTCGGTAGAGACTAATGTCCCATGAAGTATAAATATTGATAATAAAATCGATTGATTAGAATTAGAAGCGTTGTTCGTTTGCTAAGCTATTAATTTTTTGTAAATCTAACTTACTTTCAAGGGGTAACGATTTATTGAACAATGCTCATATCAGATATTGAAACTCAAATTCTACGTTTTTATACCCTCTGGCTTAGAAGTGATATCACTTGAAGAACTTATTGTAATTGAAGATCGCTTTGGTAAGTACGTATGGAGCTTATAAGAAAGTATTTTAAAGGAGTCGGAATTATTTGTGTTTGAAACTTTTTTAGATTTTCTCTACTAAAGATGTTCCAAACCACTGGACAGAACTAAAATATTTTTCTTTGATTCCATTTTTAAATAATTATGGCACATACAGGTTTTCTTAAAGAAAAACCAAAAAAAATTATAAAGAAGATGCAATAGCGTATTTATTTTTAGTTAAACATTTCAATTCTTGTGCTCAAGAATAAATTTAATTAAACACCATTTCCAATTGTATTAGAATTTTCTCCTGAAAACTATGTAAATTAACGTAGTTCGAAATTGGATTTTCTTATCTTACTTCTGATAGTTAGTCATTACAATCGTTTGGTCAGGACAACTAACTTCTAATACCACCCATGTTGTGCTTATTAAATTTATACATAAGTAATGGCACCTACTGTGTAATGTAGACTGGGAACAACAAGTTTGAGAAACATTTCATGGTAATTTCATTTACTCAAATTTATTTCGTGAAAACCACTGAGAGGAACTCGTCGAAAAAAAATATTTTTTTTATTTCGTTTTGGACGATATGTCAAAACTAAAACCGATCGATTGTTAAGATTCGTCAAGAGATTGTATCCTTTGATCAGATTCAAAATATAAATTGATTACAAATTAATTTCATCCAAACATATATATACAGAGCTATCTATTGTTATAAATTCAAACCATTGGTGTTTTTGGAATCTGGCAATACTTATGTCATCCTGAAGTCAACGTAGTCTAGTAGGTAGTGTATTGGCTTATTAGACGCAAAAGCCTGGGTTCGAGCCCCAGGCCAGGCATCAAAGACAAAATACAAAAAGTATTTTTTTCGGCGAGTTCCTCTCAGTAGATTTCTGGCAAAAACTCTGAGAGTAAATAAAAATTGCCATGAAAAGTTTCTCAATAAATAAAAATCTGTCGTTCGGAGTCGACTTTAAACTGTAGGTCCCACCACTCATGCATAAAATTAACACACACAACATAAGTGGTGTGAGAAACTAGGACGTTGTACAATGGGTCAATTCGACCTCTCCGGGTACTGTATTTGTCTTAATTGACAAGTACACGTTCTCTAACCTAACCAAACCTAATCTATGTCATCCTATTCTGTCACAAATTCAGTGTATTTTCTCCACTGAACGAAATGAATCGATTTACTTTTGAGCAACTTTGGATTTATTGGGCCACCGAGAAACTGCTCGATGTCGATTTTGGCAAAAAAAAATTCGAATGAAGCTCATTTTCATCTTGGAGAGTAAGTTAATGAGTAAAAATGCCGTATTTGGGGCCCTTCATTAAGCTCATCATGTCTTTAAATTTAAATAAAACAAAGTGAGTGAAATTTTTTATTCGGTTGAAAGACCTGTTGATGCTACTATATATGGAATATAACATCGTTTAAATACCTGCTACGGCTTCTCTGGGTGGAGTGCATTCAAAATGCTCGAATTTACATGGTCGTGGCGCATATATCACGCTGTATTTGATCGATGGCACGACTTTCAGTAGCAAACACTTGCGTTTTAAGAAAATTTCCCGGGGAAGAGTTTAACGGTTTGAAATCATATGACCGATAATATCGCCAGCCATTTTTCGGGATGCATTGGACGTTCTTGAATTTCATGTGGATAATATCGTCTCAAATTCGAAAATTTTATTTGTTCACGTACTCATTTATCCAGAAATAGACCTAATCGCTACCAAGATATCATCAGTTGTCAACTGCTCGAAAGCCCAAACGAACAACGTTCTAGCGTACGGTCGTCTACCTTCAGTTCTTGTTTTAGTAGAATTTTGTATGGGTTCAGGCCCAAATCCCGATGTAGAACTTCCCAAATTGTGATTAACACAAGGACGAGTTCTTGTAAGCGATGCGAAATCGATTGCCTTGAATTCTGCTACACACTCTTAAGGACATTGGCGATGTGTTTGGTATATCTTGCGTTTCATCAACGTACGGGTTTTTATTGAACGTTTACTGAAGTTGTGGAATTAAATTTATTCACCAAATTGAGAGTAGTTTTCTCAGTAGGAGGATTATACGTACATAATTGGCCATTATAACCCTCACACCACTCATGTTGTGCGCGTTAATTTTATACATGAGTAGCGGGACCTACAGTTTAAAGTCGACTCCGAATGACAGATTTTTTTGAGAAACTTTTAATGGCAGTTTTATTTACTCGCAGAGTTTTTGCCAGAAATCTGAAATACTTTTTTTGTATTTCGTTTTGATAGCTGACCTGGGGTTTGAACCCTTACCTCTAATAAGCCAACACACTACCTACTAGACTACGACGACTAGGACGATTATGGCGATCGTAAAATGAGAGAAGCGCCTGATACGTTGACCGAATAGAACATAGATTTTATTATACGCACGTGCTGTTGAACGCTATATTCGTCCATGATGATTTAGCAAAACAAACTGCCAAACCCTGTACACTTAGATTTAGAAAATAAATTATTTTTTGCATTTAGAATTCGAAAAACTAAAAGAGAGAGTGGCAAATTAGAAATATTAAAAGTAGAGTTGAGGACATTGTGAGTGAGTTTCAAACCGTAACCATAAGTAATATTAATTCGAATAAAAGCGATCTTTGTAATATTCTGCGATCTGTCTGCATTAACAACTTTACTGTCGTGTCAAAACTGCAATTGTACTGGCTCTGTTTTTTAAAGAGAAATATCAACAGCATATCATTACAAAGACTAATAAAATGGTCCATCAACAGATTGTTTGATTCCAGATAATTTGAAATAGTAGAGTAACCACATATTCTATAGCTATGGACAAACAGAAAGGACAAGTATCTAAGTACTTATTTGCTTACTGAATTGGTCATAACAACCCGTTTAATGGATTTCGGCCTGCCGCAACACATCCTTCCAGGCGTCTCTGCTTCCTGCGTGCTTAAGCCATTCGATGACAGTGCTTCCTCGATTTTGTCCTTCCAACGGATACAAGGTCATCCTCTTCGCCGACTTCCGCAGATTCCCGCATCAAATACCCATCTCGCCGTAACATCCTCTTCCATTCGAACGACATGGCCGAGCCAGTGTAGCCGCTGGATGTTAATACGCTGCACAACGTCTATGTCGTTGAGGAGCTCATACAGCTCACTGTTGGATCGGATTCCGAAATCATCGCCAACTCGCACTGGACCGAAGATCTTACGTAGGACTTTTCTGTCGAACACTATCAAGGCTGCTGCAGTAGTGCTTTGTAGTGTCCATGCCTCTGCGCCACAAAAAAGCACGGGTAGGATGAGTGTCTTGTAGAGTGTTAGTTTTGTCGTACGAGAGAGGTCTCTGCTACTCAATTGCCTATTGAGACCATAGTAGCACCTGTTGGCAAGAGTGATCCTGCGCTTGATCTCCAGACTGACATCATTTTTGGTGGTAACGGCGGAGCCAAGATAAATAAATTCCTTGACTATATCGAAAGTATACATAGTTATCGGCCCCAACCTTAGAATCAATACGCCGCACGTCTCTACTTGTCGATAACATATACTTTGTTTTGCCCTCATTTACTGCCATCTTAGTAGACTCCAAGTATCAAAGCATTGTAGTGTATTGCTATCGAGCTACAGTTTTGCCGTGTACACCGTCGAATACAGATGTTGAACACATTATCTAGAGAACCGGACAATAGTTTAAGACCAATGCTGTACCCATATGTTAACGTTGAGGTCCATGTCAATCCAAACCGAAATTATTTGCAATGATAACAACGTTCATTATACTTACAAAAAACGAAGTCTCCTAGAATAGTAGCCGGTTTATTTTTCATTGTCTAAAAAGAATTTGTTCTCATTGACATGAATTAAAATTAAAAAACTTTTCTTAATCAAACAAACAAATTCAGATGCTAACATATGTATGCCGGTGGAAACAGTTTAAAACTAGGATAACTTTTTTCTCTCCACTTTTAAGTAGAAAACGTTTTAGTGACGTGCACTTCGTTTGTATAACTTCAGTACAAGTGTGTACAAGCTATTCCTACTCCTGTAATATTTGATGATAATAAGTGATGAAAACATGATTTGTCTCGGTTATTAAAATATTTATCATCATCTCGAATTTCTTTGTTAAAGAACAAGATTTTTTATGTTTTTTTCATTCAGCTAAGTGCCTATGGTTTTCTAAATGCTGCACTATTTTGTAATAAGTTTTGCTGACGATACTTAATACCGTCAGCTAAATGGCATAATAATTGCCTCTCAAACACTTCTTGCTACAAGATTAACATCAACTGTTGCTGTTGTTGATATTTGCCTTCGAAGTGATTTAATTATAGGTTTTCCTATACAATGTTTCATACTCTTTTTTTTCTCGTTTCGTCTATTGATTAAGCCAAAAGACTTTAAGTGAGAATATCTGCTGAAAATCGTTTAAGGTGAACGTAATATTAGTGAAACAAATGGCTGTGGTTGATAATTTTTTACTTTTTTAAATAACTTGAGAAAATCAAAACTTTTCTAGAAACTTCCTAGAAAATACCAGGATACAAACGGGTAATTAATTTTACATAATTTGTCATACAAGTTATAGTAGTAATTTCAATAAGGTTTTCATTTAACGAATTTCATTATCATCTTTTTTTAATTCCTCCCCATCATATATGGTATGTATATACATACGAGTATATTCGAATAGTTAAAGCAAGCCAGTTTCAAATCATTACTAATTAGCACCTATTATACAGGAAGAGTAAAATTGTAAAATTACAACCACCATAAATACGAATGAAAAATTTTTCATAACTTTCAAAGACAAATGTCTTCATCAGCAAAATGGTATTGAAATTCGTTTTCATAAAAATTAAATGAAATGAGCTTAACAAGCAAAGTCATCATTATCTAATCAATGAAAACATATTTTTTAGTATAATTTCTAAATTAATTAATGTAATTAAAAATAAAGTTTATATTCATCTTAATGAGGTAAGAACTTTATGGTGTTGTTTACAATCTTAATTTCAATCACATGTTTTATGGAAACATACCACAAGTTATATACATACATACTGTCTTCGTGTATTAAGCTAAAGACTGCAGCTTAAAAGTGTTTAAAATGTAACAGTTTTGAGTAGTACTTGCGTGTAATTGACTAAAACAATCTACAATATCTATAAGAATTCAGAATTTTATATCTATTGGAGAACTGTTTGTGCAGTTAAAAGCTTTTGACAGTTCACTTAAAAGTTTGCTGCATGCAACTTAAGGAAATGTAATTTAGTGCAAAGAAGTGTTCGTCTATTGTTTTATTTACATTATGCCATACGTACATAATTGGTCATTACAGCCACAGCTGCCAGATAAATAAAGCATCAAATCGTCAAATATTAAAAAAACATCAAAATCGTCAAAGACGTTCATGGAAATCGTAAAAAAATAGTCTGAAGAAATAAATACAGAATAAAAAATAAAAAGAAAATTGTTGTGAAGGCTGGAAATTAAAAGCTCCCATCCCTGATTTTAATTTCTGATATTTTTTTTCAAAAATCGCGAAGTTTTATATCCTTTTCAGGAAAAAATTGTTTAAGGTTTTGAACAATCTATCCCACTGTTGTTTATGGCACATAAGCGCAGCAATAATATTGCATCATATAAATCTATGGGTGGTGTAAATATTAGAAAGTCAGAAGCTCTCGACGTTCTGAGCATGAAAATTCAGTGTGATGTTCGCTGGAACCGACACATTTTTCAGTGTCTTAGCTTCTTAAACGGTGCAAGAAATACTTCACTATTCTCCTTACTGACTTCTTACTATTTACCCCACTTATATCCCAAAGAGAACGGAATACAACTCTCATGTATAGGTCAGTAGCCTCAAAGTCTATTTTGAGACTTCTCGATCGCCTACAGTAGACTGCGAAGTTGCTCGTTAATGTAGCTAACGTATCTAACTCTATTGATTCATTGGAGCATCGTTGCAATGTGGCTTGTGTTTCACTGTTCTATCGCTATTACAACGGATTTTGCTCGACCGAAATAAGGGGACTTATTCCGCCGATCATACGTATGTGGCCGATTGGCAAGTGAATCACACACTGCATTATAGACTGTATTTGTTTTTTAGTGGGAGTAATCGTGAATCTCAATTCCTGTAGAGGTCTTTTCTGTTACTTATTGCATAGATACATATATCTGTTGCTTATTCAAACCTAGTGTCCATAAACAGTGCTCTCTCTTTCCTCCTTCCCATAACATATCTTCATAGTTCCAAACACAATGTCATTGTTGGTCGTACAAAAAAATAACGACACTTGCCTTTGTTCCTCCGATGGTAATACTAGAAACTATACTCGAATTTTTAAAATTGTATGCAACGGTAAATGATAAAACATGAGCAAATACGAGCATATTTAGGAGTTGTAATTTTTTGGCTTTTAAGGGATTAAAAAGGCATAAAATACAGAAAAATCATTACAGATGTTCGCAAATAACACCGTCTTAAAATCGAGGAAAAATGTCAGAGAATTATAAAGATTTTCAATGAAACCGGATTGGTTAAAAAATTTCTGAAATTTGTTAACCGTATGTATACTTTTGTGGCTGAGTGTATATAATACTTCACTCCTCGTTATTTCTAACCTAAATTTGCAATAGTAACAATTGCAAAGCAAATACATAGCTTAAAGTGGCTTTTCATGTACAAAAGTATAGAATATAACGTAAATTTTTAATTTCCAAAAATTGTCAAAAAAAGAGCTTAAATCGTCAAATCGTCAATATGATATTTTTGGGGCACAAAATCGTCAAAATGACGATACATCGTCAAATCTGGCAGCTATGATTACAGCCCTTCAGTCAGAAGTACGATATAGCTTTTCGCACCACTCATGTTGTTTGTGTCAATTTTACACAAGAATGGCGGAATCTACAGTTTAAAGTCGATTTCGAAAACGACAGAATTTTATTTACGCTCAGAGTGTTTTTCAGAAATCAGCTGAGAGAAAGTCGTCCATGAAATATTTCATATTTCGTTTTTTTGGAGATGTCTGATCTGGGATTTGAACCGTGGCCTTACGTCTAATAAGCCAACACACTAACTACTAGACTATGGTGACTTCATATTATGGTACACATTTTTTAAAATTTTTAAAATTCAAATTGATTGTCACGACACTCAAATGCAAAGCGAATCTACTTGGAGGTACATTACGGTTGGCATTTTAATTAGAGGATAAGTTTCTCTTCTAACTTCTGTCCATATGGGCTGCGAAATGCGCCCGGATATAGATGCTGTGAATGTAGGTACTGCCGCCTAGAGTTATTCATAGGATCTATGGGCTGATTTCCAGTGGGGGGCAGCCTGGGTTCGAACCACAATGAAGATGAAAAAATAAAAAAATCGTTCTTCATGGGTTCAAATTAAGTGGCTCCACCCATTCCAACACAATCCATGTACGAAGCCCTCTCACATGCATACATACATACATAATTGGTCTCTACAACCCTTCAGTCAGGATTACGACCTAGCTTCTCACACCACTGATGCTGTGTGTGTTAATTTTATACATGAGTGGCGGGACCTACAGTTTAAAGTAAATTAAAACCTCAGATATTTGAGAAACTTTTCATGACAATTTTATTTACTCTCAGAGTTTATTTTTGCTAGAAATCTGCTGAGAGGAAATCGCCGAAATATTTTTCCATATTTTCGTTTTGATGTCTGACCTAGGGTTTGAACCCGGGCCTTACGTCTAATAAGCCAACACACTACCTACTTGACCACGGCGACCACGAAGCCCTCTCAACCCCTAGAAATGAAAAAAGGAAACACCATAGGAAGGTCAGGCAGTGCGGTAATATCATAGAAGGGCCACCTAGGGGGAATAAAGTAGGAATAAACCGTTAGTAAAGTTCCCCACCAATACAGCATATACTCGGAGGGCGCTTTTGCTAGGCAAAGATAGATGACAACCCAATTGGGACCTGCTACAGCAGGCCAATCCCCTGCTTAGCTGGAACATCAAACTATTAATGAAACAGAAAGAAAAACAGCAGTTAACCAAATAAGATGGAAAATGTTTTGTGGAAGCCATATGCTCCCATGAGGAGTAAGGAAAAAATGGGATGATTGCCACACTAGTTATTACGTATGAGTGTATTGTTGTGCATTGCTTTGGATTTTAAATAAAGCACAGCAATTATTATCGTGGATACGTGGAAGCCGAATGGTGGATTGGAGATATTTAATCGTTGTTCCTCAACACGCTTCTTCTAATAAGGATTCTTATCATTTTCGTTGATAGGATAGCTCGAATTATTACGTAGCTTGCAGCCGTAGGTAGCAGAACTAGTTCGCTTCTACGATTCAATGTGACTAAAGTGGCACTGGTACCTTGCGAGACATTGTTATGCCAATAGAATGTCTGCAGCGTATGTGGAGAATGAGTTGAAGATGGCAGAGCAACTTATCTTATAGTCCCATTCTTTTTAGAAAAAGTGTGATTGGGAGACGGTTTAAACACTCAATTGGGAACTGTTGTTCAGGCTTCGCTGTGATTTCTAATATATGTATATGTGCATGCTACATCTGGAACGCAAAAGTGCAGTTTAGTTAAAAGTACCCGTAAAAAACTTCAAATTCGAGAAAAGTACCAAAGAATATTATTTTTCATTGCGGGTATGATTTTAAATGCGAAAATATATTGAATGAGTGAGTTTCAAAAATGCTTTCGTTATCGGATCTTTATACAAACCTTGAAAGTAACCCAAAGTCCACGACTCTAGTTTTGTGGCTTCACCAATTTCTTTTTTTTTTTGCAAGTTCTCATCCATTTTAATATTTTTGTTCTATTTTGTTTCCAAATAGCTAGCTGTGGTTAGATGGTAGAGTCTATCATTGCATTGGAATATTTTTCCAATATATCATGCCACTTCCTGTCCATTGACATTTTTAAATTGTAGTGTCAAGTGTAGTTGCTTTGAAATTTATTATACATAGTATATGTAGCAATATACTCGTATATATGTACGTGTGTTTTTTTGCTTGCTTTCGATCGATACATTTTTCATAGGATTCCTTTGCATACAATCAAATGCTAAGGCAATAGATATCAAAGACAATCCACATAGCATATCGTACCAGGTGCGTATGTAAATGTCGCAAGCCATCCTTTGAACTGTCAATTGCTTATGGAATAAAAAAAAAAATAAAAATAAAAACAATGAATTGCAAGTCCATATTTCTTAAATGTTGATGTTGAAGACAACAAAGCAAAAAAGAAAAAATAAAAATAAAAGGAAGAGAAAAAATATTTCATAGAAGAGAAAAAGTATGAGTATGAAATGTATGTATGGAAGAAGGGACTGAATTTAGGCAAAGAAATAAAAATAATGATGAATGGTGTTTTTATTTTAATGTCACTTCAAATTAACACTATGAATTGGTATTTAAGCGAAAGTTAAAAATTGTTTTGCTTTTGAAAATGTTCAAGAATGGAAAGGAAATGTTCAGTTTACTGACAATGTCAGTTGATAGTCCTAAAACCTTCAAACCAGACTCAGTTAAAAAAAAATTTATGATTTATTCATATTAATTTTGTTTTTAAAATTCTTATTGAACATTTTTCATATGAATTGGCGGAATATAAAAGAGTCTGTTGCATGATTAATGGTTACTTACAAATTTATTCAAATTATTCATCATATTTGATGCGAAAAAAGGGGTTCGAAATATAATTTAAGTTTACCTTATGCGTCATATATAATGTCTAAGCATTATCTCTTGATTAGCAAAGGCACACATGATCGTCAATAGAATTTAAACATCGATCGTATAATAAAAAATATAAAACTAGGCAGTTATTTCAATTTCATGTTTCATTTTATTTCCTTCGGCAGACTTATCTATGCTTTTACGTTTAGTTGATCAAAGTGGAGAATAAGAAGGTTAAGGGATTGAAATTTAAAAATGCCATGAAACAAAAACGGTTTGAAATTCTGCCAAATTAATTTTTTTGTTGCGAAGTACAATTGTTTCTATTAGAAATGGAATATTAATTCAATCATATGGATGCCGTGGCTGGCCTCACAGTACCTCATTCGATTGGGTCAATTTTCGTGTACTTTTTCAGGTGTATGGGGTCGTATCTTGGCAATGGCATCACGAATGTTGGTCTTCAAATGCTCAATTGTCTCTATTTTGTCAGCATAACACTTTTCTTTAATTTCGCTCCACAGAAAATAGTCCTACGGCCATCAAATGTTTGACACAATAAATCGATTGTGGCATAAGATGTATGGCAAGTTGCACCATCCTGTTGTAAACAAACATCGTTCACATCAATGGCATGAAAAGCGGGTACAAAAACATTCGGTAATCATGGTGCGACAGGTGTCTCCATTAACGCCGTCATCATTTTCTAAGAAATATGGTCCAATTATGCCTCCGCTCCATAAGCCGCACCAAACAGTCACTCGTAATGGGTGGATTGGTTTCTGTAAGACCACGTGTGTGTTTTCTAAGCCTCAAATATAGCAATTTTGCTTATTAACGTACCCACCAAGATGGATATGAGCTTCATCCGAAAAGATCTTTTTTTTTTTGCAAAATCGACATCATCTTGCAGTTTCTCGTTGGCCCGATACATACCAACGATGCTCAAGCGTAAATTGATTCATTATGTTCAGTGGAGATAATACACTTAGCTTTGTAATAGAATGCAATGACATGAGTATTGCCAGATGTAAAATAACCGATGGTTCAAATTTAAGTTGATAGATGGCCCATTCAATAGATACAGATTTCATTGCTTGTTCTCTCTTTTTCAATTTGCCGTTAATAAGTGGATTATTCATGCACATGTTTAACTTAAAAGACTTGAAATGAGGCATTATAATTTAACTCTTATAGGTTGAAAGGTCTTGAAATATACATAGAAACATACTCAAAAAATTACTTTCATTAAACCATAAAGCCTTGTTATTAACACTGAGCGTTCTATGGTTTCAAATAATTTTTTCTGCATATTAGTGATAATGGGTAGTGGATCTCAACAGTAAAGTGAATAATTTAATTGATGTTTAGACATTTTAAAATGTGCATATAATTTAAAGGAAAATAAACACAAACTTAACGCCATAATTTGTTTCATCAATAACTGTCGTTTGTAATTTAAAGTATGTGCCTTAAGTCTTTTGTTTGTAAATTAATGTTGAATTCTAATGATTTCATTTGTCATGTTTTCTACATAAATTTTATACTTTTAATTTATGCAATTGTTTTTTTCTTATTGTTGTTGCATTTATCCAACAGTATAAACATATTTACCTTAAAGTGTTTTAATGTTAGTTCCTATTGCATGTGGGTTGTTGCTGATAATGAGTGTCTCTACCAATGTAGTTCGTTTTTTATTGCATTTTTTTGTATTTTTTTTCCGCTTTTAACAAACAGCTACAACTAGTACAAGAACTTGAAGGAATTAGAAAACGCAACAATTAATTTATTGATGTGGTTGCACTTACTATAGAGTTGGCCTGGCTGCTATGGTGGGGATGATTACATGGATTGGTGTTGGAGTAAGTACTAAAAGCTTTTATGACAAGTGTTTTGGTTGCCACAGGTTTGCCTTTTGCACGCTGTATGATATATTGCATGCTGTTAATTCTTAACATGCAATAAACCAAGTTTTGTTTGTTTTCTTTAAAAATAACAACAAAAATAGAAACGAACCTCGAAAGACTAGGGTTTGTTTTTAATTTAACATTATGAAGTATTTTTTATTTTTATTTTAAATGCCTATTGTATTCAAATATTTTAATTTGAATACGAAAACAATTTACAAAATAAAAATATTTTTCATTAAATTAACAATTTCAGTTCAAAGTAAGCCAACTTAATGTCATTTTCTAATTTAAAACCTCTTTTTAAACGTCAACCAAAGAGTAAAAATATTACTTATACAATTTTTAAGTATTTTCTATCACTGGATGTCATTATATCAATTACTCAAAATTATTGGTGACTGCCGCTAAAACACATACAAGAAAGCAAACGTAAATAAAACTTTAATGGCTAATAATGAAAAATGAAACGTTAAATAATTTACTGCAGTCACTGTAAAAAAAAAAAAAAAAAAATATTTACAGGTACTCGCATATGACCAAAATTACACTTCTTTAGTTACAGTCAGTCGCAATGCAACGTAACAGTCGTGCAAAAGAGGGTCTCTTGTGGTTTTTCTGCTCTTTCTGTGGCATGATATAGCTATATGCCACATAAATCGATAAAAAAAAGAAAAAGAATTTGAAACCACCAACAAACATGACATTGTAACAAAAAAAGAAAGAAAAAATCAAAGACATTTAGAGGAAAGATTTCAAAGACCGACAGTTGATGGTTGTCTAGATGGTTGGATAGAGCATCAAAATGACTATAAATTATGTATTGGCTTTTGACAGACTATGTGTGTATATTAGAAAAAAATGCAGACAAAAACATCAACAAAACCCCACCCACTCAATGGCATTGCAAAGTGAAGAAAATGCTGGTGAAAGCAGAAGTTAGATGAACAAAAATTTTGGAATATTTTTATAAAAAAAAAATCCACTGACTTGCATCATCAAATTTAAGTTAAACTTTTGGAAAGAAAAAAAAAAAAAAAAAGAACTGACATTTTAGTTCAAGAAGCATTACATAAAATTTTGAAACATAGCCTTTATCCTTTGATTGTCTCTGTTATGGTATTTTAAGTTTAAGTTTATGTTTTAAATCCACTTTAGTCAGGTTCATTGTTTAAAATTAATATTAAAATTTGTTACGGAATATTGTCAAAGCATGCACATCTTGCATGATTTTCTTCTTCTTCTTTTCTTCTTTACTTGTCGACGAGATATATGCCCCGATTTACTGCCAGACACAACTTACTAGACTCCAATAGACCCAATAGGTACAAATAGTACAAAAGGCATATTCCAACTTCATTAACGTTGTATATACACACAGTTACTAAAGTATACATACGGTTAACAAATTTCAGAAATTTTTTAACCAATCCGTTTTCGTTGAAAATATTTATAATTCCCTGACATTTTTCCTCGATTTTAAGACGGTATTTTGCATTGGTTCAGAAATTTGTGAAATTTGTTAATCGTATGCATAACTTTGTGGGCCTGTGCAGGGCCACAATTCAGTTCAATTTCAAAAATTTGTTAACTAATGCAAAAGACTGTCTTAAAATCGAAGAAAAATGTCAAAAGATTTTTAACGAAAACGGATTGGTTAAAAAATTTCTGAAATTTGTTAACCGTATGTATACTTTAGTAACTGTGTGTACTTTACTGTAAAATTTGAACTACAGACTACCAGCCTTTATTTTCAATTGAATATATTTTTGACACGAAAACACTTTGTTGTCCAAACAGAATAATTTCAATAAATACTGTTACAGTTTAGAAATATTGACGTCATTTGCTAGGCTTTCAATTGACAAATTTTTGTAAGTAAATACTATCAGACTTCAGTAATAAAATAAAGAGGCACATAGAATTTTACACATGGAAATTGTGTTGTATTGTGCATACATACATATATTGAGGATGCCATTCAGACAATTTATTACATGTAAGCCTGCAGATACTGGTCGTAATTTTATGGCTTTCAAGTTTTTTTTAATGACCACGTAAATCATTATGACGACTCAAAGTTGTTTCGACAGGACATACCGAAACTATTTTTTTAATTAATTTTACGGTTATACGGTGTTCAGATATGCACCTTTATTGTGTAAATCGCAATAAACGCCATTATACGGTGTTCAGATATGCACTTTTATTGTGTAAATCGCAATAAACGCCATTATTGAGCTCAATATTTCATATAAAGTTTCAATTAATAATTGCGCAATAAATATGCAAATTGTTATAATATTGAGTAAAACTTAAAATGCAGCACTGTCATAAGTGTGTTTAGTGAGCAATGCAATTAACCGAACACTTTTTGTTGATATTTGACAACCAAATGTCAACAACGACAAACAAGAAACAAAACAGAATAAAAACAATGTTTTTGAAACAACCAGCAGTTTTGTTCACCAGCTGTGAAATGAATATTGAATAAGCAGCTGAACTGCGTATATTATTATGCCTGAACATTTAAAATATTGTACTCAATTAAACGAATATTGACTCAATAAAAGTGCACATCTGAACATAGTATTATGCACGCTTGTTGTGATTCAAGCTAAATTTACTTCCATCGTTTAATACATTATTTTTTGTTACGTTTTTAGTTGCTGCTTTTACATTAAAAAAGAATTCATTATTTTAAGTTTCTGTATTTCCTTCAATATTATGTCTTTGAGGCGAAGACCAAATACCATTTGCTATGAAATCCAAGTAAAACTAATGAATCATTTTGCAAATATCTTTTTCTCAATATTTTTGCTTTTGTTGTTGTTATTGAAGCTCAATTATAAATTTCAATAGCCGTTACAAATACGAGCAAATGGCTTCCAAAGCCCATAAATACTCAACTTGAAAAATTACTTCAAGAAAAAAAATATGAATAAATTGAATATCAAATGAATTGAAAAGAAAAACAAAACGAAAGAAAAAATTTAAAAGAAAAAGAAGGAAAAAAAAAATTAAAAAGTTTTTAACATTTAAATTTGTTGACTACATGACTACCAGGTTGAGGTGCATTGGGAAACCTGTTGCTAATTGTCATTATTAATTTTGCATAATTAATAATATTAATTCATTATAATTTTGTATTTTATTTATAATTTATACTTGCAACAGTTACTGTTGGTGTATTTTTTGTTTTGTAGGAATTATTTCGAAAAAAATAAATTTAAAAAAAAGTTGAAACGATAAAATATTGACAGCAATTGCAACAGGCTAAGAAAGCTGGAAAACGATTTAAAATTTATGGCTGCAAAATTTTCTTTATTTTAAGCTTGTTACACTTGTTTTATTTAATTTTTTCTATTGACATTTTATTGCGATTTTATATATTTAAACACAATTAATTTGTAAATTAAATTAATAAACAACATATTGGAAAAGTATTTTCTTCTAACATCGACTGTAGAATATGCTACAGTTTAATGTTTAATCTTTAGCAGTAAAACATTGGATATTGATTTCAAATTTTAGGCAGGGGTACAGAATTTTTATAATCTTCAGTTCAAGTGCACTCATTTAATAACAGGCTATGGTAGCATTCTAAGGAAACATACATACATAAGTGATCGTTATAACCCTTCAGGCAGATTCTCGGGCTCTACAGTTTAAAGTCAATTCCGAGCGAAAAATTTTTGAGAAACTTTGCAAGGCAATTTTATTTACTCTCAGAGTTTTTGCCAGAAATCTTCTGAGATGCAGTTAGGTTAGGTTAGAGGACGTGTACTTGTCAATTAAGACAAGTACAGTACCCGGAGGTCGAATTGACCCATTGTACAACGTCCTAGTTTCTCACATCACTTATGTTGTGTGTATTAATTTTATACATATAGTGGTGTGACCTACAGTTTAAAGTCGACTCCGAACGACAGATTTTTGAAAAAATTTTTAGTGGCAATTTATTTACTCTCAGAGTTTTTGCCAGAAATCTGCTGAGAGGAAGTCGCCGAAGAAATACTTTTTGTATTTTGTCTTGATGTCTGGCCTGGGGCTCTAACCCTGGCTTTACGTCTAATAAGCCAACACACTACCTACTAGACTACGGCGACTGAGAAGCAGTAGCCTAAGAAATATTTTTCAGATATCGTTTTGTTGGAAATGTCTGACCTGGGCCTAACGTCTAATAAGCCAATACGCTACATTCTAGACTACATACGGTAACTTCAAACATTCTAAACAATAGATTATGAACATCGACCTTTGAAGGCCACATAAAGACATCCTAAGAAGTCTCATAGAATAAACCCCATATACCAATGAACGACAGATTTTTGAAAAAATTTTTAGTGGCAATTTATTTACTCTCAGAGTTTTTGCCAGAAATCCGCTGAGAGGAAGTCGCCGAAGAAATACTTTTTGTATTTTGTCTTGATGTCTGGCCTGGGGCTCTAACCCTGGCTTTACGTCTAATAAGCCAACACACTACCTACTAGACTACGGCGACTGAGAAGCAGTAGCCTAAGGAATATTTTTTAGATTTCGTTTTGTTGGAAATGTCTGACCTGGGCCTAACGTCTAATAAGCCAATACGCTACATTCTAGACTACATACGGTAACTTCAAACATTCTAAACAATAGATTATGAACATCGACCTTTGAAGGCCACATAAAGACATCCTAAGAAGTCTCATAGAATAAACCCCATACACCAACCGAAAAAGGAGATGTATTGCTCACTAGTAGTGTAAACAGATATTTGCGAAAATATCTGTTGAGGATAAAACAAAGGCAAATTTATATTTCTAAGACTCTTGAATTAATATAATTCAGCTGAAAATATGTTTAAAGCTTCCATAGCTTTCTGGATAAAACACTGGACCGCTGTGTTAAGAAAGCCGAATTTTAAGTTAATTTTTCTCTCGCGAGGTACGTGCTCACTATCCCCGGCAACTAAGAAGGCATGTTCGTCAGTTAGGCGCCCTCTCAAGTGAGCTACAAAAGTTGCAAATCGAGGGTGGAGAAAGAGATTCACTTAACGTAATACTGTACAGCATTGATTTCTCTAATGCTGTATTTAACTCTAACTCTCTGAAAGAAATGTCTGATTTGAACCAACTGATCCTCTTAACACCGTACATTACTGCTATTTTTCATAAAATGGTACGGCACTATGGGTCTTATGAACTAGACTAAGTGGGAACGTGATCGAAATGGAATCGATTTGTTGTTGAACACGGTTGAGTTTAGATAGACCACTCCAAACGCACTAGCTCTGGCTTGCTTTTTTTTGTTCTCGAGAAAGCATTGACGAAAATTGTTCTCCTGTGTAAACATTGGTAAGACATACTTTGGCTTATGTTGTATTTTTATACCTCCTTATCTATAATAACAGAAATTTACATTAAGACGATACTGATGACTTATATATATATCGGCTTTAATTAGCCGATGCGTTTAAAACTATAAGTAAACCAAATACATTATGAAGTAAGACTAATTTACTGGTCGCTATTTTATTGTGGTATACGGTGTAGACAGTCTATGCAACAACTGACGTTCTTTGATTTGACGAGGTTGGATCTCAGCGCTTTGATTGCTGCTCGACTGTCTACACATATGATCAAGTTCGAAGGAGACAGGTCCCCGATTTCCACCATGTTTGCAGCCTGTTCAATAGAAAAATTCTCAGCTCAGAAATACGTTAGTCTGGTTATGTAATCTGTATGACCCGTTCAGTGCCAGTTTATCAGAATAAGCCCTAGATTTAGGTCCACATTACATGTTTGAGCCATCGGTGAAGATCGTTATATCACCGTCACTGATGACAGCTTCATCAAACTATTCAACCCGTGTGAGATTGTAAGTTTCATAGGTTCGTCCGAAAACAGTCTCTGGTATCGTATAGTCGCATTCTAAACCCGAATGACTGGTTCTACTTCATGCAGCATTGAAGCATGCCCTACCGTACATGGCCTAAATACATCTGAGAACTTACGCCTCAGTCCACTTCTTGCAGGTATATTTTAGAGGAAGATGTCCAATGGTTGTAGAGACAAGTAGACCTCTAAGTTCTACATGAGTAAACAGTTTGCACAACAATAAAATACTCTACGTAATATTTACTACGATTAATCAATTCGAGCCTCTTATGCCTGTGTGGAAGGTATACAGATTTCAATTTTAATAATGGATTGTAAGAAGAGAAATTGTCCAGATGCTATGAAAAGATTACAAACAAGATCGATCTGGTGGACACAGCAAACAATTCAGTCAAGGAATCTAATTTTAATAATTTTAAAATCCTTAATAATTAAATATGTATCCACAATTAGATACAAGTGTTACCAACTTCAGCATAAACAGTATATACCAACAATAGCTTACCATATCATAGAGTAGGATATGAAAAATTAAAAATACAATTAATTTTTCTGATAAAAAATTGTTTAACATGACGCATAAATGCAGTTGATTTGAATATGAAAATGAAATCGTTTTCAATCCATTACAAACAGAGTATAGTGTTGTGTTAAAACTTTATTTGTCTAAAATTCTTTTCCATTTTAGATTGTCTATGATTGTTGGCAATTAATTGTTGATTCTAATTGCTCTTGTGGTCTTATGGCAAAAGATGAAGTGATAATAAATTTGTTATCTTTACTCTATTCTAATTGACGAATTGCTAATCGAAGTCGCCGTGGCCTAGTAGGTACTGTGTTGGCTTATTAGACGTGAGGCCTCGGTTCAAACCCTAGGTCAGGCATCTCCAACTGAACGAAATATGAAAAAATATTTCTTCGCCGACTTCCTCTCAGCAGATTTCTGGCAAAAGCGCTGAGAGTAAATAAAATTGACATGAAAAGTTTCTCAAAAATCTGTCGTTCGGTGTCGACTTTAAACTAGAGGTCTCGCCACTCATGTATAAAATTAACACACACAACATAAGCGGTGTGAGAAACTAGGTCGTAATCCTGACTAAAGGATTGTAATGACCGATTATGTTACGTATGTATATAATTGCCGTGTAAATAATTTCACTACACTTTTAACCTTCATCTCAACCTCAAAAAAAAAAAAAAATTGCGCTTACTATCCTTTGTGTAATTTTTCATAACTTCGTATGATTTTTTCATATTTTTTACAGTAAAACATAATTTTTCTAAATTAAAACCATGATTTATTTAACAAAAAACATATTCATTTATATTTTAAACGTATTTTTGACATAAACAGCACATTGTTATATACATATGTATTGATTTTAGTTTTTGAATTCTGACTGCAACAAACGTGACATCTAGGTTTCCCTTCGATATTCCGAGGAATAATCTTTGATATTTTTGAAGAAATAAATGATTGTGTTGCGCTCTCTTGATCTTCTGCAAATTCGCTGAAGGCTGAAGAGTTGGACTGAACAATTGGGCTACTAGGCACCCCGTTAGTGTATTATTGCAAACAACGACCGCCGCAGATTCAGCTCTTAGCATGTTTTTATAATATTGTTTTGAAACCGATATTTCAAGGTCACGTCAAATCGAAGAAAACTATTCATGTATTCTAAAGTTTTCTTTTCACCATCGAAACGATTCAACATCGTCGCCGTAGTCTAGTAGGTAATATGTCAGACATCTGCAACAAAACAAATAAAAAATATTTCTTTGGTGAGAGGAAGAGCAGATTTCTGGTACAAACTCTGAGGGTAAATAAAATTGTCATGAAATGTTCCTCTAAAAAATCTGTTGTTCGGAGTCGACTTTAAACTGTAGGTCCCGCCACTCATGCATAAAATTACAACATAAGTGGTGTGAGAAACTAGGTCGTAATCCTGACTGAAGTGTAATACAAAACCGTGGAATTTCTATGGCGTTTAAGCAGCATTGCAAATACGCGAAAACATCTTCCAATCTTCTTTGGCTTATAGTAACTAATTTAGTTGCTACATATGTGTGAATCCTACTGATTGAAAACATTTTAAAATTACTTCTTCAGGTCTTGTCACTTACCTCTTTCAAGCTGGCCATCGCGCGAAAATTATTTCGGGACGCCAACCTATCCTGGGTCAATGAAAAGTCCTGCTCCACCGCTCACTTGGCCCTCAATGGATAGAAGGCGCACCAAGCAGTTACTTGGACTTAGTCGTAACATTCGATCGCAGTGGTCATGCTTATAGGTCATTGTGCTATGGGTATACACGCGGAAAGGATGCGGCTTCCATTTAACGACTTCTGCCGTGAGTGCAAATCCGCTGAGGAAGAGGAGACTGTTAGCCACTTTCTTTGTCGGTGCCCATCTCTTGCGAGGTGCAGATATGGGTTATTTGGCTCTCCAATCCTTGTCAGCTTGACAGAGCTATCGTCCATTGATGTCAAGGATACAGTTTTGTTTATCAAGCTTTCGGGATGGTTTTCCAGCGTGGGGTAGTCGTGCTTTATACATATGTATAGCTCTTGCGCTGACCAACTTCATCCTCCCTGCTTTGGAGGAACTTTTTTTGGAACAAAAAATGCTCCAAGTTCATCGTCTTGAAAATTGTTTTCCTAAGCAAATCCAAGCCGGCCAGCGAGAGAAGCCTCTTTCAAATTAAATTAAAATCAAAAGTTCAAACAAAACAAACAACAATAAAAGAGTTTATACAATGATATTATAATTTGCTTTAACCAGAAGACGGCTATTCGATTTGTGATGATATGAATAATTTGATCAAACAAAGTCTTACTTGTTTATGTTGAAATATTGGCACATGAGCTCAGTTACAAGATATTTACCAGATTTATTGATAAAACGTATACGAGTATAAATCGTATTCATGTGTGCTTAACCATTTATGGGTTTTCTTGTTGTTGTGGTGATAAAAAACTGAAAACTATTGGCCATATTGATTATTAATCGACAATATTTCAAGATATTGAACTTTTAATATTGAATGTAATGTGCGCACAAAACTATTAACCACACTTTATATATCAAAAGCAACTTTTTTCCCCACTTCTATTTTGCAACGGCGGCCTCCTTGACACCCTCTGCTATAAATCCAGTCAACGAGTAAGTTATAATTAAATTAACATGTGATCGCAAAAAAGAAAAAAAAAGCAGACACACACACATACAAGCACACATACATATTATCTTAACCATGATCTTAATGCGATATGTTTAAGGAGAGAGAATTAAAAAAAACTGATTTTGTACAACTTTTTTAAAAGATTTTTTAGATAAGAGGAAAAAAAATAGAAATAAATAAAATGCCTTGAGCTTACAATTACCGATACAATCAGAATAAAAAACACATTAAATGAATTTAAATTTCTAAAAACGACAAGAATTTTTTGAATTAATTTAAATTTTGTATACAAGGAAGATATAGTATATTTTAAAAATTGTCTTTGACCAACAGGATTGATTGCTTGAAATTCTATCATGCTTCTGGGTGCTTCCAATGTCATATGCATTATCAGACCTATGCTGCACGTATACAATCGTACATATATTATTAACCGTTTCAAGCTCTAGGCAAGATTAGCGTTTTGCTTCTAACACCACTCGCATTGTGTATGTTAATTCTATCCACGAGCGGCGGAATCTACAGCTTTTGCCTCAGAGTTTTTGCCATAAATTTGCTGAGAAGTCGCCGAAGCAATATTTTATTTCGTTTTGTTTGAATGTCGGACCTGGGGGTTTGAACAGTGGCCTCACGTCTAATAAGCCAACGCACTACCTGCTAAACTATGGTGACGGTATATATAAGAATGAATGAATAAGTCCGTGACTTTTCCAGAATATTGTATCTTTAACGAAACACTCGTGATGCCATTGCCGAGATATGTATGTCACCCTACACTCGAAAAAGTGCATTAAAATTGGTGCGATCGAATGAAGTACTGTAAGGCCAGCCGCGGCAGCCATTTGAATGAAATAATATTCCTTTTCTTACCGGACCAATCGTACTTCACAGCAAAAAAAAAATAAATTTGTTTCAGTTTCAAGTCTTTGTCGATCTGTCTCCTCTCTATTTGAGCGTGCCTTAATATTCGGTTGCTTTCTTGCGGTTAGGGCTATGGGGTTAATTAGTGCATGTTCAATATTTCTGTTCTGAATGTAGGTTTTGTAAAGGTTCTGAAAGTTGCAGAATGCAGCGTCCTCGCGACCGGATATTGTCATTGACTTGATTTTTAGTTCAGTAGCCGAAACGGTCACTTCGCGGACTTTATAAACTGAGGGAGTGTATTCTATTGGTTTGCAACGCACAATTATTGAATTTTTCTGTATAATTTGGGTTCAGCATGTTAAGCACATGCTTTATTGTTTTTTTGCAACTGCAAATCAGAGTAGTGATGCAGGTTCATCAAACATTTTTATTGTTTTTAATTACATAACATGGAATATTTTTTCAGGTTTTCTTAAGAAATATTATAAAAAAAATTATTGCCCATTGCAGTGTAAAATTCGAAATGGAAAATTATGCCTTAAAAGACTTAGAGATTTTTATGATAATTTATATAAACATTTTATGCAGTTTTTTTCTTCAGCCATATACTCTAATTAGAGATAATAAAACAACGTAGCAATTAAATAGCACACCTGTATTTTGAAGAAATAAAAAAAATTCGATATATTTACCATACCAGCAGCAGTAAATTCTTTCTAAATTTCGATTATTTTCACCTGCTGCGCCAAAAAAAAAATGTTTTTCCTTTTTTTGCTCCGAAACTTTTAATGAAAACGTAATTTTTCACCCAGTCTAAGTTTGGCACTGGCTTCAAGAGCATAATTAGAAGTGCATTGTAAATCATTTAATGTTTTCAGACATTTTCGCAATCCAATTTAATAACTTCCTTATTTTGTGTTGAGAACATTTACGATTGAATTCAACATTTTATGTGCATTTATCACAAACTCCATATACATACATATATATCTGTGGTAAATAGAGAATTTCACTGAATGTCTGTACGGTATTGTATTATTTGCTCCTTCAGTTTTAATGATTTGAATCTTTTTCTGTATGAAAACTTTACCACGGGGGGTGGGCATTTTATTTCTCCAAGATACACTCAAGTAGAGAAAGAAAAAGAAGAACTTTTTTTTGTGTTCTAAGACATATAAAGATTATTTTAAGTACAACAATTTTATGTCTACTAATTTAGAATCATCAGCATTAAAGGCGAGTAGTATTAACATGACCATAAGTTTTTTCAAGTATCTTTACTGCTCTTTTTTTCGCGGGTAGCAAATAGGGTACCTGCTAAAGTCTACTGCAACGCCTTCAAAAAAAAAAAAAAAAAGAACAACAGTGGGGATTGGATGCTGTTAACACTAAAAACTTTTGAAGTTATCTGCAGGTCAGATATATTCCTTTCCAATTCAGTCTCCAATTTATTGGAGACTTATGATCAGAAAAATATCAATAAAAGAAGCTGCTAATATTTGCAAAACTGAATTTAGAATTAAAATGTTTTTAAAACAAGGTTGTAATAATACATTACGAAATGATAATAGTAGTAGAGCCGAAACTTATACTATCGCTCTATGCAACTGGAACTAACTTGATGCTATATAAGATACAAAGACTACTTTATTACTTCGATCTCTGGAAAAGTCGAGAGTTATTATGCACTTCAAAAACAAGGCATTTTGCTACATATTATTTAATATCCAGAAATTGCAGAATAGTGATGTTACTCTGGTCCATTAGCCATATCCCATGCATTACCGTTACATTGAAAACATTCCAGCAAGGCCGATATACAGCGTCGTGATAAATCAAAATCCATTGCCAATCGATGCTGTTATAAGATCCGCCAGATCAGAAGAAAGGTGGGCCATTAAAAACTTTAAATCTAGAAATTAATTAAAACAAAAACGCCTTGAAAATTTGCCACATTTATTTTTTTCTTGTGAAGTACAATTGTTCCGGTTAGAAATGGAATATCATTTCATTCATATGGCTGCCACGGCTGGCCTTACATTACCTCATTCGATCGGACTAATTTTCGTGCATTTTTTCGAGCGTATGAGGTCGTCAATGGCATCACGATTTTTTGGCAAAATTGTTGTCCCATCTACATCATTACATACATAATTGGCCATTGCAACCCTTCCGTCAGGATTACGACCTAGCTTCTCACACCACTCATGTTGTGTGCGTTAATTTTATACGTGAGTGGCATGACCTACAGTTCAACGTCGACTCCGAACGACAGATATTTGAAAAGCTTTTCATGCCAATTTAATTTTACTTTTAGAGTTTTTGCCATAAGTCTGCTGAGAGGAAGTCGTCGAAGAGATATTTTTTTCATATTTCGTTTTGATGACTGACCTGGGATACGAACGCGGGCTTTTCGTCTAATAAGCCAACACACTACCTACTAAACTACGACGAAGCGAAAACGTAGCGGATGGTCATGCGGCTCTAACTCTTGAACCAATTGAACTTTATAAGGCGTCATACCGATATCTTTTCGCAAAATTCGAAGTAAACTGGTGATGTAAAGTTCAAGTCTTGAAAACGATGACGATTTGATGTTAATGGACACGCAGGCACACTCTCAACCACAGCTTCGATATTTTCGGATGTACGCACTGTACGATCACGTTCACGTCTTGGCGCCTCAACACTGAAACCAGTTTCACGAACTTTAGCAATAAACTTGCGTATACCGGGCACTGTTGGTCATTCTCTGCGATCGAATTTTGTACGATATTTTCGTGCAATTTCCGACCACTTGTGTTTGAATTGGAAATAAATTTCTAATAAATTTCAACGTTGCTAAATGTAAGTGTAAATTGATTCGTTACGTTCAGTGGATATAAGAAAAGAATGACATAAGTATTGCCAGATTCGAAATAACCGATGGTTCAAATTTATGGTTCGATAGATGGCTCACCCTATATAAGGTAATAGCAAGATCCGCCGAAATAGATACATATACACTGCTCATGCATTTTAGTACTGTGTTTATAGCACCAATACCAGAAAAAACTCTTTAAATGCATTCTCCATAGCTTTATATATGTACATACAAAGACCCCGTTTCTCAAACCACTTATGTTGCGTGTATTAATTTTATATATGGTGGCGGGACCTACAGTTTAAAGTCTATTCCGAACGGCAGATTTTTGAGAAACTTTTCATGGCAAATTTTATAATAAACTCTTAGAGTTTTTGCCAGAAATCTGCAGAGAATAAGTTGCCGGGGTCGAGGCTGAGAGGAAAACGGGCTTCACGTCTTATAAGGCCACATACTTGCTTCTAGACTACGGCCATTAGCGGTCTATATTTAAGCTTGATTTCTATTTTCTAACCAAATCAAGCAAAGGTTAGAAGAGAGAGAAGATGCAAAAATTGATGAATCGTAACAAATTCATGCGTAAAACTATAAATATTTCATACTCTATACTTTTCTTCATACTTGACTTGCAGATTATTTGTCTGTTACAAGAACTCCTGTATTGTTTTTGTTTTTGTTCTTTTATTATTATTTAAATAAATTATTCCATTGTTAAAAGAGTTCACTGTTTTATTTACTATTTTATGGACTGTGTATGTATGTATGGCATTTTGCGTCATGTGGTGCCGCTGCGGTAGACTTTGCGTATAAACAGATCTTTTACTCGTACTTCAACGTGATGCGAAAGTATATTTTAAACAGCATACATGCACCATGACTTATTTGCTTAAGTATATAGACATTAATTTTTATAACCGTGTTATTTTTTGTTGTTATATGTATAGTGTTTAAAAAAAAAACGTTTCTATGTGCTTAAGTACAAATAACTAATAAAGTATGCTGCTTAAGTCTTTTGTTTTGGTTATCATTTTCCTATCAGTGTTTCATTGCCCTTTCCCTTGTTAGCATTTTTTTATATATTTTTTATTTCATTTGAAATGTGCAAATTACTGTTTAACAGTCATTAAATGTAAGGACTTGTATGGAAATATTTATACGCTCTTTACGCAAATTTTTACTAGGAAAGCGTATACATTACATTACATGACAGTGATGCTGATGTTATGCGTTAAAATTTTAACACCTAATTGATCGAAGTTGTTAAAAGCAGCATGTATTTGGTAGAAATATAAATATTGTTACAACATGGACCAATCTCATGGTGCATATAATAACTCTGTACCAGGAATTCTACCATGGAGGGTTTATCTGACCGTGTCTTATGTTTTATAACTATTTGTGTCACGTGAAGAAATGATATTTTCAAAACGATTCGCTCGTTCGAGATTAGTGGCATGTTAGTCAATCGTTCGATAAAACTGTTTGGGGTGCCTATTCTCAGTTCGCACGTCATCAAATTCAGCAAAACCCTTGCGGCAAACAAAAAATTATGGCCCAGGAAAACGAATGTATTAGTCTCCACACCACTTTCTCTACTACACAACAAATAAAAATTAGATAGTGTGTGTATTTGATTTTGCTCTCAGCGTAATTTCATATGTGTATTGTGAATTTCAACGTAGTCTAGTCGGTAGGTCAGTCTAGTTCCAGGTCGATCAAATCAAAATATGAAAAAAAAAATTTTTTCGGCGAATTCCTCGCAGCAAATTTCTGGCAAAAACTCTGAGAGTAAATAAAAATTGCCATGAAAAGTTTCTCAAAAAAATCTATCGTTCGGAGTCGGATTTAAACAGTAGGTCCCGCCACTTATTTATAAAATTAACACACCAAACATAAGTGGTGTTAGGAGCTGGATCGTAATCCTGGCTGAAGGTTGTCATGGCCAATTATGTTATATACGTTGTGAATTTCGGCCTAAGCCGCGGTTTGAGATTGTCGTTAGAAAGTAAACTCATGGCTTCTTTTGGAGTTATCGGACAAGCATTGGGTGGTGTCTGTCAACAGGCACCGTCTGAGTAATTATAAAGCGTCCGCCAAAAAACTTTTTTTTTGAAAATGCTTTAAACAAAAAACTGCTGAATATTTTCTCAAATTGCTTTTTTATTTGAAAATACAATCCTTCTGGTTAATAATGGAAAATAATTTCATTCAAATGGCTGCCTCGGCTGGCCATGCAGTAGCCTACACGATCGGTCCAATTTTTAAGCACATTATCGATTGTGTACAGCTGTATTTCACCAATGGCTTCACGAATATTGTCCTTTAAAGCGTCAATTGTCTTCTCTGCCTTGTCGGCGTAACACTTATATTTGACGGCACCCCACAAATAATAGTCCAACGGTGTCAAATCGTAGCTCCGAGGTGGCCAAACGACATCAGCTCTGCGGCTGATAATGCGATCTTAAAAAACAGGGCGCAAAACATCGAGTGTGTGGCACGTAGCACCGTCCTCTTGAAACCAATATCCTCCTCTTCAATTTTTGTGAACAAAAATTCGTTCAACATGGCCCGATAACGATCGCCATTAACTGTAACGGCCACTCCTTGCTCATTTTCGAAGAAAAATGGCCCAATTATTACTCTGGACCAAAATCCGCACCAAACAGTGACTCGTTTTGGGTGCGTCGGATTTTCAATGTATGCGTGCGGGTTTTCTGTGCCCCAAATGTGACAATTTTGCTTGTTTACATACCCGCTAAGATCAAAATGAGCCTCATCTGAAAAGATGATTTTTTTGCCAAAATCAGCGTCTTCTGTAAGTCGATCGCAGTCCCACTTGGCGAAGCGAAAACTCATTGGATGGTCAATTGGCTTTAACTCCTGAACCAATTGGACTTTGTATGGCGTCATACCAAGGTCTTTATGCAAAATTCGTCTCAATGATGTCTCCGAAATGTTCAATTATTGAGAACGACGGTGAATTGATGTGCGCTTCATGCACACTTTCTGCTACAACAGCAATATTCTCGGGTGTACGCAATGTTTTTGGCTTTTCACGCTTTGGTTTATCGATGAGGATGCCAGTTTCTTTTACTTTGTTCACAAGATAACGAACATACAGAGCTGACGGTGCTTCTCTTCTTCCAAAATCCGTACGCAATTTTCGCACACATTCTGCAACATTACCATGATTTTCAAAGTAATGTCGCAATATTTCCCAGCGTTGTTCAAGCGTATATACAACCATATTCGTTCAGCGGAAGGATAAAACTAATTATCTGTCAAATCAGACATGAGCTAAGTGTTACCATTCACGAAATAAGTACTAGTTGAAAAAAAAAAGTTAGATGGCGGACCCGATAATATTTTTTATTTTGCCATGGCTGAAGGCACTTTTGTAGTCGCTATATTCTAGTAGGTGATCTGTTTTCTTATTACACGTGAGGCCACACGGTTTAGACACCAGGTCAGACATCTCGATCAAATCGAAATATGAAAAAAAAATTTTTCGGCTCTGACAGAAAATAAAATCGACATAAAAAGTTTCTAAAAAATCTTTTGTACGGAGTAGACTTTCAACTGTAGGTCACGCCACTCATGTGTAAGTCGTCTGAGAAGCTAGGTTGTAATGACCATTTAAGTATGTATGTATGTACTAAGCCATGTATAAAATTAAAACACACAACATAAGTGATGAGAGAAACTGGGTCGTAATCCCGCCCAAATTGTTATAATGATCAATTTTGTGTGTATGATGGCACTTTTCATATCTTCCTCTGTGTAATGGGTTAACCTAATAATTCGATTTTTATCTCTTAGTTCGAATACTTTAATTTCCTTCCATAGTTTTGGTTTATTTTGTTTAATCTGCTGTGAATCATATACAGACAAAATTAATTCTTAAATTATTCGGCTTAAAACATGGCCTATTACCACGATTAGTTGGTATGGCAATGCATCACTGTGCGTGTAACTGCTTTAGCCTTTAACGTGAAAAGAAAAAAAGTTTCTCACGCTTATTTTTTTTTTCTTCTTTAACAGCAACACTAAAGTGATTAATGTTTCGACTTCAATCATTTAAATACTGGCCATTATTTTATCGAAAGAATTTTTTCAAAAAATTTGTGGAAAACTTTAAAGAAAAGAAAAACGGTAAATTTAAAACAACAACTTTACGTAAAAACATGAAACCAAAAGAATACGAAAAAAAAACAAAGAAACGCATTTCAATTATTTTTCGGAACAAACGATTACCATACGAAAATATTTTTTTTTTTTAATTTTATTGGTAAGTCGGTATACGAATAAAAAAAAAACAAATCATAATTATAGACAGGATTATAATCAGCTTTGAAAAAACCGGTTAATTTCCTTTGGCTAATATGAAACTGAAAACAACTTTGAAATCTTAAATAGAAAAAGATTAACGAAAAATTTATCTACAAATCATTGCAAAATTTTCCAAATTATCAGCCATAGACAAAAATCTTATCTTTACAAGAAAACGTGTACAAGACACAACCAACAACCGCCATAAGCCAACTTAGGCTAACGTCTATGAAAATAAGCACCGAAAAAAAACATACCGAAAAAAAATATTTCAAAATAAACACCTGTTCGTATCAGTTACTAATAAACATAAATTAATAGACACTATTACAACAACTACAACAAATACAATCAAACATTAGAGTTAAAATCTTACAAAAAATAAAAAAAACAAATATTTGTGGGCTTTTCCCTTATAAAGCGAAACGGGAAAGACTTGGCCAAAGGGGGAGACAGCACACATAGAAAAAGTTTTTAAAGGAGGCGTTTATTAAAAAACCGTTAGAAAATACACAAATACAAACGTGTTAAAGTGCGTAAATACATGGGTTACAAAGCAGATAGACCCCCTTGTGCCATAGAGACTCTGTAGAACAGTGTTATCAACACAACGTACTAGCACAACCCATGCAAATGCAAACAAATTTAGACATTAATTCACAAGACTTTATTCAAAGCTTATGAAAGCGGAATAAAAAAATTTAAACGAAAACATGTGTTGTTTTAAACATTTACAGAAATTACAACAACGACAACAAAAAAAGCAACAACAAAATTCAAAAATAAAAAAATAAAATATTTTGTAGGTGGAGTTAACCGTTAAATAAATTATGAAAATTGTTGTTTTCATTGAGAAAAAACTTTTAATTAATAAATAATTTACGAACAAATAAAATTAATTGCATTACAAAATTAATTACGAAATTTACTAAAGACTTATTGAAATAAATTTGAATGAGTGATACTTTTAACCTAAGCAAGTTATAGTCAGTCAGTCGTTAAAAATAATGATGCAGGAATTGGTTTGTATGTAATTTAATAAACATTTTGGGCATCTTGATAATACGCTACTCTGGAGTTCATTATTAGCTATAACGTCAACATGAGTGACTAATGTGTCTATTACGTGTGGCAACCCAACTTGAGTTGGGTTGTCAGTTGCCATACAGATGGCCAGTGACAACTGACAATTCAGTGACCAAAAGTATAAATTTTAGCAACTATAAATTGGAAGTAGCATAAACACTTTCAAGACTACAGACCACCGACTACAATTTGTCAAAAATAGAATACATGTTAGGTTAGGTTAGGCTGGAGTGGTAGCTTCGATACCAAAGCTCACTTGGCGGCCCGTTGTGATACCCAGTGTTCGAAAAAATACTCTAAAGTACGCAACGTTTATATATAACGTTGTTATAAACTCTCGCGTACAGTAAAAATGTTAGTTTACTGATCTTTTTAGCGTACATTCTACACAAACAATAAAAAATAGTGTTTGTGAACTCTGTTCAGTGCGTTATGTTAGAGTTTGGGTTCATCTGTTGTGTACATGTTGTGTACGTAATGTGTTTGCGTACGAATTAACAAGCACTTAAATGAAAGTTAAAAGTATTTTATCAGTTACGTACACAATGGTTTGTGTACAGTATTTTGTCGAACACTGGTGATACCACAGGACTGTACATGGTCGCATATAAGAACAAATATTTAAACGGCTGCACGACTATACAATCACTGTTGTAGCTGTAGCTAACTTAGACCAATTTCTATTTTTATTGATGACATTAGGCATCTTATTGCTGTCTTTGCAAAAAGATCCGTGAAAAAGAGGTTTTAAAAACGAAAAGAATGAAATAAATTATTAAAAACGTGACACCATTAAAGAATAATAATTAGCTGCTGATTATATTTCAGTTTTTGTTTGCTGTTATAATTTATTTCGGTTTTTGTTTATTTGGAATAATTTCTTCTTGTACTTGTACCACACTATTGCGAATATCAGCTGCGAACTGTTTGAGGATCACGTTATTGAAATGGTGAATACTGTCCCAAGCGACATGTTTGTTTCTCCAGAACCAATTTTTAAGTCGAATACATACGTAGTATATTAGTTTTGTTTTAAGCAAATTATTATAACTTATTGAAAATATATGTTTACACATTGTTTCTGGGCAACGAGGTATGGCCACCCTATTGTTCAAAAATATACTATAGTGGACCAATCACCCTTGCGTACATACAACACAGGTTAGTCTGGACATTCTCAAACCACTTCTGTTGTAGGTGTTAATTATATCAATGAGTGGCGGGGCCTACAGTTTAAAATCGACTTCGAACGACAGATTTTTGGGAACCTTTTTATGGCATTTTTATTTACTTTCACAGTTTTTGCCAGAAATCTGTTGAAATTAAGTTTTGTTCGAGATGTCTGATTTGGGGCTTGAACCCCGGCCTTACGTCCAATAAGCCAACACACTACCTACTAGACTACAGAGACTAAGCGTACTTAGCGTGCAGAAAAAGTTTAACAAGCATGTATCTGAGTCCTCATCCAGCATCATTCCTTGTCATTGACTTGTAGTTCAACAAAGATTTGATATTCTGCAAAGGAGCACTTTCTTAGAAAAGCTAATAAACTTGTTGTGTAATGCAACTGTTGCCATTCAAATGTTTTACAAAGCTTTGTTCGCTTCTTTATACAATATACGTACATAATTGGTCATTACAACCCTTCAGTCAGGATTACGACCTAGTTTCTCACACCACTTATGTTGTGTGCGTTAATTTTATACAAGAGTGGCGGAACCTACAGTTTAAAGTCGACTCCGAACGAAAAATTTTTGAGAAACTTTTTCATGTCAATTTTATTTAATCCCAGAGTTTTTGCCAGAAATCTGCTCAGAGACAGTCACCGAAGAAATATTTTTTTCATATTTTCGTTTTGATGTCTGACCTGGTATTTGAACCTTGGCCTTACGTCTAATAAGCCGACACACTACCTATTAGACTACGTCGACTTTCTGTATACATTCAAGCTAATCAGAGATTAGACGTGTTGCTTTATACATCGGAGGGACAACGATTGCTATGCAAACAGTAAACTTTATACGAAAATAATTCTGCAATTCTGCAAAAGTTGCTGTTCACGTCAGATATCAAAAGTTTTTTCGAAGCAACTTCTTAAGATGCAACACTTACAAGTACAACACAATTAAAACAACAAATCAATATCGTCAATAAAGCCATATTTAAATAAAGAAATAAATTAAAACCCAGAACTTCTCAATCATAAATTATGTACAATTTAATACAGCAAAATTATGGGCAATGTTCCCATAATGTTTATGGGAACGAATGAATAGAATTAAGAAACTGGTAGCATTATATTCTTAAGAATTCAATTTAATTTAATTTAATGTTAATATTCATAAACATCCGTTGTTATTATCATATGCAAATTATAGTCCATTTGCTAATACATTTGCTTAGATTCCTTTCTTTTTTAGGCTTCAAAAAAAAAAATTAATGATTCATGCATTGAACTTCTTCTCATATCTAGAACACCAACTTTAAAGTCTAGAGAAAGGTTTCTTTAAATACTGGCTATTAAAATGAAACTTAATGAAGAAGAAGAAGAAAAAAAATACAAAATAAATTCGGTCTGAATTATGATTCTGCCAACAATTAATGGCCATTAAACATGAAAAAGCAATATTTACTCAACTTCCACTGCCGTGAACCCAACAGTGATGAGTCAAACGATGAAAAAATAACGAAAATAACGAAAAAAAGTTTAAATTAACATGATTATTCAGAGATTGTTTGTTTTTTCTTTTGTTTGGTTGTTTGCCAATCCAAAATAAACAAAAAAAGTGGTAAGAAGATGAAAACGTTTAACAAAAAATTATAAAATATTATGATGGTGCAAAATGTATGTCATGGGAAGTCTATCTGGCGGGCATACAGTTGAAAGAGTTCAAAACGATGAGAAAATTTTAATCAGAAATTAGTAACGACTATAAAAATTTAATAAATTTTCTTAGAACGTGCTTCGCAACATGATAGTTTAGGAGAGTAAAGCAAAACTAAATGTAACCATCCCCGCTTTCCTACCTGTTCCCGAAATATCGAATCAATCGACGTCAAGTCCACCAAAAGTGTAATAACGCATAGGTCTTCTTTAGGGTTTGAATAACGTTACACAATGGCAGCGTAGGTAAGTGGCAACATTCTTCTCCTCAACAACATCGATTAGCTCCCTGCGGAATATTGTCTTGACAGGAGTCTTCACTCTCTGATTCCGAATAGGAATGACTGGGGCCCTGACACGATCGTCGCCCCGGAACTCTTGGATATATTAACCGACGGCTCGAAACTCTATAATGGGATTGGTAGCGGATTCTATTCTGGGAAACTGGACCTAAACATTTCTCTCCGACGGCCGGATCACTGTAGCGTGTTTCAGGCGGAGGGAATGGCCATTTACCGGGCCGCGCAATGGATTCTCTTCAACGGTGCTCCTTTCACCCGCTTTTCGGTCTTCTCTGACAGTCAGACCGCCATAAGATCTCTGTCAAGCATTGTGAATAACTACAGGATCGTTATGAAATATCACCGCTGTCACGACCTTCTTTCTGTTCGCTTCCGTGTCTCACTGGTTTGGGTCCCCGGACAGAGTAACATTTCGGGAAACTGCAAGGTCGACGAGCTCGTCAGAGCTGGTGTACTCCTTCCGGAATCCACTTCAATCGACTTGCATATGCCTCTTGCCTCGGTCAAGTTGACCATTGTGCACAAATTCTTTCGAGACGCCAACATATCCTGGGTCAATGAGGAGTCCTGCTCCATCGCTAGGCTCACCTGGTCCTTGATGGGTAGATGGCGTACCAACGAGTTACTTTGACTTGATCGTGGCATCATCTCAATCACAGTGGCCATGCTTACAGGTCATTGTGTTATGGGTAGACACGCGGAAAGAATGCGGCTACCATTTAACGACTTCTGCCTTGAATGCAGATCCGCTGAGGAAGAGGAGACTGTTATCCACTTTATTTGTCAGCTTAACGGAAGTATCGTTCATTGATGTCAAGGATATAGCTTCGTGTATTAAACTTTCAAGATGGTTTTTCAGCATAGGATAATCGTGTTTTTAATGTGCAGCCCTTGCGCTGACCAACTTTTTCCTCTTCCCTGGTTTTAGTAGAACTTGGTCAGTACAGAGACTGCGTCCACCTGCGGCGTCACAACGGGCGGCTATGCGTGCTCAAGTGAGCTTTTTGATGTCAGAGCTACCACTCCGACCTAACCTAACCTCTCCTCAACAGCATTAAAATGTCTACAAAATCGATTCTACGCAATAACCATTCGTCTCGCATTTGTCGCCTTCATTAAATGCTAGTCACTACAAAATATCTTTTGTGATCATCCCAGATATGTACATGAGTATTCACGTTTACAGCATTCAATTACCGTTCAGTTTATGGAAAACAGTATATACGCCAACTCTTTGCCTCCTGTTTAGGATCTCAGAAGCCATAAAATTATTCTGAATGCCTATGCCTTTATGTATTTAGAATATCGCCATTTGATATATATGGCCTCAGTACTCCTTCCCTATCCTCCTAATGTGTTGGCTTATTAAACATAAGGTCACGTTTTAAACCCCAGATCAGACATCTCCAACAAAATGGAACATGAAAAAATATTTCTTCGCGGACTTCCTCTCAGCAGATTTCTAGCAAAAACTCTGATAGTAAATAAAATTGCCATGAAACGTTTCTCAAAAATCTTTTCGTTCTGAGTCGACTTTAAACTGTAGGTCCCGCTAGTCCTAATACACACACCATAAGTAGTACGAGAAGCTAAGTCGTAATTCTGACTGAAAGGTTGTAATGACCAATTATGTATGTATCAGCTTGGACTTCAACAGTTTTTCCATTGTTGGTAATTTGATACTCTTGGTAAATAACTTATAGGCTTAAGTGACTTTGGTATAATCTGATCTTTAAAAGGCTTAAGTATCAGTTTTAGGCTAATATTAGTGTTGAGGGTAATATCCTTAATGGCTACAAACCGCAGTTCTTAATACATTTCAGTACTGATTTTCATCAAAAACCGGGCAACCGTTTTACAGTAACGCTTTGCGCCAAAATTCCAGTGGAGATTTTTAAAAATGACTTAAAAATCTGAAGTTTTTAGCAGTTCTGGTTGCACGCCATAGTGAATAGTTAGACTCGGGTGTTGTATTCAAAGATTTAGGAGTCGGTGGCTAGATGGGATGCTGTTTGATCTTTAAAGGATTACTGATGGAAAGCTATGGCGAAAAATAGATACAAATGAAGAAATTTAATAAGGAATACCAAAGTTAATTTGTGTCTGAAAATGAAGACAATTTTAAGCTTTAAGGCACGTACATACATACATACATAATTGGCCATTACAACCCATCAGTTAGGATTACGGCCTAGCTTCTCACACCACTCATGTTGTGTGTTTTAATTATTTACACGAGTGGCGGAACCTACAGTTTAAAGTCGATTCCGAACGACAGATTTTTGAGAAACTTTTCATGGCAATTTTATTTTACTTTCAGAGTTTTGCCAGAAATCTGCTGAGAGGAAGTCGCCGAAGAAATACTTTTAGTATTTTGTTTTGATGTCAGACCTGGGATTTGAACCGCGGCCTTACGTCTGATAAGCCAACACACTACCTACTAGAATACGACAACTTAAGGCACATAGGGCTGTCAAATAGCATTTTCCCAACTTTGCTTTGTTTTTCAGGTTAATTAATCAAGTCTTTCCAGCCAATTAAAGGTTTTTCTAGCCTATCAGAGTCTGATATTAGTGTGGATTGGATGTGAATAATTGGGAGCCTTTCCTTCCTCTTCCCAAGAGTCCAGGTGCAGCCTGATGTGGTTGTTCGTTGTTGATGTTATCAGGTAGCTTGGAAAATGCTTTATTTTATGGAGAATAAAGTCCCCAGATTTTTCTAAGATTTACCATTCAAAAATCGCCATTTTTTGTTCAGCATAATAAAGCACATAAATTAACGAAATTACTTTGAAATCCACTCAAACTAATCAAATGAATCACAACTTTTTTGTTTGTTTTCAAAGATATTTTTTTTAATCAAAAATATAGAAAAAAATAAGTAAATATAAATACGAATAAAATAAAACATCATGCTCGTGATTATGGATTTCAGTATTTATAATCACTTTAAATGAGGTTGAATGAACCCAACGAATTAATTATATTTTTTTTGTTTTGGTTTGTTTTATTTACTTTAAAAAAAATTATTATTTGTTTAAAATGCTGATGCCAGTGAATAAATGTTATGATTATTATTCCACTTAATTTTACTTCATTTCATTCTGTGGCTTGTTTTTTTTATAATTTTATTTATAATTTGTTGTATGAAGAAATAATTATTTGATTTACTTGCGGTTAAAAATAGAAATCAAACATCTTGTCTTCATTAGCCATTTACTTTGAAACACAATTCACCGTTTACCATTGGCCTTATGCTACTATTGACGGTTCTTTCTTTATGGCGCATATATGGTCTTGGTCTTATTAATGACTACAAAAATTAAACTAAAAATAAAACTACAAACAGAATTACAAACAAAGAAAGCATGGAGTATTTTTTTATTTTTGTAACATTTTGATCTTGTAATACAGCAACTAATTGGCATTCTTTGATTTCATTCTGTTTGTTGTTGACCCAATAACACCTTTTTTCATTGCAAGTATAAAGAATGGATGCTCGCAGTATTGTATTTGTATTGCATTTCTTTTCTGTCGCTTTGTATCACTTTGTTCTCGATATTAAATTGCATTGAGAACAATTAGCGTGTTTTTTGTTTTTTTTTTGCTTACTGTATCCAATTGTTTTTAGCATTTCTTTCTTTCTTTTTTCTTTTTCCCCCGTTGTAATTAAACACACTTAGTGTGTCGTTATGGCTTCGAATGCCATTTCTAAGGCGCCATCTGGTATCGTATTTTCTGTTTTGTTTGCGTTTCAGTTTGAACGCAAGTTGCCTAGAACACTTGGGATTACAAGTGTGTCGTAATTTATTCATAATGTTTTAAAGCTCAAATGAGTAGAATGCTTGATTATCTGTTAATTATTTACGGGAGCGTCGATTTGCACTACGTGTGTGTTCTTAGTAAAGATGTATTTTAGAAATCTTTAGTGAGTCCATAAAATGTTTAAAAAAGTCATTTCTACGAGCATATATTTGCTATCGCAGTAGCTATAATAACGTTATCTTCTTATATATATGAATGTGTGTTTATTTGTTTGTGGGTTTGTTTGTTTGTTTGAAGTCTATAGGCGGCTAAACGGCTGGACCGATTATCTTGAAATTTTAACAGTACCTTCCTGTATGTCTGGAAGGAACTATAGGCTACTTTTTATTTTAAAATTTCAAGTAGGCGAGGTGCCACGCCCACATACCCAATAAGTATTTAATTTCATGTATCTCATAAACTGCAACAGCTAGAGTCCTCAAATTTTGTATGGACGACTTTGACGTATGTATGAACAAAATGGGCTGGTTGTCTATAGTGCGCGTGTCACCTCCCATAGTCTATATATATAAAAATGAATGTTTGTTTGTATGTACCTTATAGAATCGTAAACTATGCATTTGTTCATGTTATGATCTGCAGCAAATTTGTTGCGCATGAGCAGACGAAGGTTTCTAAGTTAGTATGACCAATATCCGATAGGTGGCGCCACTGAAAATTACTTAAAATGAATTAAATCGTAAACTGTGCATTCTTTAACAAAGTTGTTGCGCATGCGTCGACGGAGGTTGGTGCGAATAATTTCCGATGCATAGCGTCAATGAAAATCATTCAAAATGAATGACAAGCAATTGGTCGACCTACACCTCAAGCACGGAAGAAAAAAGCATTACGAGCCTCAGAATCGGACGACCATTGAGAATGGAAAATCTTCGAGTATATGCCGACGAGACCCGTTCGCTTGAACCATTTAAACAACGAGAAGTGAGATTAGAAACTGATCCAATGCGTACTACTCAGGCCCGTTCATCTGAATCATCAGGGCAACAGGAAACAAAATCAATAAAATGATTCAAAATTAATTGGACATTTGTGTAATGTCTTTCCTTCAAATTTATTTTAGTTAATGGCGCAGCAACACGCCCAGGGTACAGCTAGTTTATTATATAATATTTATAATACAGTTAGTATGAAGTCGCCGTAGTCTAGTAGGTAGTATGTTCGCTTATTAGACGCAAGGCCACGATTCAAACCCCAGATTAAATATCAAAACGAAATATGAAAAAAATATTTCTTCGTAGACTTCGTCTCAGTAGATTTCTGGCAAAAACTCTTAGCGTAAACATGAAAAAGTTTCTCAAAAATCTGTCACTTGGAGTCGACTTTAAACTGTAGGTCCCGCCACTCATGTATTAAATTAACACACTTGACATAAGTGGTGTGAGAAGCTAGGTCGTATTCTTGATTGAAGGGTTGTAATGGCCAATTATGTATGTGTATACAGTTAGTAGTTTCGAAATATCACTTCAGCCGTTGCTAACTATAAATATAAATTTGGATGTGAATTTTGTGAATTTTGTGAATTTTTTCAAAAATGTTGGCTGTAAAATTTTTCTTTCTCGTAACAACACTGACTAGAACGAATGAACTTTATTTGAGCTGGTTTGCTTGCTTTGTGTTTGAACAAAGTATAGTGCTTCATAAAGGCGCCTTTATGAAACACTATGCTTACAATGTATACTATTTCACAGTCAATAAGCTACTTTTAACACAGTCAATAAGCAATCAGGCATCGGATTTATAGTTGATGCATTGTTTGGTTACTTTGCATATCTACAAAATTTATATACTGTAGTAGAACTGCATACAAACTTTGTATTGATACATTTTGGAAGTCAGCCTATAATTGTTAGTGTATTCAAAACTCATCTCTGGCATCTTGGAAGAAGGAAATATGAACCAAAATAATTCATAATTGGTGATTACAATCCTTAAGTCAGGACTACAAACTAGCTCCTCCTTCTACTTATGTTTTGTATGTGTTCTGGCAAAAGGTATGCCACAAATAAACTTTCAAATTGCCTTTCGGACTCAACAATGATGAATTGTTGGTCTCGCCAGTTGCCACAAGCAACATTCTGAAAAGAGGCTTGTAATATCCAATAATGCAAAGAAATATATTTCATTGTGCAGTGGGGTGCACAAATGTGTACATGTTTGTACTCTGAGAAATTGTAATTGCATAAAAATAAAACTAATAAAGCAACTTCAAAATTTTTTTTATTAGTATTTAGTACTTAACAAAATAATATAAAATTCAAAACTAAAATTATAAAATTCTAAGAAAAAAACCATCAAGAGGAAAATAACTCAGATGTACTCAATTTTGCACCATTTCAAATTTTAGGGAATACGAGTATTTTTATATTTAGTCCAAAGACCCTTGTTATGTAAAACCTCATTTAGGCGACTTGACGTGCTCTCCACCAAATTCAATATAATTTCTTTCGGAATGTTTGTCCATTCTTGATGAATTCGTTGCCAAAGCTCATCTAAATTGGTTGGGGCTGATCAGTACTGTCCCAACCGTCTCTTCGCAATTGACCACAAATTCTCAATTGGATTGAGGTTGGGACTTTGTGCTGGCCACTGCACTAATTAAAAATTTTGCTCACTAAGCCATTCTTTAACGATTTTGGAGATGTGTTTGGGGTCACCACCCTGCTGGAAAAGTACTTCTTGCGCAGGATAGGCGATCTTGTCGACAAAATCGGGAAGATGGGTCTGCAAAATTCTCAAATAATTTTCTTTTTTCATAATGTTATTGATTCTTTGCAGTGGTCCGAGTTGCCACCATGTAAAGCAACCCCATATCTTTCCTTAACATGGTGTCTTTGAATTTTTTCCCCATGGCGGCGTCAGCAATATTGCTTACCATCGGACCGAAAGCGTTTGAATTTTGATTCGTTTGACCAGATCACATGTCTCCAGTCATCCAATGTCAAATTTCTGTGTTCTCTGACACACTTTAACCATGCCTTTACATTTTAGCCGAAAGTGCAGGTTTTTTCTTTTTGACTGCTGAGGTATAGACAATATCTTTAAGAGCTCTACTTGCCGGTTTTCCCGATTGCCACAGAAGCTCCTTTTGGTGTTAACAATTTGTCTCTTTTCATTTTTGTTACCATTAGACGAGCATCTGCATTAGTTAATAGTTTTTTACGATCTCTGACTTGAGGCTTGGGAACAAAAGAACAACGTTTTTGGACTCTGATGACTACTAACTGACTAAATCCAAGTTGTTTACAAAGTTCCCTGGTAGAATAGCCACATCTTGTCAAAGCTACAATACTGTCTTCAGTTGATTTCGAGAGTTTCTTCATTTTTTAATAGAAATGGATTTTTGTTCGATAAGTTGCAAAAAATGTTCGCTCAACGAGATTAAGTAATTAATATTAAACTAATATTTTCTTAAAAAAGTCAAAGTAGTACAAAAACAGCAAAAAAAATAACGCTAGTTTTTGATTTCGTTTTTGCAAACATAACATAAAAAGCAGACGTGCAAAATTGGGTACATGCGAGTTGTTTCTGCTTTGTTTGTTTTATCCTTATTGTTTTTTTTTTATTTTTATTGTTAATCACTAAATGCTAAATAAATGACAAAAAAACTTTTGAAGTTTTCTCTATTATTTTTAGTTTTATTCAATAAAAAGCGTCCATAGTACAAACATGTACTCATTTGTGCTCCCCACTGTATATCTGAACTTACTTGAATTATTGTAAACTGTTGATTTAATTTAATAAAAATGTTGGTATTTTTATTGTAACTAATATTGGATTTAATTTGTTAATAATCTTTTTAAATAATTTTAATTAATTTTAATGCATATTTAGGATTTAACCCAAATATTTGATTTTAAAAAATCGGCGATTTTATGCAAAATTTTTTTTAGTTTTTCATTCATTAAAAAAATAAAAAAATAACAAATTCCGATACGTTTATTAAGAAAACGTCGCATTAGAGGCAATTGCATATTATTTTATTTATTATAAATTGTTTACATATATCTGCTTTATTTTACGTTGGAAGCAAAAACAAAAGACTTAAGAAACAAACCTGTTTATTTAGCATTACAAACGTAAGACATAAGAAACTCCATTTCGTCTCTACACAAAGTTTATTTCAACGTTTTTTTTTTTATAAATTTTTTTGTAGTGGATTTTTATTGTTGTATGTAGTTGTTGTTCTTATTGTTGTGTTTATTGTAATACGCCATTGTAAAATAAATAAATAAATGAATGAATAAATACTTTTAAAATAACCACAACTACTGGTGCTGGTTTGTTGGCTAGCTGGCTGTAAAGACGTCAAAGCACAGCTTTAAACCCAACAAGCACACCTGCATTTAAGATTTGTTGTTTTTCTTCTTCTTCTTCTTATTTTTGCAGCTTTTTTCTCGTTTAGTTGTTAAATAATGTTTATTATTAAAGACATTTTATTAACTAGACTTTAATAACATTAAAGAAATAGAAAAAAAATAGAAAAAATAGAAAAAATTAAAACCAAAGACTGATAAACCAGTTTGTTAAAAACACAATTATAACGGCTAGCGTTTAATAATGTTGAATACTGAAGAGCGTTAGATTTAGGTTCAAAGACCTTCATGTAAAAGATTAGGTCATTTTTTAAGACCTGCTATCTTGGACTGTGTGAAGAAGTGGAGCTAACAAGTACTCTTTCTTGGTCCGTTTGTTGTCCATCGCTTGCATTGTGTTTTCATATTTGAAATAAATTAAAAAACCTCATTTCATTTTATTCGCTTTAATAAAGCATTTTAGCATCTTATGGCTTTGCTCGCATAGAGGCAAATGTAGGTTTTATTTTATTGTGTTTGTTTTTGTTTTTGTTTTTGTTTTCTAACTTTACGTCACTACCATTTTTGGCGTCTATTTGTCTCTTATTGATTTCTATAGCAGTGGGTTCAATGGTTGTTTGCCTGACTGTTTGCTAGCTGACAGTCACTTTGGCTAGTTGCTACTGCTGTTGCTTTATTTGTTATAATTGCACTCTGGCTTAAAACAAACATTTATTGCAACTATTATCGGCTCAAATACCGATTACCAATACCACTACCTATTGCTTTAATGAAATCAAATCCTTGTTAAGTAAAAAGCAGCACAAAAAATTAATTTTTTAAATGCAAAATAATTAATAAAAATTCAATAAAAAAATACGAAAAAAATTCCTCTTTCAAGACACATTAACTAGTTTCCTTTAACACTATTGCATGGCTCTATACACATTGCAACATTGTTGCCTACTTATGTTGTACTTGAAGTGTCATCTTGTTGGCATTAAGATTTTGCCTGCCATCAACTTATCGATGGCCAATATGATTACGTAGTTTTTTTGCTCTTCTCTATCATATACCGGTATTTAGAATCTGTATCGTTAATTAGTTTTTTTTCCTGATAAAAATCTCTAGCCGGGAGTTCTTAGTATTTAAGTTATACTGTTCGATGGGTATTGATTGCCAAAGCTGTCAATGCTTGGCGTCTTGGACATGTGTATTAAACTGTTGTTCCTTGTCAAGCAGCATACAATGTGGTTTCATTAACATTTTTCAATCTCTTCTTCATATCGCCTTAATTGATATGGAATTGGTTTTTAGTTTAAATTGAATTAAAGCCTGTTCATTGAGGCATTTACGTGGGCTTGAGTTATCTGAATGCTACGCTGTGACAAACACAACATCAAGGAAAATGTGAAGAAGATTAAAATTCAATGAAATTCAATGAACTCTTAAAGTATCGCACAAAATGGAAAACAAAGGCATTTAACTGTTTTCCAATGTCCTTCCAGAACAGATGCCGATTCCGCGTACGTTGTAAAAGATGAAAATTACGCGATGGGCATAATTTGTTGAGCACTGCAAGTTTGGGCTGAAACTTTGCAACGTTACCATTACCTTTGTTACTGTCATGCTCTGTAGGAGTTTTTACTTCATCTCGAGTATCTCAAGACAAGTTACTATCAGGTTTGGTCGATTTTGTTAAGGGTTATATACATACATACATAATAGGTCATTAACACGCTTCTGTCAAGATTACGACCTTGCTTCTCACACCACTTATGTTGTGTGTGTTAATTTTATCCATAAGAGGCGGAACCTACAAATTTTTTGAGAAACAATTTTTATTTATTTTCAGAGTTTTTCCAGAAATCTGCTGAGAGGAAGTCGCCGATGAAATATGTTTTATATTTCGATTTGATCGAGATGAACCATGACCCCAAGTCTAATAAGCCAACACCCTACCTACTAGACTACGGCAACTTTAGTTAAGTGTTATGCATTCCGTAATTTATAAATATGCTCTGATTTGTTCAGGCTGCGAAGAAATCAAAGCGTTTTTGGCACTAGGACTGTCGGGGACTGTGCCATCCTCGAAATATTGGGATCTCGATGTCACAAAAAGTACTCCATCGTTACGATGTCTTTACCGCATGCCTTGCATTCATCATTTTCTACCATACGGATACGGTACATGGATGGCGAAGTGTCCTCAGAGTACGCCCATTAGCATGCTCAAGTCACACTTATTTGGTTTTAAAATACTCATGGTGCTCTACTCAATAGGATCGCACCAAAGTATTTTTTTAATTCTTCCGTCTATATCAGTATTCAACAATAGTCGATGTTACGTTTCTTCACCCTCTCTGAGCTTGGTCTTTAATGCACTGTAAGGCATTGGGTTATCAATGGCTACAGTATGTAATATTAGCCAAAATATTCGCTTTCTTATTCCCTATCACTCCATAATGACTTACTTAATCGGTCATTACAACATTGTAGTGAGGTTTACAGTTTAGCGTCGACTACGAATGACGAATTTCTGAAAAACTTTTCATGATAACTTTTTCTCTTTACCCTCAGGGTGTTTGCCAGAAGACTGCCGAGTGGAAGTTGCCGAAGGATATATTTTTCAATATTTCGTTGAATTCGATCGAGATGTCTGGGTTAGGGTTTGAACCGGTGACTCACATGTAATAAGCCTACACTCTACCTACCAGACAACGGCGAATCCAACTCTATAATGACCTTTAACGCATATATACCGTTCCACGCCTGGGATAATTGTTAATCGATTTTTTACATTCCACGACCGTCTTTGATGCTATATTCTTGGATGTTATTGCCGTGATTATCATTTAACTATATGTAAAGATATTCAAATCCCTATGCATTAAGCTTACCAAATGAATACTAGTCCAGATCAACAATTCCCTGACCCCAAGTAACTCCATCTGAAAAAACGAATTATGGTCCTGTAGCCGGAGGCAAAATTTTAGTTTCTGGTGCTTCTATATAGAGGACCAGTGCCGTCTTATCTCCGCGTTGAGAGTCATCCATCTCTGTGGGTTTCTGTGGCTTAGATCGGTTTGACCAAGAAATTCAATCTGTTTTTGTACTGGATTAAGAAAGTTAAATTTTTAAGGTATCACAATTAATCATAGGATCTTAGAGTGAATATGCGAGGTAAGTTTTCAAACATCCTGTGCAACTTAAGCTAATTTAACCACACCTTGATAAAAAAAAAAACTTCATGGAGAAATGGTTCATTTCATACATATTTTTTGATAAACAATCCATGTATTTCTCGGGCATTCTTTTTAATCGGAGAAGTACAAAATTATATTCGGCTCTACCAACTGTGTGATTATGAACGAGAAAATGTCGCTTAACTTACCAAAGATGCAAACCATTAGTGAGAGTCATACGAGAGGTTTTTAATTTGAAACCCTAATACTAGATTTTCTTCAAAGAAAGAAAACAAAAATATAATCGAAAAAATCTTATGCACTGTGAATCCTAAATTAACCCGTACAAATTGCGTGTATCCGGTTGCTGTACATAGATTCCTTTTTAAATTCCATATGAAGTGGAGTTACACCCTCACAGCTGGTTTTACATGCATACACACTTGCGAATGCATATTATTTTGTCATTGCAATCAGCATTTATAAGTACGCATGCATGCACTGATATGCCATAACTCACCGTTGATACCCAGTCAAAGCCACCAGAAAAATAAAAAAAAAACCTAAAGGAGTTGAAAAGTTATGCATTTAAAGCCAAATATATTATGCAATAATGGCCAGCAAACCGATTTGCATTTTAACGTAAAACAATTTCTAGATTTTCATTTCATTTTGGCTACAATTTACAATTTTCGTTATCTTTTTTGCATTAACAAAATATCTTTGGACTGCAAAACACCAGCCTATAGTGAATGCGTAACGCATTCTTTATGAGAACTTTTACTTATTTTTTGTCGTCCAGACTTGGACTTGGACGGGTCTATTGTTTTCGTTTTCTTTCTGTTTTCCCTCTACAGTTTCTTTGCCATGTTATTGTACAACATGAGCCTTCTGTATACATATGTACGTACATATATTGGATCATTTATGGCAAAAAAGTGTGATAAATCAGTCTTGTTTCGTATTCCATACGAATTCATTGCATTTCGTTTGATTTTGATTTTTAAGCCAAAACGAAATGAAAAAAACAAATAAAATGCTCAACATTTGACTGTATGACTGGTGGTATGTATGTATACAAGAGATGGAGTTGATAGATTTTTTTGTTTCTTCAACAACAAGCATTTCTATGTTTTATTGTTATTTGAAAATAAAAACAATTTATGGTCATTTAGACAATTATAATAAATCAATTGATAGTAGCTGATGATAGGAGCAGGGCTGGTAGTTGAGCGAACTATTAGAATTCTAATTTGTAACATAAAAACGTTATTAATGGGCCTCCTTTAAAAAAATTTATTACAGTTTAGCTCATAAATTTAGAGGAAATTTAAGGCAAAAACTGAAGAGAATACAGAAAATTAGTTTTTTTTTCCTATTTTTATTGCACCAGTATTGGTTAATTTCAGAACCATTGTTCTGTGTAGGGCAAGACAGACCACAGTAATTATACAACACAGGCCGCAAATTTTAAAATCTCAACTCTGTTTATTAAATTTGATTTGTAAATGGTTTTCTATTGCGTACGACTTTACTTTATCGTTACCTAATATGTGTAAACATTAACTTTATCCTTATGTACATACACCTTTGTGGATTTGGTAAACCTAGAAGTTCTCCAAAAGCTTCCGTCTTTCATCCGCAGAGACTTTGTGAATTTCTGGTTCATTCAACATGTGCGCTTCTTGAAGATATCAATGCGATTTGAAGAGAGAAGAAGAAGACTGATACTGAGTGGTCTTCGCTGTCTAGTAGGTAGTGTGTTGGCTTTTTAGACCAGAGGCCACGGTTCAAACCCCAGGTCGGATATCTCGAACAAAACGAAACATGAAAAATATTTTGGCGACTGCCCCTCAGCAGATATCTGGCAAAAACTCTGAGATTAAAAAAAAAATTGCCATGAAAAATTTGTCGTTCGGAGTCGACTTTAAACTGTAGGGCCCGCCACTCATGTATAAAATTAACACAAACACAACATAAGTGGCATGAGAACCTAGGTTGTAATCCTGACTGACGGGTTGTAATATCAATCACGAGCGTATGTATGTGATATCTGGCGTTTCTTAAATTTATTAATGCAATTTTAAGAGGATGTTTGAAACGAACTAAAGGTATTGTTAGTGTGGGATGCAATAGAGCACACATCTTGAACCGCTGAACTATGCAATTGACAAGTGTGAGCTCTCACACAAATTATACAATATTTACGTCAAATTGAATAAACTGGCGGTAGAATCGAAAGTGCAGGTTTTAAACGAAACCCCTTAGAGGCATTGGAAATGAGAAATTAAATAAGATCTGCGAGCTACTTATGTTATCAACGAATTATGCAGCGAGTTACAGAATTTTAATGCTTGGAGAATGCGGTCACCGAAATGGTGTCACTCTTAAATGTTTAAGAAATTGGAAATCCAATTAGCCAGAAACAAAAATACACTTTATTAAGGCTATGATATGTACGTATTTCTTTAGAAATGCCAATCTTGGTTCCAAACTGAATTGGTTCGAAGCACAGAGTGTCTATTAAGCAAAGCTTAAGACAAATTCTTAAAAATATCTGGTCTAAATCTAAAGGAAGTCAACGTCATAACTTTATATTGAAATATGTCCTATGCTCTATTTTACAACCCGCATGGTAGTAAAAAAGAAACCCTGAAGGCGAGGAAACTACTAGAGAAGATCAACGTTGCAAGAAGTTACATTTGGGAGGTACCTTCAACAATTTTAAGGAACTTGGCGATATTATGAATGGTCGGCAAGATGGAGACAAATTACAGCTAGGCTATGTTCAATTGAGACAGACATACAGTGTACAAGAAGTGCCGATTGAGCTTATTAACAACGGAAGGACATTCAATCCTATTGTTCGTTGTAGTATGCCTCAATGGATTTAACTAAAATTATAAATTTCTTAAATTTTTACGCAGCACTTATGTATCCATGACTTTAACTTACTCGTTTTTGTTTTGGATGTCAATGTGTATTCTGTGTACTTTGAAAATATTTTTTCTATTTGGAACAATCTGAAAATTAACTTATTTCCGGTATTATTCGTATGTTTTTGTCAGGAAAATATTTCAACGAATCAAATTATCATCAAATTAAATACTATTTCCAATGTTTCTTTGTTCTATTCGAATGCTAGAAATGGAAGACCATATCACTCTATAAACCTTTAGACATTTTTAATTCAAGTGTTAAATATGTTTTTCTATACTACATTGCTCCCTAAAGATAGGTAATAATGCATAGAGGATGCACGCTTTAAACACAAGTGCAACTAGAATTTAGTTCCTTCTATTTTTCTAATTACCCTTGTCTATTTTTCTTATCTACTCCCTATTCATTTTTTAATGAGGTAAGTTTTCTAATATTGGCTTTTAATTTGAAACCATTTTCTTAATTGTGTAGGTTAGGTTAGTTTAGGAGATGCTTGCCTTTCACAGGCAAGTCTATTCGGTGGCCTATATGGCTCATTGTGTTACCCAGTGTGAGGTAAGCACCCTTGGCATTATTCGTTAGTGGTTTGTTTGAATCCTTCAGATGAAACCGGTCATTTCCCTCAGAGGCACACTCGCCACTTCTAAAGTTCTACCACCCAAAAACCGATGACTTCTGTTCTGAAGTGCAGGGCACTCGCATTAAGTGTTGCACCGTTTACGTTTCTTCCACATCATGGCAGCTTCTGCAGTAGCCCTGGTGGAGCCGACCGAGCCTGTCATCGGAACTGCCAATAACACAATGATCCGTTAGCATTTCTTTTAGAATACAATGCATTGACTGTTGAACTCAAGTAGTCCCCTAATTCTCCAGCTGTTCACTGCTGGACACACCAGTTGCGAAATATGGACCACCTACAGTTTCTTGATTTTCATGCTGCTTTTTCCAATTTGAAAAAGTATTCTTGTAGGGCCTCATACATATATCTCCTCTATCGTCGCCTCCTCAGACATCTCCGCTCCCTTCGTGCCTTCGCCTTTTCATTTCCTTCTACGCACCAGAGAGGCCTCTCCAGTAGAGGCGTGTGTTGTGTTGACATATGTGGTGTAGAGAGTCCATGCAACTCCTGACGCGATTTGAATTGACGAGATGGTATCCCAGCATTTTGATTGCTGCTTGACTGTCCACACTTATGATCAAGGCCTCCGGTTTCAACCATACGAACAGCTTTTTCAACAGCAAAAATATGCGCCTGGAATACGCGGGCCTGGTTAAGTAAAATGTATGAACCGTTCAATGAAAGTTTATCGAAATAGACCCCAGCTCGAATACCACATTCAATTTTTCAGCCATCGGTGAAGATCGTTATATCACCTTGAACGATGACTGCTACAGCAAACCAATTTTTCCTGTGTGGAAGTTTGAGTCTTGTATGTTAGTCTGAAAACAATGTCTGGTACCATAAAGTCACATCTCAAACCTGTTTGATTCCCTTCTGCTTTATGCATTATTGAAGGGTGGCTCAACATACATGGCCTAAGTATCCTCAATGCAGTTCTAGCCGCCACGTTCTTAATTGTGTTATTCCCATTAATTTTCTGGCATTCTGACTATGTATACAAGCAGTATATTTTTTTTCTCAAATAAACTTACCACAGAAGAACACAAAGTTTTATTCTATTGAAATACAAAGAGGCACCTGTAGCCATGCGTCTATTATTAATAAAAATATTAATAAAAGAAAGAAGAAAAAAAATCCACGCGTAAATAAATAAACACGTTAATAAATAAGTAAAAAAATACATTAATTAACGACGTGTGAGTCTTTTAAGGCTAAGGTTACTAACAAAACAGTCTTCAGTTTCTAATAAAATGCACTGCATGATCATAATTTCAAATATTGTCACACATGTAGGGAGAGTTCTTTCTTTCTTTTCTTAAATGAAATGAATAGAAATGTAATGAATAGTAGAAAAAGAAAATAACATCTGTACGTATCAGAAAATCACATACAACATGACAATTGTACTTTGAACTGTCCAAAGTGTCAATGTTTTAAAGTCAATGCGTTCATTTTAATTTCTTATTTTAAATCCATTCAACGACTTGTTCTTTTTTTTTCTCAACTTCTGTTGCTTTTGAATATATTTTCTGTGCAATCAGTATTTATCAGAGGATAGTATAACCATGTTGAGATTTATTAATTGTTGAGTTATGCCTTGAATATTTAAAATCTATCTTTAGATCTCTCTCTCTCTATCAATTTAGACATTTTTTATATTTTTTTTATTACTTTTTTGTAATTCGAATACTCGTAGGGCGTGTCTTTTTCCTTATGCTTATAAATCAATTAAATAAAGGGGGTCTTAAAAGACAATGATTTGATATTTGTGGAATGAAGGTTTTCTTTCAAGCTGCAATAAATTGTTTTTTAATTGTTTTCCATACACTTTGTTTGGTTTATGAAATCAATTAAATTAAAGTAAACAATGGAATTGGTATTGATATTGCCAGGCTAATGGAATTCTTTTTTATATTCGCATATGAGCCTGATGAAGTAAAGCGTTGTAAATTTTTAATTCATTTTTAACTAGTCTTGGCCGATATGTGGCCGAAAGTTTTAACGGTAAAATATGCCTGGTCTTATATTTCGGATGATTTTCATCACACGGCTGTGATCATCTGACTCAAAGTTTAATCGCCGCTTATGATCCTGTTACAGTACTTTGGCTGTGTTTGGCCGTATTTAACAAACAATTTCAAGCGCATCGGTTTGTCGTTAATTGGGTTAAATTGGCTATAAATCATAGCTCACTTGGGTCTTAAAAGTGTTTAACTTCTCCACCGTTGAAATAGTTTTATAAAAAAAATGTTATTCAAATTTACTTTGACTACACAGATTCTGACCTAATCTGCAAGAAAGATGTACTTTCACTAGTGTTCTTATACGCAATTCCAGCTATTGCAGAAGTTGTTTCGGGGTATTTCAACTTATTCTAAACAGAAGCTTTCTATTAGCTTAAGTTTTCCTAGTTAGGCTGTTAATAGACTTATACTTTCAATTCCATTGGAGATGTGCTCAGTGAAAAAGTCTGCCAAAAGATATAAACGCAGCTCGAGAATCTTTGAAAAGACTTCATTGTTTTCTCATACTACAGTTATGGTGTGTAACCCAAAACACATAATTATTGTCGTAATCTAAACTCGGTTCCTTTGTCATCCACGGAATATATTCAGAACAAGCTCTGATGCTTAAATGGAGTAATCCTGCCTTTTGTTTTAATTAATTGATAAAGATTAAGAAATATTACTCTATTCAAAGATATATGATTATAAGAACACTTATTTAAGAACATTTTATGTTACCCGCTTTGAAATTCAGTATGAATCTCTACATCTGCATCTTAGTACCTGCAGGGGCTTGTACTTCTAAGTACACTTAGAACGTTATAGAATGGAGGCGTCGATATTTTCTTTACCAAAGCAACATCTTTGAGCAGCATTCATGACATCTTTCTTCTAAGAAGTGTCTGTTTTTGTTATCCGTCCAGCACTTTCAAAGAAAATTTGTTTTATTACAGTGTCTGTCTCATTTCAGAAATCTCTAACAATTTGAAATATGAAAAAAAAATTTCCCTTCCGGGACTTCCTCTTAGTAGATTTCTCGCAAAAACTTTGAGAGTAAAGAAAAATGTAAAGTTGCTCACAAATTTGAATTTCGGAGTCGGCTTTAAAGTGTTGGTGACGCCACTCATTTACAAAATTAACTGCGATCCTGACTGAAGGGCGATTGTATGAATAATTATTTATGTATTTACATATATAAGGCAATGGCTCTCTTCAGTTCTTTAGTACATCTACAGAATTAAGGAAGCTTTTGTCATGACTTTAGTTTGAGTCTTAAAGATAGAATAAAAGAAATATTTATTTTTTTTTGTGGTACTCGTGAAGGAACATAAAGCAAAGCATTCCCAATTCTTCTTATTATTTTTGTTCTTGTCATCAGTTATTCTTCTGCCATTTATCTGCCACGGTAAGTTCATATGTTGTTGCTGTAGCCTTGGGGAGCATTCGCTAATTGAGTCCTGTTTTTTCTCAAAAATTGGAGCTGCTTACGACGATTGTTGTTGGGGTAGCAGGTCAAGAAGCATACATACATATGTACATAATACGTCATTACTACACTTCAGTCAGGATTATGACCTAGCTGCTCTCATCACTTATGTTATGTGTGCGAAAATTTTATACACGTGTGGCGGGATAGAAGGTTTGGAGATTTTAGAGAAACTATTTCTTGGCAATATTTCGTTTTATTGGAGATGTCTGACCTGGAATTTAAAAGAGGCTTCACGTCTAATAAGCCAACACACTACCTACTAGAAGCCTTTAATTTTATAAATTCAAAAACCTTATGAACATGCGAGTATTTTATTCGTTACACCACGCCAACTCTAATGACTAAAAAAACTCGTTACAAGGCTCGAGAATTGACTGCAGAGATCAAATACAATAATTTTCCATAAAAGTACATAGCAATACATCCGAAAAAATCCAGCATTATTCTTATGAAATGGATTTACATTTCGGAAACTTACGGTCATCTACAGAATACATACATACATACATAATTGGTCATTACAACCCTTCAGTCAGGATTACAACTTAGTTTCTCACACCACTTACGTTCTGGGTGTTAACATCATGTTAAAACATGAGTGGCGTGACCTACAGTTTAAAGTCGACTCCGAACGACAGATTTTTGAGCAAGTTTTCATGGCAATTTTTTATTTACTCTCAGAGTTTTTGTCAGAAATCTGCTGAGATTAGAAATACAAAAGAATGAATACTTTTTGTATTTCGTTTTGATGTCAGGCCACGTCTAATAAGCCAACACACCAGACTACGTCGACTTTATATCTATATTTATCTATAGAATAGGTCTTTTGGAAACTACGTTGCCTATCGTTGAACAGATTGTACTTGGCATGATGGTAGTTCGTTATAATTTCCATCAGTATTACCAGTAAAAGGTCCATTATTTGCAAAAACTTCAATGAAAAGTTTCCATTCTCGTCATTTTGGTCTGGTCGAGGATATCCAGTAACTTGTGTGAAATTGCCAGATATTAAGATAAACTGAACGGCAATAATTTTAAACAAAAAGGTGTAAAAAGTAATAAAAATCATTTAAATAAATTTTTTTTGAAGAATTCAGTGACACAGGCTTGGTTTATTTTTTTTTGACACTTCAAAATAATAAAAAATTTTATTTAAAATTTTATATACATTTACATTTTTTTTAATTTTAATTTTTTCTGCTATTATTTAGAATTATCACCATCAAGTTAAATTTTATGGCCAAAAGAGTTATAAAAATTTTTTAAAAATTTTTTGGGTTTTTTTCCGTTTTAATCTATCAAAAATTAAATTTTTTTCATTTTTGAAAACCTACCGCAGTTTATGAGCGCGGGCATTGTTGCTTGTTTCTCTGATAATCATGACTATGATGTCTGTCTAGTATTTCTTTTTTTGTTTTGTTTTTTAACAAAAAAATATTTTTTTATTAAAAGGTTTTATCTTCATTATGGGGTCTTAAATGTATTTTTTTTCTCCTTTTTGAATATCTCATGTAATACCTGAGGCCATAAGAAAATGTTCATGATATTTTTCGGTGTCTTGTGTTGCTGATACTGAGTATTGCGTAAAACATTATGTGATTGTTGCCTGCCTAATCCATTCAAGCGTATGGTAATCGATATGCAGTTTATAGCCACTCAGCCAGTTATGATGAACTCTGTAAGGAAATTATATTTATAAATGTGTGTGCATAATCAAAATTATCATTTTTAATATTTATTTTTAATTAATTAAATATTAAAAATATTAAATGATCAATTTTCCAATCATTATATAAAAAATTATGAAATTAACATGCAATTCCATCGATTGCAGTTTTGTTTAACGAGAAAAGGAAATGACGAAATGTGATTTTAATTTAATTTAATAAGACAAAAAGGCTATGTTTAAGTCGTTGAATCGCATGGTAAAATATTTAAGCAACTAATAACATTTTTTTTTTTTTTTTTTTTTTTTTTTTTTCATATATTTATTTGCAATCTATTTTAATACAATAATAAGCAAATTGAGTAACAAAAATAAAAAATAATAAAAAAAATAAAAAAAATAAAAAATGACATTAGTATTAATCTCCAATGAGACTAACAAAGAAGGATATTAAAATAATTAATAATAATAATAATTTTTTAAATAATATTTACATATTTACATTTTTTTTTATTTTCTAAATGGTAGGTCTAGAACATGAAACCTTTTAAGCCTTACAATTTCCTCACTTTCATCTAGTAAAGTAATCGCTAGAGTGTTACTATGGTTACTAAGTCTGTCAATATATTTCCTACTAAATTTGTTGATCTCATTTTTAACTTTAGATATTCCTAAATCTTTATGAATATTATCGTTAGTAATAAACCAAGGAGCATCTAATATCATTCTTAGAGTTTTAGACTGATAACGCTGCAGAATTTCAATATTCGAATTGCTCGCAGTTCCCCACAACTGTATTCCATATGTCCATATGGGTTTGAGGATAGTTTTGTAGAGCAACAGTTTATTATGCAAACTTAGCTCAGATTTTTTGCCAAGTAACCAATACATGCGTTTTGTTTTTATATTAAGCTGTTCTTTTTTGCTTTTTATATGGTCTTTCCAAGTTAATCTTCTATCAAGATGCATTCCAAGATATTTCACACAGTTAGAGTTAGGTATTTGTTCGCCATTTAGAAAAATTGAAGGACAATCGCCTTTTCTTAATGCAAAAGTTATATGCACCGATTTATCAGGATTAACACAAATATTCCATTTTTTAAGCCATATTGCTATGCTATTTATATAGTTTTGAATTACATTCGATGCTTCTGTTGGACAATCATTATTTGCAATTAATGCTGTATCGTCGGCATATGTGGCAACTGTAACATCTTCCATAAAAGGCATATCTGATGTATATATAGTGTAAAGAACAGGGCCAAGTACACTGCCTTGTGGAATTCCAGCTTTTATTTCACATATATCCGAAACAGAATTGTTGATTTTAACATAAAAATAACGGTCATTTAAGTATGATTTAAGAACTAAATAAAAAGGTGCAGGTAGAAGTAATTTTAGTTTGAAAAGAAGACCAGGATGCCACACTCTGTCGAATGCTTGCTTTACGTCCAAAAAAACTGCAGAACAATATTGTTTCCTCTCTAAGGCATTTTGAACAACATTAACAATGCGATGGCATTGTTCAGGCGTACCATGCTGATGACGAAAGCCAAACTGATATTCCGGAATGATATTTTTATTATTTAAAATTGGCTGAAGTCTTTTCAGAAAGATTTTCTCAAATATTTTTGAAAAAGTGCACAATAAACTTATAGGTCTATAGGAACTTATAATGTTTTCTGGTTTATTCGGTTTAGACACAGTTATAATTTCCGCACATTTCCATTGTACGGGGTAATAATTTAGCCTCAATATTGAGTTGTAAATAAAAGTTAATAGGAGTATAGCTTTTTTTGGTAACATTTTTACGTATTTCACTCCTATTTGGTCATATCCAGGCGCTTTTTTAACGTTTAGTATTGATATTTCTCGTTCAACTTCTTTGGGGGTTATATGACTGATAGGCAAATCCATTTGGCAGGGACTATCCAAAAACTCATTAACATAGTTTTGATCACTATCATCATTAAAAGAGAATGGCTGAAATGTTGACTCCAAATATTGTGAGAATGCTTGAGCTTTTTTGAGGTCCGATTTACACCAAGTACCGTTTATATCTTTTATTGGTACATTTCTTTTACTGGGTCTTTTTAAATATTTTGTTGCATTCCATAGTTTATGTTCAGAATTTTGATTGTAACCAATATTTCTTAGATAATTACTTACTTGGTCGTTTTTATATTCACGTAACTTTCTTTTCAGTCCTTTATTTGCTCTGTTAAGTATTGTTTTATTTAGTAAGGTTCTCGTTCTTTTCCAATTTCGTCTCAAACGTCTCTTATCTCTAATCATTTCCCTTATTTCCGCAGAAACCAAAACCCTATTTCGGTTATTAGCAACAGCTTCATTCCGTGAAGATAAATATGCAGCTTCATGGATGAGATTTGTAAAATTTTCAACGACATTATCTATATCAACAGCTTCTTTCAATTTTATTTTAAGATTTATATTTTGCTCTAACCAGTATTTAAAGGAATCCACGTCAATATGTGTTAATGTTGCTTTATAATTTCCATTTGTTTGTAAACATGTATCATAATTTACTATCAAGGGCGAGTGATCAGAGCTTAAATCATCCGAGTCTAAAATATTCAACAAGTTACCTGGAATACCGGAGTAAATTACAAAATCTAATAAGTCTGGAATTTTTCTTGGATCACTTGGCCAATATGTAGGTCTTCCAGAGGTTAAAATTGAAAAATGATTATCGATTACATTTTTATAAAGTTCTTTTCCCTTTGGGTTGGCAAGTCGGGAACCCCACCAAGGATGTTTGGCATTAAAATCGCCGCCAACAATGAATTTTGTACCAAGGGTTTCAAAAAAGTCTTGATAATCATCATATTTAACATTATGTCTGGGGGGAAAATAAATTGAATATATTGATATATCATTGTTATTGCAATTTATTCGTATTCCGGCAGCCTGTAGATGAGGTTTCTGATAATCATCTATGATAGTATATTTTATTGACCTTTTTACTAAGATTGCTGAACCTCCATGAGCTCTATTTTCAGGGTGATTACAAGGAATTAGGTCAAAGCCATTTATATTGAAATATGTTCTATCGGTAAGATGTGTTTCAGATATAAGAAAAATGTCGATATGATTAATATTTATAAATGTTTCAATTTCTTCTTTGTGGTTTGGTAGACCGTTGGCGTTCCATATTGCAAACCGTAGATTTATTTGCATAATTTGGATACTAGCATGGTAATCATGTTAAGGAGATTTGTTAACATGGATTCGATTCGATCCATTGTGTTGGAATTAATGTTTTCAGAGTTATTATTTCTCACTACTTCAGAATAAGATAGATTGTTATTCTGTTGGCTGTTTCTCTGGTAATTATTATTAGAGTTAAATTGAGGAAATTCATTCGAATTGTCTGGGGCATAGTTGGTTTGTCGGTTGCGAGTAGTTTGTCGTTTAGCAATTAATTTCTGATATATTTGACAACCTTTGTAATTGGCAGTGTGACTTTTTAGGCAGTTAATACATTGAGCTGGCGAATTTAAGTCTTTTTTGCATTCTGCAGTTGGATGACCAAGACCACACTTAACACAATTAAAAGGTCTCTTACAATAAGTCTTTGTATGGCCAAAAAGTTGGCATCGGTGGCATTGAACAATGTCGTTTATTTTTCTAGGTGCTTCAACTGTAATGATAGCATTGTTTAAGTGTCTTAAATTATAAATGTCCTTATTATTCTGTTGAGGATCGAGATCAATATAAAACATTGGCAATGATACTTTGGTCAATCTACTTCGCACGTTAGTAACATTACGAACTTGATGTCCTAGGCATATTAGTTCGGCCTTGATGTCCTCAATAGGAGTAGAATGGTGAAGTCCCTTTATAACAACTCTATATGAACGATCTTGTTTCAATTGATATGTATGAAAACCTATATTTCGACTTTCTAAGTATTTTACTAAGGTTCTATATGAATCAACCGATTTAACCATAAGTCTGATTTGATTATTTCTTAATGATTTATAACTAAAATTATCTTTTGAAATAATATTACCTATATTACAAATCATACTATTAACATCAACTACATCTGGTATGTATAATAATAATAACATAGCCTATTTAATATACCATATGCCGGGAATATGAAAAGAAAATTTAATTTCAGCCTCTAAGCAGAGTTGGCATGAAAATTTAAACAAAATACGACATTCAGTTTTTGTTTGACAGTCATTGATAGCAGAGTTTCTGGTTTAGTAGGATACAAATTATTCCCTTTACTCACTCAATTTCGCTGGATTTAGTGCCTTGTGTTGATATAACGATCTCCATCGATGGCTCAAAAATGGAATACGCAACTGGATCTGGGGTATATTCCGATAAACCGGTACTGGTATTTCAGGCGGAGATTTTCCAACAAGCTGCACGCATGGTTGAAACCGGGGACCAAACTTGATCATATGTGTTCAAAGTCAAGCAGCAATCAAAGCACTGGCATCCCATCTCGTCAAATCAAAGGGCTAAGGAGTTGCATGGACTCTCTATGCCGTGTACGTCGACACACTACCTACATTTAATAGGTTCTGGTACACTGTGGCATAGAGAAAAATGAAAAAAGCGGAAAATCTGGTACGGAAGGGATTGGAGATGACTCAGGAAATTGGAAAAAGCAGTATGGAATTCAATAAACTGTGGGTGTTCCGATATACCTGGTTGTCGTATTTCAAAATTGCTGTATCCAGTAGACAGACAGCGGCAGAACCAGGGAACTACTTGAGTTTGACAATAAAACGATTCGTATTCTAACATTATAAAGGGATACTGCACTATTGGCAGTTTCGCTGACAAGCTCGGTCTACCCACCAGGGTTACTGCAGAATATGCCATGATTTGAAGGAAAGGGAATCGGTGCAACATTTTTTATGCAAATGAATTTTGAAGACCTGGGCGCAGAACTGGACGGTTTAATTCGTAGTTGTGGTTCAAACCCATCACTATAGGATCTCCAGTAATCAATCCCTAGGTCAGACATCTTCAAAAAACGAAATATGAAACAATATTTCTTAGGCAACATCCTTTCAGCAGATTTCTGGCAAAAACTCTGAGAATAAATAAAATTCCTATGAAAAGTTTCTCAAAAATCTGTAGATCTGAGTTGACTTTAAATTGTAGCTGCCGTCTCTCACGTATAAAATTAACACACACAACATAAGTGGTGTGAGAAGCTAGGTCGTAATTTTGAGTGAAGGCTTGTAATGACTAATTGTCTATGTTTGTATGTATATTTTTCAATAAATAATCAATAGCTCCGCAACCCAACGGAAGATACCAAAAACTTGTTTGCTGAGAAATTTTGTATACTTTTGGCATCGATCACCAGGCATTAAAAGGTACTCACATACTTCGGTATATTTCTGTAACGGTCATGGGACTTTATTGTTTCAGGCCTGACTTAATGTCAAATGCGTACAGTCTTCTCCATTATAGCATGTTCTGCATGAGGCTTTAATATGTTTGGCGAAACTTTTGTTTCTCTGAAATGCTTTAATCATTAAACATCTGGCTTTTAAATATTTTTTTTCTTGTATAAATGAAATGCTTACGGAATTAATATTTCAAAAAAAGATGACCGTGATTTGCTACAAGCGGATCTTCATTAAGTCTAATAAATCTAATGGAATAACATTTTAACCACAAAATGTCAAACAATTAAAAATTAAAAACATAAAAAAATTTAAAATAAAAACGCAAAATAAAGCAAGTAAGTCCAGCAAGACACAGACTCCCTCTTACTACCTGTTTCGAAAGCAAACTTTGAAGAGTAAAAAAAAACACTAAAAATTATTATCTCATGTACGAAAATAAACTTGTTCTTACAGTGAATACAGAGAATAACCACAAAGAAAAAAATCTCTTCAAAACCTTTAAAATAGCTTTTGTGCAGCTCAATATAGAATCAACCGGATAAACAAAAACCTCAAAAACATGTGAAAAATAAAACGTTTGTTTTTGTTTCAATATTAAAAATGCAAAAAAAAATACAGGAGACTGAAAATAAAAAAAATGTTGCAATTATTTCAGCGATAAAGTAAAAATTGGGTTAACTTTTTATTTCAATTTAATGTAAAAAAAAGAAATAAGAACCACTTATTCAGCTCAAATAACATTTCAGTTCAAGAGAAAAAAGGGAAAGAAAAAGAGAACACCATCAAACAAAAAGAAAACAAAAAACAAAATAATAAGACTAAAAAGTCAGCAAATAAGAAAATAAAATAAAAAGTTAAAAACAATGACATACAAAATTTGACCGAAGATATTGTATAAGAAATGCATCGAAATGAATCGCAAAAAATATAAACGATATTAAAAGGAAAGGCTAAATTTAAAAGCTTCATTAAAGTAAATATTCAGAAATGAATGAATTTTTTTTACACTCACATAAAAAAGTTAGAAATTAATGTATACTACTTACATATATGCATACATACATACATACCAAGTTTGTCATTACAATCCTTTTGTCAGAATTACAATCTAACTTCTGGCATCACTTATGCTGTGTGTGTTAATTTTATACAAGAGTGGTGCCTAAATTTGGAAGTCGATTCAGAAAGAAAGATTTTTGATTCCCAGAAATCTGCAGTGAGACAGTCGTTGAAGAAATATTTTTTCATATTTTCGTTTTGTTGGAGATAACTGACCTGGGGTCTGAACCCAGGACTCATGCGTAGAAAGACAACACACTACCTACTAGACCACAAGGAATTTAGTGACTTTATTATTTTATTATCCTTATCTTATGAAGAGATAACAACTAGTTTATTTAAACGGCAAGATCTCGAATTCGCTAAATGTTGGAAGAGGTATTACTCAGGGATCAATATTAGGGCCTCTTTTGTTCTGTCCAACTATCAACTAACGGGTGGTTTTTTAGCTATTATCTTTTTGGCAACACTGGTTTAAACAGCTCACGCACATTTCGTGTTTCGTTTCACTGTCAAACATCCTCAGTTTCGTCTATAATTTAACCATTACAAACGAACAACGCTTGCAAATCATTAAAATTTGTTATCAAAGTGCGTGCTCTGTTAAGAAAGTTCATCGCGCGCTTCTTCCATTTTATGATCAGTTTAATCGACCCACTGAAGCGGCTATTCGCCCTATTGTGACTAAATTTCGCACCAAATGTACATTGTTGGACATTAAACCACCAACACGCTTACGTAGAGTGCGAACTGAAGAAAATATCGCAGCTGTATCGGCCAGTGTTAATGATGACCATCAATTATCGATTCGTCGCCGTTCGCAGCAATTGGGCCTCTGTTACTCAACAACGTGGAAAATTTTGCGGAAGGATTTAGGTGTGAAGTCCTTCAAAATACAGCTGGTGCAAGAATTGAAGCCGAACGACCTACCGCAATGCAGAATTTTTGGTGAATGGGCTCTTAGAAAGTTGGCCGAAGATACACTTCTTTATCGAAAAATTGTGTTCAGCGACGAAGTTCATTTTTGGCTCAATGGATACGTAAATAAGCAGAATTGTCGATTTTGGAGTGAAGATCAGCCAGAAGATCTGCGTCCAGAAAAGTCATACTTTGGTGCGATGGCATCATTGGACCGTACTTCTTTAAAGATGCTGCGAATCGTAACGTAATTGTGAATGGTGAACGCTACCGTCAGATGATATCGAACTTTTTTTTGCCCAAAATGCAAGAGCTTGACTTGCATGACATGTGGTTTCAACAAGACGGTGCCACATGCCACACAGCACGCGTAGAAATGGACTTAATGAGAGGCGAGTTCGGTGAACATTTTATTTCACTTTCGGGACCGGTCAATTGGCCGCCTAGATCATGCGATTTAACGCCTTTAGACTACTTTTTGTGGGGCTATGTTAAAGCTCATGTCTATACAGACAAGCCCGCTTCAATTGACGCATTGGAAGACAATATTGAAACATTTATTCGTGAGATACCGGCCGAAATGTTGGAAAGAGTATGCCAAAATTGGGCTAAGCGGATGGACCATTTGCATGAAATAATCTTCAAACATTAAATTATATGGACCGTTATATCGATTCAAATAAAGATTTCATGCATTTTTCTGAATTTTATGTGTTTTTTTTTTTAAATTTTTCCTATAGCTCTTAAAAAATCACCCATTATGATTTACGAAAAATTGACAACTGGTCTAGGGCCAATGGACTTTGTATAAATCCCTTTAAATCTAAATGTTTATTGCTCTCCAGAACTAAGAGAGCATTTGTTGTGCTAGATATTATTATCAGGGGGAATAAAATTGATTTTGTTGTATCAGCATCCAAATCTGGGTATTATCTTTAATGGTCGGCTAACGTGGTCTAGCCACATTAATGTCATCGTTGGTAAAGTTTACGGTATGCTTAGAAACTTATGGGCTGTTATAGATTCGACTCTCTTTGCCATACGTATGCAACTGGCTAAAACGTATTTGATTCCTGTTCTTTTAAACGGATCTGCAATTTTTACAAACTGTGGTACAAACTGGATGATAAGCGGAAGCTCAACTTGGTTTATAATAATATAGCCAGATATGTATGTATATCGCCGTTGTCTAGTAGATAGTGTGTTGGCTTACTAGACCATAAGGCCACGGTTCAAACTACAGGTCAGACATATCGAACAAAATGAAACATAAAAAAATATTTCTTCGGCTACTTCTTCTCTGTAGATTTCTAGTAAAAACTCTGAGAGTAAATATAATAGCAATGAAAAGTTTCTAAAAAATCTGTCGTTCGGAGTCGACTTTAAACTGTAGGTTCCGCTGCTCATGTATAAAAATTAACGCATACAACATATGTGGTGTTTGAGGCTAGATTGTAATCCTGACTGAATGGTTGTAATGATCAATTATAAATGTATGTATTAAGGGACATCGAGACAATATATATCACAATTTTCTTATCAGATATTTGGAGTTAATTTTAATGATCTATTAAATATTAAATGCTCGAATCTCCTTCATAAGATTATTACTTTAAAACCGCCAATATACTCATTTATTAAGATTACCGCGGTATAAAAATTATCCAACATAGACATAATAGGACTGTTTTGTCACAACGCCAGTTTCTTATATACACCATCAATCTTTGGAATACTTTACCTAATTATATTCAGAACATAGGCAATGCAATTAAGTTCAAAAAGGAGTTATAGAATACGTTGAGGTATTCTTTAGCATATTTTGATTTTATTTTGTACATTTTTACTATTACTATTTCTATTAATGATTATTGATTTTTAATTTTTCTAAATTAGTCTTTAAATTTCATTGCATTGTCACAGTATATGTATACATATATTTTTTTCTTTGTATATGTATTCATTTTTCTATTCTTATTTTTTGTATCGATTGCTATTTCCCGAGATTTTAACATGTTCTTATTCATTTTTATTTCTACAATATTTCAAACATTTCATTACTTACTATATATTAGCAATGATTCGATATTATTTGCTTTCTTTGATGTACTCCCATAGCACTTCCATTTATAAGATTATTATCTTGTTGTGCTGTGACTAATAATAAATAAAAAAATAAAATTTAATAAACAATTTCTGATTATGATTATGAGGGAAGTGTTAATATAACGAATATATTGGAGCACTTAGTTTCATTTTTAATGCAAATTTGTTGGTACATTTAAAATCAAGCATTTATACACTGAAATGCTAATCCTATAAATAGGCATTTTGATCAAAAAGTAGTGCTTTATTATTATTTTGCATCTGAAGTAGCGACAAAAAAAAAACAAGTCTTTTTGAAAAAAATAAAAATAAAAAAATAGTAAAAATTTTGGTGATTAAGGTTGAATGTTAAAAAAATCAAAATGACGGATCCAATATGGCGGTCAAGTAAATCTGATTAAGTTTTATAAACCTCGACCGCCATATTGGATCCGCCATTTAGAATTTTTTTAATCTGACTGAAGATCTGTAATCAGCGACCCCAAAAACTCCTGAGTAACAATTTTCAAGTAAATCTGATTAATTTTTAAGGACCTCCGTAATGTGTTTCTTTTTCTCTTGCACCCCTTGACATAAACCAACCCCCTACTTTAAGGGTGCATGCAAACAATTTGGCTTTGGGCTCATTTTAAAGAGCAAAGATCAATTGCAAATTTCTGACAATAGCGATGGTTTTAGCACGTCAGTGTTTAGCTCTACAATTTTTCAAAAATGGGTAAAAAGGCAATTTTTAGGGGTTTTCAACACCCTTTTTCTCGAAAACCTGACGTTTTTATGGGTTTTTGAACCCAGATTCGTGTACAGCGCGCAAATTGCCTTCGGAAACACCTGGAGCCATCTTATTTCCAAAACCCATGCAGGGCTGTGTTATCAGAATTGTAGTTGAATAGAATTTATGCAGAAAAATTAAACGTCCTGATCACACGTGAAGGAAACAAACATCAATTTTTCTAATATCTAATTGCTATATGATAAGTTTATTATATGATCATTTCAAGTAAATAATTTTGTTTTTACTTAACATTTCTTCTTGAGTGTATTAATTGTAGGGCACTGTTGATTTGTTCGGTATCTGCATAACAGAGACTGTGTTGAAATGTTGATGACTCGGTAGGAAATTGGTTGGCTGGTTGGTGAACTATATGTATTCATTAGCAATCAACAAAAAAAGTCGCACTACTAATGAGCAACTTATTTAAGTTAATGTACGTTGCTCTGGGATGGTGTAAAAAATTTTCACAAAACCAAACAACAACTGAGGTGCTGATACATTCTAATGAAAAAAATAAATTGGAGCACAGAAACTAAAAAGAATGTGTTATAATTTCCTACACAAAAATAAAAAAAAACAGAAACAGAAAAACATCATTAACATGTTACTCAAATGAAATTGAATTGAATGGAATGAAATGAAGTGTTTAAATAGTGAAAGTCCAATTGTTTTCGAAATGGTGTTGAAATGCCTCAAACTGAAAGGGGTCAATTGCAAAAGCAATGTAACAATGTGAGTAAAATAGTTGTACGAGTACACTTACCTATAAAAATACTTCAACAACAACAAAAAAATGAAAGTCTTTATATTTTTAACTGGACTTGTTTAATATTATTTGGCCACAAACAAATGAAATAATAATTTCACACAAATTTGCCAAAATAATGAAAATTTGTTTCAGCTTAATTGCAAGTGATTTAAAATTGTTGAAGCGCTTCTTATCCACAGAAATTATTGTCTTCTAATTTATGACAATTTCCAAATTTGTTAAGCTTTGCAAATAAATTATCATCAGTTATTGTAGTGGTTATTGCCATTGCATTGCTTGCTAATGACAAAAACGTGTCGCTAAACACCTATTGCTTCTTCTTCTACTTCTTCTTCTTCAGTGCAAGGCTTCTGTGGCATGTGGCAATAGCACACAAAAAAGATTGTATGTCTTCGAAACAGTCTAAGGCAAGATCATTTAGTACGAAATAAAAAAAAATTTAAATGTCACGAATTCTTTACTATTTTTTTTTAAAATATTGTCTTTTGCTGCATTTAAAACTGCACTTGTTATTGCTTGAAATGGAATCATTTGGGTTTATAAAGTAATTTATATCAGCTTAATAGTCTTTCAATGTATGTGAGTGTGAGTGTGTGAGTGAGTCAAGTACAAAACCTGAATTATTTTTAAGAATAAAACATTTGACATTTACCGCTTCTAAGCCATTTATTTTCGTTTCACAAAAATAATTGAATTTATTAGATTTGAAGACACACCCTTTGGCTTTTAGAAAGCCCAGATAATATGGTATTTTAAGTGTTTTTAAGGACAAACCTTAAGCATTTTTATATATAATATCCACTTAAATAAACAATTAAAAAACTAAACAAGTTGCATGCAGTGATAATCACTTTTAGAAAAAAAAAAAAAACAGAAAAAATAAAATAAAAATCCTTTGAAGTCGTGATTGCCTTACCAGATGGTATAACGCAATAAATTTATCTCTCAGGGCATAGTAGCCATATGAGTGTTGAGTTTTAGATTGATAGTGTAATTCTCTAAAAAAATTATTAAGAGATAATAATTATTACAAGTCATAGACCCAAATCTGTGGTACTAGAGCGCTTAAATATATAACAAAACCAATTTCCACAAATCTTAAATACTTTCCCAAAGGCAATATGCCTCTTGGCATAGGGTAAGGGTGCTGGCGAGGGTACACTATATACATACATATAAACATACATAATGGGTCATTATAACCCTTCAATCAAGATTACACTTAGCTTCTCATAGCACTTTTGTTGTGTGTGTTAATTTCATACAAGAGTGGCGGGAGCTATAGTTTAACATCGACTCCGAACGACAGTTTTTTTGGGAATCTTTCATTGCAATTTTATTTACTCTCAGAGCCAAAGAAAATTTTTTTGTATTTCATTTTATCGGAGATGTCTGACCTGGGATATAAACCGAGGACTCATATCTAATAAGCTAACACACTACGTACCAATGTAAGTAGGTAGTTACATTCGTCTTTACAATCCTTTAGACAGAATGGCTGCCTTCCAAAATGTATCAATACAAAGTTTGTATGCAGTTCTACTACTGTATATAAACTATATACATATGCAAAGTAACGAAACAATGCATCAACTATAAATCCGATGCCTGATTGCTTTTTGACTGCATTAAAAATACACATTGACGACGTTTTGAAATAGAATACATTGTATATATTTTGTACAGCGGCATTATGAAACACGATACTTTGTTCAAACACAAAGCAACTAACATTTTGGAAGGCAGCCAATTAAGATCTAGCTTCCCATGTTCTGTATGTTAATTTGGTCCATGAGTGGCGGGACCTACAGCTTAAAGTCTTTTTAGTGCAATTTTCTTTACTCTTACGGTATTTGCTAGATTACTACTGAGACTACAGTGACTTCAGGGCCATTAGTTTTCGAATACGCGATCGTATAAAAGCTGCAGCTCTCGTTTTCCATCTTCTGCGCAAACACTGGTCTGTATTTTTTTAATTTTTTTATTAACATGCCTCTTCTACCATCAGATTTTGACCTTTTGTGATCCTTGCATTATGACATTATTTTAGAAAGTTAGCAAAAATATGTCCCTTATATCGTTTTATCGTAAATATTGAGAAGTTAGCAGTTTTTGGTTTTTTAGGATCATATGAACTCATAATTGTTTGGGTTAATTGAGTATAAATGGTCAGACATATCAAGCAAAAAACGGCTACTTCTTCTCAACAGATTTCTGGCAAAAAACTCTGAGATTAAATAAAATTGCCATGATGAAGTTTCTCAAAAATCTGGCGTTCGGAATCAACTCTAAACTGTAGGTCCCGCCACTCATGTATAAAATTACACACAGAACATAGGTGGTGTAAGAAGCTAGGTCATAAGCGGCACTGAAGGGTTGTAATGACCAATTATGTATGTATAAATGGAGTTTACATATGTATGTCCGAATTATTTTAGAGCTTTTAGCAACTAAGCTGAAGTGAGTAGATTGCTGAAATGCATTTAATAACAGTAGAGATTATTCAACTCTATTGATTCTTAAAAGCACCTTTGCAATGTAGTTTATGTTGCTTAATGTTAGTATTTGTCATACGATTGGTGGATTGGGAGCCATAAGGCGTTTTAAAGGGAGTTTACTTTTTAACCATACTATTGCTGCAGCAGTCTCTTAGGGTAGAGGAATTTCCCAGTATACTTTCCTTATTTCATATTTTCTTTAAAATGTCACAGTCCCCTACTACTAGACTCCACTTCATGTGCAATCTCTATTTGCTTTTTATGAATCTCTGACGTCACAAAATAATTGTAATAAATTTAAAAAAAAAATATATATTTGTATTCTTTATTAATAATTTCATCTACGACATTATACTTATTAGGATTATCAAATTTCAAAATACAAACAAATTATTGAACTTTCACATCTCAGTTGCATGTGTACATAACTTGCGCTTGTGTCCAGCATAACTTTATCCATTAACGTGAATGTGCATTCAGTTAAGATGACTTTCAAAATTTTATCTGCAACTAATTTTAACATCATAATCATACTTTTTTATAAAGAAAACTAAATAACTTTAAAAAAAGGAAAAACTGACTGGCTGGAGTCTGGAGTAATTTTGAAAAGTAGTAGCTGCTCCGAAAGCATGCAACCAACCAACTGAGCTAGACATCATCTCTCTCTCTAGTGCCGACACAAAATAAGAAACCAACGAAAAAAAAGAGGTTGAAAAATATGGGACATGAATGTCAAGTGTCATATAATAAATCACGGCAGTAATTACATGTGATAACTATGCTGCCATGATAGCCGCCAAGACCAATAAAACAAAGTTGAGCGGTAAAATTGTATTGCGACACACAACTAATGCAACAACAGCTAAAGCAGCAGCAACTAGAAAGTAAATATTGCTTTAAAGCCGTAAGTAAATAACGAATTTTATACTGTTTTATTACAAGCAAAACAAGAAAAGCAGTTATAGCCAAAGAATGATGCCATTTCTAGACTCGCTCTTACATATTCTACACTCAGCATCAGTTTAATAATGCAGCAGCACCTCTTCTAAAGTGGAACAAAAACTAAAAATCTAGGCACTTGCAACAGACACAACTAAAGTGAATGTAATGCTTGGAGTACCAAAGAAAAAAAATTAATTTCTCAAAAAACATTGATGGTCCAGAACAGACAGCTTTTATCACTTAACTCCGCTGTTGTAAACGGTCGTAAAGAAATGAAAGAGTACTTTTCCAGCTGTTGTCATTCAGAAGTATTTTTCTGCTAAAAAGTCTTCAGAATAAATAATATTTTGCTTTAAAGGTAATTGTAGACCAAATAAAAAAATAAAAAAATAAAAAAATAATAAAGAAATTGCTTTGGCATTCAGTAACATACATATTTTATGGCATAATAGCATAAGAGATTGTGCATTTCTTCTTTCTTGCTGCATCGTATTCATATGAAATTCCTTTATACCGTTATACTAGAATTATGACATCATCCATTGCTTAAAAGAAGTCAATAAATACCGTTTGTTGAAGTGAAAGCCTCAACCAAAATTCTAAAATTTATTGCATACATGTTCGACATCCAACTATATGTGGATACGAATCTCTCTCGCGTATTATATCATCGATAGTTTACTTAACTTTCTTAAATTAATTTAAATTTAAATTAAAATTAAATTGCATTAATGCAACACTTCAGTAATGATTACGACCTAGCTCTTCGACATGGCTGATCATGTGTGTTAATTATATCAATGAGTGACGGGACATACAGTCTAAAGTCAACTCCGAATGACAGGAAGCCGCTGAAGAAACATTTTTCGTTTTGTTCGAGATGTCTGAGCGGCTCACGTCTAATAAGCCAACACACTACGTACTAGACTAGAAGTCGACTTTAAACTATAGATCCCGCCACTCATGTATAAAAATTAACGCACACAACATAAGTGGTGTGAGAAATTAGGTCGTAATCCTGACTAAAGGATTACTAGACTAGACTACAGAGACTCGATAGCACTTCTGCTAATGTCATTCAGGAGTCTACGGAGTATGTGACCTGTCTAACGATTATGTGCACATTTATTGGATTAAATTCCGCTTACAATAATAGGCGTTGATTGTTATGTCACTTTGGCAGTGGTCCTTAATATGTTGGTTCTCAAATTCCTGGTGGGAGAGTCCTGAATTTCCTGAACATATAATTACACAATTTCACAGATCTTACAAAGATGTTGCATGACTTAGTGTCATACAAATTCGAATGATTGTTTAGCCTTCTTTGTTCGCCTCTGCGCATTTTCATGTGAAGCATTGGCAAACAGAATTTCTCCTATTTGTCTTGAAAGATACTGAATGTCCTACTAATTTATTGAGCAGCTTTAGTTAGCTACTTATGCAGTTTTAAATGCATGTGCGAGTAGTTATGTATCACTAAACGGATGTTATTTACATAGTTTAAGTAGTACATTAATTTTTAGATTAGCAGCCTCATTGAAGTCGCTGTAGTCTAGTAGGTAGTGTTTTTGCTTGTTAGACGTGAGGCAACAGATCAAATCCCTGGCAAAAGTCCTACAAAACCAAATATGGGAAAAAAATATTTTTTCGTCGACTTCTCCTCAGCGGATTTCTACAAAAATTCTGAGAGTAATTAAAAGTGCCATGAAAAGTTTCTAAAAAAATGTCCTTCGGAATCGATCTTCAGCTCTAGGACCCGCACATATGTATGAAATTAATACACACAACATAAGTGGTGAGAGAAACTAGGCCATAAACAAAAGTGAATCACTTGGGACCCGGGGTAAAATAGTTATCTGTTAGCATACCATATCGCCATCGAATGTCTTGGCTAAATTGGCAGAGGTGAAATAAAAAGGCGATCGCAATCCATAGGACCGCAATATTATTATTCACAGTCTATATATGCGGTCAATGCAGGCTTTCACGCATCAGTGCATCAGCCAACTGTTCATTCAATATATGGAAGGGTTTTCTTTTAATTGCATGAGAACTATCGATATCAATAACTATGGTTTGACAGCTGAAAACGTCAAACTATGTTGACATTTCAGTTCAGCAAAATTTGTAAAGTCATCATGAATCGTTTAATGCCATAACAATGCTTCCAAATTGTAAAAAGTTACTTTGAAAAAATTAATTTGTTTACAAAGTTTATAAAGCACTTCATCCACTTTATGGTCAACATACGTACACACTTATGTACATAATTGATCATTACAACCCTTCAGTCAGGATTGCGACCTAATTCCTCACACCACTTATGTTGTGTGTATTAATTTTATTCATAAGTGGAGGGACCTATAGTTTAAAGTCAATTCTGAACGACAGATTTATGAGAAACAACTTTTATTTTACTCTCAGAGTTTTTGACAGAAATCTGCTGACGTTAACATAAATTCCTAAGTTATAATGGAATTGAAGCTAAGTGACCACCGTTGGGGTCACATTTTGGTTAAGCTTGGACCAAGTCAAGCTTGGAGCAAGTCATTCAAATTGAGTGTTTGGTGGAGTTTACATGCTTTATCAGTCCTTATTTCTTGGATTTTTGCCTAAAATGCATTCGACGATCAACTAGTCCATCAAATACGAAATCATATATACGCATAATTGTATGGAAATTCTTCCACATCAGTTTAATAAAATTAATACGAGAATATCAAACCCTATATTGCCGTAGTCTAGTAAGTAGTGCATTGGCTTATTAGACGTAAGGCCACGGTTTAAACCCCAGTTTAGACATCAAAACGAAATATAAAAAAATATTCCTTCGGCGACTTCCTCTCAGCAGATTTCTGGCAAAAAAAACTCTGAGAGTAAATAAAATTACCATGAAAAGTTTCAACAACATGAGTGCTGTGAGAAGCTAGGCCGTAATCCCTTCAGTCAGTAATAGCCAATTATGTATGTATGTATGTATATCAAACCTAGCCTTAGCTCTTATTGCTGCAAGAAACAATAATGATTGGAAATACAAGCATATGATCACAATGCGTGTGATAACTTCTATAGAGACTTTACGGATATCAGAGGTATTCTTTAGGTTTTTAATTGTTTTCCTTAATTTCTGTCTGTTATTAAAATTAAAAAGACTAAAATTTTATTTGTGTCACTTTAAATACATTTTTAAAAAATACTTGTTGACTATTTCTAGGAGTTGTATTACATACTCGTTAACCACATGTACTGCTTAAAGCTAAATTCAGTTAAACTCGTAAGACCAATAACATGAAAGATACTGGATTTAATCATTTTGTTTTTTTTTTCTTGTTACAGCATTTTATAGAAAATAGCAAGAGGTGTTATAAGTGCCCGCAGTTGGTACGACGTTTATTTTACAGCAAATTGTACGCATAAAAAACATTTGAAAAACTTTTAATGAAGAAGAAAGCATGTTAAAAAGCATAAACCCATACTTGGTCGCTTATTCGTGTCATTTCTTGTTTAATGTTGGCTTTGAAAGTCGATTTCGAACCAGTTCAAAAGCCCCTGATTTTGAAAGACGAACGTTTTCAGATGACTGATAATTTATACGAAGGTTAGGTTGAGTGGCATGTGTACCACAAAGATAATGGCGCGGCGGAATCACTACTGTGTGAGTCTTCTACTTGTCCATACGTGTCCAGCAGAGTCTGGTAATATTGCACTTACCTTCCTTCAACGAGAAGGATCTCTGAGCAATGAGTGTAAACTTCCAGAGTCCGATTGGAAGCCTCCAGTTTCTAAGACCAAAATTCCATAGCCCGAATTCTAAAATTGAATGTTTTATTCAGAAAATTATAAGGAATTATATAATCGACTCTAGTGTGTCTATGTCTACCATGAATAGCAGCATATCCATAGTCCAGATGGGACTATGCTATGCCCAACTCAGCATATTCTTATTAGGAGATCGGAGGGAAGCCAGTTAAGTATAGCAAATAATGCCTTGATTGGAGTATAACAGAGTGCACTGGTAATCAGAATAGCTGACTGCCTTCGTTTTTGTCTATCAGCCAGCAGTGGCATTGGTGTCTGTGTACTGTTAACCAAAAATGTACCCCTTAGAGCAAGGTCTCCACTTCGGGCCGATAAAGCCAGTATATGATTGCTGATCTAAGACCCCAGATCTTGCCTACGGTATTTTTGCAGGTGTAGAGCGCTATTGACGCTTTGCTAACCTTATCAATAATTTTATCCTACTCTTGGGTAACGAAAGTTAAACCCTCATTTAGGATCGGTACCCTACATCGCGTGGTAAAAATCATCAATTCCGTTTTGAAAGCATTGACACTTAAACAACACGATGAGTAGCAATGTAACAATGTAGTTCCATCCTCGTTAACTGTGCTTTGCGTTTTGAAAACGATTTCCATATACTGGTCCGAATAGGTATTGATGATGATTCTATGTCTGTTGGTGCTTCTAGGATACAGATTTGGAGACATATATTCATTGAAGATGACAGAATTAAGTTGAATTAAGTTTTCCTGAACCATGTTTGAAGAACATTATCTAAACTGGCCTTCGAATTTCCTGGTTTCAACATCGAAAAATTGCTTCATCTTGTAGATTGTTCATCATATTGTTTTTATGTTTGTGTGATAAGGTAGATTGATTTTATTGCTCTACTTTTCGATTCGTTCAACACTTTCACGATCTGATACTTTTAATCACATTTCGATGTCAGTAACTTTCAATTTCATTGGTAACCAATGCCTTTTTTATTTTGCAGTATTATGCCTTTGAATTTATAAAAATTTATAAATATGAAGCGTCATTTAATACTTTATAAAGTATATTCTTTTTTGAGCTCCTGATTTGAACAAAGTGTCACAACGAAAGGTTCCCCAACTTTATCTCGATCCAATGCCAATTTTGCCTTTCCCAGCTACTGTCTGCTTATTACATATCTCCTTCTACTTCCTTGTGACTTCATTCGATATCATTATGTATCATCATTTAGTCTTCTTGAAATGGGATCTTCCTTAATTTCATTATCTTTTAGCAATTTCTCTTCCTATGGCTATTTCTTGCTCTTTTCTACGGATTTCTATTTGATATAACTTTCAGTCAAAATATTCGCAATATTTCCTGTAATGATCTGTTCATGAACATCTGTACTGCTTGCAGATGCAAATGTCTAGTATTTCTTACAGATAACTCCTGTAGAATTCGTTATAGTGTAGAAGATAGAGTGTTGGCTTATTAGTCGTGAGGCCGCGGCCAAACATCTCCAACAAAAAGAAATATGAAAAAAATATTTCTTCGCAGACTTTCTCTCAGTGGAATTCTGGCAATAAGTCTGAGAGAAATAGCCAAGAAAAGTTTCTCACAAATCTATCATTAGGAGTCGACTTTAAACTGTAGATCACGCCACTCATGTATAAAATTAACACACGCAACATGAGTGGTGTGAGAAACTAGTTTATAATCCTGACTAAAGGATGGTAATGACCAATTATGTCCTGTATATTACAATTATGTCACATTGTTTTTAATGCTGCGACCATATCTTACTTTTGATTTCTTTTTTTAAATCAGTTGGGAAAATTTATAGCAAAAACTGTTTGTTGCCCATCATGACGTTTGGCTTCTAACTGCCAACGCGCCATAAGAAAATTAATAAAAATCGCCAAATCAACGATTAACAGTAACTATTAAAATACCAACAAAAATTCAACTGAAAACCTATTAAAAATAAAGCAAAAAATTAAAATGTTGATCGTTTAAAAGACTATGAAATCATAACCTTAAGGCATAAATAAGTTGCAACATTTTAATAAAAAAAAAAAAAAAAAAAAAAATTAAATTGAAATAAGCTTTCAAACTAAACATGCCACAACATTTCAAGTTGCACTCAACAAAAATATTTCTTTAAACAATTTTAAGTAGGCGTTTATTAGCATTATTTTATTATCATAACAATTTTGTGAACAGCAATTGCAATGGCAACGGCAATACAGTACTGGCAACTATAAAACTATAAAAGAATTAAATTATAAAATAATTGTTAATTAAAGTCTGAAACTAAAATGCTATTCAAATTACGTTTTGACTGCCAATTATATTGAAAATTTTCAAAAGTCAGCGAAAAAAAAAATTAAAAATTATGTTAATTGAACTGAATTATAATTTAAAAGTGTAAAGAATTTTATTTGATTGCTTATGTACATACATATGCATGTGTAGATGTGCTTATAATACTGTGTAATAAACATTTTTATAATTATAATTCGATGTAAATACAAATTAATCCAAATAGTCTTAAGCCTAGTACATCAGAATCTGGCAAAAACGCTTAGAGTAAATAAAATTGCAATGAAAAGTTTTTCGAAAAATCGGTCGTTTGAAGTTGACATTAAACTGTAGCGGGACCTACAGTATCTCATGTATAAAATTAACACGCACAACATAAGTAGTTATAATTACCAATTATGTATGTATGTATCGGGTTGGCCATCTATTAAATTTGAACCATCGGTTATTTTGAATCCGAAAGTTCCCGAAAATATCAATATCGAAACTGTGGCTGAGAGTGTAACGTCAACTCGTCATCGCATGACCATCCGCTACGTTTTCACTTCGCTAGATGGGCCAACGGGAAACTGCACGATGATCTTCATCGGATGAAACTCATTTTCATATTAGTACGTTAATAAGCAAAATTGCCCTAATTGGGACTCAGAAAACTTACACGTGGTCTTACAGAAAACAATTCACCCAATACGAATAATTGTTTGGTGGGTCATCATTGGCCTATATTTCTTTGAAAATGAGACACTTATCGCACCATGATAACCGATTTTTTGTACCCGTTCTAAATGCTATTAATGTCAAACACCGTTCACCGATTTGACACCGATGGACTATTTTCTGTTAAAGAAAAGTATAATGCCGACAAACCAGAGGCAATTGAGCATTTCAAGGACAACATTCGTGATGTAATTCCAGAGGTACGGCACCATACACTCGAAAAAGTGCACGAAAATTCGCCTAATCGAATGAGGTACTGTGAGGCCAGCCGCGATAACCATATGAATGAAATAATATTCCATTTCGAACCGGAAAAGTTGTACTTCACAACAAAAAAAAAAAAAAAATTGCAAAATATCACACCATTATATTGTATTTTTAAATTGAAACTTTTAAATGACCCACCATATATGTATATGGGCAATTTCGTGTCAATTGAACAAATTTTTAAAATCGATGTCTTCCGATTTGAATGAAATTTGCACCAAGGTTAGTACTATTGGATAGGCCAGACACAAATTTTCAGCTCTATCAGTCAAGAACTGCTGGAGTTAGAGGGGGTCAAAGTCGGACATTTTGGTGATACAGGGTTTTTTTTAAAATGTGTGTAATTTTTCACCTATTGGTCCTAGCAAAAAAAAAAAAAAAAAACTTCTACTGCATCCTTGTGATGTTGATTTTGGCACTCATTATTAGGTCTAGGTTCTACTGAAAAGTTAGAACAACCATCATCTCCTGCAGAACTGTCATCATTTTCAGAATTGATTTTGTTCTCATCTGAAATAACCGGTAATGGTAATGTGGTATGGACTTGTAACCTAAAAGTGTACATTATTTGACTCATCTCTAATTTTCTAGTATCTTTTCGGAATTAATTGTATATCGCATTAAACACGTTAAAAAGGAAACCCGTCCCTTAGCCGTACTATCGATATCAGAAATTGATTCAACAACAAAAAAATTTCTAGATTCAGCACAAAGTGTTCAAGTGCGGCAGGCATCCCTAAACTAAATTCCATTTCCTTGTCCAATATTCGGCCTTTGAAGAAGAAATACTTTTTGTATTTTTGTTTTGATGTCTGTCCTGGGGCTCGAACCCTGGCTTTACGTTTAATAAGCCAACAAACTACCTACTAGACTACGGCGACATAATTGATCATTACAACCCTTCAGTTAGGATTACCACCTAGCTTCTTACCGCACTTATATTGTATGTGTTAATTTTATATATCAGTGGTGGGACCTATGGTTCACTGTCGACACCGAACGATATATTTTTGAGAAACTTTTCATTGGAATTTTCTTTACTCTCAGAGTTTTTGCAAGAAAACTGCTGAGACTTAGGCGCCGCATAAATAATTGTTCATATTTTTTTTTTTTGGAGATGTCTGACCTATGGTATGAACCTATGCCTGCACTACTTACTAGACTACGGATTGATTATATCCACAGATATCCGCAGATGTTGGTTATCTGCGAGATGTTCCAGTATAGAGAGCCTTATATTAGTAGAGAATTTACGTTAGATCTGAAACGGTGAAGCTTTATTTATATGTTGATGTGCAGAAATTTGCTTTTATTGTGCATGGTGCTCTCTAAGCATGGTTAGCCTTTTTTTGACGATTAGTAGAGTATTGGACATTCCAAAGCTTTAGGTATAGCATTTTCGACATTAAAATGCAGGGCCTGTTATGAACGCAACATTTTGTTTCCTTTGGTTTTATTGTCATATTTCAGAAATTATATGCAACCTTCTCTTATGGTGCGACATTATAACATCGAGTACTGTGTTGAGCAAAAACGTAGAAGGCGTACTCCTGTTTTTACGCTAAAGTTTCTGCTCAGTAAGCACTCATACAGGACATTGTATGCTGAATCGATATACTATAATGTACTTCCCGATTCTATTATTAATCCTGGAACTCATTGAAGAACATTGCTTTTACAAAGTCATTAGCAATGGAATACAAATGCGTATGCCATTCCAACGATGTTTGACGCGGATTCGAAGACTGTTTATTCTGTCGAAGCTGAAACCGTGATTCCTTAAATCTTCTTGCTCGTCCGGAGATCTAGAAAAGAAAAAATTAAGGTACACTAATTTTCGGCGAAAATGTGAACTAATACCTTGTATACGATTGGTAGTAGGTCACGTATCCTTTTCAATTTATTGTTACTTTGATATTGAGTTCAGAGAGGTCAAGATCAGAGATCAGTAATGAATATTCAAAAAGTTGAGTAGATTCGAATCATACTCATAATTTCTGATACTTATACGCATTCACACTTGTTTTAATATCATACTACTCATATTCAAAGTTTGAAGTACTCATCGTACTCATACTTAACAATACACATGATGTTGATTTCCACTTTCCTTTACTCAATCACAAAATAAGTATGGTTCGTGTACGAACACTACAATACTCACTAGAAGGTTGTGTGTTTGCTTTGCTTGCTGTCTCTGTCTTTTTCTTTCTTCTTTTTTTTTTTGGAAATGAAACAACAACTAAGACTGTAAATTTTGATGAATGATTCGAATCACTGGAATCATTTATGAGTATTATAAGTATTTTCCTAAATTCTGAATGAGTAGGCGCATAAATCAAACATACACCCAAACCTTTTTTTACACGGTAGATACGTTCCAGTGGATACCGTGTAAAAAAAAACGCGTAAAAAAGACAAATATTATGTATGTATGTAAGTGTATAAACAAACTGAAAAGATATACATAGGATTGATGCAGCAGCCTACATATGCATATAAAATTGAATAACTTTATAAAAACGCACAGATTTAGGTCAATAGTATACACAGAGTTTTTATTTTATTTCATTTTGTGATTATAAAAAAATAAAGAAAAAACTTAAAAATTCTCTTCCATTTATAAAAATAAAATTAGTTATCAAACTCTTAGGAACGGAATTATTTTCAATAAAAATTTTTTTTTATTTTATTCGGAGTCAGTTTCTGATAGTAAGCGCATTCTCTTTTGCTGGGGTGGCTCAATATCAGTCTCGTCAATAGAAATACTTATTACTTCTACATCTTCACAAGCTGCTTCTGGCACTGGTTTATTTCTTTTAACAACAAATTCTGTTATAGTGCGTTGCGATCCAACTTTGGAAAGCTCTTTATAGAGCTCTCTGTATCTAGCCATACATGTTTGTAGGTCTGATTGAAAACCGTGTTATTTCAAATTCGCGTAAAAAAAACCGTGTAAAAACAGGTTTGGGTGTATTTCGAATGTTATGAGTTTGATGTGAACGTTGTACTCATACTCATTGCAACCTGTACTTATAAATCAATGTTGTAGTGAGTACGAATGAATCAGAGTAGTTGAATTTCAATACTGTTGACTCACTCATACTCGAAATTTAGTACTTATGAGTAGCGAAAAAACGATTCATTGCTGATCTCTGGTCAACATGAACTTTGCGTTAACGATAGCCGCTGGAAATGAAATATTGTGTGGAATTCAATATGTTGAGGTATTTGCTGATCAATATGGATCAATTGTTGGTGATGACACAGATACTGCTGCTGGTTAATTGATCATGCTTTGATTATTAAAAAAACTAATGTACTTTTATAAAATGTGGTAAAAGCAAATCCTTTATTTTTACTTCGACAGTAAGTAGGCTTATTCTAGGTGTTAAATTCTGCTGTTAAAAAGATTTTATTTCGTCGTAAAACCATTTGGTAATTTTGTAATTGTTTAACCTAATATTGTTTGAGCGTGAATATTTAGTGGAAATCAGCATAGAATAAATATACAATTTTGAAATTCTTTTTCTCGATAAAGCCAAAAACAAAAAAAAAAGACAAGATAAGGCTGCCGAAAGTGCAGAAGGCATTGCAGTCCAGGTTGATTGGTTTCGTCGATTACTTTCTAGTGTTTTTGACGTGAAAACTTCATCATGCTCCTTAACTCTCAAGTGCTACTGATTGGGAATCATTGTTTCAATTTTCATAAAGAGTAAAGTAAAATTCGTTTTGATGGAATTGGTTATGGAGAGAGAGATATTTGGCTCTCATAGGAGTTCATCAAAAAAGTTGAATTTCTGTAGTCTGAAGAGTATGATGATAAACACAATTTTAGTTACGACCACGTCCAGCAAATACTGTGTCAGTTAAATTGCTGTTAGCTGCAGCAAAATTCGTCTAAAGCCTGGATTGATAATTTGTTTTCGAGGAAGGTAAAATATCTTAAAATAGCTTTCACTAATAAATCGATAACAGAAGACAGTTATGGCAACATGTTATCGCACTAAGTATTTTGCAGTGGAATGGAATCATTTTATAAATCCACATTAAAGCTTTCAAATGCAATAGAAATGATTAAACCGTTAAAATTCCCAGTAAAATAAACTTCAATTTGACGGAAATTATGATTTAATGTATTTAATTTATTTGCTGTTATAGATTAAGCACAGCAATAACTTTATTTCTTTTTTTTTGACAATTTCGTAAGAAAGAGACCATTTCCCACACCAACCACTGTTGATGGATTTTTTTATTTTTTTTTTTTTAATTTGCAATTCAATACAAGATTAATGTCACTTTTGTACATATATCACACGAATTTTTCATAGCATATCTAGTGCAACTTTGTTACAATTTTACAATTTATTATGTCGTATTGAAAAAATAAAAAAAAAACACCAACAAAAAACTGACACATATTTTTTTACTTTATTTTGTGGAATTGTATATCCCGATGACGTGGTACCCTACTTATATCAATTTATAATCGCATTTTTCTTAAGAAATTTATTCATGATTTGCAAAATACTTTCATAGGTTGAAAGTAAACAACAATGGACACAATTGCGACTGCACGTAACACCTTCAAACACAAAATTCTGAAATCAATACGACGAATATGAAAGAGAAATCAGACTTTGTTGATAACAAATCAAGGGAGTCTAATCATCTTTCCATTTCGGCATTATAAAACGTCAGCCAAGTTTATGGACGACTTCAACAAGTATTGATATCCCCTCATATGTATATTCAAAGGCACGAACATTAATAAGTCAAGATTCAATTGACACAAGTACAGTACCCGGAGGTCGAATTGACCCATTGTACGGAACGTAATTAAAATGGAAGGATAATAGAGGGGATAGGAAAAAGGAGAGGAAGTAGCAATGGGAGAATGGGAAGCGAAGGAATTACACAGACCAAACAAAACAAAAAGGGAGAGCGCGACTACACTGATGAAGCCCTAGCACTTCTCAGCTAGCTGAAGCTACTAATGAATCTGTGGAGAGCCTTGATGTCGGCTCAAAGTAGCCCCTGCCAGGGTCCTCAATCTCAACCTACTAAGGGTTGGGCAGTTACAGAGGAGGTGCCTCCTCATCGCAACATAGTCCGGTTGGGATCTGTTCTAGATCTCCGAATAAGTCAAGTACTTGCCCTTAAAACCTGTAAGTAATGGACCTGAAATCAATGAGACGTCAGTACACTACAATATATATTTACAATACTTATACTCAACTTTTTTGGCCAAAGACCATTTCAGTAGTATTTATTCAGTATTGTTTATGGAAGGATATTGTGAAATGAGAAAACTGATATGCCGCTGAAGGCCTCAGGATTTGCATGGACTGGCTACACCATATACGTCGACACAACACCCGCCTTTTCTGGGTTCTGGGCCACTGTAACATAGAGGGATCGGAGATGTCTGAGGAGGAGACGGTGGAGGGGATATATGCTACAGGAATACTTTTTCAAATTGGAAAAAGCAGCATGGAATTCAACAAACCATGAGTGCTTCGACGTACACAATTGTCGAATTTCAAAAATGATATGTCCAGCTGGAGAACCAGGGAACTCGATACGTTCGACAAGAGGACGGTTTGCATTCTAAAAAAATTGTCAACGAGACACTGCCCTATTGGCAGTTGTGCTGACAAGCATGATATGAGCACCCGGATTACATGTTGGGGAGGAAACTTCAGAACAGATGTCATTTTTTTGGATGACACAACGTTTGAAGGTCTGGGCATGGTAGCGAATGTACCGGTTTCATCCGGTGCTCGGAGTGGTTCCAACCTACTACTAACGGATCATGACAAGGGACCTTAGTTTACATTGGGTGGGCAGATATGACCCGGCCACTGAATGACGGCAAGCTACTCTCCACCCTAACCTAAGCTAACCCCATAGTTACAAGTGAAAATTGTGCAATTGACAACCACTTTTATTCAAAACAGTAATTGTGAGGCTTGTGCAAACGAAATGCATTAAAGGCCTAACATTTGGAATTTAAACAGTCGGCAGCAAAATCTTGATTATGCTTAGGCACCACAAGATCTATGGAATTTAACACAAATGCATCCTAAAAGAAAACATTTTTCTGTTCCAATACGATTTTAACTCAACAATACGATTGTGCGTCCACGTACATATGCATGAGTTCTTAAGACTTCTCAGTATCAGTGCTCTATAATATTTGGAAAACAAGCGCACTGTACCCTACTCAATAATAATAAAAAATGTTTATTTTCGTATAATAAATTAAAAAAAAAACAATCAACAACAACTGCAACTTGTATTAAATCATAAAAATTCAAGTATTGATTGCTTTTTTATTGTTCATTTGCTGTTGTTGTTCTTGTTGTTTTCTTCAGTGAACATGTTGCTTCTGAAGGAAGTAGGCGTTAATAGAAAAACCGAAAACTGTTTCAATATGATTACGAGTGTTAAAAAAGTGGATTTCAATTTGATTACTTGCTGCGTTGTATGTTGGTTTGTTGGTTGTATGCCACAATCTGTGGCTTATGCTCTACAACAATAGTGAAAACAAGCCTTGTGGTATAAATCCATTCGTGACAAGTGCAACTTAATATTGTTTATTTTTATGTTCTTGTTGCTGTTGCTGCTGCCATTACTATTTTTATTTTTGCGTTTCAATTGCAACAACATCCAGCAATCGTTTGATTTGTTATTGCTTCAATCGTTTCACTTATGTGTTCTTTATTTTTTTTTGTTTTTGTTTTTGCTTTAGTGTTAAACATTTTTATGTCATAATTGAGTTGGCGTATTTTATGTCTTTCTGTCTTTTTATTCTTTTTCTTTTCTTTTTTGTTCTTTTTCTATTTTTTTTATCCAAAATTTTTATTGTAGTAGAGTGTATAATTCAGTTTTTTTCAACGAAATTGAACAATTTGTGTTTAAAACAAACGCCATACATACATACTATATAAACAAAACAAATGATTTCATATTTACGACGATCTTTGTCATCGCTTATCATGTGTATTTCAAGCAACTTGTCAAATATTTTTTAATTAAAGATGATGTCAAGTGTGGATTTAGTTTCAGTCTTAAAAGCAGTAGAAATTTACATATGTCGCCGTAGTCTAGTATGTAGTGCGTTGGCTTATTAGACGTGAGGCCACGGTTCAAACGCCATAGGTCTCGAACATAACGAAATATGGAAAAATATTTCTTCGGTAACTTCCTCTCAGCAGATTTCTGGCAAAAACTCTAAGAGTAAATAAAAAATTTATATGAAAAGTTTCTCAAAAATCTGTCGTTCGGAATGGACTTTTAACTGTAGGTTCCACCACTCATGTATAAAATTAACGCACACAACGCAAGTGGTGTGAGAAAATAGGTTATAATCCTAACTGAAGGGTTGTAAAAATCAATTATGTATGTAATGTAGGGCCTGTTCGTAAATGCAACATTGCGCTGCAAATATGATTATTTTGCGCTAACGTTGCCAACCACATGTTGCAGATGCTTCTTTTTGCTGATTTATTTGTTTGCATTTACGAACGAACAAACACTGCAGAAATAGAAAAATTATTAATAAATTTAATTTTTGTACTGGACGATAAAACAAATGACAAAATGTTCTTAAATGCACAAAAAAGTGTACTTTGTGCAAAAAAGAAGAAATTTAAGGAAGAAAACAAGAAATTTATTATTAAACTCTCATTCTCTCTCTCTCAATCATGCATCATGCATCAGCCATTTTTATGATAAGTGTTTTGTGTTTATTTGCTCATAATATGATTTAATCTTGCATTTACGAACATGTGACAGCTGCAGTGCTGTCAAGGTTTGCATTTATGAACACGATGCTCATAACACGCAGCGCAATGATGCATTTACGAACAGGCCAGTATTTAATTAACCCATTTGCAACAGCGCTCTAAATGCGTAATAACTAAACGTTATAATTGTTTGCGGACTATCCTGGCCTTACTGAAAAGCGAGGGAGTATTTGTTCCGTCAAATGATGTTAACGAGTTACAACACAAGCTTAGGAATATCGTACAATTGGGAAAACAATTGCTTTAATTTAATCAATTATTTACAGAAAGGTGGCTGAATAAACAACAATGGCTATGACTAGGGTGAAGTATACCGCCAGACACAATATTTTATAATAGTTATCGTAGAAAGCAAATCAGCAGCAATCCTACAGAGTGGTGAATAACTGATTGCCAAAACTGGATACATACACACATACATAATTGATCATTACAATCCTTCAGTCCGGATTATGACCTATTTTATACGTGAGTTGCGGGGCCTACAGTTTAAAGTCGACTCAGAACGACAGATTTTTTTTGCCTAACTTTCTATGGCAATTTTTATTTGCTTCCAGAATTCTTGCCAGAAATTTGCTGAGAGGAAGTCGCCGTTTTGTTGGAGAAATCGGACCTGGGGTGTGAACTTTAGCCTTACACAGTCAACACACTACCTATTATACTACGACGACTGTCCAGAATTGGATACACAACACTATGTCCAGTTTTTTTTTAATCAAATTTTTGACTATTCGACTCAGTAAGTAGAATACATTCCTGTTGCCTAACAACGTATGAAGTTCTAGTCCGACAAGTTAAAAGTATTTCTTAAACCCTTCCGGTTATATGCAAATGGTATAAACGTACGAACACATCGCCTTTTCTAGTAATGCCAAACGATAATAACTCCATCTGGCGTGTGTTGCTCTCCAAAACCATTGATATGACAAGGTGGCAAACATATCTATTTGCCTGGAACATTTTATCCTGATTTGGAATTAGTATATACGGTATTGGTATTAGTATATACATACATATATTAACCCATTAGTGCCCAGTGGCAACTTAAGTTGCCAGCAGAGGTTGCCTTAGTTTTTATGCTCTGAGAGGAACTTGAGTGTAAAAAACAAAACGGTAACCGTAAAAAAAGTAATTCGGGCATTAATGGGTTAAAGTCGACGCAGTCTGGCCCCAGGTCAGACATCTCCAACAAAATAAAATATGGAAAACTGTTTTTTCGGCGACTTCCTCAGCAGATTTCTGGCAAATCTCGCAGAGTAGATGGAATTGTCATGAAAAGTTTCTCAAAAAATCTATCATTCGGAGTCAACTTTACACTGAGGCCCTGCCACTTATGAATCAAATTAACACACGCAACTCAAGTGGTGTGAAGAGCTAGGTCGTAATCTTAGATGAAGGGTTTATAATGACCAATTATGTATGTATGTATGTGTATACGCCGAATATCAAATCTATACGTGGCCTTGAATTAGTTCGGCATATTAAGTTATAAAAATAGATTTGTTTTTGCAATGATTACAGTATTTAAATTTGCAAACTAAAATCTAGAAATAATCACTGGGGCCTGACGGGTGACGAAGTAATGCGTAGTTTATTGCTTATAATTTTTTTTCTATTGCCTCCTCAAATCTCATGATAGCATGCTATCAATGACTATTGAACACAACTATTGAAATTTGGCCACTTGCTTGAATGTTGCTAAGAGGTCGGAAATTGAAAATGTTATGGACACGCTCGCACACTAGGGAATACGAGGTTAAGAAACACTCGTTTAGCTCAACAACACTCTAAAATGAGTGGTGACAGGTAGTTATTGAAGCTATGTTTTAGCGATAATAGCTCACCAAAATTGTAATTGTAAAACATTGGAGAGCGATTTTAGGATTGAGCGATTGAATAGAAATGAATCGATCAGATTCTACTTGCTATTGTAAGCCAAGAAGTGGTAGGGAAGACTCTTTGCAATAGTTAACCATGAACTGGGTACAGTAAAAGAAATTATTAGGATCATAACGGTACTACATTGCTTAAGAGAATGTTTAAGTAGTTAATGGAATGCCTCAAAGGAGCCTTAACACTTCATGTATTTTAATAGCCATGCCCAAATATATTACAGTCCTAAGAAAGTCTCGATTTGCACACCAAAAAGAAGAACAGAAATAAAAAATTCAGAATCATTGCAATACAGTACGCACTTATCTAATTCTGTACATTTGTACGCAGGTTAAATACGAAGCATGCCTTAAAGTGACTTCAAGGCTACAAGTATTCGCGATTCGATGCCTGAGGATAGGAATATGCTAACCAAACATGAATATTAACCAGCAACTATGGAAAATCAGTGAATCTATGCTAAATGGCGCTAGTTTGGTAATATATTTCGAAGAGTATTGATTGAATACAAGCCCCACATGTAGACGGCAGCTTTATAATGAAATTACTAAAGCAAACAATGCGTAAAAAGAGTCGAAGAGACTGGCATTGAAGAAACCTGAAACGAACACATTTGTGACGGCCATATAAGGCTATGCATGTACCCCAATCCAAAACTTTGTATTTTTTGCTGAATATTTTTGGACAAAAATATATTTCTGAAGGTAATGATCGTTCAGTATAGTTTGCTACAAAGATCAATATGGTGTTGTGGTGTGTTTTCTTCCGTGGAAACTATGAAAAACGTCATTTGTACGACGTGTAGTCGCCGTAGTCTAGGAGGTAGTGTGTTGGCTTATTAGACGTAAGGCCAGGGTTCAATCCCCAGGTCAGACATCAAATCGAAATCTAAAAACAATTTCCTCGGCGACTTCCTTTCAGCAGATTTCTGGCAAAAACTCTGAGAGTAAATAAAATTGCCATGAAAAGTTGCTCAACAATTTGTCGTTCGGAGTCGACTTTAAACTGTAGGTCCCGCCACTCATGTATAAAAATTAACACACACAACATGAGTGGTGTTGAGAAGCAAGGCCGTAAGCCTGACTGAAGGGTTGTAATGGCCAATTATGTACACTCAGCCACAAAAGTATACATACGGATAACAAATTTCAGAAATTTTTTTAACTAATCCGTTTTCGTTGAAAATCTTTGTAATTGTGTGACAACTTTCCTAGATTTTAAGACGGTCTTTTGCATTGGTTCAGAAATTTGTGAAATTTGTAAATCGGATGAATACCTTTGTGGACCTGTGCAGGGCCACAATTCAGTTCAAATTCAGGAATTTTTTAACCAATGGAAAAGACCGTCTTAACATCAAGGAAACTATAAAGATTTTCAACGAAAACGGATTAGTTAAAAAATTTCGGAAATTTTTTAACCGTATGTATAATTTAGTAACTGTGTATATGTAGGTATGTATTTAAATATGCCATCACTTGACCTTGTAAACCGCTTCCCCTGTTGCCTTATACATGATTTAAATGTGTCAACATTGTTAAGGCAATTGGTTTGCTACAGGAGCTCTTGAGCAGCAGAATATTATTCATGCATTTAATTCGCATCATTAATTTATTTTTTTGTGTAGACGTAAACATGCACCCATTTCTGTCTTGGCATAAAAATGTCTTTGTAATCATTAGATTAATATTTTTGCGTACGGGAGAAAATACTAAAGTGAAGTAAAATTCGATTTTCATACTTAATTTTCATTTTGAAATTAAATTAAAAATTTTTTTTGATATGTATGCCTTTTGAAGCATATGCTCAATTAAAATTGATATCCGAATATGTTTACTTTTAATTAAATCACGATTTATGCTTGTCAATTGAAAAGAGCCTGTCCACACAAGAATTCAAATTAGCATTTGAACTTAAAAAAAGAAAAATTAGCGGCAAATATTTATTAGTGAGCCTGGAACAAAAAAAAAAAATAAATGAAAACAAATCATTTAACGTTTTTATATGGAAATTAATTACTTTAAACATGAAAACGAGTATAAATACACAATTTATTTCAGTTTGTTAACGACAATCAGAAAAAACAAATTCAATTGCACATTTGACAATTGTCATTTTGACCCAAAACACTTAAATTTTACAAACACACACACATATACACACAAATGTACAAATATTAAAATGTAAATTTAAACTAGCCATACCAACAACCACTCTACTCTGACTGTGCTAAAATCATAAAAAATGAGATCAAACAGAAACTGACTTGTTTTACCAATAGACGTGCCTGCCTGCCTGTACTGATCCATGCAATAATAATACGAATGCAGACATACTTACATATGTATGTACATATGTACAGACATATACTAACTTTTTAGCTTAGAAACATATTCACTTATGGTATATCTATGTATATGTATTTTTATTTAATACGTATTGAGATTCTAAAGGAAAATATATACACGATATTTATTTTAGTTTCTCACAAATAAGCATATCATGCCGAGATATCGGTTTTTATTTTTGTCGTTTCACTACAAAGAGTCACTAAAACAGTCATTTGATCTTGTTTAACTATTTTCGTTTTTCTTTTTTGTTTTTCTTTTTTTTCTTCTTTTCTATGGTGAATACTCACTCACTCACTCACTCAGTCACTGTTTTGTTTATAAATTTTCTCAGTCTCAGTTACGGTTTCAAACAATAATACCAGTGTATGTGGCTTGAATAACGTAGGAAAAAAAACCAATAAAATTTGGCTAGTAATAGTTAGTAGAGTGTACATATTTTATGTACTAGACTATGTTATAACAATTTTATTGTATATGATTATTATGTTACTAACTACATAATATTATTATAATATACACGGGCATAATTTGGGTCCACATGCTGCTGCCATCCGGGCATAATCTTTATGGCCATGTTTATAATAAAATTAAAATATTTATAACACGTTTTCATATACCCTACGCCAATGTAATGAAATTGTGGTATATTATGCTAGTGTTTGTAACACGTAACAGAATGAGAACCTTATGCTCGTTGTAGAGTAACAGACCAGAGTCTGTGGTATGAATTGAACCCAGGACCTTAATATTAAGCACACTACTTACTACTATTTAACAGAACAATACAGATTGTAAGTTTATAAATTGCTCTGCTTTCGTTCCTCGGTTTTTTAACCATTTAATCAATATAATTCAAGGATTGTGGACATTTATCACAACTTACAGCTTTTTGTATCAGTAATAGCTTCTCTCAGTTCCAACATAACGCACAACATCTAAAGATTCGCGACTTGTTGAAACCCAAAAATTATCGTCAAGATTTATCATTGTACCATGAACAGATTAACAAAGGAAAAAATGCGTGCAAATTATTGGATTTTATGAAGTCGCCGTAGTCTAGTAGGTAGTGTGTTGGCTTATTAGGCGTAAAGCCAGGGTTCGAGCCCCAGGCCAGACATCAAGGCAAAATACAAACATATTTTTTCGGCGACTTCCTCTCAGCAGACTTCTGACAAAAACTCTGAGAGTTAATAAAACTGGCCATGAAAAAGTTTCTCAAAAATCTGTCGTTCAGAGTCGACTTTAAACTGTAGGTCCTACCACTCACGTATATGTTGTATACTGTAGTTGTCTTAATTGACAAGTACAAGTCCTCTACCCTAACCTAACCTAAAAACTAAACGTTTGTGAGAAATGTGTGCCTATCGAAAAATTATCTTCAGCGATGACAATCGTCATGAAGTGGGGGAGTGCATCGCAGTTGTGCTATTTCTCACAGTGTCCAGTTACTTGTGTATACTGAAGTGCCAAGCGAGATGTTACTAGGGATAGAGAATTGTTCATAGAAACATCGATGTATCCTTTCCATCCCTAGATGTTACTGCTTCCTTTAGAAAAGTAGGGACAATTGGATCCCAGATTACGGTCGATGTTGTCGATGAATTTGTATATCTTGGCTCCGCCATTATCAACAAAAAAAAATGTCAGTCTGGATATTAGCGCAGAACCACTCTTGCGAACATTTGTTTGTATGGCCAATGGGTCAAATCGACCTCCGGGTACTGTACTTGTCTAAATTGACAAGTACACGTCCTCTAACCATTGCATCAATACGCAAATGAGTAGCAGAGACTTATCTTGTGTGACGCCACTAATGCTCGCTCGCTGTCCTCTTGCTTCTCTATTACGCAAAACCTCGAGGCTGTTACGATCCGATGCAGCAGCCTTGAGAGTATTCTAAAAAATTCTTGTGTAAGATCTTCGGTCCAGTGTGAGTTGGCGATGATTTCCGCATCTGATCCAATAAGGTGCTGAATGAGCTCCTCAACGACATTCAGTTGATGTGTTGGCTCGGCCGTTTCGTTTGGATGGAAGGGGATGTATTAGAGGAAATCGGCGTAGAAGACTGTCTTGTCTGCGTTGGCAGGATCAAATCGAGGAAATCCTGTCATCGATTCGTGTGATCATCAATCGAAGGCACGCGAGAAACAGAGGTGCCTGAAAGGATGTGTAAAGGCAGGCTGAAATCCGTTAAACGAGTTTTTAAGGCCAAATAAATCAGTAAATAAATAAGAGGAAGTTCGCGGCATTGTGGGTACTTTAGTGGGTACTTTAGCCAATAGAATTACCCAATTGGGAGTGAAGAACTGTCAGAGGCAGTTTAATAGCCGGCAGTGCTTTCTGAATGCCATAATTGTTTTGTACTTTTTCTAGAATTATAAAAATCGTAAATTTATAGGCAAGCTACAGTGTGATGTTTTTATTTCATTCGTTAATTTTATTTCATTTTTATTATTCGCGTTTTTCCCGCTGAACAAGTGATAGTCTATTGCGGGAGGTATTATTTTTACTATTTCTCTGGGATTTGGATTTTGATTTCTTAGGTTTGAGATCTAGTACTTCGATCTTACTTAAGAAGAGGCCAGGAACTGAGTCGCTTCAAAAAAAAAATTGTATTTAAAGACGAAGTACTCCTGCAGAACACTTCATGCTTTTATACTCAGCGGCACAGTCAGTCTAAATGCACAGGAATTATTTGAAAAAAAGGTTGTGTAGTTCTGGGCATAATTTTTGACTTTAGAGCCTTAAAATGAACAGAATTCTTGTGCAAAGGTAGAGTCTCCCATATCAAATTATGAAAATTTAACGGAAGACCGTAGATGGGATGTTGAAGGCTTTGAATACAAATTTCTACAATTTCGACTGTCAGTCTAGACTTCACTTCACTACACTTCACTTCCTTTAGTTAGGATTACGGCCTAGCTTCTCACACCACTTGCGTTGTGTGCGTTAATTTTATACATGAGTGGTGGGACCTACAGTTTAAAGTCGACTCAGAACGATAGATTTTTGAGAAACTTTTCATGGCAGGTTTATTTACTCTCAGAGTTTTGCCAGAAATCTGCGGAGAGGAAGTCGCCGAAGAAATATTATTTCGTTTTGATTACTGACCTGGGATACGAACCCGCGCTTTACGTTTAATAATCCAAGACACTACCTATTAGACTACGGCGACTTCCACTTGATTGCCGGACTTAAATCTCTTCTTAACCTAAGTTGGGGTGTGAGATTAAACTCTTCATAAAATCAGTTATTCCTGCATGAGGAATTGAGTAAGCTTTAGAGGAGGTTTTTGACCAACTAACGCTTCGAATCTCTTACACTTCGAACCCATTGCTTGGACAGGTTGGCACTATGATGTTAATGGGTTAAAGAGAATTGTGCTTAAATTTTGTTTTTTGTAACTATTACTGCAGACAAAGCTTTGAATGCAATGGTCTATGCATACATGTCTGACCACATTGCAAGCGCTGATTTAGTCTTATTAAGATACTGACATATTGGAGTTGCAGATTATTTTTAAAGGCGGGATCTGTGCATAGGCCTTTATTGTAATTGAAGTCGCCGTAGTCTAGTAGGTAGTGTGTTGGCTTATTGGAAGTAAAAGCCAGGGTTCAAATCCCATGTCAGACATCAAATGAAAAAATATTTCTTCGGTGACTGCCTCTCAGCAGATTTCTGCCAAAAACTCTGAGTGTAAAACAAAATTGCCATGAGAAGTTTCTCAAAAATCTGTCGTTCGGAGTCGACTTTAAACTGTAGGTCCCGCCACTCATGTATAAAATTAACACTCACAACATAAGTGGTGTGAGGAAGTAGGTCGTAATCCTGACTGAGGGGTTGTAATGACCAATTATGTATGTATGTATGTATGCAAGTGCTGCTTTAGTCTGTAGGGAGTATGACTGCATGTTTGGGTTTTCCAAGTAAAAGTTTTGCTCACTAGAGAGCCTCCGTACTGATCAGCGTTTCGAAATACCAGCTACACATGAGCGTTTTGGTAATTAATTATAAAATTCTTAATTATTTAACAAATTTAGTCAATCCACAAAATTATTTTAAAAAAATATCCAATGTACCGCATTCAATGGTGGTTAATATTGACCGACTGTATATTTCCTACTTGCCATCGTTTCGCTGTTGCCTTTGTAATAAAATTTAAATTTTCTGTTTAATTTAAAACAAAAACAAAAAAAATGCTCAGCATGTTGTAGTAAAAGACAAATGAGTCTTTTTATTACAGATCATGTGAAATATAAAGATCGCCGTTTGGTCTCTCTGTTTTTTCTTAGGTTTTGTTTTTATTAATTTAAATGCCGTATAGAGGTGAAACTATTCATTTTATTTCTTGACCTTATGGTTTCGGTTTTTGGAATGGGAAACAAAAACAAATAAAACAAATGCAAATACGAAAAAGACTTCAAAAATATTACATCTTCGGTTTTTCTTTCCAAATTAAAAGTTCAGTTAACATTATTGTTACGGGATATGATGATAGGTTATGATGAATGTGAGAATGTCTATTCATATTTAAATGCATGGCTCTACTCAAAATATTCAAGGCATTTTTGGTTACTCATACGGTATGATGCATAAAGATTATTTCAATTTTCAATAAGACACTTTATATGTGTAGTATTCGTAATCATATGATTATTTTGTATTGAAAACGTTTTTGCTGATCAGGAGAAGATTGACTGAGCATGTAGAATAATAACACAGACTAGATGCCCTATGTAACTCGTTTTTGCTATAAACAGGTTTGGTTAACTTATCAGTGTCGTATAAATTAAAGGGAAGTAAATCCATCTCCTGTAGAAACTTTCTTAGCTTATTCCAGTTCACTTTTCTAAGACGAGTTATGTCTCGTATAGTTTTTTCCATAAAATTTTGGGATCTAGAGATAACGAAGGCTGTGCAATGGCTTAAAAAGCCATTCCTGGAGTAATTCTTAATCGACCTTTTGGATTTTGTGACCGGTATACCTAAATTCTCTTGCCGTAATTGTCACTTAACTAACCGTGAAGATAATTAAGTTAAGCTAAGTTAATTACCTAAGTTTTCAGATCGCACATCCTCTGATCGCGGTAGCCCAAGTTTGGTTTCTGGTTCATCTGTATTGAAGCTCAGTCCCGACTTATTTCCATGTGCCATCCTTGTAGCAACAAGTCAACAAAAGCATCTAAGAAAGACGATCTGCTATCCGAATGATGCAATTGATTGCGACTGACACCTTCGAAATTCTGACTGCGCGTTAATTGGTTATCTGTTCAGTGTTCCAAGTTTGTGTTGATAATGCAAGCTTCATAGCCTCAAGACAGTATGCCGTAAGAGCCACCTCATACCGATCGTTAAAAGAATATTGTGTTGTGTTGTGTCGATGATTTTCTTATTGTACCAATTATCGATAAACGTCGCTTCCTTTAAAAATTATGAATATTTCAAATGTAGCAACTCATTTTTACAAAGAGAGATTATAGAAGTAATGCAGTTATTAGCAATTAATTATACGAATAGACTACAGAATCACATAAACTCGGAAGCTACAGCATTAAGTAACGATCGAATCTATTAAAGGAGTATATAGTGGTCAAATAACGAAAACTGCATCGCTGTAATAGCGGTATTTAAATGTGATATCCGAATAGGTGTCCAATCCGTCTGATTGGGATTAGTTGCATAAAACTCTTAGAAGTAAGTGGATATGTTAAAAACCGCATCCCGAACGCCTCATATCATCAAATATATAAAGTCAAGAATTCAGCAAAATCCACTTTGTAAACAAAAATCTATTGCCATTTGATTTTGATATTGATTTGTCCATTGTTCATGCATTTTTGTTGAGCAAAATAACTTTTTTCTTGATCGTTGCGGTGGTTATGGTGGTTACTTTAAATTCTAATTAAATGTATCCAATAAATTGGCATAATATTCGCTACTGATTGTTTTATTTCTACGAAGATTATATTGCTTGAATCAAGCAATAACGGTGACCTTGACTTTATTGCCCCGCCAAACCATCTTGGTCTTGAAATTCTATGTTTTAAAAAATGTTTGACATTTCACTTTCTTTTCTTACTATATACGAGAGAACTAACTATATTACGAGACCTAGCTTCATACACCACTTATGTTGTGTGTGCTATTTTTATCCATAAGTGACGGGGGACCTACAATTCAAAGTAGATTTAAAGTAAGTGACTGAAGTGAAGACTGAAGTGTTATAATGAACAATTATGTAAGTGAATAATGGATTGTGTAATAACACTATACAACAACAATTATAAAAATGTGTAAATATAAATTTTCCTAAAAGTACATGAAAAGATAAATAGGAACCTGATGAAAAGTTATGGTTCAAGAGGTATTTGGAATATATAAATCACTTTATAAACGTGAGACGCGCTGTATAGAGATAGTAGCAATTATAAAATATAAAAATAGCATATTAAGATCGCAAACTAAACAAAACTTATTAACCGTAGATACATTTCAAATTTTCAGATCATCTAACTTTAATTCAGAAAAAGTTAGATGCCTGATCTATTATAAATATCGCCATTATTTTAAACCAAATACATTATTTATGGTATTTGAGAAGAAATTGATAGTTAAGTCTTGGATGAAAGTGATTATGTAGATATTGATTGAAGTAGTCGTAATATAGTATGTAGTTAGTATGTGTTAGGTTATTAGACGTCAGACGAAGCTTCAGACATTTCCAATTTACAACGATAGGTTGTAACCACCGATTATGTATGCATGTATGTAATATTCCTGCTGCTGAAGACTCTGAAGTAGAAGAAACAGAAGTTCGTCTTATGAACTCAGGAAAGTATTGGCAGCAACAAACATGACAATAGGATGTTTATCGTCAAACATGGTACTCCTTGGAACAGAGAACTGTATGCCTTTAGTAGTTTGGGAAGAGAAAATATTACCAATTTACGCGCAGATTGGTAGCAACACTTTCTTGAAATGTTGTAGTCTTTCCTACTACTCTACTCATACATACTTATCTCACGTGACAGACAAACATTAGAAAAAAGTGATTTGTCCTATGTTTTATTTCATAGATATTACAGAAGTATAATATTTCGGTCAACCATTACGTATGAGATAACAGAATTATTCGCTTTGATAATGTGATTAAAAATTTACACGTATTACGCCTTTTCGAAAACTGAGTTGAAAGTCTTTAATAATCCCAATGATTTTGTCCTTGTAGATTAGTAACTAATTGACGTTGATGGTCGTTATAAATTTCGTGGTCCACCGAAGTCGAATTGGCAGTTTTAGATTCAATACATGCTAGGTGCGATCTACGGTTAATATAGATTTAAAAATATTCAATTACGTATCTACATTAGTTCACTGCTGTGTACATATGTATGTAGGAATATTAATATATATCTGTACATTCGTTTGCGTACGTGTACCACCGTTGAGTGTGTTCCTTTTCGATTGTAAAACCTAATGCTTATTTTTTCGGTTTCATTATGCGAATCTGACTTACGCCACAAATCCACACATAGTTCACTCTTGGGCCTCTTGTTTTCGACCGTAGAAAACTATAGGGATTTCACCTTTAACTTTTAAAAAAGACGATCACTAATTTCGCGAAAGCCATTTTGACTTCCGAGTTCCCAAAGTGTAATATGTATACAGAGCATTTTTAAAGCGGGTATTACACTAGCGAACTTCCCCTGCAAACCCGACCTGATGAGAGAGTGCTTTGCTTTACATCATGCAGCTAAATATCAAACATTTTTAATATTCATCAAGTAAGGTTTGCAAACACGAACTTTACCCTATTACATAAGATTGATGGTTAACCATCGTCGTGTTTGCATGCGAAGCTCATTAGTGTAATACCCACTGAAGAGTAATGAGGTGTTCAGATATGCAGCTTTATTGCGTAAATAGCAATGAACGCCATTATTGAGCTCAATATTTCATATAAAGTTTCAATTAATTATTGCGCAATAAATTCGCAAATTGTTATAATATTTAGTAAAACTTAAAATTCATCGCTGTCATAAGTATGTTCAGTGAGCATATTACAATTAACCGAACAATTTTTTTTGATATTTGACAACTGAAATGACAACAACGACAAACAAAACACAAAATAAAAACAATGTTGTTGAAACAACCAACTGTTTTGTTTACCAACTGTTAAATGAATATTGAATAAGCAGCTGAGCTGCGTATATTATTATATCTGAACACTTAAAATATTGTACTCCAATAAAAGTGCATATCTGAACATAGTATAACGCCGGGACGACTCGCTGTTGCAGTATTTCATAAAGGCTGTACCATGAAAAGTATGTATGAATATGGCTATAAAATGTCTGAGAAATGTCATCAGTTGTAGTAAATTGTTTACGTTTTGATACACGTCATCTTACTTTTTTATTTAGAACATTATTAACGGCAATTAAGCCTTTTTTAAATATATTTTTGCAGAAAGTTTTGCAAATATTATTCCTTTTATCATTAAGAACTTCACTTTAGTGCAAGTGAATCCAAAAGCAAAGTGTTTCAAAACACAAAGACGATGCATTGTGTTTTTGTTTATTACAAACTAAACATTACATTTGATTTGTTTGTATTGAAATACCACACAAGTTGAACGAATGTAATTGTTGACCAAGAATTGTGTAAATTATTTTCGGCATTGCAAATATAATTGTTAATCAGTTCTACCATAACTTTAATGTTTGTAATGTTATTTCACGGTCAGCAAATTGTTGACTTTGCAAAATTGTTGACAGTGCCGAGACTATCCCTTAAAAGTTTTCTCGATTTTAAAGGTACGGTCACATATGTATGAATATTTGCAAAAGAAACCAAAATCATTGTAATAAAAATTCAAAATTTTCTATAACAAAAGCAACAACTCCCTATTTTTATGTACAGAAGAGTTAGCTTCTTTGAGAGAAAAATTTTTTTCTTTTATGAGATTACAAAAAAAACACAACCATTTTACTGAAAAAAATCATTATCGCCCTTCAGTCAGGATTACAACTTAGCTTTTCACATACCCCTTGTTGTGTGTGTGTTAATTTTTATGCATGAATGGCGGGAACCTACAGCTTAAAGTCAATTCCGAACGACAGATTTTTGAGAAACTTTTTCATGGTAATTTTATTTATTTTCAGAGTTTTGCCAAACATCTGCTGAGAGGAAGTCGCTGATTTTTTTGTATTTCATTTTATTGGAAATGTCTGACCTGGAGTTTTAACCCTGGCCTCACTGCTAATACGCCATCTCACTACCTAACATCTACAATGAATAAAAAGGTTTGCATAAAACAAATCATTCAATTACACTATGCGACAAAATAAAACAATTTAAATACACACAGCTAATGACATAGTGTAGGTTGTAAGTTTCGTTAAGTAGAACTCAAAACTATTTTTTTTATATTTCTTGAACCCTCCAAACTGGTTTTAGTTGACAAAAGCTGTTTTTTTGGACTTCACGCACAAATTTATTGAATGCACAAACATTTCTGAACCGATGTCCAAAATTTAAACCTTATTAGAAAGGAGAGGGATGGGCCTTTAAAACGATATACCTATATGTATTATTTGACTTATATGCTATTGGGTTTGATGAGATAAACTTGACAAATGTGAATGTTTTTCATAAAAAGTGTATTTTTCATGAAAGTGTATTATCTTGTGAAGAGATTCACATTTCGTTTGATTACCGTAGTTATTATTTAAAGATTTTTTTTCAAATGAACTTTTTGTCTAAAAATTTTCAGAATTTTTGACGGATCATGTTTTTTATCCCAGAAGTTAAACAATGTTTGCGCAAAGCGAAATAATTATTATTATATTTATATTTGCAAAAAAAAAAAAAACAAATATTAGCCGACTACTAGTAGTGGCCCAGACGTGAAATTGACACATTTTGCGATAAACAATCAAGATCCATCAAAAATTTTAAAAATTTTTGAACTGAAATTTCATTTGATAAGATGACATAAATGTATATAAAATATAACACGACTGTTATACTATTTAAATAATAACTACGGTTTTTTAATTAAATTTTGCAATTAAGAATAGCTTAACTTGAAAAATAAGAAAAAAATAATATTTTCCAAGTTTACCCCATCAAAACTCAGAACATGTAAGTTTGAACAAAACGTTTATGTATACCATTTTAAAGGCCCATCTTCTCTCGTTTCAAAAAACTTTGGATTTTGAAAATAGGTTGAAAAATATTTGAGTAATCAATAATTACCGTTTTTGTCAAATAAAGCAAGTTTGGAGGATTCGAAAAATATAAACAAAATATTTTTGAGTTCTACTCAACAAAACTCACAGCCTACACTATGTCATTACCTGGGTATATTTTGCCTGTCGCCCCGTGTTGTTTTTCAAATTTTATTTCATATATTTTTCTTACGGTTTTGGTGATTTAGTTTGTTTTTGACCTCTGTTTGACCATACGTAAAATATGTAGGAGCAAATAAATATTTGCCCAAAAATCACGAAAATGTTTAACACTTGGTGGGCACAATGAAAACATTTTTGTTTGACAGTAAATAATTTTATTTGGCCAAAATTGAAGGAATTTTCTGTTTGCCCCTAAATGTTATTTTGTGGTCACATTATGACAAAGAAATATTTTACGTTTTGGATCAAATACTTAAGAAATATTTCACATTAAGTTTCTCTTTTCTCTCCTCTCTTTGGTTGTTTCCTTTACGAAATGTCATCCTAACCTTACCTTTGAAATTTGTGAAACATATTTCAGGTAATTATGCAAATAATAAAATGGCAGCTCGGCGACAAAATTTATTGCAAGATATTAAACCATGAACTGGAAAATATTTTTTATGGTTCATTGTAATTTGTTTCACTAAATTTTTTGAATTTTTTATTCCCTTCAAAGTATTGATTTTTATTTTTTATATTCCATTTTGTTTTTTTATTAATTTGTTTTTTTTTTTAATTTCGTTTTGCATTCAATCGTCGTCTACGCTTTTTTTTAATGATATTCACATGTCAAGAAGTATGTCTGGCTGCTTTAGCTTTTTCGCTTCAACGATTTCTAATTAAGTTTACATGGTTGCTTAGCTTGGCTATAAAAAAAAACGAAGCAGACAACACGATAAAAATCACTGTGAATTTTTATATACGAACCGGCAATACCATGTCAATGTTCTTCCTCTTGTTCTTTTACAGCTCTAATGGCAGTCAGTAGCAGCAGTAGGCGCAAATTGAAGATTTTAAAACGTATTTCGCTTTTTTATTTTTCGAACATTTCATTCACATGTCTTTTTAATTATCCTGAGAGTTGGTGGTTTTTTTCTTATGGCCATTAAATTATGCAGTTTTTCTGTATTCATGACAGTCAAGCCAAGTCTGTCTGTCTGTCTGTCCATTCTTCCGTTCGCTTAACTTTTTACTTTTTACAGACAGACTGTCTGTCTCTTTGTCTATCTCGCTCTCTGTATGCTCTGTCTATTTGATTGTCTTTATTTGGAAGTGTTGCTAAAGTTGTTGTTCCTTTTGTGTTGTGTGTTGCTATGTTTGATGATTCTCATCTTTGTCAGGTGTTAATTAAAGTAATAAATGTTTAATTAAACGTTTTCCTTTTCTTATTTTATGTTCCAACTATAATAAACTGTTAAGCTTTTATATTTTTGGAATTTATAAGCGTAAATAAAAATTATACTCACATTGTGAATTTAAATGCCAGGGAATATAATGTGGCTATTAAACGATATTTTTCCTTTTGGGTGGTCACATTCTAAGTGGCTGTTATTTAAGCTGCAAATTAACTAAGTGAAGAGTAATTTCATATGCAGATAAATTTTAATTTCCTTTTCAATGTCAATCTAAGGTTATGGTTTGAAATGGCTATAATTATAGGCTTAAATAGTAAGAATATCGTATTACCAGCAATAGAGAAATTAAAGCCAATTTATTCATTATATGGTAAGCACTTCTAATACGTACTTCGTATCGTAATACTTACGAAAAAATTTTTTAAATTTAATTATGAGTTAAAGAATCATTAAATTAAATAAGGATAATGAGCTTAAAGCTTAGAAGTCTATTTACGTATGGTACATGGACAAAGTTGCTTATATTTGAAAATATTGTATATATTGTGGGGAGATAAGAACTGCAATGCCTCCTTTTTTAGATATTACAACCCAGGGCGTTTGGATGCAATGAAAACTTTATGACGCAGTATATTGTTGGATACTTAATAATACTTTTTAGATATTATAACCCAGGGCGTTTGGTTGCAGTAAGAACTTTTTGACGAAGCAAATTGTTAGTTACTTAGCAATTTGCGTTTTAACATCTGGCACATTTAAAACTTTAACGAATTTTTAACGTATTTTGAGGCAGCTTATTTCGTTATTTCTTTATTGAAGTCGCCGTAGTCTAATATGTAGTGTGTTGACTTATTAGACGTGAGGCCTCGGATCAAACTCCAGGTCAGGTATCTCCAACTGAATGAAAATATAAAAAAATATTACTTCGGCTACTTCTTCTCAGCAGATTTTTGGCAAAAATTCTGAAAATAAATAAAATTGCCGTGAAAAAGTTTCTCAAAAATCTGTCGTTCGGAATTGACTTTAAGTTGTAGGTTCCCGCCATTCATGCATAAAAATTAACACACACACAACATGGGGTATGTGAGAAGCTAAGTGTAATCCTGACTGAAGAGCGATAATGATTTTTTTCAGTAAAATGATTGTGTTTTTTTTTTTTTGTAATCTCATAAAAGAAAAAGATTTTTCTCTCAAAGGAGCTAACTCTTCTGTACATGAAAAGTTTCTCAAAAATCTGTCGTTCGGAGTCGACTTTAAACTATAGGTCCCACCACTCATGTATAAAAATTAACGAACACAACATAAGTGGTGTGAGAAACCGGGTCGTAATCTTGACTAAAGGGTTGTAATGGCCAATTATGTATGTATGTATTTAGTTATTTTGAATCTGTCATTCTATTCTGTACCAAAATTCAATATATTATCTCCACTGAACGTCATGAATCGATTTACGTTTGAACAAAATTGCAAATTTGCACGAAAATGTCGTAGAAATTTTGGTCTCCAATAAGGACTAACATTGTTGGTTTCATTGTTGATGCGTCAAGATATGAGCATGCTCGTACAGTGCGTACACCCAAAAATATCGAAGCTGTGGCTGATAGTGTGCATGAAACCATCAACATCAGCTCGTCATTGTTCTCATGAATACGACATTTCACACACCAGTTTAAGTCGAATTTTGCGAAAACATCTGGGTACGACGCCTTACAAGATTCAATTGGTTCAAGTGTTGAAGCAGCATGAGTATACGCTTTGATTTCGCTTCGCTAAAGGGATAAACGAGAAACAGCAATGTCAATGATTATATCGAATATGCAAAAAAAAACATATTATCGGTTGAAGCTCATTTTCATCTTGGTGGGCATGTTAGTTAACAAAATTGCCGTATTTGTGGCTCAGAAAACCCACACGTGGTCTTACAGAAGCCAATGCACCCATTACGAGTGACTGTTTGGTGAGGCTTGTGGAGCGGAGGCATGATTGGGCCATCTTTTTCGAAAATGAGGACGGCGCAAACATTACGTTCAATGGAGAAACCCATCACGCCATAATAACCGATTTTTTGTACCCGCTCTTCACGGTATTAATGTGAACAATGTTTGGTTTCAACAGGATGGTGCAACTTGCCACATATATCATGCTACAATCGATTGATTGCGTCCAACGTTTAATGACCGTTTAATTAGCCGAAATGATAATGACAATTGGCCGCCAAGAAGCTGTGCTTTGATACTGTTGGACTAATTTCTGTAGTGACCTGTGTTATGCCGACAAACCAAAGACAATTGAGCATTTGAAGGCCATCAGTCGCGATGACATTGGCATTTATTTATTCTATTGCGACGTCTTTAAATTTTTTTTGGAAAGAAATAGAGGCAGTGTTTCACATGTCTAAATGGAATTAATTCGGCTATAAAGTTTTTTTAAAAAATCTAAATTTACAATCTGCAATTATGATTTCGTGCCAATTAATTAATAAATTTCAAAAAATCTCAACTTAATTTGAGTGGAATTTTGATGGAAATTCGATAGCCAGGCCGGGATATATTATTTTTCTTATTTTTTCAAGTTTAGCTATTCTTAATTGCAAAATTTAATTAAAAAATATAAAATAAGTGATGACACTCTGAAAGTGCATTATCTTGTGAAGAGATTGACACTTTGTTTGATCAAATCGGACAAAAATTACCGTAGTTGCCATAATGCACTTTCAGAATGTAATCACTTATTTTATATTTTTTAATTAAAGTTTGCTACTATGAACTGACAAACTTGAAAAAATATGAAAAACATTCACATTTGTCAAGTTTACCTCATCAAACCCCATAGCATATTACGTCAAATAATATATATAAGTACATCGTTTTAAAGGCCCATCTCTCTCCTTTCTAATAAGGTTTAAATTTTGAAAATGGGTTCAGAAATGTCTGTGTAATCAATAAATTTGTATGTAAAGTCCAAAAACACAATTTTTGTCAAATAAAACAAGTTTGGAGGGTTCGAGAAAGATAAAAAAATATTTTTGAGTTCTAGGCTGCCTTCCAAAATGTTAGTTGCTTTGTGATTGAACAAAGTATCGTGTTTCATAGTGCCGCTGTACAAAATATATACAATGCATTCTATTTCAAAACGTCGTCAGTGTGTATTTTTAACGCAGTCAAAAAGCAATCAGGCATCGGATTTATAGTTGGTGCATCGTTTGGTAACTTTGCATATTAGTAGAACTGCATACAAACTTTGTATTGATACATTTTGGAAGGCAGATCTACTCAACTAACTTAACAACTTAGACTAGGTAGTTACTCGGGTGTATTTAAATTTTTGTATTTTGTCGCAAATTGTTATTCAACAGCTTGCGGGTTCACAGTTTGGTGAATAATTTTTAAATATAGGGTCCGCTGTTGACCGCAGTTTGCGGAAATGTTTAACTTAATCTGGCGAATTTGGTCGTCATTCGAATAAAATTTATGAATTTCTGTTAGAAAGTGTAGGTGGAGAGAAAATTCTGAGTTTTAATTGTTCGAGTAAGTGTCGGTATTAGCTGCTGGTATATCACATCCAATTTCAATGATTATTTGATACTGAAATGTATGAGAATTTTTGGCAGAAAATATTATTGAACTTTTCTCTAACCATGCTTCTAAATTTGTAAGGTTGTTAAGATAATCAAATCAAAAAAAACATGATCTATGAGTGAGCCTTTTTTAATTTGGCGATAAGTAGCAAAACCAAAGGACTCAAGAAACGAACTTGATTTGTAACAATCAAAAGTGAAAAAATTTTTGATTTCTGGCATTTTATTATTATTACAATATTATGAAAATCTCTGCTTTGTTTCTGTCAAAAGCATGGAAAAGTTCAAAACTCATTATGTTCGAGAACACATTGCAATTAAGAATCTCAGCTGGTGTACTGCAACGGTCTATTTGATGTCTCATTAGCTTTAATTAGTACACTCCATAGAAGTTTTCATTCTTCATTTTACGATCAAAACAACATGTATTACCAATAGAATCCACATATCACAAACATATTTGTAAGATTTAAAAATCTATTAAAAACTCATCACTTGTAGGCAAAATATCATCACCATCATCATCATCTTGAATACGTAAGTTCCGGCGGCAAACATGAGAAAATTGTTAACAGTAATAAGGAAAACAATTGTTGCTCTCGTCCATGGAGTAGAGTAGAGTAAAATTTTAGAAATTATGACATGTATGCATTGAATACCAGTGCATACAGTTTCAGTTTATGCACCACAAGACCAAGTAAAAACATAAATTTTTTTTTTTACATAAATTCGCCATGAAAAGGAATTTTGTATAGAATTTTTTAAAATATAAGAAGAAAAAAAAAACAAAAGTTTTTAATCTTTAGAGGAATAAACAACATACGCAGCTTCTTCAGTAGCAAGTGCATAAAGCAGGCTAAACTGAACAAGTAAACATGTTAACTATTGGCCAATAGTTCAAATATCTATTGTTGCTTTATATTGCTTTTGCTTCTTAGTGTTTGAATAACACACAGTGAATAAAAAAGGCAGGAAAAAAAGTTGAGTTGCCTTAGTTTTTTTTATAGAAGTTTGACATCACAGCCACTACTCTTTGGAGTTCGATTAAAAATTATTGTTTGCTTTGAGTTTAATATTCGAAGTTATGCGCTTGAAAATGTTTTATTTTGTTATTCTTTTTCTTTTTTCATCATCAAATTAATGATGTTAAAACCTGACCTTTTTGGACGTTAAGGCAAACCAAAAAAAAAAGGAAGAAATTAAGTCAAATGAAAGAAACGCTAAAATGTTCTTCAACATAAAGAGAAAGGTGTTTAACGGTAACTTTTATGGTTCCGTTGGAGAAAGAAGGTTTTTTTTTACTTCTGTCCACAAAGTGGACATCATCAATAGAGATTAAGTAACAAAAAATACCGATTTTTTTTTTTGAAGAACACAATCGTGTTAAAGATTTTGTTATAATTGCTTCAACTAAATTCTAAAAAAAAACTTTGAAAAAAAGAACAAGAATTTAAAAAACGGTAGAAGACCACTAGACTGCATGATAAGTTGCAATTTTCTGAAACAACTTTACTAAGCGCAAAGAAGAATCCAAGCAATAATTAAACAGAAAGAAACCCTTAGACTCGGTTCCAGTAAATTATAAAACTATTAGTGGCAGCATGGCAAAACAACACGGCTAAGTAGCACACTTTAAAAATTTAATTCCAAAGAATATGAGTTTTTTTTCTTTCACTGTAGCTAATAAACTTTTCAAATCATTAAAAGATGTATGGCAGGCAATTGTCAGAAGTTCAGTCAAATCTTCCTAAATTTCTTTACAATATCTAGCACAGGATATTGTTGTTCCACATGTATCACAAAATCTGCACTCATCTCAAATGTAAATGGCAGTCTCCACTACCCAAATTAGTTTATGGTGGATGTTATTAACTGTATATCATTTTGTAGAGATCTGTTTAAGTAGTAGCTCCAAAGGAATGGAATTGATGTTGCACTTGACCACCAACTATATAGCAAAGAAGCATGGAATACGCCAGACGTACTTTCATTCTCTTAACATACATAATTGGTTATTACAACCCCTGAGTCAAGTGAGAAACTATGTCGTAATCCTGACTGAAGTGTTGTAATGACCAATTATGTATGTATGTGAGTCAAGATTACTACGTAGTTTCTCACACCACTTATGTTATGTGTCTTAATTTTTTTTACATCAGTGGCGGGTCTTACAGTTGAAAATTGACTTCAAACAATAATTTATTGAGAAACTTTTCATGACAATTTTATTTACTTACATAGTTTTCGCTAGAAGACTGCTGAAAAGAGCCAACGTAGAAATATCTTTCTATGTCTTTTTTTTTGGAGTTGCCTGACCAGGGGTTTAAACCGGGGCGGCTCACCTAATGACACACAACCTATTATACAACGGCCATGACATTTTCAACAAAACAAAATATGAAGAAATATTTCTTTGACGATTTCCTCTCAGCAGATTTCTGGAAAAAGCTCTCAGAGTAAAGAGGAAAAAGTTTCTCAAAAATCTGTCATTCGGAGTCGACTTTAAACTGTAGGTCCTGCCACTTACAGAAGAAATTAAAACACACAACATAAGTAGTGTGAGGAGCTAGGTCCTAATCCTAACTAAAGTGTTGTAATGACTAATTATGCATAAATGTAATTGCACCGAACAATAAGCCATTCAACTATTATCTCCTCTGTGTTCTATGAACCAGTCTAACATTCAAAATTGTACCATAGCCCTATAACTTTTAGATAATCAGGTGACCTATCTTTGATATAAAGAGTTTGGCGGGGCAGTAATTCCATATGTTACCTTGTTATTTTTTTTCGAGTTTAAATGTGGTTTACAAAACTAAGATAATATTTGTCACTAGGCGCCCGAAAGTTAAGATTCAAGTATACATGTTGCAAATTACGAAATGCGCTACCATGGTACATTCGAAAATTGATGTTGGCCACTAGGATTGTTGTATGTAGGTTATTTTGAAAATTGAAGTTGATATTCAATAATACACCTTCTCTGCTTATACTGTGAACCGTATTAAAGCATGAATTGTGCTCTCATGAGCTCAAACCCGAGGCAGGAGTACCAAAGGGTTCCTGTCCATATATAAGAAAATTAATAAAAACCTTTTTTGTTGTCGTAACCATTCTTTAAAGCTTAATGAATATCGATTTACATAGATACTAACTATGATGGGCACTCTTATGTTATGAACTCGCTAGTTCCACAGCAGCTTTCGGTCAAAGATTTATTTCAAATACCACTCACTTCAAATAAAAGAAGTCAACATATTCCAGAAAACTAGCGACTTAAAACAGGAGCTTACATTGCATCATCAAACTTGGTTGCAAAGACAACTCGATCACAGTGGCTATGTTTACAGGTCATTACATTACGGAAAGACACGCGGAAAGACTGCTGATCCCATCAAACGGCTACTGCCGAGGTTATAGGTATACTGAAGAGGAGGAAGCTGTTATCCTCCTTCTTAGCAAATGCCCATCTGTCTCGTGAGTTGCAGACTAAGCTATCCATTGATAACAGGGAGCTAGCTTCCTTCTTAAACTTGCAGGCTCGTTTCCAGCTTAAGGGAGTCATGCTTTTAGCATGCAGGCCCTACATTGTCCAACGTCTTCGATGAGTTCGGTGGGATTAGGTCAGTAAAGCGACTGTATTTACCAGTGGCATCACAACGGCGAGCTTAAGTGACCTTTGGTATTAAAGTTACCATTCTAACCTAAGCTACTTCGCCTCTTTTCCTCTCTCTTATCTCTATCAGGATTACGACCTTTATATGAAATATAAAAAACCTCGAAATTACTTCACCTTTTTAAAAAATTAAAAATAATCGAATTAGCGAAGAGTAAATCATTATTCTTCAATAAAATCTGCGGCTATTTTACTGTGTAGCATTATGAAAAACAAAAGAAACTTAAAAGATGAACTTTTTGCTTGTAATTTAGCAACATCCACTACAAGTTCTAAGAGATTTTCTTTTAGTTTTTCTATTTCAAATACGATGACAATACCATTCAATCATCATTTCAACCAAGAAAAACAAAACCGAATTTAAACAGTAACTTTAAAATACAAAAAACTATTGAAACTTTAAATTGTTGTTGTCAAAGTAAATCAAATATTTATTTACAATACAAAACATACATTAAACAATTGAGAACGCAGACTTCTTCTGCTAGTGATTGATCTCTACTTCGATTACAATTCATATATTCTTTTTCAATTTTTATTTTTTTTTCTTCGGTTTGTGTTGAACGACGTATTCATTTATTTCTATTCTCAAGCAAATACGAAAAAATCTTTTAAAGTTTCGTTCTTGTTGTTGTTAGAAGTAAAAAAAGAAACATTTCGTTTAAAAACTAAAGTGGTATATGGTTTGATGTTCAACTGTCATGTTTTCTAGCAACACATCACATCATTCCGACAACTCGAGTCATTTGTGGCAATTTTCACATCAAAATGTTGATATTTTATGGTGGTTTCATACGTACATTCATACATACATATATACCAAGTCCAACCAACAGACTACCTGTATTTTTTGTTATTGTGGTTTTTGTTATTGTAGCATAGAATGCATATAAAATTAACTTTTGAGAGAAAAAAAAACAGAAGAAAAAAAACTGAATTTATGCTTTAAACTTTAATTTTGTGAAAAATCTTTAAGAAAACTCAACTAAGCAAACAATGTGTGATTGATTGTCACTCTAATAATTTCCAATGACAAACAAATAAAACTTTACTATTTGTAGTTGTAGTTAAAAGTTTTGTATTTTTTTTTTTTTCTTTAAAAAAATTTCAAAATTCTTTCGTTTCTTTATAAATTTTTGAACAAAAATGTGATGTGACATGACAAGTAGCCAAGCATTTCAATTTCAGTTTCAATTCAATTGTATTGAGCATGGTATAAGAAATATAGAAGGTAGTTCCAATCAAAATTTTTTTTATAAAATAAGGTTTTTTGAAGTTTTATTTTCTCATAAACTATATATGTAGCGTTGCCACATTTATAATTTTGTTGTATATTCTCAATAAATTATTTATGAAAAATGTGTAATTTATAATTTAGTATATTTATGTATGAAAAAATGTTCGTCCAAGATAAAACCTTTTAACAATTTTTATATCTAAATTTATATTAGTTAAGTCCAACAAGTTTAACAAGTAATTTGGGCTAGTATTTAAAGAATTTCCATTAATTTTTAAAAAAATTGAAAATGGGGAAAATTTAAAATTATATGGTAGCATTATTTTAACGAAAACGTCAAAATCCTTAAGCATGTCAGATAGTGAATTTTAAAAAATAAAGAGAGAATGAAACTACCTTCTATATTTCTTATACCATGGTATTGAGTTTCTAAAACCAAAACCAAAAAATACAACAAAACTTTAAATTTTTTCAAGGTTTTTTATTTTTCGACATTTTATTTGTGAATTTTTTGGTTTGAAAATCAAATTTTAAATGAAAATGTTAAAGAAATCTTTGCAATAATTGACTAGAATTTGTAGGAAACTTTATGTGGATAGGCTAGGTTAGGTTAGCTTAAAGTGGTAGCTTTTAGTCCCAAAGCACACTTGAGCATGCATAGCGAACCGTTGTGACGCCACTGCAAACGCACACTTTACAAACCGAATTCCACCTATCCCATCGAAGGAGTTGGTTGGCGCAGAGGCTGCTCAAATTATTCACCTTCAGACTATTTAAAAAAAAAAACACGTGAGCTTCCGACATCCTTAATTGTGTACCATGACTGTAACAGAATGTATTAGGAAAGTCTAGGTTGTGCTTTAACGAGTTTTCTTCAGGATTACTAGGTGAAGAGATTCTTTTTAAAATGTATTCATAATCACTGTGGAATCCTGTGATGAACATGGAGCTCAATGCAGACACTACAGCTATACAACAAGGAAAGGACACAATGCTACCAATGCCTGCAGTTTGGACTTATTGCCCCTCAATGCAAGAATTGCGTACATTGGCCACTCCACTTGCTTTGCAAAGTCGACACTCGAAAAAAGATTTGAAATCGCAATTATAAGTGAATTGTTGATATATACATAAGATGTTACATACATAATTGTTTATTAGAACCCTTTAGTGAGGATTGCAACATAGCTTCTCACACCATTTCTGTTGCGTGTGTTAACTGAATAAATGACTGGCGGGACCAACAGTTTAAAGTCAACACCGAATGACAGATTTTTGAGAAACTTTTCATGGCAATTTTATTTACTCTTAGAGTTTTCATCAGAAATCTGCTAAGAGGCAGTAGCCGAAGAAATATTTCTTCATATTTTGTTTTGTTGGAGATGTCTGAACCGAGGTTTCAACCGTGGTCTCACATCTAATCAGCCAACATACGACCTACTAGGCTACGGCGACTTAAGCAAATGGCTTTGGATTCCGAAAAATAATACTTGGTTTATGGATGAATTCAACAGTTGGGCAATATAGATTTAAGATTTATTGCACTTCTAAAAAATCTTTACCAGGAAAAGGGAATTTTTTGTCAAGTACACGTCCTCTAATCTAAGGGAACTTTTATTTACAGGTATTAGACTTCCGCAATGTTGCAAATGGACAAGTTCCAACATATGCTGGAGATGATGCTCTGATATACGTACATATACGTTTATACTCCTCTACCTTTATAGACGGAACCTTAAGATCTGAGCGACCAGATGTTGCAGCGTTCTGGAAACCTTTGCATTTGTGCGGGTGACATTACTGAACGCCGGTATAAAGAGGACATTTAAGATCTAATTCAACGATGGATTTATCATTTGTAAGTCGGAAGTGATCCTGCGACACGGGTCAACAAAATCTTCTAAACTTATCAAGAAATTCAAACTGGTTTGTACAGTTAGAAAATTTAAGGAAGTTTGACATCCAGATTTGGAGGTTTTAGTAACTGAATAGATTTTCTAGGCTGATATTTAATGACATATTTCAAATGTGCATTGGGTTCTTGTTGCATGTGGAATTAATACCAGTCCTGTGGTCACAAGAGATCTGCTTAGATGATCAATCAATTTGATATGTAGACAATAGCCTTGAGGCGATCGAGGTAGCCAATAAACTCTTTAATTAGTGATATGAGATGAAATGGATATGTAAGTATTTTAAGCTTTTATTCGAATCGTAAAGATGCAAAACAGCTGCAGTGTTTCTAGCTGCAGAATTTGATACCTATATTCTTGGTATTGGGACTATCTGCACGCAATCTACACTCAAATGTATAGGGTTGGTGATGTAACAGTTTAAATTTAAAAATGAAATCAAACAGAAACGGTTGAAATTTTGCCAACTTTATTTTTTGTTGTGAAGTACAATTGTTCCGATTAGAAATGAAATATTATTTCATTACTATGGTTGCCGCGGTTGGCCTCACAGTACCTCATGCAATCGGACCAATTTTCGTTCGCTTTTTCGAGTGCATGGGGTCGTATCTCGACAATGGCATCACGAATGTTGGCATTCAAATGTTCAATTGTCTCTGGTTTGTCGGCATAACACGGCTCCCTACAGCAATTAGTTCAAAGTCAAATTGACATCACCATTTCGACTAATTAAACAGCAATCAAACATTTGAAGTAATAAATCGATTGTGGCATGAGATGTATGCCCAGTTGCATCATCTTGTAGAAACCGAACATCGTCACATCAACACCATGCAGACTGAGTACAAAAAAATCTATTATTATGGTGCGATAATTGTTTCCATTGACCATAACGGTTGCGCCGTCCTCATTATCAACGAAATATGGGCCAATAATGTATCCAATCCACAAGCCGCACCGTTATGGATACATTGGCCTCTGTAAGATCACGTGTTGATTTTCTGAACGCCAAGTTGAAAATAATCTTCATCCGAAAAGATGATTTTCTTTTGGCAAAATCGACATTGTCGTCATCATCGGCCAACAAGAAACTGGTTGGCCTAGTAAATCCCAACATTGCTCAAGCGTAAACCGATTCATTGCGGTCAGTGGAGATAATATGCTCAATATTGTGACAGAATATAATGACATAAGTATTGACAGATTCGAAATTACAGATGGTTTAAATTTAAACCGATAGATGGACACACCCTGTATAATAGTTTGAACTATTGACGTAGATAAACTAAGCTAAACTAACGCTGAGATGTCGTGGAAAAGAGAAGTTATTATCACTCTCTTTGGAATTTTTTCCTTTCATTCCTGATATTTGAAAACTAATTGACCACTGTGGTCGTAATTTTGGAACTCGCAAGCCAGTAACACACAAATCATATTTTGTAGGATCTTCTGAATAGAGAATGAACCAGAAAATGTGCAGAACTTTGCAAATGATTTCATGTCATAGTCACGGTCATAGTTTGTAGACAATATTGTGTTTTCCTAAGCGGAAATTTTTTTTTGCCCATTTTTTGTTTTGTCGAATTTCATGTGAAAATATTACCACTTTCTCATTTACAATAAATTCTTATCTCTTTCAATACGACCTGCAATATATGCAGACAATAAAATTTCATGGACATGGAAAATGTCTTGCACATCGTAAATCTGCTTGTAAAATGCAACTGCTGCTTAAATTTAACGGTAAATTATCTATCTTGAAAAAATATTTTCCTTAAAACATTTTCCCTGATTACTGTTGCTTTTCTTTACTGTTCCGGGCTTTAATCACTCATATGTGGGAAATTCCTGAAATCATAAAATTTTCCTGTTTTCATTTTGAAGTTCTTCTTTCTAATGTCTCGCTTACTCGGCCAAAAGAATGTGTTTGGGGGTCTATTTGTATTCCTATTTTGTTTTATGCTTTCTTTTCGCTTCCTTAATCAATCTCTTTTTCTTTTATTTGTAAAAAATCTTTTCGTATTTATTCATTTACACAGTACCACGATCATCAAGAAAAGGCAGCATATGGATGCTACGATAGTTCATCAGTTGTTCGGCTACAAAAAAAATATGTTTTCTTTTATCTTCAAAAACAAAAACAAAATAAAAACGACGAGAAAATAAATTATAAAGAAGTAATAAAACTGCAAGAAAAAAACAACAATAAAAATTATGTAATTTATTTAGTAATCTTTGTTGGCGTTTTTGTTACTAACTTGTGGCATGTCGAGTCTAGTGATTTGGCTGGGTCGGCCAGGCCCACATGGGTAACGTAATGTTTATATTTTTTTTTCTTGCCAAAACATTAAGCAATAAATGTTGTTGGTTTTTGTTGTTGCCAAAAAAAAATGAACAGCAGAGCCTTCTTCATTCTTTTTTTTAAATTCAGCTTTCTAAAGCTTTTGTCGGCTTCAAACTGTTGGTTTTTTTATTTTGTTTAGTTTTTTACTGCATTTTATCATCATCTTGTATGTATGAGCATAAGGAAAGAAAACATTGTTGTAAAATGTAATATGTTTTGTTGTACTGGCTGTTTATTGTTGCTGTTGCATATACGCATTTAATGCCACATACATTGCAACTGATTACCAAATAAATTTGTATGTATGTGTGTGTATGTATATGTTTTTATCGGCTCAACATTTATTTGAAAAATTCTTGTTTTCAATTTCTTGTTGCATTTATTTGCAATTTCTTAGCGGGATTTTGCCTTTTTGTTGCTTCTGATTAATTCGTGGTACACTGAGAAAATTTAATACAAAGAAAAAAACTCATCGTTTTTCATGATAAGTTTTACGTTTCAATCACATTCAAACAAGAATAAAACAACATATTTGTGATTGACGTTATGGGGAAACGGTCAAACACAGTTGTAAAAGTGACAGAGTCAGGTTAAGTTAGGTCGAAGTGCTAACTTTGATCACCAGAGCACACTTACGCATGCAATGGAGCCCGTTGTAACGCCACACTTGTGCGGAACGTCCGCACTGACTCAACGAAGAATTTGGTCAGCTCAGGAGCTGCACATTAAAAGCACGACTACCCTGTGCTGGAAACCAGCCTAAAAATTTAGTAAACGGAGCTCTGTCCTTGATGTCAATGGATGATAACTAAGTTAAGCTTAAGCACGGAATGGATAGCCAAATAACCTATGTCTCGCAAGAGATGGACATTGACAAAGAAAGTGGATAAAAGTCGACAGTCGGAGGGAAATGTCAAGTTTCCCAGAGTAGATACCGCTACCAACCCCATTATCGAGTTTAGAGTCATCAATGTATACAGCCAGGGCTTCCCTGAAGATGATCATGTTAGAGGCCCAGTCGTTCCTGCTCGGTATCATAAAAAGAAAACCTTTTCAAAATAATATTCTGTAGAGAGATAATCGATGTTCCATGGAGCTGAGGTTTAGCTTTCAAAATGTAGGAATGGCCGGAAGGAATGGTTCGCCAGAGAGGCATGGCAATAAGTCTAGTCGCAGCGAGTTTAGCTGCGTATTTAACAACAAGCGCAGTGGGAAGCCAGTTAAACATTGCCATCTTTTGTATTTTCGTCTATTTAGAGCTGTCCACCAAAAAGCAACTCCATGTAGGAGTTTGGGTTCGGTTAATGCATAATCCAATCCAGCGCGTGAAGTTTGGGCGGAGACCTTATCTGGATCCAACTGCTCTACTGCAGCTAAATAATCAACTTCGGGACTCAATGCGAGAATTACAGGGTTCTTTATAGAACATGATGCAACTGAAATCCAATTCTAAGCTTAAATATTTAACGCAAAGCCTTCCTAATGGATGCAAGTACCCAATGGATTATTTTTTTTTTTATTTGATAATCTTGATTAACATATTTGCTTTTTTGCATGTTTTCAACCACAATTGTTCGTATTTGTCCTCAAGAACTTTAATCCCTTTTAGACCTATAATATCCCACCTTCGTAATACAGTAAAGCAGCTTCATTTCTTTTACCGACCGCCTTTAGTAATTTGGGATTTGCACTCCTTTTGTTTTAACTTGTCATTTCTGCCTTCTAAACTCTATGATATGCGTTAGTATTTGGCCAATGCAAATAGTCTTTAAGATTTTGCTGAATCACCGAAGTATATTAAATTTTCTGTAATAAAATTTCAGTTAAGAAGAATTTGTTAGGTGAAGTATCAATTGTAGGATTTTGTTTTGCTTTGGTTCTTCTTTTTTATTTAATACTCACTCTCACTTAGGGCATGGCCCCGATTCATGCTGTACATTGTGTTGAAATTAGGAAAATATGTAATGGGAAGAAGGAAAGTGCGAATTTCCTGTGCAATGTAGTGCGCGATCTATTCGCCAATCGACCACGTGTTACGTAGGCTAGGTTAGGTTAGGTTAGAGGACGTGTACTTGTCAATTACGACAAGTACAGTACCCGGAGGTCGAATTGACCCATTGTACAACGTCCTAGTTTCGTACAGCATTTATGTTGTGTGTGTTAATTTTATATATGAGTGGTGACACCTACAGTTTAAAGTCGACTCCGAACGACAGATTTTTATTTATTGAGAAACTTTTCATGGCAATTTTTATTTACTCTCAGAGTTTTTGCCAGAAATCTACTGAGAGGAAGTCGCCGAAAAAATACTTTTTGTATTTTGTCTTTGATGCCTGGCCTGGGGCTCGAACCCAGGCTTTTGCGTCTAATAAGCAAACACACTACCTACTAGACTACGGCGACTTCACGTGTTACGTAAGAATATAACATTTTAGAGAACACATCCCTATAATTCGGTTGAGCAAAATGCGTTGTAGTAGCATTAGAAATGTGAAACACAAGACGCATTGCAACGATGATCCCATGAATCTTCGCCCTGTACGCGGTCGACAAGCCTCAATAGAGACTGTGAGGTACCCATACATGAAAGTTACATCCTATTTTCGGTTGTATATACACAAGTGTTGTAAATAGAAGGGAAATCAGATGAAGTGAAGTATTTCTTGCACCGTCTTAAGAAACCGAGGCACTTGAATGCTTCTTTTTACGCTTGAAAAAGTGCTGGTTCCAGCGAACATCACACTGAATTTTCATACCCAGAACATCACGAGCGTACGACTTCCCAATGTTTACACCACCCGTTACTACTGTACGGCAACGTTCCCACGACAATCGGATCTACGCTCCGGAACGACCCGACTCAACATCGGCCAAGGATTGTCAACCCAGCGAAAGCTGTATCAACCGGAAGTTTTTTTCCAAAGGTGAGCAAATCATTCCCTCGCATTTGCTCTGTACCCTACTAATAAGAGCTGGCATTGAACAGAATCCAGGTCCTGAATGGATTTGTTCAGTGTGCCATACGATCATCAGGAGAAACATAACATCGGTGAGATGTAACAGCTGTGGCAACTGGTGCCACCTCAGGAGATGCTCAGGCCTCTCCTCTCATCGGGAGTGGTCTGTGAACTTCAGAGCTCACTGCTGTAATACACAACAGGACACTGACCCAACGGACACACGTATGGACCCACAACACGAGACACATGCAATAATTACACGACGACGCAACCGACAAGAACCCACTAAAACACAAACATAAATTCACAACTCATACCATCCATCTCCCCATCCATAACCCCCATCAACCCACCATCCACCATAGCCCACACTTTAATTTCAGCATCTTGCAGTTAAACTGTAACGGACTTAGAAATAAAATAGCACATATTACCAACTTCATGTACGACAACAACATCAAAATAGCCGCCATACAGGAGACCAAGCTACCCAGGGAGTGCACCATTACATCTGCGGGCAACTATAACAAAGTAAGGAAAGACCGGGAAAGGGATAACGGAGGAGGACTTGCTTTCATCCTCGAACGGAACGTGAAATACAAAGAACTAATGTTCCAGCCCCCCCCCCCCCAATCCAGATAACATCATCGAGGCGATGTCAATATCGGTAAGGTCGGAGGAAACCGATATCGAAATCACAAACGTTTACATTCCACCAGTAAATAGTATAGGAACCCACTACCACCCGAACATCATGCATCTCCTCTAGGGTGAAAATAAGATCATTCTAGGTGATTTCAACGCACATCATGAGAGCTGGTATTCCCTTCTTCCCAACGATCAACGTGGGATCGCGATAGCCGGTCAAATAGACGAGTCGGACTTCGCCACGATAAACGAGCCACAGCCGACCAGGGTCACTGCAAGATGCTTTAGCTCCCCAGACCTCACCATTGCTAGTCGGTCACTTCTAGCCTTTACCACCTGGCAGACGTATACTGCCCTTAGCTCCGACCACTTACCCATAGTGGTCAACATAGAAAAACGCAGCGACTTTATGGAACCTGACCGACATACGTACGTGAACTATAATAAGGCCAACTGGGAAGGTTTCAGGATCTTCATTGAGGATAACATTGAACATATACTCCCTCCCACGTGCGTTAGAAGTGGTGAGAGGCAATTCCGAACAATCGTTCAGAATGCGGCGAAGCGTTTATTCCCCGCCGGCAGAATCAACAACACCAGACCGAACTACCCTTCAGATGCCGCGCGCCTGGCTCAACAGCGGGATAACATTAGAGCGGCAAACCCAGCGGACGAAAGGCTAGAATCAATGAACATAAGAATAAATAAATTGGTGAACGAGCACAGACGTTCCAAATGGCTGGAACACCTAGAACGCTGCTCCTTAGCTCCCAAGAAACTGTGGAAGACCATCAGAAACCTTTCTGGCTCTAAAATGAACAACAACCTCGCCGCCATTGAATTTGAAGGTAGGCAACATATTGAGGGCAAAAAGTGCGCCAAAGAATTCTGCAAGCAATTTGTCGAACACCCAACTGAGCAGAATAAGAACAAGAGAGCAACACTGAGGCTGCTAAGGAACCTGCGCAGAGACCATCAAGCACAGTCATTTCAGGAATCCGCGGTGGCCTACATCAACACCAACGCCAAACCATCAAAGGCATTGGGACCCGACGGACTGTCCATGCTTATGCTGAAGAAGCAAGGCGAGAGGATTTTGAGGTTCCTTACCAGATTAATAAACCTGTCATTGCACAGCCTGGTGATACCTGACATCTGGAAAGTCGCTAGGATCATCCCGATCCTAAAACCGAACAAACCAGAGACCAAAGGAGAATCATACAGGCCGATCTCCTTACTATCACCAGATAGTAAGATATAGTAAACTCAACTTTGCCCAACGACCTGAAACGCTGGACCTCCAATTACCTTGGAGGTAGGCAGGCATACGTTGAGTTTAGGGGACAAAAGTCCTCTCACAGGAGAATAAAAATGGGTGTCCCACTGGGGGGAGTCCTGTCGCCTATCCTGTTTAACATCTACCTCACCTCACTCCCAACGCCACCTCCGAACATCTCCTTGGTCTCTTACGCGGACGACTGTACGGTCTTTTCCTCGGGCATTAACATCGACGAAGTCAGCTCCAACATAACCACCTACCTCTCGTCCCTGGTGGAATTCTTTCGTGAAAGAAAATTACGAATATCTGCACCAAAATCAACGGTATCCCTCTTCACGACATGGACGAAGGAAGTAAGAATTACGTTAAATGTCGCAGTGGAAGGAAACAATATTCCCACAGTTAGGTACCCAAAGATCCTCGGGGTCACCTTCGACAACTTGCTTCACTTCGCCGCACATGCGACTAACATCAACGCCAGCGTGAAGAGAAGAAACAAGGTCCTAAAGGTTCTGGCTGGCACCACATGGGGAATGGACAAGGAAACCATCCTCTCCACCTATAAGGCTATCGGACGGTCTCTCCTCAATTATGCTGCTCCAATCTGGACATCATTCCTGAGTGACACACAGTGGAGGGCACTACAGACGTCACAGAACAACGCCCTGCGAATAGCCACAGGATGCGTGAGGATGACTAGTATAGACCATCTCCACGATGAGACGAAGATGCTGACGGTCAGAAGACACAACGAGCTGCTAACTAAACAATTCCTCATAGCCTGCTACCAACCTTCCCATCCAAACCACCACATAGTCTTAAATGATCCCCCTCCTCGCCGCATAAGACAAGACCTCACTACATACAACTCAGATATTGTCCACCTCATACCCTCAATAACTGACACACTGTCCGTCAGGGAGGCACAAAATACCCATCACAATGCCATCGTCGCGACGGCCAGAGACGAGCTCAGCCATAACAAGGTCATTAATCAGCACCCACCACCCATAGCCGATTCGGAAAGGCAGCTTCCAAGAGTCACGAGAACTATTCTGGCCCAGCTCAGTTCAGGATGGTCAAACTTCCTGAATAGCTACAGGGCTAGGATTATCCCGGGAACCCAAGATAGCTGCCCATCATGCAACCAAACACCACACGACACGGTGCACATTTTAACTGTCCAGCGAAACCGACAGCCCTGCGGCCAGTAGACCTATGGCTGAACCCTACGATGACAGCTAACTTCCTCGGACTACCTACCACATGACGTTAACAACACACACATACAACCAACAACAACAATCCCATCTCAAACCCTTCCCATCCCCATCAAATTACACGGCACACAACAAATAGAACACATAAACTAAAATTATCCATCTTTATATTACATACAGGGAAAAGCTTCCGGAGACAACAGCCGAACTGTTACAACAACAACAACTGTACGGCAACATTATTGTATGTCAATAAGCATTTATTCAAAGATTGACTGAAGTTCGGATGTGCGAGAGTCATTCATATTAAGCCTTTTCGCCTCAATCAGTCGGAATTACGACCTAGCTTCTCAGACCATTTATGTTGTGTGTGTTAACGACAAATTTTTGAGAAACTTTCCATGACAAATTTATTTACTCTCAGGGTTTTTACCAGAAATCTGCTGAAGGAAATTTCGTAAAGGAATATTTTTTTATATTTAATTTGTTGTTGTAGATATCTGACCTGGGATACATCTGAGTTTAACCTGAACTTGTGTGATGCGATCCCATCTATAACAACCTCTATAGTGTGTTTCCTGTTGTTGTCCCGCAAAAAGCTCCAACTACTTAAAAGAATTTTTCAAACACGATTGATTAACTATTACTGCCAATATTAAGCCTTCCAGCCAGTAATGACTTCTGCAAGAGGTTTCGTGATAAAGAATAATGTTTTTTTATTATAGTATATACTATACAATATCTTAACTTCATCACAAGCTTTCTTTTATTTTGAGTAGTTAAAACGACAAAATTTTTCTTTCAGTATGCTAAGCATCCAAATATTACAGCGATTGCGTAAATCTTATTAGTGAACAGTTTTTGGTTTTTTTTTCAATTTAATTTTTTAATTTCTTGCTTTTACTTTTTTTTACCTTCTCTTAATAGGTTTTCATTAATGCTGCAGTAAAAAAACGGTTCTCATGTTGGCAACAAATGGTTCCATCATTAGCATTTAAAAAGAAAACAAAAACAAATTAAAGTTTACAATGCTAACTAAGCTGATGCATTCAGCAATCGAAAGGAGATATTATCATATCTCCATGATTTGTTAAAGTACTTGCACTTTAAGTACTAAAAAAACTTTGTAATCATCTTGGAATTTCAAAACATTTATAATTCTTCCGCAAACGTCTTCAACCGATGAATATCAAAAGCGTTGAGTGACTGATTTGTAGACTTGGACTAACTTTAATTTTTATATAAAATATTGAAAATTAATGAACTTATAATAACAGTTTATCTCTGTAGTCAAAAAGATTAATAACTGTTTCGCATTTCAACTGGAAGTCTAAGCATTTCCATCAAACTAAAGAAAACATATGTATGCAGACACCAAATCAAAATATTTGAAATTTCTTAAACTACAACCAGTGTTGTAAAATTTAAATTTTGAAATGGTACCAAAGTATAACTGAAAGAGTACATTTTCGTATCAAATGGTACTATTGTAAAAGAATATTTATTTATATTTAACGAAGCGGAACAGAAAAACTAACGGCATATACAAAACAAAAACAGCTGATTCGGAAAGTAATAGAACGTAAAATTCCCGTTTAGTCAAACGTCGACGGAACGTCGACGGAACGTTCGTTGAAGAGCGTTATCATTGCTTTTCACCTTCTGAATACGAACGTAGGTTTCTAGGTCAGCATTACGTCGAACATGATAAGAGTACTGATAGTGTCGCACGTGTACTGTGGTATTTTTGAAATGGAAGAGTACTAAAGTACTGAATTTTTCAACAACACTCCCCATACTAAACGTTAACTTTGTTGATTTTATTTGCGTTGCGTTAGAGTACTGTTTGTGGTAGAATTGAGAAAGAAGAGTTAAATTATTCTATTTCTCCTCAGACCGAAGCACACAAACACTGATAAATATAAAATTCTATTTTGTTGCTGGTCAATAAATATTAAATTTGCATAGGCATAAAAAGAAAAAAGTTGAAAATAAAAAAATTAATTAAACTAAAGAAACAATAAGAAAAATACAAATAAAAATTTAATTTTCAAACATTTTTACAATATTTAAAAAATAAAGATAACAAGCTTAAAAAACTTTTGAACACAAATCTGATCATTCGAAAAGGTTTTGAGTGATCAGGCCATTTGATTAAACTCATGCAAAATTTTCTTCTCAAAACCTTTAACTGGCTTGGCGTGCGAGTAAATAACCTCGAAATCAGTATAACATTACTGCAGTATTACTCTTTAAATAGTAGTGTAAGTGTTTTCTTATCAGATAGCAGGTTAATTTTTTGTACCACAAAACAACACTTTCTCTCTTTCTTACAAAACACGATGCTACAGCATTTGTTTTGCAAGCATCATAACAAATGAGATTAATTGTGTTGGTTCACAAAAAAATAATGAAGCTCACCTTTTAAGAACTGCTCATCCACTCTGATATATAATGATGATGATATCCACGCAGATATATAAAAAATAAATGTTGTGTTGTTAGTGCATAGCCTTGAATATGAAAAAGTGCTTTTTTGTGCGTGTGATGGAAATAAACAGCATTGGAACAACGGAGAGAAAGAGAGGGTGTGAGTGGATGAGCAGTCCTTAAAAGGTGCGTTTCACTAATCTAAATTGTTACGATGTTTGCAAAACAAATGCTGTAGCATCGTGGTTTGTAAGAAAGAGAGAAAATGTTGTTTTGTGGCATTTTTGAATTGGAGAAGTACTGAAAAAAGTACTAAAGTAATGAATTTTTCAACACTGACTACAACACACTTACAATACCAGTATTACGGTGACTAAAACAGAACTGTAAGAAATTTAGAACATTCAGATGAAAACGAAACTGTCAATGTTAATCGTACATACAATAAAGAACACCAAAATATCAACATACATACATACAAAATGGGTAATTACAACCCTTTAGTTAGGTGTACGGCCTAGCTTCTAACACTACTTATGTGTGTGTTTATTTTATACATGAGTGGCCGTCTCCGAACAACATAATTTTGAGAAACTTTTTCACGCCAACATGAACAACATATTTTCGTATTTCATTTTCTTGGTGGTGTCTGAACTAGTGTTTGAACTGTGGTCTCACATCCAATTTGCCAAAGAACTACCTATTAGACTATGGCGACTGCTCCAAAATATCAACAGTAGATAATATTAACTTGGTTTCCTTATGCACTGGCTGTAAGGTTGGGAAATTTCGTGCACTTTAGCGAGTGTATGGGGTCGTATCTCGACAATGGCATCACGTATGTTGGGCTTCAAATTGCAGAATTTACCGTAAAACAATTCTGCAATTTGAAGCCCATAAATGAAATTCAATAAAATTTCTGAATTCAACTTCAGCGGAAAAAGTACAGTAATCCTTCGATTTACGTCGCCTCGATTAGTGTTGTTTCGATTTATGTCGTCAAATTTTTTATTCCTTCTAACTTCAATTTGCGTCGTCATTTGATTTACGTCGCCTTTTTTGGAACCAACTGCGGCGTAAATCGAGGTATTACTGTAACTTTTTTAAGTTCCTTGTTAAAAACATACTACTTTGTAGTATGAGCAATATGAAATTCGATTTACGTCGTTTCGATTTACGTCGCCTTTTTTTGGAACAAACTGTGATGTAAATCGAGGGATTACTGTAAAACCAATATCAGAAATAAAGTGAACATCAGAAATCTAGGTACTCCAATATGTGTAAGCATTTCTATAAATTTTAACTAATAATTTGTAAAAATAATTGATGTTTTTATATTTATTTTTTTCAATATACATATTTCTATTTTACAATAAAACAAAAAAGTTTTTAATGTTTTTCACAATCCATTAGAAAAATAAATAAAATAAATAAGTTACCCCAAGAAAAACTCATAGTGAATTAAAAATTCTAAGGCCTTATTAAACTGTTGTACGTAATATTTAATAGGATATCCCTTAAGGTCAGGTACTTCATTTAATTTATTTGGAATTGAATGTAACAGTATTCTGCTTAGGGTTCTCGGTTGATATTAGCCGCCATGTACTCATGAACAAGTTTTTCAGTTGACTTTTGTTCCAGGTTTAGCGACTACGTAATCGTTTTTCCAAATATTCTTCTATTTAATCTCTTGGAGTCATATCGGGACTTTGTGCAAAAGTTTTAAGCCTGTAAGACACATTGGAAGCAATATGATTGGCTTCACTGACTGGATGGAAGTAATAAACACTACGAATTCTTAATTACTTCGAATTTTAGGTGAATTTGTTCTTTAGAATGCTTAAATACTCTCGCTCTCCCTTATTGATTATTTTCTCAATAAATTCCAAATTGCTCATACCTGGTGCAGGCACACATGCCCACAATATTGTACAACCATGGCCATGCTTAACTATTTCATTTAAGTTCTTTAGATTGAGTTCTTTGTTCACCTTCCCCATACTCAAGTATGTCAAATGAGTTTTGCGATAATGTTGCTTCTTCAAGCGAGTCAAATTTTATAATTTTCACTTTAGTATGGCGGAAAAAGAAATGGAGAGCGTGATCTCAAAAAACGGTTAAGCATGGTGGTGATAGTACAAGTCCGTCGTGATGTGTGTCGGCACCGCATGTGGGCAATTAAGAATTTATTGAGGAAATAATGAATAAGAGAGAGCATTTAAACGTTCTAAAGAACAAATTCATCAAAACTTGGGAAGAATTAAGAATTCGTAATGAAGCCAATCATACTGCATGCCTTAGAGCTGAAGATGAAATTTGCCCAACAAAGTCCCCACAGGCTTAATATTCTTGTACAAAGTTCCGATATGACTCCAAGAAAGTATTTAAGAGGTCATTTGGAATAACGGCTACGTTCGCACTACACCTCAAACAAAAGTTACCTTAGTTAGAAATGCATAGCGGCAAATTTCAACAGAAAATGCTGAACAAAACTGGTACGTTCAATACAGTAAGACTCCGTTTTACGCGGGGATACGTTTCAATAAGTCCCAGTGCTAAACGAAACAGCGTTAAAAGAGGCACTAATAAATCAACTGTGACGCAGGAAAAATGCGTTCGTACTGTGATTGCGACTTCGGAAAATACAGTTGGAATCTTTAGTCTGGACATACTAACAAAAGAGCGTTGAAAAAGATACATAATATACACCGTCGCTAATATAGTGCACCTCTTTTGGTTGGTGAATGGCCGTTTCATTTGCACATACATATATACAACAAGTATCAATACAGTGTGCGATTTAGGGGCATTCCAATACTACCGCGTAATACTTTAAATTATTAAATGGAGTGTTTGTCCTCAAGGGATATTCCATTACATATTGAGTATAGCATTTTAATATAGTTGGCCTTCAAATTTACTCAGAGTTCTTCTTGGGGGAACCCACACTTTTGCTGTGCAAAAATATAGAGTCACCAGATAGGTTCCCTTATTTTTCTTATTGTTTTTTGAAACACATTAAAAACTTTTTTGTTTTATAATAAAAGAGAAATAAATAAAATAAATATAAAAAAACAGCAATTATTTTTAAATATTTTTGCTTAAAATTCATAAAATTGCTTAAACATATTGGGGTACCTAGAGACTTTTGCTGTCCACTGTATGTCAATAAGAATTGCAAACTTCTGCCATTGCAAAGTGTCAGTTGCGTAGTGTGTTCATTAAATTAAAATTTTATCGATAAACGAAGAGAAAAAAAAATAGCTTCAGTAACTCTAACAAAATACCGTTTAAATGAAAATGTACTCGTATTATTTTTGGGATTTCAATTTCGATTTCAATTTGTTATTTGCTTTGGCAGTTTTAGCTGGCGTTTCGCATTAGAAAGATAAAAATTCAAGTCTTTGCAGGTTTCAAGTTGCAATTAAATCGTGTTATTTTTTCGATTTCTTCATTTGGAATTGAAATACAAAAAAAATAATAAAAAATGGAGAAAAATCTTGTCTCTGTTTGTATGCAAAATATTTTAAAAGAGAGAAATAAAAGACTTATTTTTATTTTTAGGCGCCCATATGATGATGATGGTGATTAGATAAACAGGCATTTAAAGAAATGAAATGAAATGTAGAAAAAAGTGCAACTGACAGACTAAAAGACGGAAAGTTGTGCGGACCTATACATAAAGACAGAAACGGTAACATGTTTGCTTATAAATAAAACTCCAGATTATTTAGTTTTAATTTTACAAATATATTCACCATAATATGGTTAAGAAGTCAAGAAAAAAAAAACCAGAAAAAAACAACAACAAAAACACATTTATAAAGATAACAAGATGTTTTGATATGAGGCAAAAAACGAGAAACAGAAAAAGAAAAAACTCTAGCAAAAGATAATTTTGCCGCTTTAAAGGCGATTAAAGGCTTTTAAAAGAGAAACTGAAAATAAACAAACAAACGGCACAATACACGTATAATGTGGAGAAATAAAATCAAATATTTTCGTACGTACGTATTTGCCATCCATAGATGAGTATCTTAAAGCATAAAAATTCATTTCATACGTTGCACTCGTACGACATACACACGTTAATGGTGTAACCAGAGACCAGACCCCATTCAAAAATCCAATCCACATATGAATAGCAGCACACATTAGCTTGTTTTTTTTTTCTTTTTGATTGCATTTAAAATGTCTGGTTTATTTAAAATTTAATGAAAATATTCTGTTTTCATTTTGCTTTATCTTTCTTTCTTTCTTACTCTCATATTTTTTTCCTCGCGTGCTGTTACAAGTTTTTAATTTTTATTTTTCATTTTCGTTTTCATTTCATTAAGTTACGTTACGTTTTCTTTTCATTAAAAAAAAAACAACGCTTCCTTTTAGTCAGCCTTCCCCGGGCCGGGTGTTTTTGTGTACATTTCAGGTGACAAGTGACAAATGTCGTAGAGTCTGTATTTGTCGCCACCGTAGCCACAAGTGAAACAAGTGAAATTAGAGCAAAAGTGTTGCTTTCAGACGAGTATGTGAAATTGTAATCCAGCAACAGTAGCCCGAGTAAAACATGCAACCATTAACCAGTCTCTAAGCCTCTGCTATAGATGTGCCTTTTGATACGTTATTCATTTCACATGATAGTGTGGTAACGGTGGCATGGAATGGCTTAAATATTGTTGTTGCACGTATAAAATTAATATAAAAAGAAAAATAAAATCACAAAAAAAATAAAAAAAATAAGAAACTGCCTTTGGAGTAAGAAAGTGTCAATGAAAGTCAATTATTTAAATTAAAAAAGAAATTGAAAGTTTGCCAACCAGACACACACACTCTTTCCAAATGACCAGCATTTCCATTTCGATTTTCTCCCGTCTCAATTGCAATTTCCATTTCATTTCGTTGCATTGCATTTCGTTAATTAGGATTTACAATATGTTGTGTGGCAAGAAATCAAATACACACACTCATGGTTTTTTATATAATAAATGGGAAAAGTTTCGAGTAACACTTACTTTAATTGGCTTGAAAAATTAATGAAGTTTTTTTTTCAAAAAAATTTGAAAAATAAAAGAAAATATTTTTAACAATAATTGTGTTGTGATTTGCATGGATAGGAAATATACAGGTCTAAAGTAGCCATATGAAGGTTGTAGTTCAAATTGATATCTACTCGTTTGTTTAATTCTTTTAAAAATTTTAAAGACTCTCAAAATCCCTGTCATTTCCAAGTGGATGGATATTTTTTTCAAAATGAAAACATATGTAATCTTTGGAAGACTTATCATTTAATTGAGTGTATACGATAGTGTCTGGCCTAACGATGAAATACCACTCTTCCACATAGCAATGTTTTTTCCCTTTTGTTGAATTCCAGACATTAGGATGCCGTTAATATTGCAGAGCTGAGCCTTTTGAATAAATTAATATATTGCAAATATGTTCAGTTCAAGACGTTTTAGAAATATAACTCGTTACTTGGGTGCCCTTTTAGTCTAGTGGGTAGTGTGCTAGACTATTAGCGTGTGGGTCGTGGGTTCGATTCCCACCAGAGACTCTGGCCTGTGACACTACACCTCCCCCCATTCATACTCAAGACTAGTTTTGTGCCTGTGTATAGAGTTTGATCATCTCTATCTACAGCCCGATCGATATCCCCTTGAATTGGTGAGTGAATCGAATCTTTTCTTAATAATTTCAAAAAAGTGTTGATTTCACAGACCTTTCCACTGGTATTATTTCCAAAGCTGATCTTGATCTTGCCAGCTAATTCGCAGCTTTATTGTCAGGCATCCAGCATATAAGGATGTTTGCAGCCTCAAAGCATTCAGTGTTACCTTACACTGTTAAGAAATTGTTATCCTTGAGCTTTTCGGTAAATGTTTCGTGACCAGTTACATTGTCTTAACAATCCTTAGGGTCTACGCCTAAAAAGACTACATCCCGCTATAATATCTTACTCTGGCTCCGTAGATAAAAATACCTACTCCCGTGCTCGTCTCAATTTAGGACCCTTTCATGAGAAAAATTGGCCATCGAAAATTTTTGCGGTTTATTACCACATTCGGTTTATTTCAGTAGTAAACTTTTGTGTGGCGATGTAAGCCGTCATTCTGGCAGTGGAAATCCCTTGATCCGGCCACTTTAGCTCCCATCCAACAGGAACTTAGCAGACCTAACTCATTCAATCTAATGAGTCTACCAGCTGCCATTTTCTTTTCATCATCTCTTATATAATTAAAATATTTGTAACTAATAAATAAATAAATAAATAACTCGTTACTTAAAAAGTTTATTCGTAGATAGACGACATGGATGTTTCTAATAACGTCTATGTGGTGGTGATAGTTTTCCACAAATATGTAAACTGGTGTGATAAATCGAGAATATTGTAGATGATAGACTTCACAATATTTTATTAGATTTTAAATAATTTTTTTTTAAGAATCGGTACAACACTTTTTAGTGTGCCCAGCACTTCAGAATATACGTCAACGGTTTTTGGGTGACAAAACGTTTGAAGATCTGGGCATGGTGACGTACGTACTAAGTGAGGTTAGGTTAGAGGACTTCTACTTGTCAATTAAGACAAGTACAGTGCCCAGAGGTCGAATTGACCCATTGTACAACGTCCTAGTTTCTCACACCACTTATGTTCTGTGTGTTAATTTTATACCGTTTAAAGCCGACTCCGAACGGCAGATTTTTTGAGAAACTTTTTCATGGCAATTTTATTTACTCTCAGAGTTTTTGCCAGAAATCTGCTGAGAGGAAGTCACCGAAGAAATACTTTTTGTATTTTGTCTTGATGTCTGGCCTGTGGCTCGAACCCTGGCTTTACGTCTAACAAGCAAATACACTCCTAATAGACTACGGGGATTTCTGCCACTAAGTGAACTAACCGGTTTGATCCGGAACTCGAAGTGGTTCAAACCCACTACTAACAGATCAAGACATGGTGGCTTACCTCACATTGGGTGACACAATGGACCATAAGGACCATGTAAACGGCAAGCTACCCACTAACCTAACCTAACTTTGAACTAACTTATAGCCTAATGAACGTTTGTACATTTTAACCATTCTGAAATCTTGGAAGTGTCTATTGCATTAAGGAACCTACGGAATGTTATTACAATCCTTCCGTCAAGATTACAACCTAGCTTCTCAGACCACTTACGTTGCGTGTATTACTTTTATACATGAGTGGTGGTACCTACAGTTTAAAGTCGACTCCGAACTACAGATTTTTGGTAAACTTTTCATGGCAATTTTTATTTTCTCTCAGAGTTTTTGCCAAAAATCTCCTGAGGGAAGGTCGCCGAAAAAATATTTTTGTATTTCAATTTGCTCAAGATGTCTGACCTGGGGTTTAAATCGTGGCTTCAGGTCTAATAAGGTTACTACCTAATAGACTACAGTGACTTAATGGAAGGTATGGAAGGTATATTCCAAAGTCCTTTGTTTTATCCAAGTTCTCAGACTATATGTATATATAGTAGGAACTCCTTCTTATAGCACTTTTTGGAACATACATCCTCAGCATATGCTTTTTATATAATTATGTCGATCATGATGTGTATGTGATATGCAGTAATCTTTTTCTTTTTTCGTTAGTTGAGGAGTTTGAACGCTTATGGTAGATAGTTAACGACTTTTGTTTTTTCATCATAAATTATAACAAAATGCTTATTTGGTAGGCCTAGTCTTCCGTCCGCTTAGGGTCCGGCGTTCACTTATTGGGCTTCTAGAGATCTGAGGAGGTGAGTTTTATTTTTTTTTTTTTTTGATTACTTGATGGATAGTTTTTTTTGCCGTTGAATTCTAAACTTCTAATCCATAAAACCCACGGAACGCATGGAATAATATTCTCTAACTCCATAACTTAATTATTAATGTCATCTACTCAGTGCTTAGATTTAAAGATAGAGGGTGGAGTTAATACCTGCAAATAGCAATGGTGCAAGGGTACCAACTACTTTAAAACAGAAAGGGCTGTATTATATTGATGGATACAAGACTGAATCGGAGAAAGAAGTCAGGAAATTATAGTATCTGCACAAAATATTTACAAAAACTACCACAAAATGTGGAATGTGGAACTGCATCTGGGATATATTCTGATAAATTGGCACTGAACGGGTCATGCAGATATCCTAACAAGGACATCGTATTTCATGAGGAAATTTTTGCCATTGAACAAGCTGAAAGCATATTTTGAACTGAAGACCTACTTCCTTCGAACTTGATTGTATGCGTGGAAAGTCAAGCAGCAATCAAAGCGTTGGGATCCCATTTCGCAACGTCAAAGGGTGTCAATAGTTGCATGTACTCCCTACACCGTATATATCGACACAACACCCGTCTCCACAGGGTTCCGGGCTACTACGGCATAGAGGGAAACGAAAAGGCGGACGTACTGACACGAAAGGTATCGGAGATGTCTGTAGAGGAGACAATAGAGGCAACATACTGTGTCCAGCAGTAGACAGCGAAGGAGTCAGGGAACTACTTGAGCTCGACAAGAGAACGATTCGCACTCTAACAGGAAATCAAACGCTATACTGCGCTATTGGCAAGTTCGCTGACAAGCTAGTTCGTTCTGCCTCACAAATATTACAGCGAATCAGCCAAAATTAGAGGAAACGGATTCGGTAAAACACCTTTTGTGGAGTGCCCTGCACTTCAGAAGAGACGTTATCAGCTTTTGGGTGACAGAACATTTAAAGATCCGGTTTCATCTGGAGCTCGCGGCGATTCAAGCCCACCTCACACTCCGTGGCACAATGGGCCACGGAGGGAACTTGCCTGTAAACGACAAGCTGCTCGCTAACCAATTCATACTTTTTTAATGGAATTATTTTTGTAAATCATTTTATAATTAATCACAGGAACTTAAAACAAAATAAATGAAAAATAATTTACTCATTTTGATCGATGGTAGGGATTACTAAATAAAATCTTTCATTAGAAATGAATGTTGACAATCGGTCAACTATTGATCGTGGATACCATAGTGGTACACCCTTAACGGGTTTTGAACTCAATTCTATAATATTTTGGTAGTTCTTAAACAATCCACTTGACTAAGTGCGATCAAGTTGTACAAACCTTTTTACTCATTTCCTTGCCTTTCCAAATTATACAAAAATTTCAATCATAATTCATAAAAAGACAAAAAGCAATCATAATAATGACAATAAAAAGCCAATGAAAATGAATTAATCTAGGCAACTGTAGTAAATCGCTTTATTTCAATAATCTTGCAACATCATTAAAAATGCAATTTAAAATAATATTCACAAAAATAATATGAAGTGATAAAATGAAATTCATTTCAATTTCAAAAGCGTTGAAACAAAAATAGCACACTTTATTTTAATCAGTTTATTTTTGTATCTCATTTTGGTTGAATTTCAATGTTTTTTATTTTTATTTTTTTGTTTTTCGGTTAAAATAAATAGTCTTTGTTAAAATATTTTCGTACAATTGTTTTAGCCTTTTGGTAGTCGCTGTGATTATTTCATTGTTGCGGTTGGTATTTTGAATGCCCAACAGGCATTTAAAGCCAAGTCAATTCAGTGCAAAATTTTCATGTTGCTGCGAACAAACAATGAATTCTTGTTGAAATGTAAACAGAAAAAAAATCTCCTCTGTTTTTCGGTTTCTGCACATTTTTATTTTGCATTTTGAACGTACTTTGTAGCTGTTGTTGCTGTTATTGTCTGCGAGGTGTAAACAATGCAAATTCCATTGCATTGAGCATCTGAAGGACTTGTCAATAAACATTGTTTCAACAATAAGCGGCAATGGAATTATTTTCGGTATTTTTTTTATTTTTTTTCGCGTTTTTTGTTTATTTTTTCTTTTTTTTCGGTTGAAATATTTTACATGAACACAAAACACATTAAACTTGTTTAGATGACGGTCGTTGGGTTTTTTTGTAGGGAATTAAGCCAAAAGTCACAACAAAGAGTATTAACAACAAAAATGGTTTGCACAGAACAAAATGTAAGAAAATTTAATTAAATTTTAGCACTCTTTGAGAGAATTTTTCCAAGAAATGTTTTGAATTAAACACACTTTTTTCGGTAACATCCATGCGAAATACACACATACATAATTGGTCATTACAATCCTTCAGTCAGGATTTCGACCTGACTTCTCACACCACATGCGAAATACATATATAAAGTTTTGAATATATTTGTTATATGGGTACCCTGGTAGTCTAGTGGGTAGTGTGCTAGACTATTAGCGTGAAGGTCGTGGGTTCGATTTCCAGCAGAGACTCTGGTCTGTGGCACTACACCGAGCATATGGTCACGTTACTCAGCTCCTATATAATTAAAATATAATTTATAATTTTATTGTAATTAATAAATAAATAAACAAACAATATTTCAAATGGTTTTTAATTGCATTTTTCATTCAAAACTTTTATGCAAAATTTTTATTAAAAATGTTGTTGTATTCTATCATACAATCTTTCAAACTTTACAAATGATAATAAAATTTTGACTTAACAAAACAAATCGTCTTTTATATGTATACTATATAGACGTCTCAGAAAAAAATCTAAAGGCGCATCAGTAGAGCGTAATTTCGATTTGTACTTCTACTTAAAAGCAAGTCTTGTAAATTAACAAGTGTTTCCACTTCAAACGACCTGTAAATTTCATCAGTAGTAATAATAGAACAGCAGAAACTTCCCGAAAAATAAAATAATAATAAAAAAGTCAAATACGTTTGTTTTAAGATGCTATTCTTCCCAATAGAAAGATCAATAATTTTCACATTCTTCATGTTACCGAGTTCACGATAGATTTCTTATAATTCGATACCTCTGCATTTCAAATATTCGCATATGTATGTAACACTATGGAATCACAGTGTGTTGGTAGTGTGTTGGCTTATTAGGCGTGAGAGATCGGTTCAAACCCTAGGTCAGATCAAAAAAATATTTCTTTGGTGACTTTCTCTCAGCAGATTCCTGCCAAAAAATTCCGAGAGTAAATAAAATTGCCATGATAGCTTTCTCAAAAATCTGTTGTTCGGAGTCTACTTTAAACTCTACTTCCCGACATTCATGTATACAATTAACACACATAGCATAAGTGGTGTGAGAAGATGGGTGTCAACCTGACTGAAGGTATGATATATGAAATATTGAAATATGTATGTATAGAGCACTATGTTTTTAAGTTTCAATATGGAGATATGTAGCAAGCAAAGGACTCTCTCTTATTTTACAAGAACATACTAAATCAATAATTTTGTGATTAAATTTACGGCCATTATATTAGAACAGCGGAGAGGCAGCGTGTTTTAGCGGTTAAAATCTTTTCAGGAATCATTTGTGAACTGACTAAGAGAATTATGTAAACAACTGCCGCCACTCTAGACTTAGACATCGCCACCTGATGTGTTAGAAGCAGGACGCAATGGGCATGACAAAGTGCTTTACATCTGCAAACAGTACATGGCAATAGAATTCGTTAGAACATGCCATATTGATTGAAAGTAAAAAATAATGAGACGATGGAGGAGAAGCTCTATTATAGATGACTTTCTTTTTCTTAAGTGAATTGGCTGCTCCGCTGACATAGTCCGATTCCCACAAAAGACTCAGGGTGTTTGTGATTGTTTGTCTGACATTACATGTGAGTACTCATAACAAAAAAAAAATAAAGTGAGAATTATTACTAAAAACAAATTTCGACAAAAGCGTGACGAAGGCATATAAACTGCCCAATAAAAAAAATTATCGCACACTACCCGTTCTCCTATAGGAAAGATGCTTTTACTGTATTCTAACATAATGCAATTCCTGAATAGGGATCATGTTCTGTTGGTCTTTATAAAAAAAAAAAACAGAAAAAAATGAAGTGAAAAATATATTGTAAAAAAGTAATTACGAAAATAGTCAAAAATTCAATTACTTTTTGGACTTAGGCATCAAAATGACATTGAGGCCTAATAGTTCATAACCAGATCTAGAACTGGTCGCAACACTGTCGTCGAATTCATACGTACATACATACATACGGAATTGTTCATTGCAACCCTCCAGTCAGTGTTACGATCTTGCTTCTCACACCACTTATGTTGTGAGTGTTAATTTTATACGTGAGTGGCGTGGCCTAAAGTTTAAAGTCAATTCCGATTTTTGAAAATCTTTTCATGCCAATTTAGTTTTACGCTCAGAGTTTTTGCCATAAGTCTGCTGAGACAGGTAGTCGCCGAAGAAATATTTTTTCATATTTCGTTTTGTTGCAGATGCGGTTTGAACCGAATTGTTAATAATTTCGGTTTTGGCAATTGTTTTTCTATTGTCTTCTGAAGGGGAGTAGGAAAGGAAATGAAAAACAGGTATTAAAAAATTATTCGATTTATTGGAGGAAAAGTAAAAACCTTGTAAAAACCTTCAATTGAAATTGCTTCCCCGTGAACTCAACGGTTTTAGACGAAACTCTGGTGTTGAATTGTACAGCAGTTCACCCATTATAAATTGATATTCTACACGATTAGTTTTCAGATTGAAATTAATTTCCTTACAAAACTTTATAAAAAATTTTAACCCAAAAATATATTTTTGCCAGCATTGTATAACTGTATAAAAGGTAAAAAACGTTGAAAAACTGAAATATTGTTTGGGAGGTTTTCTAAAGACTTTCAATTCCCTCCCCCAATATGAGTTTGTTTGGATAAAATAAATCGTTTTTTTCATAAATCCACACGCAATTGCAATTAAAGCCATATAAAACATCATGTGAATTGAAATTCTTGTATTTGTTGTTGTTTTTTTTTTGTTAATGTAGGCAACTTAAAACACGACATCAGACATGATATCATGAATAGTGCTGGTGCAAGCAAATGATTTTAGTTGTGGCAACAACAAAAACCTGAAAAACAAACTTCTTTTCGTCTTTTTTTCTGTTTTCTGAATTTGACGATTTTTTTTACTGAAGCTTAAAAAATTAAACAAATTTTGCAATTTCTAAATACAGATACATTTTTTTTTGTTCTGCAGCACGAGTCAAAACCCGGTGTTTTTCGCTGCTCCAATTGAACGCATAAAGATGCTCCTATCGAGGGCCATTTTAATATACATACACGCATACATACATTAGAGCGACTCAAGTTGTATGGAAGCAAAATTCGTGCAAGGTGTACGAATTACCAACATATACAATATGGGTATCATAAGAATGGTTTTTTTAAGAAATTAAATTTGTTTAAGGATGATCATCCATGTCCATTTTTTGAGGATTTTCGGTAAAAATTTTTTGTTCGGGCTTGTTTGTAATAAAAATGCCAAGTTAACATATTTTAATCTTTAGTCGATTTAATTAAATCCTTAAAAAAGGGACATGGATGATCATCCTTAAACAAATTTTTTATACATCTGGACGCGTCTTAATAAAACCATTCTTATGGTACCCATATTGTATACGTTGATAAGGAAATAGATTCTCCAATTGAAAAACATACAAAAATAGACCCTTTTTCAAAAGGGTCCAGCTCACGAGATGTTAAAGCTGGAGCCGAAATATTTAAATGGCATCTTAAAAAGTCCATGGTTCATTTGAGGGGGGGGGGGGGGTACATCAAGCACTTTTTTTGGTGAGTCGCCCTAACATATATACAACCCTTCAGTCAGGATTACGACCTAGCTTCTCACACCACTCATGTTATGTGTGTTAATTTTATACATGAGTGGCGGGATCTACAGTATAAAGTCGACTCCGAACGACAGATTTTTGAGAAACTTTTCATCGCAATTTTATTTATTCTCAGAGTTTTTGCCAGAAATCTGCTGCGAGGAATTCGCCGAATAAATATTTTTTTTAATTTCGTTCAGTTGGAGATGCCTGACCTGGGGTTTGAACCTTACGTCTAATAAGCTAACACTCTACCTACTAGACTACGGCGACTTCAATTATGTGTTGTATGTTAATTTTATACATGAGTGGCTCCATTTACAGTTTAAAGCGGACTCCGAACGACAGGTTTTTGACAATTTTATTTACTCTCGTAGTTTTTGTCAGAAAACTACTGAGAGAATGTCGCCGAAGAAATAATTTTTCATATTTCCTTTTTGGTGGAGATATCTGATCCGGGGTTTGAAGCGTGGTCTAATAAGTCAACACGCTGCCTCGTAGACTACGATGCCTTACCATTGAAACATCTGAAGAATCACAAAAAAAAATTCACTTTCTGGACATCAACTGGAAATACATCTGCTGTCATAGAACTTCATTATATACTACAGTTTTTTCTCGGCATTGAGATACAAATTTTTGTATCAGAAATTCCATTCACTTGTAGTTTAAAAAAAAAACAAGATGTCAACAAACAAAATTAAATTTTTCTATGTTCACTTTATTTGTTTTATTTGATGCTTAATTAATTCAAACATTTGTTTTTCCCTTTTGTAAAATATTCCTTGCAAATAATTATTCATTTTACATGTAAAATTATTATAAGCGACTCATGAGTTACTCTTGTGATGTGGCGTGGTATGGTGTTAAAGAGCAAAGACCCTCCTTTTTCTTTGCTTACTCAAGACCTTCATGTAGTATGTAGATTGTATTGAAAGTGTATGTATGTATTTGAAATTGTAAAAATAATGATCATTTTGATTGTATTGCGGTATGTAATAATTAATCACAATACATATTGAAATTTATAGCCGGTATTTATTTAAATTATATTTTATTTTTGTTTAGTTTTTATTGGATTTCATTTGTTTTCAAGTCTGTTCAGCCATTCATTCAGCCTGCTTAACGTTGAGTCCTTTACAATTATTGTGTACGTTTGTTAAGATTTATGGGTGGTTTTAAACGATTTATAACACCTTCTTGTATTTAATGCTGTTTAATTATAAGTTGTTGACTTGTGTTGTTAACATACATACATATATACATACATATGATGTTATTATTTTCATTGGGTAAGTGGTTGTAAACCAATAAAAAAAAATTCTTGTAACCACACTAGTAAAGTGATTATCACAGTTAGACAGACTCTTGCATTTCATTATGAGATGACCATGGATATTTATTAGGGCTCAACAGCTAATTTCCGTAATTAGTTCAGAAATAAAAACTCTGTATAATGTGAGTATGTGTATGTGTATGTGTAATTTAATTGTTTAATTAAGGTGGAATTTATTAAGCTTTGAAAGCACACTCCAATATAATTAAGTGCCTCGTTATGAAATCAAAACCATCTGAGATAAAAGCAATTGAGGAGTCAAATGCATAGAACTATAAAGTATTTGCAGTCTAAATATCAATTTAATAGAGTTGTTAGAATGTTTGTTAGAGAGTTTTGATATGAGCAAAAAAAAAAGAGGTAATAAAACAACTGAGAAATTAGGTAACCATCTAATTTTTTCTGATAGTGTAAACAGTAACTATAAAAGGTGGATTGCTGGCATAATCAACTAGGAAACTCGATTATGATCTATTTTTTTCTATTTGTGGCAAAAGTAATTTGAAGCTGCCGTAGTTTAGTAGGTAGTGAGCCCAGATCAGACGAATCCGACAACACGATCTACGAAAAAATATTTCTTCACCGACCTTCTCTCAGCAGTCTTCTGGCAAAAACTGTGAGAGCAAATAAAATTGTCATGAAAATGTTTTTTTTTTAAATTTGTCGTTCGGAGTCGACTTCAAACTATAGATCACGCTAGTCTTGTATAAAATTAACATACACAACATGAGTGGTGTAAGAAGCTAGGTTGCAAAGACGGCTGAAGTGTTGTAATGACCAATTATATGTGTTTGTATGTTAACAGTCACAGTAAAATATGGCAAGCTGTTGTTGTGTAAGTAAACAAATTTTTCAACAGGTCTTGAATTTATATAAACAAGGTGCTTCCATTGCATCCAAATAATCCATTCAGTAAGCGCCAGAGTAGATAACATCATTAACGAACTTGATAGAAAGGCCAGCCAGACTCACCATTCAATACTTTTCCACAGCGAGGCAACGGCTGACAGACGTGATCCCTTCCTGGTAATGCTGCAGTAGTCCTGCTGAAAAAGAAAACTTGATTCAAATATATCGATTAGCTTGCTAATTGCGATTCAGGAATTCTTGCTTTTACATTCTTTAAAAATAATCAATGTTATATTGTAACCTTCACAGCAACATCATAACAGACTGTGGTAATTCTCCTGATGGCAAATTAACATACAAATAAGTGTTGTCAGGATTGCTACCTAGTTTCTTATACCAATTATTTTGGGTGTATAAAGTATAGTATAAAGTCGATTCCGAAATACAGATTTTTGTGAAACTTTTCGTGGCAATTTTATTTCCTCTCACGGTTTTTGCCAGAAATCTGCAGAGAGGAGGAAGTCGCCGATGAAATATTTTTTCATATTTCGTTTTTGTTGGAGATTTTTGACCTGGGGTTTGAACCGAGGTGTCTAATAAGCCAACACTCTACCTATTAGGCTACGGCGACTTCAATAATTGAGTGTTACTTTAACTAAAACCAGTTTAAAAATTTTAATCCAGGCCCTCTATGATACCGCATTGCGCCAGTTTCCTAAGGAAGATGTCGACTAGAAAGATTTCAAAGAAGCCCAACATTTACATTAAATAATCTGTAAAAGATAAATGGCAGGCATTAAGTCATCACCTCGAAGACGTATTTCATTAATTTTTGCAAATTTACAATTTATTTGAAGTGTTATTCATGGTTTAAAGTGGTTGTATACAGAGTGTTGCCGTTTACGATGTTAACGTTAGAATTTGATCTGAAAATATTGGCAATAAGTAATCCAGTTATCGATATACTAACTTTTGACTACCTACTTTACTTCATACATTATTGTAATTTTTTTTACCAAGTACATCTCTCGTGTATCTTCTTGCGGTACAGAAAATAATTTGATAGCGATACTATAGAATTTGTTTCACAATAAAAGTCAATTTTGGACTGATTTTCTTTAAAACTGAATAATAAATTCGAAATTCGTTTGGAACCGATAACCAATATGTAATGGGAAATTATTTTCTCATTATGAATCAAATTTCTTTCATTTTGATATAAGATATTAATGTACTGAAAGTAAGTCATTATGATTAAAAGTTGTCTAAATAAGTATTGTTACGTTTTTACGCTTTTAAAATCGTTTAAAATATGAGTTCGTAGATTAAAAATAAAATAAAAATAAATTTGTGTTTAGTTTTAAATCAATTCGTTATTGTTCGCACAATTCCGTGTGCCACCGTTGGCAACTTGATTTAAACAACAACAATTTGCTTTATTTGTTATTCTTCTTTACACTCGTTCGTTAGATCTTCACAATGGAGATTTTCAAACCACGATTATTCTTTTCACACGCAACGCGTCTTCACACAAGACTGCCTAAATTCTTTCTCATCCCGTTGCCTGCTTCGTCTTGCCTTTTCTATCGCAAGGTAAACAGTCTGATGAATACTCTTTCAGGAGAATGACTTTGCCTTCGCGAAATCTCTACTAATGTAAACATGTTGTTTTCGTTATTGTTGTTGGTGTATTTTTTTACGTATGTCCTTGCAGTGTTGTTGTTGCCTGTTTGTTTACTTTGTTTATCCCCCATTTTTTATACTGATGTTGTTGCTATATTTTTGTTTATTCACTGATCATGTAAACAAGTCCATTGTTTTGTTTTTGTAGCTTTTGTTTATCATTTTAATAACCCCATTTCCATTTTCGTAACAATATTTAAGAGGTTAAGAGCTATTTTCCAATACAAATGTAGGTGCCACATATACCAACTATTTCCGATCATTAAAAATGCTGCACTTTCTGAACGAACAACACGTATAATTTGTGAAAACTTTTTGCAAAAATTTGAAAAAAAACTTTCATTAGCAAGTACAATTAATGTGTCAATCATTCGAAGACTGATCAACAAATTATAAGACACTGGAAAGCCTCAAGCGCTAACGAGTGCGCCACTAAAAACCCGAACACAGTAATTCCACATTTTCTCTGCAAACTTCAAATTTCAAGAAGCTCTATGCAGCGAATTTTTACTTCTACCTTCAATTTACTCAGGAGCTTAAAGTTGTTCGAAATCGACTTCTGGACTGTAGGCCCTGCTAATCATATATAAAATTAACACACACAACATAAGTGGTGTGAGATGCTAGGTCGTAATCCTAGCTGAAGGGTTGTAGTTGCCAGTTATGTATGTATGTACGTGTTATTCGTTAAAGGAATTGAAGAACGAAATGCAAGTGAACGGATACTTCTGGATCATGAATGTAGATGAAATGGGCGCCCATTGTCATGCCATGTATAAGAAACGATCTATTGTATTAACATAGAACAAATTATCTCAAGAAATTCGGAGATGCAAGTAAGGGCCGAGCTATTGTTTTCTTTGGAGTTTTGTGAAATTTCGGTGTTATGCGAATAAGCCAGAAATAATTTCTGAGTGCAATTAGAAGATCCAACGCATCATCGGTAAGATGCGGAAACATTTCGATGAAATAATCATGGAAAGTTTCATAAAAGGATTAATGGCCTGCCTATCACAGTTGTGGCAGTTATTTAATGAATATTTTGTTCTGTATTTTTATTTTATATTGAAAAATATGTAATCTGGCTGAGATACACTTTATTTCTGCTTTAAATATTTACACAATCATCTTCAATAAAAGTTAACTTATGTTCATCATTAAAAACTTATTTAACGAAAACTAAACCAAGTGCATTAACAATTTATAACATTTTAACACATACATATCTCATCACAAATAAACCTTTAATTATCGAATTTATTATTTTTCCGTTTTGCATAGACAATCAATCAATGCGATGCATATGTTTTCTGCTAAAACTTTATATTACTTTTGAAATGCATCATGTTTTCCTTTTTAATCAAGTCGATACGTTGCAAATATATTTCCTTAATTATTGTTTTTATTTTCTGTGCTTGTGCTTATTAAAATTATTTCATAATTAACACAATATTTTACTGCAGAAATTTGTTTAATAAAATTTATATTTCGATAAATTTGTAATTCCCTTCACTAATTGTATGAGCGGCCATTGTAGGCAAAGTTGGTTGTGCTTGAACAAAAAAACAAAAGACTTAAGCAGCAAACTTGTTATTCACATTCCATATTTTTAAGGCAATATAATGACCATAAACACGTTGTTTCGTTTTTATTATTTCATTTTTTTTTATTATTATTATTATTCCTCTTACTTACTAAATATATGATTCCCTTCATTTATTTCTGTTCTCATAAACTTACCAACATAATATAATTTTAGCACTTCCTGTGCTGTCCGCCAACTGAGATTATTAAGAAAATGTTTCTTTCCTCTGCTGAAAACAGAAAATATTTCCTTACGACTGTTGTAACTCCAATAGATTTTCATTAATTAAACCAAAAGCAGTTTATTAATGAAGTCATTAATTTTGAAAGTCGTGTAGAAATCTGGTAGTCAAGTTGTTCTCATGAATTTTTATGATTTAAAATCATCTTCCATCACTGACACTCAAACAATAGATGTGACTGGCAATATGGTCGTATTCTTTACTGAAACGGCTACTGCTGGCTTTTCCATAATTTGTTCTTGTTTGCATTTGTGTCTGTTTTAAGCCATAAAGAAATAAATTTTAAAATATCTGTACTACAGGCGACTGTTAAAGACAACTTGTTGTTTTGATGGCGAGCAGCAACTCTTCTCTCTACATTTGTGGTCTTGGTCTTAAGGTTGGCGATTTTTAAAAGCAAAACTAAAGCTTTGCTTTGGCTGATTTCTGTCTGTTGTAAAACACTTGTTGAAGGTGATGATAGTCTTGTGTGCGCCTGTATTATTATTCATATTTATGTGAAAACCTTAAGGGCTTTTAGTAGTTATCCATCATTATGCCGTATAATGAATTGAAAAAAGAAGTTCACTTTAATGCATAATTGCAAGTGCGCAACTGGACAAGGTTTACTTAAATACTGCTACAGATCATAAAATGTGTTTTATGTTTATAAATTGGATTCATAGTGTCTAATTGGAGGCAGTTTGATGGTATTTTGGTGAGATGAAAGTCCTACTATAAACATCAAATCGCATCTGAAATTAGGTTTTAACCCTAAGGTACTTTGGTTGTCCATCTATTTACATATATGGTTTGTATACCTTATAGGTCCAACCATCTTCGTCTTAATTTTTGTAATTGCAGTTCTGCATTAAATTGCCTAAGGATAGCTTGAATTTATTTTATTGAATTTAATACATACCACATTTCTCAGGACTCTATTTATTAAAGTTCCCCTAAGTAGCCGTTAACCACTGGTAGATTTTACACACTGTCCGGTTGCATAGACATCCTATAAGTACGGAATATAATTGGTTTCTCCAAATATTATTTTAGAATTAGGTTGAGTGTATACCAAGAACGATAGCGCTGGTACGATTGAACACATAACCTGCTAATTCTATGACGTAATAGGTTTTTTAACACTAACCTGTATAAAGTTCACACACACGTAGCTTTTACAAGCAATCAGCTTAGCCGCTCCTTTACTACTGTCGCATTACCAGACAGCGCTGCAAGTGTTTTAATGAGGCCTTTTTAACTCATTTCTGTTAGCACGGTTCTACATAACAGAGGAATTATTTATTTCTTCTCATCACTTACTTCGTACCGAGTTGGAGTCACTACCCACATCCTGTCCTTCGTCTTTAAACTTCACTAATGTCTGCATGTTACAAATTAGTTTCAAACATGAATACCGAGAATGACGCGGATGCTACTGAAATTTGTAGAAGATACAAAGATTCTGATAATCCTTAGTTCTTGAGACGTTTGTTCTGGTCTCACCTTTATTGGATTCTAGTTTGGGTTGCATGTCATGTTGCCTGTGAGAAAATACACGCACTTACCATTTGCATAGCCAAGACCTACAAACAGGATATTAGGTCGAAATGTTAGGTGCTCAACAATCCCCCGTGCATAGTTATTCTATGTGCGCCTAGAAACTGCTTCTATAACAATTAGGAACAGTAATGAAAATAGATATCTAATCTGGCCACGAAAACACTTTAAACATAGTATTCCCTTCATGTAGTACAGTGCATTACCTGGGGAACTGGTGGAGTGGTCAATGATCTTGACCAGAAACCATGTTTATACCACGGCTCAAATGTTCTGTTCAGGAAGCCCAATGATCTCTAACTTTCCTTGGGAGAATAACTTCTGCAACTATGGAATATCAGGCAACATCAAGCATTAGGACCGCTAGAATGTCACTAGAAAATCAACAGTGTTTTCACAGAGAACGCAGATAATTCTACGACCGGCTTTGTCGGCAAAACCTGATTAATGGAACTGAAACGAAGTATAGAAATAATAAGATGTAACAGCCCCATGATTTTAGAGGACACTTGCGGGCTTTCTTTGTTCTTCACTTCGAACTCGAGTGTTCATTCGTGTCAAATGCTATAAAATGTGGTACTCGTAATTTAACAGACTCTTGCTGAAACTAGTGTTAAATCGGCATTCATACTGATGTGGCAAGCACATGATATTGTATACCCGTCGAGTTACCAGCAAATTGAAATAAAAATGTTCTATTCAGAGCCTATTTATACTCATGTTTACTTCTGAAAAGAAAACGAATTGAGGCATTAAAAAATTTCATTTCATATTGAATGAGAACCGCAATCTGTCTGTTTTACCATTGCCATTAACGCTTGTCATATACCCTTCTGATCATTTTACAGGACCAACATTCAGCACATGACCTATTCTTACGCAGTGCATTGTGTTGAAACTAGAAAAGTAGATCCTGAGACAAACGAAAAATGGAGTTCTTGATTGTGCTTCCTGCTAACCTGTATGTATACAACATGAAATATTAAAAATCCACATTGCAATCTACTGTCATTTATGAGTTCATGCCCCTTACCTTTGAATTACGGCCGAACATAGGGAGATATATTAACGAAGTGATGGATAGAACCGTACATTGCACCAAGTGGCTTATGGAACCTGAAACAAATTTGGTAACTTTAATCTATCCTGCACCTATAGCTACCGATGTGTATTATTAAGGCTGCTCTTATAGCACAATAACAAACAAATCGACCCGGGTTGAATGAGTATATAAAGCACTCAGCAATTGGTATGCCCCATATTCAAAGTAATATGAATGAAAAATATCAGCAAAAAAGGAAGTTAAATAGAGAGGATCATTGAGAAATATTGCAAATGAATTTGGAAGCAGAATGGAATCCTTTGGTATCTCAGAACTTAGCATGAATTCAACTGATGGAAATACATTTCATTACAGTCAACAAACAAGAATTGTAAGTTAAACAAATTCATAGGCAATATTCATAGCCAAAACTTTGTTCGCCCCAAATGGGGCAGATTACAAGTCGTTGATTAGATTGTTTGGGGTATAGGAACATATTTTCTATAGATTTTGAAAATGTGGATGACCAAGGAATTGAGTGGAATCCTTTAGGATTTATCCTCTTTGTTCATTAGTTGTTAAATTACAGAGAGATAAGCTTAAAAATGAGGTTCATCCTACCTTTTAGATTCTCCTATGTCTCCTTAACTAGGAAGAATTGCGATAATGAGCCTTTTGCTCTATATTGAAATCTTGTATTTCGATACACATCCTTAGACTACATGTGAGTCGTTTATTTTGAAAGTTGTTTAAGTCCATTTTTAAAAAAAAATTTTGTTAATGATAACAATAATCACAATCCTATATAATCCTTTTTTTGTATAAACAATTTAAGTCTAGTATCATTAAAATCTCTCTGATAAGGGGCACTTGAAAATTAGCTAGTTAGCGAAATGCATAAAAATTTATTTTGAAACTGGTTTAAGTCTATTGAAATCCATAAAATTGGCAGTAATATGGTTGAAAATTGTGCAATCGGCAGGAAATAATGCAGATATTATTGACCATAAGTTTTTACTATAATTTAATGTATGTCCCCCAGGGTTACTATGAAACCATAAAAACATGTCGAAAGAGTAACAAATGTATGTTAACCAAAATGAAACAATGAATGATTTTTTTCTACAAAACCTCTGGAAGAAGCAATTCATAAAAGATTAAAAAACACTAGTGGCGGAACTGTAAATTGGCTAAGGATATGTTGGATGCGATTTATGTATAAAAAGTGAACACTATAAAATGATTTATAAAGAATTTATGGAACTGGATACAGAGTTCAAAATATTTTATTACTTTGTCGGGGAAGACCAAGTAACTTCAGCAAAATAAAATTAACACCATTATACAAAAATGTACGTCCCATTTAAACTCCTAAGTATAAAGATAACTATTTAGAGGAATCACTATCACTAGTGGAGTAACTTTAAGTGAAAAAATTAATTTATAATTATATAAAACAAAGAACACAAAGTGAACTTATTCGTTTTCACAAACAAAAAAGTCATTTTATTCGTTTTGAAAGTGGTTTAAGTCCATTTGAGGTTCTGAAGCACATCTTATTTTTCTATTAAAGTTTACAAAACGTATTACGTTATATATTCTAACATGTTTAAGGTCTCATAGCCATAAGAACAACTTAATACCAGTTAACAATATTTTTGAAACAGTTCAAACGCAAACCTTTAAATATCTCAATATATGAAAAAATAGACGTAAACCACTTTCAAAATAAACGGCTCATATGTTTGAATGAAATGAAAATCTACACCAGATTATTATAAAAAAAACATACTAACTTTATTGGTTATTACAACCCTTTAGTTAGGATTACGACCTAGCTTTCAACCAGAGATCAGAAATGAATGGTTTTTCGCTACTCATAAGTACTCATGAAATTTTATGTTTTATTTAACAATAATATTGAAATTCAACTACTCTGATTCATTCGTACTCAGTACAACGTTGATTTATAAGTATGAGTACAATGAGTATGAGTACAACGTTGACATCGAACTCATACCATTCAAAATATATTTGATTCATACATTCATAAAAAAAGACAAAGACAGGCAGCAAAGCAAACACACAGCCTTCTAGTGAGTGTTCATAGGCGAATCGTACTTATTTTGTGATTCTTGTAAATGTTGAGTCACGGAGAGTCGAAATCAACAACATTCTGCGTATTGTTAAGTATTAGTACGATGAGTACTTCAAACTTTGAATATGAGTAGCATGAGTATAATATTAAAATAAGTATGAATGCATACAAGCATCAAAAATTATGAGTATGATTCAATTCTACTCATCTTTTTGAATACTCATTGCTGATATCTGCTTCTAACACCAAACATGTTGTATGTGCTCATTTTATCTATGAGCGGCAAGACTTGCCATTCAATATGGATTCTGAACGACAGATTTGAAAAACTTTTCATAACAAATTTATTTTTCTCTCAGAGTTCTGGTCAGAAATCTGCTGAGAAGAAATCGCCAAAGAAATATTTCTTGATATTTTTTTTGTGCGAGATTCCTCCTCTGGGGCTCGTGTCTGTTTTTCTTAACTGATATGAGTCTTTACTTTTAATGAGGAGCAGTTCAATGTGCGACCTGACTACAATATTTTAAATATATTCGTCTATTAGCATACAGCTCTGCTTTACTAAAAAGAAAGGATTTTCAATACATACGATATCAACTTTTATTGACCTGCACCAGCTCTTTACAAGTCATTAAATTGAACTGCCAACATAAATGTCAACAACTTTTACCATATTGTCTTAATAAATATCACAATAAATTATAGCCTCATATAGAAGAAAAAACAAAACAAAACAAACCAAAAAATAAAGCATTGACCCTGTTGTGAAACATTTGAAATTGTTTTTCATTTTCAGTTTCTTCAAATCATATTCTCCTGCAAGAATTGTTTCAACGTAATGCGTGAGTGCTCGTCAGGTATATTGTGGCATAAGTAAGCGAATACAGTAATTGATTTACAATGACAAGTTGTCTTTAAAGACAAGAATTAATGGAAAAATAAATTGGTTTGAAAAGCAATTTCAAGGTTTTGCCCGTCACAAAACACTACAAGACAATTAATCAAAATCAATAAATCTGGTAAGAAAAATTCTTTACCATGGCAAGCATGTTAATATTCTGAGTATTTAATAAATTTTGAAAATTTTTCATATTTACGGCCATTATTACAACTTTCCGTTAACTAAAGAGTAGATTTTAACTGCTAGATAAATTGTTTTTCATTATTATAAGTGGACAATAAGGAAGAAGTGAGCGTTAAGCTAAAGGGAAGATCATCCTACCTTTAACTTTTAAAGTTAAGTTTATGTTAGAACTTGCCATATTATATATTATTTTCAATATGGCAACTTCAAATATTAACAAAACTAGGAAACACAACAACAAAAAAGAAGCCCGTCGTTGCCACTGCGTTTAAAAAACTTGTATAATTGAGCAGTGTTATCGACATTGCTCTGGCACTGTCAGTCATATCTTTGAAAAATTTAACTTTATTTTATCATTTGGTTGTAATAACGAGAATAAGTTAAAGGTTACTTTAAAGTTCACTTTAGCTAAAGTTACCTTTAACTAAACCCAAGTTTAACTGCAAGTTGTTATAATGGCCCTTAAAGAATTACCATCTGCTTTAACAATTTATATGAGAAACAAGTGTTTAATCAGATTTTTTCCTTAATTTGCGATTATTTTTGTTAAAGAATGTTGTTGTTAAAGCTTTGAATTTAACCCAAATATTTAGCTAAGATATGTTTGTATTTTTTTTTTCTCAATTTTTTTTTTCTCAATTTTTTTCTTCTATAAATAAAAAATATCGTGTTTATATCCCCATTTTATTTTTTTTCTTTGTAGAAGACAAGTTTTTTTTTCATTGATTTTTCGGAGCTTTGGTGTAGAGCCTTGCTTTTTACTTTGAAGTTGACACCCACAGCACGATTTTATTTAACCAATCATGCATTCAAAAATTACAAAAAAAAAAATTAAAAAGCACACTTATACAAAGCCAAAGCAATTTAAGGTTTTATTATTTTATTTTATTTATAATATTTTTTTCTCCTTTTCCTTCTTCTGAAAATCTTAACTAAATAAAAATTTTTTTCCAAATTGTTCGCTAAAGTTTTTTTTAGCATTAAAGTATGTTAACTCAAACTGTTAGGGATTCAAAATGCTTTGGAAAATATTTTTATTTAATATTAAAAACAGAAGAAATATGTGTAGAAAACAAAAGACTTAAGACACAAACTTTTTCGAAATCTTTGAATATTAAATTCCATTGCAAACAGTAAACGTTTGTTTATTTTTATTATTATTCATATGTAAACTAAAAAGCCTCTAAGATCCTTGGTATACAAGATATCTTGTAAAAGAGTTAACATGTGCTTGAAAATGTAGTGTAGAAGAGAACAGAGAAGAGTAGCAGCGTTGGGTAGGTGCCCGAAATTTGATATTTTCATCAAAATGAAAATCACAAATGACATAGTCACTGAAAAATATATGGTAGTTCTAGCATTTTTGTTAGCCGTTGACTGTTATTATAGAGAAAGAAAACTTTATATTAGTGAGCTAAGGAAGCAATGAATGCAGAAGGTCCTCTTCGCTTATTCTATAGAAGCGAATATTGCAGTAAGGTCTGAAGACTGAATGAACAGAATAGAACTTAAAACTACTAAAAGTAACACAATATACACTGACCGCCATAAGTGGTCAACGCTTTTGTCCTTAAGTATAAAACAGTTTTGTTCTTAAGTATAAAAAAAGTTCCTTTATCATGAATTGTTGTTTTTGTTTTAACATTTTATAAGTAATAAATAAACGCTTTTATATTTGGAAATTTATTCGACTATTCTCATTTACTTTTCTCGCTATCCTAAGAAAATTAATTATTTCAGTGGTGTTTACTCACTTTTGGCGCTCACTGTATGTATCTCGACTATGAAAGAGTGCTGGAAGATACAAAAGTATACCAAAAATTAATTTTTTACTACTTTACAATACCACTATACGACGAAAAATAAGCACATTTAGAGAGTAACCACTGTACACCCTATATTTATAACAAAACGTAAGGAACCATTCATACTACAGTTGACTGTAGTTACCTTAATAACTTATAAAATATTTTGTATCAAACTTGATAACAAAAAAACTCCGCAGTACTAGACATACACGCATACATACATAATTGATCATTACAACCCCTTAGTCAGGATTACAACCTAGTTCCTCACACCACTTATGTTGTGTGAGTTAATTGTTATACATTAGTGGCGGGACCTACAGTTTAAAGTCGACTCGGAACGACAGATTTTTGAGAAACTTTTCATTGCAATTTTATTTACTCTCAGAGTTTTTACCAGAAATCTGCTGAGAGGAAGCCGTCGAAGAAATATTTTTTCATATTTCGTTCAGTTGGAGATGCCTGACTTGTGGTTTGAACCGAGGCCTCACGTCTAATAAGCCAACAAACTACCTACTAGACCACGGCGACTTCAAAGTACTAGACATTCCTATGCTAATTCTCTCTCTCTCTCTTTCTCTCTCACTCGAATATATTTAACTCATGACATTGGTGCCTGCTGAGTGTATATTTAATGACATGGGTATGCATAAAAACAGAACCCTAGATATTTTTGTTGATTTGATAGTAAAGTCAAGTGTCAAAATAAATACAGGACTACAGATAGTTTTTGAAGAAAATAAGAAGACATCTAGGCTTTATACCACGGTTTTCAGAAGCCAAAATCGGTGTGTGAGTACATGGGTAATGACAGAAAGCATTGTGGCCTTATTAATCTGAATATGAAAAATGATTTTACTTGAAAGAATGAAATCATGTCGTATCTTTTCTTCGTTAATTAAATCTGTATCTGATCTGTAATGGAAGGTGTAGTGAATAAAGTGCTTGACTACAGTGCATTTTAAAAATCCGGGGAAGAGGAACAATTACAGTCTTGGATGTCAAAAAGCTTCCATCTTCTGGAAATAATTCAGATTACATTGAAAGCAAACGTTATAAGAAATTCAGGCAGCGCTCCTTTTGATTTTTGAAAAAGTTGAACTCAATCGATAATGTTCGTACTAACTACACCCGAAGGCATTATAGAAACATCGGCAGATCATTCTAGGCAATGCTGCAGGAAACTAATCATCCAGTTCGCTGGATTAATTTGATTAATTCAGATGATTGGAACAAAAGTTAGAAACAAAAAATAGTGAATACAACACTTAAAACAAAACTTTGTTTTACGCAATTCCAATAAATCTTATGCCATTCCAGTAATTTTTAAATGTTTTGCAAGTCTTCTCGCGACCTATATTGTAATGTTAAATGCAAGCGCCAGAATCCCAAAGTTTTTAATGCCAGTTAGTTCAGTTTACTGTCTAAGCTTTTGGCAGAAAACTACTGAGAGGGTGTCGCTGAAAGAAATATTTTTTAAAATCTTTTTTTTTTAAAGATGCCACAGCGGATGTCTGAAATATCGAGGCCTCGACCAATACACTGCTTCTTAGACTATGGCAACAGTATTTATTAGGGGTTAAAAGTTAAAAGCGAAATGTCTTTCTCATATCTCATACATACAGTCACACAGATAATTATACGTACCCCCTTAAAATATTTTTTTTTAAATGATAATACATATATGGACAAGTCAACTGATTTTTGCCCCAAATTTTTTGCTTTCCGTCACAGCCGAACAAATTATATTTGTTCTCATCACTAAATATTATATTCGCCCAAAAATCAGTGGACTTGTCCATATATTATTGGGCGAATTCCAATCGTAGCTTTTTTCTCGGCACTCGGGCTGCGGAAACCGTTGTTTCTCGAAACACTTCGAACTGTTTCGGAATGCACAATAACACTGTTATCACTTTCCGAGGTATTTCGTATTTCTACGGCTGTAGTCCTAGGATTTTTATCCACAATAACTTTTATATACCGGGCTACCCTTGGAGAAATTTTATACGAAATATACATACGTCGTACGTATAATTTTCTGTGGTGCCATATTGGTTTTAAGCAAACTGCAGTCACAAATTCGTAGATTTGGGGAATCTTTTTTCTTTATTTAAGTAAATGAGTCGTTACAGACGCTAATGTAAAGAGATTTTAGATTAGAAGTTCATTACTTATTACTGTGTGACTGTATATGGGCCGGTGACCCGAAGTCTATTTTGAGGCTTATCAGACGGGTACAGGAGAGAGCAATGTAGCTTGTATTTCACTGTTCTGTAGCTACTACAATGGATTAATAGACTTGGACTCGTTTTGGAGAATCATGTATTCCTACCTAGGAATACCTAGGTAGATATCTATCTCGGCGGGCACATCCGTAGCCGACCCGTTGATCATACAGTACATTACTGACAAATATGTGGAACTCCCTTCCCTTCAGAGGTCTTCTCTGTCACTTATGGCATGAAGAGATTTAAATCTAGTGTTCACTCTTTTCTCTTTCCTATAACATATTTTCCTAGTTCCACCACAATGCACTGCATGAGTAGGGGCCACCCCCTGAGAGTTGGTGGTAAAAAAAAACATTTTTAAAAATTTGATTTGCCGAGTGACTTAGCTTATTTGCTAATGACGACTTTACAGGTTGCAGATCGGTCGCAGAGGAAGGTGGTATTATCAGGTTCATTTGACAATGAGAGTCTCTGGCTCGTCAATAAGTATGTGAGCTCAAGTGAATTTTACTTACAATAAACTAAACAAACACAAAGGCTTTTCTTGTTCTTTTCTTCGATTAGGGTATTTGAATCATTAAATTAATGTTATGCATCCTACTAAACAAGTGATCCAGAGTTAGAGAAAAATAATTTAAAACTTACTCATCACTGAAATGCATCTACACCTGTTATGTGTTATATGTACCGAGTTTGGCACCCTGTGTGATTTTTCTGTTCTCAAAACCGAACAAATATTTGACGTTCTGTGTTGTTGTGAAGTTGATTTCCTTTTTCTTTGTCTTTAAGATTAATATCGTTTGTCTTAAATTCGTTATTAATTTTAACGAATTTGTTATGATCGATGTTTATGTTTGAGCATTAACAAGTTTATCTCATTGGCATAACAACAGCCAAAAGATGTAATGGACTCTCTTGCAATAAATTGAACTGCTGGCTGCTTTGCATATGTACATATACAGTGGTGGCCACGAATTTAAGACACGACATTTTACTTCTACATTTGTGATAATTTTTACATCTTTTACATATTTTTCTTAAGATTTGAGTAATATTAGGAAGAAAAATTAATAATATTTTGCTACCTTTATTTGGTTAAGAATTTTTATTTACATATTATATAGATCAAGACAAAATGCTAGTCGGGATTTGATATTTTTTTGACCCAAGTGGTTTACGTAGTGCAATACGCAAGTTTTTTTCATTTAGACATCTTCTTATTGCCCTAGACTAAATATCGATACCAAAATGCAATACAATTTTATTTTTTTTTTACTTGAGCTCGTGAAGGGATTATTAGCAGCTACTTTAGGGTGTGGTTTTTCGGGCTCTAGGTTGCTGTTTGACATTTTTGGTGGTACCATGTTGCTTGATGTGTTCCAGCGCGTTGTAAATCTTGCATCTAGAACATTTAAGCAGCTTGGATATCTCCATTATTATTTTTCCATCAAATTTTACTTGTTGGATCAGTTTTCGCTCGGCATCGGTATTCCAGGTATCTCTGACCATTTATAATTAAATATTTCTATGTATTCCAACATAAAATAAAATAAAACATTCGTTGCTCAACGTTTAGCTTCAAAAATCACCAAAAAATTCCTTAAAAGCCAGATATTTCTGAAATGTCTTAAATTCGTGGCCAATTTCAAATAAACGTTTTTACATTAATATGATCAAAAAGCAACAAAATGTAAAAAGAAACAAAATAAAATAATGGTACTTTTTCTTAATATTACAGAGTACATAGAAGAATAAAGAATATCAATTTTGATATTACAGGATTGTAAATATTATCACAACTAAGTCAGTCACATGTCGTGTCTTAAATTCGTGGCCACCACTGTATATTCTGCAACAACTTTATTGAGTTTTAATTTCTGAAAGCAGATACCAATTGCAAAAACAAACAAACAAGAAACAAACAAATATAAAATCATGACAACTGTCAATTGTGTATAAATGGTTTGAAATCAATGTTTGTCTGTGTATCTTTTACTCGTATGTAATATTTTTGCTCTAAAAATCAAGACACACTGATCCACCAGATGAAATATTAAATTTTATGAACTTTTGTTTTCATACACCACTCAACTGCATTTGATTCAGTTTCACTTACAACAGCACAGTTTCGATTTCATAAAATATACTCGTATTTATATGCATACTGGTGTTAGTTTTTTTGTCTTATTTTTATTGTTGCTGTTTGAATTGTTGTTGTTAGTATACTAATGTTATAAAATATTTGTAACTGTTATTGTAAATATGCATGTTCTCGTATGTGTGTATTGTAGTGATAAAATCAAATGATCAACTCACTTATGGCTTTATGATCATTATTGTTTGAGTTTTTCCCATTTCGGTTTTCTTTTTCTTTTTTATTTTGCACTTGTAATTCAATTTATGTGTATGTGTGTATGTGTGTACGAGTATTTTCATTTGTTTGTATGAATTTGGTAATCAGCTGTGTTTTTGCATTCATTGTTCAACAGATTTGTTTACGAACGATTTATTGTGTGAACTCTCCTATGGAATCTTTCGGCGAAGTGGATTTCAAAGGCCATTTCAAATGGCGGTCAATTGCTGTAAATTTTTGTACAATTTATTTTTATGTCAATTCGTTTAGTGTTCAGCAATTAACAGGTGTTAGGTTAAAGTTCAATTCAAAATATGTAAATCGAAAATGATTACAAACACAGGACTTTAAAAACAATTCATGTATTTAAATTGCTTAAGACGCCATCGATCTTTTGGCGAATTCTTGCTTATGTTATGAAATTTTTAAGCTATTTTGTTCCAATTTTTGAGAAAAACTGCCTTAGAAACAAAAGCATCATCTGAATTTTGTCTCAATAATCATTTAAATTTGATATTTCGAGTATTAAGTTGCCGTGGTCTAGTAGGAAGTGTGTTGGCTTATTAGACTTGAGGCCGCACATCAAAACGAAATATGAAAAAAAATATTGTTCGTTACTTCCTATCAGCATATTTCTGGCAAAAACTGTGAGAGTAAATAAAATTGCCATGGAAAGTTCCTCAAAAATTTGTCATTCGGAGTCGCCTTTAAACTGTAGGTCCCACCACTCATGTATAAAATTAACACACACAGCATCAGTGGTGTGAGAAGCTAGATCGTAATCCTAACTAAAGGATTGTTATGACCAATTGTCTTATATATTTCGATTGTTCAAGGCAAAATCTGATTGCAAACGTAACCACATGTTTTTTTTTAAAGCTCAAGTTCTAAGGCATACTTTTCAACTTAGAAAGTAGCACTGCTCCTGTCAAAATTTGTACAAGCTGTGGCGTTTAGTTTCCATGCAGCAAAGGGGAAAGAATGAATGGTCTTCAAAGTACTCCCAATTTAGTTCTGAATTACAATTTGTTGTATTTGTGGCCTCAAATCAATTCCTAATGAATGACCAAGACCTCTGCAATTAATTCGATTATTTTGCCAAAATACTTTATAAAGTGGTTTAAATACTTGACAGCAAGCTCGAGCTAACCACATTTACATTGTTCTGAGTTTGCATTATGATTTATGAATTTTCCAAATTCAAAGGCCTTAATGTCCCTAAAAATAATGCATATGGGAAGACCCTTAATTACCCAGAGAGTACCCAGAGGATATAATCAATATCGAACACCAATACTAACTCCCATAGATCAGTCGGTGCCACATTTTAAGGAAGAATAGAACCCAATGACAATTACAACCAGTGCAACAATTCAACACATTTGCAAACTTGACTTTATTCTTAGTTATCGATAAATGACAACCCTATCAACAGTAACGCAAGAACATTCTTAGAAAGAAAGACTTGATTAAAAAAATTGTAATGCAAGCAAGAAGCAGTAGAAAGGTGGATTGATTGAAAGTTTCATTTTACACAATGACCTTTCAAAGATACCACCTTCATTAGTGTCTTATTATGGCTACTAAGAATGGCGAAGAAACTTATGATATTCTGCGCTTGATCTGCTCTTATTTGCGATCACAACAACCTGTTTAAACCACCAACTGCGTTATCAAAATAGTGTGTAAATTAATTAGTGAACTTAATTCATCATTACAACCCTTTAGTCAGGATTACGACTAGGCTTGCCATCTGTATGTTATTTCCAAGCCTTACGAATTTAAGTTTAAATTGAAATACTTTAAATTTATATACATAGCTTGTTATCGATAAGCTGTGGATCACAAGGTTTATCTAAAGGGTCCGCCAAATAACTTTTTTTTTGAAAATTCTTAAAAAAAAACTACTGAATATTTTCTCAAATTTCTTTTTTTATTTGAAAGTACAATCCTTCCAGTTAATAATGGAAAATAATTTCATTCAAATGGCTGCCTCGGCTGGCCATGCAGTAGCCTACACCAGAAGATGCCGATTTTGGCAAAAAAAAATCATCTTTTCAGATGAAGCTGATTTCGATCTTGGCGGGTATGTAAACAAGCAGTTATTTGGCGGACCCTTTATTATCCGTCCAGTGTATATAGTATTTTCGTTACTTTTTGTTTTAGGTTTGCTTTTTAGTAATAATTCTCACTTTCATTTTTCAGTTGTAAGTAATCTTATATAATCTTATATATCTGCACAACTAAGACCGTCGAGGCACACATTGAAAAATGGTTGTTTCAAGTTAGTAAGCGTCTAAAGCGCTAAGATTCCGAAATTGACATTATGAAAGGAAAAAAAGGATTAATGTATCTATTTAAACTCGCAATATTTCGGAGTCCAGTCTTAGTACGAATAAGAGTCATAGTTCATACGAAAGAATTGGGAATGGACACCGTTAAAGGTACTAGAGTGTGCTTAATTAACTTCAGTGGTATTTGTTTTCCTGGTAAGATATATTACTGAATTATACGTGCTTATGATAGTAGAAGATACGCGGATATAAGCTGACTAGCAAGTGCTGTAGGGCATTGTTGACCTTGGTTGCCAGGGATATATAAATAATATGATAAATACGACGTAGTTGCGATTACTAGACGTGAACTAAAATTTCAAACATCAGCTCTAACATCATGAAAAAGGAATCTGGTAAAATTTGTATCCACTACCACCAAACAGTACCTTTTAGTGTTACTAACAGGTAGATTACAAATCACAGGGGTAGCTAGGTAAGTTGAAGGGCAGCCCGTGTACTATACGAATTTCCCAAAATAATCAAAGAAGTAGGTCAGTGCAGGTGCTGCAAATTAAAGCAAGGCTGCCCAATGATTACGCCTAATTGCCACCTTAATCGAGGTAAGTGACTAACCCAATTCAATTGCAGAGGGTTCCGCTCTGGCGCGTTCATCAGCCCTACAGTTACCTGGAATGTCCTTGTGCCCAGAAACCCATACCAGTGAGAGACTGAAGCACCCTCAGTCAAGACAACTGCGGCACTCTTTAACAAGTTTAGAATTGGTCGTAACACTCGATGGGGATCTAATAGCTGCTGCACTATTAGAAAGGATTGAGATACGGAGACATCAGTAATACGTTTATAGGAAACGTTAGATGTTGAAATTCTTTAAAAAAGAAAACAACAAAACCCCCGAGTAAGCATATTCAATAGACTTTCTTTTAGAAGATTGTTCGCTTCTAGTTATTACGCAAGATGGTCGTTAGCCAGACTTCCAGCAACCTTGGCAACTATTTCCGTTTAATGTGCCGATGTAACGATGATTTTCAAGAGTAAATTTTTTTATTATTAAACACTGCTTGGACGAAAAGAAAATGATTTTGTGTACCATCCTCTCGCATTAGAAAAGTACAAGTATTAATAAATTAATTTCTAATTTGTTTATACTTCCACAATCGAAGTTACAGAATTAAGCCTTTAGTTTGCAAAACCTTAGTTTTCTAAACTGTAACACTATCTGAAAAAGAAAAACTTGATTTTGAAACAATTATTTGCAAAATAAATTCAATATTTGTTAAAAAAAAATGTCATTAAATGTAGTTAAATTCGCTAAACTGTATGTGATAAATACACTTTTAAACACAAACATGTACGCCATGCCACCTAATTTATATCCTGACATCCGAAGACACAAAACAAAATGAAATAAGCCAAGATGAAAGACAACCAAGACTTGTCACTTTGAAATTGTTAGAAAAAAAATTAAAAAGAAAATACATTTAAAGCTTGTTATGCGCTCAATGGAAACTTGTAAATACATGCATGCACCAGCAGCAGCATATCAAGCAACTGGGCCGATTTCTTAAATCGATGGCATATGAAATTATTTGTAATTTTGTTTGAAACAAAACCTTTTTGAGAACGGAGCAACGTATTGCTGTTCGTTCATTTGAAGTTCGCTTTAATGAGATATTTATCCCACGGTTTTCGATGTCATTTACAAGTGTAAGGCATTAAATTATTGCCACGGTTTGTCAAAGCTATTCGGACTTGTGGTGCGAATTTTTCCTTCTCAAATATTTCATTCCACGAAATTTTTGTTCGTAAAATGAGGTGAATGTACATACATTTGGACTGTTAGTTTAAATAGTCTGCTTTTTTTTGGATTTTACTTTATTGTATCGATATAATATTAGTAAATATTTACAGTAAATATACAGGTTAGTGTTAGTTTAAGCTGAGTTGTTGTTTTTTTTGAATTTTTTTAAAACATTTTTGAAATTGTAACAGAGTTTTTATGTGTTTTTTTTTTTGTTTAAAGCAATTTAACAACCTGCATTTCGATACACCAGGGGGTTTTATTTAGTTTTGTAAAAATGTTATTTATTTAAGCTAATATTTGTTGGCATGTGTCTTTAAGCCATTTCCAAAGAGTTTTTTAAATTTAAAAAAAAATGGTTTACTCCGCATGAAGCTCTTGGTTTCATGAAATCATTCAATGCAAACTGAGAAGCCTATTAACCAGCTTAACCACATATTACATAATCACAAAACAGGAAATTAGTCAATAAAATTCGATGGATTTAAATCCAGCCGTAGTCTAGTCTAGTCTAGTCCAGGGTTAAAATCCCAGGTCAGAATTCAAAACGAAAATATGAAAAAATATTTCTTCGATGATTTCCTCTCAGCAGATTTCTGGCAAAAACTCTCAGAGTAAATAAAAAGTTTCTCAAAAATCTGTCGTTCGAAGTTGACTTTAAACTGGAGGTTCCGAAACTCATGCATAAAATTAACGCACACAACATGAGTGGTGTGAGAAACTAAGTCATAATCCTGACTGAAGCGTTGTCATTATGAATTATGTACGTATGTATGTATCAGAGATCAGCAATGAATCGTTTTTTCGCTACTCATAAGTACTCATGAAATTTTGAGGATGAGTGAGTCAATAGTATTGAAATTCAACTACTCTGATTCATTGGTACTCACAACATTGATTTATAAGTACAGTTTGCAATGAGTATGAGTACAACGTTGACATCAAACTCATACCATTCGAAATATGTTTGGTTCATACGCCTACTCGTTATAAAACTCATAATTGATTCGAGGGATTCGAATTATTAATCAAAATTTACAGTCTTAGTTGTTGTTGCATTTATAAAAAAAAGAAGAAAGAAAAAGACAAAGACAGCAAGCAAAGCAAACACACAACCTTCTAGTGAGTATTGTAGTGATCGTACGCGAATCATACTTATTTTGTGATTTTTGTAAATGTTGAGTAAAAGAGAGTCGAAATCAACAACATCATGCGTATCGTTAAGTATGAGTACGATGAGTACTTCAAACTTTGAATATGAGTAGTATGAGTACGAATGCGTATAAGTATCAGAAATTATGAGTATGATTCAAATCTACTATTTTTTTTGAATACTCATTGCTGATCTCTGGTATGTATGTATGTACGTAATAAAAACTGCGATCTATCCACATCGTGAATGAAAAAGGACTTTGCTATTTACAAACGAGTTGAAACGAATTATAAAATTGCTGCAATATTAGGGATGTAATTGGGCCTGTGATAATTAGAGACGATATAACCAGAACTGATAAAAGCATTTAAAATATTTTATGCAATTGGCCTGATTCTTGGTAAATACCTTCCTTACATATAAACAACAGGACTTGAAAATCAGAAACCATACCATACAAATAACAAGGCAAAGTGGAATAACAACAGAAAGGATAATTAAAATGAATTTCATGGAATCATTTTAAATGTTTTCTTCCTTCCAAGAAAGTTAAAGCAACAACTAACATCGATGTGTTAAAAATGATTTATGAAATATCTGCTCTACTAAATAAATATTGATTGTGAATGCAACTTGTGAAAATATGGAAAAGAAAACAATTTGTTTTAGAAATTATGAATACGAATATTTGCTTAGAGACTAAAGAAAGAGAAAATTTGTAGTTACGAAATCTACCAAAACGTTGACATCCAACAAATTCTCATTCAATTAACATGTCAATGGAAATAAATAAACAAATAATGGAATGGAATCAGTTGAGTGCAGAAGATACAAATTATGTTTTGTTTGAAAACATAACATATTATAGGGAAACATTAGTAAAATTAAAGATTATAATGTAAAATGTATAAAACATAAGAGAGTAAGTACGTTGTTTAAAAGTTATATCGTAATGCTCTTGCTCAAGAGGCTATCAGTGACTTCAGGGTACACCTCCTAACCTAGCGAATTAACTTCAAAATTAACTTACAAACTTAGAAAAACCATTAGAAATATAATAATAAAAATTCCTTAAATTATACATTACCCGCTGTGAGAACCAGAAAGAGAAAGTAGAATCAACAGAAAAACTTTTCATGGCAATTTTATTTACTCTCAGAGTTTTTGCCAGAAATCTGCTGAGAGGAAGTCGCCGAAGAAATATTTTTTTTAACCGAGGTCTCACGTCTAATAAGCCAACACACTATCTACTAGACCACGGCGACAGAAACTAGGTCGTAATCCTGACTAAAGGGTAATGTAATGACCAATTATGTATGTATGTATGTTTAAGTGGTGACTACATTATAAACGCACTTGTCAGAAGCATTTCTCAAACAAATTGCTTCAGTTAACGAGGCATTTAATTTTATGTCCCATCAATCTTCACTGAAGCATGGACGCTATTAAGCAACAATACAGCAGAGTTGAGAGTATTCGAGAGAAAAATCCTACGTAAGTTCTTCAGTCCACTGAAAGTTGGCAATGATTTCAGCATTCGATCTAATAATGAGTTGTATGAGGTCATCAACGGCATGGACGTTGTGCAGCATTAACATACAGCGGCTGCGCTGGCTCGGCCGTGTGTTTCGGATGGTAGAGGATGTTCCGGGGAGACTTGTATTCGATGCAGGGATTAACGGAAGTTGGCGCAAAAGACAATAATATCTACATTGGAATGACCATTTGTGATCAAATGCCTACGGTGCGCCAGAAGTAGAGGCGCCTGGAAGGATGTGTTAAAGCAAGTCGAAATCCGATAAACGGGTTGTAAATAGACAATTAAGTGAAATGTCATTAAATTAAGTGCCATTAATGGGTGTAATGGAGAGCATTGAGTAGTGAATCATCAATTATGAGGAAAATCAAACAAATACTCCACAAAAAAAAAACCTGACTAAATCGGACAAAATTTTGAATAATTGTATTCAAAAAGGTCTACTGTCTAGAAACATTTAGTATGAAGATCAAATCCTAAAAACATCATTTCCTCGATGAAAAGTTCTATCAAACAATTTATCCACGACAAGAGAAAAAGCAACGATGAGCGCTGTTGTCTCAAATTACTGAAATAAAACTTTATACAGACATAACGATGAACACAAAATGAAACATACATAATTGGTTATTGCAACCAGTTTGGATTAAGACCTAGCATTTCACACCATTTATGTTGAAATTTTTGAGAGACTTTTCATGACAAATTTATTTATTCTCGGAATTTTTATTAACAATTTTTTTTGAAAAAGGGGATCCAATCCAATTGGCTGGATAACCGTAAGTTTGACAGTTACTTTTAGAATTGGGAATGCCTGAAAATTTATCAGGTTAATTTTGATTACTGACTGTTTTTTGGAATTTACCACAGAGACAGCATGACTTAAAATATATCTAACGCTGGTTAAGTCATTTAGGGCCATTATTACAACTTGTCGTTAAACTTGGTTAATTAAAGGTACCTTTAGCTAAAGGGAACTGGAAAGTTACCTTTAACTTATTTTCGTTATTACAACTTACAAAGTTAACTTTCTCAAAAATATGGCTGTGCCGGAACAATGTCGATATAACTGCTCAATTATACAAGTTTTTTTAACGCAGTGGCAACCGCGGGCTTCGTTTTTTTGTTGTATATATATGCTCATTTTGTTTAAATTTGAAGTTGCCTTAATGAAAATAATATATGTATATGGCAAGTTCAGACATAAAGTGACCTTTAAATGTGAAAGGTAGGATGATCCTCCCTTTAGCTTAACGATCACTTCTATCTTATTGGGTACTCATAATAACGAAAAACAATTTATCTGCCCAAACCTCCTTTTAGTTAACGCCAAGTTGTAATAAATGTCCTTAAACGTTTATCTTCTTTAATGCATACTAGGAAAATCCCTTTTTCTACATTATCTTTGCTGGAAAACAAAGTTTTACATTTAGAAACTGAATCAGGTATTAAATTAATTAACTTCGATTCAATATCAAACTAACTAATGGCCAATTATGTTTGTATGTATGTATGTAGATTCATTAGTTTCGATATTTAAATCTTCTAAACTAGAAGAGATTTAACTTAAAATCACACCTGGAACTTCTTTTGTATTTTTTTCTTCACTATATTAAAATCAAATTCATTTCCTGAAAATTTTGCCATAACAATGCTTTTAGCCTGAGATAAACAATCCTGGTTATAAATTGCTGATTGGCTCAAATTCTTTCAAGTCTTCTCTATGAGTGACTATGACTATGATTGACATGAATTTATTTTATTTATTTATTTATTAATTACAATACAATTAAAAATTGTATACGATCTGTGTCACAGACCAGAGGCTCTGGTAAGAATCGAACCCACGACCCCCACGCTAATAGTATAGCACACTATTCACTAGACTGCCAGGATATCCAATTGACTCAATTTTTTTTTTAAATTTTTATTCAATTTTGCTGTTGAACAAGAATGGATGAGTGAGTGATTGACTAAAATTTTACGGCACATTTTTATTCAATTTTGCAAATGAAAATGAACCTCCCCTCATTCAAACTTTATAAGGCGGTTTTTGTCCATGATTAAATTAAAATGTGTATGTATGTATATAAATTGATAAATTTTATTTATTTAGTTGAAAATTTAAAAACTGATATATGAAAAATTTTAAATAATTTAAACACAAAAAAATTTTTTTTTTTGAGCACAAGGTGCTAACCTTCAGCAGACCGCTTGTAAATATTTTTTTCTCAAATTATTCAAGAAACTTTTTAAATAAAAGCAATATTTATAATAAAAACAATATTTATAATAAAAACAATATTTATAATAAAAATATAATATTAAAAATGTTTAGCAGTGACTAGTGTCTAGCACTCATTCTATGAGAAGAGGAATCTGCAGACAAGAAAATCGAAATTTTATTATTTTCTAATAAATGTGGCAGACATTTTCGCATTTAAATTTCGGTTTTTTACTTTAAATGTTTTTTTTTTTTTTTTGAACTCTCACTTCTATTTTTTGTCTACGAAATACATATTTTTTCGAATTCATTATGATTTTTTTGGCTTTTGAAAAGCATTTCTGTTTCGTTATTTGTTTGTGATTTTTATGATTCAGCAAAAGTTGTGCCCAGAACCCACAAGCGGTAGCTGATGATAAACGAAAAGGCCTTAAAACCGACAGTTACACAATAAAACTGGAAAGAAAAACTATCAGTTAAGCTGGCCTAGACAGCCAAGCTTTCCAGACGAATGTACATACATTTTAATGTTTTTTTTTTGTTTTAAATATAAAAAAATGGGTTTCATTGATTAGAGGCGGCATCTTTTTGTATGCGGCCACTGTGTAAGAGAAAAACTGCAAAAAGGCGGTTTCCATAAGCAGTCTTACAAACAATCAAAAGAAATCTTAAAAGATGAAACAATGAAAAAAACGCGAAATAAAAATGAGAAAAAAAAGAAACTGAAACGCGTACTTTAAAGTCACGTTAAAAACATTTTTATGGTTGATATTTTTGCTAATGACCCATGATTATTAAGCATCTTTGAACGATATTGCATTGTATTGCATTAGTATTGCGTTATTAAAGATGTTTTTAGCATTTTTCTACAATAAAATGCAAATTTTTTAACATCTACAACAGAAAGTATTGTAATATAATAATTAAATTGATTTTTTTTTATTTTTTGTTCCAGTAGTAAGCATTAATAAACAGGAGAATATCTTTAAACATGTTTTACTTTGTTTTTGTATTTTGTTTATTATCCTTAAAGCCATTGTTAATGATATATAGTTAATGCTACCTCAAGTCTTAAAGTTACACTAATAATAGGTTTTAAATTTTTATACAATACAGGCGTTATTCTTCTATTCAGTCGGCCTTTGTATTTCAAACGCCTTTTAGACGCCAGTAAATCAGTGCTCATTTACACCATCTTCCCTCTTGTTTAAGTTTTTTTTTTCTTTTGTTCTGATATTCTTTTGTTGTGGTTTTTTTTACTTATTTTTTGCTGGTTAAAGAATATATTATCTGCAGATATTCACATACTACATATTGGCCATATGTATTGGTCTATTGTTACAATGAGATGCACATGAGAGCTTAAAATCAATAGCAAAACAGTGGAAGCTCTTTTCAATGGAAACAATTTGCGAATGTTACAGTTTGTTTTTACAGAATTTTGAGCGAAATCTGAAGCGCTTTTATAGCATGCTTCAAGATAAATAAGTCACAAGGGTGCCCTGGTAGTCTAGTGGGTAGTGTGCTGAATTATTAGCGTGAAGATCGTGGGTTTGATTGCCACCAGAGACTATCGTCAGTGACACTACACCGCGCATATGGTCGATAGAAAAGAAAAAATAAAACAAAAATAAAATAAACCACATTGTTGGTGCTATGGGGTCTTTCAACATGGTCCTCCAACAGTTCATAACAGCCATCTTGTTAAATTAGTTACCGTTTATACCGCCTCTTTTGCCACATAACCATTAACGACCATCGAAAACGGCGTAGATTCACTGAACAGAGTTTGGAGCATTTGAAGCTGCTGAAATATCTTCGTCACCAATAAGGCGCATTTCCGGTCGAATGCGTGAACAAACAAAATTATCGCATTCACGACAAGAGTAATTCACACGAAATCGAAGAGCGATCAATAGTTCCCCTCATACCAATCCTTTTTGATATGGATTTCGATCTAGCGGATAACAGCGACATGTGGATTCAATATGGCGGCGTCCTTATGCTACTTCGATACTTTGCACAATCGATTTGAGGGCATGTTATCTAAAGTGGAGGTGATGTGTACTGACCACCGATATCGTACGATTTGATCCTATCAGAGTTTTTAGTGATGTTTTCTCAAGCAACAAACCACATCGGTTGCCGAAGCGAACATAACATAACTCTTGCCATCGGTCAAGTTTAGCCTAATTTAAGGAAAATTGAACATGTCGATATAACATCTCACACATATTTTATTTTATTTAAATTTCAAGATAGGATAGCTTACAAAAAGACCCTGTATTTTCTATATTCCTTTGACGGGCCTCATGACACTGTTAACCTTTACTTACCTTTAACTATTTCTACGTCATACTATTTAACGTACGTCGTATTATTTTTTTTACCATTGATATACGAGCGGAGTAACTTGCCCATATGCTCGGTGTAGTGTCACAGACCAAAGTCTCTGGTGGTAATCGAACTCACGCCCTCACGCCCTCACGCCCTCACGCTAATAATCTAGCACACTACCCACTAGACTACCAGGGCACCCAGGGGCTCTTCTGAATTATTTTTTCTTTTACGATTGATGCAATATGTCATGTCGGTGGTTGATACCAAAGTCTACTAAGCTTTCCATTGTATGTGACAGTATTGCGTTATATAGCGTGAGTATCACTCCAGATGGGTCTATAAGGAAGAAATTAACAGTCTTGTGATTGCTTGAATTGCTTTAAATTGGATTTCTTGGCAAAATTGTTAAGTCGGCTATGTTGACAATGTTTGAATTGTTTAAAGGAGACAATCGTGTATGAGAGCAGCAATCAATAGAAGATGAGTTATGTTCCTTAAATTCCAGAAGCTTGGTTGGTACGTTTCAATGTACTTTTTCATAATTTTAATATGCCATCAACAGTCGTAGTAGTCGTCGTAGTCTAGTAGATAATGTGTTAGCTTATTAGACGTGAGGTCACGATTCAATCCCGAGGTCGGACATCTCCAACAAAACGAAATATAAGAAAGAAATATGAAAGGTTGTAATGTCCACTTATGTATGTTATGTGTGTAATCTGCCAACAAGTTATTGTTGCCAGTTTCCGTATGTAGGGAATAATTTGGGTATTCTGAATAGAACCTCGGGAATATCGATTTTAAAAGATTGTTGACCCAATGAATGTATGAATTTTGTTGGACTATGTTAACTAAAGAAAGCCTGAAATTAAATGGAACTTTTTTTCTTTCTTCCTGTCTGGTAGTTCCATAATTTATTATTATTTCTCTTTCTTTGTCAATGCCCATCTCATGCGAAATGCAGATTTAGGTTATTTGGCTCTCCATTCTATGGCAGCTTAACGGAGTTATCATCCATTGATATCAAGGATATTGCTTCGTTTATTGAACTTTCAGGCTGGTTTCCAGCATAGGCTAATCGTTCTTTACTGTGCCGCCTGTGCGCGAAGCACATTCCTAGATTAGTTTGGGGCAATTCGGTCATTACAACGACTGCACTTATATGTGGCATCACAACGAACAGCTATGTTTGCTCAAGTGAGTTTCGGTAATCAATGTTACCACTTCAACCTACCTATCTATCTATTGGAATCGTTCATTTCTAAAATATATTTAAGCCGGCGTATTCGATGCGTTATTACATTAAGTATGTCACATTACATTACATTAAGTTGTGCACTGTTTCTATGCATGACAAAAACTTCGCCCTACATAGCCGTTTAGGTCACATTTATACTATGTTCAGATATACACCATTATTGAGTCAATATTCGGTTTATTAAGTACAATATTTTAAGTGTTCAGACACAATAATATACACAGTTCAGCTACTTATTCAATATTCATTTGACAGCTGGTAAACAAAACAACTGGTTGTTTCAACAGCATTGTTTTTATTTTGTTTTTTTTTTTTTTTTGTTTGTCGTTGTTGGTATTTGAGTTGTTAAATATCAACAGAAAGTGTTCGGATGATTGTAATATGCTCACTGAACATACTTATGACAGTGCTGTATTTCAAGTTTTACTCAATATTATAACAATTTGCTTATTTATTGCGCAATAATTAATTGAAACTATATGAAATATTGAGATCAATAATAGCGTTTATTGCGATTTACGCCATTAAGGGTGCATATCTGAACACCGTATTGCAGTCAATCTTAATATGTTTTTACTGTTAAAGTAAGAAAATATTTTTTTTGCCAAAGGCATTCTTCTGTTTCTTTATTTCTTTATAAATAGTGTATACTACGTATGTAAATATTACAATTTGATATGATACATACATTACCACATACATATGTATGATACTCTATGCAAAATTAAGCATTAAATGTATTCCACATTTGATATGTATAAACTGTGTTCGAGGAGATAAACACAAATTAAGTAAATTTTTCAATTTGTATTCAGATTTATCTTCAAATATTATAAAAGGTAGGGTATATAATATATCTTCAATACCAATTTATTGTTGATATAGCTTTCAGCAATTTGTTTTTTTTTATTGTAATTTTTTTATTTTACGTCAGAGGCGTTAATATGCATGTCAAAATTAGAGTTTATTTAAGTTTATTGTTCATATGATAAGATATTTAAGAATTTATTCTTAAGCAATGTTATTGGTAATGATGGTGTTCAAAGTGTATACATATTTCGATATGAATACATGTATACATTTGTACATACTTTATCAAAAAAGATTAAAAACTTTGTTAATGCATAACAAATAAATAAAATTTAGTGAAATAAACATTGAAATGTATTATTTTAAAGTGTATTTTTGATTTACAAAACTTAGAAACATATTTTAGAAACCTCTGCCTCGGTGGCAGTTAGGCAATGCTTCAGCATTTACATTTGTAACCCAGGACCTTCAGCGAATTTTCCAATGCTTTTTTTAAGTTTATTGAAGAGCGGTAAAGGAGTAATCTCACATGTCTTAGAAGCTACATTTCTTCGAGCCTGATAATTTGGCAAACAAACGAGTCGTCAGAGTAGTATTTGTATTTTTTTGTTATAAGACCAACACATAGGGTATAGGCCTCTACTCATACAGTACATTGTGTTAGAATTAGGAAAATAGGTAATGGGAAGGTGGTCAGGGAGAGTATAGCTTGTGGACATTAGATTTGAATCTTTTTATATTAAAAGTAACAGGTAAGACTTCTGTAGGAAGGGTATTCCACATACGAAAACTCCGGCTAAAGAACGAGTTCTGTCTGTAAAGCAGCGTGTCAACCATTGGCCAATAGAAAACATACGGATGTGCTCTGCGAGAAAGGCAAGTACTACGTATAAATGTATGAGAACAAGATTCCTTATTCCGGTAAAGCAAAGTCCGTAATAGCAACGATAGAACAGCGAAACACACGCCACATTGCAGCGATGCTCCAATGAATCAATAGAGTTGCATACCCTTCCGTCATTAATTAGCATTTTCGCCCTTTCCTGTACGCTGTCGAGAGGCGTCGAAATATACTTTGAGGCACCGGCTCATACATAAGGGTTGTATCTCATTCTCTGCCGGATATAAGTGGTATAAATTGTAAGGAGGTCAAATGACGTGAAGTATTTCTTGCACCGTTTTAAGACACTGAGGCACTTGAATGCTTCTTTCTACGCTTGAAAAATGTTCTGGTTCTAGCGAACATCACTCTGTCTCCATAATATTTGCAACACCCATAACTACAGACGAGGCAATATTATTGCTATGCTTGTGTGTTAATAAACAGCATTGCGTCTTTCACGCCTTAATATCAGCCTTATTCATACAACCAAATTCGGAGTTTGACTCTAGGTCGGATGAAAGAGAGTCATTCATATTAAGCCTTTTCGCCTCAATCACCAAAGGGCTCGGCCTACCGTTAAAAGGCTATTAATGACAAATATTGCAGCCATCTTCAAAAGAGTAGATAGGATTAGGAGTTAAACCTTCACATCGCGATTAAAACATTTAGCAAATAAATCGTTTCCGCTTTCAAAAAGACTTGTCATCCTGTTCGGATAGAACAACTTACCACCTGTATTAGAAAGAAAATCCGAATGTATCAGTTCCGGGTCTATCATTAAACGCTTCCTATGTTTAAAATTAAAAGTGTATGTATCTCACACATCGAGGAATATAAAATCGCTCAAATGTCTGTGAAGGTTTCTGTGGATAGAGCGCATTAAAAATATTAAATTTTCCGAGATTCTCCCATATAAATCAGGACGAATTTGCACTCTTGTATGGTTATGTGTGACTTATTCGCGTACACCTGCAGCTTAAGAAAAGTTATAGGTGGCCAGTTCACCGATCACCGCCACGTGAGATGTGAATATCCAAAACCCAGGACCGTCAGTGAATTTTCCAATGCTTTTGATATACGTTATATGATAACCTACATTGCCAATTTATTGAAGATTAGTAAAGAACTGGTCTCATATGTATTTAAAGCTACATTTCTTCGAACAAGTTGCCAGAGTTTTAGACGGAACCTTGTCTTTGGATTATCCAGTAACCTGTAATAACCTCCTCAATTAATACCACACACATCCATATGGCAATGCCCGCCTCTTGCTAGGTGCAGATTTGGTTATCCATTCTCCGTTGATATTAAGAATATTGTTTCGTTTATTAAACTTTCAGGCTGGTTTCCAGTATAGGGGAGTCGTAGTTTAATGTGCAGCCCGAGCACCGATCGGTCAGTAATGGGTCTGCGCTTGCCTGTGGCAATGCAACGGACCACTATGTGTTTTTTGCTATCAAAGCTACCAAATCGACCTACATACCTACATAATACCACATACCATTTAAAACAAAAAAATGGCAATTGGCCATATGGTCTGTTCATCTAGGCCAACTTACCAGATGTATTAGAGAGAAAATTCAAATTTACTATTATTATTATCGGGTCGGTTATCGTTAAGCGCTTTCTATATTTAAATGTAAACAAAACAAATTGTGTGTCTTTCACACATCGAAATTTTTCATTCGTTTAAAAAACGTATTGATGCCATTATGTGAGGAATACAAAATCGTTCAAGTGTTCGCCTCTGATCCTTTCGATAAAGCGCATTCAAAATGTTAAATTTTCTGTGATTCTGCCATATAAATCAGATTAAATTTACATTCTGGTACGATTATGTTAGACCGCTGTGGTATGTGATTTATTCGGGCCAGTTCACATCGCTACCACGTGAGATGTGAATATCCAATATCCAATGTAGCTAGAACTGTGTGGCACGTAGCGTCATCCTATTGAAAGAAGTTAGCTTGGCCGCCAGAGTCGCTTTCAAAGAAATATGAACCGATGACGACGTCAGCCCATTATCCATACTAAACAGTGACTTTTCGTAAAGCATTGGACGCTTTTGGACAGACAATTTTTCGATTAAAATTAGAGTCAATTGCCAACCGCTCCAGAATGTAATCGGGGAACAAACTTCGCTATTCATGCAGTTTATTATGTTCAAATACAGGAAAGATAGTTTATAGAAGAAAGAAAAGAGGGTATAATGTGCAATAATTGTTTTTTTTTAATAACCAGTGTATACATCTTCGCAATTATTTTCTTTTGAGATTTGCTTTTTAGTAATAATTCTCACTTTCTTTTTTCTATTGTAAGTAATCATATATGTGTACATCAGACAAACAATCACAAACACCCAAATTCTCAGTGGGAATCGATCCGAGATATGAATAAATTGATAGATTTTGCCCCGTATTGTATCCTCAATTGTTTTCAAATTTTTCTTTTAAACTAGATTTCCACGTGAAAAGAAAACTGTGTTAAGTGTAATCCATGTGCCTTTCTCTACCAATATGCTCATGTGGATTGTATTTCTTTCTCCCAGATATTCTGACACAAACTTGAAGTAAATACCATGAGAAATGAAACTTATGGCAGGATAAGTTTTTGGATTAATTTCATAGTTTCTCTTAAGGCAATATAGGCAAGACTTTGGACTACTTTGTGGATGGAGAGATAAACCTTCATACTCATCGACCTAACACCGAATTCGAAATTTTGGGCTTAACAATTATTGCATAATCATCGAGTAGGAACTATTAAAATGAAATAAATAATGATCCTAATCGCTTAAAAATGTCATAACTGTTAATGAATTTTTGGACACATCATTGAATTCGTCCTAGTCTAGTAGGTGGGGTGTTGGCTTATTAGACATGAAACCACCATCAAGAGGATATCTTCAAAAAAATGAAAATATGAAAACATATTTCTCCGGGCGACTTCCGCTCAACAGATTTCTAGCAAAAATTCTGAGAGTAAAATAAAATTGCCATGAAAAGTTTCTCAAAAATCTGTCTTTCGGAGTCGGCTTTAAACTGTAGGTCTCGCCACTTATGGATAAAATTAACACAAAGAACATAAGTGGTTTGAGAAGGTAGGTCGTAATCCTGTTGATGGATTGTAATGACAAATTTTGTATGTATGTGTGCTTATATATGAAGTCAACATTATAGTCCTGTAGAGCACTTTCAATGCAACTTCAATGTTCTCACTTCTAACTTTAATTAGTAGCTTTTACCATAATGTCGTAATGTTGATGTGTTGGTTCCATGACTTTAATGTGAATAAGTGAAAAAGCTAAGCTAATTATGAAGATTATACTGCGATTATTAAGCTCTTGCTTGCTAATTAGATTCGAACCTTAACGTCTTTTCTAGTTTCAAAAACTAAACTCTGGCAACGGATTGCAAAAAGCATTGGAATTTGTTTACGATGCGCAAAATAACTGATCTGTTTCACTGTAAAATGCTTCTAGTCTTGCTTGATCTATTTTATTATTCTTTCATTTATTTTTTGTAGATCAGCATTTTTGTAGCACCTCTATTAATTTTTATGATTTCTATAATTATTCAACAGTGAGTGCAGCTGTTGCTATTCATCTTACAAGCATTTTATGATTTTGAATGTAAGGAACACCAGTCGTAACTGTTTGTTCTCCTGCTGTGTTTGGAAAATTGCTACAATTCTACGTACGTAAATATTATAAATGGAAAAATAACTGTAATAAACTCATCCTTATGTATGTATGTACTGCAGTAGGTAATTATTCACATGTAAATACGATTTTCTATTCAAAACTATGCCATAAAGTAATACAATTGCTTCCTTTTCAAAACGTATAATTTTTTTTCTTCCATTTTTTGAGGCTTTTTTGGGAGTTGGCCTCAACAGCAGCAGCAACAAAAAATACAATCTATTTTATTTCTTTATTGTTTTTGCTTTAGAATTGTGATACCTTTACTCTGCCATAATGTTATAAATTTCAATCTGTTTAATTCTAACGGTTTTCTACTTAACAAAACTGTTAAAAAATATTTTTTGTCTATTTTTTAAGCTGAAGTAATGCTTTTGATTTAGAAATAACAGCAGCAGCAGCAATGGTAGTAGTAGTAGCAACAACAACAACAACAATTTTTATTTAAGCCACAAATAGAAGACCTCTTTTAAACTGAGCCATTATTTTCAGTGCAATAATTCCATTTAAAAACTTTCCTAAGCCTCTTTTTGCCTAGACAATCATTTTTTAGAATGTAAGCCAACAAACTTTGCTGTATTACTTTACGAGTGTATTACTTTACGAGTATATGTATGCATGTATGTATGTATGTATGTGTGTAAGAGAAAAAGATTAAAAACCTAACCTTAAAAATTAACTTGAACTCCAAATTCCTTTTTTTTTGAGTATTTGTTGCCATTGTATTGGTTGTTGTTGCTGTTGTTGTTGCAAATGTTATATTTTCCAATACAGACCATTTGAGAATTTTGTTTTTTGCATTAACAAGACTTTGAAATTGAATTGTTAAATGAACGTTTTGCTCCATTTTGCGTTGCTGTTGTTATGGTTGTGGTTGTTATTATTGTTGTCGTGTGTTTCCAGCATTAAACGGTGCAAAATTTATAACTGCTAAATACACCTGTATACCATACTTTAGTAGATTCTTTCGGTTTCTGTTCACTCGATGTTTGCTCTTTGGAAATTTGTTTAGTCACTTAGTATGTATGCATGTTGGTTGTCGGTCTGTATGAGATTTAATTTTTCTTCTAATTTTTCCTGTTGCTGCATAAGCCGGTGTTCACTTGAATTGAAGTGAAAGAAATGAAATGAAAAAAAAAATGCATTATTTTAATGGATTGTGGCACGTAAACTTCTGAAAGATTAACATTTAGCATTAGAAGTGTGTAGACAGACATACAGAAACTTAGAAGTGTAAACTCTTACTAAACGGTCATGCCATCACAATAATATACATACACAAACGTTATAGTAAACTTTAAAGGAGTTCACTCATCCTATTGCCATACAAAAATATGGGAAGTTTTATCAAAATTTATATGAAAAATTTGTAAAATTTTTCTTAAAAAATATTTACGCAGTTAAGTTGGTCTACTTTACATCGACTGCAATAATAATTTGTTGTAAAAATGACATGTTTTTAGTGCGTTCAGGTAGTACAAAAACGACTTGCAAAAACGGCAACATATTTATTTATTTATTTAGTTATTAATCACAATACAATTACAAATTATGTTTTAATTATATACGAGCGGAGTAACTTGAACATATGCTCGGTGTAGTGTCACAGACCAGAATAGACTACCAGGGCACACAAACAGCAACATGTAAAAACGTTTTTAAAAATCTCTCTACTTTTATTCGTCTGGCACTTAATTCCCCTTTGTTTTTGAAAGAATACTGTTGCCACTCTTGAACGATATTAACAAACGCAACATAAGTGGTGCGAGAAGCTAGGTCGTAAACCTGACTGAAAGGTTGTAATCACTGTTGCTTGCAAAATATTAGAATTTTCTCTTTGGCTTTCGAAATCAAACAATTTTGAAGCGAGATTATCAGGCATACGTTTTATCTTAGATTAGTCGTCACACAAAATTATTTCTAGATTTTCATATGTCTGAATTCTATATAAATTTCCTTTGGCTGTCAATAAATTCTATGTAACTAAGAGAAATCTTCTTAGGTTTTCAAGAGCCAGACAATGACAGAAAAAATGTTCTGCGATCTCCTATTTTCCTCGTCGTTACAACTTCTCCAGAAGCTAATGCGACACATTTGCAAACTCGGGACGTGTGCAATCACGCGCTCTTAACCAGTTATAACCACTATAAGGCCCCAAAGACGGAACCTACATACATAATTGGTCGTTACAACCCTTCAGACAGGATTACGACCAAGCTTCTCACACCACTTGTTGTGTGCGTGTTAGTTTTATACATGAATGGCGGGACCTTCAGTATAAAGTCGACTCCAGACAACAGATTTTTGAGAAACTTTTCATGGTAATTTTATTTTACTCTCAGATTTTTTGCCAGAAATCTGCGGAGTGGAAGTCGGCGGAGAAATATTTTTTTCTTTTCATATTTCATGTTATTGGCGTGTGATTTGAACCGCTGCCTCACTTCTAATAAACCAATACTCTACCTACTAAACTATGACAACTTACGATAGCATCTGGTCAGGTTAAATACAAATTTTGTTCTGCAAATTGTGCAGGAGCCCATAATATGGAGATAAACGTCGATTGTTTCCCAATCATCTGTTCAATATTGGATTACCTTAAGTGCGGTGTATACAATCTTTAGGGATTTAATTGTCCCTTTACTGTTATTAACTATGCTTACATCAATTAACGATATATTCTGATACCTGAATAGCACTAAAGTAATCTCATAGTGCAAGATTCAGATGTCTTAACATTATTAAACAACCGACTTAGTCGCGTTATGTTAATCCATCAGTGCTGGCAGATGTAAGATAAAACAAGAACCAAAAACAGGTTCGTGTATCGTGTTATCAAAAGTGTATATTCAGATCAAGATTTTGCCAAGACCGTAGTTTCTATACTTTAATGCTATTGCATGCAGCTAGTTGTTTCACCAATAGGTGAAGGAAAAAGGATAGTAAGCAGTGCCTTTATGACGTTGCCGTAGTCCAGTAGGTAGTGTGTTGGCTTATTAAACGTGAGGCCACGGTACAAATCCCAGATCAGACCTCCCCAACAAAAAGAAATATAAAAAATATTTCTTTGGCGACTTCCTTGAAAAGCTTTCCTTGCAATGGAAAAGTTTTTCAAAAATCTTTCGTTCGGAAACGACTTTAAACTGTAGGTCCCACCACTCAACATAAGTGATGTAGGAAGCTAGGTTGCATTCCTGATTGAAGGGTTGTAATGGCCAATTATGCATGTATGTAAACAATGCCTTTCATAATGTAAGAGTATCTGTTACCATGATCATCATTATTAAGACTCCTTGTGAGCATATTAAATGCAGCCAAAGATATGGAACATCGTATTTTACAAAACTACTATTCAGATGCTTTTATTGAAAATGAATTCCACGTCATTCTTAATAACATTTTACCAAGTTCCATGCCATTTGTTTCATTTGAAAGTTTCTTAAAGGAATATGCTAATGAATCGAACATCCAGAGCTCTTGGCTTTCCAATGGCAGACTTTTGAGTACTGAAAATAATACTTCGATTATACGAATACTTGGCGGCTAAACATGAGATGATATGTCATTGAAAAATTAACAATAAATATGGCTGTCATTTGCAAAAGCCACCAATTTATGATTTCACTCTTTTAAAGTTCTGTACACTACATACATATATGAATACATTTCTAATAAACAAACATTATTTAAACGTTAGAATAAGAATATTTATTTCAAAGAGCACAGTAATATTTAAACTCGATTTCTTCTTTCAATCTGGTTCTAATTTCTACAAGAAAAAAGGGGGAAAATAAAAACAATCTCAACAAGGAGTGTTTTTTGGCGAGCAAAATATATTTTTACAGCATTAAGATATCTCAGGTGTTGTAATTTTTGCTAACATTACGGCATCAGCTAAAGACTTGTAGACTTGCTGTGGTAAGAGAATAATCAATGCCGTTGTCGTTGTCTATGGCAATGCATTCTTATTGCTTTTAACTGATTTAAGTTTGAATATCTTTGCCTTGGTTTCTGCCAAATTTTTCTTGTGATTTTAAGAGTGTTTGTTTGTTTGTTTGGTGTTTAGCTGATTAGAGTGTTAGTGGCAAAATAATTTATTTTTACTAAGTTTTTAACATTGCACAGACACTTGTTGTTGGTAACAACGGTTTTGCCAGTTTGTCTGCCTGCGTATAGTATATGTAGGGCCCCCTATGCAATATTCTCTAAGGAAAATACAAAAAAAAAACTTTAATACACTCAAACACTAAAGGTTAGTGACTGTTAAAGTAATAAACGGTTCCAGTTAATTTTCAAACAAAAACAAAAATGGGAATAAAAGTTTAAAATGATCATAAAAACGAATATTTGAAAATGTTTAATTTTCGAAAAAATTGACGATAAAAATAAGTTTATGACACTGGTTTCTCTCTTTAACTGGTGGTACTAACAAATTTTCTTTGGCAGCCTTAATTATTTGTTAGTCTTTTCGAGTGTTTGTTAAAGGAAACATTAGTTTCTACGCTAAATACTCTGGATGCAGTTGGATGCTTCCTCTTAGTGTCAGTATGTTTTTCTTATTCTTTCTATGAAGTTTTCTTGGTCAACGTTCTACGGTTCAGGTTTCTAGTGATTCAATCCTGTTTCTGTGTCTTCTTTTTATTGCTTGGAATAGGTGAACGAAAATAAATTTCAACGTAAATAAGTTAAGTGCAGTGTTGATTGAAATTGATTTATTGAGAATATGTTGTTGTTGCAATTGTAAACACCGGTTGCTTAGTGTTCAAAACGCTATTGAGTTGTTAGTTTCACTGAATTTGTGCAGTTGTTAGCAACACATTAAATAAATGGTTTTAGACTGGCCTTCAACTAATTGCAGCAGAATTTCGGCTTTTCATCGCAAATAAAGGTAGGGACGGTATTTTGAGAGCGATTTGAACAGATTTCGAAATTTTATTTCATATTACCTCTCATCATACGTAGGTTGTCTTCGAAGGCGTATTCGGAAAAGCAACATAAACTAGAAACTGACTCGAAAATAAATTTCAAAACAACTCTTTTAATTGATTTCTATTGTAGGAATGGCAACGGTAATCTGAAAGGGTATCAATACACAGAGTCACGCCTCCCTTCTTTTTTATTTTTAAGACCAACACTCAGGGGATATCCCCTACTTATATAGTGCATAGTGTTATAATTGCACTTGAATCTTTTTATATTATAAGTGATACGAAAGTCCTCTGCTGGAATGGAGTTCTCTGCAATGTGGGGTGTGAACCACTGGCCAACCGAACACAAACGGATGTGTCCTGCGAGAAATATCTCAATCTCTGAGAGATTGGTTCCGCCAACAGGTGACCAGTGAAACAAGTCCTACTAAAACCATACTACCTGTCTCTGATCGGGTTATTGGACTCTAGATATTTCACAAGATGGTGTTCATAATACTTTCTATAACTTTGGAAAGTGGAAACATACTGGATTATTGGCACTCATCCTTTTAGGGGATTGGCTTTACATTAGCAACACTGGCAAGCTATGAGCACTGCAAAGGGTAAGTTAATAGACAAGCGAGCGTCGAAGAACACTGCTTCCGACCCAGAAGTTGTTTATGCTGCGATCCATAAGAACCCTTTTAACTACGTGAGCACCTAAGAATATACTAGGCATAGTTACTGATACTTTTCGAGCTCGGGCAGTGGATAATTGTTTTCGGACAGATGAGAATTATTTGCAAATATTTCAGCTAAATGATTAGCTTTATCAAGCGGGCTTGTGACTGGGAGGTTATTCATTATAAGGGTAGGAAACTGACATTATTCTCCATCTTTTTAATGAGTTCTTACTTCCCTTTGGAAAAGAGAAAGAGCTTTTTCACTCCTTAGAACTGCGGCACACGACTGTTTACGGAGTAATCTACGGATCGGACTGCAAGTTTGCACTTCTGATTAAAGTAAGATTTGTCTCTTCGTTTAATCGAAATGGTCTTTGTAGGAATGAAAACTTTCATTCAGTAATTTTAGTCCGTTTTGATCCAATGAAGTGTCAATCTCTTTCACAAGAGAATGCACTTTCAGAATGTCATCACTTATTTCATAGTTTTTAATTAAAGTTTGCTACTATGAACGGACAAACTTTAAAAAATATGAAAAAAAATTCGCATTAGTCAAGTTTATCTCATCAAACCTCATAGCATATTAAGTCAAATAATATACGTGTGTATATCGTTTTAAAGGCCCATCCTTCTCCTTTCTAATAGGGTTTAAAATTTGGACATCGGTTCAGAAATGTTTGTATAATTAATAAATTTGTATGTAAAGTTCAAAATAACAGTTTTTGTCAAATAAAACAAGTTTGGAGGTTTCAAAAAATATTAAAAAAATATTTTTGAGTTCTACTCAAGAAAACTCACAATTTACAATATGTATGTCATGAGCTGGGCGTATTTAATTTTTTTATTAAATAAAATAAATAATAAAAAAGTTTTTATGTGGACCACAGTCAAAAACTTTCCGGATATCTTGTCATTGTTTCCGGGGTGATAACTGTACAATTCAATTCTACACAATGTAGTTTCCTTAGACAATGAATTAATTTATGTTGCAATTTATGACCATGTTGAATAGTGTGAAATGAATTTGTAAATAATAATGATCGTATCGATTTTATTTTATTTTTATATTTAAGAGTTTTATGGTTTTCGCTTCATCTCAAGAACGGTTTTTTTAAAGCATTTTGATTTGCTTTATTTTTTAATTTATAAATTAAAATGTTACATGTTACATGTTTTCCATAAAATTTTAAAAACATACATACATATATATACATATATATTATTTTTTCATTTTGCTATATTTTTCAGACTATTTTCTTCAATTTGTGGTTTGGTTCTTGCCTTTTATCCGTGATAATAATGAAAGATTTTTTGTTTTTTTTTTAAATTCAATTACAGATCAACTAAAAGTTAAGGTGAGTTATAAATTAATCATTGTGTCTTAATTTTAAATTGAATTTTTTTTCTTTTGGTTGATTTATTTTTAAATCGCGTGAGATTTATTTGATAGTATTTGCCACAAAGTTTGTTTGATAATGAATTTAATTGAAAATAATTGATTCGTTGTAAATAATAAATCTTAAGCACTTAAACAGTTAAACAGTTAATCGTTATTATAGTTTAATAAACATAAAAAAATTGTATTAAGTATTATAAAGCCACCAAAATGCATATCAAAAAGGCAATCAAAATGTTTAAAATGTTTACAATAAATCGTTTATCTTAGCTTCGCCTTACAGTTACTGCAGAAATTATTGGAAGATATTTTTAGGACCCAGGGTCCCGTAAAGGCTGCTATAAAGCCTCTGTTAATAGATTATTATATTCACATTAACCTACGGGGAAGCCGCCGTAGTCTAGTAGGTAGTGTGTTGGCTTATTAGACGAAAAGTTAGGGTTCTAACCCCAGGCCAGACATCAAAACAAAATACTAAAAATATTTCTTCGGCGACTTCCTCTCAGCAGATTTCTGAGACTCTGAGAGTAAATAAAATTGCCATGAAGAGTGAGAAACTCTTCATGGCATTTTTACTTGCTCTCAGTGTTTTGCCAGAAATCTGCTGAGAGGAAGTTGTTTTTCATATTTTCGTTTTGATCTCTGACCTGTGGTTTGAACTGTGGCCTTACATCTTATAAACCAACGCACTACATACTAGACTGAGGCGACGGGTTGTAATGATACATATTAAATATTTTAGAGACAATTCGCTCCTTGAAAGTATTCTGAAATTAAACACATTTAATTATACTATACATGGGCATACTATTATTTTTCTCTCCGCCAAAGAAGGTATGTTTTCAGTTCCAACAGAACAAATAAATGTGTAGGGGTCTTCCCTTGATGATAATCGTATTCTGGAAAATATTTGTTGGATTAAATACAGAAAGGGTGCTCTGGTAGTCTAGTGGGTAGCGTTCTAGACTATTAACGTGAGGGTCATGGGTTTGATTCCCACCAGAAACTCTGGTCTGTGACGCTACACCGAAAAAATTGTACTAATTTTTTTGTTACGAAAAATGCATCTGTCAATGGCTTTAGTACACCATTGTGAGTGCATTAAATTCAAGGAAACATTACAGAAATCTATTGAAAGTTTGTTTGCTTTTCATATGCAAAGTGATTAATAATGAGAGGAATTTGGTTTCCTATTTTTTATTTTCTTGGTATAAAGAAAGGAAAAGTTTAATTAGGATCAGATATTGTTTTTTTTTGTATTTCTTTAAATATTCTTGTTAAAAGTAAACATAGTTGCTGGAAATTCTTGTTATTTCACATTATTTATGATGATTTTACGCTGATTTCAAGTTTATAAAATGTTGCATTAACCTTACGTAACCTTAAGCGTATATAACCTGGGTAAAATATCATAAACCTCATGAAAACAAAGACAACTTGGTTCTATAGTAATGCCCATACTTACATACATACAGCATATCTGTGAGGAAAACGAAAAGAATAATTTCAAACCACAGCACAGTATCTTGATTCTCATATACTTTTATGGAAATCAAGGGGTACGTACATACACGCTCGCACTCGTAAAAAGTAGAAGATGAGCTCGTTACATGTACATATGTACGTATGTATATTAGCTGTGATCTTTATTTTCTGTAAAATTTTTCACATGTTCTTTGGAAAAACATCAGAGCTTCTTATGTAAATATTGTACGTTTGTTCGTTCGTTTGTGAATTTTTTATTCGTGATTTTATTTCCAACTCATATCACACATAATTGGTAGCCTTGACGTGTTGGTATGAAAATTATATTCTCGTTATAATTTTTCTTCTTCTTCTTGGCTTTTTTGTTCATAAATTTTATTCCGTTTCAGTTTAAATCCGGTTTTTATTGAAGTAAACAATGTTTCGAATTATATGGCACTGTTGTAAAGTCACATTTTTACTGTATGGCATGATCTGGTCGGATCTGGTATGGTATGGTGTTTTATTGTGGCATTTAAAATAATCGTGATATTTGATTGATTAGAACCTATTTATTTGCTTAATGCCTGTATAATTATTGATGACTTTTGTTATGTATGTGATTGATATGTATCAATCAAATACGATTTGCTTGAGTTATGTAGGGCTAAAACAAGTCTCGCTTACAAGATGCAATGGGATTTTTTTTTTCTTTGTAAGAATTTGTGAAAATGTTTAAACTTGCAAAATGATCCAGTTATGATGTGGATAAGGAGTTACATCATACAGAGTTAAGTAATTTTAAAAATGCAATAAAAAAATAAATAATTGTGTATCTGATACAATATAAAATAAACAAAATTTTCTCCAAAATTATTTATTTGTTCATGGAGACTTAACTTGTTCTTCAAACTGCAGAGATGCATCAGATACAGGATTATGCATTTGGTGGAGTTATTTTGATTTAGGTCGATGGCTACCAATTACATGGTAACAGCTCATGCCGTCACATTGGATGCTCTATATGAGCAATAGCATGATCATCTTATGCGGAAATAAGGTGAACTGGCCACCTAGGTTATGCCATCAAACTTTTTATTGTAGTACTTTCTTAAGGGAATAAGCCACAAACTAAACAGCTCTCAAAGTTAACATCGTAAATGGTATCAGTGATATTCAGTCTGATTTATGCGTCACAGTCATGGAAAATTAAACATTTCAGTTACATATCAACCGTAGAAGCCATGGCGATCATTTGAATGATGTTGTATTCCACATACTATGGCATCAATAGGTCTCTGAAAGAATGAAAATATTTCCAAGATATCTCACCCACATACATGTATACATAATTGGTCATTCGGGAGGATTTCGACCTAGATTCTCACACCACCCACGTTGTGTGCGTTCATTTAAACCACTTGTGGCGGAACTAGTTTAGTATAGTAATCGTAACTGCGACTAACCCAGACTAGAAGTGCTGGGTTTTGCTCCGTTTACACTCGCACTTTCGCACTTACATCAAAGAAACAACTTAAAATATTTGTTCATTAATGTATTGCCCTGTCAGTCATTAATCTACTAAGCATTTGCGGAAAACACTTTCTGAAATACAATAAACAAAATCTTTAGGTATCTAGTCAACATCGTCACAAAGTTTTTACAAAACTTGTCTGTTTTATAAGTCTTTCCATGGTTGGGATCATTCAAAAATCTTCAGGAGATTAAATTCGTGTTTCATTATGGCTCCATATCTTAGCAAACAGCAAAGGTCCAAAGCAAAATATCATACATCGCATATTAATCTGCTTATAACTCAACAATGTGGTCTAAAATCGCAAGAGTACGTATATGAGAATTTATTACATCAGGTTTCAAACCAGATTTTGAATTTATAATCAAAGACTAAAAACCTGATCTCTGCAATTGGACGATTAAAAAATTTTTGTATAGGGTCGGATGAATAGAATCGATTTTATGCGCGAAATACCCAGTGTTGTTAATTGACACATAAACGCAGCAATAATATTGAATCATCTGTATCTAAGGCCAGTATAAATATTTGGGAGTCAAAAGCTCTTGATGTTCTGGGAATAAAAATTCAGTGTGATGTTCAGTGGAACCAGTACATTCTTCAAATGTCGAAAGAAGCAGTCTTCATCTGATGTCCTTACTATTTACATCGCTTTTATCCGACCGAGAATGGAAACTCTCATTTATGGTTCGGTGCCTCGAGGTCTATTTTAAAGCTCCTCGACCACGTACAGAAGAGAAGAGGGGGAAGGTACTCATTAATGACGATAGGGTATTAAAATGTATTTATTCATTGGAGCATCGTCGCAATGTGATTTTTGTTTCACTGTTCTATCGCTATCGCAAGCGGTTTTAACTCGAACTAAATAAAGGAACTTCTTTCCGAGAATTATATATTCCTACGTAAAACTCGTCTTTCTCGGCAAGCACATCTGTTTGTGGTGGTATGTGGAATTCCCTTTTTGCAGGGGACTTTTCTGTGACTTATAATATTAAGAGATTCAAATCTAATATGCACAAGCACTTCTCCTTCTTTCCGCCTTTGTAATAACATATTTTCCTAGTTCTGGAACAATGAAACAACTATTATTACTACTACTACTACTGCTGCTATTACTACTACTACTTTATAGTACTATTACTACTGCTACTACTACTACTGCTGTTATTACTACTACTACTTTATAGTACTATTACTATTACTACTACTACTACTACTACTACTACTACTACTACTACTACTACTACTACTATAGTACTACTACTACTACTACTACTACTACTACTACTGCATGAGTAGGGGGAAAACTAATTTAAGCGGTGAAACAAACAATCTTTTAGGAAAATAGTTAAATAAACTACGTTGGTTTTGAATATTAAATCATCTCGAATACTTAAAATCTAATTTTAAATTAAAAAAATGCAAACTATTTAATGATTAATCCATGAAAAAAGAAATTTCTTATGTTACACTAATAGGCTCTTTATTTTCCTATAATTTAGTTCTAACAGATACTAATTCCCATAATTACAGTATTTAAACATATTAACATTTGAAATACAATAAATGCGATTAGCATTCTAATCGTATAAATCATAAATTAAAAAGAAAAAAAATATACGTACAAACAGTAGACATAAGACACAAACACTTTTGTACACTTAGTAAACTCAATTACATTTTATGCATTACAGCAGGTTTGCTGCTTAAGTCCTTCGTTTTTGTTCATATAAACCACATGTTGAAAATTATCAAAAGAAAAATCATTGAAAACATAGAAAGAAAAATGAAAAACAAATAAAATGCACACACATAAAAATATTTTCATGTTAACACTTCTATTCTTAGTTCAGTAACAAAAAAACCTTCAGTAGTAAAAAATAGGAAAAAAAGCGTAAAATATCTCAGACTGCTGCACGCAATTAAAACATTGAAAAGTATAAAATCGTCAGACTCAGGTTTAAGACCGGAAAATATTCTCATTAAATTATATTCTATCGTTGCTCTAAAATCAAACACTGGAAAATGAAACTCTTAACCAAACAGTTTTGTTTACACCGAAGCCAATCACATGCTATTTGCCATAAAAATGCATTCTTGGGCTAAAATTACAAAATAAAAAACCAACAAAAAAATCCCAGTAAAAATAAAAAAATATATGATTTTGAAGAGAAAAAAAAAACGCAATATACACGCAAAGGCAATTAAAATTACTTAATCGACATGCGAAGAAAATGGAAAATGAAAACAAAAAAAACACTCACATAGAACCTCCAAAATCTTAACACAACACTAGACTGACACCCAACATGTTTAACCATATTCTGGTTGAATGGAAATTAAAAAAACAAAAAAAAAAACGAAACAAAAAGTAATTTTCGTAATACAGTAGTAAATAGACAGACCCACAACAATTGTCTGCCAATTTAGTACATTGTGTGTGTGTGTGAGTGTTTAAGAACCTTTGAAATAAAGAAGCGATTTAACTGCTGAGATAAATGTTTGATTCCATTTTTATTACCTACAGCACCGTAGGTGGTAACAGGATATATTGTGTGTCTATGCTGGTGTTGGTTGCATCTCAGAAAAAGTCATTCAAAATATCACTCCAATAAAGCGTATATGGATGGGATCGTTGTATAAGAGAACACGAATGAATCCGGATTAGGGTTGAATGCGGTTTCTTTTTGTATGGATTTCATACATTTCTGTTATATGGGTTATGAAACATAATCTGTAATGTATCATACTGATACTGGAACTCTAAATTATTTCAGGTTTCCTTATTGAGTGGCAAGATAACAAAAATCGTAACGCCGTAGCCATAGTCTAGTAGGTAGTGTGTTGAATTATTAGACGTAAGACCACGGTTCAAACCCCAGATCAAAACGAAAATATGGAAAGAAATATATCTTAGGCAACTTCCTTTCAGCAGATTTCTGTGCAAAAACTCTGAGAGTAAATAAATTGTCATGAAAAAGTTTCTCAAAAATCTGTCGTTCGGAATCCACTTTAAACTGTAGGTCCGGCCGCCAGCTCGAGATTACTCACATGTTTTTCTAACGATGGATAACACTGTTTGAGGAGACTGAAGATATTAAACACTACATACGGTTGACCCTCTACACACAATTCAAACCGTTCTGGAAAAATTTAGAGAAAAGAGTGTCAGGGTGTATGCGTTGAAATGATGATGGGACGAAAATGATCATCACCCAGCTTCAGGCATGTTTTGATAAACTGTCCCTAACGATGGGGGTCATAGACTAACATTTAGTGATCAAGAGGTTAAAAAGTCGGCTAATGTTTACCAAGAAACCATAGTAGAAGCTGTTGTAAAATCGCTTAAACCTCCTATGTTCCAAACCAGCAGAGGTATATCCAGCTTAAATGATCCAAACCTGATTCCAAAGCAATTTACCAGCATTTATCTCCTCTGAACTTTGGTTCCCTAACTATTCTGATTAAAACGCACTGGACAGGTTTGGAGGACATGATTTCTTACTAAAAATACTCTTTTAAGACTGCCTTGATTCGTTTTGTGACTAATTTTCAAATTCACGAGATGCGTGCGGCTAATTGGGCAACTTGACTTACGGCGGTCGGAAATGCGGAAATTTTGTGAAACAGCTTCTGGTGTCTACTTAGACTATATTGCCTATTTTATGCTGATAGTTCGTCAATGAACATGCCTTGGCTATGCTGCTTGGAAACTAATATTTTTCTCAATTAGTCAAACATCATACAGTAGTGATCTCCCGCAATAAAGATTAGAAAATTATTATTTCAATGCAATCAACTCCACATAGGGTATTTCATTGCCGCTAATGTTAGTCCATACTTACAGGTTTATAGTTAACGAAAGTAAATTTTACTCTTTTTCCTTATTTTACTATTTTTTTTTGTATTTGTTTCCATTTTTTTTTCTTACATTTTATTGAAAATCAAATATTGTTTCGTTTTGTGGCCACTAATATTGCGTGGTTGCTAAACATAACAGACTAAGATATTGTCAGACATTTCCTAAGAAGGTGTAAATGTTTTCTCTTTTCCAATTTTTTTCCTCTTCTTCTTCCTCTTTTTTGTGGCCTTTACAATGTTAGAGTTCATTATAGAAAAGATACATAAAAAAATCATGAAAGTCGCGTGTGTGTTTAGGTTTTGTTAATCATTTAAGCTGTTATTAGCTTAATTAACACTTGTCATCAATAAATAAGAATAACAAGAGGAAATCAGTGGCAATAGCAACAATTATTTAAAAACAAATAATAATAATTTAAATGCGAAATAAAATAAAAACCAAATAAAATGTTTGACTTCATTCATCGTGATTTTAACTTATAAATTTAGCTTTTTCGTATCACAAAAATTGAGCATTACAACCCTTCAGTCAGCATTACGACCTAGCTTCTCACACCACTTATGTTGTGCGTTAATTTTGTACATGAGTGGCGGGACCTACAGTTTAAAGTCGATTCCGAACGATAGATTTTTGAAAAACTTTTCATGGCAATTTTATTTTCTCGCAGAGTTTTTGCCAGAAATCTGCTGAGAGACAGTCGCCGAAGAAATATTTTGTTTCCACATTTTCGTTTTGATGTCTGTCCTGGGATTTGAACCGTGGCCTTACGTCTAATAAGCCGGCACACTACCTACTAGACTACGGCGACTACAAAAATAATCATGTCAATAAAAGTATGGCAATGCAATAGTCAATGCGAGCTTAAATAGAGCGAAATATGATATGAGGTCGAATAAAATTGATTAAAATAGTTGCTGCAGTCGCCGTAGTCTAGTATGTAGTGTGTCGACTTATTAGACGTGCTTGTTAGTAGTGGCTTAATAGACGAGAGGCCAATGGTCAAACTCCAAATCAGAATACAGAATACAACAGATTGCACACTGATATCAGATGGCTGAGTCGTGGGAGATTTTTGGTAAGATTTCAAGAACTACTACCAGAAGTTATACAATTTTTGGATTTAAGAGGAGAAAGGTATGACCAATTGTCGAACGAAAAATGGCTTCATGATTTGGCTTTTTTTTTTAGCAGATTTTACAAATCACCTGAATATACTTAATCTTGAACTTCAAAGAAAAAACAGAATTATTACTGAATTAGTAAGCTCCATTAATAGCTTCAAATTAAAACCTTTGAAATCGCAGTTGGCAGCAAAAGATTTAAAAAACTTTAAAAGTTTAAATTCAGTATCAGAAAAGTTCAAATTTAATACAACATTTGATGACTATATTGCAGAGATTAGAAAAATTGAGAGTGAGTTTGAAAATCGTTTTCAAGATAAATCCCTTTCGGAAATCAGAATTTTGAAGAAATTTCTGTTAAAAAAACTGATTTTTTTGCCATTAACTCTTCAAAAATAGAAGATGAAATTATAGCTTTCAATTCAGATATTTTTATAAAATCAAGAGCGTCTGAAAAGAGTTACTGGTCGTTGCTACAAGAAGAAAAATATCCATATTTAAGAGACATTGCTTTGCAGTTGACGTACATTAGATCTACCTACTTATGCGAATCAGCATTTTCTCATATGAAAATAATAAAATCAAAATACCGCAGCACTCTAACAGCTGAACATTTAAAAATGTGTCTGCACTTAGCAGTTACCAATAACGTGCCATCGTCCAACCAGATTGCTGACAACATGCAACGTCACGCATCTACATCTAAACAAAAATTGCAAATTTATTTCAAGTGGCTGTAATATTAATGATTAAATAAAAGTTTTCTAAAAAATTACATTTATTTTTAGTCGATCTTTCCTTCTGGGTTTTAGACAAAGTCGATCTTCATCAAGAAAAGTCTGGCCACGCCTGCATCAGACTATCAAGAAATAACCTGTCATTTATAACCATTAAGACTCAAGTACATTTATTCATAATAGTGGTTACCTCGAGCCTAACATGTGGATTCAGTCACAATGAGAATGAAGTTTGAGTGGAAATCAATAGATTGTATAGCCGTAGTATAACAAATAATCCATCCATTCGGATGGAAATACGATTCAACGAAGAATATCATTTTTCTTTACAATCTGGCATTAAGTTTAATATCCCACATTACCCACTGAACGAATTAACTGCGCTTTTCATGGTTTGCTGGATGGAGCTCCCTGCAGTCTAGATTACGACATAGCTTTTTTGTGTTGTGTGTGTTAATTTTATACATGAGTAAACTTACAGTTTAAAGTCGATTCCGAACGACAGATTTTTAAGAAACTTTTTCATGGCAATTTTATTTATTCTCACAGTTTTTACTAGAAGTCTGCTGAGAAGAGGTCGCCGAAGAAATATATTTTCATATTTCGTTTGTAGGAGTTGTCCGACTTGGGGTTTGAACCGTGGCCCCACGCCTAATAAGCCAACTCTTTATAATGCTCCATAAGGCCTCTAGTGATGATTTTGTAGTTGATAACTATTTGACGTCTTAGTTATTCAACTTTCAAAATTTCTTAGTTTAAAACAATTTGATACTCAAATAGAATTTTAAAATCCTGTTCGAAAATCTCCTTCCATAAATCTATACTTATGGTGAATGCTGATCAGTAGTTCTACTCAGAAAACCACTTAGAATTGAGGATAATTTTTATTGCCGCAGATAATAACTTATTTATGGCCTTATGGTCTTATCTGATTCTTTGATTTGTAGCCTGTAAATGTGTGGTAAACAAATTCAATATCTTGGAATAAAATTGATTACTTTATTACCCCTGTTTTAATTTATGTTTTATCTGTGAACTACTTTTTAAACATACATACGTACATGCTCTATTAAATCTAAAACAAGGTGTTACCAAGTTAGTCATTGAGACTCTTGTTTTAGTTTTTATTTCTCTTAATACACAACCCCCGTTAAACATCATAATTTTTGTATTTAAATTATAAGTCTATGGCGGCAAAGGCATTTAATTTATTCTTTTATGGATTTGACATGTTTAATCTTAATTAAATTTTGCTTAAGTGTTATTAGAATATAAAATAATTTTATTTTCTTGTTGTTGTTGTTGTTGTTGTAAGAATCCAAACACATTATTTGTTAGAAAATAATTTTAAAAACCCATGAGTTTTTTTTTTCTTTTTAACCAAGCTATGGCAAGGAATTAATAAAATTGAAGCAGCATAAAAGGGAATAAGAATGAAGAAAAACTAAAGACTTAAGACACAAACACGGCAATGAAAGTTTTTAATTTATTTAATACTTTGGTTTCTGAAATAATTTGGTTTCTAATACAAACTGATATCGACAGAGTGCAATAACACCCCATCAACCTTAAGATATTTACGGTTCAATTTGTTTTGTACAATTTTTCCATTAAAATATTTCTCTCATTAGGCATCCACATTACAATAATCCTCATAAAGTTTTTTGCAATTCTTGCATTTATTTTTTCTTTTGAAGTTTCTTTCTTTTTTTTTGTTTTTTTTTGTCTTAATTTCTTAAGACATTAAGTGGTCATTGACATTATTGACAATGATATTGGCTCTTTGCATATACAATGTCTTCGATCATGTCAAAAACTTTAATTATATTTACTTTTAATTTTATTTAATACTCTTCGTCGTTCACGCGACCTAAGTTAGAACAGAATAACGAAGACTACTTTTTTTACTTATTAATTCCATTTTTTTTTTTTTTTTTGAAACCGATTGGCTGGCCGCCTTTACTTTATTTTTTTTCCTTTATGCATTATTTTCTTTGATTTTTTTGTTTTTAACTTGTAGGAAAATGATAGCCGCATAAGGATAAAAAACTAAATAATTTTTACTTCCTATATTACCAGTAAATAATTATACGAGGGCAGTAATAAATTTGATAGAATATCGTATGAAAATGATACGAGTAATAAAGGTATAGAAAATCAATTTTCATACATACATACATACATAATTGGCCATTACAACCTTTCAGTCAGGTCTAGTTTCTCACACCACTCATGTTTGTGCGTGTTAATTTTATATATGAGTAGCGGGGAGACCTACAGTTTAAAGTCGACTCCGAACAACAGATTTTTGAGAAACTTTTCGTGGCAATTTTATTTGCCCGAATCTGCTGAGAGGCAGTCGCCAAAGCAACATTTTATCGTATTTCATTTTGTCGGAGATGTCTGACCTGGAGTTTAAGCCGTAGTCACACGCCTAATGAGCCAACGCACTACTTGGCTACTTCGACTTCTACTACTGTTGATGACATATTAGTATTCAAGGGCATTGAAACGTTCCTATCAATTTTCTGGAACTAAGGAACACGATGGAATATAACTCATCTACTATTGATAACAGCTCTTATGGACGATTTTTTCTCGCAACGGCTTTCAAAACAAAATTTTACTACAGCTAAGAGAACGAAAAGTGGACGGACACTGCGATTATTTTAGTAAAATTACTCAAAAAAAAACATTACCGTCAAAAAAAACTTTTCGCTCTGCAGTTGGAGATTTTGAACTATATTATAACAAAGACGGTACCACGAGCTCCACAACGCAATCGATTTTGTCTCTAAGTGTGAAAAGTTTCCAGGAAGAGTAATTTCACGTTGTGACGATGTCAATTACCATCTGGACGTATACCGTGTCTAGGCGAATAATATACTTTCGATGGAACTCTTGAAAATCAAAATCCTTCCAGTTCTCACCGAGATACCTTCCGAAATGTTGGTACAAGTATTACGAACTACCCTCAAAATAATTTACCGTTCATACCAATCTCGAGACGGCTATTTAAACAACATAAAAACAGCGTCCATGCACCTCCAATAAGATTTTATGAATTATCTGAACTTTATCTAGCTACCGAATATTTAAAGACTAAAACACTTAAGGCATTTGGATCTTTACACGAATAAAAAATTGGATCACATGAATAAGTTTAAAAGCAATAATCTGTCTGCCCTAATCTTTAAACTAATTAATCTTCTTCAATCGGACTTTATTGCGAAGAGGTTGGCTGACATCATTTCAGGAATAGTTTGCTGCTTACTTCCTTCTTTACTTTCTAGCAACTGCAATAATGAGTCGACCTCCTGCCTGTGAATTCCCCTGAAGCGATTGTCGAATAATTTTGGCAGTTGGTCTTTGAAGTGTATGATATACCACTGTAGGAGTAGAGATTCGATTTGTCACGTTCAGCTGACCGACGATAATATTCGTGATAAACATGTGCACGAAGGTTCGTTCTTTAATGTTTAATAAGAATTTCGGCCTTACAAGTACTAGCATTTCCTATGTCTTCTTCTTGAAAATTTTTCAGAATTAAGAGAAATGGGGTTACAGTATTACATTATTGTACTCTAATGAACTAAATACAGCGACAGCTTCTTCACCGTCAAATGTATGCTAAAAATAAATTAATTTGGTAGAGGGAATTAAACAGATTACCGATACGTAGCTTTAACCAACCAGAGGCTAATATACTCAGATCTAGTCGTAAGCTAGCAAAGTGTAAAAATAAATCATTCTGTGTGTATAACTAAGATCAGAATGCCCCACCCTCGTTTATACAGGTCTTACTTAGCATGTATTTCATAACATGTATATGAAGATTAAATGATTCCAACTTGTTTTCCTTCTATTTTCACTTCACTTGAAACCACATGACGCCTTACAAACAACTATTTGTTACATGTCATCTTTAACACATGAAGATAAAAATTTGAAAAAATCAAAAACAAAAACAAAAACAAAAAAATACCAGGGGAACCTACAGAAAGACAGATACAAATAAGCAAAAAACACAAGCCAGCAGTCCGGCCAGTCTATGAAACGCATACTCACTTAAACGCCTAAACAAATTTGCCAAACGTTGATGAGAACTTCTAATATCAGGAATATTTATATTTATTTGTCGTGTTGCATTTCCAAGGCATTATTATTGATATTTTCCTATCAATGCTATGCAATAGCATCAGCATCAGCATCAGCAGCATAAGCAACAACAACAACTACAACTACTACCTTTTTTTTTGAAAGAAGAAGCAAAAGAAGCTTTACAAATTAGACATGATATGGCAGACATAAAAAGATGTCATGTCTTTACCAACGGGCACAAATATATACCGAATCAGCGACTGAATAGATATGCACAGTCAGTCATCAAATGCATGTACTCTCGCATGAGCACAACTCAGTCATTTACCTTAAAGGCAAAACGTAGCAACGAAATCAAACACATCTCCAGCAAGGAGACAAGGGAGGCCAAAAGACAAACTCCTAAAACATAACGTGCGTCTCGGCGAGAGTTGGAACAGCATATTTCTGTAGCATCTTAATAAGCCACATAAGGAACAAATCTTTCGTGTTTTTTTTTTTTTTTTTGTTTTTCTGTTGAACTGGTTTTGCTGATCATTCCATCAACTTGGTAGCCAGATTAGTAAGAATATAAAAATGGCATCTCTAATGAAATTATGACTTTCTAAGGCTGTAAAATTAAATTTAAAATCATTTTTTTTTTTGGTTTTTTTTTACATGCTCCTTGCAATTTTTCCCCTCCATTTCAAACTTCAGTTCTAAGCAAAGTAACTCACTTGCCACGGGTCTAACGAATGTAAATCACCTGCATAACAAAATTTGTATTTAAAAGATATTCCCTATCAGAGTGCATTAATTTGAATTATTATTCGTGCTGCTTAAGGAAATGTGACTGGATGTGTGTGTTAAATAATCAGATTTTCTAGTCATAGTTATTGTGAGGAGCGTGGTGTACAAGATTATGCAAATTATGACTTGCGTTTCAATGTGAAGAAGCAAAATAGGAAGTTAAAGTTTAGCATTGTAATTGAAACGAATAACGGTTACAAAAGGAAATAAAAAATCGAGTTTTGGATTGTTTTTCTCCTCGTCTTTCATTTTGTAAATAAATGTTCAACAGGTTGGCTTGTCTAAGGGTAGATGGACCACCACTAGCGGGGCATTGTAATATCCGGCTTGTAATTCGAGTTTTAGATTAAGGCAATAGCCATTCTGGTGTAATCTATGATTAAATCAAAAAAATAAATGCCCTCTGCTAAAGTTCGATAGTCCCATACCTCCTGTTACCTCCTGTTCTTTATCTAAAAAACTGCAGTATATTACGTTGGCAAAAAGTCTCATGACTCAGAAGGCGAATTTAGAAGAGCTATGTGAGGACTTTGTTAACAAGCTGCAGGTTACTACCCAAAATTAATCATCAATCATCCAAATGTCAACTGTTAGATTGTTAAATAAATCTGTTACCTTTTCAATAGCATTTGCATATTCTTCATATCCCCACATTTAATATATACTGCATCCTATAACTCTTTAAGAACTGAATATACATCGTACAGATGAATAATCTGTATAATCTGCAATAATTTTCTGCATTGATCTTGCAGCAGTCCATCTACAGTTTCTAAAGTCGGATTTAAATAATATAGGAGCCTTACACATCATTTAGTTCTAACCGGTTGAGTTTGTAAATTCCTTTAAAAATTTAAATTTGAGAAATAACTAGAGCCTGATGCACAGCCTTTAATAAACGGAAAACTAATATAATTTACACTCACCGTACTGGTCAAGGTAGATATTTGTAGGAGCAGATTCTTAGTCTCTTTAATGTTGCTACGAAAATGGAAACGGTGTAACATCGTTTAATATTAAAACAAGTAAAAGTTACACAAACAAATACAACGAACTTGTTACAAGTAAACCAACAACATCAGTATGCAAGAAAAGCGGATAGACAAGTAAGCGAGAATGCAACAACAAGCAATGTGAACAAAATACACAAACAACGTTCGACTTTAAGAACCTTCATCAGACTGTGTACGTGAGCATATAAAAAGGCAAGGCAAAGCAGGCAACGAGTAGTAAGAATTCAGTCAGTCTTGTATGAAGACGCGTTGCGTTTGAAGGAAACAGTAGTGGTTTGAAGATCGCCATTGTAAAGATCTACCGAACAATTGTCAGTGCTTACGCGAACAGAAGTATGAAGAAGAATAGCGAACTAAACAAATTGTTGTTGTATCATCAAGTTGTGACCAGTGGTACATAAAATAGTGCAAACAATAAAGAATTTATTTCAAACTAAACGCAAATTTATTTTTATATTGTTTGCAATCAACGAACTCATATTTTTAAACGTTTTTAAAAAGGTAAAAACGTTACAACATTACTAAGAAAGCCATTAGCTCGGCCTTATTTTGTAGTTTGGAATCATTCGAAATTATTTTCTTGTATATTTTGAACGATAAAATCGATTTAAAATCAAACATTATCATTAAATACGTTAACGAAAACATTGTATGGAATCATATATTTATGTGCCTTTTTACTTAACTATTGAGGTACTGCAATAAATTGAATGATCTAGTATGCCTACAGTGAGTCCTAGTTTATATCGCCTCTTCTGAAATTATGTATCTACGTCTTCAACTGAATTAATTATTTCCAATTCTATAAGGATAACATTACGTTGTAAGTATTATAAGTTTTAGAACTTATCTGTTTATAACATGCACTAAACGCTCACCTAATTCGTTAACGCTCATCTTAAAACTATGAAAAGAGCTGCTATTACCAACTATTTAAATAAATTGACTGAGTTGCAGTGTTGAAAACTACTTATTGTATGTTCTATAATCCGAAATGTATTTCATTCGTATATTAAACTATTGCTAGCCAACAGTGTAATAATCAGACATCAAGTCTCGAGGTTTTTCGATGTTTTGGCCTCAAATGTTCATCATGCACAGTATTCTTTAATTATGAGGTATTGATAGAGTCTCCAGTTTAAATAGCCTAACATCCGTTATATACAAAAATTTCCCAAACCAAAATGATTATGCAAAGATTATGAAACCTCCAATTTAGAATATATAAGGAGTGTGTACAAATAAATTCGGGCATATAGTGTTGCTTTTAGAAACTAGGCTTAATGATAACACTTTTTCAATGTTTACTTAAATTAAACAAAATATTGGGTGACCTGGTAGTATTTGTGTTCGATTCCCACAAGAGACTCTAGCTTGTTACACTAAACCGAGCAAATCGTCTCATCTCATAATTAAATATAATTTGTAATTGTGTTCTTAATAAATACTTAAACAAAATATTGTTTAAGTTATATAATAAAATATATTATTAAGAGCCATTATTACAACTTCCCGTTAAAGTTGGGTTTAGTTGAAGTCACCTTTAACTTCTTTATGTCATTACAACCTAATAATAAAATAAAGTTAACTTTTTCAAAAATATGACAGTGGCGGAGCAATGTCGATAACACTGCTCAATTATACAAGTTTTTTTAAACGCAGTGGCAACGACGGGCTTCTTTTTTGTTGTTGTGTTTCCTCATTTTGTTTATATTTGAAGTTGCCGTATTGAAAATAATATCCAATATGGCACGTTCAAATATAAACTTAACTTTAAAAGTTAAAGGTAGGATAATCTTGCCTTTAGCTTAACGCTCACTTCATTCCTTATCGTCCACTTATAATAATGACAATTATCTGCCCGTCAAAATCCTTCCAACGGCAAGTTGTAATAATGGCCCTAAGTCTGCAATGATTACTGTTTTAATTTTTGTCTGAGCTTGTTTGACTTTCACATTTCTTTTTTTTGAATGTCCGATGCCAAGCAATAGAACCGTAACAAAATATAAGTCCGGAAATATTTTTGTGCCCACTTACTTACGTAATTGGTCATTGCAACCCTTCAGTGAGGATTAGGACCTAGCTTCTCATACCACAGTGTTAATTTTATCCATAAGTGGTGGGACCTACAGTTTAAAGTCAACAAGATTTAAGCAACTTTTTATTTACTCTCAGAGTTATTGCCAGAAATCTGATCAGAGGAAGTCGCTGAAGAAATAGTTTTCCAAATTTCGGTTTGTTGGAGATGTCGGACCCAAGGTTTGAACCATGGCCTGTCGTCTAATCGGCCGGCACACTATCTGAATTAGGATTTCATATAATTGCTTAAAAACTTGCTACAGTTTAATATTGATGTTATAAAAGATAGATATCTGTTGCGTTGCGTTCTGTTTGAAATTCTTGACAGTCTATGACAGTCTATTCTAAGTACAGAAATCTAGTGACAATTTCAGCTTATTAAAATTCCATATTATGTGTTTTCAAACCAATCTGAATCTAACTTCAGTGGTCTGGTCTAGAATCGAAAGTATAAAGCGGAGCATAATTGTGTTCAAAGAAATAGGCAATAAAAACTGTAGATCCCGCCATTCATGTATAAAAATTAACACACGCAACATAAATGGTGTGTGAAGCTAGATCGTAGTGCTGACTAAACCGTTGTAACGACCAATTAAGTAAGTAAGTACATATTTATCAGTATTCAAATTTATTTACATACGAGTAAAGCTACAAGCAAGCGAACGGAAGAAAGTGTGGGAGACTAAAAACGTGCACGGAGAGACAGTAAATGTCGACGAAGCCAGAAAGCGAACCATACAACACTGGCAAGAGAAATGGAACACTGAGACAAGTGGTAGATGGACGGCAAAACTTCTCCCAGATATTACCCGCTGGATAGAGAGGAAATTTGGTGCGGTTAACTACTATTTAACACAATTGTTATCCGGACACGGTTACTTTTGTAAGTACCTGTTTAAAATGGGGAAGATGACACGACCAAATTGAATCTATGATGATGCGTCGATTGATGATGCGGAAAGAAGGAATCTTGAGGCCAAAGTCGGCGTCTGTACTGTCGAGAACTTCTGCGAAGTAATCAAAGAAGATTGACTTGGATGAGAGAATTAGAATGGATGTTTAGACACCTTCTCGGATTTTGTTGCGCAATCTGGACGCGGATATGGATATAAAGGGGCCAAATGGCCAGACGGACTCTACTTCGAAGTAATACCACAGTAGTTCCGGAGTGGGCACAAAGAGTCCAAAAGAGGAGGGGGTGATTTAGTGGGTGAGCGCCCCACACACGGGGGATAGCTACGACTTCCCCTATGGTGCGGTTAGGTACATTTACTCCTCCTCAGCGTAAAAAAAATACGGGTAAACTTGTGTTTAAACTTTTAGAAGACGATTTTTAAATTTCACCAAATTATATTCGAAACCTTGTTTACAAGGCATGAGTAAAAGTACAAACGAATACGCTTTATGTGATTCATGACATGAGTTTGAGTCAATTAACAGCAGAAATTTTTATACAAAAATCAGGCAACATATTTCTGAAATTACTATGAATTTAATATTAATTTGCAGAATAAATTCCAAATCCATCTGAAATCTATGACAAAGGCTTATGCACTTATACGAAATTATTGAAATAAAATCGATGTCATCTTTAAACACTGAATTTTAAATGTAGTTCATCTCTCAAATAAGCTGACCAGCTTCCATATGTATACAATTCAAGCAGCAGATGTTATAAAGTGATGTCTTAAAAGGCATGGAGTTTGCTACTTAAGTCTTTAGTTTTGCACAAAATTTTGGTTAAAATATGAAAATAATTAAAGCAACCTTGAAAGCTAAAGCAAAATAAATGCATTTAAACAAATAAAATTTATAAATAATTTAAAAAGACAAACTAAGTTATACTTGAGGTTCTGTGTTTATGGCACATATGTATGAATGTACTCGTATATTGGAAATATTTATTAACAATTGAGAAGAAAAAAAAACCAACTTCTGCTTTATTCATAATGCTAGACTGTGCTCAAAGAGAAACAATATTAAATCATGGATCCAATAAATATCAATTGGAATTCTAATGAATATTCTCGTGTCAATCATATTGCTACGAGAACACGTTGGTATGGTGTTAAAAGGCCTGTAAGTGGTGAAAAAATGAAAAAAAAAGAATGTCCAACGGAAAGCTGAGACAAACTTAAAAAACCAGCAGACTTTGTATGGTCAATTGCACTTAGCAATTGTAATTTAAGAAACAACAAAAACAACAGCAAGATAAAATTAAAAAAATCAAATAAAAAACGACAAATTTAAGTGAGCAGCACTAACTTACCGTAAAAGGAGCTTGCCAGGCGAAAGATATGCAGTAATTACTGCATCAACATATTTTTTTTTTGTTTGTTTGTTTGTTGGTTTTTGCTTTGTTTGATTCTCTTATATAACGCAGCATGTGTTGCATTAGAAAAATTTAGATTTTTTTTGCTGTTTCATCTAAATGGCCAGCAATCGATTTAGATACCCTACGATATTGGGTGGTCTAACAGAAATAAATATTCTGTTATGGCTTGATAAAGGGTAATACAACTCAAAGATAATTTTTTTTCTTTTTGTTCCTTTAGTGGAGTTATTTTTGAAACTTATCAGCAGCTAATGGAAGAACTTGTCTGTTTCTTCAATTAGCGGTTTATGGTTTCCAATAAACTGACTTTATCAATATAAACACAACATTGTCGTTTTAAGTTAATTTTTCTTATTTTCATATGTTTTCGGTTTCCAAACGCTTCTTTGAATATGGATTTGTGAAGAAAGTTAAAACGTTTGAATTAGAAGCCGATATCTTATGTTTCAAGAGTTCGTGGAAATTAACTTCTCTTGTCTTTTGTTTTGGAATCTAACTATGACGTGTATACAGTAATTACCTTCACTACAGTCATGTAAAACTTAAGAACATACTGTAAGAAAATTTTTAAATTACGAAGGATTCTGGTGATGTCGGAATCTTGCTGTGATCCAATTATGCCGTTATTTTTGGGAGCGGGTCTTTAGTCAGCAATGCTTATTCTGAAATGGATTCATTTTTAACAGAGGAGTCGTCATATGAGTATTGCTTAGAATCTGTTGACATGAACCAAAATTCGACTTTGTTCGAAAGAGCTAGAGTTGGTGGAAAATAATAAATATTTACGTACTCAAAGCCTATCTCAGAAAGCAAGACGCCATAATGAATCTGTCAAATATAATGACAATATTTTTGGATGGAATATCTTCAAGCAGATACTTGCAAAAATCGTTATGTGTGTGATAGAGAACTTTATTTTTCAATAGGAGACTGAAACGGAGAGTTAAAATCTGGTGGCTTATTATTTTTAGTATAACATACACAATTATACACTGAGCGCCATAAGTGAGTCAACACTTTTGTTCTTAAGTATAAGACAGTTTTGTTCTTAAGTATAAAAAAAAGTTCCTTTATCATGAATTGTTATTTTGTTTCAACATTTCATAAGTAATAAATAAACGTTTTTATTTTTTACTTTTACTTTTCTCGCAATTGTAAGAAAATGAATTATTTTAGTGGTGTTTACTCATTTTTGGTACATAATTTGTCATTACAACCCTTCAGTCAGGATTACGACCTAGCTTCTCACACCACTTATGTTGTATGCGTTAATTTTTATACATGAGTGGCGGGACCTACAGTTTTAAGTCGACTCCGAACGACAGATTTTTGAGAAACTGTTCATGGCAATTTTTTTACTCTCAGAGTTTTTCTAGAAATCTGCTGAGAGGCAGAGAAATATTTTTTCATATTTCGTTTGATGTCTGACATGGGATTTACACCCTGGCCTTAGGTCTAATAAGCGGACACACTACCTACTAGACTACGGCGTATGTTTTAGTATAACATATGCAGTAAAATATCACTTAAGTAACGCATAGGACAAACAGCTTTTCGATCAAGTCTTGCATACACCACCGACTTTGAGAAAATACTGCATTGTCTGCCTCACGATCTAATACAGTCTAGTCTTGTATGCATACCAGTGCCCTTACTAAATAATATCTCCCATTAAAGCATTACCGATGGATATCAGTAGTCGCATTTAAACGCGAACATTAGTGTCTGACAGGTTTGTGCAATACTGGCACTGATCTTTAATATTGTGCTGGGTATACTGATGTGGTAGTAGGTAGTATGTTGGCCCATTAGACGTGAGACCACAGTTCAAACCCCAGGTCAGACATCTTTCAAAAAACGAAATATGAAAAACTATTTCTTCGGTGACTTACTCTTACTGGGAAAAACTCGGAGAGTAAATAAAATTGACATGAAAAACGTTTTTATAGACTCCCGCCACTCATGTATTAAATTGATACACACACACCATAAGTTGTGTGAGAATTTAGGTCGTAATTCTGACTGAAGGATTTGTAATTGCCAATTATGAGTGTAGTTTTATTCTTTGAATTAAAAAAAATCCTTGAGAACATTTGAAGTTACATTTCGCTTCGAAGTCTAATAAAAAAAACTTTTAAAGTGTAGTACATCACATAGGCAATTACGTTGTTATAGCATTCTTGCTTATTTATAAGCATAAGATGTCAAGAGAGCGATAAAAAAAGAAAAAAAATTTGGAAATTTTCCACAATTTTTACGATTTTTTTATTTTGAAAGTTTATGATGTTATTTAATTCCTTAAAATTTATGTGTTAAATTTGTCATACGTTTTAATGCATTCTCGGCAATTTGTTTAAACATTTTTCACTTTTTTTAACAGCATAATGACTGGGATGATGGCAAACGTCATGCCAATGACTCATTAAAACAAAAACGAATAAAATTGCTTTTTCACTAGCGTTAAAGATGCTGTCAATTGTTCAAAATTTAAAAAAACAATAAAAATTTCCTCTTTCGAATAACGACAATATTGACAGCTACTCTCATGGCTTTAAAAGACTTTTAAGCAAATTATCTTCATATCTTTGTCAATAAACTCTTCTGGTTTTTTTTTTTTACTGTCACTTTATGTATAAAAGGAAGTGTCTTCACTTAAGCGTTTAAGTTCAAAATATCCGTTAAATAATAAAATTTGTGTACTGTTTTACACCAGAAATTAATGACAATTCAATACCTATTCTAATGGGCTGTAGTAAAGCACTTTAACGACTTTAACACCTGGGCATTAGATTTCCTTCCTGAGTAGTGTTGATCGTTTTAAATGATATGCAAGCCTAGCTTCCGCTTATTAACTGGTGGTGATGTGGTAAAGAAGCTGTAGGTGTTATCGTTACATGATGTAACAACTAATTGTTGTAGAATACCCTGTTCTGTCTTTACCTTCTTCTGCTGCTGGAAGATAAGCAAATTCTTTTCGCGGTATACTGTGAAATGGAAAATATTTTCTTGATTAACTTGTTTACATTTGACGTGCATTTTAATCAATATATTCCATGTCTTTTCCTTAGTTTTAGAATATTTTCAACGAAAGTATAGGTGATTAGTTGGAGTTTCAATGCATTTCCTAGGAGGGTCGCTATTTGTATGTTGAGTGGCTTAATTTTAATTATTGTTGTGATTGCACTTTTTATGAGCTGTTGTAGTTGTAGCTTTACTCTTAACCGTGCGATAATAAAAGACGTGGTGGCTAATTTATTTAATATATTTAGGGACATTACAACTTGCCGTTAAACTTGAGTTTAGTTAAAGGTACCTTTAGCTAAAGGCAACTGTAAAGTTACCTTTAACTTATTTTCGTTATTACAACTTACAGATAAAATTTTTAAAAAATATGGCAGTGCCGGAGCAATGTCGATAAAACTGTTCAAACTACACAAGTTTTATTTAAACGCAGTGGCAACGACGGGCTTCTTTTTTGTTGTTGTGTTTCCTCATTTTGTTTATATTTGAAGTTGCCATATTGAAAATAGTATATAATATGGCAAGTTCAAACATAAACTTGACTTTAAAAGTTACCAGTAGGATGATCTTCCCTTTAGCTTAACGCTCACTTCTATCTTATTGAGTACTTATAATAACGAAAAACAATTTATTTGCTCATAAAAATCCACACTTTAGTTAACGGCAAGTTGTAATAATGGCCCTTAATTTACTTTTAGGTTCGAGAATTTATATTTCTTCTTTTCAATTATGTTTGACGTTTCTATTTTGAATAGTGTTGTCAATGTGCGGTTTTCATACTACACGCCACACTATTTCCCCTTTCGGTTGAGTAGTGATGGTTTTAGTGTGAGCATTGGGATCGAGCAGCCTATTTGCAGTTCGTTTAGTTGCTGTTTTCTTATCCGTCATTTTCATTTCTGTAGATCCTCTGACTACTTTTGTATTTGATGTTGGTTCCTTGTCGTTGATAGTAGGGTCTTGTTGTTTTAAGGTGATTGCTGATTTCAAACGATCTACGCTTCTGTTCATGTTTTTTCCTTTAACGTGAACAGTAAAGTATTTTTTCATAAGGCTTAACAACAGGGAACGGGCCTTCGTATGGAGCTTGGAGTGGTTTGCAAACCATAGAATTACGTGCAAATACTTGTGGTGAAGTTTACATGTCCCTTTCCATGAGTGGTGTCTGCTTAGCATGAGAAGAAGTTTTTGTTGGCCGCAAGGAGTTCATAAAGTTTGTTGAAAAAAAATTCGTGTAGACAAGTTTCCTTTTCGCTACTTTGAATTAGGAGTCGCCTGGTAGACACAGATTAGACGCCACATACCCATTTTTTGACCATGGCTTCTTATTTGTAGTGTCATATTGTGATTTTTCCTGATACTATGATTGATACAACTATATACCTACCATACATAATTGGTCATTACAACCATTACGGTCTTTCTTATTACATTACATTGTTAATTTTATATATGAGAGATTTCGGAGAAACTTTTTCATGGCAATTTTATTTACTCTCAAGAGTTTTTGCCAGAAATCTGCTAAGAGGAAGTCGCCGAAGAAATCTTTTTTCAGATTTTGTTTTATCTGATATGTCTGACCTGAGGTTTGAACTGTGACCTTAATTCTAATTAGCCAACAGACTGCCTACTAGATTACGACGACTATGGTCCATACAAACGCATTTCCTAAATTGAATTTGTTGCAGTTGTAGTTCCACATGATTTAAGTCCCAGAAATCTGTGTTTCTGATAATTTTGGGTATTTGTTGAAGCATACTCGGATTTTTGGCGGATTTGTATTTGATACTGAAGTCGCCGTGGTCTAGTAGGTAGTGTGTTGGCTTATTAGACGTGAGGCCTCGGTTCAAACCCCAGGTCAGGCATCTTCAACTAAACGAAATATAAAAAAATATTTTTTCGCCAACTTCCTCTCAGCAGATTTCTGGCAAAAACTCTTGAAGTAAAGTTGCCATGAAAAGTTTCTCAAAAATCTGTCGTTCGGAGTCGACTTTAAACTGTAGGTCCCGCCACTCATATAAAAAAATTAACTCACACAACATAAGTGGGGTGAGAAACTAGGTCGTAATCCTGACTTAAGTGTTGTAATGACCAATTATGTATGTACTAGCAGATACCATAGGAATCATACTGCGCTACATTTTTATACTCCTTAATGTACAGAAAACAATTTTATTTCTTGTCAAAAATTCTGAAATTCAGATTTGCACATAAATGATTGCCTGAATATTTCATGAAGAATCTCTAAATCGAATTCAATTTTGGTTTTGTATAAGACGTAGAATGTGTTGTCAGCTCTCTGGGATAAAATTAGCGCAGAAGTTTAATTGTTCTTATCAACATCTCTTTATCAAGGACGCCTCTGAATCCGTCTTGTCACTAAAAGCATTTAAAAATAAAAGACTCAGCATGCCACTTGAACTTTGGAGGAGCTATACAGATTACAGACTGCATTTCGGATGAAAGTATTTGTCTGTCTTTTAACCGGCCCCTTACATTTCTCTCAACGCTAAGGGATATGTGAATAATCACAATTGAAACCGCTTTGAAAAGCAAATGATTTAAATCAGCACGTTTTTTTCAAATGTCTTCTGGCTCCTTCTTCATTCCCAGGCTTTAAAAGAATTGTTTCATTAATAATACCATGTTACACTGTCTTTAATTAATTTTCTTCCGTATAGGGAATAACGTCTGGGTGTTGAAAGATGAATCAAAAATTCTTTACAATCTACGTTAAATAATGGCCGTAACCAAATTAATAAAACCCTTCCTCAGATGTCTATAAAGGATTAAAGAGATGTTGTACAGTTGATTGAAGTCCCCGTAGTTTAATAAGTAGTGTGTTGCCTTGTTAGACATGAGACCACGTTCAGATTCAAACCATATTGAAACTTAAAAACCTAGTGTTACATACATATGCGAATATTTGGTTTCTTTTTAGTAAATAACTCCAATGCAAAGGTACCCAAGAAAGCTATCGTGAACTGGGTAACATGAAGAATGTGAATACGGCTGGTTTACTGATCTTTCTATTGAGGAGGATAGGTATCTCTAGAAAAACATATTTGTCTTCAATTATCTTTCTGGAAGTTTCTACTGTTCGATTATTACTGCTGATGAAATTTACAGGTCATTTGAAAGAGAAGCACTTTGTAAGTTACAGGATTAGCTTGCTAAATAGTACACCAACTCAAATTTACGCTCTACTAACTGGCCTTTTTAAGATGTGAGGCCACGGTTCAAACCCCAGGTCAAACAATTCCAACAAAACGAAATTTAAAAAATAATTCTTCGGCGACTACCTCTCATTAGATTTGTGGCGAAAACTCTGACAGTAAAACAAAAATCTCAAAAATCTGTTGTTCAGAGTCAACTTTAGACTGTATGTCCTACCACTCATGTATAAAATTAACAAGCACAACGTAAGTGGTATGAGAAGAGTGTAGTAATCAGGAATTTCTCGCATTGAATTCTATTCTTTTCATATAGGTGGTGCTGCTTAAGATGTCTGTGATGTTCGGTTTGATGTTACTGTCACTGGATATCAGTGGTGGAGTTTCCCGGTTACAAAATTTAGACAAGGGGTTGAAGACTACATGAGGCTATTTTTTACGTTACAATTCAATTACAACTCATCAGAGTTGTATACAGCAAAATTGAAACGTATCGATTCAACTGGAATAATTTCTGAGTACTGAGATCGCTGTACGTGTAGAAAATAACTTAAAGCTTGGGGTTTAGTACAATGGGTCAATTCGACCTCCGGGTACTGTACTTGTCTCAATTGACAAGTACACGTCCTCTGACTTAACCTTGGGGTCAAGCCACCCATTATATGATATTGTTACGTTTTTACCTTTTTAAAAACGTTTAGAATATGAGTTCGTTGATTGCAAACAAAATAAAAATAAATTTGTGTTTAGTTTTAGATAAACTCTTTATAGTTCGCACTATTTTATGTGCCACTGTTCACAACTTGATGTTACAACAATAATTTGCTTAGTTCGTTATTTTTCTTTGCTTACAATGCAGATCTTTTCAACGGCGATCTTCAAACCACGACTGTTCTCTTCGCACGCAACATGTCTTCACAAAAGACTGACTGAATTCATGCTGCTGGTTGCCTGCTTTGTCTTGCCTTTTTATATGCCCACGTAATCAGTCTGATGAAGATTCTTGAAGTTGAACGTTCGGGGTTTCGCCTTCTTGAGAGCTCTATCGCAACTTCATTGTTGTTTGTGTATTTTGTTCACATTGCTTGTTTTTACGTTATCGCTTACTTGTCTATCCCATTTTCTTTCAAGCTGATGTTGTTGGTTTACTTGTAACAAGTTCGTTGTATTTGTTTGTGTAGCTTTTGCTCATTTTAATGTTAAACGATGTACACCGTTTCCCTTTTCGTAACAATATCTTCACTTGTTACACGTTCCTATAAAACATTGCTAAAACATTGCACCTGGACATAGAGTCCACTTGTTTTGCTTACCTGGATATCGTGGACTACAGGTATATGGACTGCCAACGTGTTGCCTGGAAATAAAGGGACGATGGCATGCTTAAAGGAGTAATGCAGCAATCAATCGTTAGTCTGTGCAGATTCTCTTATGAGTCACTGTGGATTGAAAGCTTATCTAAAGTAGATGACAATCAGGAACATGAATGTTTGCAAATTATGCCTGAAGTCAAATTTACTATACATAATAAAGTACACGAAATAAGCTGAAAGTCACTGTACGTGTGTGGACATATGGAGACAGAGTACCTTATAGCTCGTAGTGTCCTGTAAATGGTTATGATCTAAGCAAAAATGATAATGAAAACACCCTCCAGTTGATGATCACAACGGATCTCCAACTAATCTTTAGCTTTAAACGACACTTTTACTTTGGATCGAGGATACGATATCTGGCTCTTTTCTCTAATCCGAAGCTGCAGGAAGATATATGCAATTGCTGGGAAATGCAGTTATTTTCTTTTGAAAATATGATTCCAGATTCTTTAAACAAATTTTAGTGTCCCAGTGTCTTTGTACCATATGAATAGCTGTCCGCATAACGTATTACATTTACATTATGTTTCTTTATTAAATGTTATACGTTTTGTTTTTAAAATTCATCTTAACTGTCTTACACCACTCTTACCCTTCTTGTGCTTTTAATTTTTCATTAGCTGCCTTAAAGTCTAAGAAATCTTTGGATGTGACACTTCGCAGAAAACATCAGTATACGTTGGTATATATTTCACCGAAGCTGCATTAATATACGCACCTGGTCATTAACAACTGCTCTGCACAAGACTCTCAGCATCTTTGTTTTTTAATCTACCATAGCTTAGGCTGTATATCGTTGCATCCACATGCTTATACATCCACAAGTCCATGAGCATCCATAAGCCATATGTTTCGTTGTTGTCTTTACTTTTCAAAAAGATGTCTCAAGCTTTCAAAGTAAATTATTTATTTAGTTTGAGCAGCTTTCCATTCCCCTTCAGTCTAGTTGTTGGCCCTGGTCTTTAACACATACTTTAGCCGCCTTGTAGCAGTTTCGATTTTATGTCAGAGAGCGAGGTGAGAGCGGTATTTCAAGTAGACAACAAACAAGCAGGAAATGCCATTTAACTTTGAAAGCTGTTTGGGGAAGCTGTACTGACATTTTCTCTGTTGATATGATACATGAGTGTGTGGTCAAACAATATCTTTTTTTTCTTCTTCTCTTTCTTCGTCTTCTTTTGTTTCATTTTATTTCTTATTGTGTTGAACGAAAGCTTTTGAAAAATTATTTACCGGCCTTAGGTGAGAATGCGTCATATTCAACTATTTCTTCTACGTCTTCTTGTTTTTCTTGATTTTCTTCAGTGTTGCAGAAAGTAGTTGAAAGTGAAAATTGGGTGGTCTCAACAATTGCCCGTAATTGATTGTAATTTATCTTTCGTAAATTAAATTTAATATGAACGTATCATTGAAAGACATCGAGTGAAAGAGAGTCCGAGTATAAAAGAAAGTTGTGCTCTTTGTAATGGCGTATGTGATGTGACGTATGGTAATGAGCGTTCATAACGAAAGACTTAAGATGCAAACTTTATTTTGCTTATGGTTTCCATGAATTTTAAGTCACATGATAAATGCGTTACTTAATGTTGGGAAAAATATTTTTCCGTTTTTCTTAATTACATTTTTGTCATAATTTTTGTTTAAATTAAATCCAAAAAGAAAAAGTGAAGAAGAAAGTGAACAATGAGTAAGAAAAATTAAAAATTTAAAATTTTTATTTGACACAGCAAATGGACATGGAAAATAGTTTTCTTTGTTGTTGTTGTTGTTGTTATGGCTAAAAATATGGAATATTTTTGTGGTTATTTCCTGGGAAAATTCATTAAAACTTTTTCAACCAATTAGTTTTGAAAGAATACAACTGATAGTCAAATGAATAGGTGCAGAAAACATAATAAAAAGAGAAAATTAAAAATTGACACTTTAAGGTCAACCCGTACGTTACCGCAGGGACAGTAACATCAACAACGAACATCATAGACAGCACATGCCGCACCACTTATTTGAAAAGCATAGAATTCAATGCGAGAAATTCCTGATTACTATACACAATCTAAAAACCTGATGTCTTTTCAAAGAGTGCGTTTATTCTAGACTACGATAGATGACAAATTTATCATTCTAGGACCTGCTACAGTAAAGATTTTTAATTGCAAGAACTTGATTAATGAAACCGAAAAGAATCGTAGAAATAACAAAAATATACGGGAGACACTATTGTAGCACATGATTTCATTTTTAGTCGCAATGATTTTTTCATTCAACTGTATTTCATACATACATACATACATACATACATCCATACATACATACATAATTTTTCATTACAACCCTTCAGTCCGCATTACGAACTAATATTTAATATTATCCAGGACTGGCGAGAACTACAGTTTAAATTCGACTCCGAACGATAGATTTTCCAGAAACATTTCATGGCAATTTCTATTTACTCTCAGAGTTTTTGTCAGCTATCTGCTGAGAGGAAGTCTCCGAATAAATATTCAAACTTCGTTTGGTTTGGAGATGTCTAAGCAGGGATTTGAACCGTGGCCTGTCATCTAATAAGCCTAATAGGCTACAATGAGCTATTTTAAGTAGAAAGCCTTAAAATAAATATAAATGCCATTGCATTTCGTCAAAAATTCCGATTGCTTCAGAAACTTGAAGTGAAAAAGTGTATATTTGCAGCCATTAGATAACCAAAAGTCAAATCTCAAGTCAAGGGCGCCTGCAAGTGATTACGCAAGGCTTCTGCTGGCACCCATAATTAACGAAACAACAAATTCAAAACCAAGCACAAGCATAGCTTTATGGTGTATACTTTGTGAAGACAGAGGCATACACACGGCACGCTAATAGTCTAACACACTACCCACTAGACTACCAGGGCATATGAGTATCTGATAATTTTTTTTTTAAGAAGTTTCTCAAAAAGATTTTGTTCTTTCATTCGGAAATGTTATGAAATTTTTCTTTTGGCCATCGAATTTAAAGCACCCCAGATACTTATAAGTGATGACAATATTTCTTTTTGTTCGTTGCAAGATTTCCAAAAATAATTTAAAAGCAATAAATAAATATGAAATAATTGTTGGCAAACAGATAAACTCATATTAAGCGCTTGTTAAACATCGTTGAGCTGTTAAAGTCATAACCAGAAAGTTGAAAAATATTTTTTAAATGACAAATAAATTATTATTTGAGACGAAGGAAAAAAAACAACAAAAACAAAAATAGAGAATCGAAATAAAAACTTAAACACGCACATACGACATGCATGAACATAGATTTTCAACTGTCATGTTTGAACATCATGTAGACAAACACGTTGCAAATATTGCCGTTTCTATAATTTTTTTCTTCAACTATTTTTTATTATTTCATATTTTTTGTTTTGTTTTTTTAATTTTATATTAATTTATGGCCACTTATGAAAATGGTCAAAAATATTATTGTAAATTCAATAATTATGTGTGTCAATATCTATAAAACATTGCGTGTCTTTATTACCAAAATTGAAGAAAAAATTGCAATTTTTTTTTCGTTTTTTATTTAAAATTTAAAAAAAGGAAAAATATTAAAAAAAAGAGAAGAGGAAAACATAAAAAGATACTCAAAAAAAGAAATATCAATTGTCATCTACATACTGCAACATTTACAGGAAAAAAAAAACAAATAATTGAGGCAGCACGCACGCATTGATGACGGACTGGATTGGAGACTGAATGTATGGATTGTTTGGTTTATTTTGTTTTCGATGTTTTGCTTGATGCATTTATTTATGCACCTTAGAGGTTTGCAAACTTTTTTTTTAAAGGCTGTAAGTGACCAATGACAGCAAAATCATTGATAAACTTAAGACCCCTTGATAAATGACTGTTGAAATAATTTTAATTTTTGTTTTTGTTTTGAAAAATATTTTTTTGTTATTGTACAATTAGACATGAAACGTAAAGATGACATTGCCAAAATGGTGATCTATCATCGTCATCGCCGCCATCATCATCATCGCCAGCATCGTCATCATCATCATATTGATCACAACCACTATCAACTTCATATGCAGTATGTTGTCATCATGATCATGAGCATTGATTGCAGCAGTCACTGGTCGCTCGGCTTGATGGCAATCATAGGCCAACATGTTTGGCTCTATAATGAGTGGTAGTCTCAACCATATTTGCAGTATTTTTTTTTCCTTCTTTTTTTTTTAAATTGCAATTTTATTACTGGAGTTTCTTATTTATTTGCCAAATACACACTTTTTTTGTGGCAGTGTCTCCCGAATAGGAATGGTACGGCGTATTGCGAAATCTATGGCATAAACTTGTTGCCAGTTTGACTCTAATTTTTTTGATTAAAATTGATTTTGATTATTCATGACATTTATATGATGATTTTTGAAAGTTTGAAATTTTTTCTTTATGGCTTTTGCTTTAAAATCGTAATAAAATATTAATGTCTCGGTGGCACACGAGGCAAATAGATGGTGTCAGTTTTGGTTTGTTTATGGCATTGTAACTTAATTCAGATCTAAGCTTCCTGAAATAGTTTTGAAAATTGCCTTAGCTTATATAAATGGCACATTAAATAAAAAACTGGACGATGTTATGAATAATATCTCTTTAATTTTAATTTGAGTTTATTACTGGACTCTTTTAAATATCGCCATTTAACATACATACCTATAAAATGAAAGTTGATAATGGTTTTTTTGTGTTTCAAAACAACAACTTTCTAAAGACTTTGATTTGTTTCATACATGCATACATAATTGGTAGTTACAACCCTTAAGTCAGGACTACTGCCTAGCTTCTTACACCACTCATGTTGTGTGTGTTAATTTTATACATTAGTGGTGAAGCCTACAGTTTAAAGTCGACTCCGAACGACATATTTTTTCATGACAATTTTATTTATTCCTCAGAGTTTTACCAGAAATCTGATGAGAGGAAGTCGCCAAAGAAATATATTTTTTCATATTAAGTTTTGTTGGAGTTGTCTGACGTAAGGTTTGAAGCCTGACCTCTAAGCCAACACACTTTCGACTAGGCTACGGCGTCTTCATTTGATCGTTTTCAGGTCTTTTTATTTAAGAATAAAATTTCTCTTTTTTAACTTTAAGCATTATTGGTTTTTACTCAAAATGAATATATGAAATCCATATTTAAAAGAAAGTTATTTAAAGTTGTCAAAAAATATAGGAATATATCCAGGCAACACGTACAGATCAGATAAGACGTGTGTCGTATGTAATGCAATGTAACTACTACAAGGTAAGCAAGTGCGTTAAACCGGTATGATCACGAACGTAAACGGCGAATGCTTTATTACCACAACTACGGAATTCTTACTTTAACAGGGTTTGTTCGCTACCAAGAATCTCTTATTTTATAAACACAATAAACGCAACGCAGCAATCTTTCAAAAATAGAATATATGGGTGTACATGGAAGCGATGATTTTAAAAGCAGCGCTACAAAAAACATCGATTCTGCTGTTTTGCTAATTTCTATTTTTTATTCGCAGCAATGACAGAATTAGTGCTCGCAGTGAGAGGGTTAGTGCTGTCAATACAGTAACATGCATGAAATAGAGATTTTAAAAATGAAATATAACGCCAAAAAGCTTTTTAGTGTCATCAGTGATAAAGAATTAATGAATTGTTTATTTTTATTTTGCTTATGCTTTGCTGTTGCTGTCTTCATTATAATCAACAAGAATGCAGCTTAGGCTAAGGCTGCAATTACAAAATTATTGTGCTTGCTGTATTACGTTTCTGGTTTTTATAGCATTAACTTCATTTACAAATTGGAATCTCCATTGCACCACTCACTTTTACTAAAGTACTTCGCACATGATCTAAACTCAAATACTCTATAACGTAACTGGTCCGAGAATAGGCCGCAAAATTTTTAAAGGGAATGATGAACTTATTCCGAATGACTGGAAAGAGGCGAAATAGTAGTAACTCGAATCTCTGTAGTTTCGAAAATCATTATAATTCAAAAACAAATTTAGTCCAGAAGCAGGTTGTGAATGCGTTTTCAAATATGAGCAGCATCCTAAAGCCCCGGTTAGGCAAACATGCAAGGGACATAAAGGAACATACGTTCGTTTTTATAAAACGAAAAGCAATGAGAGTGATTACGGAACGATAATGTTATTTTGGTAAGGATTTACTTTGCATTTTATGTGCTAAAAAAGAAAGGACGTTCCTTTACGTACAGTGGATGTTTGGCTAACCGGGGCTTAATTCTTGAAGCAAAGTGAGCTCAGTAGAAATACGTAGAAGAAGATTTACGTTCTATCTCACCTACTTTTTATACTGCTACTGAATTCTGGGCTTTAAGCAAATAAAGCATGCAACATGAATGAACTTGTCTATGTTGTCAACTATGCTATACTATATCTGTCTTTTTATACAACGGAAAAAAACAACAATAAGAAAAACCAAATTAATATTGATATCGGAGTAACATCTCATTGTGGACGTATTTACATCCCCCGGCAACAGGCAACAGGCAACAGGCAGGACTACATTATTTTCCTTTCACAAAATATGAATATTATTCCTGTGCACCTGACGGTTGGGAACTGCAGCTTCTTCTAAGAGTTTAAATCAAATTTTATGAAACGAAGTAACTAAAGAACAACTCTTTTATATGCCCAACTGTAAGCGGAACGAAGATGAAATATTCGAAAGTAGGGTCGATTGCATTTTGAGAAGGACATTAAATGAAATGGCAATTCGATCAAGAATCAACATAGAAAACTCGGGAGGCCTTTTTAGTATTTGGATAACAAGGATAAAAAAATGAAAGTTAATCATATATGTATATGTACATATGTACATAATTGGTCAACCATTCATTCAGGATCACGAAGGAGCTTCACGCAACACTTATGTTATGTGAGTTAATTTTATACATGAGTGGCGGGGACTACAGTTTAAAGTCGACGCCGAAAATCAAGTTTTTGACAAACTTTTTTAAATTTTATTTTACTCTCAGAGCTTTTGCTAAACATTGCTGGAAGAAAAGACGCCAAAGAAATGTTTGTTCATATATATAAGCCAACACTCTACCTACTAGACTTTGGCCACTACAAAGTTAAAATCGGAATAAATACAATTTGGAACCAAGGAAAGAATGGCTTGAATATACAATGATAGAGTTAAGAGTACAGAATTCGTTGGTGTTAGGTTTATTATTTAATCTACAGGTAATAGTTTAATAAATACAGCCAATATGGAGAAATTCACAAATATCCAGACGAACCAAGTTCAGAATATTCAACGCATGTTTAAAATCGAGCCTGTTGTATGGAAGTGAAACCTGCTTAGTATCGAACACTATCACACAAAAACTACATGTATTCAACAACAAAAGCCTAAGAATTATATGCAATATATTCAAGACCTAATAACAGCAGCAACATGGATCTCTGGAGCTTTACCAATGAGTACCCATAATAGCACAGTACACATAAATAATTTCAGAAAAAACATTAATAGTTAACAAGAATGGCAGTTGAGTGGAGTCCTCAAGGCTCAAGAAGCCGTTTCCGACCAAGGAACATCTGGAGGCGTTTGATACTTCAAGATCAGGGAGAGTGTAATTGTACACGGGAAAACTTAAAAATAATAGCAGTCAACCAGATAAAATGAAAATGATTTCTGGAAGTCATATTTTTATTTTTTTTAATATTTATTCATTTATTATTAGTCATGGCACAATAAGACAATAATCTTATAAATGAAAGTGCTAAGTACTCCCATCAAAGAAAGAAAATAATAACAAATCATTGATTATATAAGTAATGAAATGTTTGAAATACATTGTAGAAATAAAAATGAAAATGAAGAACATGTTAAAATCTCGGAAAATAGCAATCGATACAAAAATTAATATATGTGTGTAAAAAAATAAATTAGGAAAATTGCAAAGAACATAATGTACAAATGTAAAGAAATATACAAAGAAAAAATGTATACATATACTGAGATACAATGAAATTTAAAGACTAAATTAGCAAGATTAATAATCATTAATGAATATAAATAATATGTACAAAATAATTAAAATATTCTAAAAACTATTTAAACAGATTGTATAACTCCTTTTTGAACTTAATTGCATTGCCTATGTTCTGAATATAATTAGGTAAAGTATTCCAAAGACTGATGGCGTATATAAAAAACTGGCGTTGTGACAAAAGAGTCCTATTATGTCTATGTTGGATAATTTTCATACCGCGGTAATCCTACTAAATAAGTATATTGGCTGTTTTAAAGTAATAATCTTATGAAGGAAATTCAAGCATTTAATATTTAATAGATCATCAAAATTAACTCCAAATATCTGGTAAGAAAATTGTGATATATAGTGTCTCAATGTCCCTTAATAAATATATTTATAATTGGTCATTACAACCTTTCAGTCAGGATTACAACCTAGCTTCTCACACCACCCATGTTGTGTGGGTTAATCTTATACATGAGTGGCGGGACCTTACGGTCTAATAAGCCAACACACTATCTACTAGACTACGGCGATATACATACATATCTGGCTATATTATTAAAAGTCAAGTTGAGTTTCCGCTTATCATCAGTATCACACTTTATGGAAATTTCAGATTCGTATAAAAAAACAGGAATCAAATACGTTTTAGCCAGTTGCATACGTATGGCAAAGGCAGTCGAATCTACAACAGCCCATAAGTTTTAAAGCATACCGTAAACTATACTAACGATGACGTTAATGTGTTTAGACCACGTTAGGCGACCACTAGAGATAATATCCAGATTGGATGCTGATTCAACAAAATCAATTTTATTCCTCCTGATAATATTATCTGGCACAAGAAACGCTCTTTTATTTCTGGAGAGCAATAAATATTCAGATTTAGAGGGATTTATACAAAGTCCATTGGCCCTAGCCCATTTGTCAATTTTTTGTAAATCATAGTAGATGGTGTCTATACATAGTTGGATAGGTGTGCTCCTATAAAGCTGAACGTCATCTGCGTACATATGTACGCTAAAATTATCCAAAACATCAGGTAGGTCGTTAATGTGTATACAGAACAGAAGATCACTGAGGAATACCTCTTCCAACGTTTAGCGATTTCGAGATCTTGCCGTTTAGGTAAACTCGTTGTGATATGTTCAGAAGTCGTCGGTTCGATTTCAACTAAAAATTCTGGCGTATTATAACTTAGAAACATATGATCTTACTTACTTACCTCGTAACAGTTAGAAAATAATTGATAAATAAATGGGCAATTTCGTGTCAAGTGACCCAATTTTTAAAATCGATGTCTTCCGATTCAAGAACTGCCGGAGTTAGAGGGGACCAAAGTTGGAATTTAAAAAAAAAAAATTCAAAATTAAAAAATTATTTTTGGAAAGATTGAAGAAAAAGCTATCTAATATCCTTGGGAAAATTTTTGCTAGGACCAATAGGTGAAAAGTTGTACACATTTAAAAAAAAAAACCCTGTATGACCAAAATGTCCAACTTTCTCCCCCTCTAACTCCGGCAGTTCTTGACTGATAGAGCTGAAAATTTGTGTCTGGCCGACTATCCAATAGTACTAACCTTGGTGCAAATTCCAAATACAAATCGGAAGACATCGATTTTAAAAATTGGATCACTTGACACGAAATTGCCCAAATAATAAATTATTTATTTATTTATTTATTTATTTATTTATTTATTACAACACAATTACCAATTATATTCTAATTATATACGAGCGGAGTAACTTGACCATATGCTCGGTGTAGTGTCACAGACCACAGTCTCTGGTGGGTATCGAACACGCAACCCTCACGCTAATAGTCTAGCACACTACCCACTAGACTACCACGGCAACCTAAATAATAAATTAATAAATAAATAAACTTAAAAGTTTTAATTGTGCCGTAAAGTGATTCGTCTTCATGAAAAGAGTATTTATATTTACCACAATGACTTGCAAATGTATTTAAACGAATCTTAGATTTGTATGCTCCAGAAGCAATTCACTCTAATATTATTTCTCGAATAGTTGCAACCCTAATGTGCTTTTTAATAACTTTATGGCTACCTAATGTACTGACTGGAGTCACTGCATTGGGAAAATATGTATATTCTGTGTAGAGGATACATTTTATCTGAGGAATTTCTGTTGTTGGTTGTCACGGCTTCTGTTAAATTTATAACCGCAAATTTATAACAAAAAAAGCTAAAATTAATACTCAACTAATCGAATAAATTAAAAGATTTATTTTTCTATTTAAATTATGGTTATTAATATCGATTACTTTTGTACTTATTTCATAACATTTTATTATTGCGCATTTGCTATGATTGTCTTCCTTCCCTTTGGTCTTAAATCTTCCAGAGATACATATTTCCGTTCCGTTTTAATTCCAATAGAATTTGTGAATGTATAGTGAGTGAGTGAGTGAGTGAGTGGCCTGAGTATCTATTTTTTTATTTTCTTTAATTTAATTTTTTTATTTTTTTTATTAAACTTCTCGTTCTATTATTATCAGTGAATTGCACACGTGCATATTTTGTGGTTTTAAGGTTTTATTTCTTACGAGGCTTTTTATATTTTTTTCCTTTTTTTGTTTTTTAGATGGATGCGCGGAAACTAAGCAAATGCTTTTGTTCTGATCATCATTAACCTGAGAGGAATATATTGTCTAGAAATAAAATTTAAATACAAAAACTAATTTAGTTAAGGTATAAATTGTTTTAAAAATACTCTACAAGGTTATAATTTTCTTAGAAGAAAAGAGAAAACAAATCTTACATAAAATCTAAGCCTACATCCTTTATAAAACATATTTTCTTACTGACCTGCATTCCTTAACGGTCAATAGAAGGCATCTTTTAATTGCCACTAAAAAATAATAGAACCTTTAAACAAATCGAAACACCTAGAATTTCTTTTAATAAGAGGCCCAAGCAGTTCTATAGGGTACTGCCAACCACGTAATCATAGTTAAAGTCTTGTTCTGTTGGCGAAACAGTTCATCGTTGCCTTAGTAGTGGTAACATGTGTGTGGTAATTTAATACGTTGACTTTGTTTATCGTATTGCGTCTAAAATATTTTCCATGTGGACTTTTTAATTTTATTAACTTTTTTTTTCTTATTCTTATTCTTCTTCTCGATTTAATGTTTTTTTTTCGCATTGAAACAAAAAACGTACAATCTTAAGTGCAAACCAAAACAAAAAAGGAGAGAAAAAACATAAGGAATAACAAGAAACAAATGGAAATCTAAAATACCTTAATGAAAGCCGCTTTTCAAACGTAAAGTGCACATACCAAATAGGAATACATAATGCCAGCGAAATGCAGGCTGGCAAGCACACATAAGTTGTAAAATGTTGTTAGAAATGGGCCGACTAGGATCTACTGTTTTTCATTATTTTTTTTTTTTAATACGCTACTGCCGATCAAAAGTTGTTTTTACATCACATACTACTATTTGCCATTCTTATATGTAAACATTTAAAGTCGTTGTAGTCTATAGTAGGTAGTGTTGGCTTATTAGACGTAAATCCAGGGTTCGAGTCCCAGGCCAGACATCAAAACAAAATGCAAAAAGTATTTTTTCGGCGACTTCCTCTCTGCAGATTTCTGGCAAAAACTCTGAGAGTAAATAAAATTGCCCTGAAAAGTTTCTCAAACATCTGTCGTTCGGAGTCGACTTTAAACTGTAGGTCCCGCCGCTCATGTATAAAATTAACACACACAACATGAGTGGTGTGAGAAACTAGGTCGTAAACCTGACTGAAGGGTTTTAATAACCAACTATGTATGTATGTATGATATAATCCCTCTGAAGAAATATATTGGGTTGTTGTCTGGTCCAATAGACTCGTATTTCAAACTCAGATTCAGACATCTTGAACAAAACGAAACATGAAAACAACTTTCTTCAATGATTTCCCCTCAGCAGTCTTCTGGCAAAAAATTTAAACATAAATAAAAATTGCAATGAAGAGTTATATAAAAACTTTGTCGGCTTTAAACTGTAGGTTCTGCCACTCATCTATAAAATTAGCACACACAATATGGGTGATGTGAGAGCTAGGTCGCTATCCTGCCTAAAGGGTTGTAATTACCAATTATGTAGGCAGTCAGCAAGTGTAATCAGTACCGCTTTCGTACCACTTACGCAGTAAACGTAAACGACCGATTGTAATGTATTTAAAAAATAGAAAATAAAAACCATTAACAGGAAGCATTTCTTCTTATTTTAAACATTTTTTGGATTTTGGTTAAGATAATGAACGAAGAATTATTTTCAGCAAAAACAAAAAAAAAGTAACTGAACAACACTAGAGTGTTATTGACCCTCTGTATGAAAGGGCTAGCACATACTAAGCTTAATAAGTGTATTCAAATAAATGGATAATAATCCATGGATAATATTAAAATTTCACACACACCTTGAATTTTCGACAAATGTTGAAGAATTTCTTCACCAAAAATGTGGAAAAATAAATAGCAAAACTATAGAATTTATTCAGAGAAAGAATAAGACTCAATGATCAATGTTCTCCCATCACTTCATCCAATATCCAGTACATTTTCACAGGGTCTCAGAATCATATGCAGAATATTGTGGTCTCAGGACAGCAGCAACCAGTGATGAACCCAAAAAATGAAGGTAAAACATAGAAAATGGAGTGGGATTGGTTATATTGATCAGAAAGAATATTAAAAGTATAACGAGGATTGCAATGGACAGCACTCTACAAGGTTTATAAAGACGGAAAACGCCAAAATAACAACAGTAAACCGTAGCCCATATACTCAGATTGATGTCTTATTTTTAAATGCCCATCATCTTGGATTAGGATTTTTGGTGTGGTGGACTAATGGAACAAATTTCAAAGGAAAGTTAAATTATTAATTGTCATCTTATTAAGCGTATTGATGAATAGTTTCAACTCCTAATCTTATTCCATTTCTCACATTTTGTTATGTTTTCCGAATATGTTAACTTAGTCTGGTGTTTGTAGGCTACGGAAACGGCAACAATGCAAAAGTAACCACTAATTTATAAACATCACAATGTTATACTACAGGGCTGAGGGTTGAGACAGACTCCCGATTAACACTGATCTGGCGCTCACCAGCAGACCACATTAAGTCTGTGTTAACTCTCGCTGTTAACCTCTAAGAATGGCTATTCTTACGGGCAAATTTATTAACTTCAAGTGTGAATCCATTTACTTGTATGAATAATAATTAACTCAGTCTTAAGTGACACGAAGATCACTTACAGAGGTTATATATAGACTACACGCATCTGTTTTAAGATGAAAAAAAACAGGTTTCTTGGGCAAAAGCTTACCTCTACGACCTATCGTCCTCTTCCTTGGTAAACCCTTTCACCTGAGGCTAGAGGCAGAGTGTTGCTGTGTACACAGCTCAAGCATTTCTACAATCTTCCAAATGGTAAACAACATCTCCGAGGCTTAGACCCTCCATGTATTTTAGTGAAATCACTTAGGAGAGTATAATATGGATTATTGTTGATAACAGCTACCAAGACGATATGAATTGACTCTTTTGAAAATCATCATTAAAGATATTATTCACTAACTTCGGTGTTTAACCCTGTAGCTGCGACACAAGTTTGTTGGTTGATCGTCAAAATCTCCCTCCAACAGACTTTACAAGGCGAACGTCTACAGAATTATTCTAATGCTAAGCTCGTAACAGATCTTCAGTCTTTTGGGTAAAACCCCTATGGTTTAAGCATTTTTAATTTGATGTTCAGTGCTCTCATTGTTATCTACGCTTGCAGCTGATTTATACATACAACTGTGCTTCTTAGGTCTCCTTAGGACTATTTCGAACATTTCAATATAGTTGAGGCAAAAAAATTTTTCTACACTAAACAGCATTTACATACATACATACATAACTGATCACTCCAACCCTTCACTTATGATTACGACCTAGCTTCTTACACCGATTATGTTGTGTGTGTTAATTTTATACATGAGTGGCGGGACCTATAGTTTAAAGTCGACTCCGAAAGACAAATTTTTAAGAAACTTCTTCATGGCAGTCTTATTTACTCTCAGAGTTTTTGTCAGAAATCTGATGAGAGGCAGTCGCCGAAGAAATATTTTTTTCATATTTTCGTTTGGTTGTTTGACCTGGGATTTGAACCGTGGCTTTACGTCTAATAAGCCGACACATTACCTACTAGACTACGGCGACTACATACCATATTCGCTTAGAAATCGCAAGTGATAACTGGTTATAGCCGAATGGTTAAGCATGTGAGAAGGATATGTATACCACATATGTAGTAGATTTTGCAGAAGTAAAAATGACGTGTCAAAAGAAAGGACTACTGTCCTATACTGTTTATGGTTAAAACAATGCGTCAATTTCACAGATCGTAGTAAACCTGTTAGTTTGGACTCATTCGGGTTAAATTTTTTGGCCAAAGCATAACAGTACAGCTCAATAAATGAAAAATCTGGGTGCGATGGTAGCCTAGTGGGTAGTTGCTAGCCTATCAGCGTGAGGATCGTGGGTTCCCACCAGAGACTCTGGTCTTGTTACACTATACCTAGCATAAGGTCTACGCTACTCAGCTAGTAAGAATTATAATAAAATCTGTAATTGTATTAAACAAATAACTAAAAATAAAAAATACTTTGGTATGTATGCACTATACGTATATCCTTTTGCAAATATTTGAATGAGAATGTAAGAGACTTCCTACCTCTCTCCCTTTCTATTTACCCTACTTGAATCACGTTACGCAACATTTCTAATAGCATTTTAACTTTCTTCGGAATGTCTTTTGATAATAACAATAAAATACAAGTAAATAAAACACAATAAAATTACTTTATTTACAACATATTGCACAAAAATATGAGGCTTTCAAATGAAAACGAAAAATACAAATTTTAAAACCATATTTTGTTAATAGATTCGAACGCGGTTTTAATATCTTTATTTTAACAATTATAATTCAAAATCACAATCGTATAAATACATGAAATACGGCTGCTAAATGTAAGTAACTTGCAACCAATAATTATACAACAACAAAAATAATACTTGAAAATTCCTTTGAGCATAACACGCTTATTGCCAAAAGTGCAACACGGTGCAGAAATAGAAATAAACAAAAAACACTCAGGAATATTTGTAGGTTTAGAAAATCTATTTAAGCGCCTTGAAATCCGAATACTTCATAGAAAATAAAAAAACAAATAAAAAAATTGATTTTCATAGAAAACTACATACAATAACATCAAGTTATTATATGTTATATCCAAAACGTAAAAGAGAGAGAGAGAGAAAAATAAAATATGAAATATTTTTTTTTGGGGGCTGTATTCATTTTCTCTTCATATATTTTTATTTTTGTTTTTCCATACAATAGCTCAGCGTAGTTCTGTATTGTGCAGAGAGTGGAGAGCTGCCATTAAAAGTGAAATATGTTTGTCTACCTTGGCATTTTGGCATAAAAATGAATGCAAAAAAAAAGAAAAACGAAAACAAGGAAAAATAAACTGAAAGCCACACTGTGCCACAAACTGTGGCAACGCACTATAATTTAGATGTTTTTGCCGCTTTAGTTTTTATAATGAAAAATAAAAATATCATAAAATATGCTCCAGGGGAGTTTTACTTTTTTTTTGCAATTTCATAAACCCGCTCCGCCCATCCCCCTTTTGCATGCCTATTCTTCTGGCTTTTATAGTTTATTGTAAAAGAATAGCAATAATTTGTTTGCTATTGTTTGTTATTGTTGTAGATGTAGTTGTTGTTGTTGTTTTTGAAGCTTTTGTTTTGTTTTATTATTATAACACTAGACACTAGAATGATATTCATCTTGGTTTTTGATTTTCGTTTTTTTTTTGTATTTTTAATGTTGTTGAGCCTCAAACATAAATTGTATTTCATTTTTTTATTTTTTTTAATATATACGAGAGTTATTTAGTTACAACAACAACAATAACAATAATAGCGACAACAAGGAAAAAAATATGAAAAATAAATCTGTACATAAGATTAAGTTAAACGGCTGCTTGTATTCTTCAGCTGTAGCTTGGGTCGTAGTTTATTTTCTATTGCACTATGGGCTGTTCGAATGTAATTTATTGGAAAATAAAACATAAAAAATATAATATACCAGATTACAAGGTATAGTCCTCTAACTTTTTTATATTGTAACCTACAGCCAGGAGAGATGGCCCCTATGCGTTGAGTGTATTGCGTTGAAATACAGAAAGAAAAGAGGGTGTAGTTTGCTACATTTTTTTTTGGCCAGGGTACGTAGCAGAGATCAGCAATGAGTATTCAAAAAGATGATACTTAAACGCATTCATACTAATTTTAATATCATACTCATACTACTCATATTCAAAGTTCGAAGAACTCATCGTACTCATACTTAACAATACGCATGATATTGTTGATTTCGACTCTCCTCTACTCAACATTTGCAAGAATCACAAAATAAGTACGATTCGCATACGAACACTACAATACTCACTAGAAGGTTGTGTGTTTGCTTTGTTTGCTGTCTTTGTCTTTTTCTTTCTTCTTTTTTTGTAAATGCAACAACAACTAAGAACTGTAAATTTTGATGAACGATTCGAATCAATTGAATCATTTATGAGTATTATAAGCACTTTTCTAATAATTTATTAATCTGAATGAGTAGGCGTATGAATCAAACATATTTCGAATGTTATGAGTTTGATGTCAACGTTGTACTCATACTCATTGCAACCTGTACTTATAAATCAATGCCGTAGTGAGTACCAATCAATCAGAGTAGTTGAATTTCAATACTGTTGACTCACTCATCCTCAAAATTTCATGAGTACTTATGAGTAGCGAAAAAACGATTCATTGCTGATCTCTGGTACATAGGTAATGGTGAGTATTCACTGAAGTAGCCGTAGTAGGTAGTCGTAGGTAGTAAAACGAAATATGAACAAAAATATTTCTTCGACAGCTTTCTCTCATCAGATTTGAGAAACTTTTCATGGCAAATTTATTTTACTTACAGAGATTTTGCCAGAGGTCAACTATATTTTTCATATAAAAATTCGAAATGTCTGAGATAGAATTTGAAATACGGGTCTAGACTGTGGAGGGGTTATATCTTTATCTGAAAACTTTGAGCTTTGAGCTGAATACTTTAATAATAAAACCGAAATATGGAATAAAAATATGGATGCTCTTTATGACTGTCCTATACACCTTAAAGGAAGCAACGGAATAATGTTAAAAATTGGTCACCCTCAGCTAGGGTGATCCATCTATCGATTTAAATTTGAACCATCGGATATTTTGAATTTGGTAATACTTATAGCATTGTATTCTGTCACAAAATTCTGTATATTATCTCCACTGAACATAATGGATCGATTTACGCTTGAGCAACGATTTTGCAAAAAAAAAAAAAACGTCTTTTCGGATGAATCTCATTTTCATCTTGGTGGATACCTTAAGTCGTAGTCTAGTAGGTAGTGTGTTGGCTTATTAGACGTAAAGCCAGGGCTCGAGCCAGACATCAAGACAAAATACAAAAAAGTATTTCTTAGGCGACTTCCTCTCAGTAGATTTCTGGCAAAAACTCTGAGAGTAAATAAAATTGCCATGAAAAGTTTCTCAAAAACCTGTCGTTCGGAGTCGACTTAAAACTGTAGGTCCCACCACTCATGTATAAAATTAACACACACAACAGAAGTGGTATGAGAAACTAGGACGTTGTACAATGGGTCAATTCGACCTCCGGGTACTGTTCTTGTCTTAATTGACAAGTTCACGTTCTCTAACCTAACCTAACCTAGACCGTTGGGTGAGACAATTGCGCATTTTAAGGCCAATATTAGTGATCCATTGCCGAGATACGGCCCCATACATTAAAAAAGGTGTACATATTGGTCCGATCGAATGAGGTACTGCGAGGCCATCCGCTGCAGCCCTATGAATAAAGTAATATTCCATTTCTAACCGGAACAATTGTACTTTAAATGAAAATAAGAAAGGTGAAGGACATTCAGGGGCAAACCTAACCTTCGAGATCACAAAATAGTAACAGGCAGTATACGCAAAAACTGGATTAAATATTCATTTGCAAATCATAAGAGAAATTCCAAATTATATTGAAATTTTGTTTACTCCACTTATGAAAATAGATTCGTTAAAATAATTAAAATAATGAATGCATATTATTCTGCGCATACTTACATATACACATAATGATCATACAAATACATGCCAATTCTTGAATTTGATTGACTTATTGGCATTGATACATCAATTGGCCAGAATTTTTCTTATTCACGAAAACTGTAAAGACGACCATGAAAGACAGGAGCTAGTTCATACAACATTTATGCTCGATGTGGAGAGAGGACTTCAGGATCTGTTAGTAAAAATGGTAACTTCAAAATCCACACTGGTAGACTAGCACAGCAAGACCACGCTGCCACATAGTATGATGATTTTCAAGATTATTCCAAGTAGTGATAATAAGAGTACTGCATAAAGCCATGGCACCAGGTTATTTTAAAGAGATAGCTCAATATAAAATTATTATTTTGACGTACCGAAATAAGTGCCTGGCATACTTGCTGATAAGTTTATCAACCATGGGAAAATTTCTATCATTTCCAAAACTTTATGTTCAAAAAACACAATGTAACCGGAATCAGATTATTTAATAGTAATCGATGAACACTTTTAAGAAAACTTCTACGGAAATCTGCTTAGAGGTGTGAAAGTGGTGGCAGTTTCTGATAAGCATTATCAATTACATTGAGTAACCTAAATCCTATGCTTAGCCCATAGTGCTAAGAACCAAAGACAAAATAAGGAAAAAGATTTGTTGCCTATTCGCGTATTTTTATTTTGGGCAGAAAGAAGTGCCTGTTTAGGGTGTGAATTATGTTTTATAGCGAACGTTTTTGAAGTTTTTATATTCCTCCACCAATTGTCTTATTCCTGAAAGATACTCGAAAAGTAGATGAAGAATTACAAGTCCACGTAACAGCAGCGTTTTTAAGAAGATGAAAGAAAAAACTCTTTCAGAAAAAACCTTTAGAAGTTGTTTTATGCGTTCGCTGATAGCTTGATAGCATAATTTATAGTTGTTAATAGGAATTGACGTCTTAACTGGCAGGTATAAAACTTTATATTATGGACGTGCATAACTTAAGAATGAAACTAAAAACGAAGAAAAACAAAAATATCTCAAGAGAAAAATCACAAGCCAAAGAAAAAAGGAAAAAGCAAAACAAAAGACGTCTAAATGAAATGAAATAATGAATGCATTCAGTGATATACGACTCTTTACAAGTTAAAGATGAACTCCAGCAGTTGGTTAAGGTGTTAAATCGATAAAATTTAAGAATAATTATTGATGAGAGAGCGAGCGTTTTAAATATGCAGCAAATATGCAGCAAAAAATGTTAATGGGCATACGGATTGAAAATTAATGCCTATTGTTGTTACGTGTGTATGTATGTTATTTATTTAAAAAAACAAGTGTTGTGTTGTTTTATTTTGATTCTTGTTGTTTGGTTTTAAAAAATTTGCATAAACTTACTCACTCACCCTTTATTTTATTTGGCTAAACCACCTGTGTGCCATTTTTCATTTCCTTTTTAGTTTTTCGCATTTTGTTTTGTTTGAAATCATTGATGCATTTGGTTTATTGCAGAAAGGCGCACCAAAATACAGACATGAACTTGACATTTTTTTATTTAAAACAACAAAAAAATTATTCTTTTTTTATGTTTATATTTCTGCAACAGAAAATATTTTTAATTTCCGTTTTAATGCAGAAATTTTAAACGCTTGAAAAAATTTTGTATGGCGGCGTGGTGTAGTGGTCAAGACAGCTACTAGTCGTGAAGCCGCGGTTCAAAAAAAAAAATTTTAATAAAATTATCTTTCGTTTCTGGCAAAAACTCGAAGAGTAAATAAAATTCTCATGGAAAAGTTTTTCAAAAATTTGTCGTAGTTGACTTTAAACTGTAGGTCCCGCCACTCATGTATACAAATTAACGCACACAACATAAGTGATGTGGAAACTAGGTCGTAATCCTGACTAAAGGATTGTAATGACCAATTTATGTAGGTTATGTATGTGTTCATTAAGAAAATGGAGCAATAGAGATGAATGTTAAATGGAAGCTTGAGCCTTCCATGTGTTTAATCTGAGGTTGCTTAGAATACGCCACCGTTTAGTGCGACATCTGAGAAAGTAATCGAAAGGAAGTAATATAATACCCATTAGACTAGAGTCAAAAACTTAATTTCACTAGATAGACAGACCATGTAGCTAACCTAAAGGGAGTCACACTGTCCATCACTAAGACCATCACTTTCTACGTAGATAGGTATAGGTGGCTGTCCATCTAAAAAGAATCATTTGGACATACTTAGTGACACCACAGTTTTCTGCTATCTCGTAGTCTCGAAACCATTCGGAGCTCCTGATGAAGCGACTTAAACTGCCAATGTCAATCCGTGACATTTCCTTCAGATCATCCATATAGTAAGATCATCCTAAGTACTTTTTTTCCCCTTTGCCAAAGTTCCGGGCTTGTACCCAGCAGGTGAAGGACAGTCTCCTTCTCTTCCTCATCTCTGAAGCTTCTGCAAATATTATTAGCAAGGTGACCAAGACCAACGCGCCTCACATGCATATCCACAATGCAATGCACCGTAGTGACCCCGACAACCACAATGAGCTTGTCTCTCTGGACTTTAAGCAGACCTATCGTGAGCCCTTCATCTAGCCTTTGGAAAATGTTTCATGTCGTTCTACCCGTGTCCTAGGCCGCCCGTTTGTAGTTGACGAAATCGATGATCGCATTTTCAATTATGAGCCTACAGGTTCTCATAGGGATTCCCAGTGCCGAGCATTCACCAGAAAGTTGGATGGTTGTGGCCCCCCTGGCCAGTTCATCAGCTCTACAGTTAGCCGGATTACCACTTTGCCCCGGTACCCATATGATATGGACATAATATCGTTCCCCTTTCTCATTGAGATATCTGCGATAGCCGTACACCGTCCTGGAGTTCATTACGTTGGTATTTGGAGCCCTGATAGTGGAGAGCACATTGCTCTTTTAAGGTACTTATTACGGTTATTAACCTAGTTAGGAATTGACCACATATTTGAAATATTTAAGAAAGTATTTGAAATATTCAAGGCGCGAGTCAAAAAGGAAAACTTCGAACCCTAAGGGCCATTATTACAACTTGCCCTTAACTAAAGGGAGGATTTTAACGGGCAGATAAATTGTTTTTCATTATTATAAGTGGACGATAAGGAAGAAGTGAACGTTAAGATAAAGAGAAGATCATCCTACTGGTAACTTTTAAAGTTAAGTTTATGTTTGAACTTGCCATATTATATGTATATTATTTTCAATATGGCAACTTCAAATATAAACAAAATGAGGAAAAAAAAAAGCCATTCGTTGCCACGGCGTTTAAAAAAACTTGTTTAATTGAGCAGTTTTATCGACATTGCTACGGCACTGCCATATTTTTGAAAAACTTAACATTATTTTATTATTAGGTTGTAATAACGAAAATAAGTTAAAGGTGACTTTAAAGTTCACTTTAGCTAAAGTTACCTTTAACTAAATCCAAGTTTAACGGCAAGTTGTATTAATGGCCCTAAAGATTTGATTAAAAAAATAAAAATTATTTTAGAAGCATAGAAAAGATATTCTCCAAATGTTTGCAGATTTTTGAACTTTTCGATCACTTATAGGAGAAGGGCAAAACTATTTAGTAATGCAAGCAGTAGCACATTCAATTCCAGTGCAACTCAACATGGGTTAAGTACATATAGAAATAGAGGGACTTGTGCACAACCGGCACATATATGTACGTATATCTTTCTTTCATATGTATATCATCTTTCTATGAATAGTGAATCATACAAGCATACAGAGGAGCAGTGAAGCTATAACACAGCTGAGAGTTTTTAAAATAAAAATTAAATTTTTTGTTTCGCTACACTTCATAACTATTTATTAGCATAAATAAAATGTATATTTTTATGAGTGTAATACTAAGCAGCTGTTCGCTCTAGTCCCCAAAAAATAAATAATTTTTGCCGATTTGTTTTTGAAATCATATTCAGTCAATAAATACATGCTCGTACAACATAATGCACTCTCCCTCACTCAATGCACTACAGCAGCAATATTTTAATTTTGTATTGTTATACGTTACTCATTAGACCATGGTATTAATTTTAATTTCTATTGTATGACTATGTCTCTCTTGAATGACAACATTTGGTTCGATCGCCAATAAAAATGTAATTAAAAACATGTTATAAAAATCCAAATAAAAAAATTAAACATTAATTATAGTATTTAATGTAATACACATAAACATTAATACATAGTCGATTTGAAATGTATAACAAGAAAATTAGTTTTTAATTTAATAAAAACATACACAGTTGGTTGTGTCTGGGGCCATAGCCTTAAAAACACAAAAGACTTAAGCAACAAACTACACTCGTATATGTGATTTGTTAACAAGTGATATCACAACTAATTAATATTGATGAATTTTTCATATCCCCCCCCCAAAAAAAAAACATACAAATAAAAACAACATCAAATGAATAAAAATTAAGAAAAGTGTGGGAATGGAAACAATATTTGTTATTAATTCGATAGATTTCATATGTTTGTTTGTTTGGTTGAAAAAACCAACTATTTTGGTTAAAAATTTATGTTTTAACCATAAATCGGTTGCTGGAAACAAGCATTACCAACCAATTTTGTATGCATTTTCATTGTATGGCTTGTGGTAGTTGTGAGGTAAATTAAGAAAACGTTTAAATTTAAATCCCTAGAGACTAATAGATGTAGTAACACTTGTAATAAAATGTTGGCTTTGCTGCATGTTTTTGTTTCAGTTACTCCTTTTTTTTGTTGCGTTTTATTGTATTTCCGAATTAAATTTCAAATTAGTTAAAACCATTACAAGTTGAAAATTATTTTTTTTTCGTTTCAATTTATTTAGTATTTGATTGTATAAATTGCGTTCAATAGACCTCAGCAAACTGAATGTTGTAAGAGAAGAATGTAATCACCAATGGTGACATTAAAAAGATAAAAAATCTTTACAGGGTTTAATGATTACTTTAAACAGCCTTACTTAAGTTTCAACGAAGTCGCCGTGGTCTGGTAGGTAGTGTGTTGGTTTATTAGACGTGAGGCCTCGGTTCAAACCCCAGGTCAGGCATCTCCAACTGAACGAAATAAGAAAAAATATTTCTTCGACTACTTACTCTCAGCAGATTTCTGGCAAAAACTCTGAGAGTAAATAAAATTGCCATGAAAAAGTTTCTCAAAAATCTTTCGTGCGGAGTCGACTTTAAACTGTAGGTCCCATCACTCATGTATAAAAAACACAAAACACACACAACATAAGTGGTGTGAGAAACTAGGTCGTAATCTTAACTAAGGGTTGTATTAACCAATTATGTATGTACTTAAGTTTCAAATACTACTTTTATTATTATTATTTTTTTTGCTTAAAATGATAGTCACATTCATCTTTCTGCTACCTTTGATCATAGGCGAAGATCTTTGGGTATTGAGACCAAAAACCTATATGGGTATGAGTAACTCGCAAGCAACCTAACACCAATCTTAAAATGTTAACGTACAAATAGAGCCATTTTTAATCTGCATTTACTGACTTATAAATGTTATCTGTCATCGTAGTGTAGCAGGTAGTGTGTTGACTTATTATACGTGAGGACACGGTTCAAACCCCAGGTCAGACATCACCAACATAACGAAATGTATGAAAAATATTTCTTCAACGACTTCCTCTCAGCAGGTTTCTAGCAAGAACCTTGAGAGTATGATCTACTCTTTACCATGAAAAGTTTCTCAAAAATCTGGCGTTTGAAATCGACTTCAAACTGTAGGCCCCGCCAGTTTTGGCTAAAATTAACACACACCACATATGTGGTGGGGAAGCTTTGTCGTTATTCTGACTGAGGGATTGTAATCACAAACTGTGTAAGTATGTATGTTTGCATCTGTTTAAATAAAGGAAATTCTACCAATGAAATACAATGTTCGCTGGAATCAGCATTTTTTTAAGTGTCCCAGGAAGCATTGAAGTGCCTTGGTTGCTTAAGGTGGTGGAAAAAACACTTCACTCTATTTGATCTTCTTGCAATTTACAACATTTATGTATATTCAACCGGAAGTTGACGTAGTCTAGGTGGCTAGTGTGTTGGCTTATTAGACATGAGCTCAAAACCACAGGTCAGACATCACCACCAATATGAAAAAAATATTTCTTCAGCACCTACCTCTCAGTAGATTTCTGGGAAAAACTTAGAGAAAAATAAAATTGACATGAAAAGTTTCGCAAAAATTTATCGTTCCGAGTCGGCTTTAAGCTGTATGCCCCATCACTTATTGATAACATAAGTGGTGTGAGAAACTACCTCGTAATCCTGACTGAGGCGTTGTAATGACCAATTATTTATTTATGTATGTAACATCGAAGAGCATCCAGAAGTTTTCAGGCTGTACAAGAGAACGGATGGTCGCAGTGGTATGACACTTTATTACGCCTAAAATAACAGTAATAATGCCGTCTGTTTTTATTTTTACGTGGATATTGCCTATTGAAACACAAAAATTCTAGCGATAAATTCCATTTGGATACCAAAACTGCAAGACATAATATTGACATCCTATTTTTTCTCACTTGGGCTATGTAATAAACTCAAATGAATTAAATAATTAAATTACTTGACAAAATGTAACTGAAAATTTCTTAGAAAGAGCCGCAATAATACTGAAATGTTGTAGAAAAATTCGTAGAAAAAAAAATTGCCAAAGCCAAACCAATTTGAACGCGATGGATTTAATATGATTAAATCAGGATTAAATATCATTTACACTTCATACATGGATGACTCTATAATAACACTATGCGAGAAAATAAAAACATTAATGCCATAGTGTAAGTTGTTAGTTATGTTGAGTAGAACCCAAAAATATTTTTTTTTATATTTCTTGAACCCTCCAAAATTGTTTTGTTTGACGAAAACTGTTTTTTTAGGCTTTACGCACAAATTTATTGATTACAGAAATATTTCTGAACTGATGTCCAAAATTTGAACCTTATTAGAAAGGAGAGGGATGGGCCTTTAAAACGATGTAAATATATATATTATTTGATTAATATACTATGAGGTTTGATGAGATAAACTTGACAAATGCGAATTTTTTTAATTTTTTTAAGTTTGTTCGTTCATATTAGCAAACTTTAATTAAAAAATATGAAATAAGTGAAGACATTCTGAAAGTGCATTATCTTGTGAAGAGATTGAGACTTCGTTTGATCAAATCGGAGAAAACTTACCGTAGTTATTATCTAAAGAGTTTAACAGCCGAGTTATATTTTTCATATTGTATATATTTTTTCAAATGAACTTTTAGTTTAAAAATTGTTAATCCAAAAATGTGTCAATTTCACGTTTGAGCGACTACCAGAAGTTGGCCAATGTTTGCGCAAAGAGAAATAATAATATTTGAAAAAAACACAAACATTAGCTGGTAGGCGTGCAAACATGAAATTGACACATTTTGCGATAATCAATCAAGATCCATCAAAACTTTTGAAAATTTTTAAACTGAAAGTTCATTTGATAAGATGACATACTATATAAAAAAATATAACATGACTGTTATACTATTTAAATAATAACTACGGTAAATTTTGTCCGATTTGATCAAACGAATTGTCAATCTCTTCACAAGAAAATGCACTTTCAGAATGTCATCACTTATTTTATATTTTTTAATTAAATTTTGCAATTAAGAATAGCTAAACTGTAAAAATTAGAAAAATATCATATTTACCAAGTTTACCCGGTCAAAACTCATAACATGTAAGCTTGAACCATATGTTTGTGTATACCATTTTAAAGGCTCATCTGTTCCCTTTTCGAAAAACTTTGAATTTTAGAAATAGGTTAAAAAAAATTTGGGTAATCAATAATATTGTGTAAAAAGATAAAAAATACCGTTTTCGCCAAATAAAACAAGTTTGGAGGGTTCGAGAAATATAAAAAAAATATTTTTAACTTCCACTCAACAAAACTCATAATTGACACTATGTTATTTTTATTTTGTCGCATAGTGTAATTAGTATATAAATTGATAAATTTCTTAAAACATACATCACACCCATAGAAGCTTCTTTCCCATCTACATTTTGCATCTTTTAAGGTGTTGCAAACTTTCTTATTCTTTTGAATAATTTGTTTTTTTATTCTGTTACTCATGCTGTTTTATTTCCTTTGAATATGATGATTTATTTTTCATAAATTCCAAAAATGTTCACCTGTGCTGATTGTGTTGCCACCATACAATGTTGCAACAAAAATTGTCTTCGTTGCAGCACAAACAACTTAATTTGTATGACTTTTTGATCCTCAAACATGACATCCTGCTGTTTGTCTTGTATGTTGACGATAATGCTGATGATGTTTTTTTGCTTTTTTTCGGATTTTCTTTCGCTACAGTCTGTAAATTTTCTGTTGACGACAAATGAATTAATTTGCACAGACATGTTCCAAATATGTTGCTGCTATGGCAGCAGCAGCAGCAATAAGAAAATATTTAAACATTTAATTTATATGCGATATTTATTATATTTTTTGTTACTTCTTTCTTTTGTAGGCTTTCAATATTTATTTTACTATTGAAGTATCAAAGAAGCACAAAAAAACAATTTGAAGCAAACAAACTGACAATAAATATATGCTTGCTGGCAACACATAGCTACAGCATGCTTTCACTTCATGACTAGACTTAAGGATCTCTAGTAATTTTTATTTTAAAATGCGTATGAGGAATGACAAGATTGCGATTTACGATTTTCAATTGAAGTTGCTGCTTAACTTTTTATAATTTTTTTTATTTTACCGTTGGTGCAGTTGCTGTTATAATGTTGCAAGTGATGTATACATGATGAATATGAACAATTTAATGCCTTATGTAATATACATACATTAGATGAGTTCACTTTAATTCATCACTTATTGAAATTGCTGAAAGTATAATTCCTTTATAGAACGTGAATACCCTTAATAATGGCATTTTTTCCCCTTAACACGGTAAGCAACAAATAAACAAATCCATCCTAAAAGCATAACCACTTTATATTGTAAATAATTTTCATTTTCATGCAATAATTTGATCAAATTGTCATAATTTTTTTTCATTTTTTCTTTTCTTGATTCATGATTTATTAGAGCTGGAGATTAGAAAGACATGGCAACCGACAAGATGAATAGATTTTTTTTCTACTTATTTTCATATATTTCTTGACTCACTCTGTGTTGCGGGTATTGCCAATAATTTCCAACCAACAAAAACAAATTTAAAGCCAAAGAAAAAAGAGAAAAAAATTAAATAAAATTTTATTTAATAAAATGAGAAAAAATGCTAAAATAAGCGATTTGTATACAAAAAAAAATATGCACTATTTTCACTAACTATGATTTTTTTCCTACACACGCTTTTTGAATATTAAAAAACAAAAAATAAAAAATTACGCCGGCAAATAAGTCAAACCGATTGTAATCACTGTTATAATAAAATTAAATTGAAGTATTTAATTGAAATAATCAGATTTTATTTTAAAAGTTATTGCGGATATTCATTACGTGCTATTGTTTTAGATAGTGGATGGAAACCCTACTATCAATACCACACCACCCATCTGGCATGCGGTATATTAAGTGTTTTGGCTGTTGGCTACATAGTCTAGTGACCTATTATCATATATAAAACCAATTGTATCAATATTTTTTATAATACAGCCTTGAAATATTAACTTTCCCTGTGATAACAGTTTGCAGTGTACCTGTAGTTCTAGTTTGCGAAAAAAAACATTGAATTTAAGCCCTATGACCAGTGTTGAAAAATTCAGTACTTTAGTACTTTTTTCAGTACTTTTCTATTTCAAAAATACGACGCTTTCAGTACTTTTTATTATTAAATATTATATATCTTGCGCTTTTCACCTATTAATGGGTTAGCAACATGTTCAACGTAATGCTAAAGGTAGAATTAGTCTTTAGCCCCAATTAGCCAAACATCCTTGGAACGTGCGTTCGTTTCTAGAATGCGAAAAGCAATAAGAACGCTTGCTGAACCGTAATGTAACTTCGGTAAGCATTTAATTTCCTCCTCTAATGCTGAAAACAAACGTATGTTCAATTACGTTTAGCCGACGTTTGACAAAACGGGGTTTTACGTTTTGTTACATTCCGAATCAGCTGCTTTTGTTTTGTATGTGAGAAACACGTATAAGTCGTTAGTTTTTCTGTTCCGTTCCGTGCGCCTATTAAATATAAATAAGTAAATAGTCTAGTATATAGTGTGTTGGCTTGCTAGAACTGAGACCACGGTTCAAACCCAATGGTAGACATCCCCAACAAAACGAAATATGAAAAAATACAAAAACTCTGAGAGTCAATAAAATTAACATGAAAAAGTTTCCCAAAAACTGTCGTTCGGTGTTTATAAAATTAACTTACACAACATAAGTGGTGTGAAAAGCTAGGAAATAAGCCTGATTGAAGGGTTGTAATGTATGTATTTTTTTACAAAAGTACCATTTGATGCAAAAAAGTACTCGCTCAGTTAAATTTCAGTACCATTTCAAAATTTCGATTTTGCAACTTTGCCTATGACTATAAGAACTAGGTCAGAGAATTAACCGAATTTAATCGTCAATATTTCTTTGGCTTTCTATAACTGTTGTATAAGAGTAAGAAATCCGTAAGGACTATGCTATCTTTTAGTCCACTTTCTGTTGTCTAAGCCAAGAAATTTTCTAAAAGTACTAAAAACATAACATTTTGGAAAAAATATTTTCTCTATTACCACTTTATTGTATTGAAACGCTTCTGCCTGCTGTCTTCAATTTCTTTCAAGCTTCCAGTGGTTTCCACGGTAGGTCATTTTCCCTACAATCTATGAGATCAGTATCTGCTCCAAGTTTCTGGAGAATATATCAGAATACAACATTACAAACGCTTTCATATAGACTATGAAGCTTTTATAATGCTGTGAATCACTTCTTATTGAAAGTGCTGAATAGCGATGTTCTTATTGCTTGGGAATGTACCAACATAATTGTGTACGATATGTCCATAGAAGTTTCAACATTTGGTTGAATAGGTTAGAAGTTTATTTTCGACAGTAAGTTTTTATTTTTTTTTTTATTTGTCACTTTAACCATAATTCTACAATTTATATTTTTATGAGTTCGTTCCAGCGCAAGGCTCATGCTTAGATGTTTGGTTATGTTGGAGTATGATACCTGGTATATCGATGTTCTTGGTTGCAAAGTCCGCGTGTACTGGCTTTTATAAATTTTGCTTTGTAAGCGACTTCATACACATTTTAGTCCTATGCTTGCTATAATGTCGCCATAGTCTAGTAGGTAGTGTGTTAGTTTATTAAACGTAAGGCCACGGTTCAAACCCCACGTCAGACATCAAAACGAAATACGAAAAAATATTTCTTCGACGACTTCTTCTCAGCAGATTTCTGGCAAAAACTCTGAGAGTAAATAAAATTGCCATGAAGAGTTTCTCAAAAATCGGTCGTTTGGAGTCGACTTTAAACCGTAGGTCCCGCCACTCACGTATAAAATTAACGCACACAACATAAGTGGTGTGAGAAACTAGGACGTTGTACAATGGGTCAATTCGACCTCCGGGTACTGTACTTGTCTTAATTGACAAATACACGTCCTCTAACCTAACCTAACCTATCCAGTCAATCAAATCTTGAAGTACTAGAAGCTAACACGGCCAGATTTATTAGAGGTAAAAAACACTGATATGTGAAAGAATCGTGTAATTCGTAACTGCGTCGAAATTATGTCAAAAATTAAATTGAAAAAATTATGAAACCGTCCATCAGATTAAAAAAATTAATTCCAGTAGTAATTCTGCCTTGTATGATCACTCTAAGCTCTCAAGTTCTTGACAAACACTGTGTATTTATGTGGATCTGTGGATATTTAAAACTGAGATATTTTTTTAGGACTTTTATTTTTGCATTGATAGTTTAAAATCTGTACTGTTGGTGATAACATATGGTATACACTTAAGTGGTCCGTTGGGTTGAATTGTTTCTTGGACTTACTTTTTATTGCAACCGATTTCTTTTAATATTTGAGCTACCAAAGGATGGATTTAACTTCTTGTGGTGTTATCTCCTACTCTTGCTAAACACGTTGTTATAATTTCACAGAAGAGTTAAAAAATTTTTTTTTTCAGGTCTACTCGAATTTGTCAATATTAGTGTAGTTCCTGCACCATAATAAAGTTGTTGTTATTTTTATTTTCGTCGGTATTCTATCCACAGCTTTTTATTATATTTGCGTGGGATCTTATATAACAGCCTCACATGGGAAACGCTTCTAATTGCAATACTTTTGTGAGCACCTTCATGGGTGATATTAAGTAAAATAGAAGTAGTCTCGGTACTTTTTAGAATGTCTGTGTTTGGACTTTGCTGCTCTTGCTTTGAGACTGCTTTTTAATGACGAAAAGGTGTTTTTTATTGTAAACTCAGCATCCGCTGGGTAGTAACCCCATAGAAATCTCAGTTTAATCCTTAAATCGTTTAAGATTTCCGTCGAACTTGTTGTTTCGTCGAATTACAATAAAATTGTCGGTTCTTAATTAACTCCTGCTGTAGTTGTCCTAGTCTAGTAGGTAGTGTATTGGCTTATTAGATGTGAGGCCACGGTTCAGACCTCAGGTCTCCAGCAAAATAAAATATGAAAAAATATTACTTCGGCGATTGCCTCTCAGCAGATTTCTGGCAAAAACTCTGAGAGTAAATAAAAAACTTTAATTTGTAAAACCCACCCCTCATGTATAAAATTTAACACACACAGCATAAGTGAAGTAAGAAGCTAGGTCGTAATCCTGACAGAAATCGCCGTAGTCTAGTAGGTAGTGTGTTGGCTTATTAGACTTAAAGCCAGGGTTCGAGCCCCAGGCCATACCACAAAACAACATACAAAAAGTATTTCTACGGCGACTTCCTCTCAGCAGATTTCTGGCAAAAACTCTGAGAGTAAATAAAATTGCCATGAAAAAGTTTCTCAAAAATCTGTCGTTCGGAGTCGACTTTAAACTGTAGGTCCCATCACTCATGTATAAAATTAACACACACAACATAAGTAGTGTGAGAAACTAGGTTGTAATCCTGACTGAAGGGACCAATTATGTATGTGTGTATGTAATTACGTATGTGTGGATGTTGTTAAACTGATGCAAAATGAACTTATTCGAGTTGGGTATATAAAAAATCGGTCAAGGATTGCGCAAATAAAAACAAGTTAATAATGCTACATATTTAGTTTTAATATTTCAAACGTAGGGTACTGCAACCATTTTGCAATTTCGTACAATAAATGTGGTTTTTTACTACAAAATTGATTTTTTGTCTTCAGACACGTACTCCAGATTATAAATGTCCATTACAAAGTATCTCTGTACGTAATTTTTAATTTTTTTTTAGTTTTCCTAAGATTTTTAATCGTTTGTTGAAATAACTTAAAAAAAAAATATTGCAATTTCGTTATTGTTTTGTGGCTTAATGTGTATTTAATTTTTAAGATTTCTTTTTTTGTTGTCTTCCATTGCTAAACGTTCAATTTACTTTGGCTCGATTTATTAGGCCGGTCGTTTTACGCGTAGACACATGGACGCCAAGAGACGATATGAAATGAAATAAAAAAAAATTTTTTAAAAACAATAACTAAACACTCATATTGAACACAATTAATTAAAATTAAAATATGCTTAAAGTCTGACAGTAATTTAATGCAGGTGTTTTAAAAGCAATTATTATTGTTGAAATTTTTTTTCGATTTTTATTTGTTTTTGTTTTTTGCTTATTTTGCTATTTTTCGTTTCAATAATTTTCTTGTTGAGTTCAAACAATATCAGGCCTTAAATCAAATTTGTAATTTAAACGTTTTATTTTATTTTTTTATTTTTTTCATTATAAAAAACAAAAAATACAACAACAAACACAAAAAAAAATTAAATTAAAAACATACAACAGTCTGGCAGATGAAAGAAGGCTTTATGAAGTGCATATGATTTGAAGTTTTTAAATGCGTACACTTGAAGAAAACCTAATAATTTTAGTTTCACAAAAACCAGAAATTATATGCCAACAATGACCGGTTTTAACATACACAATATACTTCGTGAGTGAGTCAAAAAGTCTGTGATTTCTTTTATTTAACGCAGGTTTTTAGATAAAAATCATTCAATTTTTCAACCGAGTCTCTTTTATATAACGGTGCCCTAATTTGTTACATTCTTACGCTTTAAGCCGGACTGGAAATAGCAATTATGGCAAGCCATGCACTCTAAAATTGTTCACAATTATTTACTTTGTCGTTCAGTGAGTTCAAGAATCTACATGGAACGACCACTGCTTGCTTTTAAAACGCATTGTTCGTAGAAACTCAATCCAGTGATCCAAACATAGTAGAGACCCCACTAAACTATGATTAAATTTTGAGCGTAAACGCTTTTCGAAGTCGCCGTAGTCTAGTAGGCAGTGTGTTGGCTTATTAGACGAAAGGCCACAGTTCAAACCGCAGGTCAGACATCAAAACGAAAATATGAAAAAAAAATTCTTCTTCGGTGACTTCCTCTCAGCAGATTTCTGGCAAAAGCTCTGAGAGTAAATAAAATTGCCATAAAAAGTTTCTCAAAAATCTGTCGTTCGGAGTCGACTTTAAGCTGTAGGTCCCGCTACTCATGTATAAAATTAACACACACAACATAAGCAGTATGAGAAACTAGGTCCATAATCCTGACTGAAGGGTTGTAATCACCAATTATGTATGTAAGCGCTTTTCGACCCGAAGAATCGATCCAGATGTATAGGGTGGACCATTTAAAAGTTTAAATTTAACAATGCAAAAAATAAAAACGTTTTAAAATTAAGCCAAATTAATTTTTTTGTTGTAAAGTACAATTCTTCCGGTTAGAACTGGAATATTATTTCATTAATATGGCTGCCGCATGCAGGTCTCACACTATCTCATTCGACCAATTTTCGTGTACTTCTTTATGTGTATGGGGTCGTATTTCGGCAATGGCATCACAAATATTGACCTTTAAATTCTCAATTGTCTCTGGTTTGCCGGCGACCGTAATGGTTGCGACATCCTCATTTTCAAAGAAATATGGACCAATGATGCCTCTGCTCCACAAGCCTCACCAAACAGTCGCTCGTAAGAGGTGCATTGGTATCAGTATTGCCAAATGCGAAGTAACTGATGATTGAAATTTAAACCGATAGATGGCCCATCCGATATCTTGTGATGACCGTGCAAGCCCCTAGCATTTTTGCAATGGAAAATACAATTTAAATGTGCAAGTTATCAGCGTGCTTTACCAAAAGACGTTTGCATTTTTCCACCGATTTTTATTTTTTTTTTTTGGTTTCAAATCTGTAGTCAAAAACTGGGTGCTATTTGAAAGCACCAAGTCCCAAATCTTTTTCGATAATTTATGGACTTTTGAGAGAAATTCATTGAATTTTCGGTTTAACAGTTCTAACTGAGGGTGTGCAGCTCGGCCGATGGGTGTCTTTCACGTTCGTAGTTTCTTCAAATAGTTTAAAAATATTCCATTACATACATACTTACATAATTGGTCATTACAACACTTTAGAGGATTACGACCTAACTTCTGGCATCACTTATGCTGTGTGTGTTATTTATACATATGAGTGGCGGGCTACAGTTTAAAGCCGATTTTTGAGAAACTTTACACGGCAATTTGATTACTCTCAGAGTTTTTGCCACAAATCTGTTGAAAGGAAGCCTACGAGGAAATATTTTTTTCATATTACGTTTTGGAGTTCAAACCCTGGCCTCACATCTAATAACTCAACACACTATCTACTAGACTACGGCAACTACAGCGACTTCTTCCATCAACTACTTTTATTAGCCAATTACACTATGCGATGAAAATGAAAAACACCCAGCTAATAACATAGTATCAGTTGTGAGTTTTGTTGAGTAGAACTCAAAAATATTTTTTTTATATTTCTTGAACCCTTCAAACTTGTTTTATTGAATAAAAACTGTTTTCTTGGACTTTACGCACAAATTTATTGATTACACAAATATTTCATTTCTAAACCGATGTCCAAAATTTAAACCCTATTAGAAAGGAGAGGGATAGGTCTTTAAAACGATATAAGTACATGTATTATTTGACTTAATATGCTAAGAGGTTTGATGAGGTAAACTTGACAAATGCAAATTTTTTTCATATTTTTTCAAGTTTGTCCGTTCATAGTAGCAAACTTTAATCAAAAAATATGAAATAAGTGATGACATTCTGAAAGGGCATTATCTTGTGAAGAGATTGACACTTCGTTTGATCAAATCGGAGAAAACTTACCGTAGTTATTTTCTAAAGAGTTTAACAGTCGAGTTATATTTTTTTATATATATTTTTTTTCAAATGAACTTTTAGATCAAAAATTGTTAATCGAAAAATGTGTCAATTTCACGTTTGAGCAACCACCGGAAGTTGGCCAATGTTTGCGCAAAGAGAAATAATAATATTTGCAAAAAACACAAATATTAGCCGACTTGTGGTAGGCGTGTAAACGTAAAATTGACACATTTTGCGATAATCGATCAAGATCCATTAAAGCTTTTGAAAATTTTTAAACTGAAAGTTCATTTGATAAGATGACGTATATAAAAATATGTTATACTATTTAAATAATAACTATGATAATTTTTGTCCGATTTAATCAAACGAATTGTCAATCTCTTCACAAGATAATGCCCTTTCAGAATATTATCACTTATTTTATATTTTTTAATTAAATTTTGCAATTAAGAATATCTGAACTTGAAAAAATTAGAAACAAATTATATTTTCCAAGTTCACCCGATCAAAACTCATAATATGTAAGTTTGAACCATATGTTTATGTACACCATTTTAAAGGCTAATCTGTCCTCTTTTCAAAAAACTTTGGATTTTGAAAATAGGTTAATAAATATTTGGGTAATCAATAATTCCATGTGAAAAGATCAAAAATACGGTTTTTGTCAAATAAAACAAGTTTGGAGGATTCGAGAAATATAAAAAAAAATATTTTTGGGTTCTAATCAACAAAACTCACAACCTACACTATGTCATTAGCTGGGTGTATTTTGACTGTCGCAACGTATTATTATAATTATATTATAACCAGATGATGTTACCTTTGCAATTTGGTAGAACAGCATAAATCGGTTGAAAAAAACTACTAAAACTACTGGTGAAACGTTGATGTACGTTTTGAAATTCTTTGCTGTAATTCTCTTCCACATGCAATGAATGAAGATTTGATTTATAATCCACGTAAACTTTAACCCTGGATAGCAATAGTCATTCAAAAACATATATTTTTGTTTTAATACAGAGGGCCTATAAGATTTTCAAGGTTTTTTGACTCCTATCATAATACAAAATCTAATGATTTCTTGAAGTGCATGGCTATGTGTTCATTTTTTTCTATTAATTTTGAATTTTATTTTCATATTCAAATGAAATTTAATGACCGAAAACTTTTTAGTCACAGCCCAAATAGAATCTCATATTACCGAAAATGTTTACAAATTTATTTTAAAAAAAATCATTCGTTTTTCCATCCTTTTTAATGCTTGATGTTGGGGACTGATTTTTTGCGCCAAACACTTGAGCATATAGGCTCGCTGGCATAGGAAATATTAGATTTTTTTTCTACCCTAAAGCAGTATTTTTTTTAGTTGTATTTGTTACTGAGGCAGATAACTGTTATTTTTGCTTAAGAGTTCATTCAGTGCATGTCTATGTTTTGATAACTGTATGGTCTGGCTATGTGGCGTATTGTTTTGTTAGTGGATTTAAGTTAAAATCCACAAAACATTTCCAGCACAGGTAGCGGCTGGTAACGACACTAATAATGTTTTAAAGGCTGAGGCAATGGTTTGAATTTTTATTGCCAGTATTTGTTTTCAATTTCATCTTTTTCGTTTGTTTTGGTATGTGCACCTGCATCTTATAGATTTTTAATATTTTTGTTTTTGTTTTATTTTTTTTTTTTTGTTATTTTTTTGTAGCATTTTTGTCCGTGTCGTTTAGTGTTGTTCGTATGAAACCGAACACGCGCACCAAAGAGGCGTTTTTATACGCTGCTGTTGAAATGTTTCTGTTTATAAGAGCAATGCAAAGTTCGTTAGTTGTTGGCTAAACTAAGGCAGTAGCCGTTAAATTATTTGCTTTTTTATTTGTTTGTTTGTTTGTTTGTTGGTGCAGTTCAGTTATGAAAAAGGAAGTCAGCTTGAAATATAGTTTCGGTATATTTTGTTTTTTTATTTCTTCTTGAGATTTTTAGTTTTTTCTCCTCTGTTCTCCTTTTTTTCTGTGTGATAAACAGTTTAAATACATTAACACGAGATTATGCGGCCTTAGGCTGGATATCAAAGAAAAGGAAGTTTGTGAAGTAACTCAAGATTTAAGGCAATAAAAATATTATTTAACGAAATCCCATAAAATTCATTCAATCCAATAAATTAAATTGTAAAAAAAATTTCTTTATGCTTAAAAATAATTGTCACTTTCAATTTTTATAATCAGCATCCGTTGCTTTGTCTCATGATGCCTTAAACTAAATGTTTAATTAAAAACAAGAGTTTTTTAAATACTGTTAAATGCTATTGCTTAACATTATTTTTTATTTAAATTTCATCTTTATATATAAATATCATATTGATTGTCAGAATCAATAAGAAATTTGTTTCATTTAAAAGCAAATTGAATATCATGTTACTTAAATGCCGTGGGTGATTATTGCACTACAAATCTAAACAGCCATTATTTATAATAGAAAAACATGATTCTGACAGTGGAAAACATGTCTGTTAGTTTCAAAATGGCTATGTTTTTAAAGTAAAATTTATAACATGTTGCTGTCAATTACCATTACGATGGTTTAACGAAGTCGCCGTAGTCTAGGAGGAAGTGTGTTGGCTTATTAGACGTGAGGCCATGGTTCAAACCCCAGGTCAGACATCTCGATCAAATCGAAATATGAAAAATATTACTTCGGCGTCTTCCTCTAAGCGATTACTGTAATAAACACTGAAAGTAAATAAAATTAACAGGAAAAGTTTCTCAAAAATCTGTCATTTGGAGTCGACTTTATACTGTAGGGCCCATCACTCATGTATAAAATTAATACACCCAACATAAGTGGCGTGAGTAGCTAGGTTGTATGCCTTACAGAAGGGTTGTAATGATCAATTACGTATGTATGTATGTATGTATTCCTTTTTGTACTGTCTGAATCGCTTGCAATAAAACTTCACAAATTTTTGCATTTTTTTAATAAGGAAATTACTCTTGGTGTTTACGATCTTTATAACGCCTACTGTTGGTCGGCAGCCTTTTACAGGTTTTTGTTTAAATTTATACGTTTGTATTGATATGTAACGATATTTTATTGAAGCCAATGGCGGTTAGTAAGCCATGTTACGGTAAGTTATGTTACGGAGCTGCTACTAAAAAATGCTTTTAATATAGGACAGATTTAAAGCTAGAATGCAAACAATTTTCCTCAATGACCATTCCTCAATGACCATATTTTTGACTGGCACCAATTGTACTTTCCGAAAGCTCCAGAAACTAAAATGTTTGCGTTTGGTGTCTACCGAAGACTTTGATTTAAAACTGAAAGACTTATGCCAGTCGGAATTCTAGAAATTCGGAGTCAGTATTGCTATCAAAAGATCTATTATATAAATATTCCAGAATTATAACTCCTCTCATTATCAACATAGGCCCATTCACGAGAACTCAATTGATTTACTTAATAACAGCCTCATTAACTGATAACAATTTTCGATACCTCAATTTTATATTCAGTATCGTATCCAGTATCCGTATGGGTCATAGATATTTTAGATTTTAAACATGTAAAGCTCGTCGCCGATCATTATCGCGTAGCTTTTTTAAAATTCTTCAGGGACTATTAACTTATCCGTCATTTTGGTTGTTGCTAGTTAAGTATAGAAAATACGTTTCTTCCCTAGAATAGAGCCGGTTTTATTATAAAGGCTTAATGTCACAGTTTGGATTTACTGCTCTTTTGACGCAATAAGGAGCAATTGCCGCATTAGTGGTCCAGAATTATGTATTCATGTTCCAGTTTAGCTTGCTGCGTAATGTGATTTCCAGATATTTGGTGCTATTGGAGAGAGTAAGAGCTACTACGGTTATATTTGCTTATTTGATTAGTAATTACAACCCTTTAATCACATCTCTCACGTTGTGTATATAATATGTATCCACAAATGGCGCGACCTACAGGTTAACGTCAACCCTGAACGACAGATTTGAGCTTTTGCCAGAAGAATGCTGAGGGAGTTTCTGAAAGATATATTGACGTTAACCTGTAGGTCGCGCCATTTGTGGATACATATTATATACACAACGTGAGTGATGTGATTAATTAAAGTTGTAATTACCAATCAAATAAGCAAGTATAACCGTAGTAGCTCTTACTCTCTCCAATAGCACCAAATATCTGAGAATCACATTAAATAGCAAGCTAAACTGCTATATATATATATATATATATATATATATATATATATATATATATATATATATATATATATATATATATATATATATATATATATATATCATTTCATTCATATGGCTGTCGCGGCTGGCCTCATAGTACCTCATTCAATCGGACCAATATGTACAGTTTTTTAAGTGTATGGTGTCGTTTCTCGGCAATGACATCACGAATGCTAGTCTTTAATTGCTCAATTGTCTCTAGTTTTTCGGCATAATACATTTCTATAACAGCGCCCCACAGAAAATAGTCTAACGGTGTCTAATCGGAGTTTCTTAGCGGCCAATTGACATCACCATTTCGGCTAATTAAACGGCCATCAATTGTTTGACGCAAAAAATTCCGTAAAGAGCGGGTACAAAAATATTAGTTGTCATGGTACGATAGGTGTCTCTATCGGCCGTTATGGTTGTGCCGTGTTTATTTTCAAAGAAATATGGGCCAATAATGCCTCTGCTCCACATAATGGCAAAATCGACATCAGCGTGAAGTTTCTCGTTGGTCCATCTAGCGAAGCGAAAACGAAGCGGATGATCATGCGGGTTCTACTCTTGAATCAACTGAACTTTGCCAGGCGACATATCGAGATATTGTTGCAAAATGACATGTAAACCCGTAAAATGTTCAATTCTTGAGAACGATAACGATATAAGCCACAGTTTCGATAGTTTCACGAACTTTAGCACTAAACTTGCATATACCGGGCACTGTTGGTCATTCTTTGCGATCAAATTTTGTACGACATTTTCGTGAAATTTCCGACCAATTGTCTTTGTTTTGGAAATAAATTTCCAATAAATCCCAACGTTACTTAAGCATTCAGTCAATTCATTGCATTCAGTTGAGATAATATACTGAGTTTTGTAACAGTAAAAATGACATAAGCATTGCCAGATTCGACATAATCGATGGCTCAAATTTAAACCGTTAGATGACCCACCCGATATTTTCTTAATATCTAATTTAATAAGCCAAAAAACTACCTACTAGGCTAGCTACCTCACTCGTTGTTACTAGATTTAAGAAATTTAGCGATTAGTGAATAGTGCTATCTCTGTTTCATTCTTTCGATAGTAATCTTAGTATAGATTCCAGAATTTTTGAAATTAATTTTGCACCTACATATGCCCGTACTTACTACTACCATATCATCTGCACAGGCGTTAGTCTGTAGATGTTTGTACCTAAAATCAGCAAATGGAAAAATTTTGTCGGTTCTCGAAAGGAATAATTTTTTGCAGAATTTTTACCACAATGTACTAGTCGCCGTAGTCTAGTATATAGATGTTTAGTTTATTAGGCGTAAAGCCAAAACAAAATATGAATAAATATTGCCTCTAAGCAAATTTCTGGCGGAAATTCTGAGGGTAAATAAAATTGCCATGAAAAAATTTCTCAAAAACTTGTAGTTCTGAGACGACTTTAAACAGTATTTCCCACCACTCGACTATAAAATTAGCGCACACAACGTAAGTGGTGTGAGAAGGTAAGTTGTAATCCGGACTGAGTGGTTGTAGTGATCAATCATGTATGTATGTATGTATGTATGTATGTAAGTATGAATGTATGTATGTATGAATGTAAGTATGTATGTATGTATGTATGAATGTATGTATGAAAGACAAACACTATCTCGCTGGTAAAGAATAATTAAAATATGCAGCGCTATAAATGTAAGTTAAATAATGTTTTGCGCTACTGTTTAATGTATATTTCCAAGAGAATATGAATATCTATAAGTATTGTGATAAATTTAAAAGTCACATCTATACCGGCAGTCATTTACGGTATCTTTACAAAAGAACACCTGCATATTAAGCTTCTTAATTAAAAAAAAACTGCCCGATGGCAGCGGTATCATTGTATAAATTTTAATTACCAAAATATCAGTTAAATGAGAAAAAAGTTCAAGCAATAGTTCATGAATCTATAGATTGTGGTAATAAAAAGCAATAAATTTCATGCAACTCAACAGTTAAATTTTAAACATGCATACACATACACATACAAGAGTATAATCTATAATTTAACTAAATATACTTTAAACGATATTCTTTAAAAACGATAAACTGAGAAAACTATAATGAGCTGTTAGAATGTTCATTATTGGAGATATTATTGCCCTGAAGCTGCAATAAAAGAAAGGTTAGTTAGAATTACCATAATAAGTTACAACGAATGAGTGAATGCCTGGTAAATACATACACATACATACATGTGGATATAGCAAGAGTATTAGATTTTAAAAATCAATAAAAACTCTTTTTTGTTTTTTGTTCTTAATGATGATGGGTTTTGAGAGATTTAAACAAAGAACACTCAAGGAAATTATGGTTACAGTAAAGGCTCATTAAAAGGAGAAAAAAATAATTTTTTTTTAATTTTTTTAACCATTTTCCACAAGAAATCTGTTATAATTTGCAAATTCTAATGGAGGATTTTAAAGCTTTTACTGTGTTCTAATCTTTTGCTTGCATAAAGTTTGTTTTCTAAGTCTTTTGTTTACATGAAAATATGCAGCTCTTGTCTTAGATTAAAAACAACCTCTAGCATTTAGCATTTGTGCACACATTTGCAACATTGTTTAGGCAACTTCGACTTCAGACTTCGACTACTTTTTTCTTTCCTTGTGTTGTTGAAAGCCAACAAATATATTTCGTTACACAAGTAATGCATTAGCTTGCTAGCTTGTAAGTAACTTATAAAAGATAAAAAGCTTAAAAATAAATACATTTAGTTGTTTTAAAGTTTTGCTGTATGTAGTAATTACAAACTATGCAAGGAGTTCTAAGCATTATTATTTCTTTGGATAGATTTTTGAAAAGTTACGCTATTGAACGCCCTAATAGCAACACGTTTTGAGAACATAAAAATCAAGCAGACGGGAATAACTCCCCCTGCAAACAGAAATTGAAAACATTTCGTATGAATATTGCATTTCATAGTTTGTGATATTCGTGCAACTATTTATATGTGGCAAAATATAATTCTATGTTACCATTGCAACATGCTGAGACTTCTACATATAAACTCTATACTGTTTATCCTCAACACTATCATCATCTTGTTTTAAGGCCCAGTAATTCTGTCTTCTTATTAAAATATGCCCCCTTTGTTGCAACAACATCATCATCATCATCATAGTAATACTCATCATTATAAAAATGTTGCAAGTGTGTATTGTATGGTAGAGTATTGTGGGTATATTCGTTATACTCTCTTACTCATCTGCTTACATGTTTCATGTTTAATCATTTACAAGATCAGCACACATGTAAGCACTTTTCGTGTAGATTGCTTAAGTTACCATCAACCACTCCTCTTACTTACGCTGTCCCCCCGCTTTATAAGCTCCAGCATATACTGCAATTTGCGTTTTATTCCAATCCCGTTGCGTTTTCAGTACTGTTTGCGGATTATTTTTAATGCTTGTAAAACGTCAACTGCATGTTTAAGATGGGGTGTAACATGTATGCGGATATTCAACTGGAGACTGCACAAAAAAATACGTAGAAATGCGATCAACGGAAAACATTTATTTTGTGGTTCTTTTTTCTTTTTTTTTATTTCTTTTTTTTTTCTTTTTGGTTCGAAAGTGAAATAATTTAGTTTGTATATGGTAACGTATTAGACTTTCTAAAAATCTAGTTGAGAACATTTTTTTTTTAGAAAAATATTCTTCATTTTTTATTTTCGTTAGATATCGATCCAGATAAATTGGAAAATATTTAACGGTGTTCAGATAAGGAATGATAAGTGTGAGATAATTAAAAGTTTTTGTCAAGTGAAACTTAATAGAAAATAAAAAGAAACAAATTTTAAAATGTATGTTATGAGCAGTTATAACCAGAACATATTATTGTCGTAAAGTAACGATATAATCTGAAAAAAAAGAAAAATTGTGAAAAATATTTCACAGTGAATATAATCATTCGAATTCCATATCAAAAAGAAATCAAGCAACAAGACCTAAGTACAGAAATTTCGCAAATCAATAGAAAATTTTCGCAATTCTATTCTTAGGATTTTCAATCTTTCGATTCGGTGATGTAATTACAAATTGTGGCCTTTCTAACTAATACTATAAAACAAAATAATAAAAATGAAATACACCCAGCTTTTCTGAACCAATTTCATAAATTTAAACTTTCTGAGAAAGAGGAGAGATGGGCCTTTAAAACCGTATATGTGCATATACTCGTGTGTATATATTATTCGACTTAATACTCTATGAGGTTTGATGAAGCAAACTTGGCAAATGCGAAATTTTTTATATTTTTTAAGTTTGTCCATTCATAGTAGCAAACTTCAATTAAAAAATATGAAATACGAGTAAGTGATCACATTCTGAAAGTGCATTATCTTGTGAAAAGATTGACACCTCGTTTGATAAAATCGTACACAAATTACCGTAGTTCTTATATAAATAGTAAAACAGTTGAGTTATATTTTTCATATATGGGGAATTTCGTGCCAAGTGACCCAATTTTTAAAATCGATGTCTACCGATTTGGATGAAATTTGCACCAAGGTTAGTACTATTGGATGGTAGGCCAGAGATTTTCAGCTCTATCAGTCAAGAACTGCCGGAGTTAGAGGTTGGATAGAAAGTTGGACATTTTGGTCATACAGGGTTTTTTTTAAATGTGTGTAACTTTTCACATATTGGTCCTAGCAAAAATTTTCCATTAGCTATTTCTTCAATCTTTCCAAAAATAATTTTTTTAATTTTTAAAAAAAAAATTATATATAATTTTTTTAAATTAATTTTTTTTTTGAATTTTTTTTCAAAATGGGCCTTTTTTATGTTCTCAAAAGAAAGCTTATACAATTCCTTTTAAGGCCTTTATAATCGCTTAATGGGATGCGAGTGAGATATCTATCAAAAAAATTATTTTTTAACTCAAGAATAATATTTTTCAATATTTGGCATAAAAACGTACTACCTAAATGATCTTAAAAAGTATTTATTTGCATTCTAAGGACATTCGGAAATTAGTTTTTTATAAACAGTGTTAAAATTTAGACGTGCGTTATTTACTAATAACTTACATAATTAATCTTCACAATGGCTTCCGCTTCCAAAAAGAAAATGTTAACTTCTTTTTGTTGTAATCCCTTAAACAAAAAGAAGCACAGATCATCAGATATGCGAAATATTTCCGACAACTTATTGAAAAAATTCCCAACGCTTTCAAAACGTTTGCTAATTTGTGGATCTTGAAAGAAAATGATGGAAAAGTTGGACACATTACCGGTTATTCCAGATGAGAACAAAATCAATTCTGAAAATGATGACAGTTCTGCAGGAGATGATGGTTGTTCTAACTTTTCAGTAGAACGTATAAGACCTAATAATGAGTGCCTCCATGACAATGGGGCAAGAGTAAGAAGTTGAATTCTTTCAGATCTACTCTGTGATGTTTTGTACTTCTTTTTTATTTGTTTAAAAACTTCTACTGCATCCTTGTGATGTTGATTTTGCCACTCATTATTAGGTCACTGCCTACTTGAATGTGGCGACTTTAATCTACACGGTTAGAAATTTTCCTATATAATCACTAAACTACATGAATACATCAGATAACAAACTATGTTGGGTACATTAACATAAGAAAAAGTTACGGCTCACCGTAGATTAGTGATTTTAGAGGTTTATAAAGCAAACTAAACAGTAAAGTGCAGCGGGCAACGTAACCATTATTTAAAAAAAAAAAATGTCATTGCTTTGGTGCTTATTTATTCGTTCTTGAAATGGCTAAGTAAAATAACTATTAAGTTACTGTTTACTTAAGATCCAAACAAAGGATGTTTAGCTTGCCAAAGCCTATTAAATTATTTGAGAAAAACTTTCTTACTTTCTTAATTGGCCATAACAACCCGATTAACTGATTTCGGCCTGCCGCAACACATCCTTCCACACGCCTTTGCTTCTTGCGCGCCTACGCCAGTTGGTAACACCAATCGGTGACAGGGCTTCCTCGATTTGGTCCTTCCAACGGATACAAGGTCGTCACCTTCGCCGACTTCCGCAGATCCCCGCATCAAATACCTGTCTGGCCGGAGCATCCACCTCCATTCGAACGACATGGCCGAGCCAACGCAGCCGCTGGGTATTAATACGCTGTACAACGTCTATGTCGTTGAGGAACTCATGCAGCTCACTGTTGGATCGGATGCGTAAATCATCGCCAACTCGAACTGGACCGAAGATCTTATGTAGGACTTTTCTCTCGAATACTCTCAAGTCTGCTGCATCAGTGCTTAATAGGGTCCATGCCTCTGCGCGATAAAGAAGCACGCATAGGATGAGCGTCTTGTAAAGTATTATTCATACGATAGAGGTCTCTGCTGCTCAATTGCCTATTGAGACTATAGTAGCACCTGTTGGCAAGAGTGATCTAGCGCTTGATCTCCAGACTGACATCATTTTTGGTGGTAACGGCGGAGCCAAGATAAATAAATTCCTTGACTGTATCAAAAGTATAGTTATCGGCCGTAATCTGAGAATCAATACCCCGCACGTCACTATTTGTCGGTAATATATACTTTGTTATGCCTTCATTTACTGCCAGACCCATCTTAGTAGACTCCCGTTTGAGAAAAACTATTTTTAGCGAAATCTTCCCTCATAGAATCCCTTTATAATTTACGCTTAAATCTTTGGGACTTTGGATAGCTAATAAACCTGCCTGCCTGTATTCAACTAATCTGCCATCAATATTGAAAAGTCTGGCATCACATTTAAATACAAAACTGGGAAAGTTACCAATTTATTTTAAACCTTTCAAACGCTTACATCGATAATCAAAAATTTTAATCATCTCTTTAGTACGTGCTAAGGCCAAGTTAAGCAAAAACAAATCCCCTATTAATCATGCAATCAGTCAGACATTCAGACGATCAACACTGGCAACTAAAACCTGGGTGGTTGCAATGATATTGCAAAAATTATTGTTTATTTGTTGTTGTTGGTTTTATTATAATTTTTCTCGTTTTCACTAATGCATACAATGTAAAAAAGAAATATTTTTTACTTTCTGTCACAATTCGCCCGGTTTTTATCAGAAAAAAGCTTTTAAAATTCATTTTGCATAGCAATCGTAAGCAATTTAATAAAATTGTAACAAAAAATAAAAATCAAACAAAAACTAGGATTTTGTTTTGCATTCAAATCAAAAAATGTTTGTTTAAATTCTAATTGAAAAACAAAAAATAAATCAACAACTGGTTTAGACCATAAATTCCGTAGTTACAGAGCCATTTAAACAGTCAGGTGCTGTGGTAGGTGTTTTTAAAATATGATGGAGGTGGTCTTACTGACTGTCTATTCTTTTTTGAAAATGAAAAAATACGCAACATTTTTTATTTTTCGTAATTAATTGAAATGCATTCAATGATATTCTCTTATTTGATTATTATTTCATGGCATTTCACTTGTTTGTCATATTAAAAGCTTTTTTGTTTTGGTTTTGTTTTGCTGTCATTAATCAATGGAATTCTTTTGTTCACAGTTGAAATATCGTAAATAAAATATTTGTTATGCTGTTTTAATTAAAATCATAATAACGCCTTAATGATGATTAAATTTGTTCAATTAATTACTAATTATGCCGTATAATTCAATGACTTTTTAATGTATTGTAGCGCAACAATGAAGTAATTTATGAATTTTAATTTATTAACCAGTTCCATTACGATAACGAGAATTATGAAATAATTAATAAGTTGGTCCATTATCATACCATAAAGTAAGATAATCTAATGTTTGACTCAAATAGTTTCTTATCGGCTAATTAAAGATGAATTATGGTTCAATAAAGCTGTTTCAGCGCTGCAATGGACAGAGTCTTGGCGAATACATTAACCGGCTTATAATAACAACTACTTTCTTATCATATATACATGTCTGTTATAATTTTTTTCTTTTTTTTTGGAATAAAAAAAATTCATAACTTGTGGTAACATCAAAAATAATCAGTAAGGATTGTCATTTTACCGTGAATAAATCAACAAACGTGCAACTCAGGCAAACTATTGATCAAACCGAATTGTCAAGTTGGGAGCGAAAAGCAGCCTGGGCAATTCAAAATCTATCAATGTAACCTGAAAAATATACTATTTGGTGAGGTGACAAATTTAAGACCGTATTTATTCAGGAACAATGAAAATCATAACGTTATAGCCATTGGCATAAGGCCCAAAATGAAGAGGTTAGATTTGGTTGACATGTGCCTGAGGTTTTGGAGTTACCCACTCTCCGCTATGATTGTAAAATTTCACTTTTTTCTTAATCGCTCAACCGTGAAATTGACACATTTACCAATAAACAATCAAGATCCATAAAAAATTCTGAAAATTTTTTAACTGAAGTTCATTCGAAAAAAATTGAATATGAAAAATAAAACACGACTGTTCTACTTTTTAAATAATAACTACTGAAATTTTCGTTTGATCTTATCAAACGAAGTGTCAATCTCTTCACAATAGAATGCACTTTAAGAATTTCCCCACTTATTTTATATTTTTTAATAAAAGTTTGGTACTATGAATGGACAAATCTGAAAAAATATAAAAAAAATTCGCATTTGCCAAGTTTACCTCATCAAACCACATAGAATATTAAGTCGAATAATATATATATGTATACCATTTTAAAGGCCCATCCCTTCCCTTTCTAAGAAAGTTTAAATTTCTGACACAAATGTTTGTGCAATCAATAAATTTGTGCGTAAAGTCAAAAACAAAAACAGTTTTTGTCAAATAAAACAAGTTTGGGGGGTTCAAGAAATATAAAAAAAAATATTTTTGACTTTTACTCAACAAAACTCACAACCTACACTATGTCTGTAGAAGGGTGTATTTAATTTTTTTTTATTTTGTTCCATCGTGTTATTCATATGTCTTTTATTGAAGATTTCTGACCTGGGGGTTGAACAAAGATGCTTTCATTTCCTTTGTAAAAGGTTGACATAAAAATTTTACTGCTCTGCTTTGCAGTCGATCACTTTATTAATAATCTGAACGGTGTCAGTTAGTATGGCGTACTATGCAACAAATATAAGTCTACTACACTGCAGTTTTTTTCAACATTTTCTAAGAAAACCAAAATTTTCGACAATAAAAATTACATCGTTTTTTGTGTTTACATTATTTAGTTCATCTATCGCCATTTGAATGTATTGAGTCTTCGTACTACTTAAACTTTTGAGAATGCCAAAGATTTTTTCATAATTATTGGTATAGTAATGAACCGCCTTAAAGTAAGACCCCCAACGAGTTATAACTGGTTAGGAAGATAGTAAAAGCCCGAAAACATTTATTTAAAGGCCATTATTACAACTTCCCGTTAAAGTTGGGCTTAGTTAAAGGTAACTTTAGCTAAAATGAACTTTAAAGTTAGGTTTAACTTCTTTCCGTTATTACAACCTACAGATAAAGTAAAGTTAACTTTTTCAAAAAGTTTACTTTAAACGCAGTGGCAATCTGTTATTGTTTTTTGTTGTTTATTGTAAATCATTTTCAATTCATGATTGCCAAGGGACTCTGATTTTATTATATATATTCTTAGGGAAATTATTACAACTTGCCGTTAAACGTGGGTTTAGTTAAAGGTACCTTTAGCTAAAGTGAACTTTAAAGTCACAATTAACTTATTTTCGTTATTACAACTTGCAGATAAAATAAAGTTAACTTTTTCAAAAATATGGCCGTGGCGGAGCAATGTCGATAACACTGTTCAAATTACACAAGTTTTATTTAAACGCAGTGGCAAAGACGGGCTCCTTTTTTCCGTTGTATTTGCTCAATTTGTTCATATTTGAAGTTGGCATATTGAAAATAATATATAATATGGCAAGTTCAAACATAAACTTAACTTTAAAAGTTACCAGTAGGATGATCCTCCATTTAGATTAACACTCACTTCTACCTTATCGCCCACTTATAATAATGAAAAACAATATATCTGCCCGTTAAAACCCTCCCTTTAGTTAACGAGAAGTTGTAATAAAGGCTCTTAAACTGTTAATTCTATATAGAGTTTTCAAAACTAATACAAGCTTTATAATAAAATAGTATTTGCTTTACGTTCTTACTTGGATCATATTTCATTTTAACGTGTGTCTCACTTTGTATGTGTTGTTGTACCAAAAATGTCCTTTCCGCAGATATTGCTTTATTTCAGGCAAAATACAAAATCGAAGTCCTCCTTCTAATGCATCGGCCTATACACACTAAAACTAATTTATCAAACATACTTGAAGCATTAAATCTTTGGTTCATATTGGTAACCGCTAATATAAATTAATGTTAAAGTAATTGATTTAGACTGGTTTTCAACTCAGTAGCAATGTGTGTTGCTTACTAAAGAAATTTAAAACAAAAAATTAAAATATGCATTTTAAGAAGCTCAAAATGGCGAAAATATGTTGTTAATCTGAGTTATCCAGAAATATGCACTAAAAAATTTAAAATAAAAAAATCCTGAAACGATAATAAATATCTTACAACAAACGTCGTATGCTGCATACGAAAAAAACATGCAATTTAATATTTTTGTTTTCCCGAGTTATAATATAAATTTATTCAAACCTTTGGTCATTGTTATCCTTAATCCTTTTAAATTTTCTGACTACATATGGGTGCATAAGAAAAAATCTCATCTCATTTTGCAACCAAAAACGACTGAAGCCGATTTCGAGTATCGTATTTTAAATTTACATTCGGACGGCTAAAAAGGAAAAAAGGCGATTAAGGCAAACAAACAGGTCTTGTAAAATGTCGACGACGAGCAATGTCATGTTGGAACACTGTTTTGTATGCGGAACAGGACAATTAAGATGACAAGATTTTCCTCCTACCCGCAAATGATTCTCTCTGTGTAATGGATATCCGCCTTTTCATAGATTTCACAGGTTGAGCTGGCTTCATATTTAATTGCTTCCGTTTCTATTGTCAGTAATGATACGATCTCAAAATAACTTTTATATTGCCGTCCAAGCAGAATTTCGGACTCTATCGATTGTACACCAAATCGTGCTGACTACAAAAGTTTGGAAATTTACTGCTCGAGTGACTTGCAATGGTTTTGCACCATCTTTTTAAATTTAACAACAATCTTCACCTAAATATTGGAGTATAAGTAATGCCACGAATTTTTTTAACATTGGCGGTCTTGAATTCGTTTCCAAACATTTCCAAATTTAAGACAAGATTTAATAAGCAATGAATGTTATTCAAATTGCAAAAAATTCGAAATAAAAACAAATGCTACATCGTTTAATGTAGTTGCCGTAGTTGGATAGGTAGTGTGTTGGCTTATTAGACGTGAGGCCACGGTTCAAACGCCAGGTCAGATATCTCTAACAAAAGGAAATGTGAAAAATATATTTCATCATCGACTTTCAGCAGATTTCTGGCAAAATCTCTGAGATTAAAATAAAATTGCCATGAAAAGCCATGAATGTCGTTTAAACTGTAGTTCCCGCTACTGATGGATAAAATTAACAGACACAATATGAATTATCCTCAGACGTCGGCACAAAGAGAATGTGATAAAAATGTGAGTGTTTTGTGCGATACATGTGTCAACCTAGAGGTCAAGTCTACTTATTAACCCAATAATATGTATATGTGCGCGGAAAATATAGAAAAATTGTACTGCGCTAAATCCCTAAAGACACCGTAATTAACTTGGCAAGTAATTGAAGTCAGAAAAAAACGACATGGACCTTCTTCTTTAGAAGCTGGCAAGCAACTGAATGCATTTTTACGCTCTTTTTAACGAATATTGTTGATGTTCGTGTCCTATGTGTGTAAAAAGCCGAAGCCTTCCCCTGAGGGACATTGGTGCCGACCAGCGTTGCCATTTGCCAAGTTTTCTCTTTTTTCCAAGTTTTTTGAATGCTAAAAAGTTTTCATTAAAATTGTTTTCTAACAAAACAAGTTATTTCGAAAAATTCAAAATTTCAATAAATTCAACAATTACACGAAATATTTACATTTTTATATAAAATATTGTGTATTTTATTCGTCCCGGGCATAAGTAGCAAAGAAACACCAATAGAGGACACCGTTCTCCGGTGTTTCCTTTAAAAATGTTGATACTTTTGTAGGAAACAAGTTTTTTTTGTAAAAAAAATGTTTTTTTCCCAGAAATAAAAAGTTTTTTAAAAAAAATTACTGGCAACACTGATCCTGACTGAAATATTTTAAATGAATTATACATGTACGTATGCAGTCCGTCGTTTAATAATTACTTGACAATAAAGAAGAATTCGAAGAATTGGTTTTCTTTTTAGTTTGTAGTAAAAAAAAGTTGACATCCTATATTTCGATCTTTGGCTACCTTAGGCGTCAATAAAATGCTTAACCCTGGACAGTTACTGGTCGTCGAATCGACAAAGATCATTTACACTTTATTATATAATTCTTTTATTTTTGTGGGCAGACGTAAAATTTTTTTTAATTGTTCGTCGATTCAACGAAGACTAACCTTACTGTACAAAAATAACTAACCAGAGTAAAAGAATGGGTGGCCAGTGTACTATTACTCACTGCAGGCTTTCGTTTTCAACTAAAGCTGATGAAAAAAGAGCGAAATTTAGCCAAACATAAAAGAATTATATGAGCTTAGTCGATGCGACGAACAATAACCATTCAGGGTTAAATTAACCTTAATGTATTTATAAAAATGAAGAGTAACCGTCCAGGGTTAACTACACAATTTAGAAAACTCAATGACGATTTTAACCCAGCTAAGCAAACAATTTGATTCAAACTATGAGTTTATAAACATCAATACTCACATTGGATACCTATTTTTCTATTAAAATCCAAAAAAATACGTGTCAATAGCTTTTCGATTGTTAACTTCATGTTCAAATGACAGATACATCAAATTAAAGTTTTTTCTCTGATTCGAATAAAAAAAAAAACTTGAAACAACCTGTGTGCCCCAACAACTTTAAAGATTATCATCGTTTTCTATTCACTCTTTATTTGCCATGATTGCTCCACTTTCATTTATTGTTTTTGTTTTTATTATTCTTTTTTTCTTTAATTATTATTATACGATATAATTAATTAAACAAAGAAATGATTTATCATTGAGCAGCCCGACTGTCTGCTTGATTAAATCGATTATAAACACACAAAAACGCAACAGTTTAGAAAGAGTGTCAGAAAAACTAAAATAAAACGAGAAACATTTCATTGGGTTAATTTGCAGAGTTACATTTAATACTGATTTCTATTCATTATTGATTATTTAATTTAGGAGACAAAAACTTTTGAACGACTTGACAGAAAACAAGTTTTTCTTTGAGCCGATTTAATAGATTTTCTTCTTTTTTTTTGCCGTTTCTTAATGCCATCGTAATAAAATTATGTCAACACATACATACATACTCAACTATTGAACGTTATGAGCAAATGTAATAATAACGCTTGATTAAAGCTTTAGTAAGCGGCTGCAATTAGAGATAAATTACAATTAAAGCGATGGACGACTGACGACCAAATGTTTCCAACTTCCAAAAATTTTTTTAATTTTAACCAAAAATTTAAAATTTATTGTGCATAACCATGGGAATCTCTCAGCAAAACTAATCTTAAAAAGTAATTTTTATTTCAAAGAAATTCAATGCATGTCGGTTGAGTTTCGTATTCGTCTTAAAAACTATACATAAAAGAGAACCTATAACTATCATCACCAGTGCTCTTTTCATCCTAGTATTAACAAAATGCTGTAAATTTTATTCATATTGTCAGGCAGTCAAGGCTACATTCATATGAATTTTCGCGTATCAGTATCACAACTATGAACTCCTAGCAAGTCAAACTATCTGTTCATAGCCTTGAAAGGATAACCAAATTTCCCTGTCTAGCTAATTCAACGTTTTGTAAGTCTTACTTACTTATTTGACCATTAACAACCCGATTATTGAATTTCGGAATGTCTTATCACTTCAATCAATGATAGTGTTGCTCCTTCCAACGCAGATAAGGTCGTCCTCTACGCCGACTACCACAAAAGCCGATTTAAATAATAATACGCTGCACAACGTCCATCTCGTTGAAGAGTTCATACAGCTTATTGTTGAACCGAATGTGGAAATCATCGCCAACTCGCACTGGACCTAAGATCTTACGTGAGACTTTTCTCTTGAATACTCTCAAGGCCTTTGCTTCTGTGCTTAATAAAGTCCATGCTTCAGCGCCATAAAAAAGTGCGGGGAGGATGAGCGTTTTGTCGTGCGAGGGAGGTCTTTGCTATACCAATTGCCTATTGAAACCATAGTAGCACCCGTTGGCTTGATCTGCAGGCTGACATCATTTTTGGAGGTAACAGAGGAGTCAAGAAGAACAAATTCACCAAGTCAGTGGACTGTATCGAAAGTATGGGATCCAATATGCCGTATTTCCCTACTTGCTCATGTCCATTTACGGCGTTTTATCCTCATTTGCTGCCAGACCCTCTTAATAGACTTCCGTTCAATAGCGCTAAAGGCAACATTAACATCTCACTTGGACGTTTTTTGAAAATTAGTGCACTACCGCAGACTACTATTCGTGATGATGATGCGATTTTGAAAGCACTTTTTGAATTCCCACAAGATTTTAGAAGAAATAGAGCATTTATCGTACGGATAGGGTGCCCTGGTAGTCTAGTGGGTAGGTTGCTAGACTATTAGCGCGAGGGTCGTGGGTTCGATTCCCACCAGAGACTCTGGTCTGTGACACTACACCGAGCATATGGTCAAGCTACTCCTCTCGTATATACCTAGAATATAATTTGTAATTGTATTGTAATTAATAAATAAATAAATCGTACGGATAAAATCATATTCAATTTAATTAAAGATTGAAGTCAGTTTAATTCCAATAAATCATAGCATAGGCGGCGAACTTTACCGGGTTTTAGACAGTTTTTCTTATTAGTATCCACTACGTTTTTTTCTAAATGTCTCAAAATCAACAAGAGATCGTTAAAAATGGGAAAAATGGCAACATTTTTCCATACAAACCAACTCGTAGATTGATAATAAACTAATGAACATTTGTCATGTTGACACACTTGTTGATTGTAAAAACGTTTGTGGCAAATCAACAATTTCGAAAATCTCAATTGAAAACCAGTAATTAACTTGTGCGAAACCAAAAGTTATGCCATCGAGTTTAAGCAAAAAAAAAAACAAATGAAAACTCTAATGAAATACTTATTAAATAACATACATACATACATACACACACATATATGCACCATTGACTCACAACACTTACAAGCAGTCAAAGACCTTATGACACATGACTTAAGTTTTACGAAGTTTAATTACGTTTTTAAGAGTCTTATGGTAATAAATACTTGCAATTAAATGAATGTGACTGAAACAAAAGACTAAGGACACGAACTTTATTCTAAATTAAATAAAAAAAACATAATTTTCTTAACGAATTCGGAAAACAAGATTAGAATACATAACAATTATTAATTAATATAGGGTGGGCCATCAATCCATCTTTAAATTTAAACCATGGGTAATTTCGAATCTGGCAATGATTCCATTTTGTCATACAATTCAATATATTATCTCCACTGAACATAATGAATCGCAACGAGAATTTACACGATGACGTCGATTTTGCCAAAAAAAAAAAAATTATATTTTCGGATGAAGCTCATTTTCATTTTCGATTTACGCTTGAGTAACGTCGGGATTTATTGGAAATTTATTTCCAAAACAAAGACATTTGGTCGGAAATTTCACGAAACTGTCGTACAAAATTTGGTCGCAGAGAAGCATCAACAGTGCCCGGTATTGCATACTTTATTTGGGGCTCAGAAAACCCGCCCATGGTCTCACAGAAGCTATTGGACCCATTACGAGTGACTGTTTGGTTGTTCGAATTTTCTTCCCCTGAAAATAATCCATCAAAGGATCCCTTCGGAGAGAATAACTTCAACAATAACTCTTGAGAGAAAAATATTCCTCAACTCTATCTTTAATGCGTGTCCACTGAGTGATAAACTCACTAGGAAAGGACAAATGGAAAACGAAAATAATTCTGGAAAAATTTTAATATACATCTGACTCAAGTCAAAGGATAAAACCGATTTTCAATAAGGCTTGGTGACAGCTTTATGTCCCTTAGAGGAACTAAAGGAATAATAACAAAGGTTTAAGTGACTCGACTGAATAGAATCATGTCCGTTTTACAATAAAGTATTCAGAAGAATACGTACATAATTGGTCATTACAACCCTTTAGTCAGGATTACGACCTAATTTCTCACACCACTTATGTTGTGTGCGTTAATTTTTATACATGAGTGTAAAAGCGGGGCCTACCTTTACTCCCAGAGTTTTTGCCAGAAATCTGCTGAGAGTAAGTCAACGAAGAAATATTTCTTTTCGTTTAATTGGAGATACCTGACCTGCGGTTTGAACCGAGGTCTCACGTCTAATAAGCCAACACACTACCCACTAGACCACGGTGACTTCAACTTGTAACCTCAACTTGTTAAAGAATAAATCTACTAGTGAGGGAGACTTCTCAAATCCAAGTAACAATTAGATTTAAGGCTGCAGGAACATAATATAGTAGGAATGGAAACATTCAGAAGAATAATGTATTGAATATTGGCGTTCACGTTCCTTCATACTAAAATAGGCAGTTTTGGACATGAAAATCAAGTTAATGATACCACTCATTACAAACTAATTTCAAAGCTGCACCTCTTTAACCACATCTGGCAGTATTACGTTGAAGTCGCCGTAGTCCAGTGGGTAGTGTGTTGCCTTATTAGCAGTGAGGCCACGGTTCGAACTCCAAGTCAAACATCTCCAGTAAAATGAAATATGAAAAAATATTTCTTCGGCGACTTCCTCTCAGCAGAGTTCTGGCAAAAACTCTCAGAGTAAATAAAATTGTCACGGAAAGTTTCTCAAAAATTTGTGGTTCGCAATCGATGTTAAACTATAAGTCCCGCCACTCATGTTTGAAATTAACACACACAACATAAATGGTATGAGAAGCTAGGTCGTAATCCTGATTGAAGGGCTGTAATTACCAAATTATGTTACCAAACGTTTTACTATGACTAAAACTACAAGCGACGGGCGAGATAATTAATATTTCAATGGTACATTCAATGCCAAATAGGTTAAATGGAGTTCTAGATCTTAAGGAATATATATTTATACATATAAAGGAATACATGTTAGTATATTGTGCTTTCGAATTTTAAATTTACTCTTAGTTCTTTTTAGGTGCAAAGCGGCCTGTGCTGCTTATTCCTGCAGTAGATCATTCAGATGAAGTCTCCGCCCCAAAATCACACGCTGGATCTATTCTGCAGTCATCGAACACAACCTCCTATATGAAGTTGCTTTCTGGTGGACTGCCCTAAGCAAACGACATAATGTCAGATCTGCAGCTATTCTTATCTCAAGTGTTCTACATACCAACCTTACAAAAGTATTGTTAGCAATGCTTAACTGGCTTCCTTCCGTGCTTCTTGCTAAACAAGCAGCCAATCTCGCCGCAACTCGCCTTAATGCCTTGCTCGCTGGCTCATCATTCCTTCTGGGCATTCCTCTATTATGGAGGTTAATCCTACGGTCCCATTGAGCATCGATTATCTCCCTACAGAACATTATTTTGACAGGAGTTTTCATTTTCTGGTTCCGATCAGGAACAACTATGTCCCTGACATGATCATTCCCCCAGAACTCCTGCATGTATACATTGGTGGTTCTAAACACGATGATGGGGTTAGAAGTGGTGTCTGCTCTAGGAAACTCGATCTGAACATTTCCTTCCGGCTGCCGGATCACTGTAGCGTGTTTCAAGCGGAGGTAATGGGCATTTACAAGAATGTTTTACACACTTCTCTAATAGCCAAGCTGCTATAAGATCTCCATCGAGCATTACGGGTAACTCTAAGCTCTTCAGTGCCTCACTTGTCCTGGGCACAGTGACATTTCAGGCAATTGCAGGACCGACGGGCGCACCAGTGGGCGAACATTCATTTGGAACACCAACCTATCGTGGGTCAATGAGGAATCTTGCTCCACTGCCAGACTCAATTGGCCCACAATGGATAGAAGGCGTACCAACCAACTAATCAGACTTAATCGCAATGTCAATTCGTTCACAGTGGCCATGCTTACAGGTCATTACGTTATGAGAAGACACGCCGGAAAACTGCAGCTACCATCTAACGACATATGCTTTGGGCGTGGGCCTGCTGAAGAAGGTGGAACTGTTGTTCTTTTTGTTTGGCTCTCTACTCCGTGTCAGCTTAACGGAGCAATAATTTATTGATATCAAGGATATTGCTTCATTTCTTAAACTTTTAGGCTGGCTTCCAGGGTACAGTAGTCCTACTTTTAATATGCAGCCCTTGCGCTGACCATATTTTCCTTTTGGTTTGTGAAAAACATTAAACATTTTATTGCTTCGTAATAAAATAGAAATAAATTAATAAAGTAAGTATAAAAAACAAAACAATTATTCTTACTCTTTTATTGCTTAAAACTCATGTAATAATAAAATATATTGGTCTACTATGACTTTTGCCGCCCGCTGTATATTTTCTAAAGATACTCTACGATACTAGATTTATTTTCTTTAAGCCACTAATTAGTGCATTTGATAACCACAACATATTCATCTTTAATCTTTAACTGCTACATTGCTACCGCTTTAACACCCACCTCTTTCTGCTTAACTACACCTTCGACATTAAAGAGGTCACGGTCTTAAACAGACGATCTGCTTTTTGATTCATTTCATTACCATTTAAGGATAACACGTTTGTTAAAAATAACCCGTTTATCACCATTACCATCAGCATAAAACAATAGGCCACCCTCCTTAAACTTGCAAATGTAACGCATAATATATGACCATTGTTACAGATCTTATACCGAGATTTTTGCGAATTGATAATGCAACAGCCTTTAAAACAACAACAACAAAAACGACTCTTTTAATCTTGGTTTTGCTAAGCAATGGTAACAACAGATCCTTTTTGTCAACTGGCAAAATGACTGACAATGCATGAGAAACATGCAACTGAACAAAACGTATGGAGAAGGCCGATAAGGGCTTCTCTTAAATTACGAAATCCATCATCATCATCATTGTTGTTGTTGTTGTTGTATGTAAAGTAACAGTTGATGATTGATGTTCAAAAATTATACCTTTAAGCTGTAAAATCGTCACTCACAGCAATATTTCTTTTACTTCTCGCTTCGTTCTGCGATGTTCTTTTGTTCTTTGGAGGCTTTTTATGCCATACGGTTAAGTTGTAATTGTAATGATCATTATCTCTTAATGATTATGTTGTTTTGTTTGGGTTTTGGATTTGTTTTCAGTTTCGGTTTTTAGTACCTTAACCAAGTCATGATTTAAACAATTATTTAGCTTTGGAGTGTGAGTGTGTGTCTTTACAAAAAAAAAAAATATTTTTCGACAAAATTTTTGCCTCATGATCAGTAGAAGAATGATGATGATGATTTGTTTTGTTGTCGTAAGTTTTCATAGTGAAAAATGGGTTGTGGTTGTTCGTCGTGGCTGTGGTGTCGCCATCACCTTAAAGTTTAGTTACCATGTCTTGCCTATACTATGGTCATATCATACGTCCATCTCTGTAGGTATTCATTCACTCATTCATTCATCTTTCGTTGAATATACAAACAGAAACAAACACAAACACATACATCTATATACACACATAGCATAAATTCGCATTGCAAATGTTAAAATTTAAAAAAAAAATCACAAGAAACTGTGACCGACAACAGCAATAAGCTGCCGCTTAATGTTGCTGTTACTGTTGTAAGTGCAGCGGCTGCTGTTGCCGTTGTGGCAGCTTCTAGCCGAGAAGAAAACAAGAAAACATCGAGCCTATATAACACATAATAAATTTTCCTTATGCACCATTATGCCTTTTTGGCCGATTGTCTGTCTCTGTGTCTACGTCTGTGTCTGTCCTTGCGTCCTTCTTTTGGCTTGTCTATCCATCTAGCTGTGTCTGTCCGAGTAGTTAGTTGCTTGGTAATGGTTTTAATATTTTTTCGTTTTTTGTTTTTTCTTCGTTTTCATTTTAAATTTTTTGGCATGATTTGTAGTACTTTTTTAGAATGCCGCCTTATATTATTATTTTTGATTGTGTTATTGTGTGCTTCCCTAAGTGTGCACAATGGCTTGAATTTTATACAAGAATATGTCACTTCAAATATTCATATGTATCCATATGTTGTGACAATAGAGGCATTTTATCGTATTGCCTTCTAATATCCAATATTTATTAAGACGTTTGTCATGATTCCATTAGAAGTAATTTACCCTTCAATCAGTATTACGACCTAGCTTCTCATAGGCTGCTTTCCAAAATGTTAGTTGCTTTGTGTTTGAAAAAAGTATCGTGTTTAATAATGCCGCTGTACAAAATATATACAATGTATTCTATTTCAAAACATCGTCAATGTGAATTTTTAACACAGTCAAAGAGCAATCAGGCATCAGATTTATAGTTGATGCATCGTTTGGTAACTTTGCATATTACCGTTACGTACTTCGCAGTACTACTTATGTTGCACAGTGTAAGGTTTAGCCATTCTAGGGAGACAAAATTAAATATCTTGGAAAAAAATTATGCTAGACTTATGTTAGTTACTAGGGCAATATGTACCATTGTCGAAAAATGGACGAAATTGGACCACGCCCACCTCCCATACAACTACAAAAATTTATATCTGATATTATTCGCGATGGATAATCAAAAAGTAAAAAAACCAGTGAGTATGAATGATAATGTTTAAAATAATTAATAAAGAGGTAGAAGTAGCAATTTATTTTTGTTGTAATTTTAATTTTTTTTTAATTTTTTTTAATTTTTATTAATTTATAAATAAGAATATATTTCATATGTACATACATAGCCACAGAAGTATACATACGGATAACAAATTTCAAAATTTTTTAACCAATCTGTTTTTTTGAAAATATTTATAATTGTCTGACATTCTTTCTTCGATTTTAAGACGGTCTTTGGCTTTGGTTCAGAAATTTGTAAATCGGACGCATACCTTTGTGGGCCTGTGCAGGGCCACAATTCAGTTCAATTTCAGAAATTATTTTACCAATGCAAAAGACCGTCTTAACATCAAGGAAACTATAAAGATTTTCAACGAAAACGGATTAGTTAAAATATTTCGGCAATTTTTTAACCGTACGTATAATTTAGTAACTGTGTGTATATATAAATTAAAAAAGGATAAAATGTTAAAATAAATGGCTTTCTTCTGGTATTTCTGGAAATTTCAATAAATGTAGTACTACTAAATTCGCCGTAGTCTAGTAGGTAGTGTGTTGGCTTATTAGACGTAAAGCCAGGATTCGAGCCCCAAGCCAGACATCAAAACAAAAATACAAAAAGTATTTCTTCGGCATCTTTCTCTCAGCAGTTGAGAGGCTGTCGCCGAAAAAATATTTTTTCATATTTCATTCTGTTAGAGATGTCTGACCTGAGGTCTGAACCTAGGCCTTACATCTAATAAATCAACAGACTACGACAATTTACATTGCTTTTGTTAAATACAAATATTAAAAATGTTATTAACATTAGGGTCAGAATTACATGCTAAAGCAGCTCATATATCTTTGAACAAGATTATTAGGCCATAGTGCACTTACACAGATCTTTGGTAAGTTTGCAATGAAAAAAAATGATTTTTCTTTTGATTATTTTTTCGTGTATATAATTGGCAAGAAAACAGTACGTGTTGTTGCAACATAATCTGTATTTGTTTTCTTCCATTTTTTTTGTCGTTGTGTTTTTGGCAAAATTTTTATTGCCATAATAGTGGCAACAACTTGGTTTTTCTTCTACTAGTTAATGCAGACCCTCTGCATTTCTTTGCCGTACAATGATGTTTTTGCATAAATTACAGTTTAACCAGTCATCTGCCTGTCAACATTGACAGGAACTAAACCGGTTTTCCATTGCTGCACACACACACATACCATTTTAATAAACAACCAAATAAAAGTGAAAAGCAATAACAACAACATCAACAACGACGACGTAAATATTGATAAAAAAAAAACGAAAAGGAAAAAGAAGCAAATTTGCAAAAGGAAAATCAACGAAAAGGAAACGTAATTCCGTCCGTCCGTCCGTCTACAAAGTGGAGAAAGTAAACAAATTTATTTTGATTTCTTGTTTTTTGGGTTTTTTTCTGGCGAAATTTTGTGAAAAGTGAAAATGATTTTTTTGTTGTTGTTGTAACTGTTGTTGTTAATGATGATGGCGGTTGTGGGATATTGTTAAATCGAGTTTGCATCTTAAGTCTTTTGTATTGTTTGCGTTTGTCTATGGTTTTACAGACATTTTCAATGTTTTTTTTTTATTGTCAATTTTAAAAATTAAATTTATTTTCCTTATTGTCAGCATGAAAAAAAAGAAAAAAAAACGTTGTGGCCTGTGTCATCATCATCATCACCATCACCATCATCGTCACCATCACCATTATTTGATAAGATGTAACAGCAGTCAAAGTAAATTGTGTTTATGTGCTCAGTCAGGGATGGTTACCATCTGACAACGATAAAAAAATGAGAAAAAATAAACAAAATTAATGAAAATTATTATTATTGTCATTATTATTGATGCCATGATAGTTGTTTTATTTTTTTATTTTTTTAACGAACTTCGTTAAAATTTTTTATCTTGATTGTTGTTGTAGTTGGCGGTATAAGCACCTCTATCATCTTTTTTTTTATTTTTTTTTTTTTGCTTAATTGCTTCTTTTTCAACTGCATTATTCTCTTAAGAGCTGCACGTTTAAATTCATTACAATAAATCATAGATATGTTGCGCAAAAGAAATCTTCATTCGTTGTGTTTTTTCTATTAAATAATGTCTGTTCAACTTGTCATTTTATTATCAGAACAACTAATGATGTTCGGCAGTAAACTTGACTTGTCTCAATATTTGTTTAAAATATGAATTTCGAAGGTTAAAATATATTGAAAAAATTAATCATAAAAATGAAAGGAGTATAAAGGCTTCAAATCAAACCCTAAAAGGTGCAACTGTTTGGATACATAAATCACAAAAATATGTTGAATTACTTACAGAATACTGTTGAAGGTTAAACCTGAATTAAATTCATTACTTTGTTAAAGGTTTGTCGTACTTTTAGTTAAAAGTTACACTCTCTTATGAAGAAAATTTAAAATTTTAATTTTTTCAAAGTGTTGTTATGACATTCAAAATGTATTTCAAAACCTAAAATTAAAATACAATGAATACATTTTTCCACTGCAATTTCTTTTAATTTAAGAGTGTTGTGGAACTCGTTTTGAGTTTTTCTAATACTTAAGATTAAAAAAAAATGTAAATGAACGATTCATTCAAATGTGATTTATCTACAAATTATTTTTTGAAGTTTGTCTTGATATGAAATCACGCAAGACCAGCCCGTTTATTCATATGTAAAGAATTATTGATGTTTATTCCACGTCTACGGTTAGCATCGAAGGAAGTAATTAAGTGTCTTAAATGTTAGCAAAAGTTCATCATTTATGCACCTGCCTAAACCAAAGTACTAAATTAATACCTTTTTTTTTGATAATTCTTAGCGAACTAAAGGCATACTTCAGTCATTCCATTCAGAAAATTATAAAAATTTTTTTATTCGTTTCAAAAATGTTTGAGGAATCAATAAATTTGAATCTAATGTTCAAGAAAAGAAAACAAATAAAAATATCTTCCAAATAAATTGAGTTTGAAGGTTTCAGAAATAAAATAAAATAATATTTTTAAATTCTATTCAATTAAATTTACAACCTAAGTCATGTCGTTACTCGGATGTATTTTATTCTTTTTCACACGATGTTCCTAATAACTTTCACAATTTTCGTTCTAAGAGGAGGTGGCCTGTCTCCTGTTGAGATATGTAATTCTTTTCTTTATTATTATTATTTCCAATTTCATCTTTTTTATTTTTTATATTTTTATTAAGCATGCTACGAGTTATTGCCAGAGTTCTTCTTTCTCTTTCATCAATACAGAACGGAATCATTTCTTTCAATATTTTTGAATCAAGTTCAATACGAGACAGCGCATCTGTGTTAGTGTTATTCGCTCCCCTTTTATATACAATGACAAAGTCATAGTCCGATAACTCGAGTCGGATCCTGGTCATTTTTGAGGATGGAAGGATGGATTCTTATGGGAAAATAGAGCGATGAGGTCTGTTACCACAGTGAATTTTTTTCCATATAGATATGGTCTAAAGAATTGAATGCCTAATGTATACGTTTTAATATTCACGAAGTTTTATAATTATTATATTTTTTTTATTACATACTAATACTTTTTATAATTTTATTAATTTTTTTACATTTAAAACATACAATAATATACACATACATCTAAAAAATTGTTCTTTGTTTTTTTATATATGTACTCTCTGTTAAAACGAAATTTTAAAAACTCTTTTACTTTTAATCTTATTATTCGTCATTTTTTCTAATTAAAATTATATGTTTGCATTAATAATTATAACCAAAGTGAAAATTATTTCGAAAATTATTTAAATTATTTGATGTAATATTGGTCGAAAATCCTCACCATCCTCCTGATATGATTGCTGGTGATGGTGATTAATTAAAATCGATTCGTCACTAGATAGTCACGTGGTGGTGTATAGCGTCAATCTAGAGGATAATAGCCGCTATGTGGTGGCCTATTACCGCTAGGTTCATATTTGGAGCGTGGTATACGATATTGTTTAATTTCCGTTAAATATGATTCCATTTTGTCTAGTAAAGTTAACTTTTTAATTTTTATTAACTTTACTTTATATTTCTACTTGAAATAAGTTTTTTTTTTATAAAGTTTACAAGGATCTAATTATCAGCCAGGATCGAGTTGGCAGGATTTAATATATGTTATAATAGAAATTTATATTGCAAATAAAATAAAATTAAAGAGGTTTTTTATTAATTTCCGTACATTACATAAAAGTTAAATTAAGAATCATTTATATTGGACAGGATCGAGTTGGCAGGATCGCCATGTAATATATGTTATTTTTATTTTATCAGTATTATCTTAGCTCTGCAGCCGCTATTCAACGAGCATTAAAATGTCCTTTTTAGGATTGAGAATTAAAAAAAGTTTATTTTTTGGCTTCTAGATTAATTCTGAATTTTATTTAAAGAAATGAACCGCTTATATACTAAATTAACCCTAAATCAGCATTTTATTCAATTAACAATAAAAAATAAGAAGTATCGATACAAAAAGAATAAAATAAGTGTCAGTATATTTTGAGTTTATGCTGACGATTAATATAAAGCATTAATGCACAATATGTGTAAGTGAACTATATGTTTATGCTGACAAAGTATTAATTCTTAAAAAGAATATTTAAATGTTGTAATGCTTAAATAAAGTGCGGGTAAGAAGTATGCATACACTACACACCATCCATATAGTGTACATTAATTTGTATCTATGAGTGGTGGAACCCACAATTGATATCGACTGTGAAAGATAATTTTGTTTACCCTGAGACAAATTTCCTGCTAGTAAATTTCTAATAGAAAGTCGTCGAAATATTTTGTTTTATTTGATATGTCCGAGCTGGGATTTGAGCCTTAGATTCTCGTCAAATAGATTAACATATAATATTTGCAATATTTTAAGAATCTACGTACATTCTCTAGTTCTCTGTAAGCTTATCTTAATATCAATGAAGTCGCCGTAGTCTAGTAGGTAGCGTGGTGGTTTATTAGACGTAAAGCCGGGGTTCGGCTTTCTTTCTTCGGCGAATTCCTCTCAGCAGATTTTTGGCAAAAACTCTGAGAGTAAATAAAATTGCCATGATAAGTTCCTCAAAAATGTGTCGTTCAGAGTCGACTTTAAACTGTAGGTCCCACCACTCATGTATAAAATTAACGCACACAACATAAGCAGTGTGAAAACCTAGGTCGTAATCCTGACTGAAGGGTTGTAATGACCAATTATGTATGTATTGTATTCATAATAAAAATACATACATACATACATAATTGATCATTACAACCCTTCAGCGAAGATACGACTTAGCTTCTTGCACAACATTAAGAGCAGCTGATAGTTTAGACAGTATTTTGTATAAAATTAATGGTAACTTTGTGTTGGCAAGTGCCTTCTCCAAACCTTCATGTTCTTCTCTTGTTGTAACCAACAAATTTATAAACAAAAATCCTTTTAAATAAATTGTTAAAAATTTGATCGAAAATGATTGGAGTCCTTAACTTGCTTTCTCCACTGTTGTATAGTTTATCCAATAGTCAGCCTGGTTTCAATTTAGTTTTATTAACACACGTTATTGATACAAAAATATCTGAAAAGAACACCAAAGAATTTAAGCATTTTATTCGAAATACTGTATGTGAAACTTTACTTAATTGATGTAAAATAAGAGTGCATTTCAATTTTGTAAAACAAAACCATTTCCTTTTAACAAATTCCTCTTAAATACACATGTTAACGCTGATTGCTTACTGATCAAAAAAGAAAAGAAAAATTGTCAAACGTTTCCTTAAGGGAAAAACTCCAAAGGAATGCAAAACAACAACTCTGATATTTTCATTTCATTAAAATTATTCGTTTACTTGCCACAATGAGAAACATGCTGCATGTAGATCAATTTCTGTTTTCGGAAACATTTCTTAATTGCTTTTAATGTCAAATGATAAATCTCGATTTGACTTTATATGTCTCCGGTGCAAGTGTAAAATTGCATTCAAATGCTGGAATAGTTTAGCGTGTAGCATATGTATGTGTGTGTGTATGTGAAATAGTAAAATTGTTGCAGTTCTCTGTATATTGTCATGTCATTGTAGATTCCGCTGTCATGATAATTCATACATATTTTAAAAGCAAACAAACAAACAAAGCTAGTAAAGGAGAATAAGAGGAAGAGAAAAATAACTTTGTTTGTCTCACCAATCATGCAGCATTTTTTGCATACAACATGTTGGTATATATGTATGTATGTATGTATGTACATAAGCAGACTTTAATTCTACAATTTAATTTGAAAACTTGTATTACTGTTGTCGATCAATGTTCATTTGCCAATGTGAAGACAAGTTTCGCTTCTAATACCTGTATAAACATCTTGAATATGATGGAAATAGCAAAACGACAACAACATTTTTTTTTCTTGTGGCATCTTCATTAAAAACTACATTTAATTGCAGTAAGACAGTCCAGCTACTACTATAAGGGTTTAGATTTGTTTCTTTATTTCTTTTTTTGTTTTTAAATATCAATAAACTATTGCCAGTAATACGGCATTATTTATGAGTTAATATGTTGCAATGTAATGTCATGTAACCATAATTTATATTTTAACATTATCGCTAATGGTACGTACTTGTTGCAAATAATTAGCATCACTCGTGCATTAGTTGGGAACAAATTTCTTTAAACGTTTTTAATGTTTTAAAAAAAAAAAATTGCTAACGGTACTAAAAAACGGAAGAGCCATTACAGTATTGGAGTAGTTTACAAACTACTTTTAGAATAAAAAAAAAGAAAAAATTTTAATGCAAAATAAAACTTTTAAAAATAGTAAAGAGTTTATTGCTATTTTTAGTTAATTAATGGTTTTAGATTATTAAAGAATATTAAAAAATAAAAAACCTCTCTATTGAGAGCCGAACAATCTGATGCGATGGCTTAAATGATAAGATAAGACATACGACAGTCTAATAAAATCATGAAATACCATCATAAAATCCAACTACCTACCAATATCCTTCTTGTGATCACAATGAAAATGATCAACACATTGCTTAATGAACTATAATTATCCATTCAAGTTCATCCGAAATGACATTCACGAAAACATCTATATAAGGATATAATTCAGTTCTCAGTGTGGTCTTGTAGTCGACATGGTATTGAGCATATGTTCTGATGTACGTTCCTGTGTTAGTATCACCCTCTGCACATTATAAAACCTATTAAGCTCTATCACATGGATATCTGTAGATATATTCCTTGATATTACAGCAACTCTCTTTTCAAATGCAGTGCTGCATGTGCAAGAGACTCAGCGCCTATGAACCTATTTTATTTATAAAATTCAGTTGATTTTCGCACATGAGCATAATAGAGCTGCATAGATTGTGATGGAGCGCATAATCATTTACAAAAGCTGCCTTTTTCTTGGACCAATAATCTCCACAATTATAATTATATCGGGTGGGTGATTTAAAAATTTAAATTTTCAAATGCAATGAAACAAAAAAAATTTTTTTTTGTTGTATAATTGTTCCGGTTAGAAATGGAATATTATGTCATTATTATGGCTGCCTAAGTTGGCCTCACAGTACCTCCTTCAATCGGATCAATTTTCGTGCACTTTTTCAAGTGCATGCATTCGTATCTCGGCAATATCATTGCGACTGTTGGTGTCGGCATAACTCTCTTCTTTAACGGCCCCCATAGAAAATTGTCCAACGGTGCCAAATCGCACCTTGCTGGCGTCCAACTGACATCACCATTTCGGCTAATTAGACGGCCATGATATGTTTGACGCACCATTCTGTTCAAACCAAACATCATTCACATTAATACCATGAAGAGCGGGTACAACAAAATCGGTTATCATGGTGCGATAGGTGCCTCCATTTATCGTAAGGGTTGGGCCATCCTCATTTTCAAATAAATATGGGCCAATGATGCCTTCGCTCCACAAGTCTCATTAAAAAGTCACTCGTAAGGGGTGCATTGGCTTCTGTAAGACCTTCTGTGGGTTTTCTGAGCCCAAATACGATATTTTTGCTTATTAACCTACCCACCAAAATGAAAATGAGCTTCATCTGAAAATTATTATTTTTTTTTTGTTAAAATCGACATCACCGTGCTGTTTCGCATTAATCGAAAAAATCCCAACGTTGCTCAAGCGTAAATCGATTCATTACGTTCAGTGGAGAAAATATACTGAATTTTGTGACAGAATAGAATGACATAAGTATTGCCAGATTCGAAATAACCGATGGTTCAAATTTAAATGGCGCTCCTTATATACATACATATATCATTTTAGTTTTAACATGAACTATTACCAAGATCTATTTAAAACTCAGTCTGACCAGCAATTATTAGGCCAATCACCAATTATCAGGTGGCTACCAGTACACAGTTTTATTACCTGTCTTCGTCTGTGCGAGCTTATTAGCAGCACAGCTATAAAGTAATTTTGCAACAACAAGTTGCTTGTTGCCGCGTTTTCTTTAAAATTCCATACACAACCATGTATGCTATTTTTAAGAAATTTTGCATTTATTGTGTGTGTAGCATTAGACTTTAAGATCATAACCATGTACTCATGATTCGCAAATTACCAGAAAATCCGCCTCATCATGTGGTGTGTAGCGAGAAAGTGTTTCCTATCATTAAAAAAAAATTGCATGCTATGAACCAACCGAAATGGAAATTTCGAAAATTCTCTGTTCCTCTCTACTAATTCCCTCCTTTTATTTTCAATTAAAATAATACAATTCATGAAATGCCATATTTAATCAGTTGATGCAATATGTTTAGCATGTCATCAGGATATATTAGTTGCAAGCGTCTACATATGACTGTAATAATACAGTGGACAGCAAAAGTCTTACTACGGCAATATATTTTAGCAATTTCATGATTTTTAGCCAAAAGTTTGTATAAAAATTTAGAGTTTATATATTTATTTTATTAATTTATTTCTGTTTTATTATAAAACAAATAATTTTTTAATGGTTTTCATAAGACAAGAGAAAAATAAGGAAAAGTTTCAGATGACTACATAGGCACCCCAAGGAAAACCATGAGTAAATTTAAAATTCAAAGGCCTAATATATAAAAATGTTATTCCTTGTATTTAATAGAATATCCCTTAAGGTCAAGCACTCCATTTAACCCATTCGGAATTGAATGTACAAGTTTTGTTTAAAGTTTTCTGGTGGCACCATAAACAAGTTTTTCGGTTGACTTTTGTTTGAGGTTTAGCGACTACGTAACCGTTCTTTCAAATGAGCTCATAAATACTCTCGTGAAGTCATATCGGACTTTGTGCAAGCCTGTAGGGACTTTTTTTTATCAAAATATATTGCCGTACTAAGACTTCTGTGTCCACTGTATATGAGAGTAAAAGTCCTTATCAAACCACTTATTTTTAAATTAGATTCTAAAGATTATTTTGATTAAATACAGAAAAGGTAGGCATTCACATTTAACCTAGTATTTCAACTTTTAAATTCAGTTTGATCTTCCTAAACTGGTATAAAAAACGACTACGCTTGAGACTACAAAAACATACCATTCTCGTTCAATAATCTTTGTTCCAATTGATCTAAAATTCGGCCCCTTTAATTATTTAAACTCCTCTGCATACATACAGTTCAGATTACGATCTTACTTTTCACACCACTTATGTTGTGTGTGTTAATTTTATATATAAATGGCGGGACCCACACTTTAAAATCGACTCCGAAAGACAGACTTTTGAGAATACATGATTAAATTCTAAAATTTTCAACTCAACTGAGATAAAAATTTATTTACTTATGGGGTAACAAATGCTATAATTACTAGTCAATATACTCCACTTTCATGGTCAACAGATAACTAGCCTAACGCTGACTTTCCAAAGCAAAATTAATTACAAATAAATTGAAATTTTGTACAAAAAAGTGCAATTAAAATAACTGAACCGATTTTGATTGTAAAATTCATTCATAAATTTATTCTTAAGAATAAATAACGCAAGCATTAATTAATAATTCTGATATTAATTATACAAACAATTCATTGGACATTATTGAGTAATGTTTTAAAAAATCACAAAACACACATAAATGGTAAAAACAGGTCAGGTAACGATAAACGGCAGAAATTTATTATCGATGAATTATAATTGTTCATAAATTGCTCGTTATAGAGTGGCAAAAAGAGAAACAGAAACATCAACGCCAACATTAATATCGGCATCGTTAGCAAGCAAAAACTGCCAGCAGTTGTGGTGAAACACAACTGACAGCTCTTATAACGCCTAGTAGTGCGTAATTACGTTTCCCACCACATGCGACAAATTAATTACGATAGAAAATTAAAAATTCTTCTTTTCCATTTTGTGTTTCTATTTTCTTTCCAATTGAATTTTTATAAACTGACAAATAATAACTGTAAAAATGGAATAAAAATTAAAGATGATTAAATATGTATGTATGTATGTATGCTTGGATTTTTAATAGAGATTGTATTAAACAGTGTTGAAAGACTTAAGACACGTAGTTTATAATGTGATGCGATCTAATGACAAGAGGAAAAAGGAAGTACTAGTAAGCAATTTATGGTTCCATTAAAAATGGTTTATAAAGCACTAATGGTGTCATATGATTGATTCATAATTCATAGTTATTATTTGTGTGTTTCTTAAGCACTTAATTATATCCTTCCTTCATATCTTCCGTCTGTTTATGTGAATTTTTAGAATTTTAGAATTTTTTCTCAATGATGAATAAATTTAAAATCTTTTGAAATTGTTTTCTATTACCTTAAGCATAACAGGTATTTGAATCTGGCATCAATACAGTAGAAAGCTATAAAGAAAACCTGTAAACTATTTTTGTTAATCTCTAGTAATTGAGAAATGCAACCTATAGGGTATGTTCAAATTCTATACCCACAACAACACTAAAATTTTTCTTAACAATATTGTAAGGCCCGGCTTAACTTGGGGATACGTTTCAATAAGTTCCAGCGCTGAAGGAAACAGCGTTCGTACTGTGATTGCGACTTCGGAAAATACAGTTATTCAAACTTTATTCAGGACAGACTAACAAAAGAGCGTTGAAAGATACATAGTATACACCGTCGCTACATAGTGCACCGCTTTTGGTTGGTGCATGGCCGTTTCATTTGCACATATATACAACCGCGTAATACTGAAACACCGTTAAGCGGGGTCTTACTGTACATGGCATTCATCTCTTTTATGTGCCAGTCAAAATTATTACTTCAATGTATTGTCTTTTTAATTCATAGTAATTTAGTATAGAACTGCAACTTTGCATTTAAAAAATTTGTTTATTTCTTCTCTGAATAAAAGCAAAAAAAAAACAATCACCGTAGTTGTTAAACAATCTTAATTGCTACCACATATATAATTGGACATAACAAACCTTCCGTCAGTGAGTTAATTTTATACATAAGTGGCGGGACCTACAGTTTTAAAGTCGACTCCGAACGACAGATTTTTGAGAAACATTTTCATGGTAATTTTATTTACTCCCAGACTTTTTTGCCATAAACCTGCTGAGAGGAAGTCACAGAAGAAATATTTTTTTTATATTTTCATTTCTGACCTGAGGTTTGAACCGTGGCCTTACGTCTAATAAGCCAACGCACTACCTACTAGACTACGGACTTAGTTGCTATAACCGTATCGTAGTATGAAAACGAAATTTATTTCCACTCTAATCAGTTGCAAAATGATTTCATCCATTCAAATGCGAAGAAAGAAAATTTATTTAGTTGTTTAGGTATCAGATCAAACTTAAACGAAATAATATATTGACCGATTTTTAATAAACTCCGCTTAATCCATTTACGGCCTTTGTGCCAATTTGGGAACTCTTGGACAGTGCTGTGTCAAGTTAGGTACACAAGTATAGTACATAAGTGTACGTAAATACACGCCAGTGGATATTTATTAGGGCCAAGCCAATTCAGTTTAACTAAAAAAAATTGATCACATCATATTCCTCTGGATATATTTATCGTGGCAGATCAAATAACTGTGTTTCTTATAACTTTTTTTACAAGTTTTGTTATGCTAAAGGATTTGGGTAAATTAGATTACCGTTCTATACGGGAACGGTAAAAAATATATAAAGATGATGAGAAAACCAAGAGCAGTGTTTGAGCGAAATAATGAGATTTGTTCCCGAAAAGCATATATTCGTACATAACACTTGCCTTTCTTGCAGAGCACATAAACTATATAAACTATCTTGCCTTTATCCCAACATAATGTACTGCATGAACAGGGATCATCTAAAAAAAAATAGGCGAGAATGATAATGAGGAGATTGTAGATTACTATAATCAATGATATAAAAAACGAAAAAGAGTGATGAAACTTCCTATACCAACAATGACTTCTAAAATACAGTAGAAAAGAAAACGAGGCAATGTAGAGCTTTTAACTGTACAGAAGGAAAATGGATAAATCAAATGAGTCAAAGAAGAGAGAACGAAACGATAGTCTAATGAAAGATCATATGAAACTGCTGTATAAGATCTGTTCTTTATTTGAGAACAATTAGTAATCCAACGACAATCTGAACGGCCTAGTTCTTACCATCTGAAATCAATTTCATTAGAAGTTTTAAGGATAGGAGAATTATTTTCCACTCCTGCCAATTACTCAGATGGGTCGTATTACCATTATGGTCTTGCAGTTCTTTCTGCATATCGCAATATATCGCTTGGATAACATTACCAGTTCTACTGATATTTGAAACGGTTGATGGTTTTGGTGTCTTCTTCAGAAATTGGTTTTCTTCTATTATCTCTCTTGAGATCATATGGCTTCCACAAAGAATTTTCATTTTGAATGGTTTCCTGCTATTATTTTTAAAATATAAGTTTACACTATCCTAGTTCTGAAAGTATTAATCATATCTACTTTCTCTTTGGCCGACTTGGTTTTTTCAACTATATTATCGAGCTTATTTCTGATAGAATGACCAAATCTGAGGTATTTATTGATAAATACCTGTAGTTCTGGTGTTATTATAATTAAAGATTTTGTGTAAACGGATTATAGGGTAGTGTTAGTATTAGGGTAAGAGCGGGAAGAGTATATAAATTTAAGCACAAACCTTTTAGTATGTATGTATATATGTGTGTCTATATGTTAATAAGAGATATTAGTGTTGTTTTGTATGTGTATTTTAAAAACGTTATACATATGTATTTTATTAAAAATGTTATAAAGTGTATATATTTTTGTATTTTGTAACTTTACTTTATAATATTCAATTTCTCACAATTTATTATTATACAATTTGTTTTAAGTTTATAATTTTCACAATGTTTATTTTATTATTTGTTTAGAATTCAAGTTGGCACAATAATCCAAAACAATTTTGTTCAATGTAATTTGTTTAGAGTTAAAATTTCAAATATAATTTTGTTCACTGTATATCACAAGAGTAGGGTTGGTTTTTAGTTGTTCGCTGTCGGTCATCGACTGAACAACCAGGATCAAAACAATCATGCAGAAGATATTGATAAAAGTGTGTATGATGACGTGTATTATGAATGTTGATATGTGTTGGTGATGTTATTGTTATTGTTTGTTAAAGATGTTGTGTTGTCATATTGGAAGTCAGGGTTAGGGTTGTGTAAATTTGTTCACTCGTGTGAACAGGTTTATTCCTGTACATCGGAGAAGAATTTATACATTTGTGGTATAATCTAAGCTAAAATCTGTTATTACAACCCTGCAATCAGGATTACGGCCTAGTTTCTCTTCCTTGTTGTGTGTTACCGGAATTTGCCCGAGCGCAAAGTTTCCACAAGATTGCGAACAGCAAATAAAACTAAAAATCCTTGATGATGATTTAATTTTATATTTGCTTGTTAAAATTCCTAGGAAGTACAAAATTATTTAACGTAAATTACAATAGTTTATGAATTATTGATTTACATATATTTTTAATGTGAAAACTAAGCGCAAGAATATTAAAAAAGATTTTAATTCAGATAAATTTGTGTTTTTATCTTTACAATAATAGAAATACGAGTAGTTTCTAGAAAAATGTGAAACCTTTTAGAAGAAATGATTTTTTTTATCATGATTTATTTTTACATTTAGAGATGAAATATCAAAGTAACTTATCGAAATATACTTGGGCGACTGTGGCGGTAACATTGTGTGTGTATAATTTTATACATGATTGGCGGGACCTACAGTTTAAAGTCGACTCTGAACGCCAGAGTTTTAGAGAAACTTTTCATGGCAATTTCGGAAGTCGCCGAAGAAATATTTTTTAATACTTCGTTTTGTTAGAGTTGTCTGACGCTGGGATTTAAACCATGGCCTCACGTTTGATGAGCCGATAAATAACTTATCGAAATATACTTCGGCGACTGTGGCGGTAACATTGGTTGTGTATAATTTTATACATGATTGGCGGGACCTACAGTTTAAAGTCGACTCTGAATGCCAGAGTTTTAGAGAAACTTTTCATGGCAATTTCGGAAGTCGCCGAAGAAATATTTTTTAATACTTCGTTTTGTTAGAGTTGTCTGACGCTGGGATTTGAACCATGGCCTCACGTTTAATGAGCCAGTACACTAACTACCGTATTACGGCGACTTCATATCATATTCATATTCTAAGCTTGGTTCATCTTTATATTTGCGAGCCTCTCCATACTATCTCTAATCGTTTTAATACTGCTCCGGCTTTTTTGTGTCTCCATTTGTCATTTATTTCTTCTAATTTATTCTACCTTACCCTTCCTTACCTGACCTTACGTTACCTTACGTTACTTGTGGAGATACTTTCTAGTATTGTCTGGGCAGGTTCATAACAGATTGTATGGGTAAATGGCATAAAAGTACGTAAATTGTTTTACCATGAATTAAAAAATAAAAATAATAATTTTGTATGCGATGAAAAATCGAAGTAAAAAGTTTAAAAACTTAATAAATTTTCAAGCAAGTCAAACCAAACGCGTGTGAACATATCCAGCAAGTGAATGGATATTTTTGCAGTCATTGAACAAAAATTGTGTTGCAGCAACTTCAAAATAATATTGAAAGAGATGTTCAATGCGATTAAATAAAACCCTACTTTTATTTAAAATCATTAATTAGTGAAGAATGTTCAATAGAATATACAAGTTTTAAATTTTTTCTTTCTAATTATCCATTAAAGTTAAGTATTTCACTCAAATTAAATCAAACATTCATTTGGGTGCCAATGGTTTTCAACCTACTACTGCCAACTTAACTTCGATGTTGTCTACACGTATTATTATTATATTCTCCTTGGTTTATACATACATATGTATATATATGTTTCGATATGGTCTATTTTAATGTATATGTACATATGTATTGTGTGTATGAACGTTATGTCAGAATTTTGAAGTTTTTTTTTCTTTCTTATTTTGAAAAAGAGTTCAACGTAAAATGCACGTAGTCGACATAAATTGGCAACAAATTATGTGATAATTACTTTAAAATTGCAGCCATTACTTAACGCCATATGGCCTGGTATATGTATGTACATGTAGGTACATAGAATATAGAATACTCTTGGCATAAACTAAAGCGTAGTAAAAAACTTTTGTAAAAGACAAACGCTTACAGAAAAGATCAAATGGGAGCAAATAGAAAATAAACGAAACTGTTGAAGGTGATAAGTGGTTTGCGATAAAGCAGTTATTGTCGAAGTAATAAAAAAAATTTAAATAAAAAATAAAAAGAGAACTTAAAAAAAAACAGAATTAGTTGTGAAATTAATTGAATAAATAAAAAAACAATAATTGCTCAAATATCTTTAAATGGCTTAGTAGACTACCCCCAACTTCGAGAATAAACACATTTTCCTCTCCTCCGCAATATCACAGATCTGGAACTACTCTGCAGATATCGAATCCAACCTCCTATATGGAGTTGCTTTCTGGTGCACTGCTCTGAATGGACAACATAATATCAGACTGCTTGACAAGGTCAATATATCTGCAGCTATTCACATCACCGGTGCCCTATGTACCGCTTCTTCAAAAGTCTTGTTCGCAATGCGTAACTATCTTCCCACTGCGCTTCTTGCTAAACAGGCGGCCAAAGTCGTCGCGACTGAATTCAATGCTTTGACTCATTTCTTCTGGGTATTCCTGTATTTTGGAGGTTAATTTCCCGGCTCTAACAACCATCGAATATTTCCCTACAGAATATTATTCGGATAGAAGTTTTCAATTTCCGATTCCGAGCAGCAACGCCTGGTTCTCTAACATGATCATCTTCCCGGAATACTTGTATATAAATATGTATACACTGAAGGCTCGATATGGGGCTGGTAGCAGTGTCTACTCTGGGAAACTCGATCTAAACATTTCCTTCTTACTGACGGATCACTGTAGCTTTTTTGAGACGGAGATGACATTTACTAAGCCGCTCAATGGATCTTCATCAACGGTGCTTTTTTTAACCGTATCTCAATCATTTCAGATAGCTAAGCTGCTGTTTGATCTCTTTCGAGCGTTACGGTCAACTCTGAACTCGTTCGAGAGTGTCGCCGTCGCTTCACTTGTCTGGGTTTCTGTTTACAGGGACATTCCAGGCAACTGGAAAACCTTCAGCATCCCTTGCTATCGCATTGCGTATGCCGCTTACCTCGGTTAAATTGGCTATTAGGCAAAATTCTTTCGGGACGCCAACATATCCGGGGTCAATGAGAAATCGTGCTTAATGCTAGACTCACTTGGTTAACGATGTATTTTTTTTCTTCGCCGAGGAGGGGTAAATGTACCTAACCGCACCATAGAGGAAGTCGTCACATACTCCGTGTGTTGTGCCCTCACCCACTATATCCCCCCCTTTTTTCTTGTGGACTTGTCTGTGCCCACTCCGGAACTACTGTGGTATTACCTCGGAGTGGAGTCCTTTTGGCTCTTTGGCCTCTCCATGTTTATATCCACGTCCGGATTGCGTATCGAAAGTTGAGGAGACATCTAAGCATCTCCACTATTCCTTTCGTCTAAATCATCGTTTCGGTTTCGCTTGGCATGTGTGACAGTATCACCTACGCCGACATGCTTACTAACAGAACACTGCAGCCTCAAGATCTCTCTTCTCTCCACGTAATTTACCACCGAGGTCCAATTTTCACTACTCGCAATCATAACCCCGACAATGTTAGCGGTCGTGATAGTCCCAACTATTGACGACAGCACAGAGTGATAGCTCTGCCAGCGTGCACACTCGAAAACAGTGTGTTCTGTGTCATCAATTACCACCCCTTCCTCGTAAAAGAGAGCGCACCAAACAAGTACTCAAACTTGATAACAAGGTCATCTCGAGAGCTTACAGGTCATTGCGTTAGGGGAAGACACGTGGAAAGACTGCAGTCCCATAAGACAATGATACTGAAGAGGTGGAAGCTGTTATCCGCTTTCGTTGTCAATAGCTATCTATTACGAGTTGCAGATTTAGAATATTTGGCTCTCCATTTCTTGTCAGTTTAACGGAGTTATCATCCGTTGATAGCAAGGATACAGCTTTCTCTATTTAGCTAAGAGGCAAAAATGATCATATAATTGAAAAATTGAACGTCAGTTTAAAAAACGGCTTAGTAAACATGCCTTGAACTTGCATTGCAAACAATTTGTATTTATTTTAGAAAAATAAAATCCTTAATTGAACTCTAACACTTATTCGAATATTCCTATGGTTGTTCAGGTGTTAAGCACAATAGAGGCCAACAACCGGCTTTATTGTATAAATGTTCCAACCTAAATGAGTCTGGTATTCATTGTCTCGGCCTCAAACGCATTTTCACAAGACATTAAAACCATTAAACGAAATTCCCAAAATTATTTTGTGTATTGAGATGTCACAATCATTTCCTCTGTCAATAAAAATAAAGTTGTTTCAACATTTTAATGATATGGTCATGTCATGTCAGCCTTTAAAGCTCTTTGATATTGTTGTAGAGACTGCATGAATAGCGCGACGGTGACACCGACGCCACTTTAAACAATTCCTCTCGTTGATTTCGTTTTCATTTTAGTTTTTTTTTTTTGCTGACGTTGATCGATACAATTTTTGTGTTGCGGGCCCTTTTTTAATTCAAAAAATTTGAAAAAAAAATGTCTTGTGTAAAATTTAATGTGGCAACTTTACAAACAGAATCAAAGCCCTTCCTTTTATTTTGGTATATAACAACAATAATAACAAAAAAATTCACATGTTGCATGTATTTTTATTTTTTTTCTTACGGATGCAATATTGGAGTAAGAGAGTGTTTTAATCAAGCTTAGGAAAGTCGGTAGAAGAGAACAAAACAAAATGCGGCAATACAAGCAACAGCAGCAGCAGCAACAACAACAACAATGCCAATAAAAGAATAAAAATTAAATTGACTGACATTTACCATGACAGTGTAACAAGTTACACAGTAGATTTAATTTCTTTAGGAAATCAAGATAAAAGCAACTACAATTTAAATTAATAAATCGTGCCTAAGAATCCCGAGGCTTGCCATTGTTTCCAAAAAAAAAAAAAAAAACCTGGCAGTAGAAGCATTTTTTCAGCCCAGTAGTTAAGGGCAAGGTTTTTAACGTACATATGATTCGGTGGTTAGTCAATTGGTTGGTTGGTTGGTTGGTTGTTTGGCTTTTTAAGAGGACAGTTTGTTTTTGAAGACTTTTTTTTGTTGTGGCCTGTCCACATAATCTTACATGACCAAGTACTTGTATGCTCAAGTATGCAGACATCCATGGGTGGTGGCTGCTAATACTGGCGTTGGTACTTCAACTGCAAACAACTGTAATAAAGAAAAAAACGAAAAAAATTTACAACAATTTGGCCACTATCGGTAAGTAAGTTGAGTATGGCCCGTATAAAGTTGCTGGGGTTTTATTACCGCAAAATAACTACAACAACAACAACAACAAAATAGATTGAATTGCATACAGTTGGCTTTTGTTACGGTTACTAATGCGGCAACAGTAATAACAAAAAAAAAAAATACAGCCAGTCAACCAACAAACTAACCAACTAGTCCAACCAACCAACCACTTTATTAATGAGCCCACTGTTGTTATCATGGCCACAAGATCAGCATCAATTAAACATTTTAAATGGTCTTTGTTTAGTTTTTTTATTCCTTCTGTTCTGTTTTCCATTGTAGCCTTGTTTGCATTTGTTTCTCTTGTATTTATTTACTATGAGTATTTCGTTTGTTTTGTTTGTTTGTTTTTTCTTCTCCTTGAATTCATTTTCTTTCTTCCATTTGTTTGCAATCAATTTAGTTTGATTTCAATACATTTCTTTCATGACAATCTCAAATGCAATGAAATTAAATAGTATTTGAAAGTTTCCCTCGTTCTTCTTTTACATTGTATTTTTTTTGTTTATTTTTTTTAATTTCCTTCAAAATACACTTGTTTGTTATTGGCCAGCACATTATAAGCTGCTGGTTTGGCTTAAGAATATTACAAAGCGCGGACATAATTTCTTGGCAATTTAATTTGATTTGATTGTCGCTAAAACAAAAGGCCATTTAATTGCATCTTTGTATTTATTATTGGCATCGTAATTTAATTTTTCTTTTTGAAGTTTCCTTTGAAGACTACAAATCTGTCAATGGTGGACTGGAGGTATTTAAACTGTCACATTTTGTTAAATCGATTGTGGCATGTATTTCATGAGATTCTCGTTAGAAAATAATTAATAACAAATTAATGAAATTAAAATGTCATCAATAATTATTGTAATAATTAAATTGAAAGGCAATTTTAACCACCAGAGCATATCACTCCAATTTTTATATTCATCAGGAATTTCGATAGAAATAAATACCCCGATGGCCTAGTTGGTAGTGTGCCAAGCATTGAGGCCATGGGTTCGATTCTTACCAGAGATTGTTTGTCTGATATTGTATATGATTACTCTTAATAGAAAACAGAAAGTGAGAATTATTACTAAAAAGTAATTAATGAAAAGTGACGAAATTATGTACACTGGTCATTACAAACAAATTGTTGCACACTACCCCCTCTTATATAGTATCTGTCCTGTATTCCAATGCACTGCATGAATAGGTGTCACCTTCTGAATCTCAAATTTGTATCATGTGGTACAATTACCAGATCCATTTTAATATTTTTAGTCTATTGTATCTGCATCAATTCTCTACATATGTTTAAGAGCACATAGAAAGGAGATGTTCAAAACTTTAGCGCTTTTATTTATAGGCAGTTCTTACTTTGCAATCAAGTATGAAGTGATCATGTTTTGATAAAAAATCTCAAATTCTCGTTTTCCCTTTAAATACTATACCTTTCGTAATACTATGTTCAGATATGCAATTTTATTGAGTCAAAATTCGGTTTATTGAGTACAATATTTTAAGTGTTCAGGCATAATAATATACGCAGTTCAGCTACTTATTCAATATTCATTTGACAGCTTGTAAACAAAACAGTTGGTCGTTTCAACTTTGTTTTTGTTTTTATTTTTCTTTTTTGTTTTATTTGTTTGTCGTTGTTGACATTTGAGTTGTCAAATATCAACAAAAAGTGTTCGCTTAATTGTAATATGCACACTGAACATACTTGTGAGAGTGCTGCATTTAAAGTTTTACTCAATATTATAACAATTTGCGTATTTATTGCGCAATAATTAACTGAAACTTTATATGAAATATTAAGCTCAGTAATGGCGTTTATTGGCATATCTGAACGCCGTATTAGGGACATTCTGTTACCACAGTAATAGAGCAAAGGGCAGTCAATTCCAATTTTACGAAGAAAAAAGTCATCATTTCCATCTGAAGAGCTTGGTGAATGAACGAAACTTTCGAATTTAGAGTTCATGAGATGCAAGTACATACATAAGAGCAACTATATAGTGTAAATTTTAATCAGGCAGTAAAATAAGGCTTTACATATTGGGATCGAAATTGCAGTGACGGTGCACGATATTTATTAAAAAAAAAAGAAAACGCAGTTCTTGTAATCTCAACTGGATGGCTTGGATTGGGACGGTCAACGGTTTAAGGAAGACATTGCCACCTGCCGTAACGTTTATTCAGAAATCAATTTATTGCTGCAAGGATTTTCAAAGCAAATTATCTTAAGAAGTTTAAATGTAAACTGGTCAACACGATCATGTGATTTAAACTCATGTGATTTTTTTCGTGTGAGGATTTTGAGAAAACTCGGATTTATGCGAAAAAGCATAAACAATTTCTGAACTTATTTATTTATTTACTTGATATTCTATACAACAAGATTATTAGTATTGAACTTGGATTATGTTCACAATTTATAAATGAAATAAAAATCATAATAATGGTAGTGCGCTAGACTATTAGCGGGATGGAAGTGGGTTCCATTCCCACCATAGACTCTGGTCTGTTACAGTACACCGAGCATATGGCCTACGTAACTCAGCTGGTAATAATTAGATATAATTTGTAATTGTATGGTAATAAATAAATAAATAAAATCATAATAACAATAAAAATAGAGAAAATAAAAAATTTCTCAGATATCGCCACATTTCTCTGAAAAAGTTATGGAAAATTACATGCAAATAGTAATGTCCTGTCGCCAGAGCCGTAGCTGCCATGTAACTGATAATTTCTTCCATTCTTAATCGGAAAACGCCATCTTTACAACCCAATAAAGTTATCACAACTTACTTACTTTCTAACTGCTCATTATAAACTTTAAATCAGGGTTACAACTTAGCTTTTCACACCACCTATGTTGTGTGCGTTAATTTTATACATGAGTGGTGGGACCAACAGTTTAAAGTTGACTCCAAACGACAGATTTTTAAGAAACTTTTCATAACAATTGTAGTTATTCTAAGAGTTTTTTTCCAGAAATCTGCTGAGAGGAAGTCGCCGAAGATATATTTTGCGCGTATCCATTTTACTAAAACGTCTCCATTTGCTAAAACGAAATCAAAAACTATCGTTTTTTCTCATATTTTTGCATAACTTTGACTTTTTTAAGAAAATATTAGTTTAATATTAATTACTTAATCTCGTTGAGCGAATATATTTTGCAACTTATCGAACAAAAATCAATTTCTATTAAAGAATGAAGAAACTCTCGAAATCAACTGAAGATAGTATTGTAGCTTTGACTGGAAGCGGCTATCCTACCAGGGAAAATTGTAAACAACTTGGAGTTAGTCAGTCAGTAGTCATCAGAGTCCAAAAACGGTATGTTATTCCCAAGCCTCAAGTCAAAGGTCGTAAAAAACTATTAACTAATGCAGATGCTCGTCTAATGGTAACAAAAATGAAAAGGGACAAATTGTTAACACCAAAAGGCGCTTCGGTGGCAATCGGGAAAACCGGCAAGTAGAGCTCTTAAAGATATTGTCTATACATCAGCAGTCAAAAAGAAAAAAACCTACATTTTCGGCTAAAAATGAAAGGCAGGGTTAATGTTTGCCAGAAAACACAGAAATTTGACAGCCGATGACTGGAAACATGTGATCTGATGAGACGAATCAAAATTCAACCGCTTTCAGTCCAATGGTAAGCGATATTGCTGCCACCGCCATGTGGAAAGAATTTAAAGACACCATGTTAAGGAAACGGTGAAACACGGTGGAGGAATGTCATGGTATGTGGTTGCTTTACATTGTGGCACCTCGGACCACTGCAAAGAATCAATAATATTATGAAAAAAGAAGATTATTTGAGAATTTTGCAGACCCATTTTCCCGATTTTGTCGTCAAGAGCGCCTATCTTGCGCAAGAAGTACTTTTCCAGCAGGATGGTGACCCCAAACACACCTCCAAAATCGTTAAAGAATGGGGTAGTGAGCAAAATTTTTAATTAGTGCAGTGGCCAGCACAAAGTCCCGACCTCAATCCAATTGAGAATTTGTGGTCAATTGCGAAGAGACGGTTGGGACAGTACTGATCAGCCCCAACCAATTTAGATGAGCTTTGGCAACGGATTCATCAGGAATGGACAAATATTCCGAAAGAAATTATAGAGAATTTGGTGGAGATCATGTCAAGTCTCGTAAATGAGGATTTACATAACAAGGGTCTTTGAACTAAATATTAAAAATACTCGTATTCCCTAAAATTTGGAATGGTGCAAAATTGAGTACATCCGAGTTATTTTCCTCATGATTGTTTTTTCCTAGAATTTGATTATCTTAGTTCTGAAATTTATATTATTTTGTTAAGTACTAAGAACTAAATTAAAAACGAAAAGAAATGTTTGAAATGCTTTAACAATTTTATTTACAAACATGTACTCATTTCTGCAACCCACTGTATGTATACGAATTTTTGTTTGATTTTTTAAATGAAAAGGTGAATTCATAGGTTAGGTTAGGTTAGGTTAGAGGACGTGTACTTGTCAATTAAGACAAGTACAGTACCCCGAGGCCGAATTGACCCATTGTACAACGTCCAAGTTTCTCACACCACTTATGTTGTGTGTGTTAATTTTATACATGAGTGGTGGGACCTACGGTTTAAAGTCGACTCCGGACGGCAGATTTTTGAGAAACTTTTTCATTGCAATTTTATTTGCCAGAAATCTGCTGAGAGGAAGCCGCCGAAGAAATACTTTTTTTTGTATTTTGTTTTGATGTCTGGCCTTGGGCTCGAACCCTGGCTTTACGTCTAATAAGCTAATACACTACCTACTAGACTACGGCGACTTCAAGGTGAATTAAAACTGAGGCACACTTTATTTATAAACTCCTGTCTTCAAATCTCTCCCTCTTTCAAAATACCCAATGAATTTAATCTAACACTTGTACAGAGGTGGACTATAATCTTAAAAGCTTCACCGTAAGTTTTACCATTCAATTTGTCTTTCGACTCTCATTGAAATGAAATGGTATTATTTTGTGCAGACTTTTTAAAATAAAACGCATGGAATACTGCCTTAATCCTGGTCATTAAAATGAGCAGAGTACAATATTTTTTAACATTTTATTTTTGGAAAAAATTAAAGTTTTATTATGCAACAGCATTAGCAATCTGATTAAATGGAGAATATACGTTGCATTACAAAATATCAGAAATATAAACATGATTTCCAAATAATGGCGGAAATATTAAACAAAAAAATTGTTCAAATAATGGCACCTTCCTTTGCATATAATTTTAAGTCTTTTTTTCTTTTTATTCGTCTTTAAACCTATTTTTCAATCAAATTTACCTTAAAAAAGTTTCAATTTTATAATTTGGCAATAGACGGCAATAGCGATAATAAAAAACAACAACAATTGCTAGGGGAAAAAATGAAGAAGACTGACCCATCTTAAACAAGATGATGACTTTTTTTCTTTTTTTTTTGAGATTTTTAAACTAAAACCAGCACCAGCATTAGATTTGAATATTACAATAAAACGAAAAAATGGTAAAAATGGAAAATCAAGAGATTATGAAACAAAAAATTGAAGATTTTGTTTGGCATTTTATTGAAAATGATTTTCACTTTTTTTTCTTTTGTGGTAACGGTTTGTTTAAGCCTAAATAATTTGTTTTCGATTTCTAAGCCAAATAATGCACTGAGAAAAATTTGGTGAACATGTAAAACATGTATGCCAGACTTTTGTTTTCTTGCGTTGGTATTAAAAACCATTTTTATGGGAAATGGAAAAAAGCCAACATTGCCTGTAAGGCAAAGTGCAATTCAATATCTAAACTAAACAAAATGGTGATTTCTATGCATGAGTACATATATACATTGGTCATTACAACCCTTCATTTAGGATTATGGCTTAGCTTCTGACACCACTTATGTTGTGTGTGTTAATTTTATACAGAAGTGGCAGAAACTACCTTTTAAAGTCAGACAGATTTTTGAGCAGCTTTTCATGGCAGTTTTATTTACTCTGAGAGTTTTTGCCAGAAATCTGCTGAGAGGAAGTCGACGAAGAAATATTTTTTTAATTTTTCGTTTTGCTGGAGATGTAAAGCGGGGGCCATTTAAAAGTTGAAAATGCGATGAAACAAAATCGGGCTTGAAATTTTTCCCAGATTATTTTTTATTGTGAAGTACAATTGTTCCGGCTGACTCGGCTGGCCTCACACTACCTCATTCGATCGAACCAATTTTCGTGCAATTTTTCGAGTGCATAAGGTCGTATCTCGGCAATGGCATAATGAATGTTGGCCTTCAAATGCTCAATTGCCTTTGGTTTGTCCATATAACACTTTTCTTTAACGGCGCCCCACAGAAAAAAGGCCAACGGTTTCAAATTGCAGCTTCTTTTCGGCTATTTGAAATCACCATTTTAGCTAATTAAACGGTCTTTAAACTTTTGACGCAATAAATCGATTGTAGCACGAGATGTAAGGCAATTAACACCATCCTGTTGAAACCAAACATGGTTCACATTAATACCATGAAGAGCGAGTACAAAAAAATCGGTTATCATGGTGCGATAGGTATCGGCATTGATCCTAGTGGTCGTGCCGTTTTCATTTTCAAAGAAATATGGGCCAATGATGCTCACCAAACAGTCTTTCGTAATGGGTGCATTAGCGCCTGTAAGACCACGTGTGGGTTTTCGGCGCCCCAAATAAAGTAAGCAATACCGGGCACAGTTGGTCCTTCCATGCGACCAAATTTTGTACGACATTTTCGTCTTTGTTTTGGAAATAAATTTCCAATAAATCCGAACGTTACGCAAGCGTATATCGATTCATTACATTCAGTGGAGATAATATACTCAATTTTGTGAGAGAATAGAATGTCATAGGTTAAGTTATAGGATGTGTACTTGTCAATTAAGACAAGCACAGTACCCGGAGGTCGAATTGACCCATTGTACATAGAATGTCATAAGTATTGTCAGATTCGAAATAAGCGATGATTCAAATTAAAACCGATAGATGGCCCACTCGATATTACCGTGGCCTCACGTCTAATAAGCCAATACTAGGCTACGATTACTTTAATGAGTACATTAATCAATCAAATCACTCAAGCAGTTTAGAAAAATAAACGCGTTCTTAATTGTGCCGGTGCTCCAGTAATCACTAGACTAGGAGTCATGAGTCCCTCCTTTAGATCATTTAAACGTATTAAAGGAGTTATGAGTTCCTCGTTTAGATCATTTAAACCTATTAAGTATTCCTTGTGTTATCTTATATAACTAAAAACAGGAAATGACTCTTATACATCCTGTTAATTCTCAATGAAATAGAAAAAACATTTACTTTTACTCAAAATAACGTTCAATTCAATTTCCTCTGTGTATTTAAGTTGTTCAGCAAGCAAAAGGAAGATGATTTTTCTTTCCTTTTACATGAAAACCCATGAAAAGAAATATTCAAATTGAATGGCCACTTTTGTTTGTTTGTATAAAATTTCCAAATCTCCTCAGCAAATGTCAAAAGTTAAATTGTTGGAAAAATTCCATTGAAAACTTCATGAAAATCCACAAACAAAAAAGAGAAAAAACACAAAATTTTAAACGGTTTTTAATGCAATTATTATGGTAAGAGGGCAGGAGCTGTTTTATAATATGAATCTTACAAAGAGGCCCACAATCAAACAGAAATTGGAAAAAACACAATAAAAGAAAAAGGAAAAGCCATGGCAAGCAACAACAAGCAAAAAATACACATTAAAACGAATCATTAAAAATCCCGGCATGACGTTTTGTGTAAAACAGGGGATTATACACTCATATACACGAACAAGCTTGACAACGTACTTCATACCACAACCAAATGTACGTGTTTTTTTCCTTTTCTTTCAAATATCTTTTTAACCAATTGATGGTTTATCTGTTCATATTTTTTTGTTTGAAAACCAAATAGACAAGCAGCCGACTATTGATTGACAAAGTTGTAGTCAAATTTAACGTTTTTGTTTTCTTCTCCTTCATTTCGTTATTAAAAGATGAAGAAAAAAAATCCCCAAAAACAAAAAGTCACACACATGCACACACACTTTGGAATTGAATTGATGGCTGTGAATTGATGGCGATGTTGTTGTTGTTGTTTAATTTGAAATCTCAAGTGTTTTGCTATTAAACGTTACCCGAACACGGCAAGAAATCCCAACTAAAGCGTCTATTGTGTATGGCTTTGTTTGTGGCTTTTAAATGACTAAAGTCCACCTGCTCCCCCCCTGCGGTATAAGCTTGAGGATGGGAATGTTTTGTTTTTTTTTGCTTTGTTTATGGTAAGAGCATGTGTTTATTTTCAATAACTATCAATCAATTTTATTTATTTATTTATTTATTTCGTTGTTTATTTATTTATTTGGATATTTTGTTCAATTTTTTTACTCATTCATTCATTCATTCAGTCAGTTAGCCAGCCAGTCAGCCAGCCAGCAAAGCCATTCAGTCATTCCGAAATTCATGTCTACGTTTTGTTTTTAGACGTGTAAGTTTAAATGTTAGCAAATCTCTTGCACTTTTTTTGTTGTTTAAATAAACCGAAAGAGAAAAAATTGTCAATTTGGTTTATGGCCAGGTTTTGTTTTTATGAATGAAACCACTTGTTATGAATTTATTTATTGAATGAAATGCTTGACTGGATAGATGGATGGATGTATGGATGATTGGAAGTTTTTAATCTTTAAATTGGAATAAAGAAACAGAAATAAAAATGAATACAATATGGAAAATGAAAGGAACATTTTTAAGCATACTTTTCAATACGTTTTTAACCCATTAATATTGAAGAAATTTAAAAATTAACCACTTAGTGGTTAATAGGAGTAGTTTTCCTTATGAAAGAAAATATATCTATGTCTACCAACGCAAAGTAACCGAACTGATAGGGTTTAATTTGCAAGGCACAAAATCAACCTTTGCTTCTGTAATTATCTGAATCCCCAACTTCAACTTCAACTTGCATACAAAAACATTAAAACAATGATCTTATCTGTTGTAAGTAACTTCCATATATTCGTGTTCCCATGCGATAACACAATTGTGCATTGAATTGTGCCCTCGGCGTTTCAGTGTCCCACTTGGCTGGGTCAGTGGGCACAGGAACTTTTGAAGCAACTGTAATTCAGATGTGCTCGTCAGAGAAGTGCACTCTTTTCGGAACCATCGTCAATCGAGTTGGTTGTGTCACTTATCTCGGTTAAATTTGCCATTGAAAAAATTCTTTCGGGAAGCTAACCTATCCTGTTTCCATGAGGCATCTTGCTCTACTGCTAGACTCACTGGGCCCACGATGGATAGAAGGCGTACCAACAAACTATTCAAGCATGACCGCAGTGTCACCTCGATCCCAGTGATCATTGCGTTATGGGAAGACACAAGGAAAAACTGCAGCTACCATCAAACGACTTTTGCCGTGGTTGAGGGTCTGCCAAAGTGGAGGATACTGGAGAGCAGTCGTGCTTTTAAATTATTCAGCCTTTGCGCTCACCAATTTCTTCGATGAGTTTGCTAGAAAAAGCAGTACAGGAACTACGCTTAACTGTGACGTCACAACGGGCCGCTATCTTGCTCAATTGTTCTTGGTAATCAAAGCTATCATTTCGACCTAACCTAACCTAACCTAACCTGCGCCCATATGTATATATAAAAACAAATTCCTAAAATGCCTTTCATGTTTGTCTCTGTACCTTTTTTGTTGTAATACCTTTCGTTCCTTTAAGAAAAGTAATCTCTGTTTAGAAGTCGCCGTAGTCTAATAGGTGCACTGTTGGCTTATTAAACGTGAGGCCACGGTTCCCAGCCCAGATCAGACACCCCAAACATTCAGCAGATTTCTGGCAAAAACAGTATATGAAATTGCCATGAAAGGTCAAAATCGTAAACTGTAGGTACCCCCACTATGTATCAAATTATCACACACAAAATAAGTGGTGTAAAAGCTAGGTTGTATTCCTAGCTGAAGGGTTTTAATGACCAATTATGCATGTATGTTTTGTATGTAATAAACTAACAAAGCAACGCCGGGTCACTAGATTTATGGGAACAGAATAATACTGTGGTATTAAGAGTTCCAATGTCTTGAGAAAGATTGATGAATCGGAACATGAACTTTCCCCTTGTATTGTGTATTGATCTTAAGCAGATAAAATTGCATTCCATGAACAATACAAATAGAAGGACAGCGGAAATATTATGTATTTATCTTCAAGTGGGTACCTGATGCGGCATGCCATTTAAGCAAAGACGAAAAGCAGACAACGGAGAATATACTCTGTGAATGCCTTGCATTGGCATACACTCGAAAAAGAACGATAATTGAACACTTTATTGTACCTGCGCCCATTTATCGGATGGCTATAAGGGGCCCTGAAGCAGTGCGATGTTGTATTTTCAGGTCAGGGGGAAACAATCTCAGCCGTTGAAAAATATATACTTCATAGGCGATTGTAGGGATTTTTTTCTGAGTGATTTATTGAAGATTACGTTTAGCTGGGTCTCAAACCCTTGTTGTGCTTGGAGTTTTTGACACACTGAGTCTTTTAGGTCACCGTGCCTTGGCTAGTGTACTTAATATCTCTAATCGTAATAATAAATAAATAATCAAATGATTAGTCGTTCTTTGAATATATTTTAGGTATATTTCATTAAGTGGTAAGAAAGTTCAATATTTGATTCCAATTTTTTCTCAACAGGATATACATAGGCCTGACCAATGGTATTCGTTGTATATTTAATTCCTTTTGTTTGTTGGATACGGAGCTGTTTGAATAGATTATTTGTAAGATTTTTAATTTTTAAAACTCATAAAATTTCTTTGGCCATGACTAGGATTTGAATCTGCATTGCCTAGGTTTGTATTGAAGCATTTTGTTTGGTACAATGCACCATCTACTTCTGATGTAGAAATGTTATGATTTTGTAAACTTGAGATTACTGTTCTACTTTCTACTTCAGTCCCCACTTTCCTGATATCAATACAATGAGTTTCATACCAGAATCAAACTTAGAACTCTATACACTACTACAATATTTTGTGGATAATTGAGGAATTTCTTAATCAGCCTGTCGGAAGAATTTAACAGTTGTACGTTCAATTAATCGGAACAAATTCATTTTTAAGTTTTAGAGATTTCGTTCGCGTTAACGTCCATGCTGTTACGCCGAAGCAGTTTTAATTTTCAAATATGTTCGTACTAACGATCCAATTTAGTTTTCTGAACTCCCAAGGCATGTAGAAGTGGAAGTAAGTTTATGGTTAGAATCGTCGCCTCAAGAAATACTCTTCGAAATGTTTAATTTTGAAACAATTCTGCAGCAATGAGGTTAAGAAAGCGCAGTAACAACAGCAAAGTTAAATACAGCATAGTATTTCTAACAACACTTCTTAAAAAAGATAGGTTGTGATCCTGACTGTACGTTTACAATGACCAATTATCTGAGATAACAGATGGAGTTTTTCAAGATCATTCTTCAAAATCTCAAAGTAAATGATATCCTAACATTATCATGTAGTCAACTTCAGAGATGAACAGACGACAAAGAAGAAGTTGGGCCATGTCGTTTTTCTTTCTTTAAAGACAGATTCAGGAGGCTTGAACATTTCTGTCAAATTTGGAAAAGTGCACCAAATTCATAGATCTTTTGTAATCATGTCTACACTCTAAGGGCCATTATTACAACTTGCCGTTAACTAAAGGGAAGATTTTAACGGGCAGATAAATTGTTTTTCATTATGATAAGTGGGCAATAAGGAAGAAGTGAGCGTAAAGGAAAGATCATCCTGCTGGTAACTTTTAAAGTTAAGTTTATTTGCCATATTATATATTATTTTTAATATGGCAACTTCAAATATAAACAAAATGAGTGAATACAACAAAAAAGAAGCCAGCCGTTGCCACTGCATTTAAAAAGTAGTTGTTTAATTGAGCAGTGTTATCAACATTGCTACGGCATTGCCATATTTTTGAAAAAGTTAACTTTATTTTATCTGTAGGTTGTAATATCGAAAAGAAGTTAAAGGTGATTTTAATGTTCCTTTAATGTACTTTTAATTAAACCCAACTTTAACGGCAAGTTGTTATAATGGCCCTAAGAATTTGAAAATACTACAGACAGAAATGCTCAAATCCATATGTTTACATTCTCTATGGCCAACTTTTTATTATCTTTGAGAAGATTACGGACATTCAAGAGAACTGGTCGGCGTTTTAAAAACTAACTAATAAAAACTGTTAACAGGGATATGCAAAATTCAACTGGCATACCAGTTTTACGAAAAAAAATGTATTTTTGGGAAAAACACTTTTTAATTACTTTTGAAACAATATGTTCTTAAACTATCTGCCCTGGCTTTAACGAATTCATAGATAAGCTGAAACAATTCGTGGATAAGACATTGGATTTCCATATTTTTCCCTACACAAATTTTTACACCAAGAATTTGCAAATGAATTGCTTTAACAGGCTGTTAAAATGTTTAAATTTCCTTGAAATATAAATTTAAAAATTCCACATAAAATTATTAAATCCCATACCATAAAACCATTATCGAAATTCATAAAAATAAAAGGACTTGATATTGGAAAAACTACCTGGGAAACTATAAATACTCCAGGAAAAATATAGAAACACGTTCAGAAACATTTCAGACATTCGACAAGTAAGTCGTCTATTTCGAACTGCATTGGGAAGTAAAACAATTTTAAATAAAGATTATGGAACAACGACGCACAGACCCAGAAAGATTTGATTTGTAAGTATTTATTTGTTTTCTTTTTTCACTTTAAGAAATATTTTTATAAAAAAAAAATTATTAGTTTTGGTTTTCATTATAGGATCATTAATTTGAGTGGTACTAGTGATCAGCCAGAAGGTGGTGAAGATATATTCTTGGTCTTTGATGCGCCAATTTATCTTGATAATCTCGACGATGGAGAGGACTTTGAGCCCAATAATAATGAAACGTTTTACATAGATATAGTCTGATGGCACTAAACTATTATTCGTCTTGCCTTCAACTCTTAGGTTAAGATAATTAAAAAAATGTATTTAAAATATATTCTCGATGTTATTGTTTACTAAAATCTAAAAACGTAAATAAAAATATTTTAAGTAAATCTCTGGCATTTTTTCTTTTTCCATAATTTTTACTAATTGAGGCTTAAAGTTTATCACTTTAAGCTTTTCCCTGACTTCAATTACTAAACTGTACATCTATTGTAGCTGACTAAATCATTTATAGCCTATATTTGCTAAGTTCCGGATCTTCAACCTGCTCTTCATAAAATAACAGTTTAAAGTCAGTGTAAAGGCAAATAACTGGCAGGTCTTGGAGTTAACCTAGCAATGTCAACTAATTCGACTACATGGGTTGTGTAATCTCAGCATATGGTGCAGCTGCATGCAAAATCCTAGGTACTATATCTCAAGGCGCCTTTTTTCGGTTATAAGTCACGCAGATCATCTCCTACTTCATAATGTACGAAAATACACGGCTGCGTAACCTGAATAGAAGCGAAGACAACTGTGAAACTGGGGAGTAAATACAAACAAATGCTAATATCTTCTCTGCAGCGAATTTAAAATCTTTGTAGAGGTTCTATGCTCTATACGAAGCAAGAAAATCTTCGATTATAGGTTTTCAAATCACGCCTTGTGCAAACACAATGCAATTAGTGCGAAGAAGGAGCATAGAAAAGCATAGCATACATAAATACATACATCATACATCATTACAAACCTTCAGTCAATATTACGACTTAGCTTCTTACAACACTTATGTTGTGTGTGTTAATTTTGTACATAAGTGGCGGAACCAATAGTTTAAGGTCGATTCCGATTTTTTGAGGAACTTTTTCATTGCAATTTCATTTAGAAAAAAGAAAAGCATAAACAAGAAGAAAATTAGTAATAACAGAACAGCTGAGCTATGTTCTTCCGACACTTGTTTAGCCGACGAAGCTTTTGTTAATTTGCTATCCTCTCTGGTCAGAAAAATCTTTAACTGCCTAAAAAATCTTCAACTTTTTTGGAATGGCAATTGCTTATGTTTATCAACTTATTTTTTTCGAGCGCAGTAGTCTGTAGAACGGCAAATTGATATCATAATTCAACACTGATTACACTACAAAAATCAAACTTCGCAAATTTTAGTACTTTTCAATGTATGTATATACGTCCTATTTGTTTCTAGATCTGAATAGGAATATTATGGCTGTGCTCCAAAATGTTAGTTGCTGTATGTTTGAACAAAGTGCAGTGTTTCATAAAGCCGCTGTACAAAATATTTACAATGTATACTATTTCAAAACTTCATCAATGTGTATTTTTAACGCAGTCAAAATTTTTGGATAACTTTGCATATCTACATAATTTATATACCGTAGTAGAACTGAATACAAACTTTGTATTGATACATTTTGAAAGTCAGCCAATATATTTATACTTTATTTTCAATCTATCAACTTCTAGAACCCAGCTGTTGATTTGTTATGTTTATTTTTTTCTATGTAAAGGGTGTTTTTTTATAGAGGTATAGAACTTTAAGTTGCAATAAAACAACGATGGATTATTCGATTGACATGAATTTTATTTATCCGAAAGATAATCTTGTGGCATTACATTTTAAATATGATTTCTGGCATATGACCGCCACGGCTGGCGCGGATGTAGTCCAATCTGGACGTCCAATTTTCGATGACTTTTTCCAACATTTGTGGCCGTATATCGGCAATAATACGGCGAATGTTGTCTTCCAAATGGTCAAGCGTTTGTGGCTTTACCGCATAGACCAATGACAAGATCTTGGAGGCCAATTCACAGGTCCAAAACGTGAAATTAGGCGGTCACCAAACGTGTCTTTCAATAAATCTATTGTGGCACGAGCTGTGTAACATGTTGCGCCGTCTTGTTGAAACCACATCTCCTGGACATCATGGTTATTCAATTCAGGAATGAAAAAGTTAGTAATCATGGCTTTATACCGATCACCATTGACTGTAACGTTCTGGCCACCATCGTTTTTAAAAAAGTACGGACCAATGATTCCACCAGCCCATAAAGCGCACCAAACAGTCAGTTTTTCTGGATGTAACGGTGTTTCCACATACACTTGAGGATTGCCTTCACTCCAAATGCGGCAGTGTTGTTTGTTGATGTAGCCATTCAACCAGAAGTGCGCTTCATCGCTAAACAAAATTCGCTTATGATAATCGGGAACAATGGTAATCTCGTTTTGGGCCCATTCGACGAATCTGCGCCTTACTTGATGATCGTTTGGCTTCAAATCTTGCACGAGTTGGATTTTGTAAGCACGCAAACCAAGATCCTTCCGCAAAATCTTCCATAAAGTGGATGGACACAGATCCAATTCCTGTGCTCGATGGCGGATGGACTCATTCGGGTCTTCCTCAATGCTACGCTCTGCAGCAGCAATAGCTTCTTCTGTACGCACCGTACAGCGTCTCTGGGGATGCGAGTTGTCAATAAGAGCAAACGTGGTGCGAAAACGTTCCATGGTTAATCGAATTAACTGCTCTGATGGACGATTTTGTCGACGATAAAATGGACATAGTGCGCGATACGTTTTCCGCACAGAACCATTATTTTCGAAATAAAATTGCACTTTTTGCAAGCGTTGTTCAGGCGTGAGTCTATTCATGATGAATTGCCAAACCAAACTGAGAATAAATCACTTGACAGCTGTTAAATCGGTCGCCATCTTGAAAAGTAATGCCAACTTAAAGTTCTATATCTCTGTAAAAAACACCCTTTAGTTTAGTTACTGTTTATATAGTTTATTTATATTCTGCTAATTTTTTGGTTATTTTATATTGTGATTCTTAGTTATAGTATAACCCTTCACTCAGGGTTATCTATAACCCTTCACCCATGTTGTACGTGTTAAATTTATCCATGAGTGGTGGGACCTACTGTTTAAAGTCGACCCCTAACAACAGATTTTTTGAGTCACTTTTCATGGCACTTTCATTTGCTGCCAGAAATCTGCTGAGAATAAGTTGCCGAAGAAAAATTTTATCATATTTCGTTTTGTTGGAGATGTCTGGCCTAGGTTTTGAGCCGTGGCCTCATGTCTAATAAAGCTAACACACAATCTACTAGATCACGGCTAGTAAACCTTATAAAAGGAGTAGATATGTATTCATCTACGGTTTTGTACTGAAAAATACTTTCCTCCATGAAGTTAATTTACATGAAATTTCTTGTAATCAATCACTTTCCCTTCTACAAACTTGATTAAAACTGAAAATCAAAGTCTCCAAATAACTTATGATATCGACTTTAAATCTCTTGAATGAAAAAAAAAGAAAATTTCAAAAAATTCTGTTTAATTCTTACAAAGTAATACACAAACTGTTCATGTTATTTTTTTTTTTTTTGTTGCCGTGACACATGTTCGACACACGTGTTTGAGTCACCTTTAACTCTTGCACACCGTTCTTTCCCTTCATTTTTGTTCACATGACTGGGAAGAGAGAAAATACTCAAAGAAAATTCCAAATGAAATTGAAATTTAAACATGTTGCCCGTTTGATAACATGTTTCATGTTTTTCTTTTCAATTTAACAAAAAAAAATTGTTTTTCATTCTTTTATTTCTATGTACCTCTAGATGTCTGCTGCATTTGTAAACGTAATTTGTTTATTTTGGCCATATAAACCGATACAAACGTGAAGTCTTATATTGAAAATGGACGTTTCTTTTTTGGGTCTTTCCTATTTAACACTTAAAATTTCTTGTATTTAAATTTGAAAATATTTTAATTTTTTCATTTGAATTGTGTGCGAACTTTGTTGACCTTTTTTCCGAAAAATGTTGAAACGTTTTTATTATTGTTTCTCCCGTTTGTTTGTATGTCATTTAGTAGAATAATTTTATTTAAGAAAACAAATCCAAGTTGTGTTTTCGAACGACTGGAATGAATAGGAGAATAGAATAATTGGAAAATGTGATTTGATTTTCTAAATATTAAAACAGATTGATAATGACAGCTGCTAAACGATGAAAATGTTGGGTGATAATTTTAATAAAATTTTTAAAAAATTTTTAATTCAATGTAAATATGATATGATGATGATATTTTTATCACGTATTTTAAAAATTAGAATGTTTACCCAATGAACTAACGAAGAATTTACTAAACAGATTTGATCAAATACGTATTAATTCTCAGATTACGGCCGATAACTATACTTTTGATATAGTCAAGGAATTTATTTATCTTGGCTCCGCCATTACCACAGAAAATGATGTCAGTCTGGAGATCAAGCGCAGGATCGCCCCTGCCAACAGGTGCTACTATTGTCTCAATAGGCAATTGAGCAGCAGATACCTCTCTCCTACGACAAAACTAATACTCTATAAAACGCTTTCTTTATGGCGTAGAGGCATCGACCCTATTAATCACTGATGCAGCAGCCTTGAGAGTATTCGAGAGATCCGCATCCGATCCCACGTGGGTGAGTGGCGGGACCTACAGTTTAACGTCGACTCCGAACGATAGATTTTTGAGAAACTTTTCATGGCAATTTTATTTACTCTCAGAGTTTTTGCCAGAAATCTGCTGAGAGGAAGTCGCCGAAGAAATATTTTTTTTTTATATTTCATTTTTGATGTCTGACCTGGGATACGAACCCGGGCTTTACGAATAGTAAGCCAACACACTACCTACTACACCACGGCGACTTAAGCTTCAACACATATTAAAATTCCGCAAGTCTATGAGAATAGTAGTGTTAATGGCGAGATATTCAACGGTTACCCAACTGTGGATTCCTTTGGACATGGATGTACTTATAAAGGCTAGTACAATAGATAATGTGATGGAATTATTAAATCAGATTTGCAGAGAGGTAAGAGATAAGAAAATTAAACTATTTGTGCAGGGACCAGTAAAATCTTGCCTACTGTCGATATATGCAGAACAAAATTTGAGTTAAATTTAACAACAATCCATCTTATGAATTTCGTAGCAGTCATAATAAGCCACTGGCTTCGAGTACACACAACTTCTGCAGAACACGTAACGATGAAATATAAGAAGAGACCACAGTATATATTATCTGTCATTTTCTGGTACCTGAGAATCTGAGACGAAAAATTCTTAGGCACCCAGAATTTGTTGACGTAACATATCTAGCCAAAATTCATTTGGACAGACCCTTTCCTTTAATAAGACAAACAAGATGGTTCGGAAAGGAGCTTCAGTTAATGACGAAATAGATGCTATCGATACTACGGTATTATAGGTAGAACGATAAGACAGTCTGTCGGTTACTGGTGCTGACCTATTCAAGAGATTTAAAACATTCTCAGAACTGAAATACTGGAAAGGCAATTCATTGCTCGATCAAATGGTTTTTAATTTCTAAAAAAACGAATCTCGAATAAGTTGAGTCGTTCAACGAGGTAACTAATGTATGATGATTTTGGAAAAGTCATGCTGAGGATACATTTTTTTATTTTTATTTTTATTAGCATGTACACCGCTTCACAACGTTGGTGCTATTGTTGTGTCACCCAACACAAAAACTTCAATGTTGATGAAATTCCTTAAAGGCCTTAGGGCCATTATTACAACTTGGGGTTAGTTAAAGGTATCTTTAGATTAAGGGAACTGGAAAGTTACCTTTAACTTATTTTCGTTATTACAACTTACAGATAAAATAAAGTTAACTTTCTCAATAAAATGGCAGTGCCGGAGCAATGTCGATAAAACTGCTCAATTATACAAGTTTTATTTTTTAACGCAGTGGCAACCGTGGGCTTAGTTTTTTTTGTTGTATATGCCCATTTAGTTTAAATTAGAAGTTGCCTTAATGAAAATAATATATGTATATTGGAAGTTCAAACATAAAGTGACTTTTAAATGTTAAAGGTAGGATGATCCTCCCTTTAGCTTAACGATCACTTCTATCTTATTGGGTACTGTTAATAACGAAAAACAATTTATCTGTCGGTTAAAATCCTCCCTTTAGTTAACGGCAAGTTGTAATAATGGCCCTTAGACTTAGATGTTTTGTACAATGATCCTTTAGGACACACGGCTTGCTGTCCTCTAATATATGTGTGTAAAATAATTGATTCATTGACGACAGGTTATGTGTTAACTTAAATGAAATATAAACTAAATTTAAATGTATACACCATTAAGTAGATTTGAATCGATGTTTTGAATTTAGATAGAGATTCATGGAAACGAATGGTATACAGGAGCCACCAACCAAAGAGATGTTTGCATTAACAGCTTACACAACAGCATCGTTTTCTATAATAATAATTCCACTAAATGTGTAGCAGGTAGCGTGTTGGCTTCATATCAAACCCCAGACCAGAAATCTCTAACAAAACGAAATATGAAAAAAAAAAATATTTCTTCGGCGACTTTCTCTCACCAGATTTCTGGAAAAAATTCTGAGAGTAAAAAAAATTGCCATGAAACAAATTTTCAAAAATCGATCGTTCCGATTCGACTTTAAATTGCAGGTCCCGCCACTCATATAGAAAATTAACACACACAATATATGTAAGTAGTGTGAAAAGCTATTTCATAATCATGACTGAAGGGTTGTAATGACCAATTATGTAATAAACTTACAAATTTAATAAAACTATTTTTTTAAAAAATTAAGTATCGATAACATTTTTATAAAATACCATAAAATGCAACAATTCCTTTATACATACAATTTTATATAATTTTTAATTTCTATAAATCATAATATGCCATGATATGTATTGTAAAATAGAATGTTCTAGAAAAATAAGATTTTAGTATATATACGACTTTTCAATAAAAATATATTCAGTAGCTGACAAGATTTTCTAGAAACAACACGCATTTTCAATTAAATTGTCCCTACAATTGGTGACCCCGACGACTTAAATAAAGGAAAGCGCTATGAACGACGGAAGACAAAGCCACAACGCCGACTTGGCACAAACTTCATCTGGACAATCAGAATCGTCAACTACAACGTCTGCCGTTAACCACGATAGCAACGTATGTGTCAACAGAGTCTCAGTTAAGGTGCCACCGTTTTGGCCTGAGCAACCTGAAATTTGGTTTGCACAGGTTGAGGCTCAATTCAGTATCTCGGGAATAAATAACGACATTTCAAAATTCAACACGGTTGTAGCTGCCATTGAGAGCAATGTTCTATCTCAAATATGTGACGCAATTTTAAATCCTCCTGAACAAGGCAAGTACAACAATCTTAAATCCGCTATCATAGAAAGATATTGCGATAGCGAACAGAAAAAAATTCAAAAACTTATATCTGAGGTGGATTTAGGAGACAAACGTCCTACACAGTTGCTAAACGAGCTGAGTGGTTTAGCAAAAGGTAAAATTAATAATGATTTTTTGAAGTCACTTTGGTTACAGAGACTACCAGCGCAAACTAGAGCCATTTTGCAAGCATCAAACGCAGACCTTCCAGAGCTCGCTAAATTAGCCGACAAAATATTAGAAGTTTCGGATTTTCATCAAATTGCATCTATACGCAAGGAACAACATCATGACAATGAAAGTGACCTTCGTATACAACGGATCGAAAAACAAGTAAGTCAACTTTTAAATACGCGCGGAGGACGATTTAGAAACAGGAGTAGAAATCGCAACAAAAGTCGAGAAAGACGACCATCAACACCTTCAAGTTTAAACAATAAATGCTGGTATCATGAACAATTTGGTAGCAAGGCACGAAAATGCCGGCCACCATGCAATTTTTCTGCAAATATTCCAAAAAACTAAAACCATCACCCTACTCCACGAGCAGTACTGGTGATCGTCCTTTTCAAATTGCTCGTCTTGTAATTCGTGATAAAAATACCAGTATACAGTTTTTAGTAGACACAGGCGCCGACGTTTCTGTAATTCCCCCAAAGCCAGCCGATAAAATCAAAAAACATTCAACTCCAACTTTTTACGCAGCAAATGGTTCACCAATCAAGTCATTTGGTCAACGTCGCCTTAATTTGTCATTTGGTTTGCGTCGGAACTTAACATGGAATTTTTACATCGCTGATGTTAAAACGGCTATCATCGGATCTGACTTTTTAAAAGCATATGATTTGCTTGTCGACATGAGAAGAGGCATATTAATTGACAAAACAACTTTAATGGAATCAAGAGGAAATTTAACAAAAAATTTGGATATTAAACTTTTAATAAGGAAAACCGACAACAAATTTTCAAATATTCTGAGTGAGTATAGCGATTTGACCATTCTCAATTCAAATAAGACGCCCATAACCACTAGCACAACACACCACATTGTGACCACCGGCCCTCCAGTTTTTACTTGACCGAGACGACTCGTTGGTGAAAGACTTGAAGCAGCCAAAAAAGAATTCCAATTTTTAATGGAAAAAGGTATCTGTCGACCATCAAAAAGTCAGTGGGCGAGTCCACTGCATTTAGTCAGAAAAAGTAATAACGAGTGGAGGCCTTGTGGTGACTATCGAGCTCTCAACGCGATCACGATTCCGGACAGGTATCCAATTCCTTTCCTACACGACGTAACTAGTATTCTTCACGGTAAGAAGATATTTTCTGCTATTGATTTGCAACGCGCTTATCACCAAATACCAATCGAACCTGCTGATATTCCAAAGACAGCCATTTCAACACCATTTGGTCTCTACGAATTTTCTTATATGACGTTTGGATTAAGAAATGCTGCCCAAACATTCCAACGATACATTGACGACGTGCTACGAGGTTTGGATTTCACATTTGCATATATAGACGATTTTCTAGTTGCATCGATAGACGAAGAGCAACACGAAAAAGATTTACGAGTGGTTTTTGACCGATTACGAAAAGGCAATTTATCAATTAATGCTGATAAATGTAAACTCGGGCAATCAGAACTCGAGTTCTTAGGCCACACTATAACAAGCGAAGGTTTACGTCCACTCAAAAGTAAAGTTGAAGCTCTGCGAATTTTTTCCAAACCTATAATAGCGAAAGACCTTAAAAAATTTTTAGGAATGCTGAATTTTTATCGTCCGTTTCTAAAAAACGCTACCAAACATCAAAGTGTACTTCAAAATTTAATAAACGGCAACAGAAAAAACGACAAAACAAAAATTATTTGGTCAGATGAAGCTGTAGATGCATTTGAGGCCTGCAAAGACGATTTAGCTAATGCTACCACTTTGAGTTACATGTCACCCCACAGTAAACTTACACTAACTGTAGATGCATCAGATACTGCCGTTGGAGCTATACTACATCAGATTGTCGATGGAGTTGCTCAACCACTCGGATTTTATTCTAAGCAACTTACCAATGCTCAGCAGAATTATAGCGCCTATGATCGAGAGTTAACAGATGTGTATCAAGGAGTTCAACATTTTAGGTATGCCTTAGAGGGTCGCACATTTACAATTTATACTGACCACAAGCCTTTAGTCTTCGCATTTCAACAAAAAAGTGAAAAAGCTCCGCCACGAAGAGTACGACAATTAGATTTTATAAGTCAATATTCCACCGATGTTCGTCACATTAAAGGCACCGAAAATGTAACAGCTGATTGGCTCTCTCGAATAAATAATATTACAACAGATGTAATTGATTTTAATGCAATGTCTATTGCACAGCAAAATGATAACGAATTAAAATCATTGTTAGAGTCAGGTAAGAAGTCATCTCTTAAACTTACACTTTTACCTATTCCATGTTCTCCGAAATTTTTATACTGCAATGTTAATGGTTCAAATATAAGACCATACGTGCCTGTTGAACAACGAAACACCATTATGAAAAAATTGCACAATTTATCTCATCCCAGCATCAGAGCTACAAGAAAACTTGTAAAGGAGCGCTACGTATGGCCTGGTTTATCTAAAGATGTTGGAAATTTTGCTCGAGGGTGTTTACAATGCCAAAAAGTAAAAATTAATAGATACACATCTGCTCCTTTGAACAGCTATACCACACCCGACAAGCGTTTTCAACATATTAATATTGATCTAATTGGACCACTTCCGACATCAGCTGGAAACCGTTATTGTCTCACATGTATAGATCGCTTTACCCTATATTTCAGCTCACACAGTAGCAACAGCTTTTATTAATGGATGGGTAGCTTTATATGGAGTACCAGAAAGGATAACGACAGATTTAGGAAGACAATTTGAGTCCAACCTTTTTCAAGAACTAACGAATACACTTGGCATACAACACTTACGTACAACGGCATACCATCCCCAAGCAAATGGTATGATTGAAAGATGGCACCGTTCTCTTAAAAATGCCATTAAGTGCTATGCTTCAAAGGATTGGAGTTTTGCCCTTCCTCTCGTTCTTCTTGGACTTCGAACTACAGTGAAATTAGACATCGGAGCAAGTCCAGCAGAATTACTCTATGGCACGCAACTACGTTTACCAGGTGAATTCTGGGTGAAGAGTGAAACTAAAGACAGTCAAACCGATTTCCTACAACAACTACGTCGAATAATGAATGATCTAAGAGTTCCTAGTCCATCATGGCATTCGAATAACAAGCATTATGTCGATCCAGATTTAAAAACATGCAAATTCGTTTTTGTACGGCTAGATCGAATTCGTAAGACTTTAGAACCAGCGTATGAAGGTCCTTTTGAAGTCCAGAAACGCTACGATAAATATTTTGTGATAATAAGAGGAAAAAGAAGTGACAAAATATCGATTGACCGAATTAAACCAGCAAGAATCTATACCAGCGACTCTAAAGAGTGTTTAGTTAAGGAGTTAGCACAACCAGTTCCTAATAAAGTTGAAAATAATGAAAGAGTTAGTCGTTTTGGAAGACGTGTAAGATTTCCGAACTGGTACCCGTAACGAAATACTAACCGGGGGGTATTGTGGCAGCCCTTAATAAACTTACAAATTTAATAAAACTACTTTTTTAAAAAATTAAGTATCGACAACATTTTTATAAAATACCATAAAATGCAACAATTCCTTTATACATACAATTTTATATAATTTTTAATTTCTATAAATCATAATATGCCATGATATGTATTGTAAAATAAAATGTTCTAGAAAAATAAGATTTTAGTATATATACGACTTTTCAATAAAAATATATTCAGTAGCTGACAAGATTTTCTAGAAACAACACGCATTTTCAATTTAATTGTCTCTACATACGTATTAAAAGCGATGACGATGTTAGTCCAAAATAATTATCTTATTACACTGTAAGTAAGCTTCTGTATCATAAAGAAAAATCTTATAAATTTCATCAAATAATGTTAAAATAAAGAACTAAAGTTGGATGAACCGATGTCATATTGCAATTTAAATACATTTTGCAACCGTAATTTTAAGTTGGAGGCGCTTTAACATTAACAATGACTAATGTAATGCTAATATGTTTTTGCATAAATTCATTAATAAAACTGTCACACAAATTCCCATTCAATAAATTCCTATCTACAAAAGCGCATACTAAGTCCGTGAATCATTACATGTGCCACACTAAAACGTATAGGCTTTAATCTTTAAACTTTTAATGTAAAAAATATCCTCATTTTGATTAGTTCTGAGGAAAAATTATTCGAATCATTTTATCAAACTATTCAAATCTTTATTTAATATCCTCGCAAACGCAAACAAAGTCAAACAAAACTTATTCACATTGCATTGAAATTCTCAGCACACCTTCGTTTATCCAGTTCCAGTTAAAAGAATATGAATTTCATTTACATTTCGAAGACATACAACGTCTCATGCACACAGATTTTATGGTGCACTTTACCTGACAAAGTACACCACAGCACAGTGCCATGCTGGTTGTCATTGCTTTGGGTATTTATTTAAATTCATATTTTTGTTTGTATTGTTTTTTTTATGTGTATTTGGTTAACATCTAAATTATAAACATAAAATAAATTTAAGCAAGAAAAACAAGAAGGAATAAGAAAAACAAAAAAAAAAAAAACGGAAAAACAAATCTCCCACACTCCATTAACATGAAATTTAAACTGAAACGCATAAATTATTTCTTTTATTTTATTTTTGAGAATTTTCTGTTTAACCAATGTTGCCAGAAAGAATAAAATATTTCTGGAAGACAATGACAAAATATGTGAGAAATTAAGATTATATTTTGTATGTGATATTTTTAGGACAGTTTGATATTCAAGATTGATAATTTTTAAGTCAAAGTTCACTACAACTGAACTAGGTTAGTTATTAAAGTCCTATTTGGCCATGTTGTAACACCGTTAGTATCAATTCCATCCTATAATCATAACTTTTATCTGGCATCTCTCAACAGATGTTCTGCATATATATATATATTTGGCCAGATCTGTCTGGTCTCTTAAAAAGAGGGTACGTTATGCCAGCTTACTCTTGCAAATGCGTGAAGTATGTGTGAAATATGTGAAGTATGTGTGTTTGTTTGCCTCTTCGTAGAGGAATGATAATCCCTGTCATACCAATTCGTCAGCATCATTGTTACATTGAATGTTTCTGTGCTCAAAAACCTTTGTTAGGGTAACCGTCGAATATATCGATATATTCTCCAGAGGCTTCTGGCATCCTTCAACCATCTTAGACAGGATGTACACACTCTGTAGGAATCGAATGGACGCTTTAGTGTCAATAAATATGCATTAACACTCTGTTATCGGATTTGCACAATGGCAGCCTTTACAGTCATTATTTTGGCGTAGTTTGGGTAGTGCAAGGACCAATCTGTAAACAGTTCTAAAAAGACCTGAGATTAGAATTTCTGCATAACATTTATTGTATGTAAGAATTGTGCCGTGAATTTTAGTAAGGATATGTGAGAAAGTTTATGACAGTAGGAGATACTAGCCAGTGATCAAGTTCGTACGAAGATTCATCGTTTATATTTATTCTCAACGAACCTAAACTGAATAGATCTGACTCTCTTACCAAAAAATATAATAATTACTATGAATTAACTATGAAACCCATTAATGGAGGTCATTCAAATTAGCAGCTATCCTCATATATTCCATATAATTTGCGATATTTTATCTACTATTAGGTTACAAATAAATAAATAAATGTAGTGTCAATGTATACCATATTTCCTCAGTTCACATTTGATAAGGCAGTAAGATATCGTTGTTGTATTTGTTATAAACTTTGATTCCTTCCTTAATTGGCCATTAACAACCCGATTACCTGGCGTAACACATCCTTCCAGGCGCTTCTGCTTCTTGCGCGCCTACGCCAGTTGGTCACACCAATCGATTTGATCCTACCAACGCAAATAAGGTCATCCTCTTCGCCGACTTATACAGATTCCCGCATCAAATACCCGTCTCGCCGGAGCATCCTCCTCCATTCGAACGACATGGCCGAGCCAGCGCAGCCGCTGGATATTAATACGCTGCACAATGTCTATGTCGTTGAGGAGCTCACACAGCTCACTATGGGATCGGATGCGGAAATCATCGCCGACTCGCAATGGACCGAAGATTTTACGTGGGACTTTTCTCTCGAATACTCTCAGGCCGCTGCATCAGTGCTTAATAGAGTCGATGCCTCTGCGTCATAAAGAACCGCGGGTAGGATAAACATCGTGTAGAGTGGTTTAGTTTTGTCATATGAGAGAGGTCTCTGCTACTGAATTGCCTGTTGAGACCATAGTAGCATCTGTTGGCAATAGTGATCCTGTGCTTGATCTCCAGACTGACATCATTTTTGGTGGTAACGGCGAAGCCAAGATAAATAAATTCCCTGATTATATCGAAAGTATAGTTATTGGCCGTAATCTGAGATCGAATACGCCGCACGCCTCTACTTGTCGATAATATATACTTCGTATTGCCCTCATTTGCTGTCAGACCCATCTTAGTAGACTCCCGTTGAATAGCACTAAAGGCAGCAGTAACATCTCGCTTGGTACGCCCTATGGTGTTATAAACATTCAAAGAACCAAATTATGCCCAAATTATGGCAATAGTGATCCTGTGCTTGATCTCCAGACTGACATCATTTTTGGTGGTAACGGCGAAGCCAAGATAAATAAATTCCCTGATTATATCGAAAGTATAGTTATTGGCCGTAATCTGAGATCGAATACGCCGCACGCCTCTACTTGTCGATAATATATACTTCGTATTGCCCTCATTTGCTGTCAGACCCATCTTAGTAGACTCCCGTTGAATAGCACTAAAGGCAGCAGTAACATCTCGCTTGGTACGCCCTATGGTGTTATAAACATTCAAAGAACCAAATTATGCCCAATAAAGTCGTCATATCCTATTTAAAGTTTTAATATGTCTTTAATATACACACTGAGCGCCAAAAGTGAGTAAACACCACTGAAATAATTCATTTTCTTAGGATAGGGAGAAAAGTAAATGAGAATAGTCGAATAAATTTCCAAAAATAAAAACGTTTATTTATTACTTATAAAATGTTAAAACAAAAACAACAATTCATGATAAGGAAACTTTTTTTATACTTAAGAACAAAACTGTTTTATACTTAAGAACAAAAGTGTTGACTCACTTATGGCGCTCAGTGTATGTTAGTGCTGATCCATGGTATATGTGTGTACATAGTAGTAAAAGTGTTCCTATTTTTTAATGTATATTTTCGATGTCAAAAGTGTAAATGATGCATAGTTCCGATCATTCTAATCTTATTTTTAAGAGATACACTGCGTTTCACTTGAATAGCACACCGTACAAATTGAAATTCTCCCCCTATATCTTTGTAACAAATAAAGATAGCGGATTGATTTTGGATTGCAATTGTAGTGTTATTTATAGCTTTTATTATAAAATAAAAAAATATTTCGATATATCAAGTTGTTTTCATAATACAACATAAAAAAGAAAAATACTCAAAAAATAACAATCAAATTCCGTTTCACTAGAATAGCACATATTTTAATAAATGTAGGAAAATTACTTTTTATAAAGGTTTTTAATTTTTTTCTTATTTTTTATTTATTTTTATATAAAAACTAAGGTTTAACTATCGATTTTTAGTAGTGTGTTGGGCCTCCCTTGTTCAGAATAACCTCGTATATCCTATTAGGCATTGACTCGTACAAATTTTTCAAATAGTCGATAGAAATTGAAGTCCATGCCCGTTGAATGCCCTCAATCAGTTCTGCTTTGGTTGAAAATTGTTTTTAGACCCGTAAACTTTTGTGGCCAGCCATCCCCAAACAGATAAGAGGGCTTTTATTAAGAGAAGCTTCAAATTCGCACGATTCTGTTGACAAAATTAAGGCTAAAATAGGTGTCCATGCTAGCAAGACCACTGTGTGGCGTATTATTTCAGGAGCAAATCAACTCGAACGACTGAAATTAAAGAAAAAACTAACACTTAACTCTGCACGAAAAGAAATGCGGTTGAAATTTTGTCGAGATAATATGGTATAGAGCAACGAGTGGAAGCGCGTTGTTTTTTCTGCTGAGAAGAAGTTTAATTTGGAGGGCCCTGATGGCTACAATTATTATTTTCACGATTTGAGGAAGGTGACTCACCAGTTGGATCGATTACACAGTCGAGTCGGCGGAGTTATGGTGTGGGGTGCGATTTTAAGTTCAAATATGAACGCTAAAACATATCAGGGTGTTTTAGAAAAGGCCTTTCCACAGTTTAAAAATTCTTTTTGGCCCATTGCCGTCGACTTTTCAGCAAGACTACGCCCTAATACATAATGCCCGTGTGGTCAAACTTCAACTTTTTGAATTGGCCACCATACTCGACGGACCTAAACATAATAGAGAATGAAGTAAATGAGATATGAAGTGTAAAGTACTTTAATTATTTAAAAGTAAGTGCAGTAGACCCGTTCAACCGATTCAATTATTTTCTAAAAATCTATCGATTATAGAAGACACTTCCCAAACAAGGCGCGTTTTATGACAACTACTGACATACGATCGCCGATTACAAAGCTTTTGCAAAATTTTTCGTAGTGAATAGAATGAAGTGAAAGTTAGCTGAGATAAGTTCATATAAAAATGTGCTGGGATGAAGCTCTAGCTTTTTTATTTCAATTTCCAAATCAATATAATCTGGCAACTTCTTTTCATATTTTTTTGAATTCTATTTAAAATGCACATAAGCCAGTGCATTTTAAATATTTCAACGATTGTCATTCTATAAGATTCTTATCTTGTTTAGAATGTTACTTTTTTTAAATTTGTTAAAAAGCAAAACGTAAACATTACAGACAATTTTAACTGAAAACATTTTCATCTCTTTATGCAATACGAAGTATTTATTTTACTTGTTACGTTGACAAAAAAAAAAAAAAAGAAAAGAAAAAATTAAAGAAAGAATAAGTTTGGTGTGAAGCTTGTTAAGGTTTCTTAAAATACTTTAAGGGTTGTTTTTGAGAGAATTTTATTGAAAGAAGTATACATGACTACCTACAACAGTCATTATAATTAGGGTCAAGAGCAAAGAACAGCCTGAATAAATTCTCACACTTTATTCAATCGAATAATTAATTTTTTTTTAAGGGGGACAAACAAGATTTCATTAGCGGTATACATAACCAATCATGACATTTAATAACAAGTTACGAGTGCAAGACAACAAACAATCTTTGTAGGAAACATTAGATACCTAAGACTTAAGATACTCAAACACATTCGTCATAGAACGATATTTTTAGTGTTCAAATCTGTTTTTACAACCATATTGTAATCAAAAATTGCTTCAGTAGCAAACGGAAATACAACATTTTTATGGTACAAAGTGCGTTTCATTTGTGGAAGCGTTCATGTTCAACTGTTTTTAAATGTTTTTCGAGCCCTTTTTACAAATTACATTTTAACCACATTTTTTTTTTATTTTAAGGTTGCATAGAATTGTAATTTTAATTTTCTTTTTCTTTTTTCCACTCGAGGGTAACTGAAGTAATTTTAAGTATTCATGAGAGTCATTTTCTGGAACATGTGTAAAATACATGTCCCCTTGCACGATTGACATTGATCGATGACATTCGGTTGAAGAATTTTAAAATTTACTTTGTATATCGAATCTTTTCAAGAAAACAAAAAAAAAGGGAAATGCTGGCTGGTATTTTATGTTTCACAAAGTCTACAGAATTTTGAATTTTGTTTCTCAAGTTGCATCACATGTTCCACGTTCTATTTTGTTTCTTTAGTGCTGATAGTTTAATTTCATAACAGAATATCCAAGTGCTTAATACGTTTAAATACTGTTTGAACCTTGGTTTATTTTTTTAATTGAGATTATTATCTGATTGCTTTAAAAAAGAAAATACTTCTCTGAACCGAAAATTATGTCGGTCTGTCTGTGTTAGCTTACAAAACAGACGTGGCAATACAATGATTCCATATGCTCTATGAACAAGATCATTTGGATATAGAAAATTGTTCGCATCAATTCAGATTCGTACCGAACCTATGGATTGATGTAATACTTGGCAGCCATCAACCAATCACCCCACAGTGTTGGAACGTCAAGGAATAGAGTTTACCAAGGGATGGAAAACCTACATTTCTCTTCTAGATACCACGTTCTAAGTAAAATCATTTGTTTCTTTTTTTCTTAACATGATTTACAAGTGATGTTTTGTATTCCGTTAAATAAAGATACGGTAGTTTAGATATCCAAAGCTCGAATCTCACTTTGTAAACATACATACATGCACAATTGTTCATTACAACCCTTCAGTCAGAATTAAGGCCTAGTTTCTCTCTTTGTGTGTGTTAATTTTTATACATGAGTGGCGAGACCTACAGTTTAAAGTCGACTTCGAAAGCCAGATTTTTTTGTGCTTTACAATGTATACACGTCGTACTTTTTTACTAGATCTGAATGGGAATGTTATCTTTGGCTCTATTTAAATTTTATTTTCGGTCTAATAACTTCTAGAACCTTCTTGTTGACTTGTTATTTTATTTGTTCCTGTGTAGTTTAGTTATTGTAATATTTTCTTAGTTTATCTATATTCTATGGGTTTTCTTGGTTGTTTTTTATTGTAATTCTTAGTTTTGTATAACCTTTCAGTCAGGGTTATTTAAAACCCTTTACCCTTATAGCGGGTGTAAACTTTATCCATGAGTTTAAATCTGAGAGGAAATCATCTAAGAAATATTTTCTTCATATTTTGTTCGAGATATCTGACCTGGGGTCTGACCTGGTTGTCTTAGGTCTAATAAGCCAACTCACTACCTATTAGATTAGGATGGCGATCAGTCTGTAAACTTCCCTTTTTAATAGGTACAGACTTGACTAAAAACCATAGAGCAGGCCATTAATACATAACGTAGATATTCAGCATCCATTTTCCAATGAACCAAAGACGGAAATGATTCAAATTGTGTACAGTTGCTTGTAAAGTCAACATTTATAACCTCAGTGCCTGAGCATCATAATTTTCTCTCTGTTATAGTACACCATACTTATATCGCGACACGTTAAATACAATGATAGGAAACGGGTTTGTAAAGGAGTTCTCAAAAACAAAATATAATCTTATTAGGAGCTATACAAACGCAGATAAAAACCACTTAGGCAAATATAAGATTCCTGATGGCGGTGTCCAGTCCCCAATGCTCTTGTTACGAAAGACTCAGCACGCTGTCAATGCATTAGTAAAATATGCAGCGTTTCTACGTTCTGTTTAGATTTAATCGATTATTCTGATGACTTCTGTGTTCTCTGCCATTCAATGTTTAGTACCGTGCAGCTTAAGTTGCCTTAGAAACAAAGATCAATGAGGAGTAAACCTTTTCAGGCCAAGCGCATAAAGACGTAGAAAGCTTTAGTTAGCTAAGAAGACTCATTTAAATAAGACGAAGTCATCAAAACTTAAGAACAAAGACGAACAAAGCTCATAGAACTCGCAATAAGTTTTGAAGTCATAAACAGATTTAATTAACATTCGAGTTTTCAGCTTAGCCAACGACGTGATATCCGTTAATATTTATAAGCTATTGGCAAAGGTTTGTTTGGAACGTAAGGTTTCCCTTAGACGAGCGCTTAGGCTCATTTATCCTAAAGTGAGCGGGAATATGCAGTCTGACTGAGGCAATCAATTTGCGACGATATTCCTAATACCTCGAATCAAACCCCAGGCCAGACATCTCCAACAAAACGAAAATATGAAATAATATTTCTGCGGAGACTTCCTCTCAGTAGATTTCCGGCAGAAACTCTGAGAGTACTGCCCGCCTTAAGAGAAGGTTAAAAGAACCAGCTAAGTTCACAAAATAATAGCTTAGTTGTTGTAATGATCAGGATGATCAGGAAATCAGCGTACGTTGTCTATCCGTCTGCAGTTACATTGATGTTTGCACGTGAGTACCATCATGTCCGATAGAGAGAGTATGCCTGTCGATTCTTTTAGGACATCCTTAGGTATTCGTTCGTCAACTGTGTAAATTATGATATAATTTGACAGAACGTCAAATACTTAGAAACAATAGATAAGAAATAAATGCAAAATGCATTCCCTATCCTTACAATATAAACGGAAATGAAAAGTTTAAAATGGTTAAGGACTACGGTGTTATATACAAGGACTTGGACGACTATTAACTGGTTGCTAAATTAAAACATAACGTGCCGTAGGCCAAATTGAAGAACTTACTTTGACTTCAAAATAAACTTTGACTTTTCATTTCTTTAATAAGTTAGCCAGTAATTAGAAAATTAAAAATTTTCGAAATGTATTCAGGATCTCACCGGTTTTATAACAACTACTTCTTCGTGATCTTTTTTATGCGTCTAAGGACACTTTTCTTGTGTTCGCTACAAGGGATAAAAGTACAGTTATATTCAACTAGCTGCACCCTGCGCGTGTTGCTGCGTCACCAACCAAAAATAAATTTGAAGGAAAGACATTACACAAATGTCCAATTAATTTTGAATCATTTTATTTTGTTTCCCGTTGTCCTGATAATTCAGATGAACGGGCCTGAGTAGTACGCATACGATCAGTTCCTAATCTCACTTCTCGTTGTTCAAGTGATTCAAACGAACGGGTTTCAGCGGCATATACTCGAAGATTTTCCATTCTAAATGCTCGTCTGATTCTGAGGCTCTTAATGCTCTTGTCTTCCGTGATTGGGGTGTAGGTCGACCAACTGCTTGCACAGTTTACGATTTAATATATTTTGAGTAATTTTCAGTGGCGCCACCCGTCGGAAATTGGTCATACTAATTTGGAAACCTTCGTCGGATCATGCGCAATAACTTTGCTAAAGATCATAGCATAGTTTACGATTCTATAAGGTACATACAAACAAACATTTATATATATATATAGACTATGGGAGGTGACACGCCTACTATAGCCAATCAGCCCATTTTGTTCATTTATACGTAAAAGTCGTCCATACAAAATTTGAGTACTCTAGCTGTTGCAGTTTATGAGATATGCGACATTAAATACTTATTGGATATGTGGGCGTGGCACCTCGCCTACTTGAAATTTTAAAATAAAAAGTAGCCTATAGTTCCTTCCAGACATACAGAAAGGTCTATACCGTCTAACCGTCTATAGACTTCAAACAAACAAACAAACCCACAAACAAATAAACACACATTCATTTTTATATATAATATTTCTAATCGTAATGCAGTTCATTGCATTTAATTTAGAATCAACAGTTGATGGCGTCTAAATAGGAATGGTTTAAGCGGTAGTAAGACTATCATTAAAATATTAACGATCAACAACTAACGATCTAACTTGTGATTCGTAAGAATTTCTATGATTGGATAGTAAATTTGCTGATGAAGATAAAAATCTATGAAACTCAATTGATTTTGATTGATTAAAAAATAGTGGATATAAAAAGAATGTCAAATCAACAATTGTCATCAAATCAATAGAAAAACTAAAGAAAATTTTTAATTTTCTTTTTGGTTATCAAAGATGTTCAAAGTTTTATAATTTGGTATGGCATTAAGGACATTAAAACAACAGTAATTAAAAAACAGCGGTAGTAAGCACATAAAAAATATATATAAAACGGCTGATGTAACATAAAGAGAAAAGAATATAAATTTTAAATAAAAATTAAGTTCCACTAATTATTTATTATGGCTAAACAGCAATAAAAAAGAATCAAAACCAATAAACAAATTAATAAAAAAAAAATAAATAAAACCCTTAAACATAACATCAAGTTTGTGTTTTAAGTCTTTTGTTTAGGTTTAAATATTGTACAACATTTGCATATAAAGTACGGGGATAACAAACAAACGAAATCATAAACATTTGTATTTTGGGAACATAAGCGGCGATAACATGCAAATAAAACCGTTTAAGCACAAAAAAACAACAACAACTGTAATAAACTAATCATTTCTAATTTTTGTAACGGCCTGTGTTGCTTAAAATTTTTATAGTTTTTGTTGTTCACAAATTTCAAGAATGTCCATATTTTATGTGTGTTTTTAAGGTAATAATTTCTGAAACTGTTTCCAACACCTCCATGTATTATCGTGTATTTTTTATTTCTTTTTTTTTTTTGATTTCCTACACCATGGATAAACACTACTGCCGGCTTACCGTGTAAGTGCACATTGGGCCTGAGACTAATCTTTTGTGTGCTTAATAATGAATTATAAATGCCAGAAACAGGTTACATTCGAAACTTCTCATAAATTGCACGTGAAAACACACAACAACCGGGAAAAGAGAACAAGTATTCATGCTGCATTAGAAACAAGAACAAAAAAACAAGAAAAGAAAAATTTTCTAAGAAATGTAGAAATACAATGATGAACATTAGCTAAATAGCAAAGCAATGTGAAATTAAAAATTTAAAACTTTGATTTAAAATACTTCAAAAAACTTAAAAAAAACGCATTTCAAGAATGGTGGTTGAGCCATACCTCAAACCAATAAAGCGTGATAAACACCATTACCAATTTGATTCAAGATTATTTAGTCATTCTGTCAATAAATTTTAGAATCTTTCTTCTTAGGCTCCATTTTGCCGGACCTCTTCATCTTCGTGTTTAGGTACAGCTTCTGTAAAAGTTGTTGTGAGGCTTTACCAATATTTGGTTATGTGCTAGTGTCCTTTTACAAATGCTATGAGATCTCCTATATGGAATCAAGCCAAGTTTTTCTGCAATATCGGATCAAATCTGTCTGGTTTCTCTGTAAGTGGATTTATTTCATCCTACCAACTTTCATCAACGCATAGAATTCGTTGTTACCTTCAATATTCCTGTGTCAAACACCCTCTATGAAGGAAAACATCAAATATGTCGCTATCTCCTCTACAGAAATCTATCATTCTTGGACTAACAGTAAATATGCGCATTTTCTCCTTCAATTATACCAACATACTGACTTATCATCAACTAGACATACATAACTGGCCTTTACAACCCTTCAGTCAGGATTACGGCCTAGCTACTTCTCGCACCACTCATGTTGTGTGTGTTAATTTTATTCATGAGTGGCGGGACCTACAGTTTAAAGTCGACTCCGAACGACAGATTTTTGAGAAACTTTTCATGGCAATTTCATTTACTCTCAGAGTTTATGCCAGAAATCTGCTGAGAGGAAGTCGCCGAAGAAATATTTTTTCTTATTTCGTTTTGATGTCTGACCTGGGGTTTGAACCGTGGCTTTACGTCTAATAAACCAACACACTACCTACTAGAAAACGGCGACTTCTTATCCACTAGATTGCATGTAAAATACAAAAATTATTTGCTTTTCATTGTTATTTGGCTACTGATTTAATAAATCCTTTATTTATTTAAGTACTCAGCACTCTTTAACTGATAATACCGCGCTAGCAATTTAATTTCCAAAACATCGAACTTTTCGGCACTCAATGCCACTATAATTAAGATGTCAATACTCGTTGGCTAATCACAATTGCGTGGCAACATCGTTCTTCACTTGTTTATACTTCTTTTTGTTTATATGTCTGGTAACTTCATAATCGTTTTTTTAGTATTGTCTTTGCGCTTTTGATCATTGTTTTGTTCTTTTCTCGTTATTTCTTTGGTTTGTGTTATTTATGTTTACCGTGTTACATGCGTATTTCATAGCTGTCTTATTACTTATTTAGGTTAAGTTCGTTTTTTGCTGCTTACCTATGTATCAAATTTTTTAGAAGACGAGTCAAATGGTTCATAAATTCAGCAAATGTGTCATACATCCATAATTGGTCACTGCTGCCCTTCAGTCACTATTACGACCAGACTTCTCACTAATTTATCTTGTGTGTGTTAATTTTATAACTGAGTGGCGGGACTCACGGTTTCATATGGACTCCGAAAAATGATTTTTGAGAAACTTTTTCATGGCAAATTTATTTACTTTCAGAGTTTTCGCCAGAAATTTGCTGAGAGGAAGTCGCCGAAGAAATATTTTTCCACGTTTCGTTTGGGGTTTGAACCTATGCCCCACGTTTAATAAGCCAAAACACAACCTCTCAGGCTACGGCGAATTCCTGTAATTAAGTTAAAATGATTGACTGACTCAAAAAGTCGCCGTGGTCTTGCAGGTAGTGTGTTGGCTTATTAGACATGAGGCCTCGGTTCAAACCCCACGTAAGGCATCTCCAACTGAACGAAATATGAAAAAATATTTCTTCGGCGACTTCCTCTCAGCAGATTGCTAGCAAAACTCTGAGTGTAAATAAAATTGCCCTGAAAAACTTCTCAAAAATTTGTCGTTCTGAGTCGACTTTAAACTGTAGGTCCCGCACACAACATAAGTGGTGTGTGAAACTAGGTCATAATCCGGGCCAAAGGGTTGTAATGACCAATTATGTATGTATGTATGACTTAAAAAGTTGCTGGTCTGAAACAAAAACAATTTAAAGTGTTGCATCGTTGTGATATGTCACAAATGAAAGCATATTTCGATCGCTAATTACATGGTTTCATGAGTTTGCAATTCCCCTGTCTAGTGCAGTCAGTGTAACAAGTTTTTCCTGTAGGCAACGGTGTAAGGATTTTATTTTCCTTGACATAGAAAGCAGTTTTGATAACATTTCTTAAGATGTCATGAACAGGGCTTTAGATAGAAGTAGTAGCAAATAGAACATCTTACATATATCCGGTTGAATGGCAGAGATACTATAGACACGATATGAAGAAACATACGCAGTGAATGAAATAATAATGTAGAGATGGATCGTGGATGAACTCTTGGCAAAAACATCTGTCTTTGGCACTGTATGCCGAAGGTATGCAGACGATATGGTCTTGATGACCAAAAGAAAATTTCAAGTCTCTTTGCAGCATCATTCAAGGAGGCCTTGAGATTGAAAGACCATTATGGTACCATTTGTAAGACGTCGTCATTTACAAGAAGAAATATTCGTCTACAGGGTGAGATAATATTAAAGAAACTAAATTTCTTCCAAGCAGGAGTTAATTTCATAGAACGACGACAACTTAAACTTGAATAGAAAGTAGAAATCAATACTATCTGATAGTCAGGCTGCCACTCGAGCTCCAGAGTGTTATAATACCACAAAAAATAGATATTTTCTAAGCGGAACTATATGACATAGAAATCGGTGATCACCTCAACTTCAATAGAAAGTACAGAGGACGAGAGGTAGTAATACTATTGGCCAGTCAGCCGTCCATTCGATCACTTGGCTCTTATGGGGTTTACGAACCTGTCTGAGTAAGCTAAATCAGTACGGAACACTTCTACTGGGTCCCAGTTCATGTGGAAATTCACGACAAGGAACAGGCAGGTAAGTTTACGAGAAATGGAAGGTAAAGAGAGGCGAAGACTCTTCAAATAGCTTCATCAAATAGCTTTAAGGGCATCAAAACTTTTATTGGGAAGACTATCCAGCAACAACTCTTATAACAATAACGCTTATTAAGAATAGCGTTCGTCTCGAACATGTAGATGTTATGATAAGAATGAATCATCAGAACACATTCTTGAAATGTATGAACCATTAATGAGTGCCAGAAGGAAAAATCGAGGTGATGTGCAGAAAATTGTCCTTGTTGACACAAAACAGCATCCTGTAGTTCGTTGGAACATTTGGTTTGTAAGGAAATTATGGCAATACTGTTGTAAGTTTACAGAGTTTTCACGTCAACATTAGTAAGGGTTAAGTTTGCCTATGATTGTCTATCCAGTATCAGAGCAATGTTGTATTTTCTATTATTTCATCATTATGAGTATACCCATGTACATATCGGTAACATACCTTATGGCTAATCAAAAACTTGGCATAAATTCGTTCTTTTTAAAGCTCTAACAATTCCTAATAATCAAAAGACTTAAGACACAAACCTGTTATTTCTTAAAACACTTGACTGTAATCATTAGAACTTTATTGTACCCGTATTTAAATTTCCAACACTATACACAATTGGCAGTTGGCGGCACCTTGTAACAATGAATGATGCTAATACCTGAACTGTTTGTTACCTTGTTTTCTTTACCCTTTCTCGTGCTCTCCACCACTTTGCCCATTTAGAAACCATATTCTGGAATAATTCTAAGCAGCTTGTTATTATCAAGTCAAAGTGTGTCTTGTTTTTTTATTTTTATTTTTTTCTGTAGCAGTTCCTTTTAAGCTCGTTAATTCAATTTGAATATTCAAAGGTGTGCGACATATTCGTGACTTGTTGCTGAGCTTTTGCAATATTGCCAACACTTTAAGGTCTACTACAACTACTACTACTACTATTCGACAACATTGCTATCGTAAATGTCGTCCGTCCGTCTGGCTGGTTTTAAAACTTTAAATATTACATTCATAAAATCCGTACAACTATTTTCTCATTCTAGATTCATAGCCAAAGTGGTGCTGAATAATACTCTCTCATGTAAGTACTCGCGTTTGTACGTTTTTATAACACTCGCACTCATATTAAATATAGTAAAACTACAACAAGTATTTTGTTACAGAACTTTTCAGATGGCTTAAATACATAATACCCATACACACATACACACACTTTAGCTACGGTAAATTGGTCAAAAAGGTAGAAAAAAAACAACTAAAAAAAGAAAAAGTGAAAAAACATTTGAATACTTTTTTCGATGTTCCAACTAATGTTCCTGTGCCTTTTAGTGTCATTAAAAAGCCATATAAATGAGAAACACAGCAGGAACAGCACTTGCGTTATTAGAAACTCAACACAACGGCAAAACAAGGAACTTAAATTTATGGGTTCTTAAATTGTTTTAGAAAACTAAAATTATTTTCGAATGGCAAAAAAAATATTCGACAGTAAATACTAGAATCCGTTCTACAAAAAAAAAAAAATCATGTCCGTGTAAAACAAGTGATCTTTAAGCATTTGTATGTTGTTTTTTATTTTTTTATAAATCACTGTCATCTTTTATAGATGTTTAGTATGTGACTTTCATATAAGCAAAGCAAAGCAACGCTTAACGTTTAGAATATTGCTTAACGTTATAGAATCTTAAATAAAAATAAAAACTAAAAATTATTTGCACGTTTTTCCATCTTCAGATAATTTAACAGATTATTCATCAAGTTTATAATGTCAGCTACACTGGCTGAATAATTGTAATTTTGCCGCTTGACACTTCCTTTGTAAGCATCAGCGTTCATATAATAAAAATAAACAACAGCACAGCATATTAAACAAAAAACAAAAATTTATATTTAAATAAATAAATACGTCAGCTATTTTTGTCTGTTTTTGTATTTAAAGGAAATAATTTATTGTTGTAATTGATGTTTTTTAATTACAAATCAAATCTGAATGAAACCATTAAAACATAAGCTTTATTTGATAAAATAAAAAGTTTGTTTCTTAAGTCTTTTGATTTTTAAATCGTACAATTGATGCCGATTACACCAAAGGCCATTCCAAGAATTTATTGGAGACTTTTGTTTAGATTACAACCAAATTTGTCTCATTATATAACTATAGTGAAGTAATTTATCTGGAAAGAAGTGTATGTATAGAGATTGTAACTGTTATTCAAAGAAATTTAATTGCAAAGTTAATCGTACCTTTCTTGTACAGCATTCTCATCTGTTTGTACATTTTCAGGATGGAATACTGTCTCCGTTATTATAATCGGTAATAGAAAATTGATTATTTGTTTATGAAAGATGACATTATGATAACGACACCATAAAAAATAGGAAATCATCTTGCGTGACCTCATGAAGACTACTTGCTCACGAAAGGTTTTTAATCTTTCAAGGCTTTTCACGAAGAGGTATAAATGATCATATACATAATAATAATATATACATATATAATTTGGTCATTATAACCCTTCACTTAGGATTACGACCTAGCTTCTCACACCACTTATATTGTGTGCATTAAATTTATAGACAAGTGGCTGGACCTACAATTTAAAGTCGACTCAGAACGACAGTTTTTTCAGAAACTTTTCATTGCAATTTCATTTGCTCTTAGAATTTTTGCCATAAATCTGCTGAGAGAGGAAGTCGCCGAAAAAAAATTTTTATATATCCTCGTTTTGATGTCTGACCTGGGGTTTGAACCGTAGCCTTACGTCTAATAAACGATCATAGGACTACAAAATGATTACTTCTTACTATTGGAATGGAATACAACTCGCACGTATAGGCCGGTGCCTCAACGTCTATTTTGAAACTTCTCGACCACTGTGTTTCACTCTTCTATCGCTATTACGACGGAATTTGCTAGACCGAAATAAGGGGACTTATTCCGCGGATCATGTATTCCTACGTAACACTTTCACGTCTTTCTTGGCGAGCACATCAGTATGTATTCGATTGGTCAGTGGATCGCACACTGCAGTACAGACTTAGTTCGTTCTTTAGTCGGACTATTCGTACATGGAACTCCATTCGTGCAGAGGTTGTAATTTTTTGGCTTTTAAGGGATGGAAAAGGCATAAAGTATAGACAAACAGAAAGCTTAAAGTGGCTTTTAATGTACTAAAGTAAAAAATATGATGTAAATTTTTGGTTTCCAAAAATCGCCAAAATAAGGGCTAAATCGTCAATACGATATTTTTGGGGCACAGAGTCGACAAAATGACATTAAATCGTCAAATTTGGCAGCTATGGACGTTATATTTTAAGGCGCCATTATATACAAAAGGCTTATTATGTGTAGATAATTGAAGTCGCCGTAGTCTAGTCGGTAGCGTATTGTCTTATTAGACATGAGGTCCCAGGTTTCAGAAATCTCCAACAAAACGAAATACGAAAAAATATTTCTTCGGCGACTTCCTTTCAGCAGATTTCGGGCAGAAACTCTGAGAGTAAATAAAAATTACCATGAAAATATTTCTCAAAAAACTGTCGTTCGTAGTCGACTTTAAAATGTAGGTCACGCCACTCATGGATAAAATTAACACACACAACATGGCGTGAGAACCTAGGTTGTAATCCTGACCGAAGGGTAATAGTGACCAATTATGTACATATGCATAAATGTATGTATGGATAGATGCTACTAAAAATAATACGGAAAAGTATGGCGACGGATGTTCCAGCAAAATAATGAGCCTAAATATACTGCAAAGTCCACGAATAAATGATTAGAAAGTAACAATACCAATATATTAGACTGCTCCGCATTATCTGAGTGAAAACAACAATCAGAGAAAAGTGTCCTACCAGTTATGATAAGCTTTAGGAATAAATTCAGGCTACTTGCTGTGATATACCGGATCCGTATGCCAAAATCTTGTTGACTATCAAGTTTTAAACAACACCGGAATCCTTACAAAACATTGAACACTCTAGAACAACATTAGAACTTTAATAAGTTCAAATGTATTATTAACATTATAATTCCAATTATTTATATTTACTTATTATTATTTATAATTGTCTTTTACTGAGTAAATAATTTCTATTTTAATTTAATAAAAATTTTAAATTAGAAAATAATTTATAAATCCGCGATTAAAATTATTTTTGTGATGCAGAAGCTAAAAATAAGAGCAGTTACTTATCTATAAGTTTCTCATTTCTCTTTCTAATCTCTAAGGGCCATTTTTTGAATGCGAGTTTAAACTCGAGATTAAGTTAATCTCCACTCTCATATTGGTGTCCTTATTAATTGTCACTTTTTCTTGGGAATTAGGACGTCCTATACAGAATGGTAAGTAAATTGATTTTGGTCCTTATGGTTCTACTTTTATAACTATCTTGCCTCAGGAGATTTCGGTTTGAGTTAGCTGACCGAGTTTATTGGTGTATTGGAGGTTCAGTTCAGAGTGAATTTGGTCTATACTGATCTCCAAAATGACCACAAACCCAATCAAAATCAGTCAATTTCCATGGGAATTCAATGAGTGTTTTTCAGGTTTTAATCAGTTGTGCTGAATTTAAACTGAGCGTGAGATGAAGGATAAGCCCAATATTATAACCTTGGACAGACCAGCTAGCTTAAAATATACTTGTTTCTTATGGCATGACATCTAAACTTATCAAATGTTGCTATGAAAGTTTGCAGAAGCTGCCACTCGAAAACGAGTTTAGTTGTTTTCGGTACTTGAACACGGTAGAGTTTGGGGCAACGGAACTGTGAATGGAAGATTGGAAAATTCTTGAACTCTTGGAAAAAGGACTTAGGCATACCAACGATCATTCACTAGTCGCTCACCTATCTAAAGTAAAGCAGGAGAGAGGAGTAATGTTTCCGGGTTATTGCGGATTAAGAAAATGTGAATGTTTGCTAATTATTCTTACATGCATCAGTAGCATCTGAACTCCTACATATTGTCTAAATGTAGAATTCGTGATAAGTTTTTTTTTTTAGATCAATACTCAGGAGGTGACCTCTATTCATGCAGTGCATTTTGTTGCAATACAGGATAGATAGTTCATAAGTGAAAAGAAAGAGGGAGAATTGGGCGATTTTTTTTATATACGATTACACAATATGGGGAGACATATCCACCAGGGAGTGGAATCCATTTCCACCACTACTGTTTCGGATTACGAGTGTAGACTGGTGAATCAATAGAGCAGATGGAAACAATATTTCTTTACTGGTAACAATATCCAGTGACTGCGCATGTTCTACACTATGGACACTATGCATTCCATTACTTCATCCAAAAAAATTAATTCGCAACAAAACTCATAAATATAGTAGAGCATAGCCTTCATATGCATCCTTCCTTCAATACCATTAACAACAGTAACCCAATTGCAGTTTTTTAAAATTAATTTGTAAGTACAAATACACAATACCAATGAAAAATTATCAAATAATCAATATTTATTATGAGACATACGGTTATTGTGTTCTAATTTATAACAATGCTAGCAAAACGAAAAAAAAAACAGAAAACAGAATTGAAAACAATAAAAATTATTGGCTCATAAATAATAATTTTTTTATTTATGTTTTTATGTTTTATTATAATAACTGGTTATACGGAAAAACTGACAAAAAATTACGCCAACAATTTTGATTTACAATGTTAAATTGAATTGAATTTGTTGTTTTTATTAAGAAAATCAAAAAAAAAACAACAGGTAAAAAAATAATTACAAACAAAAGAATAAATAGATCACAGCTCAGAATATATTCAATGAATACGAAAAGAAAAAAAGAATAAAAAAATCTACATTCACTCGACTGATGGAATAGAAGAAACAGAAACAAAAAAACAGAAACACTTGTGCGCTTAATCGTTAACATTACACTCTTGCCAGCACCAGCACTAGCATACAATACCATCAGACCCCATGTATTTACCATGAGCCAGCCATACATAACATTGCTTTAGCTCCCCTTGATATGAAACTGATCTTTGACAAGATTTCTCTGCTAAAATAAGCCAAAGAACAACAACAACAACAGCAAACAGCAACGAGCAACGAGACAAGTGAAATACAAGAATTTGTTATTCAATACACTCAATATCAACCATGGCTTAAAAACTTGAAGCTCTCTTATAGGAATATGTGTTTATGCTCTCTCCTAAACAAGAAGGGTTGTGATATGTTATTGTGTAGAATTGAAAATGAAACTGGTTTGTTTATAAACATTTCAAATGTTTTCTTATGAGCCTTGGAGAGATTTTCTGTTAACCGTTTCGTTGAATTTCAAGCCACTGTTATTGGGTTTAAACCGTTTACTGTTAACGAACTCTCAAATTCTCTTTGGTTTACTCTTGCTCTCTCACTAGTTTGCTGTGCTTTACACCTGCATTAAATATAATAAACAGACTCTAGTGTAAGTACTGCGGCTTAAAACCAGTTTTACTTATTGCTGTTATACTCATTTATGCATATGTTTTGTTGTTGTTGTTACTAATGCTCTTATAAGTCTTGCATCTTTCATTTAAACATGCTTTGGTTTGTTTTCTTATAATTTTTTTTACTCTGTTTGTTTATGAATTTCTTGTTTTTGTTTTCTAAGAGTCTGTCCGGGCATAGAGTAACCACTTGTTTTTCTGTTGTTGTGTGTTTTAATTTCAGTTTAGAGCGAACTATTGAGGCGTTTTAACGTGTTGCCGCTATATTTGTGCGTTAGAAACGTTTGCCGACGGTTTCAAATAGTTTCTATTTTTCTATTTTTTTTCGTTCGTTTTGTTCATAGATTTACTCTAACATTTAGCGGTTCTTTTTCAAATCGATAAATATAACAACGAAAACGAATTTCATTAAACGCCTTAAACTTTTAAGTTTAAACACGGTTTAAATAATTATTTTGTTTTATAAATGAGAGTGCATTTTACGGTTTATGTATACGAGTGTGTGTGGCTCTGTGTCTGTGTGTGTTAGTATATACATATGTAAGAGAGTGCATAACAATCAAAATATTGCATTTGCGCAATAAAGCCAACAATTTAAAAAATAATTAAAAAATTAATAACAAAAAAAAAGTAATCAAAAAATTTATGGGCAATATTTTGCAAAACCGTCAAAATATTCTTTGTTGGTGTCTGTCTATACGTTAATAATTGATTGTTTTTCGTTGGTGGATAATAGAACAACAGGTGGTTTTTCAATTTCAATTTAATTTCATATACCAGTGGAGGTATAAATTAAAAGCGAAAAACAAGCGATTAATTTAAATGGAATATTAAAAAGTGAGTTGAGACGAAAAGTATTAAAAAAAAAATAAAAAAAAAATTAAATATAGTATTAAGTGTGTGCAATAAAACAAATAAGTTGAAAGAAATATAATCCTATAAAAAAATGTTTAAAATACCTACAAATTAAAAAAGGTTATCTTATGATAAATTTTTTGGCAAACATATACAAGATATGTAAGAGTTGATTATGAAAATAATAAAATAAAAACAAATTTGAAAGATCAAAAACAAAACAATAAATTTCCAAATATGAATGTGAATACTATAATGGAGTGGTCTGTCTATATGCATAAAACAAACCGCAGTTGGAGAGGGAATATAAACATATCCAATAACAAAAATAACAGCCATTAAAGCTATACAAAAAATACTAAAAACAAACAAAAATGTAATAAAAATATTAAAAATAAATTTAAATATAAAATGTTTGAATTTTATTAATAAAAGAAGTGTTGTTTTCTACATGTTTAATGTGATGTTAATACATGTGATAAAAAAATGAAATTTATATTTTAGCAATATTTTATAAACAAAAGAAATTTTTATAAAGCTTGGAATTTTTCATTTTATTTATTTTTTATGAAAGCACAAAAACAATTAAATGCAATTGCAAAAAAGGAAAAATTCAAGCAAAAATGTAAAATCAAAAAAAAATTATAAAATTGCTAAATTGTGTTAATGAAACAATCACATTGCGAAAAGCCTATAATTCCAGTTACAAAAACGGAATATATTTTGACGAATTCGGAAACATCATGTTGCAACCACATTTACTCATTCTGTTTTTTATATATCATTTGAATGAAATACTTCCAATAAGTATACATAAGCATGAAAGCAATGCAAAATTAAATAAAATGTCATAAAATATACCAAATATTATCAAAAAAAGAAGCCAATCTAAAGCTTAAATAATTATGGAAGAATTTCTTTAATATCGAAAAAGTTCGGCCAGAAATTTAATAAAAAATGCAACAACGTTTTCTCATATTTGAGAAAAGCTTAAATAAAGCCGAATATGCTGTTTTGTTCGATAAAATTTTGATGTTTTTGGGTTCAAATCATTATTCCATAAGTGTAAATCTTTTCTAAATTTTCTATAAGAAACACTGCTTCAATTGTGTGTTGCAACACACTACAGAACTTTGAATTGATGTGTGTCATTAAAAGAATTGAAATACATAATAAACTGAAGAAGTCGCCGTAGTATAATAGGTGCGGTGTGTGTTGTCTTAATACTCGTGAGGCCACAGTTCAAACCACGGGTTAGACATCTCCAACAAAACGAAATATGAAAAAATATTTCTTCCTCTCAGCAGATTTCAGGCAAAAGCTCTAAGAGTAAATAAAAATTGACATGAAAAGTTTTTCAAAAATATCTATCGTTCGGAATCGACTTTAAACTGTAGGTCCCGTCAATCATGTATAAAATTAACACACAACATAAGTGGTGTGAGAAGCTAGGTCGTACCACTGACTGAGGGGATGTAATGACAAATTATGTATGTAATAATATTGGAGACGCATGGCCGTAAGTATGCTGTTGATGCATGTTGCTGCTGGTTTATCAAAGATACATATCGTTAGTATAATTCGCAAAGACGCTAAGTCCACTTTTTCCAAAATTGAGATTTTAATGCAAAACGGTAACATTGTACAAAATACATATTTTACGACAACAAAAAATGTCATTATGTAGTTTAAAGTTTACGAAAAATATTAAAAGCACGTGCTAACTCCACGAATATTAATTATTAATAATTTTTGATCTAGGTCATTTAAAGAGAGCTATTTTGTAAAAATAATTGCGTTTAAAAAGTTTACAAATTTTAGAAACTGAAAAACCTGCAATGTTTTTTGTGTCTCCTGTAAAATTTGAAAAAAGGGATTTAACACATTTTCGAATTAGACTAACGATATGTGTGGTCTGGTATGACATGATAGCATACAACGTCTTACTTGCTAGTCAATTCTAAGAATTGAAGAATTGCTTACTTAAATTCAGTAAATAGTTGCCAATACAGATCGGAACTAATATTTTGATTTTGTTGAATAACCTCACTGGACACACTACAATTCCTTGGTATCAATACTGATTTTAGCAACGTCTTACTTCTTTCAATCAGTTTAATTCAAATATTTGAGAAAAAAGAAACAAATTTTAACTTTTTATGTTAGTCAGACGGCATTGGTGGCAGAGAGGACTTTATTCGTTAAGCCTGCACTCCAATTCAACTAAATTAGCAAGAAATGACACCATAGCCGAACGAATTCTTTTGTTTTCATTACTCTATGAAAATCACAGTTTTTTATGTAATACAACTTTTTTACTAAAAATCCCAACACTTTGTTTAAGCCTTGAAAATGCTCTATTAAGGGCCATTATTACAACTTGCCATTAACTAAAGGGAGGATTTTAACGGGCAGATAAATTGTTTTTGTTATTATGAGTACCCAATAAGATAGAAGTGATCGTTAAGCTAAAGGGAGGATCATCCTATCTTTAACATTTAAAGGTCACTTAATGTTTGAACTTGTCATATTATATATTATTTTCATTAAGGCAACTTCTAATTTAAACTAAATGAGCATATACAACAACAACAAAAAAACGAAGCCCACGGTTGCCACTGCGTTAAAAAATGTATAATTGGACAGTTTTATCGACATTGCTCCCACACTGCCATATTTTTGAAAAATTTTTCTGTAAGTTGTAATAACGAAAATAAGTTAAAGGTAACTTTACAGTTCCCTTTAGCTAAAGGTACCTTTAACTAAATCCAGGTTTATCGACAAGTTGTAATAATGGCCCTAAGTCTACGTTGGTTTGCTTACCCTGAGTACATATAGATTTTACCTTTTGGAATTTGTTGAGTAATTTGTTATACAAAGACAGTTTTGATTCTCGACTTGGAAGCCAGTTTAATATCCTACTATTAATATTGCTTGAATGAATGTGTAATTTTATTTCCGAACTCAACAGCTACCAAATTCATTCGACTTGCTCTCGCCTTCGCACAGAATACCAAAATACACACAATAATACGAATACTGAACTTAAGTACTACTGACGTCGACCGGACATAAATAAATTTTATTTCCAATTCAGATCTGAAAACTTCAACATAAAATTAAAACATTGTATGAATAAATGATTCCGCTATCACACACCAAACTATATTTTAAACCACACAAATTTTTTTCTTTCAGTCACACACGAGACTTTTTCATCTGTCATAAAATTGTATACGTATACTCTGCTTTGTGTGTATTAGTTTTCTTTACTTATTTTTCTTAACCTGCTGTTTTATAAAAGTATGTGTATTGGTTTTCTGTTGTTTATGTATTGGTTTGTGCGGGGTAGAAGCTGGTTGGAAAATTATGGCAGCAAAAAACCACTCTCCTCACCCCTCTTGCCAACAAGCTGCCATTTTTTGCCAGCATAATTGTTCTCGTCGGTGATCGGCCATTGGCCAATTTTGTGTTCGACATGTTCAGTTAAATTCGACCATTTTTAAGTTATGTTGTGATTTTTAAGCTCATTCACAGCACAGAGTGATTCATAATTGAAAACACCGTATTTGTGGTTATACGGTGGCTGAAAACTTCTGCAAATTACTTTTTGCAACTTGTACTGCACTTTCCGCAACAAGCATTGTCATATCATATACGAACGTGGCATGTTTTTATTAACGTTTTTCTGAATATTTAAGAATTAACGTTTTTTTACAGATTTTTTTTTTCTCAAATCTTGTTCCCCGAAAAAACATATATTAGTGGTTGTCGTCCATGGATTCTTTAATCGTTCTGCTCTCCTACAACTAATTTTGTTTTTTTTTATACAATATACTGCATGAATAGGAGAAAAAACAAAAATACTTGAATTAAGCTATGGATATATGCCTCATCTGCATTATTCACCAGACATAGGCCCTTGATTGTTTACTAATAACACAACCAATTAGTTCTTCAAATGAAAATCAAATCATCTATTTCTGGTACAAAATTCGCTATCTTTAACACGATAAAAAAAATTAGATTTTGCTCTGACACTGATTTGGTGTATCTTGAATATGTTTGACAGGTGTTATTGCCATAAAGTACTTTTACAATAAAAGTTCCTAATGGTGACATTTGTTTTTGACGCTCACTTCACATCGGTGCAAAAAAAAAGAAAATATAGAAACAAAAAAGTATAGAAAATAAAACCAAGTTTAAGAAACTGAATTTAAATTTTGTGAGTTTTGTTTTTACAGCCATACTTACCGAATTCGTAATTATTTAGATTGGTACATATCATAAAATTGAATTGCTTTTGTGAGTGAAACGTGAGAATTTCTAAAAACATGTTCCGAAAAATTTATTTCATATTTGAATCGAAAATAATTGATGACTAAGGGCTAGGTTACTGAAAGTGAACAATTAAAAAAGAAAATAATTTTACATTGGGGCTGGAACATTTTATTTACAGTTATTTATCAAATCAATAATTATCTTCTTTTGTTTGCGAAGTTAAGGGTGTGCTTACTTTAGAGTCTTGGGATTCGCCACATCAAAATATTTTTAGTTTTCGTGTTTAACATAAGGTGCCACTACTTTAATAACGAAGATATAAACCTAAAATGCATAGCACGTGTCCGAATTTTTCTCTTTCACTGAACATAAATTTATTTGTAATTATTTTCATAAAAAATTAATTTCCTAAATTAAAACGAAAACAAACAGGTGTGTGTCAGTTAAGCTTGAGTAGAGAAATGCATTCGGGTTTTCTAGTGTGCAAGCCAAACTCAAAAAGGTGGGACAAAACCACCAAAAACGTTTTAACATTCTGGAAAATAGACAAAAAGAACTGAGTTTTGAAATAAAATAAATTGCAAAAATTGTAAAATAAAATAGTACAACTAAAAAAACGCAACACTACTAAGATGAGAAGCTAGACCGTAATCCCAGCTATATGGTCATAATGTTAAAATATGTATGTACATTAAGGCGACTCACAAAAAAGTGTTCGATGTACCCTCCTAAAAATGAACCTTGGACTTTTTTAAGATCACAGTTAAAATATTTCGGCTCCAGCTTTGACATCTCGTGAGCGAGACCTTTTCGAAAAAGAGTCTATTTTTGCATGTTTTGTCAATTTGAGAATCTGTTTCCTTACCAACATATACAATAAAGAACGGATTTTTAAGGCGCGTTCAACTGTAGATACAATTTGTCTAAGGACGATCATCCATGTCCTTTTTTAAGCATATTCTGTAAAAAAAGAACGGTTTTTGAATTTTGTGTTCGGTGTTGTTTGTAATAAAAATGCCAAATTAACATATCTTAATCTTTATTCGATTTAATTAAATACGGGTCTAAGCTTTTTTATAAATTCGGTCTAGTTCGCGATTTGACAAAAATGCAATGAGTCTCTTCATTTTAAATAGGGCAATATGGATATCAAATTTTTTCTTTTGCCAAGTACATCATTTTTGTATGTAAATAATTTAGATTTTTGCAAAAATATAAAATCAAAGTATGCTGTATGAAAAATGTCATGCATAAAAACTAAATTGTAAATTTATGTTAATCAGTTCCCAATATCATTGGGTTTGAGCTAAAAAAATTTAAATAAATGTTAATTGTGTCGTGATTAAAATGCCTTTCAAGTTAGTTGAATTAAACCGAAATAGATTACCGACCATATTACCATATTGTTTTACAGTTCCAAAATACAGATAATTAGAGCATCTTAACTTTATAAGAGGATTTTAAATCTATGATAAATTCACAAGTCGTTCTTTTTTGAGGACAGTTTTGTAAATATAAACAAAACCCCCTGACCTGGGGTGTTGATCGTGGCCTTACGTCTAATAAGCCAACACACTACATATTACACTACGGCGACTTTATGGATTCCAAGTGCTTCTCCAGTTGAGTTATTAGAAGTTATTCTTTCGTGATGCTAGTATAAGTTAAAGTTAACTGTCGGTACTGATTCAATGGTCATAGATATCAATCGTTCCTAAACAAATTTAATACGATAGGAAACTTTCGTATTAAACGATGCATATACCTTCAGCAAATAGTATACGAAGCATATAGTCTATACCGGAAAAGGTATTTCGGTGATTGCATTCGGTAATGGTCAATGCATCATTGTTTGATCACAATGGATGTCGAATAAATAGCTGTCTAAATACCCATAAGCATCAGAATTTCATAATCATCAATAATTATTTGTATTGCCCGTATTTAAGAATCGTAGGCTTGTCACGAAGCATCATCCCGTTGTTTAATTGCATTTTTTTTGCTTTGTTTCAGTTTCTTTAACAGAATTTGTTCAATTAAGTAACATATTGATCTTTTGTAGTAGCTCCACATTGCATTCCAGTCCTACTTAAGGAGCACACCATATTTTCCGAATAGATTATTAAAAGGACAACTAATAAAACGTCTCAGTTCTCATAATTTTTCATCAGAAACAATTGCATCAGTTTTATAGCCTAAAGCTCATTGTATTATGATTATACTTATCCATCATGTGTTGAATAAGGACCAGCTCTGTGATATAATTAAAATTAAATAAAAACATGGCAAGAATATGATCTGAAGTTCCTCTAAAAATTTCAGGAAAGTTGAGGTAGTGCAGCTATGATGTTGCGTTTCCCAATATATTGGTTTTAAATCTTGTATCTGTTCACGAGTGTTTAGTTCCAATTTTATTTATGCTGTAGTAACACTAAAGTCGGCGTAGTCTGGTATGTAGTACGTAGTGTGAGTCATGGTTCTAACAAACAAAACGAAATATGAATGAATTATTTTTCTAAGAGTAAATAAAATTGCCATGAGAAGTTTCTCAAAAATCTGACGTTCGGTGTCGACTATAAACTGTAATTCACACCATTCATGGTTAAAATTAACACACAAAACATGGGTGGTGCGAGAAGCTAGGTTGTAATTCTGACTGAAGGGTTGTAATGACAAATTAAGTAAGTAACACTGTTGATAATTTATTATTGAGTATCAAACTTCAATTATAATACTAAAGATTTTAGAGAATAAATATCTTCTATTGATATGCCCTAATTTTGTTTGTCACTGTATTCCACACAACTAAGAAATATCTCTGTGACTGACCAATTAAATCTGTAACATTATAAAACCAACCATTTAATTTGACTTCCCGTAGGTCAAGAGAAAAAAATGTATTCCTCTCTGAATTGAAATTTGCCTTTTAAATAAAATGTAACTAATTAAACAATAAAAGTGATTGGCGGTATAGCTTGTGTTATTTCAAATTATATAAAAACAATAAAATAAAATGAAATAAAATAAAATAAAATAAAGAAATTAAAGAAAAAAGAGAAAAAATTTACAATTTAATTGCCCTAAACTCCCTTAACATACATACATACATGTTTGTTTAACAAACATTGCAGTCGCATACATGTTGAATTCAAATAAAACAAGGAAAAAAAATCAAATAAAAATTGAATGAAAAAGAAAAGATCGGAAAATTAAATTAAAATGAAAGGTATGAATTTTCCATTGCATTTAATCTTCATACAAATAACCATGCCACCAAAGGCAACATAACTAAAGTCTACACAGGGAATATTCATAAAATCGAGGCTAATCCTGTAAGTTTGACTGCATAAAGGCAATACCTTGATAAATAAAAAAAAATAATAGACGTTAGTGAAATTTGTGTTTCTGTATGTATGCGCATAACGACATTCATATGAAATTTAAGTACTTTTTTTGCTGTAAAATATATGAGCAAGATAATCATCAATTGGAGGGAGAACCAAAAAAATAAAAAAACAAAATGACTGTGCTTAGCGAAATTAACTATTTTGTTATATGGTTTATAAACTGAACCGTATAATGGTCAAAATGCAACAAATAAAAAAGAAAAAGAAAAAACAAAAGGAAATAATCAAGTAACTTTTACTTAAAGTACTACTGCGTTATAAAGACAGAGGAGGCCCAAAAACAATTTTCAAATACTGGCAACAATTCACCAACAACACCACTACCACCACCATCACCGCTACATACAAGAAACATCATCATTATCAAAGTGATGACGAACATGGCGATCATCGCCATCATTATCGTCAACATACATAGTCACAGCAAACGTTGTAAGCAGCCTTTGGGCACATTTTACTTGCTGTCTTGCTTTGCTGTGGTGATGTTTTGTGTGGCATTCATGCAACACCACCACCACCACAATCATCACAAATAACATGGCCATCCATAGCACTGACTGCTTAATATTACTTAAGCACTGACGTGTTTGTATTTTTTCTCTCTTTTCTGTTGAAGACAGTGCCAGACGCTGGCGTTGTTTTAGTCGGCGGCGCATGCAATTGACCTCATTTGATGAACAACAATTGGTAAACGGGCTGTCAGGCTTACAGTCATATAGGCGGCCAAACAACCAGTCAGTTTGATACCAAATAATTTTTAACTTTTCTTCAACGATTTTAGCATTTACATCGCTGTGTGTAAAATGTGTTAAAAGAAATAAAAATTTTCATACAAAAAAAAAAAAAAGGAAAACAAAAAAGAGGACCGTCAATAAAAAGAGCACTGCTACTGAGTGTAGGTTTCTTTATTTCTTCTTTTTTTCATTCTTTTTGTGTAACTGCACTTTTACCGCCAAGTGCTTAACGGCGGTTTACCACTGAATGGGGTCAGCAACAAAATAAAAACATCATGATCAAATTCGACAATTCAACAATTCGCAAATACATATAACAAACACCCTTCTCTTCCCACCTCTCCACCTCTCCAATCGCCCTAAGACCGAACACCAAATAATAGTTATTGAAAGAAAAAAACATTTCTTCTGTGATATCATGAGAGTGCATTTTTTTGTTTTTTTTTTCAAATTTTATTTCTTGCCAATAATTTCTATGTATGGTCTTAAATGTGATCTACATTTTTCTTTATTATTATTGTTATTGGCAATATTTCTTTTGGTTTTTTTTTTGTTTCCTTTGAAAAAATTTTCATTGTTTGATAAAAAAAAAAGCAAAAAAAAAGAAAAAAGAAAAATGCACTGTAAATTGTTTTCCAGTCAAAAGCCTTTAAAAGCCTAACAAGTCTTCAGTTTTAAGTCCTTATCTTAACAAAATATTTACTGTCTTGTTAAAAGAGTTGAAATACAAACGAAATTGTCATTAAATTTTTGCTCTCCTTTCATAACACAAGTAAAAGCCTTGATTTAAACGCACCAGCCGACACTTTCCTACAGTACAGTATGCCACAAAGGTAATACAGTGAATTGAAAGTGCAAAAACTACTAACGGTGTAAACTTATTTCATTATCTACCAAGTTTTAATGCTTTTTTCTCTGGTATCCTATTGAATTTTTAATTTTTCTGATTAATTTTGTTGTATTTTTTGGTTATATTTTTTAATTTATTTTAAATATTTTTAAATTTTTATCGTGCATAATCGCCAGTACGTAGTGTCTTGAAGGATGCCTTAGTTATCATTGTTATTGCCCAAAAGGATGGCGGTAATGCAATGCTATATGTTCCTTAAGTTCCAGCAGAAAGTGTCGGTCCTAATATTTACTTGGTTTTAATTTTTCAGCCTCACAAATGAGACACATAGAATCAAGTTAAAAGATAGATACATAGATAAAGAGCGGAGTGGTAGGATCAGTCAGGAATTGAAGTTATATCAGAAACACCTAGATTGGAGCTTTAACTGAAGTTTGACGGAAATTGGTTGCTTTTTTCAGAATTAATAGTCGGTGAAGCATTGGTTTATTGAAGTAGTATGCGTTTTATCTGTACTTTGGCTGTGTTGCATTTCAATAGAGTCAAAGAAAATGAAGTAACGATTGTGAGGATGGGTAATTTTGCCTTAGAAGTGTTTAGGTGTACTCATCACTAGGGCTAATGTTTTTTTTTTATTTTTTTTTTTTCGTGTTTATGTATATTAATAGGTGATTTTTTAAGAGCTATATGAAAATTTTTCAAAAAAAAAAAACATAAAATTCAGAAAAATGCATGAAATCTTTATTTGAATCGATAGTACGGTCCATATAATTTAATGTTTGAAGATTATTTCATGCAAATGTTGACCGCGACTGCTCCTCAAATGGTCCATCTGCTTATTCCAATTTTGGCATACTCTTTCCAACATTTCGGCCGGTATCTCACGAATAAATGCTACAATGTTGTTTTCCAATGCGTCAATTGAAGTGGGCTTGTCTGTATAGACATGATCTTTAACATAGCCCCACAAAAAATAGTCTAATGGCGTTAAATCGCACGATCTAGGCGGCCAATTGACCGATCCCGAACGTGAAATAAAATGTTCGCCGAACTCGCCTGTCAATAAGTCCATTGTTACGCGTGCTGTGTGGCATGTGGCACCGTCTTGTTGAAACCACATGTCATGCAAGTCAAGCTCTTGCATTTTAGGCAAAAAAAGTTGGATATCATATCACGGTAGCGCTCACCATTCACAGTTACGTTACGATTCGCGCAATCTTTGAAGAAGTACGGTCCAATGATGCCACCAGCCCATAAACCGCATCAAACTGTGACTTTTTCTGGATGCATTGGTAGCTTTTGCAATGTTTCTGGCTGATCTTCACTCCAAAATCGACAATTCTGCTTATTTACGTATCCATTGAGCCAAAAATGTGCTTCGTCGCTGAACACAATTTTTCGATAAAAAAGTGGATCTTAGGCCAACTTTCCAAGAGTTCTTCAGTTCGCACTCTACGTAAGCATGTTGGTGGTTTAATGTCCAACAATGTAAATTTGGTGCGAAATTTAGTCACAATAGGGCGAATAGCCGCTTCAGTGGGTCGATTAAAATGACCATAAAATGGAAGAAGCGCCCGATGGACTTTCTTAACAGAGCACGCATTTTGATAATAAAATTCAATGATTTGCAAGCGTTGTTCGTTTGTAAGACGATTCATGGTTAAATTATAGACCAAACTGAAGATGTTTGACAGTAAGACGTTGCCAAAAAGATAATAGCTAAAAAATCACCTATCAGAAGCCGCCCTAGTCTAGTAGGTAGGGTGTTGGCTTATTAGACATGATGCTTCGGTTCAGGATGTAATCCTGAATGAAGTGATGTAAAGAATAATTATGTATTTATGAATTCAAGATATTGTGAGGTCTTTGGTCGTTTGAAGTAAAAGCGTAAACTTTAAAACTATTTTCATAAGAGTGTTATAATTTCAGTTTTAATTTTATTTGGCCAACATATTAACGCTATAAAGCAATACCGTCAATAGATAAATGGCTATAAATTAAACCATGTTATTCGAATTGACAGCAATAGGATTAGATTATTCAAATTATATTATACTTAGTAATTAACACGCAACTGCATATATAAAGAAAGGAATTATAGATTAAAATTTAAAGACACTTGCATAATCACATCATTTTTTGCTAGAAATTATATCGCCTTATATGTTATAAATAAATAAATAGAAATATATTGAATATGGCGCCACTAGAGCCTAATCCATGCAGTCATGGTGAATGTTTCAACAGAGTATTCTGGTCTATTACTATGCAACAAAGCAAAAAGTTATACCGCTCGAATATAACTACCCTTCCAATAAGTAAATGACAATGACAAATGCTTTGACTACTTCGCCTTCCCCATAATTAAGCCGGATAAAGCGCCTGGCACATGAATGTTGTTTCTAATGTCTTAATATATGATACAAAATAAAAACGTAACAATGAAAAATATGCTCACAAATATCTGTTTATATTCTCGTGTGTTAGAAATAAACATGTCAAAAAAACTTGTCTACCATAAATATATCATCTCTTGTATATCTTTTTTTTTAATTCTTGTTTTAAATATTATATCCCCATCCTATGCTTTTGTTCAACATCAATACAGATGTTTTAACCCTCATATAAAATACTAATTATTATCAAAATTTCTTAATCTTTAGACAACAACAATATTTATTAATAATTATGTTTTCATTGTGTGTTCTTTCTTTTCAGAACTTGACAACGTCTATACAAACAGAACGTGTTGTTGTGGTGTATCATCAGGTTTTTAACGCAACAAAAGCACTTTAAAGTGGTTTTAACGAAAAAAAATAAAATAAAATAAAAAACAAAACAAAGGAACAACATTAAATAAATAATAATAAAAAAGTATAATACAAAATATAAAAGGAAAAGAAACAAAAAATAAAATAATAAAATATAATCAACTTAAATAATCTTAAAAAAAAAATTTTAAAGAATCTCCGTAAAAAGTGTTCAAAAAAAAAATTAACCTAAAAGGGGTACAACCATTATTATTATCATTATTTGGAATGAAATATTGTTCGATTGTTCGATTCTTTTTTCATTCTTTTAAGTGAAACGTGTTTATAATTTAAAATTGTAAAAACAAAAGCGTCATTTATTTTCATTTTTTCTTTTAAGAAATAAAATTAAGAATTTTTAACTAAAAAAGAAAAAAAAAAATAAAAAAAAAATAATAATAAATGTCCATTTAAGCCTGATTACGTGTTCGTAATATTGTAAATTTTTTAATTTAAATTAATTAAAAGCCATTTTAACACATACAAAAAACATCATTGTCTATTATTACACAATGAATAAATAATTAAAAAAATAAAAATTAAATAATAAAAAACAAAATTAAATTGTGTTGTCATATTAAATTTATAGCTTCGAATTTATTTGTTTAAAAAAAATATTAAAAAATTAAAATAAATTCAACAAAATATCCGGTTGAAATTAAATACTAATGTTTTACAACTTTAAGATTATTATTGACAACATTTTGGTGTGAATTTCGATAATAAATTGTGGATTATACCCGTTTGTCCATCCCTAGAAGGTGACAACATTAGCAGCGATATTAAAAGAAAATGTGAGTTTTTTTTTATTTCTTTGAATAAATTATAATTAAGTTTTATTATGGTATTTTACTTAAATGTTCATAAACAAACACAAATGGTTTGTAATATGTTCATTACAGTGGTGTTGAAAATTCTAGATATACAGATAGACAATGTCATACAAGCACATTAACAATGTGTTCGTTTGCATACAGGCTAACCGGATAAGTTTTTCTAAATTTAATCCATGGTTGTACAACTGCGTATTCATTCAAGTAAACTTTTAATTTCTAATTGCAGTTCTTCTATTTTTGTCATCTCAGTTTATCGCTAATATTGACGCTTGGAGCCATAATACTTTTTTCAATGCATAATGATTGCCTGAAAAGACGAGTTTATTTTTTGACACATGCAAATTAATATAAATACGTGAGCCTTTTATCAGCCACGCTTCTCACACCACTCATGTTGTGTGTGTTAATTTTATACATGAGTGGCGGGACTTATAGCTTAAAGCTGACTCCGAACGAAAGATTTTTTGAGACACATTAAATGACAATTTTATTTTTGTTTACTCTAAGAGTTTCTGCCAGAAATCTGCTGAGACGAAATCGTTTTGTTCGAAATGTCTGACCTAGGGTTTGAACTACGGCCTAACGTCTAATAAGCCAACACACTACTTACTAGACTACGACGACTTCAAACTTTTATCGTTATGTTGTTTTAATAGACTTTGGAGCTTTTGTTTGTGGAACGGCACTCCTGGACCTTGTATATATCCTATTATTAGTTTCAAAATCATATGGGCTTTTACAGATTGATGCTGTTGAAAAGCTCACAGTGGTCTGTTAATAGGAAATTTTGCTCTATTAACGCCAAAAGTGTCGTTGCTAAAGTAATGGGTTTGCGTCTTTGATTTCGAAATTCGAATTTATCTTCACACACTCACACTCAGTTATAAAGGCAGTTATTTGATTTAATTTAACAAAGGCTCAGGGGATAGGTGCGAAGAAGATGTCCTGTCATGATATTCAGTTGCGATGGTTTTCCTGTTTTGGTATCAGTTGAGAAAAATTTTAACCAAAAACATGATATTCAAAAACAATAAAATGTGTGGAAATTAATTCTTTCGTAAAACTAACACACTCATGCAAAATGCGAGGTTTGTCTAAGAAAAACTAAAAAATCAAGATCCATGCTTGCAATTGTCAAGCTCCACATGTCCTTCGAATTCGTTATATTATTGCTTCAAGCTGTGCGTAAAACATATAATTAAGATTCACAATAATCTTTTGTGTCAAAGATCCCATAATTCATAGCAACACAACCTTTTTTATCCATTCGCGATAGATCTATTTTATTGATTTGTTTATATTTACTAAGACTGCCAGACGAATTAAAGCGAGACAGTCTTAATAACATTCTTATTACATATTACAGCTGCTTGGCCATACATACACATCTTCACAATTAACAACTGTTCGACTATCTTCGCCTGTTGATGTACTCATTATGTTGTTTAAATACAAGTCGAAATTAGCGTATAATATCAGCACATTATTACAACTTGCAGTTGAATTTGGGTTTAGTTAAAGGTACCTTTAGCTAAAGGGAACTGTAAAGTTACCTTGAACTTATTTTCGTTATTAAAACTTACAGATAAAATAAAGTTAACTTTTTCAAAAATATGGTAGTGGCGGAGCAATGTCGATAACACTGTTCAAATTAAACAATTTTTATTTAAACGCAGTGGCAACGACGGGCTACTCTTTTCTGCTGTTGTATTTACTCATTTTGTTTCTATTTGAAGTTGCCATATTGAAAATAATATATAATATGGCAAGTTCAGACATAAACTTGACTTTAAAAGTTGCAGGTAGGATGATCCTCCCTTTAGCTTAACGCTCACTTGTACCTTATTGTCCACTTATACTAATGAAAAACAATTTATCCGCGTGTTAAAATCTTCCCTTTAGTTAACGCCAAGTTGTAATAATGGCCCTGAAACTTTCATTTCACTGTTTATGTATAAGACTATACAATCGGCACCCTTGAATTTGGACCTACGTGAACATTAAGGTACGGAAATAGTATAATGATAATAAACTTGTCTGATTTAAACACAAGAAAGCACGCTTAATAGCAGTGCAATTGATTTACAGTAAAGAATTTCAATTGATTGATTGATCCCCTCAATCATTTGTGTCTGAAATCATATTACTGTCTACGTACATACATATGTATGTATGTATGTTTCAATCGTAGAAAAGAAAATTTCATAATTTTTTCAAATGAAGTTTAAAAACTTCATCGTTCATTCTATCCATGGCTTTAAAGAAATCAAATTCTGTTTCTTTTGCTTATCGTTAGTTAGATAACTAAGAATAGTTCTTCTGTGTATTAATTGATATGCCAGTAACGTAAAGTATTACTAAAGCGGTTCTAAACATTGCATTTAAAATGTAGAATATGATTATCTTCCTTCATTTCTTTTCTCTGTGTTGGCTTATTAGATGTAAGGAAACAGTTTGAACTCAAGTCACACATCTCCAACAGAAAACGAAATATGAAGAATATTTCATTGGCGACTTCCTCTCAACAGATTTCTGGCAAAATCTCTGAGAGTAAATAAATAACTGCCATGAAAAAGTTTATCAAAAAATCTGCCGTTCGGAATCGACTATAAACTGTAGGTCCCTCCACTCGTGTATAAAATTATTACACATAACAGAAGTGGTGTGAGAAGCTATGGAGTAATACTAGCTAAAGGTTTGTAATGACCAATTATATATGTATGTATGTATGTATGTATGTAATACTAACAACTGGATCATTATTATTGAATACTTTCAAAAAAGTTCGTTGCTTAAGTCTTTTGTTTGCCTCTATTTTTACATAAGTATGTATGTATGTCTATATTAAAATTTTTTTACTGACCTCTATTATTTTTTATCCATACCAAGAGAAGGCATTTAAGGACAGATAAAAATAATTTTTTTTAATGATTTACAAACCAGTGTAAATTGTGATTGCAGCGGTTACGGTTATGTAATAAAAAATTATTTTGTGTTCTAAAAATTAGAAATTATTTTAGAATATTTTAAAATGAAAATTTTAAATAAAATTATAAGAAATGAATTTTGCTGGAATATCTTGAGTTTTATAAATATCGGGAATAAACTGCAAAATAAATTGTTAAGCATTTCATAGTCGAATACGAACCAATATTTTTTTAAAATTTTTTTCTTTGTAAATTAAATTATATTTTAAACTAACAGCTTCCTAATGGATTATTATTAATGATCACCGTGACTTTTGTTTATCATATAATTGCATTTGTCGATATAAACAACGTATAGAGATCTCTTAAATCTTTAATATTCAAATACCCATTAGTGTCATGAAAATTTGTGTCTTTTACTATACATTTTTTCATTCAGTTTGACTGGCATTGCATTGTAACATTAGATAAATAATAATAACAACAAAACAAAAACAAAGAAACAGAAAATAACAAGAAAATATAAAAAAGCAAAAACAATTTTAAATGTAGAAAAAAAAAATAAATTATAAGACAGTAATAAACTTGACTTGTTGGCCTTCGAATTTATTGAAAAATAAAAAAAATAGAAACGAATGAAATGAAAGCAACGGGTAATATTGTCGTTTAACATACATAAGTCTTTAGATATGTACATATATATATATATATACATAAAACATAGATATATATGTACATACATATATGCAAATACATACATATACTCTCTATGTAACCATATTTTTTTAGAAGATATTTTTTAAGTGCTTTATAAACGTGTAATTAAATTTCTATTCTTTTTTTTTCTAATAGAAGAAGCGAACGTATTTTGTATTTTTATTGTAAAAATACTTTCTTTTTCAAGACGATGTTGAAACATATTTGAAAATAAAACTTCTAAAGAACATGCCCTTGCTTTTTTAAAAGACAATAAAATTAATGAAACGTAAATGCTTTGCTTCTTAAGCTAAAATTTACTTAAACGTATCGTAAAACAAAAGGCCACGTTAATTTGAATGTACAATTTTAAAATCTATTTCATTAACAGCCATAATTTAAAAATTATCGAAACTATTAAAAATATTTTTGGAAAATAAAAAGATTCCTTTAAAATCTGAAGAGAAATGTAAAAATATAAACGTTTTTCTATACTCCTTGATTTAAAAGGGATTAAAGTATCCAAGCACTAGCTTGGATGTAGAAACAGAATCCAAATCCTTTTGATGCATTTGCCTTGTTAGATCGCAGCTTTCCGTCTTTACAAGTATTCAGTAATCATAGACTAAGGATAATTGCTACATGTGGTAAGTCGGTTCTGCTATGTGTAATTGATTGATATGGAAAGCAAAAAAAAGAAAATTCAAACAATTGTCATTTAATAAATAAAATAAAGTTCAGATATGCACTTTTATTGAGTCAATATTCGGTTTATTGGGTACATTATATTAAGTCTTTGGACATAATAATATACGCAGTTCAGCTGCTTATTCAATATTCATTTAACATCTGGTTGTTTCAACAACATTGTTTTTATTTTGTTTTGTTTTTTTTTTTTTTTTTTATTTGACGTTGTTGACATTTAAGTTATCAAATATCAACAGAAAGTGTTCGGATAATTGTAATATGCTCACTGAACATACTTATGAAGTGCTGCATTTTAAGTTTTACTTAATATTATAACAAATTTCGTATTTATTGCGCAATAATTAATTGAAACTTTATATGGAATTTATTGTGATTTACGCAATAAAGATAAATATCTGAACACCGTATAATACCTGTTTAAAGAAACTTGAAAAAAATTTCTGTGGTTTCTGTGCAATACTCACTTCTTTTTTAAATATATTTTTGGAGACAAAAAATATTAAAAAAAATAGAAATTATGTGCTAAAAACATATATTTTTATTAAATATATACTCTGCTTGATTTGCTACTAATTTAGGATGATGCCGACGCATTCTGTATGTGGTAATTAAAATAAAAACCTATCTCTTCCTGAGAAAAATCCAATTCGGGTAGAAGCTCAGGGTATTCTAGTCACGATCTTCAATGAATATTGTCCGGACGGGTCGATTTATTTCCCTGTACGAATAAGCCTTCTTAATTCTCATTATGCACTCGACCTAATTCTCCATTTTTGACAAAGTTTTCTTTGCAATTTATCACTTCTCGATCATTATGCTTAAGTAGTGGTTTAATTTCATTGCGATTTTATCACTTTTACTAAATATTTATAATTTTCCTCTTCAATTTGCGTTGTGGCTTAAAATCTTAATTGTTATGTCCATGCACTGGATTAATTTTAATATGACTATATTGCTTTTGCTTAGTATTTATCATTTTCCTTCTTAATTTGAAGTTCCTAAAGATTTTTCCCCTTTTTTCCATGAATTATCAGAATCAGATATGTATGCCGATAGCCAGAGGTTAATCATTCTAATAGAGTCGGTTGTATATACCTACTTGCCACCCCTGTACTGAATATTCTATAGTAGCGACCCACTTAAACTGCATATTGTAGGAATCATATTACTGGATCCTCTTTGAAAATAGTTTCCTTCGAAAGTCATTCTAGCTTCTCAAGTTTTTTCAGCATTTTCGCCAATTGCTAGCAAGCTACTACGAGTTTTATTGGTTCTCTTCCATAGTTTTATTGCACCCACTGTCCTTCATGTTAAAACACGTAGGTCTTCTACACTTAACATCTGTGATCTACATATTCTGAGATATACGATTAGATTCTCCACAAAAGGTATCCTGGATATCGTATCGTATACATGCATATGTACATAATTGTTCATTACAACCCTTCAGTCTGGCAGGACTTACACTTTAAAGTCGACTCCGAATGCCAGATTTATGAGATTTTTTTCATGGCAATTTTATTTATTCTCACAGAGGTTTTGCCAGAAATATCTTGAAAGGAAGTCGCCGAAGAAATATTTTCTTATATTGCGTTTTGTTGGAAATGTCTGACCTGGGGTTTGAACGTTGGCCTCACGTCAAGTGAGCCAACATACTACCTACTAGACTACGGCAATCGTATAGTATGCTTATCAATATTTAGTATTTAGCTCTTTTTGGATAATAAGATTTAACAATTTTTTTAAATTTATTACCGTATAAAAATTTCATGAATAAAAACATTAAAACTGATAGAAAAATTACAGTTTGTCCATATCACAATAAAAAAAATTATTTCTCTTCATTACCTTTCCTTCTATTTGGTTGCTTAAGCATTTCTTTACATTTTGTAAACCCTCAAATGTCACGTAGAGTTTAATCTTCTGCCACAGACTTCGAGAAAGAAAAAAAAAACAAAACAACGAATTTTCAAACATCACAACAAAGAAAAAAAGTTAAACAACACGGTAATAAAATAATACGATAAAAAAATTTAAACATTTGTTTAAAGCATAAGAAGCAAACAGAAATAAAAATAATCTCTAATGACTGAAAGAAAAATATGAGACATCAAAAAAAAAAGAAAACAAAAACAAAAATAAAATTAAAAAATAATGCCAGAAAAACCTCTCGAATGAAATGAAAAGCCATCATATTGGTAGACGCTCGCTCATATGGAATACAATATTATTGTATATGAGCATATGAGCAGCTATAGAGCACGTACATACATCTTTTATAATGAAATAAATCTTCAAAAAAAATTTAAAAATAAAAATAAAAAAAATTAAATATTAAACTTTGACAACAACAACAAAAAAACTGAAATTGATATAAAATTTTGTTAAAACGAGACAGCGAAGAAATTAAATAAAAAAATTCAATTTTTTGTTTTTTTATTTTGTAATAACGTTTGGATAGTTTATGGCATAAGGAGGTTAAGAGTTCTACAGACAATTAAATATGGTTGGCATATTATCGTGAAAAAATGTTTCGAAAACAAATATAAGAGCAGAGTTGATTGAGTTAGCCTGGGAACTACGATATGTGATGCATTTTTTGTAGATTAAATACGAGAATATTAAACGAAAACAAATAAATAAAATAAGCGATTGTCAAAAGGCCGGTGATCCTCCATATAATTTCAAATTACTCGTTTAAATAAAAAAATATATGCTGAGACTTTCTTTATTCATTTTCATTCCTTTAAGAAACTTGTTAATATCAGAAGGTATCTCCTCTTGTAGTCAGCGTAGACCACTGTTCAAACACCAGATTAGAAATCTCCAACAAAACGAAACATGAAGAAATATTTCTTCGGCCACTACCTTTCAAAAGATTTCTGGGAAAAACTCCGAGAATAAATAAAATTGTCACGAAAAAGTTCCTCAAAAATCTGTCGTTCGGAGTCAACTTTTAGCATAATTGTGACTGAAGGATTGTAATGGCCAATTATGTATGTTTGTATCTCCCCTTCTCTTCATTTCTTCTTGTCGGTTTCATTTCTAAGTTTTTACAGCTAAGCAGGTGATTAGCCTAGTTGACTACTGCTTCTAGTTGATAATGTTCCCATAGGTTAGGTTAGGTTAGAGTACGTGTACTTGTCAATTAAGACAAGTACAGCACCCGGAGGTCGAATTGACCCATTGTACAACGTCCCAGTTTCTCACACCACTTATGTTGTGTGTGTTAATTTTTTATACATGAGTGGTGAGACTTACAGTTTAAAGTCGACTCCGAAAGACAGATTTTTGAGAAACTTTTTCATTGCAATTTTATTTACTCTCAGAGTTTTTGCCAGAAATCTGCTGAGAGGAAGTCGCCGACGAAAATACTTTTTTTGTATTTTGTCTTGTTGTTTGGCCTGGAGCTCGAACCCTGGCTTTACGTCTATTAAGCCAACACACTACCTACTAGACTACGGCGACTTCTGTTCCCATCCTATGTCTACTGTGAAGTGCATTGAATTGTCGTGTGCACCCAGTAGTGAGTCTTATGTTCTCCCAAGAGGTGAATCTGTCTGCCCTATTGATAATGATCGTTGATGCTATTATCCCCTCTAACAGTCCGTTTGACAATGAAATTATTGTTTGACAATTTGAAAGGATAATAATTACTTGCTTCTCGCGGTTTCGTAACTGGAGTATAACACTATGCTACTACATACAGTGGTGGCCTTATAATTAGAAATGATGTTTCTGGAACAGAGTTTTCTGGAGTGACGAATCTAAGTTTAATTTGTCCCAATCTGATCGAAAAACATATGTAAGACGTCCGCCAAACAAAGCCTTTGATCCCAGGTATATAGTGAAAACTATAAAACAAATTAACAAACATACATGTTGCTAAGTCATTTCTAATTATAAGGCCACCACTGTATATGTTTGATGCAGTTAAACTACATACATAATTGGTCATTACAATCCTTCAGTCAGTATTACAATCTAATTTCTCACACCACCCATATTGTGTATGTTAAATGTAAGTACATATGAATGACGAGATCTACAGTTTAAAGTCGATTCCGAACCACAGATTTTTGAGAAACTTTTCATGGCAATTTGTTTTTGCTCTCAGATTTTTTGCCAGTAATCTGCTGAGAGGAAGTCAATGAAGACATATTTTTTTCCTATTGTTGGAGATGTCTGACCTGGGATTTGAACCGCGTCCTAACGTTTAATATGCCAATACACTACATCCTGGAATACGACTACTACGATTCTAATTTCTTTACCTCTAATAAGTCTTGACAGATTGTCACATTGAGCTGCTTACAAAGTTATACTATTTTATCTACAATATGTAGTAGTATTTTAAATTAAATTGAATTCTACTCTACTGTATGTAGGTCCCACTTAGGCGTATGTTGATTTCATTGCTGTTCATGCAGCTACCTGTTTAACTCACTTGAACTCGGTTCCTTTAAGCAAAACTCTTGAGCGCTGGTACAAAAATAATTCATTTAGATGAATAGGTGGAAGTGATGCTTAATACGACAGCCTTATTAATACTTAAAATTTCTTTATTCAGCCTATTTTTTATTTAACCGGAGCCGTGTGATGATATAATAGTCAGGAGTTCTGTATGACTTTGTAAGATGTTGCCAGAAAATCGAGTGTACTCAGAAATATGTCTAAGACTGTCCAACCAAATATTTCCTAACGTTCAGGGACATTATTGTTCTCTTAGGGGAGATTCCATTATTGTTACTTGCAGTCATGGGTAACGAAATTAATTTTTAATTTTCTACACAAGGCTCATCTACTATCAAGCGCAAACTAAACGACAGGTATCTGTAAGCAGAGGCACGGTTGTGTTGTGTTTTCAGTTTAGAGGACCCTAACATATTGTTTACATGTATATTTTAATTACACTATGCGACGAAATAAAAAATTAAATACACCCAGCTAATGACATAGTGTAAGTTACTAGTTAAGTAGAACTTAAAAATATTTTTTTTATATTTCTTGAACCCTCCAAACTTGTTTTATTTGACAAAAATTGTTTTTTTGGACTTTACGCACAAATTTATTGATTACACAAACATTTCTGAAATTTAAACCTTATTAGAAAGGAGAGGGATGGGCCTTTAAAACGATATACATACATATATTATTTGACTTAATATGCTATGGGGTTTGATGAGGTAAACTTGACAACGCCGAATATTTTTTCACAATTTTTCAAGTTTGCCCTTTCCTAGTAGCAAACTTAAATTAAAAAAGGAATAAGTGATGACATTCTGAAAGTGCATGATCTTGTGAAGAGATTGATTGAAGAGATTTTTGAACTAAAAGTTCATTTGAAAAAATTTATATATGAAAAAAATAACACGAGTGTAATACTATTGAAATAATAACTACCGTAACTACCGTAATTTTTATCCGATTTGATGTGTCAATCTTTTCACAAGATAATGCACTTTCAGAATGTCATCACTCATTTTATATTTTTAAATTAAATTTTGCAATTAAGAATATCTAAACTTTAAATAATAAGTAAAAAATAATTTTTTCCAAGTTCACTCGATCAAAACTAATAACACGTAAATTTGAATCATATGTTTACGTATACCATTTTAAAGGCTCATCTCTCTCCTTTTCAAAAAGCTTTGGATTTTGAAAATAGTTTAGAAAATATTTGGGTAAACAATTATTTTGTGTGAAAAGATCAAAAATACTGTTTTTGCCAAGTAAAACTATTTTGGAGGGTTCAAGAAATACAAAAAAAAATATTTTTGAGTTCTACTCAACAAAACTCACAAGCTACACTATGTCAGTAATCGGGTGTATTTTGACTGTTGCACCGTGTTATAATAAAAAAAATATGTCGCTCAGAATATAGTCAGACTGTTTCTATTTGAAAAATATTTTAAATCCATGAGCACACATTTTTTTCGCTATAGTTTCATTATTTTAAAAGAATATTGAAGTGTTCATTCAACTTGTCATGCGAAATTTTGAGTTTTATAAAACAGCTTAATTAGCAATTAAAAAAAATTCAGACAATCATTACAAAAAAAAGACAAAAAAACTTGTGTATGTCATGGTTTCTAAAGGAAGCCATATTAAAGAGCACGATATTTAAGCCAACGAATTTATTTTAAAAAAACCACAAAAAAGAAGTAGAAGAAGACAAATTGTTAACACATCAATAAGTTTTTGGTAAAGCAAAGAAAAAAAAATAATTTTTTAGGTTGATTTAGCAGAAAATTGTAACAATTTTTTTTAGGCTTTCATTGGTTTCGCTTGTTATACAATATTTCCAGAAATAATTTTAAAGAATTTTTTCTTCTTTTTCTTTTGCTTTTTCTAAATTCACTACTTTTAATTGCAGACATCATAATATGTATGGCTTGATAAGCAACATTTAACTTTAAAGTAAGAAGTTTGCTTGCAGTTCAATAAACTTAAAAGCGTTTAATGGGTAGAGAAAAAACGGGCAATAATTCGAAACATAATTAAGTAAAATTGTGTATTTGGTGTGTTGCTTTTCGTTGCTATTGGGTATTTCAATTAACTAAAATCTCTACCACAATGATTTAATTTCCTTTTAAAAATCAAAATCTAACAAAAAAAAACAAAAAAAAACTTCAACTTTTTTAAATTCAATTCAAACAAATTCTCTTGTTTTTTACATTTTTTTTGTATTTCTATTTTAATTTTACATCTTTTATCGCAAAACAAAAATAGAAAAACTTGGCCTGGCCTTTTGTATTGCTTGGTTTCTGTAACCGCCTGCCTAACTCAATAACTTTTTTAATTTTTTTTGCCAGAGATTCCGTTTATAAATATTTTCTTATTTCTTTTACAATTGTTGAGATCAATTGGTTGTATTTCTTCGGTATTTTCTTACCAATTAGTGGTTGCTGTATCTGTATGTTGCCTGGTCAAAGACTGTTTAACTTTTTTTCGTTTTTTCCCCATTTTTTTAAGGTAAACCCGTAATATGCACACTGGCTGGCAAGCATTTATTGTGGCGTTGCTTGTTAAAGCGAAAGAATTATTCGAAATAAATCGATAAAATAAGCTAAAACGGTTTTATTAATGCAAAACCATTATATGGCCCAGCTTGTGGTCTTAAGCATAAGTTTTTCCTTTTAAAAACTTTGTAAATATTTTTTGAATTTTTTCGATTTAAAATACATAAACAAACCAGTCCAGTCCGTTGATTTCTATAACCATTAACTGTAATTTAAATGGTAGATTTTTTAAAGTAACTGTTACAAGTCAAAAGACAAGAGAATTTTACCGATGTTATATGGGTGAAAGGGTCGCATATTGCTATAATGCGTTATGATTAGCAAATTGGAATTAGACGAAAATGTTACAAACCATAACACTACCTTCATAGATTTAGTACTTGTTGCTTAGCTTTCAGCAGGCATCAGATTAAACTGGTAACCGGGTTTACCTTCTAGATAAACACAACCATTAATATAATTTTTTATACGCTTAAAAATAATCCTACTACACTCCATCCGCATCCTGATACTTACATACATAATTGGTCATTACAACCCTTTAGTCAGGATTACGACTTAGCTTCCTCACATCACTTATGATGTGTGCGTGTTAATTTTATACATAAGTGGTGGGACTTACAAATTTTTTGAGAAACTTTCTCTTGGCTATTTATTTAAGTAAATAAAAGAAGAGAAATCGCCGAAGAAATATTTTTTCATATTTCATTTTTGATGTCTGACATCGGTTTTAAACCTTGGCCTCATACTTAATAAGCCAACACATTATTTACTAGACTATCACTTAAGCTATTGCCTCTAACAAGTATTGATTGGTTGTCACATTACGGATCATTATTACAACTTGCCTTTAAACTTGGGTTTAGTTCAAGGTACCTTTAGCTAAAGGGAACTGTAAAGTTACCTTTAACTTATTTTCGTTATTACAACTTACAGATAAAATAAAGTTAAATTTTTCAAAAATATAGCAGTGGCCGAGCAATGTCGATAACACTGTTGAAGTTAAACAATTTTTATTTAAATCAGTGGCAACGACGGGCTTTTTTTTCTGTTGTATTTGCTCACTTTGTTTATATTTGAAGTTGGCATATTGAAAATAATATATAATATGGCAAGTTCAAACATAAACTTAACTTTCAAAGTTAAAGGTAGGATGATCTTCCCTGTAGCTTAACGCTCACTTCTATCTTATCGTTCACTTATAATAATGAAAAACAATTTATCTGCCCGTTAAAATCCTCTCTTTAGTTAACGGCAAGTTGTTTACAAAGTTATACTCTTTTATCATTCATGTTGTAGTAAGTATTCTGTAAACACTGCTTTATCATTGAATTCTACTCTGCTTTATGTAAGTCCCACTTAGTCGGTCGTGGATTTCACTGGTGTTGATGAAACTACTACTGTTTAACTCACTTGAAGCCGATCGCTCTAAGCCAAACTCTTGAGTACTGATACAAAAATTGCTCATTCAGGTGAATGGGAAGTGAAGTTTATTACGACGGCATTATCAGTGCTTACAATAGGTACAAGCAAAATGGCATTAAATTCTGCTGTGGCTTAGAAACGAGACTCTTTTTGAACACTTTCCAGAGGGAGGAGTCCTTTCTTAATGTTCTCATACCTTATTATTTGTGGGGAAGAGTGGAGTACTGAATGTCTTAATTTTTAAGATTCGAAAAACTTTTGGAAATCCATAATGAAAATTATTTGCCTCCAGAAATGAAAAATTAATAATCATTAAAAGAAATAGAGAGTAAAAATGTACAAAAACAAAATATGTTAAAAAAACTACTTAAACAGATTGTATAACTCCGTTTTGAACTTAATTGTATTGCCTATGTTCTGAATATAACTAGGTAAAGTATTCCAAAGACTGATGGTGTATATAAAAAACGGGCGTTGTGACAGAAGAGTGTATGTTGGATAATTTTCATACAGCGGTTGGATCTAGCAAATGTAATCTTACTAAATAAGTATATTGGCTGTTTTAAAGTAATAATCTTATGGAGGAGAATAAGGCATTTAATATTTAATAGGCTATCAAAATTAACTCCAAATATCTGGTAAGAAAATTGTGATATATGGTCTCGATGTCCCTTAATAAATACATGTCTGGCTGTATTATTATAAGTCAAGTTGTGTTTCCGCTTATCATCAGTTTGTACCACAGTTTGTGAAAATTTCAGATCTGTATAAAAGAACAGGAATCAAATACGTTTTAGCCAGTTGCATACGTATGTCAAAGGGAGTGGAATCTATAACAGCCCATAAGTTTCTAAGCAAACTGTAAGCTTTATCAAGGATTATGTTAATGTGGTTAGACCACGTTAGCCGACCAAAAAGATAATACCCAGATTGTATGCTTATTCAACAAAATCAATTCTATTCCCCCTGATAATAATATCTGGCACAACAAATCAAAATTTTACTCATTAAAATCAAATTTTACTCATTTTACTACCAACAAAAATGGCTGAAAGACCTCTTTTTTCCAAAACTTTTGCAATTTAATTTCTTTAGCCGTTATGTGCGCCTTTTATTTTCAATTTCTATTTTTTTTTCTATTTTTTTTTTGTCATCAACTAGTATTCATAACTGGTGGCATTTGACTTTAAAGCACTCGTTTTACTAAAAATAAACTTAAAAACATTTTATTTCCCTTTCTTGTTAACCAGTTAACCACAACAAGAGTGAGAGTCTTGTCTCCTGAGCGAATGTCCCAAGATCTTTGCAATGAATAGAAATACCAAAAGGGTCGTCTTCTTTTTCTTATTTGCGGTGTTTTTTTTTTCTTTAAATGTCTTTAAAGGTCAAATGCATTTAACCTTTTGCAGTTAAAAGTCTTAAGAAAATGAGAAACGAAAAATTGCATCCGCATTTAAAATAATTCGTTGTCATTGTGTGCTTTTTTAAAACGGTGGTTACTATACCAGGATGTCTTTGTAAAGACTTAAAAGTAAAGTTAAACAGGAAAAGCTTTCATTTGGTAATTTAATAACACCAAATAAAATCAAAAGGTCTTAAAGGGTCTTGTTTTAAAAGTACAAACTACGTGTACTTTTTGGGCTCATTAAGGAAAAGTGTAATATGAGTAGGTTTTCATTAAGCAGGTTATTATTACAAGTGGTATGGCAAAATAAAGAACACAAAAAGAATTCTTTTGAATAAAATCTTACAGATTTTTCCTACGTGTTTAACTGTTTTAAATGTTCGTTTAAAGAAAAACCATATCTTTTGTTAATAAATCAAACAGCTGAATGCCTTATATTTTCTGTCCTTATTTATTTGTTGTTATTTTTTATTTTATTTTTTTTTTCAATTCTGAAGTACTTTAATTCATTTTATAGCCATGACTCATAATGCATGGTTTTAGTAAATAACCATAAGATTTCTGTTGAAAAAACAAAACAAGAGATAAACATACGCGAGATGACAAATATTTTCTTGAAGACGACAATACTTTAGTCAAGTCATTCCTAAAAGCCGGAAATGATCAAAACAAATTTGTTTGTTTCGGTTAAACAAACATTAGAAAATTTTTGAAAAAGTAAAAAAGGCAGCATAAGAAATAATAATTCATTCCCATAAACGGAAGGGGGAAGAACGGTAGAATTCATCATTAGTATCCATTCTCCATATGAATTAAATAAAAAGCAAAATCAACCTGAACTTTGTAGAATCATTTAGCATTGTGTGGTAGAAAGCCATCTAGAAAGTGAAGAAAGAGTGCAAAACATATTGAATACAATTTGAGATATTTTTTTGGATTTATGATTACCAAAGAGCTAGTAGATATGGACGCCTTATGCCAACACTTCTTTAGCTAGGAAGTGTATCTATGGCTTGAATTACGACCTAGTTTCTCACACCACTTATGTTGTGTGTGTTAATTTTATACATGAGTGGCGGTACCTACAGTTTAAAGTCGACTCCGAGCGACAGATTTTTGAGAAACTTTTTCATGGCAATTTTTCCTTTTTATTTACTCTCAGAGTTTTTGTCAGAAATCTACTGAGAAGAAGTCGCCAAAGAAATAATTTTCATATTTCGTTTCGTTGGAGATGCCATACCTGGAGTTTGAACACTACCAAAGATCAGCAATGAATCGCTTTTTCGCTACTCTTAAGTACTCATGAAATTTTGAGTATGAGTGAGTCAACAGTATTGAAATTCTGATTCATTCGTACTCACTAAAACATTGATTTATAAGTACAGGTTAATGAGTATGAGTACAACGTTGACATCAAACTCATAACATTCGAAATATGTTTGATTCATACGCCTACTTAGTTGTTGTTACATTTACAAAAAAAAAAAAGAAAAAAGAAAAAGGCAAAGACAGCAAGCAAAGCAAGCACACATCCTTCTAGTGAGTATTGTAGTGTTCGTACGCAAATCATAATTATTTTGTGATTCGTGTATAAGTTGAGTCATGGAGAGTCGAAATCAACAACATCATGCGTGTTGTTAAGTATGAGTATGATGAGTACTTCAAACTTTGAATATGAGTAGTATGAGTATGATATTAAAATAAGTATGAATGCGTATAAGTATCAGAAATTATGAGTATGATTCGAATCTACTCATCTTTTAATCATTGCTGATCTCCGAACACTACCAACTAGACTACGGCTACAGTCACTATGTATATTTATTGGCTACAAATATGATATCTGTTCGCAAATGATGCCCGACAATGTAATAACCTTTCTAGCAGCTTTGACGATTTAGGGGAGAAGACGATTTAGGAAGAAGCTTTTTCGATTGGTTCGGACACAACTTCTTCAAGATATCATATATTGAATCGGGTCATATGCTTACTAACCACAGTCTTACGAAATGGAATTGTGTTGCACAAATTAATTGAAAATTTAAGAAAACGGTGCAGTAACTAGAAAAACAGTAGCAAAATAGTTTCCTTGTTTTCGATGTGATATTTTTGATGATAACTAAGCATCATGCGCTGGTTGTCGAATAATTGAATAATTTGACGAGGGCGGCACATTAACAGCACTAAGAAACAAGGCATTAATCATCAAATAGTTGTCAATCATCGAGCGAGAAACTCGAATGAATAAAATCAGTGACAAATATAATACAACGAAATTCAATTCGCGATTCACAGCTAAAACGGAATGAAATCGAAACATACATACATACATACATACACACATACATAATTGGCCATTATAACCCTTCAGTCAGGATTACGACCTAGCTTCTCACACCACTTATGTTGTGTGTGTTAATTCTATACATGAGCGACGGGATCTACAGTTTACAGTCGATTCCGAACGTCACAAAATCTGAAATCAGATTTTTGAGAAACTTTTCATGGCAATTTTATTTATTCGCAGATTTTTCGCCCGAAATCTGCTGAAAGGAAGAATTTTTTTTTCATATTTCCTTTTGATGTCTGACCAGGGGTGTGAACCGTGGCCTTACATCTAATAAGCCAACACACTACCTACTAGACTACGGCGACTTCGAAATCGAAACGTTTTTGAAGCAAATGATAGCGGATGATGATGAAAGAATCACATACAATCACGAAGCGAGGTGAAGCGTTGCAGATTATAAAGAACCTAAGATTGGCAACAAGGAAAGTAATGCTGAATTTTGGTGAAATTGTTAAGTGAATTGTTTATTACGAGCATTCAAACTAATATTGCATCAAGTAAGTTAGTCAAAACCGTCAGAATTTGGCAATTGAAATTGTGTTGTAGAAGGTAAGTGAACTTGGCTGGAGAGGTTTAATGCATGCACCATATAGCCAGGACCGTACATCTTTCTATACTAAAGCTGTAAGAGCTTTAAACCAAATCACTAATTAACACTTATTTGATGTAATACAGCTCGTTTCAAATATCAGAAAAATGGAATTTTTTTTTCGCTAAACCAATATTATGTTTGTTTTTACAGTTTAATATGCAAATATGATTTTTACAACTTGCATATGAAATAGTATTTGAAAAATATTAAACTCAACTTAAATTATTTGCTTAAAAAAGCTTTAAAAGATAAATTCAGTTCAATAAGAGCATTAAAAAGTATTAAAATAATCTCAGATCTCCGATCATAAAATATGATTTTTTTTATGAGTTTTAAAGTTATTTCCACCATATCTGGTTTATGCAATTGATAATAAAATTTAAATTTTTTTGATTTTAAGACCAGGAAATATTAAGTGTGCATAATATTTAACATTTTAATTGGCCTGGTCTAATAATAAAAAATAATATTCATAATAAAAAATCATTCAGAAACATTAATTCAAAATTCAGAAAGACAAAATTCAAAGAGACATATAATTAAAATTGTATTTAAAATTGTTACATCTTAATTAACACAAGAAAAAATACAATAATAATACATACATATAAAGGGTGGGTCATTTAAAAGTTTCAATTGAAAAATGCAATAAAACACACAAGGTTTGGATTTTTTTTTGTTGTGAAGTGCAATTGTTCCGGTTGCTTCACATTATCTCATTCGATCCGACCAATTTTCGTGCACATGTTCCAGTGTATTGGATCGTATTTCGGCAATGGCATCACGACTGTTGGCTCAATTGCCTCTGGTTTGTCGGCATAACACATTTCTTTAACGGCACCCCACAGAAAATAGTCCAACGTTGTCTAATTGCAGCTTCTTGGCGGTCAATTGATATTATCACACACACATACATACATAATTGGTCATTACAGTTCAGTCAGGATTACGACCTAGTTTCTCACACCACATATGTTGTGTGTGTTAATTTTATACATGAATGGTGGGACCTACAGTTTAAAGTCGGCTCCGAACGACAGATTTTCGAGAAATTTTTCATGGCAATTTTATTTTCTCTCAGAGTTTATGCCAGAAATCTGCTGAAAAGAAGTCGCCGAAGAAATACATTTTTTATTTTGTTCTGATCTCTGGCCTGGGACTCGAACCCTAGCTTTACGGCTAATAAGCCAACACACTACCTACTAGACTACGGCGACTTCTTCTTCTTGATATTATCATTTCGACTAATTATACGGCTATCAAAGCCGCTCCACAAGCCGCATCAAACAGTCACTCGCAATGGGTGCATTGGCTTCTGTAAGACTACGTGTGAGTTTCAAAGCTCAAAATATGGCAATTTTGCTTATTAACGTATCCACGAAGATGAAGATGAGCTGCATCCGAAGAGATAATTTTTTTTTGGAAATATTGTTATTATTTTTCTCGTTGGCACATCCATTCCAATAAATCCCAGCGTTGCTTAAGCGTAAATCAATTCATTATGTTCAGTGGAGATAATATACTGAATTTTGTTACAGAATAAAATGACATAAGCATTGACTGATTCGAAATAACCGATGGTTCAAATTTAAATCGATAGAGAGCCCACCCTATATAAATACTCATGTCATTTTCGTTTTTTGTTTTTGGTTTTTGCGCATAAAGTGAAAGTTGAGACCAGTTGAAATGTGAAAAAATAACTTAAACCATCCATCCATTCATGCCATTATAATTTTTAATGTTTAATAAGCAAATGTTTTATGCGACGATAATGCTTATGATGATGATTATGATGGAAATTTATTTATTTTCTTATTACCAACACACAAAGAAAAATAATAACCAAATGGAAATCTTAAACAAACCAAAACCAACAACAACAAAAAAATCATAAACTAAACTAAAGTGGTCTGGTCTAGTCTGGTCTGGTCTGGCCATTCGAGTATTTTGTAAGCCTGAAACGCAGGCGGCTGTACTCGTACGTAGCCTGTATGAACCCCACATGTAAATATTTTTTTTTTTTCAAAATGAAATAAAAACTCAAAACCAAATGTGTGTATTCAGCTACGCTATAGTCTGGAAAGACTGTGAATTTAATTTTTATAAAATGTTCAAATAAGAAAAATGAAACGTGTTTGTATTAAAACCTTAAACATAAAAAAAATCGTTTATCATTTAATTTTTTTTCTATTTTTGCAAAATCATTATTATACCCGTATCTTTAAAAATTACTTTTGTCGTTGTTGTTATTATTATTGTTGTTGGTTTTCAGTTCTTTATAAAATTTATTATAGTTTCCGCCTCGTTATGTACTTTATTTACATCGTTTGTTAGACTCAACCCAAAATAAAAAAATTTTAATTTATTTCAACGTAATTAGCTGTTTAAAAAGCATAATTGGTGGGAAAACTTGAAACTGGTTAAAATTATTATACATTTAAGTAACTGGATTTTAGTGTATTTTTTTCACTGTTAATTACTTTTTAAATAATTATTTTTGGTTCTTTTAAATCAAGTTGTAAAATTAAAACAATTTTGTAAGCCGCAGCTTAACGTATTTTTTAATGTTTGTAAAAAAAGTGTATTCCCAAAGTTTTTTTAATGCGAACATACAATTTCAATGGATTAAAACACATTAAATTTGTAATTGACCCGAAAGCTATAAAGCACGACTTATTTCTGTTAATAACCGATCAATGTACAATCACATTCTGTTTATTTATTCACTTGATCAGCTAAAATGCTTTCTAAATATGTATACGTATTTCTCTTCCATTACGTTTTCGCTCTTAAAGCAATAAAGCAATGATTCCAAGGTGCAACTATTCATCTGGCAGATATCAATCTACTTAAGGTCTCAGATCGTACATTAAAATTATTATCGTCTCATATGATACATTGTAAACGTTGTCTTAGTATGTGTGCACTCTTCAAATTTATTATGAATTTTTGTGTACGTGGCAACGCTGATATTTAGCACAAATAAAAAATTAAACGCTTTGCAAAAGCAAAATACAACACAAACTAATTACAAGGTTTTAAAAATTTTGAGAAATATGCTGTGACCACTCGAAGAATTTTCAGTCCAGAAGCCACACATTAACATGTGGCAACCATTCGAGGAGTCTTCAAAAATGTTTAAGAAACTCAGTCTGTTATGATTCCGTTGCACCAGTCGGTCTCTTGAAAACATTGGAGCTGTAAGCAAGAGTTTTACCGTAAAATCTGAAATTTTAATTCGACATCGTTCGCCAAAACTTAAAATTCTCAGAGGCTTAAACTAGCAGACCAAGGAAAGATCTGACAATTCGTTCTATGATAATGGAGCAAAAGGAAATCATTGTCAAAAAAATACTTTCAAAAAGTCATCTTTTTAGCTGAATAACTGACTGGCGAACTAAAGGTTCAGAAAATCTTTGGGTCTCTTTAGCAAAATTTCGCCATCAGGCACACCGTGCATGCAGCAATCGATTTATTTCAGATTTTTTATTGTATATGTTTTCTTTACAAAATATGTGTTTTTATTTTAACTTTTCTGAGACACTCTTTAGTTAGCTTATATAATTAGATACGAGAGTCGCCGTAGTCTAGTAGGTAGTGTGTTGGCTTATTAGACGCAAAGCCCGGTTTCGTATCCCAGGTCAGACATCAAAACCAAATATGACAAAAAATATTTCTTCGGCAACTTCCTCTCAGCAGATTTCTGGCAAAAACTCTGAGAGTAAATAAAATTGTCATGAAAAAGTTTCTCAAAACTCTGTCGTTCGGATCGATGTTAAACTGTAGGTCCCGCCACTCGCGTATCAAATTAACGCACACAACATAAGTGATGTGAGGAGCTAGGCCGTAATCCTGACTGAAGAGTTGTAATGTCCAATTATGTATGTATGTAATTAGATGCGACCGTTCTCAAAAGAAACACCGTTACAGTGTTGCAAAAAAGTATCTGACATCGAGAAGCCTAACCAGCATCTTCAACGTTTGGCGAAAATGAATGAAGAAACAAACAAAAAATGGGCATCATATTTGGGCATCATTCCACTTATTTAGTAATGATTTTAAGCATTTTAGACATCCGCACTGATATGTTTCGTATAAACATTTAGCAAGCATTGTCCTTAATGAGGGGTCTGTATGTAATTATAGTCAAACACAATTACAAAAATATACTGCCGCCAGAATATTTTGAGGTATAAAACAGTTTTGACAGTTGCCGTGGTCTAGTAGGTAGTGTGTTGGCTTATTAAGTGAGGCCTCGGTTCAAACCCCAGGTCAGGCATCTCCAACTAAACGAAATATTAAAAATTATTTCTTCGGCGACTTCCTCTCAGCAGATTTTTGGCAAAAACTCTGTGAGAGTAAATAAAATTGACATGAAAGTTTCTCAAAAATCTCTGTCGTTCGGAGTCGACTGTAAACTGTAGGTCCTGCCACTCATGGATGACATTAATACACACAACATAAGTGGTGAGAGAAGCTAGGTCGTAATCCTGACTAAAGGGTTGTAATGACCAATTATGTATGTATGTATGGGTTCCATAATATTTTCGAAAACAAAAAAAAAAAACAATATTAAATGAAATTTTGATCGTAGAAGTGTGTGACTGTATCAGTAACAGAGTACTAAATGCCTTGAGTGACCTCTATATCACTGTCAAATTAATCAACATCTATTTAATGAATTGTTTCGCCTGCATTTAATTTTTAAAAATAAATTATATTCTCTCCAAAAATATTTAAATATATTTCCGATTAAAAAGAATTAAAACTTGACGTGATGAAACAAAAATTAAATAATCACACATCTTTTAAACGAATAATACAAGTTTTATTAAATTTTATAATTACTTGACCTTTATTTTAATTTTTTTCATTTTTTTTTGGAAACAAAAAGAATTTTGTTTAATATTTTGAAAACAACGAAAGAAACACGTCATATTTTTTTATTCATTTTATGATGAACGCAATCAACGAGTTTATCAACAAATATTCAAAGAAAACCAATTTTTTTTTGTTTTTTTTTAAATCTGGAACTAGTTTTTGGCAAAATTTAAAAATATTAGATACTACAAGTCATCCGTTTTAATATTGTCATTAAATTAGTGTGACTATGTTTTGTTGTATATTTTTTATTTCTTTTCATTTTGTTCTCTGCAATAAAAGAAATTTACATATAAAATGTTTATATTTTTGTATTCGAGGTTTATTGAAGATATTAGGACTTGAAATAAATAAATTATTGTGCGTTTTTTTACCCCAAATCATATTTGTTTTGAACTTGTTTGCATTTAATGATGACCGGTTGTTAATAAATACGTTTTAAGCAACCTTTTAGAGACATTAACAATTAATTTAAATGGAAATTAGTTTGTGTTGTCTTAACAAGCGTTTCTAGATTACTGAGGTACTCTGACATAAGATATTGAAGGTTTATTATACAGCTTTTGATTAAATATTTCCGTTATATTCGAGAAAACATTATTAAATTTAAATTTAAGCAACACAAAATTATAGTCTTCCTCCATTGCAGGTCTCATCACAACAATTTGTTTTAAAGTATTAAAAGAGATTTAGAAGAGTAGAGATTAAAATCATGTCCAACAAATCACGTCTTTCCATAAAAGAAGGAAAAAATAAAAATCTAATGTTTTTTCTCTAAAATAAAGAAAAATTAGAACAAAAAGAAAAGAAATGATTTCAAATGCATCTGGTGCCACACATACACCGTAGCGAAAGACTTTTTTATTACAAATCATCTCATGAAACAAAAAAAAAACAACGAAGAATAACTATTGAATGTGGCATTGTAGTTCTAGCAATTAATAAAGATTATGTGGCACATAAAATGGCATTAAAAGATTAAAATTAATTTGAAGAAATTGTAGAAAGTTCATGTCAGAGAACCACATCCAATAAATAAGATTTGTCGCATGGATAACGAAGTAAACCAAACCATTCTTAAGACCCTGCAAGCTGTATTTATTGCATGAGTTTTTCTTAATTATACAATAATTAAGAGGATTAACTAGAATAGTTTAGGTGAACATTTAATTTAAGAATTTAATTTTTTGGCTTTCGCATGCGTACTCTTATTTTTTCACTCACTTTTCGGTTCAGATACAACATCCTCCATAACAATTTAAATAAATTTTAGTTAAAAACATGAACAAAATCCCTCAGAATCATCATATGACTTCCGTCATCCTTTTATCATTAATTTTGTTTTGTTTATTCATAGACGAAGTTTTTCCACATAAGCAGATGATTGATCTTCTGTAGCAGGTCACAAGGGTTGCCTTTTGTCTTTGCCTAAAAATAACAACTTTTGTGAAAATATTTGGGGGTTGTTTTTCCCTATTCTTTCTAATATAGTACAAGCCTCATGGCTTGTTTGAAATAATCAATTGTCTTCGGAATCATTTGTCTTTCATTATAATTTTCCTAGTTGGCCCGCTTGATATATTTTGATTCGTATTTTACGTGAAAGAAATTGGTTCTGTTTTTACTGTTCTTAGGAATGCAATACAAAAATTAAATCCTTGAATACTTTGTTTTAACGTCTTTTGGTTCACAGTTTATATAAGGACCCCAGAATTGTTTATTTTCTGATAGATAAATTTAAGTACTTTTAAAAGTTAGAAGCAACTGTTATTTTGATTTTTATTCAATCATTAGACATACGTTTCTTGATTTTGATACGTAAATGATGCAATAGCGCCTTAACTTTAAGAATTTTCGGCCTCTTAACTGACAGAGCAATACAATTCCTGTCAGCGGACATCACAGACTCCTGTCAGTTGCGTGAATGGTTTTCATTAACTATGATATAAAGAAGGAGTATATGGAATACAAAAAGTGCATAACGTCGTGAAACACAATTACATTTAAAGATCTCAAATAATCGAATAGAAAATTATGTCATTCCCTTGCCTTACTATTTATTTAATTAATTAATTTATTTATTAAACTTTTCTTAATTTTAAAGTTTTATTTTTATTTTATGTTCTCTTTTTTTATTTTTCAGGTAAGTTTTGACTTAAATTGAAATCATTTAAAATAAGAGGCATAAGGTAAGAGTAATTTAAAACTTATTGTCCTATGTATGTTTTCCTGGCAATCAGAAGCCTTAATACTGGGCTTATTTCAAATATGATACTTTGGAGAAAAATCACTTTTAGTAAACAGAATTGTTTCTGGAAAAATTTAGAAATCTTTATTGCCAAATTAAATATACTTATACGAGCAAGCCTAAGATCAAAAACAATAACGAATTTGCATATATTTGCACACATACATACATTATTGGTCATTACAACCCTTTAGTCAGGATTACGACCTAGCTTCACACACGACTGATGTTGTGTGTGTTAATTTTATACATGAGTGGCGGGTCCTACGATTCCGAAGGACAGATTTATTGAGAAACTTTTCATGGCAAATTTATTTACTTTCAGAGTTTTTGCCAGAAATCTGCTGAAAGGAAGTAACCAAAAAAATATTTTTTCATATTTTCACTTTGATGTCTCACCTGGGATTTGAACCGAGGCCTCACGACTAATAAGCCAACACACTACCTACTAGACTACGGCGATATATTTTGGTGGTCATTATAAATATAATGGAGCTTCATTACGACTTAGGTCAACATGTTTTGTTTTTTTGGTGCCACAGTGGCCTAGTTGGTAGTGTATTAAAGTTTAGATTTTCACCAGAGATTCTGATTGCTCGTCTGACATTATATACGATTACTCACAATAGAAAAAAGATCGTTAGAATTATTGCTAAAAAGTAATTCGCGAAAAATTCATGAAGAACCACAGTTCAAAGTCACACAAAACGAAACAAAATAAATATTTCTTCGAAGACTTCCTCTTACCAGATTTCTGGCAAAAACTCTGTGAGTTAATGGACTTGCCATGAAAAGATTCTTAAAAATCTCTCGTTCGGAGTCTTCTTTAAGCTGTAGGTCCCGCTACTTGTGTATAAAATTAACACACACAACATAAGTGGTATGGGAAGCTAGGTCGTAACCCTGACCAAAGCGTTGTAATGACCAATAATGTGTAACTCTCGAAAAAAAAGGTGTCGAAGGTATGTGTATACACTGGTTTATGAAAAAAATTATTATATACTATCCCCTCTTTCCTTTATACTATAAACTATCTTGCCTGTATTCCTACGCAATATATTGCATGAATAGGAGTCATCCCCTGAGTGTTGGTCTTAAAAAAAAATTGTTTAAGAAATTGGGAATTGGCTGTTATTGCTTGGAATCACCGAATTTAATTGTCTTACAAAGTCTCAAGTTTAGAAGACAGTAACTTATTCTGTGGCAATATATGACATCCTTTTCAAACGATTCATACGCAAATGACAATAAGACGATCATCAACAGCAATTCTTAATTTTTACAATAAATTTCAAACACATTTGAAAACAAGCTTATTCATGACGTTCGATGTAATAATCGACGTATAATTTTTATTCATATTATTTCATATTATGTGTGTGTTTGTTATTATTCAATTTTTATTTTTGAATTTCTTACTATCCATTAAATATTTGCTTAAAAATTCTTTTCAATCGTTTTTTCAATACATCACGAAATCCATAAATTTTATGCATGTCACCCAACCTATTTCCCATTAACATGTAAATTTTTCTAATAAGTGTTTAGAATTGTTTTTTTCTGTTTTTTCTTCTTTTCATTTTATAAAAATAGCATTTATGTCAGCATCGTAATAAACTACTGGTCTTAAGCCATTCAGAAACTTTTAAACACAAAAAATTTGAACTTTAGACGAAAATCAACTTCAATGTTGTAAAAATAGAAATCCAACAACCTATGTATGCATTTAGCTTTAAAAAACCATTTAAGGCATCATATGGCCAATTAAAGACCATGAACTCATTGGCAATTAAACTATCAGTAATAAAGGAAGCATTTTAAACTACAAACAACAGAAAACAAAGTAACAAGACAGGGTTAAAATCTATTACTTGTACAATAGTTTCAATAGCAAAAAAAAAATGAAATGTTATTAAAACTAAAACCATATGATTCATTTATTAACAGTGAAATAAAGTAGTAAAGAAATATAGGGTCTTTCAACAGGGATTACCGAACTTTTACAATTGAGAATAGTCATCTTGTTGTTGCTATAGCTCTCAAATTAGTTGTAATTTATTCACTCTATACACGATGGACTAATGGACGACTGTAGACAACGATCTTTTGGTATCTGACCCTAAAGATCTTCAGCAATGAGCCGATTTCTAAATTAATGGGTACGTGAACACACAAATTTTTTTCGAATTTGGAACGATAAATATTCACATGGAATCCAAGAATTTCAAAGGCATCCCGAAAAAGTCTCAGTTTGGTATAGATTTTAGGCTGGCGGTACATATTTCCTTAGGAACAGTGTTAGCCAGGCCATTACTAACCATGCCAAGCTCTATAGGCCATTTTCTTTTGGCCTGAATTGGATGATCTGTATATCAACTTAACAGCGATACGTTCCACCTAGCTTATACTATGTTCAGATATGCCCTTTTATTGAGCCAACATTCAGTTTATTAAGTACAATATTTTAAGTGTTCAGACATAATAATATGTGCAGTTCAGCTGCTTATTCAATATTCATTTGACAGCTGGTAAACAAAACAGTTGATTGTTTCAATAACATTGTTTTTATTTTGACAATGGTGCATTTTAAGTTTTACTCAATATTATAAAAATTTGCGTATTTCTTGCGCAATAATGAATTGAAATTTTATATGAAATATTGAGCTCAATAATGGCGCTTATTGCGATTTACGCAATAAAGGTGCATATCTGAACACCGTATTATACATCATTTGATATTCTGCAGCGTTTTAAGTACATAGTCACCATACGTAGAGGTGATGTGAACTGGCCACCGAGGTCATGCGATTTAATTCCATTATATTTTTTATGGGATTTTCTTAAGTGGTAGCCAAATACCACGATCAAGTTCAGTTTGATTTATGGAAAATTAGACATTTCGAATGTGCTTTATTATTAGAAGTCATAGATTAGAAGTATATATTAGAAGTCTGAACGATATAATATGTCACACATAATGTCATCAATAGGCCTTTTATACGTAAAAAATATTTCAATAATATCTGACACACACTTTGCTTATTTAAATTTTGAAATAAGAAACGCTTAATGAAAGACCCTATATAAATAAAAATTAACTTTTCAGCAGCTTAGTTAGCAAAATGAATGTTTAGCGAATATTAAAAATAACAAAAAAGATTAAAAAAAAATATGTATTTAAAGAAGGTTGGTTTATGTATTGGTTGCTACAATATCAGTGTGTAATGATTTAACACTCTAGTTATGACCTAAACTTTAAATTTGAAGAAAAATATGTGCCATGAAGCATGTTTAGCAATTAACCAAAGAGATGTTAAGTTTATAAACATTTTAAATAATTATTATTTTTTTTTTAAATTTCAAGTATTAAGTCTAAGATATATTGCGATGGGAACCAGATTATACTGAACTTTTCCCATAGTTTTATTGAAAAGAATTATTGTATGTATTCATAAATTTTGCAAGTGTTTTCCAAGTGGGAAAAAGAAAGGAAAAAGCATTCTAACGATTGTGGAATACAGCTCTCACTGAATCCCTAGTCTACATTATATTCCCAAAATGTTGCATTCTCTTTGTAATGCAATTATAAATTTTATTACAATTACTGAGTTGAGTGATTAAATGTATAGCAGACCATTGGAAATCGAAAAAAGAAACAATTCGGTTACGGTTAAGGATGCAAACGATACATCGATATTTTACACATATATTTCGATGATTAACATCGATGTTTTGATGGACGATGCATCGGCGATACATCGGCTTTCCAACAGCTCAAGCAGCGTAAGTAAAATTGACTTACGTATGACGAAAAGCTAAAATTTTTGATTGAATTCCATCAAACATATGGCAAAGAAAAAATAAAAAGAAAATTTCAATATTTATCATAAAAAAAGTATTCGATTTGATTAACACGCACTTGATTGGTCTATAACTGGAGTATTCGATTGAGACAGGATTTTTATATGTTGTAAGGTCACCGTTCCTATATGGTGGTATTGGGTGTGTAACAATTTACTTATTGTTCTATTGCTAACAACAAATGATTTAACATTTCAATTGAATATGAGAATGTTAATAATTTTTTCAAATACAAAAGCAATGCTAAACAATTAGCCAATCCTATTGCCTTAATTCAATTTTTGAAAGAAATACTAATTATTTATTATGATTATAATTATTACATTTTGTTTTTACTTCTTTCATCTTATTATAGGTAGCGTAGTATTTTTAAAAATAAAAGTAACCTTGTATGGAAACTTTAAAACTTTTCTACACAAATATTATTTCATTAACAAAGAAACAGACTTTATTGAAAACACAATTTTTGTACAATTATTATGTGAGTATGATTTCGATCATATGAAAGCCTCCAGTGAAGGGAAAATAGGGCAACTAATATTGATTTTTCAAGAATTTCAACTTTTTTTCACTTAATTGATCATTACAACCCTTTAGACAGGGATTACAACCTAGCGTCCAACACCACCCATATTGTGTGTGTTAATTTTATCAGTGAGTGGCGGGACCAACAGTTTAATGTCGTCTCCAAACGACATATTTTTTTAGAAAATTTTCATGTCAATTTTATTTTATCTGACTTTACGACAGAAATCTGCTGAGAGGAAGTCACCGAGAAAAAAATATATTCTTTCATATTTCGTTTTGTTGGAGACGTCTAACCTGCCAACTCACTTCCTTTATATTTATGCTCCAAACTGCAATGGAGTAGAGTAAAATAGGCCAAACATAGCACGTCGTCATACGATAAATGAAAAAGAGAGTAAATTTTTCATATTTTCTGCATTTATTCTCATTGAGCAGCTTTTGATTTCACTTGTGCAGACAATATGTATATTTTTGTTCGCCTTATAATCATCCTGTTTGTGATGCTTGCATTCACTTTGAGTTCATAGGCGTTGCCGAGTTCATTAACTTTATTTGGTAATACATAACGGTGTCCGATATCGTATGTCATTACATACTGTTAGTCAGGATTAAGACCTAGCTTTTCACACCACCCTTGTTGTGTGTGTCAATTCTATACATTAATGTTGAGACCTTCAGTTTAAAGTCAGCGCCAGACGAAAGCCTTTTTTGAGAAACTTTTATGCAAATTTTTTATTTACCCTCAGAGTTTTCACCAGAAATCTGCTCAGATGAAGTCATCGAAGGAAATATTTTTCCCTTTTCGTTTTGTTGGATATATTATCTGACCTGGGGTTTGAATCGTGGCCTCACATCTAATAAACCAACACTCTACCTACTAGACTCGCTTTTAAGTCAGATTATGTTTTCACTTTGCTCAAGACTTTCAAGTATTTTTTACACGTACAGATTAAGCAAAAGATGAGAAAGAGGTGTTTCTCAATCTACGCTGTTTAACTCCAGCGTAGACTTCTCTTGCTTTACTTTGTCAAACCTCTTTACTTTATCGAATTGTTTATTTTAATTAATTGTCCGGTGCTTTCTACTACACCTGAACTCAAAGCAAATTTTCTTTCCGTAGGTATTATTTGTACGATTTAAATAGATATGAATGATAATTCTACGCCCAAAGATCAATGGCTATGACATTGGAAATTGAAGGAAACGATAGAGAAAATAAAAACCAATGACTTTAAAATCTTTTCTATTCAATTTTCTATCAGCCGACGATCAAAGAAGTCAAATATCGCATTTCATCATTGAACTAGACAAACTCATACGATTTCTCCATACATGTACTTGGAGCTAAGGATTAATCTCTCTGTGGACAGCTTTAAGCAAAAGGCAAATCGATATAAGATTTGAAATGAGAAACTGACTTTCAGCATTAAATGTTAAACAAATGAAAGAAAAATTTCCCTTTTCTTTTTTTCTTCTTCAAATAGAAACCTAAGCAGATGTTTGTTTCTCTTTTTTTGTTTTTGCTGTCTTCGTTCGGTACATCATTAGTTGGCAATAATAATTTTCATTAGTTTTTCCATTACGTACCACACATACTCGTACATATTCATACGTAATGTCTTTTGCAATAATACTCATTTGCAAATGACCAGACAGCCAGCCGTATGGACAAACAGAACAGCAACCACAACAACAAAAGCCTTTCTACATATATGTACGTCTGTCTACCAACCATTTGGATTGAATTGAAGTTTTACCTCCTTTTTCTGGCTGTAAAACCAAAGTAGAATGGAAAAAGTGTTTGCGATTACACGCGTTTAGTTGAACCTCATTATGGAAATTTATTACGTGTGGCGGCGACTGGTGATGAGTGACGCCACGGTTTGTTTAGGGTTCAAAAAGTCACAAAGGAAATCGTTAAACGAATTCACAAAACAAAAAAGAAAATTCAATTGAAAAAAAAAACCAAATACTAGAAGAATAATTGAAAAATCATGTACGAGGGTAGAGAGTAGATTACTTATGCAATTGCCTTTAAAGTTATTGAAAAGAAAATGTTTCATCATCCAGCCTCGTACATAAAATAATTTCAAAATTTTTCCACATATTTACTGATGCTTTAGCATCTTTCCAATAGCATTTGCGGCTGTCTAAAGTTTTCAAATACTCAACACTTGTTTTGTCTGTCTACCCAAGTATTAGCAGCCGTTTCTTGATTTTTCATTTTCTTCTTTTGCATTTTCCACTACAGTTTCGAAAAGGTTTTGATCTACAACTACCAGCCATCAATCACGTTTTACATTTGCATAAATCTACTCCTTTACGTAGATGCTGGTTGGGATGCTAAGCAGAAGATGAAAACAACGACGACGTCCATGATGATGACGAGGATGGTTTAGCTGACTGAATGGCTGTCTGATTGCCTCTTTAGTAGTTGGTATTTGGCATTCTTTTTTTTCGTGTACGACTTACGACTACTAAAGAAGTTCAAAGAAACCAAAAAAAAAAAATTACAACAAAAACTATATGCTGCAGTACCATTAAGAGGAATTCTAAACTGGTTGCTTTAACCGTGAACATGTAAGAAAATCAAAATTAGAAAATTATGTTGAAATATTTTACGTATTAGTTATAGACAATTGGATGATATTTTTCCACTTTCTGGTTCTTTATTTGAACCTCTCTCTCTTTTTTTTTTTTTTTTTTTTGTTATAATTTTCACTTTTTATAAGTAACAATCGCAAAAAAATTAAATTTTTTATGTAACATTATATGTACAACACGCTTACGAAAATACGCTGTAGAAGGTTTTATGTTCTACACTACAATAGATTGAACGCCTTGCTATTTTGTAATGTCTTATCTTTAGATTTCAATAAAACAAAGTATGTGTGTGAGATAACATCACATACATACATAATTGGTCATTACAACCTTTCAGTCAGGATTACGACATAGTTTCTCACACCACTTATGTTGTGTGTGTTAATTTTATACATGAGTTGTGGGACCTACAGTTTAAAGTCGACTCCGAACGACAGATTTTTGAGAAACTTTTCATGGCAATTTTATTTACTTTCCGAGTTTTTGCCAGAAATCTGCTGAGAGAAAGTCGCCGAAGAAAAACTTTTTGTATTTTGTTTTGTTGTCTGGCCTGGGTCTCGAAACCTGGCTTTACTTCTAATAAGCCTACACGCTACCTACTAGACTACGGCGATGAGATAACATCGCAATTATTTATTCCTTCGAAAGACCTATTGATGCCATAATGTGTGGAATATAACATCATTCAAATGTCTCTCACGGCTTCTCTGAGTAGTGTACATTCGAAATGTCGGGCGCATAAATCAGGCTGAATATGACATGGTCGCTGTGGTTTATGGCTTATTCGCATACATTTGCAACTTAAGAAAACCTCATAACAAAGACTACGGGGTCAAATCGCACCATCACTGTGGCTAGTTTACATCACTTTCACGTGAGATGACCATGATCTTAAATCACACGTACACAGCATCCAAAAAGGCGTTAATTGTGTGGCACGTCCCACTTGAAGTTAATTATGATAGCTTAGCCAAAGAAATTCTCAAAGAAATGTAGACTATGACGACGCCAGTTCAAAATCCACACCAATCATTGAAATTTTTTGGGACTCATTAGACGCTCTTGGATCACATGTGATTTGATAGCGTCCGAAGTTCGAAAATTTTGTTTATTCATGTTCACACTCATCCAAAAATGGTCCTCATCGCTGAAGATGATTTTTTAAAGAAAATTGGAGTCAGTTGCCGACCGCTTCGAACACACGTCGTTGTCTTGGACGTCCATGTTGATTTCGTAAAACATATTGCTTAAGTGACAACTAACTTGACAAATGTATCTTTAACGACATGGCCGTTATCAACTGTCAAAGTTAGAAGACAGAAAAACCTTTCTGGTTTTTTAATCAAATTTTGGTGGTTACAGTTAAAGCTTAGACCCAAACTTCGTTAAGATTTGTATGGCAGTTATAGAACGAAATAAAATCTAATCAAAGCTTGGAAAATTGACAGAGGTGTAGAACACTGGAACCCTCAAAGATGGTAACGACCATTATTGTGGATTGTGAGCGCATATACTATAGACAATTGAACACGTTTTATACGAATGTGAAATGCTTGGTAGATTTAGATGGAGGTTTATAGAGAGACACATTGTTTCAATGGGGAACGTTTCCGTCATTAAAGTTTCGGATATGCTAGCGTTATGGTTGTGTATTGATATATGTGATTACTGACAATAGAAAAAAGTGAGAACTAAATATTGCTAACAAAAAAGTAACTCTCGAAAAAAGTGATAAGTTATTGATCATTGTAAGTATTTAGTCAAGATTAGTTTCTGCCAAGATTTTTGAAACATTCGATTTTTAACGACATACTTTAGAAGTTATGTTTTAACAATCCGTTGCCCTCAGAGCTATTTCCAGAAGACTGCCAAAATTCAATTGCTGAAAAAAATTGCACAATTGTGGTTAGTTATGGAACACGTAAATTTTATAATTTCCTTTAAATACAATGCTTTTTTAGATTGATTTCGGCTTTTATGTAAAGTATGCTTATGTGTTAACATTCTAGGCAACATCATCAAAATCGACAGATTTTCGAATACGAGCTTTTTAATAAGAACAGCTAGTCATAGGGACGGATTCTTACCAACGATAATTAAGTTCAGTACAGGTCATAAAAAATGAAATATTTTATTTAGAAAGTAATACTGTGGCGAAGAGTATAATTACGAACATAAAGTATTTTTTTAAATTTATATCAAATTAATTTTTTTTAAATTTGTTCAACGTATTGAGAATTTAAAGCTTTTGAATTCAATTATATTAGAGACCTTTTAGGATGGGTATTCAGTTATCTTTTTATTAATTTAATATAAATGTGAATAACTACGTATGCAATCGTAATAAACAAGTATTTCTCTATCTATTAAAACAAAAAATAAAAATAAAAATTGAAATCAATTCGATTTCATTAGAATTCTGCATTTCTTGGCAACTGTTTGTATTCACACAACTTGTGCTGGATTAAAAACTAAAAATACATTTCTCTTGTTTTTGTTGTCATCAGTGCAACATGTACAAATTATGAAATTTAATATACGTTTTTGGATCATTTTCAAAACCTATAAAAACATATCAAAAACCACACAATTCCTCATTTTATTAAAACTATCTGTTGCCGAACAGAAATATGAAATGAAAAAAATGTTTTTTTGTTTATTTGTAATTGACACGTATTTTAAACCATTTTCGTATGCAAAATAAATACAATTTTATAAGCGATCAGTTGCAAATAATGAAATGATCACATATTAATGCGTGTGTATACTGTTAATGCATTGCATTGCTTTATAATTCAGTTTAACCATCCCTGGATTGAATTCATGAAAATGGGTGAGGATGAATGTAAACAAACAAAGATAAGTTTGAGTTGGCATGGGTTGGTTGGTTAACAATTTATCATTGTTATGTTAAGAGGGAATGTAAACAAAATACAATTTCTCTCTCTCTTTAGTATTCAAAACATAATGTAATATCATATAATATGTATCTATGTATGTGTGTGTCTTTATTTTAAATAAAAAGGTGGCCATTGAACTTGTCACTGTTTTGTTAGGTGTTTTATTGTTATTGCTTTATTTGATTATTGTTTATCAACAACAAATATATCATGGCTTTCTGTGTTTTTGTTTATCTCTTTACTCACATACTCTCACATATTACCATAAAAGTATTTATTTTATGTTTTTATGTGATTTATTTCTTAGCACAACAACACTTTTTGATGTGCATACTAGAGCTCTGTCGAATACAGACGCTTGTATTTATTGTATGCGTAAGAGAGTTTAAATATTAGACGTATTTTTAGTGTGTGTGTGTGTGTGTCAAAAATAATGTTTGATTGTTAAGCCTTAAGCACAGTACGGAGGTCCCAAATAAGTCTTCTCACAACAATAAAAACTTGAATAACATTCCTTTACATTTGGGAGTACATTTTCAGGGAGTTTCAGGCAGACAAATTCAATATTTTTACTTGGTAGGGACATTTCTTTCTTCTTTTTTTATTACAAGCTTAATTGTATGCATTTGTATGACTGTTTGTTTTAATTTTTTTTTATAATTTAATTTTCAATTTTATGCGTTCAACGTTCTTGCTTGTAATGAAATTCCCTTTAAATGTTATGTTTATGATCTCTATTGCTTGGCACTCAACCAAATTAAAGAAAGAAAGAGAGACCGAAACGCATGTAGTGAATTTTATTACATTGAAGTGGTTTGTAAAAAAAATATTAATTATTTTCAATTGTCAAATATCCATAAAGAAGGAATCATGATTTTATTATTGGCGCCCCTTCTATGTAAAATGAGTTTTAAACAATAAATTTCTAGCTTAAAAAAATAATAAAAAATCAGAATATTTTTCTTCAAAGGAATTTTAATTATAAGCAGATGTTTAAACTACTGAGAAGCCTTTAGTTGTTATTAAATAATAAAAAAATTTGTTAACAATTATTATATAAAACTGTTTTTATGACCAACTTCTACCAAATAATCCCTAATTTCTATTTTCTTCTGGGAATAATTATTAAAAATTTTTTAAAATGTTTTTCATATAAAATTATTATTATTAGTTGTTGTTTAATAGTTGTTTACGTTGTTTCTTTTAGAATTGCAACGAAACATAGAAAAAAAGAATGATCTTGAATTTTTTTAATGCTTTCTTAAAAGATTGTTTAATAAATACAACAGGTTTCAATACGTGTGCGTAGACGGAATTGTAATGACATTTTTTTCTTTCAATTTAAGTACTTGGGAGAAGTAATAATTGGTTACCATAGACCTTTGGCATAATTAATCGTATTCAATTTAACATGGTTGTACTAAAGCTGTAAGCTCAGATGCTATACGTAAAGGCAGTTTCTCTAATACAATAAATAGCTCGTGGCGATTAGTGTTACTCAAACCACATCAGAATAGAACAAAAATGTTTTGAATAGCTAAGAGTAGAGGCTCTAGCGGGAATCGAATCCACTGCCTTTACGCTAATAGTCTAGCACACAAGCTACTAGACTACCAGGGCACTCAAGTAGATTGCTTAGAATTCAAGTGGAATAGAATATGGTAGAGTAGCACAAACTAGACTAGTGTAAAACACTTTTGTTTTTGGTTTTTGTAAGGGAAATAATTACCTGTGATATTATTTTTACCCACTAATACATCATCAACAATGTATAGAGCTTCTATATCGTATAACTTAGTGAGATGATCTGCCTTCTGGCTTCATCACCAGCTTTTTCCGCCTCACTTAACTATGTTATGGCTCTGCGAAATTCTTCTTCTATTCTCAATTCTTTATTAAATGTTGCAAAGCAAAGGTTTCTTGGACAGTTGCCACTTTTGCATAGTGAAGCTGCAATGAATTCCCTATCAATTTTATATTTTAAAATCACAGCGTTTCGCAGTGGCATTTTCCTTTGGGGCAATGGAGACATTTTATTGAAATCTATGCACAGCTAGAGTTAAATTATAGTTGACTTCATATAATTAGTGACCGTAGTAGTAGTAGATAGTGTTTTGGCTTATTAGAAGTGAGACCACGGTTCATACTCCAGGTCAGACATCTCCAAAAATACGAAATATGACTTTTATTAGCATTACTGGCAAAATTTCCGAGAGTAAATCAAATTGCCATGAAAAAGTTTCTCTCGCCACTCATGGATAAAATTAACACACATAACGTGAATAGTGTGAGAAGTTAGGTCGTAATTCAACTGTGTATGTCTACGAGATCTAGATTAATGATTACCTCAACTAATAACCATAACTTCTCCATCTAATATCCAGATGAGTTAAAGGTCGGTGGAACTGATGACCAGGGCCTAGGTCCCAGAATGTCCAGCTGAGTCAATCCCTTAGTCAATATATTATTGGGATGAAGATGTGATGATCATTTCGTAGATATGATGAGATATTTACCACACTTCTTATTAAAACTGATAACAAATTCTCCTTGATTAATTAAATTAATTCATAACGTTGCTTTCCCAGAGAAGAAACAGATGAAAACAGAGTAAAATAGTTACTGAAGTTGGACAATATTCAGGCTAAGGATGTAGTCGGTATTGAAACAAAATGTTTTCCTCATGATCCCTGAACAATAATGATTCGAATCGTTCGACGTGAATTATGTTCTCCTTAAGTTTAGAGTTATAATAAAGCAGCCGTGTGTGTTTGAAATTTGTAGTGTCTTATGACCGCGGATTCGTATTCTGTAGAAATCGAACATTTACTCATGACTATCATTTTATTATACAACGAGGATTACTTACTACATTGATCCAGTGCTCTGACATGAGTCATTTTAAAGAGATCTGTAGAGAAAGTATGTAAAGTATTAGACTGATACATAAAACAGTTGTAGTTTTCTTTTTCACAAGCTTCTAGGAAGCATATGCCACACATTTATACTTTAAGGCTTATGTCTGTTTTATATTTGTTAATAGATTGGCTAAAGCGCAACGTTTTTAAATAAGTAATGCAGTAGGTTGGTCTCATATTCACCTGAGTAACATAATTCTGTATAGAGCCATGGAGTAATACAAAACAACCACATCTGAAAACTGCATCACTTTCTGATAATTGAATGTTTGCAATGTGCCAGTGTTCTTAGAGACATTTAAGAATTACCTGTTAAATTGGAAATATGCGCTATTGATCCAACTAGGCAAGATGCTTCTACACATACTTTAACAGCTTCTTATTAATATTGATAACAAAATTGATTCATAAGGATTCCTCTTCCGGAGAAGAAATATAATGACTTCTGTAAAACGTGTCGCGACATCTAAGATAAGGAGACACACTTTCAGGCTGCTTAAAAATGTTTTTTTATACATAATATATCCGGGTTTATTTCATAGTAACATCGTATGTAGTATATGTATGCTTGTATAATTAATAAATAACACTAAAACACATTCTAGATAAACTTCATAAAAATTAATAAAAAATTTCTTAATTCCTTTAACGCTTACACATATACGAGTATTTTTATGGCTTATTTTTTTAAGCGAACAGAAATACAGAAATAAAAGGAAAATTAATTTTTTTATGTTCCAATGATTTGTCACAATTAATGTATGTTTGTTAAGTAAGCAATAGAAAATGAAAATAAAAACAAAAAAAAATAGAAACGTCAAACAGGATTAAAAAGCCATTATGAATTTATTTAAACACCGCCATAACACTTCCGCCTTGTCGCAATCATGGCAAACAGACACACAGGCGCACACACACAGATACCGTGACACCTTAAATGCTTATGAAATGGAGAAGCATAGAGAGGGAAAAAATAAAAGTTAGACAAACCATAAAAAATTAATACCAACATAATTAACAGGATAATAAAGAGATTTTCGAGAGATTTTCAACATGACTAAGCTTTTCTTGCTTTTGCGCAAAGCATGTGAACCAGAGATACTGGCCTCCTATACTTGTATACGAGTACACTAACTACTTAAGTTGGTGTTGAAATGTGTAGAAAACAAAAAATTTTTTATAAAATAATTTGCTTTTGCAAATATTTGTATCTCTTCTTGTACGTACGATACTAAAATCCTAACACAAGGACAAGAAACGAGGCGAAAGGGAGTCTTTAAAACATTATTGCGTAGGTTGGCATGGCTGAATCACAACATTAAACAAAGCAAAATGAACGTAGACTGTGTAACTAAATGAAAATAAAACGTTTATTAACATTGTCAAATAAATTGTGAAATTTGTTTATTTATTAAAAAATATAAAAGTCAACGCGAAATGAAACTTTAAAAAGAAAAAGAAAAAAAATTGTCTGACCACATGGTCCTTCCTTAGCATTTTAGCCCGCATTTTTATGATCCGTTAATGTCTAGGCAATATTGCAATGGCAAAACGAAAAAAAAAAATTATTTCTAATGATGTGCCAAATGCATACAAAATGAAAACGCAACGAAAGATATACACATACTCGTACATACATACATACCAACAGAGATAAATAAAAATCTACAGAAATGAGAGGTAAAATTAAACTTGAAATAAATTTTTTAATGCAAATGCTGAAAATGCGATGCCAATGCAGGCATTTGTTATAAATTTAAAATGTTTTGTTGTACAACTGGGCAGAAAGCAACAGCAACAGCTCTTCCTTTCACTCTCCCAAAAAAACAAGTTTAACCAAAACGAGTAAAGAAAAGCAAACAGTGCCTAAGGGGCGTATGAGTAGTTGATGTTTTTAATGTTTAAATGCTGTTGATGCTGTTTATTTTCATTTTTTTTTTTTTTTTTTTTGTTAGTATTCATGCATGCATGTCTTCATGCAATACAAGTCTTTAAACATCACTCTGGTTTTTAGTTTGTTGTATTTCTTTCAGTTTTTTTTTTATTTTTTTTTATTTTTGTTTTTGTAAAAGTTAACAAACTACAATCCTCAAGTGGGCAGCAGCTGATGTGGCAGCAACACACAACCAACATCCATGGCTACATTATACGTTATAAGATATTTTCTATTTTTTTTTCTTTCTCTCTTTATCTAGTTTTCTTAGCAGCCTTATGTTGCAGATTTTTTTCTATTTTTTTTTTTTGTAAGTCATCTTAACATTATAGACAACATTTTAACAACCGCAAACAACCAGTCAATAAGAGCAATCAAGATCGTCATCCTACACGTACGTACATGTGGTTCAAATTGGATGGATTGTTCCAATACACGCTCATACAATATTTTTTTGCAATATTTGGACACACACACACATATACGCACACCAACATTGGCTATACAATAATCAGCAAAAGCATGAAAATGTATTCCTTTTAAGCAGAGTTTGAAAGAGTGAAATGAAGAACAACAAAGAATAGTAAATACACTTCCAATATAAATAATGCAGTACGCTCCTTGGTAGTGTAGTAGTCTCACACTGAAAGGATTGCGAATTTAATATCAAAATTTATTTATTTATTGGGTGCCCAGTACTCTAGTGGGTAGTGTGCTAGACTATTAGCGTGAGGTGGTGGGTTCGATTCCCACCAGAGGCTCTGGTCTGTGACACTACACAGAGCATATGGTCAAGTTACTCCGCTCGTATATAATTAGAATATAATTTGTAATTGTATTGTAATTAATAAATAAAATAAAATAATATTTATTTATAAACGATATATTTCTCCGTCGCCTTAGACTTATTTGACATGAGACCACGGTTCACACCCCAGATCAGACATCTCCAACACAACAAAGCGGACTTCTGGCAAAAACTCTGGGAGTAAATAAAATTGGTATGGAAAAGTTTCTCAAAAATTTGTCGTTCGCAGTCGATTTTAAGCTGTAGGTCCCGCTACTCACAACATAGGTGGTATGAGAAGCTAGGTAGTAATTATCACTGAAGGTTTGTAATGATCAATTATGTACCTATATACGTATGTATCTATGTTACAATAAGCTCTTTTGCTATTGCCCTTTAATTCCTACATCTTCTGTCCTGGATATCTCATTCTATTAGCTGAGTCAATGAACTTTCTAAGAGGATGATCAATAAATATCAATTTTTTTTGATCTGTTTTCCCACTGTCTCTTCAGTTGTGAATTGTCGCAGATTGTTATTGCTCAAGTATCTAGACCAGTGGTCGGCACATAGAGCACATGATTAAAATGTGACTGTAGGTTGTGAGAAGCATTTGCATAACCCAGAGGAAAATTATTAGTAATATTTTCAAGTGTACTTATTAATCTGATAATGTGTATATGTATGTAAAAAATATAGAAAAAAGGTACAGCGCTAAATCCCTAAAGACAGCGTGTATAACTTGACAAATCTTGTTCCAAAAATCGTGATCCTTCCTCATTGATATTAATGAATCCTAGCGTAATATTTCTTGTTTTTTAGTAGCTGCCAAGCAACTGAATGCATTTCTATTCTCTTTTTTGCGAACATTGTTGATATTCGTGTCCTATGTGTGTAAAAAACCGAAGATGTTCGGCCCCGGTGGCTATTGGTGCCGATCACTGATCTAAACCAAAACACAGTCCATGTACTACGCCTGTTTAGGAACCCGAATATGTTGTATGATCGCTTTAACAAATGGAGGTGTTTTGAGAGAATTCGCCGTAGTCCAGAAGGTAGAGTGTTGACTTATTAGACGTAAGGCCATGGTTCAAACCCCAGGTCAGACATCAAAACGAAATATGAAAAAATATTTTTTCGGCGACTTCCTCTCAGTAGATTTCTGGCAAAAAAAACTCTGAGAATAAATAAAATTACCATGAAAAGTTTCTCAAATATCTGTCGTTCGGAGTCAATTTTAAAAATGTAGGTCCCGCCACTCATGTATAAAATTAACACACACAACATGGGTGGTGTGAGAAGCTACGCCATAATCCTGAATGAAGGGTTGTAATGGCCAATTATGTTATTATGTAGGTGTTTTGTTTTATGAGAATTTATGCACGCCCTAAATATTTATAATTCAATATTACATGTTAACTGAGGCGTTCTCCATAGTTTCATTAAACTTCTGCAATTGCATCTTGCTTGCGTTATATTTTTGGTGACTCAACGTTAGTTGAGTTAGCTGATTACTTAACCCTACAAAATAATACGCTTCTGAAGTTTTTTTCCTATCTACTACGAAGTTGCCGTAGTCTAGTAAATAGTGTGTTGGCTTGTTCGACGCAAGTCCACGGTTCGATCACAGGGTCAGACATCTCCAACCAAAACGAAATATGAGAAAATATTTCTTCGGTGATTTCCTCTCAACAGATTTCTGGCAAAAACTTTGGGATGGTTTTATCAAATTATTAGCATTGTTTTCATATCTAAAAGTCGAAATAATTCCAATCGACGAGGTCTCTCTAATTATAATCCAAATCTAATGCCATCAATAAAAGGAAGAGCAGCCAACCTTGTCTAAGTACAAATTATTTGTTGAAAGAAGTACTTTTGCTTTCTTTGTGAAGTCACTTATTGAGACAGTTTGCTCCCTAACCGAAGTATAGCGAAACATAGATTGTTTTAAAAAATTAAAACCTTATGAAATTGTGTGAATATTTTTGTTAGATTTTTAGTCCAATTAAAATTGAAATAAGAGATGAGTATAAATTTCTTCGGGAGTGTCGAATTCTATTTAAACATACACACGTTATCGGGCATTACAACACTTTAATCAGGATTACTACCTAGTTTCTCACACCACTTATGTTGTATGTTCATTTTATACATAAGTCGAGGGACCTACAGTTAAAAGTCGATTACGAACGACAGATTTTTGAGAAACTTTACCCACAGAGTGTTTGACAAAAATTTGCTGAGTGGAGGTCGCCGAAGGAATATTTTTTCATATTTCAGTTTTTTGGAACCGTGGCTACCTACTAGAACAGGCCGACCTACAATATATCGAATGCTAACTAAATTCATCGAATGCTTTTTCGAAGTCAAAGAGATCAACCATTCTATATGTCAGTCGATATTTGTAAGAACTGAACTTTCTAAAGAACATTTTTAAAAACAAAAACAAAATGCTACGATTTACGATATATGATATACGATAAGATTTTATGAATGAAAAATGCCGTAATTTATGGCTGATGGAAAATAAATTTATTCTTCATTCAGCCATAATCCCATACTGTGCAGTTGTTTGCCTCCTTTACTGCCTTTAATGAGTTGATTATAATTGGTCCGCCACACAAAAAAAAGAAAAAAATTTTAGAATTTCCTCTCTTTTCAATTTCAATTCTAATTAATTGGTATTTGATTGCTTTATTATTATGACATCCATAATTAACTCTGCGTGAATATGGTTACACACCTAACAGGCCATGAGTGACCTCTTTCTCACATGTCTTAAGATTGGATTCTTTTAAAACGATTTTCAACCATGAAACATGAGTTTTCCACAATATGTTGTAGTATTGCCTGGTGATTGTTGTGTGTTTGTTGGTGTATTATTGTCATATACATTTAATGCCATTATTGATGTTGTAGTTTTTGTTGTTATTGTTGTCAGTTCAGTTATAGTGCCTCATTGTTGGCAATGGTTGGTGGAGCTTTTAAATACAATTTATGTTCTTTATTAATGATCATCGTAGTGTTACATGAAAATTGACTATTGACAGCATAAAATATATTATTGCTGTAGTTGATGTTGTTCATGTTGTTGCTATTGCTGTTGATTTTCATTATTAGAGTTGTTACTGTAACAATATGCTGTTGATTTTATTACAATCGGCCATCGAACGTTTGTTTTATTTTCTTGATTTTTCCTGATTCTTTTTTTTGGATTTTTTTGTTAAAATATTTTTGATTTCATCATCAACAACAACAATGATTATTTCTACATATTAACACATGTCAAAATATTTATTGATGACAAGTAAACAAAATTTCTAAATTCTTTCAACAAAATGCTGCATGACTCACCGTATTTATGGAAGAGTTTTCAATTTTCCATGTTACAATAACAAATTAAGCAGGTAACAAATGAAATACTTGGAAAAAATGTTGTAATTTTGTAAACTTAAACTTATGTGACTTTTGACACTTGAAACTACACATTTCATTTCACATATCTTTTCCATTTTATATTCTAGAAAACAGTGTAAAAATTATGAGGTATAACGAAATATATTTTAAATACTATTTAAGTGTTCACATATATGACCTTTGACCTATGAGAAACAAGTTGTTTAAATTGTGTTTACAGGACGTATTACAAAATTTGGTATCTTCTTAAACGATTCAGTATAATACGGTGTTCAGATATGCATCTTTAGTGCGTAAATCGCAATTAACGCCATTATTGAGGTCAATATTTCATTTTAAGTTTCAATTAATTATTACACAATAAATACACAAATTGTTATAATATTGAGTAAAACTTTTAAATGTAGCACTGTTATAAGTATGTTCAGTGCGCATATTACAATTATCCGAACACTTTGTGTTGATATTTGACAACTCAAATGTCAAGAACAACAAACAAAAAAAAAAAACTAACAAAACAAGATAAAAACAATGTTGTTGAAACAATCAGCTGTTTTGTTTACCAGCTGTCAAATGAATATTGAATAAGCAGCTATACTGCGTATATAATTATGCCTGAACACTTAAAATATTGTACTCAATTAACCGAATATTGACTCAATAAAAGTGCATATCTGAACATAGTATAAGTTTTACGGAGTAAACTTCGCACACAAGGTGAGCCATCTATCGGTTTAAAATTGAACCATCGTTTATTTCGAATCTGGCAATACTTATGCCAACAATCGTGAAGCCATTACCTAGATACGACCCTATAAACTCGAAAAAGTGAAAGACATTCGGTCCGATTGAATGACGTAATGAATCAAATAATATTCCATTTCTTACCGAAACAATTGTACCTCACAACAAAAAATAAATTTGGAAACAATTTCAATCGGGTTTTATTTCACTGCATATTTAAATTTAAACTTTTAAATGGCCACCCTTTTTAAAACCGAAATCGTTAATTTTTTTTGCACAAATTGTTTTCTCATTAATAATAATACACGGATATAATACAAATATCATGTAAATCCATATATTTACAAGCAAGTTAAGGTATGTATAAGGACTTAGATCCGCTGTTAAATGTTAGATTAGTAAATTTTGTTGCTGTTCTAAATTTGTTTGCTTTTTTTCTTAAAATACTAAATCTAATCAACGTCTGATGCTACAAGCTACATATCTGTATCAGAAAAAAATTGGAATCTTTGTAATGCGCGAGGTTACAGATCGTTCGCTTTTTTAAGAACAATTTGGTTGTTAGGTTAAATCTAAATTTGAATTTCGAAAATGGGAGTTTCCAACTGGAAACTTAAACTATAAGTTTTATTAACCACTTTTTTTCAATTAAACAGGTAGCTAGGAAATAGCAGTCCCAGCTAAGACATCTTGAACTGTAACATCTAGGACCTACCAGGCAAAGCGCGCAATGTAGATTAGAGGAGAAAAGTGTAGAAGAAGGAAGAAGAGCACATCATGTCAGACAATTAAAACCTCTGATGATCTTGTTAGCTGGACATAAAAATTTAAGGAAACTTTTATGTGTAAAATATTTCGAAACTCAAATCTCTTAAAGTAAAGGTTGTAGGAAATATGTACATGTAACGACACATGACAATGCCCTTTGAATAAATGCTAACGCATGGGATTTAGAAAAAATACATGAAACGACTAGTTGATGTACAAGCTGTCATCTATCATTATTTAGAACCTATTACATACGTACATACATACAAAATTGGTCTTACAACCCTTCTGTCAGAATAACGACCTAGCTTCTCACACACATGAGTGGCGGGTTTTACAGTTTAAAATCGACTCCGAACGACAGATTTTTGTTGAGAAACCTTTCATGGCAATTCTATTTACTTTCAGAGTTTTTGCCATGTGGTTAGAACCAGAGACCAGCAATGAATATTCAAAAAGATGAGTAGATTCGAATCATACTCATAATTTCTGATTCTTATACGCATTCATACTTATTTTAATATCATACTCATACTACTCATATTCAAAGCTTGAAGTACTCATCACACTCATACCTAACAACACCTATGATGTTGTTGGTTTCGAATCTCCGTGACTCAACATTTACAATAATCCCAAAATAAGTATGATTCGCGTACGAACGCTACAATACTCACTAGAAGGTTGCGTGTTTGCTTTGCTTGCTGTCTTTTTCTTTTTTTGTAAATGCAACAACAACTAAGACTGTAAATTTTAATGAATGATTCGAGTCACTCGCATCATTTATGAGTATTATAAGTATTTTTCTAAATTTATGAATCTGAATGAGTAGACTTATGAATCAAACATATTTCGAATGGTATGAGTTTGATGTCAACATTGTACACATACTCATTGCATCCTGTACTTATAAATCAACGAACTGAACTTTCTAAAGAACATTTTTAAAAACAAAAACAAAATGCTACGATTTACGATATATGATATACGATAAGATTTTATGAATTAAAAATGCCGTAATTTATGGCTGATGGAAAATAAATTTATTTTTCATTCAGCCATAACCTCATACTGTGCAGTTGTTCGCCTCCTTTACTGCCTTTAATGAGTTGATTCTACAATTTGGTCCGCCACACAAAAAGAAAAAAAATATTTAGAATTTCTTCTCTGTACTTATAAATCAATGTTGTAGGGAGTACGAATGAATCAGAGTAGTTGAATTTCAATACTGTTGACTCACTCATACTTAAAATTTCATGAGTACTTAGGTAGGTAGGTAGGTAGAGGTGGCTGCCCATCCAAGAAAAATTTTTCTTGTTGATGGACACACTTAGGCCGCATTGGGCCCATTGTGCTACCACAGTCATCCGTAAATGACATCATGAGTACTTATGAGTAGCGAAAAAACGATTCATTGCTGATCTCTGGTTTGAACCGAGGCCTCACGTCTAATAAGCCAACACACTACCTACTAGACTACGATTATGGGCGCCGTCTTTTAACCTTTGATACTGATAGCATATTTCCGATTATTGTTTTTTCTTAGTGAATAAACTCTATAAACTACAGAAGAAAAAGCTGTTTCCATCTGTTCAAATTATCTTGATGAGTGTAATCTGATAGTAGTTTTGTTAACTGTCACAAATATCAGCACAAACGCAATCTACCGCCATCATCTGTGGTAGTGAAGGGCATCAAGACATACAGTAAACACAAGTACTTTTTCATAAAAACATATGAGAATCATAGCAAAAAAAGAACACCTTAAGCAGGTTACGAAGTCTATAAATAAATAAAAAAAGAAAAGAAATCTATTGGATTAAATATCAAATGGATATCATTAATAAACGCCTACACCTTTATTCTCTGCACACACATATGTACATATTTAAGCATTTATAATAATAAGTAAAGCAATGACACGTTAAGCTATTAATATGCTCGGTTATGTACATTAGAATCGCATGCATATATGTATGTATATCTACATACAGAGATACATACATACATACATATGTACGTATGTATGTAAGGTTAAAATTTAAGCATCGACTGTTTAATATTCCATAGAAACCACATCTAAAAACATGTTGAACATTTGATCAAATGTACTCGTATTGCATGAGTACGTATGATACATACGTACGTATGATATGAATAATTAAATACATACATATGATCATTTATATTTAAATTCAAAATTATTTATTCAAATATGTACTTACGTTTGATTTTATTGTTCAGAATTCTTAAGATATACCGTGTTTTTCAAAATGTATACCCAGAAGTCGTTAAAAACGTATGTAAACGTCTGATAGTTTCTTTACACATGGCTGAGTACTTTATGTCGTATAATACTGAAATTTTATGGTGCCCGTTCGTCGGCTGCATGTTTACTGACCAACATTTGGTTGTCTAAGTGAGTAGTGGTGGACTATTAAGGCTCCCACAATTGTTTTCAAACTATAAAGGGAATATTTAATATGAGAGAATATTAATAGAAATTAAAATACCCTACAAAAGGGTTTATAAGAGAAGAGTTTTTTAGTTTTAAAATGAAGGCGAATTGGTTGAAGCAGTTTAAGAAGTCCCCATTAGGATCGAGGAAATCAATACTTTTATTTCATTATTTTTCTTGAAACAAACCTATACAGTGACAAGCATCACATGCTGCTTTTATTGCCCATTGAATTGTAGGTCCAAACACACACATGTTTGTGCCTCTAACTGTCTTATGGTCAGCCACTTTATTGAAAAAAAAAATGAATTTTTCTCATTTAATTTTCCAAGTATTTTGCAAGTGTTGTAAATTTATTAAACAGAGAAAAAATACATAAGAAAACATTTGTTGACCTGGCCAATAATACGTCTAACAGCCGGTTAAACATGTTTTTAAGAATTTTCGTAACTGTCTTTGAAAATCATATAAAAAATAGAAGGAAAAAAATATGGTTCTAATAAATAATTAATGTTTTGGTATCATAACACCGAGTGTTTGTTGTTCCTTTTTAGAAAAAAGAAAAAACCAATAATGTTAGCTTACCGTACGGAAAATATAGAAAATCGTTTCTGTTTTTGGCGATTTATTAATTAAGATTAGTACTTGAAATCTGTTTTTATTCATCTGGCTTCGAAGATAATACGGAGATTATATATTCCATAATTAATTACAGACATGGCAATTACATTGTTATCTCATTAATTATTTTGAAATCTTTTTCTATAGTTTTTTCTGTAGTTTTTTTCTTGTAATTGAATGATTGCTTTATAAACTACCACATTAAAATGTTTTGATTGATAGAAGTCATAACAGTTTGACAAAAACTTTTTATAATCCAATCAAGAATTTTATCAAAACTTTTAATAGAGACTTGTAAAACAGCTGCAGCCAGTTCTAAACCTATTTGCAAGATACATTAAGGTTTCCAATTAATTAATAATAATTAATTTATTAGAATAAGGGCCATTATTATAACTTCTCGTTAAAGTTGGGTTTAGTTAAAGGTAACTTTAGCTAAAGTGAACTTTAAAGTCACCTTTAACTTCTTTGCGTTATTACAATTTACAGATAAAATAAAGTTAACTTTTTCAAAAATATGGCAGTGCCGGGACAATGTCGATAATACTGCTCAATTAGCAAGTTTTTTTAAATGCAGTGGCAACGACGGGCTTCGTTATTTTTGTTTATATTTGAAGTTGCCATATTGAAAATAATATATAATAGTTCAAACTTAACACATACATACATATTTGGCCATTACAGCCCTTCAGTCAGGTTTATGTCCTTGCTTCTCACACCACACATGTTGTGTGCCTTAATTTTATACGTGAGTGGCGGGACCTACAGTTTAACATCGACTCCCAACGACAGATTATTGAGACACTTTTTCAAAGCAGGTTTATTTACTCTCAGCATTTTTGCCAGAAATCTGTTGATAGGAAGTCGCCGAAGAAATATTTTTTTCATATTTCGTTTTGATATCTGACCTGGGGTTTGAACCCGGGCTTTACGTCTAATAAGCGAACACACTTCCTACTAGGCTACGGCGCCTTCAGTTCAAACATAAATTTGCCATATTGAAACTAATATACATATAATATGGCAAGTTCGAACATAAATTTAACTTTAAAAGTTACCGGTTGGATGATCCTCCATTTAGCTTAACGCTCACTTCTACCTTATCGTCCACTTATAATGATGAAAAACAATTTATATGCCCGTTAAAATCCTCCCTCCCGGCAAGTTGTAATAAAACTTAAAATAATGATTTTGCACGACATTGAAGTCAATTCATTCCAAGAATACGTTTCGGAGACATTAAAACAGCAACCGGAGAATGAATCCAACTTTATATATTAGTAGTGTATTGTTTGTGTTTCGGTTAAAGGAAAAAGGTAATAAAACTTTTGGACAGCATCTTCTGGAAGAAGAGTAATTTCTGTTGCACAGCACCACTGGTCACCATTTGTTCTACGAGAAAAACAAATAATGAACAAAAAATTTACAGTTTCAGGTAAGAAGTGCCATTATTGCAGTACAACATATTCCGTTTTCAGTATAAATTAAGTCATAAAACATTGACCATATTGCAATGGTGCTCTTATAAGTATCGAACTTTCTTTACTAAGCACACTTTGACTTTTCATAAACGCTATCGAAAGCATTAATGTAGACTTGTCGGTTCAGACAAGAGAGAGAGAGATAGAGAGAGATGCACATGACAATGATGGTGAAGGTATTACAGCGATTATCTCAAAACAGTAATTCAACGCCAATTTGCCGCAATACGTGATGCCCTCAGTTACAAAATGTGTACGTATTAACTTGGAGTCTCTGTAGTCTAGACTGCAGTGTGTTTTCTTATTAGACTTAAGGGCAAGGGTCAAACTCCACATCAGACACCTCCAACAAAACTATATATGTATAAAAGAAATATTTCTTCGGCGACTTGCTCACAGCAGTGTTCTGGTAAAAACTCTGAGAGTAAATAAAATTGTAATGAAAAGATTCTCAAAAATCTATTGTTCGCAGTTGATTTTAAACTGTAAGTCCGGCCACTCATGGATAAAAATTAACGCACACAAAATAAGTGGGTGTGAGAAGCTAGATCGTAAACCTCACTAAAGTGTTGTAATGCCCAAATATGTATGCATTCCCACTATTTAGTCGATCTAAAATTGATACAAATAATTATGATTTCGGTTTTTCTACTTGTGAAATTAAATGGAAAGATGTTTTCCATCTTTAATACATTTTTATAATTTTTCTGTAGGCATGGTCTTTATAACCAATTCGCCGTAGTCTGTTGGCTTATTAGACGTGAGGCCACGGTTCAAACCCCAGGTCAGAAAATATAAAAAATATTTCTTCGGCGACTGCCTCTCAGCAGATTTCTGGGAAAAACTCTGAGAGTAAATAAAATTGCCATGGAGAGTTCCTCAAAAATCTGTCGTTGGGAGTCGACTTTAAACTGTATGCCTCGCCACTCATGTATAAAAATTAACACACACAACATAAGTGGTGTTAGAACCCAGGTCGTAATCCTGACTGAAGGGTTGTAATGACCAATTATGTATAATGTATGTATGTATGGTCTTTATAAGGGGCGATAAAAGTTTTTCTGTTATATATATTTGTTCTAAAAACGGTTTTAAAATGAATCGCTATGCAATAACATATTTACTGCAGATTGTGATATTCTTGGTATTCAAAATATTGTTGATTTTCTTTTTTGCTTTTATTTAAATTCTTAAGAAATTTCTTCATATTTTGCAATATTTTGTCTTTTTATTTTTTGTGTCACAAAAAAAAAAAATAATTGCAGAGTCTGGAAATCAAAAAATGTGCAAACAATTCGAAAACCTTGTTTTTTGTTCGTATTTTATTTAAATTAAATGTTTCACAATCAATTTCAAATGAAATATTAAACTTTTTTTCTTTCTTCAATATTTTCTGTTTATGTTTGATTTTTCTAGAAATAAATAAAGAAAACAAAATAAAAACAAAATTTTGTTTTTCTCTTTAGTTGAAATATGATATTGAAAAAGCGATATGCAAATTGCACCTGCAGCAATTGTTGTTCTATACGGCAACATTGCAACATTTCATATTCATGTTTAGAGTTATGCAGCTACGGAGATAGTTGTAGACAGTCAAACAGACAGACAGACAGACAGACAGACAGATAGACAAATAATATTTTGGCATATTGGGTGGGTTTTTACAGGAAAAATAATATTTTAATAATGGCTACTACTAGATATGTACGATGTAAATGCAAATAAAAAATAATTATAAAGAAAAAAAGAACAACAACAAATTTTGGTAGAAATCAAATTAAGCAATCTTACAAAGACGTACAATGTTATCATGAATAAATAATAAATATCGACGAGTCAAACGCGTAGTATACTAAAGAATTTTCACAGTTAATTTGTGTATCAAATTGTGTGTTTAGGAAAAAGGTTTTTAACCATCGGACATGAACAAATTTTTTAATGAAGAACTGCTTTAGTGCCAAGGGTTATCCCGAAGCCACGTTTGCATATACTGGCCAAGATGCTGTGCCAAAAAGTAAAATATATTCTGAAAATGGCCAGTTTTACGAATAGAAGAGGAGCATACTCCGATAGTAATTTAACGTATTATGAACCATGTTTTTAGTTTCCATGGTTTTGTTCTGCTTTTTAATTCGTAAGCAACGTGGGATGCTCATCTTTTTTTTCAATCAGTTACATGACTGGTCTGCTGTGGCGGGTTTGAGGATTGTCTGTGGAAATTTATTGGGATTATTTTATTGTTATTAAGTTTGCTACTACTCAAGTGGTGGTGTTGCCTGACTTATATTAGATCGAATATACAATTGGTCATTATCCCGTAGTCAGTATTACGACCTAGTTCCTTACACCATTTGTGTTGTGGCTGACCTACCGTTTAAAGTCGACTCCAAATGACAAATTTTTTGAGAAACTTTTTATGACAATTTTATTTTACTCTCAGGGTTTTTGCCAGAAATCTGCTGAGAGGAAGTTGCCGAAGAAATACTTTTTGTATTTTGTTTTGATGTCTGGTCTGGGGCTCGAACCCTGGCTTTACGTCTAACAAGCCAACACACTAATTACTAGACTACGGCGACTTAATATTTACGCCAGCTATAACTACAGCTGAGGCAGTACTACTGTTGTGGTTGTGTGTTAATAAACAGCATTGGCTTAAAATAGACTGCGTTCATACGACCCCATTCGGAGATTGACTGTATGTCGGACATGAGAGTGTCATTCATATTAAAACTTTTCGCTTCAATCTTCAAAGGGCTCGGCCTACCATTAAAATAATGTGATTGACAAATATTGTTGACATCGGCAAAGAGTAGATAGGATTAGAATTTAAAGATAGATGATTGTTAATAAAAATAAGAAATATAGTTGGTGATCGAACAAATAATATTTCATTGCTTTGATTCTGTAAGTTCTTAGTCGATTTTTAAAGTTTCTATAAAAATACAGAAAACATGATAAAATTTTATTTTCCGTCAATTCGGTATAAAAAAAGATTGTTAAACGGAAAACTGTTGAAATAATGCTGAAAATTTTCTATTAAAATATGGATTTTTACATTGAATACGTTCTACAATATTGCGCATGAAGTGCCTATAATTTCACCTGTATTTTATTTATGATGCATACATATCTGTACAGCCAACACATCATAAATTGTGAATCCAGTAGAAGAGAAAACCGTATTGAACGTATAGATAAAGTAAATATTTATTTAAAATTTATTACTTTCTTCAACTTGACCTCCTTCTCAATATGAATACAAACAGCACAAGTACATACACAAGTAATGCATTCAGATACAACGCATCATTGGAAAGTAAAGACTAAAGCAACGTAAAAGCAAATAAAGCCTTAAGTGCTATTGTTGTTTACGTTTTGTTTTCCATCTTTTGCTCTTTTCTCTAGACTTCTTGATCATATTGGTGGCCCCCTTCAATAAGTATTATTTGGATTTTTATCTCAAAATGAAAATCAATTGGCTTTCTTTGCAATGAACGGCTCAATGACTTACAGTAGAAACGCATATTCATGCGTTACGCTGAAAACAATTCGTGGTTGCGGGATTTTCTTTTTGCCAAATAAAGGAATATTTTTCAAATTGGAAATTAAAAAAAAAATTAAAAGAACAAGAGGTGTCTTATAGGTATCCAACCGATAGAATAGCAAAGAAAGTTTGCCAAAAATAATGTCGATTGCACTGTGCTTTCTAGCTCTTTGCGTTAACGCACTTCTTTTTCGTTCAATTTCAATTTATAAAATCTAACAATTTTCTTTTTCTTTGAACATTTCTTCTCTTATTTTATTTATACAGTCAGCGTTTTAGTCGTGAAATTATAAGAAACAGCAGTATCGGCTTCATATGGCTGGAAAAGATAAATCATTTCTTTGTTACTTTTCATACTTTTCCTACTAAAATCGTTGCGATTGCTTGGTTTATTTGTATTCCTTTTCTTTTATAGAAAAACAAACAATTCTACTCGTAAGCACATAAATATTGTATAAAAAAAATGTTATTCAAAACTTCTCAACAAGAAATGTTTGCACTTATGACTGCCAATAAATCCCTAATAAATCATTCAAATTTTAACTTGTTTTACTTGTCTTTTGTTTTAGCCATGAAGAGTATTCATCATCCAGCAGTTTTATTGTTTAAGTTCACCAGCAAAAAAAAAAAAGAAGATGATGAATAGTTTAATTCGTTTTTTCTTCTTTTGTATATAAGACCGATGATGCCTTTATAATTTTGAACATTTCAAATTTCAATAGTTTTGTTTCGAGAAAATTAAAAGTCGAGTGATGAAATAAATTGAAAACAAAAACACAGAAGACACCTGCAAACCATTAACATTTTTTTTTGAGAAATGTCATCAAGCGTTTTGAAACAATCATTATAATGACTGTGTTACAAAACATGCAGAAGAAAAAAATTGACTTTAAATGTTTATACAAACATATATTCTCGCTATAATCGTTCATATGCATTAATAATTGTGATCCAAATCACTTCTTGCAATAGAAGAAATATATTTTAAATAAATATTCAACGTAAATTGAGTATCAATATTTAAAGCAGCTACTTCGTGACTTTTGTAGAAGTCTAGAGAAAAAATATTTGTAACAAATTGTGAACTCACATATCGCATATGTAAAAGCGTATACATACATACATAATTGGTCATTACAATCCTTCAGTCAGAATTACAGTCGAGCTTATGACACCACTTATGTTGCGTGTATTAATTTTATACATGAGTGACCTTACTTACCTACAGTTTAAATTCGATTCCGAACAAAATATTTTTGAGAAACTTTTTCATGGCAATTTTTATTTACTCTCAGAGTTTTTGCCATAAATCTGCTGTCGTTTATTCCTTGATATGCTAAGGTAGATTTACATTTCTTTTACATTACCGAAGCGGTTTAAGAAGTCTTTTAATGTAGAAGTTGGGTAACCAAAATCTGCTCGAATCCAACGTCAATCAAGATACCCAGATGCTGACCGGTCACGCATATTTCAGAGAGTACGTGCATCGCATGGAGAAATGCCGCTCGCCATTCTGTATCTATGAAGAGAAAGAAACGTTAGATGATTCCGAACACACGTTCTTCAGATGTCATCGATGGGCCGAAAGCCGTCAGAGAGTCGAAGCTGAAATCGGCGTCATTAGCCCTACAAACGTCGTGCTGAAAATGATAAACAGTACTGAGAGCTGGAACGCAGTAAAACACTTTGTAGAGCACGTCCTGCGAAGGAAGAAATTTGACATAGACGCAGTAGAATGAGAATAAAGCGGAGCCTGGATGCAGACTGACGATGATGGAATTGGAACATATGCCAGAAAAGGGGTCCACCTCGAAGTAATACAACCGTGGTTCCGAGGTGGAATGATTCCCCGGTGAGGCGACAAGGCGGGTTTTTAGTCGGTATACCCAGTGGGAGAGTCCGACATATCATGTCTGGTGACGACCATCATGAATGCATAAAGCATTTGCCCTCCTTCCCGCAAAAAAAAAAACGTCAATCAAGATAGCTGACTGAGAGCTTCTATCGTCTCTCGTACTGTCAAACCTTCGAACAGCCATGTATTGTTAATCTTTTCAGATGTTTATGATGTAGACATTTGACACGATAGTCTACAACAAATAGTGGCAATTTTTTTCTTTTTTTTTTGATATACATGCTAACATAAATACATAATTTGTCATTACAACCCTACAGGCAAGCTTCTTACACCACTTAGGTTGTGTTTTTATTTTATACATGAATGCCGGGACCTACAGTTTAAAGGCGGCTCCGAACGACAAATATTTGAGAAACTTTTTCATGGTAAAATAATTTATTCTCAGAGTTTTTGCCAGAATTCTGTTGAGAGGAAGTCTTCAAAGAATTTTTTTTATTTTTCTTTTATTGGAGAATTCTGACCTGGACTTTGAACCGTGGGCTCATGTCTAATAAGCTAATACTCTACCTACTAGACTACGACGACGTAATCTGCCATGATATTATTTTCTATAATGGTATATTGAATCTAATTTTTTGTTAGCTTACTTCAGAGTTTTTTACGTTCAATAACAAAGATAGTCAGTAAGAACAACCGTGCATGTCATCAGCAGGACATCAGCTTTCAGAAATTGTTGACTGGTCGTGAAAGGTAGTTTTATCTGGAGTATAATATAAAACAAAATTAATCTGGATATATGCACCATATAATGTATGATAATCATGTGCATGATAATCACTTTTTAACTTCTTTTAGGTTACCATTTGTATAGGTTGGGTCATTTATCGGTTTAAATTTGAACCATATGTTATTTCGAATCTGGCAATACTTATCTCCACTGAACGTAATGAATCGATTTATGCTTGAGCAACGTTGGAATTTATTGGGCCAAAGAGAAATTGCACGAAAAAAATAAATTTTTTGGATGAGTCTTCTTTTGCATCTTGATGGGCACGTTAATAAGCAAAATTGCCGTATTTAGGGTTAATACACCCACACGAGTGACTGAGCAGCTTGCGAAGCGGATAATGAAAATGAGGACGTTGCAATCATTATGCCAATGGAGTCACCTATCGCAGCTTAATAACTGATTTTTTTGTACTCGCTCATAATGGTGTTTATATTAACGATGTTGGGTTTCAACAGGATGAAGTAACTTGTCACACATCTTATGACACAATCGATTTATTGCGTCAAACATTTGATGGCCGTTTAATTAGTCGAAATGATAATGTCAATTGACTGCCAAGAAGCTGCGATTAGACAACGTTGGACTATGTTCTGTGGGGCGCCGTGAAAGTAAAGTGTTATGCCGACAAATCAGAGACAACTGAGCTTTTGAAGGCCGTCAGCAAGCACTCGAAATAGTTCACAAAAATTTTTCCGATCGAATGAGTTACAGTGAGGCCAGCGGCGGCAGCGATATGAATTATACTTCACAGCAAAAAAAAAATTAATTTGACAAAATTTCAAACCGTTTGTTGTTTATTTTATTTTTATATTTAAACTTTTAAATTTCCCATCTATAAGATAAGTTGCTTTCTGTGTGTTCAAAATAATCAAGCTATTGTTTTTGCTCGTTAATGTTTGGGCAGAAATCAAATTCTTTTATGGCAGTTTATAACCTTTAAGTCATGCAAAATACAAAACAATTTAAATAATTTCTTCAAATCAGATTGTCTGAAGTCATAACATTACTTAATGTCCTTATCTAAACTGAGATAAATAAGTTGACAACTTTGTATGAAAAAGAAATATTTTTTTCTATTTCTAATAATATTGGCATTTGATTTCACCTCTCAACGAAATAATATTTCCCAAGAAAAAATGTTATCCGAATAGAAAAAAAAGTTGAATAATGTTAATGATACACAAATATTTTTTAATTTTTTTAATATTTTTTGTCCTCTCTTTTTGGTTTGTGTCTTATCTTTAAACACAAATATTTAGTGTTGCAACAACATTAAGATGCTTAAATATAGATTTCTTTTCAATAAACAATTCCTTGTACAAAGGAAAAAAAAAAGAATAAAAATAAATAAATTTCAAATATTTATGTATGATTCCCTTGGTAGATTATTAACAAAATATCAAGAAAATATTTTTGATTTTTAATTTTTTTATTTTTTATATTTTTTTTATTTATTCTCTGTTACTCTTTCTTTGTGAGCTTTAATGTTTACAATTTCGTGTTGCTATTTTGTTGAGATTGTTGCTGTGACAACGAAAGAAAAAAAAATTAATTTCACAAAACCATCAAAAAATTAAGCGATTTAATACCATAAACTGTGACGACCACACAAATCACTGCCAAGAAATACCGAAACAGTTCTCTCCTAACCAATCCAATGACACAAACCTAAGTAGTGTTTATAGCGTTTAAAGACTTGCTAGTAGAAATAAAAAGAGAATATGCAACAAACAGAAAAAAACAATACAACAAATGCTTTTAGATTTCGTTCGTATAGAAACAATAATTTTTACAAAAAAAAAGTAACTTAAAGGCTTAAATAAACAGTCACAAAATGCAGTCGTTTATTTTTGTATTCATTGTCCGTCTGTCTTTTATTTTTATTCGTTCAAAAAAAAATAAGAAAAAAACCCCATCAGTTTTTATGAACCTAAACATTTTATTTTGGAGACAGAACGTCAGACAGTCAAACATTTAAGCACATATTATGTTTTCTTTCAATTATTGTTTTTGCTTTACACTCTGTCTCTCTGTCTGTCTGTCTGTCGGTTCGTATTTCAACTTTTTTGTTATATGAGGGCTTACAAAGTAGTGTCTTAAATTACATGCTGGTTCAAGTGTTGCTCAGATTCTCAGTCTACCAGCAAATAAATATTTTTGAAAAACTAAAATTAAATTTATTTAACATTTTTATATAAAAACATGTTTGCTGGGTATTCATTGTGCTATACAGTATAATTTTTTTCTTCTTAATTTGAATAAATTTAGACGCCTTACTCAGCTTTTGTCTGAACTGGTGTCACACTTGCGGTAGAAATCCTCCACTATTAAGTATTGTTTTGATCGTTAACATCACATTAATGGTGGGGGCATATAATTTGTTAATTAAATATGTAACACTGCCAACTCAACATCTGTTTATTAAATAAAAAAATTTAAATAAAAATTTACAAATTTAATTGAAATTATTTCGGAAATATTCTTTAAAAAATTGTTTAAATTTTCAGTACAGATTTGTATCCGTATTGTGATGCCTAAACAGCAGTTGCATAAGATATCCAATCAATGTTCGTTGATGTAAAATAGATTGCTAACTAAATAGGGAAATTGAAAATACTGAATTTCGTTTATTAAGACAACAGTGCGGTATATTTATATGGAGTTTTCGATACTCGAATAGTCATCAGGCATTAGTTGGCCTTGTCTTAAATTTCACGTGTTTATTTACCAATGTCTCTGAAGTCGCCGTAGTCTAGTAGATAGTGTGTTGGCTTATTAGACGTAAGGCCACGTTTCAAACCCCAGGTCAGACATAAAAACGAAAATATGAAAAAATATTTCTTCGGCAACATCCTCTCAGCAGATTTCTGGCAAAAACTCTGAGGGTAAATAAAATTGTCATGAAAAGTTTCTCAAAAAATCTGTCGTTCGGAGTCGACTTTAAACGGTAGGTCCCGCCACGCATGTATAAAATTAATGACTTTATACTTCTTCTCATTATATACCTCAGTTTTATAATCACATGAACATTGTTCCTCTAATAGTTCCTCAGTCTGCATCATATCTATCGATTTAGATTTGCACCATCAGTTATTTCTAATCTATTGTCATTCTATTCTGTCACAAAATTCAGAATATCATCTCCACTGAACATAATGAATCGATTTACACTTGAGCATCGTTGGGATTTATTGGAAAGTTATTCCCAAAACAGAGACAATTGGGCAGAAGTCGCACAAAAATGTCGTACAAAATTTCGTCGCAGAGAATTACCAACAGCGGTTTATGCAGATTTATTGCTAAAATTCGTGACACAGGTTTTATTATTGATGCGCCAAGACGTGACTGTGCTCGTAAAGTGCGTACACCCGAAAATACCGAAACTGTGGCTGAGAGTGTGCGTGACAATTCATCAACATCAACTCGTCATCGTTCTCAAGAATTGAACATTTCACGCACCGGCTTACATGGAATTTTGCGAAAAAATATCGGCATGATGCCTTACAAAATGCCATTGGCTTAAGAGTTGAAGCCGTATTGCCACCCGATTTGTTGGATGGGCCAACTAGAAACTGCACGATGATGTCGATTTTGCCAAAAAAAAAGAAATCATCTTTTCTAGTGAAGCTCATTTTCATCTTGGTGGGTACGTTAATAAACACAACAGAAAACCCATACGTGGTCTTACAGAATCATTACGAGTGACTGATTGGTGCGGCTTATGGAGCGGAGGCATTATTGGCCCATATTTCTTTGAAAATAATAACGGCGCAACCATTACGGTCAATGGAGAGACTTATCGCACCATTATAACGGATTTTTTTGTACCCATTCTTCAAGGATGGTGCTACTTGACACACATCTCATGCCACAATCGATTTATTGCGTCAAACGTTTGATGACCGTTTAATTAGCCGAAATGGTGATGTTAATCGGCCTCCAAGAAGCTGCGATTTGACACCGATGGCCTATTATCGGTGGGGCGCCGTTAAAGAAAAGTGTTATGCCGACAAACCAGATACAATTGAGCATTTGAAGGCAAACATTCGTGATGCCATTGCCGAAATACGATCCCATACACTCGAAAAAGTGCATGAAAATTGGTCCAAACGAATGAGGTACGGTGAGGCCAGCTGCGACAACCATATCAATGAAATAATATTCCATTTCAAAACTGGAACAATTGTTTTTGTTTTATTAATACATCGCCGTAGTCTAGTAGGTAGTGTGTTGGCTTATTAGACGCAAAAGCCTGGGTTCGAGCCCCAGGCCAGGCATCAAAGACAAAAATACAAAAAGTATTTTTTCGGCGACTTCCTCTCAGTAGATTTCTGGCAAAAACTCTGAGAGTAAATAAAAATTGCCATGACATATGCTCAATAAATAAAAATCTGTCGTTCGGAGTCGACTTTAAACTGTAGGTCCCACCAGTCATGTATAAAAAAATTAACACACACAACATAAGTGGTGTGAGAAACTAGGACGTTGTACAATGTGTCAATTCGACCTCCGGGTACTGTACTTGTCAATTAGGACCTAACCTAACCTAACCTAAATTTAAACTTTTAAATTTCCCACCCTATATTACACGCTTCTTGATATAAATTATTTATTAAGATGATTGTGCGCGTCTACCAATTTTCTGTTTGTGATACAATTTTTGGGTTATTTTCTGATTTTTGACTTCCTTATGACAATGCAAAATAATATATTTCATGTGTAAATAATTCGTATTATACAATTTGATTATTTGTAAAGACACGGTAAGGAATTTCTTTAATTATTATTTATTTTCATTATTTATTTATCTTCTGTGAGAGTAATTTTTCTTGTTTTAATTTTCTTTCATTACAGGCATAAATTTTAAAACAAAAGAAGCATATCCACATACAAATAAAAAGTGAAATAATAGGAGAACAAAAGGATTTTTTTCGCTTTTTTTCAAATATTTACTGAAAGCTTTAACCAAATTTGTAAACAAACGTCAAATCGCTTGAAATTAAACTCAAACAAAGTCTATAAAAAAAATTTTTTTTCAAATAAATAATCTTTGCGGTAGACAACTAACAAACACAAATAATAATGATGATGAAAATTTGTTAATAAGTTTAAAAATAATAAGAAGAAAATATTTTAACAAAAACAATAAGTACGCGCGCGTTTTGTAAATTACAATTAAAACGGATTTGTTCGCCACTCAATTGCTTAGCGAAGAGACGCCAGTAAGACGGTGTTACGTACAAAGGTAGCTTTTATTATTAATACAATATTATTATTATTTTGTTGATGTATTTTTTGTATATGTTTTCCTATACATAAGTACTTCTTATTATCATTATTGTTATTGTAAACACGCATTACATTTACGCCCTTATTTGGTTTAAAAAAATTCCGAAAAAATGTTTTAAAAGAAAAGAAAAATTAAACAAAAATCGTGCATTAAGAAAACGAAAACAAAACAAGAAATCGAAAATCGATAACAAAAAAAGAAAAACATACAAAAAAGTGAATTTTTTTTTCTGCATCAGCATTATTGTGCATTCGTTGCATACAACGCTTCATTTTATTTTCGTTCACTTCTTTCTCAATCACCCTACTAGCATCGTTACACGTTTTTAGCTGTGACTCTGGCAGCCAACTGATCAAAACTTCAGACACCAGAAATACAAAAACAAAAAATATCAAAAAAGTCCTTGATTACATGGCTTTATAATTGAAAATTAGCCCATCACAACGCCAGGCCCAGCCTATTTGGGTTGCTGTTGTCTTGCTTTGCAAAACTAAAAATTTCCTGTGAATCACAAAAAAGAGACGCCAACAAAATTGAAAATCAGTTCAATTATTATCGACATCACTCCAGTAGTATAAACTCAAGAGAGCGAAAAATCGAAAGAAAAAAAGTACATAAAAAACAGAACACGTAAGTGGTAAAACAATTTACAAGTATTACTTAAGTTTCTTCCCTTCTCCTCCATAAACATATAATTTTATTCAATAAATCAATTTAATTTGTTTGTAATGGAAAATGCAAAAAACTAAATGTCGATATAAAATAATTGAATATAAAAATTTATAATTTCAGTCTCATAATTTTACTCTTTGAAATGTTAAAGAAATTTTCTGAAATGTTTTCAATTTTAAAATGAAATTAAATGCATGAAGCCACAAATTTTAAAGTCAAATGCAGCATTAAGTGCCTTTTTGATGTTGTGCTTAAACTTGCCGAATGCTTGAATGTAACAAAAGACTTAAGGAACGAACTTGTAAATACAATTCAACTCCAATGATGACTGAATTTAATCCTTCCAATATATAAATTAATTGCAAAAAAAGCACTAAAAATATAACGTTATGTGGTTGCTTTAGTCCAATGGGTAGTGTGTTGGCTTACAGGATGAAAACTCCAAGTTCAAACATCAGCTGTAAAACAAGTAAACTGTATTTATGCTCTCTGCAGCTGTCTGACAAAGCTGTTAGTGTAATTAATTGCTATAAAAAAATGTTAAAACTATCGCTCAGAGTCGCTCTTAAGCACACAATGTACCGTGATGTTAGAAGCAGACCCGAAAGCCTGACTACATGCTTGCAATGGCCGAATAAGTTTTGGTATTTATTACTCTAATAGGGTTTCACTGGGATTACATTAACTTGTGAAAGAAAAAGGCTTAACATTCAGATTCATACGGTGTTGAAATATGCACCATTATTGAGCTCATGCACCATTATTGAGCCCAATTTTTCATATAAAGTTTCAATAAATACGCAAATTGTTATAATATTGAGTAAAACTTAAAATGCAACACTGTCATAAGTGTGTTTAGTAAGCATTGACAACTCAAATGTCAACAACGACAAACAAACAAAATAAAACTAATGTTGTTGAAACAATCAGCTGTTTTGTTTACATACATACATACATAATTGGCCATTACAACCCTTCAGTCAGGATTACGGCCTAGCTTCTCACACCACTCATGTTGTGTGCGTTAATTTTATACGTGAGTGGCGGGACCTACAGTTTAACGTCGACTCCGAACGACAGAATTTTGAGAAACTTTTTCATGGCAGTTTATTTTACTCTCAGAGTTTTTGCCAGAAATCTGCTGAGAGGAAGTCGCCGAAGAAATATTTTTTTTTTCATATTTCATTTTTGATGTCTGACCTGGGATACGAACCCGGGCTTTTACGAATAGTAAGCCAACACACAGCTGTTTTGTTTAACAGCTGTCAAATGAATATTGAATAAGCAGCTGAACTGCGTATATTATTAAGCCTAAACATTTAAAATATTGTACTCAATTAACCGAATATTTACTCAATAAACGTGCATATCTGAACATAGTATAACGTTATCTGATTTTATGTATTTGAAGAAAATATTATAAGCATTTTAACGAGGCTTCATATTCTCGAAAATAAAAGTCTCTGTAAGTAGGAACGAAAATCTTTCTTAGATAATGGAAACGACTTCATTGTAAATGAAAAAAAGAAAAGACATGGTCATTGAATACTTTCTAACGAAACATGTGAATACTGTCAGCGAATTGATTCAATAATATTTTTTTTTATACAACTGTTAGATTGGAGTGTAGCCTCGCACAGCACTTTTAACCAGTTTAACGTCGCGTCCGAACTACAGCTTTTTTTGTCGTTGTTGACATTTGAGTTGTCAAATATCAACAGAAAGTGTTCGGTTAATTGTAATATGCTCACTAAACACACTTATGACAGTGTTGCATTTTTAGTTTTACTCAATATTATAACAATTTGCGTATTTATTGCGCAATTATTAATTGAAATTTTATATGAAATATTGAGCTCAATAATGGCGTTTATTGCGATTTACGCAATAAAGGATGCATATCTGAACACCGTATTGGATTCAAATTTGGTTGCACATCCCAATAATGCAGAAGTAGTTACTCTAAATTCTTCTTAATAGTTTCTAGTTTAATAAATAATCAAGAAGAGTTTCAGAAGACAATTTAAATTAGGCGTGATACCCAAGTGGAATTTCATGTTAGACAACTTTAGAAAGCCGAAGATATAATCAAGAAATTGTGCCATTGTGCTGAGTTTGCCATGTAGCTATTCGGAATCGATAAAAATCAATATTCTGTAAACATAAAGAGTTATTTTTTGTCGTTTCTATTTTTAAATTTTTTTTTTTATATTTAAAGTATGCCTGCTCAAAGCATTGTCTTTAATAATCATAAAATTATAACATTCTGTTATTTATACACTCTTGAAGCATATCATAAATGCACATAACACTATTATGGCCTGGTATTATGGTATACTGGGCAATGATTTTGTTTTGAAGCATTTCAAAGGAAAACCTCAACAAAAAATCAAAAGACCAAGCCAGCAAGCAAGCGAAAAGGCCAAAACATAAACTCTACGATTTAATGACTTTATTTGCCAGACAACATTTGGCCAACAATAAGGCAAATCAAGCGAAAACTAAACGGATAAAAAATTTCGCACATAAATAGATGGCCAACAGGCAAACAACGAAGAAAATTATAAACTTTTAAGCCAGGAAATCATAGAGTCATTATAAACAATTGTCAATGATTTAAATAGGCAATACGGCGAGGCCCCCCTCCCCTTCAGTACTGACCAAAAATATTTTTTCGGGCTGAAAAATAATTTCAAATTTATGACAGTTTTGCGTATAATTTTTATGGTAGTTTTACGTTATTTGTTTTAGAATTTATGATTGAGAAACATGCAAATGAAAATTATACTACATATGCAAATAGCTTCGAATATTTCTTTAACCAAGCACTTGATTACGGTTAAGAGGCAAAACAAAAGCGCAAATTGTCTGGACAATAAAAATTTTATGATTTACAAGATAATTTCGAAAATAAAAAACAAACAAGCAAACATACAAAGTGAAAGCTTGGAATTTTTGGCATTTAAATGTCATAGATTTGATACCATATTGTTTTAAAGTAAACGAAATAATAATTGTGGCAACCGAAGAACATTTAAGCTGCAACTAATTTGTTAATCCAAACTGTTATAATTTTCTCACCATAACTATCACAGCCCAGACCAGATGGGAAGTAAGGTGACACACCCATTTTAATTTTTATTTTTTTTTTCTTTGATTTTGTTACTCGTTTAATACAAAAGAAAAATATTATATTTCACCATGAATAAATTTAAAAATAATTTTATTTGGTTTTTTTTGCTCTGTTATTATAATAGTTTATGTCTCTATTATCTTACAAAAGCGAAATAAAATTATTACACAGTTATTAGTGATGGTGTTGTAAAACTCCAAATAATTCATCCTTCCTTTTACTTTAAATGGTTGTTAAAATAAAACTTTAAACGCAAAAGTGGGTGTTTTAATGTTTTCTTTACTTTTAATTTATAACACATTGATAATCTGCAAAGAGATACATAAATTGATGCAGGCAGGGTATTCAACACTTTGTTTTATTATTGTTGTTATTATTATTTTATTTTAAATTTGTTTTTATAAAATTTAATATTTTATTATAACAAAAAATGTCATGTTACATGAAGATTCAATAACTAACTCCCACAATCATATTAAAATAATGTCGTTAATATTGATTTACAGAGGAAGTTGTAGCATCTATTTATTTAGATTTTTATTATAAAGTATGAGTATGTATAAATATTAAGTAGTATTTGAAAAAAACAATTCAAATTTGCATACTTGATCATTGAATTAGTTGTTGAATGCAAATTTGAATCCAAATGATTTTGTTTTTTCGAGAAGCTTGTTAATGGCACCATTGTTGAGCTTCTCTGATTTATAAACAAAAACTTAGAAACATGGTTTATAACATATTTAACGTTATGCAATATGTGCACCATTGGCATTGTAATGAAGAGATTAAAATTTTTCTTCACTAAACAATTCTTATACTATGTTCAGATATGCACTTTTATTGAGTCAATATTCTGCTTATTGAGTACAATATTTTAAGGCATAATAATATACGCAGTTCAGCTGTTTATTCAATATTCATTTGACAGCTGGTAAACAAAACAGCTGATTGTTTCAACAACATTGTTTTTGTTTTATTTTTTTTTTGTCTTTTTTTTCTGTCATTGTTGACATTTCAGTTGTCAAATATCAACAGAAAGTGTTCGGTTAATTGCAATATGCTCACTAAACACACTTATGACAGTATTGCATTTTAAGTTTTGCTCAATTTTATAACAATTTGCGTACTTATTGCGCAATAATTAATTGAAACCTTTTATGAAATATTGAGCTCAATAATAGCGTTTATTGGGATATACGCAATAAAGGTGCGTGCACCGTGTTAAGCAGCTATAACATTATCAATCTTCGGCTACAGGCACGACCTTTTTGACAAACTAACCAGCTCATGTAGTAGTGCAAAATTCGTGTTTGCAAACCCGACTTAATGAATATCAAAAATTTTTCATATTTTGTCCTTTTCATAATGTCATTCAACTCATGTTATAGCAATTCTACCAAATACCCATACAACCACGGTGTAAATTTCATGATTTTCGACAAACCTGACTGAATAGTGTAGTAGCGAAACACTCTCTCTCATCAGATCGTGCCTGCAGGGGAAGATCGATAATCTAATAGCCGCTTTACACTTTCTAGATTACTGCATTCAAATGTACAAAATTAATCGTTTTGTTAGGCTGCGGTAACCAATACATAGTTCCATTCCAAGCATAGTCATCCATCGTTTACATGACATGGTTCGCTTAAGTAAAACTTTTCTTTTTTTAATTTTGGAACTTGTTCAATAAACGTACATAACGTTACGTTACGACTTAGCTTCTCACACCACTTACGTTGTGTGTGTTAGTTTTATACATGGTCAGCGGGACTTACAGTTTAAAGTCGATTCTGAACGGCAGATTTTTGTGAAGCTTTTGCGTGGCAATTTGGTAGAAATAGTCGCCGCAGAAATATTTTTTTTCACATTTCGTTTTTTTAGAGATGTCTGAAATGAAGTTTGTTGAACCTTGACCTCACGCCTAATTAGCCAACACGCTACCTACTACTCTTTGTTAGTGTCTTGCTTCGTTTCGTAACTGTATGAGTTTAATTTTAACAACCAAACAAAATTATGTTAATTTGTGTGGTACACCAACATGGAGTTTTTTAGAATAGTTTGAAAGACAATAACACTTCATTCAAATCATTCATTGAAATCAAAGTAAACTTTAGCACACATTGCAGCCTAGTGTAATATCGCATGCAGCACAACTTCCACACAATCAAGCTGAAAACCAGCTTTAAAGCTGAATTTGAGTGCACATAGCAGCTGGTTTCTATACGATATGAAGAGTTAAGCTGAAGATCAGCCTAAAAGTTGTGACTGTCATGAAATGGCGATTCATTTGGGAGAATTCTGGACCGAACAAGAGATGAAAACTTAAAAATACATTGGAAAATACTCTCTTTCTTCTCAAACAATCGATAGTTTCTGTAGAAATCGTTGGAAGGTACACGATGTCTCTTTGATTACCTACCGATTCGGGAATGACACGTGGGAGCAGACACAGATGTCTACGAACTAATTTAAATAGTTTATTGCCACCCTTTCTATCAAATTTAGGACAGACGATCCTAGAAATGCAGCAAAATTCTTCCACAGCCTAGTAATTTATCATCATATAGCAGCCAATAAATAGTTTTACTTAAAGAACGGTGGTAAGAAATATACCATAGTGGCCCTGAACCCTTTTGATATTATTACAAAACTCAAGTGAGTGTCGATCAAAGCAACCACGGCAGAACTGGAAGTTACGTTAACAAGCCAGTGATTCATAGCTGTCAAGTTATCAGTGTTTAAAATCACCGCAAACTCCACATAGCTTATAGAACTTCATTCATGTTGTTAGCGACTAATTGACCACATTGAAATGTATCTTTATATTGTTATATCGTTAAAGTCTTGTGAATGGAATCTAGTATGCCATAATCCTAGTTCGATATTTCAAATCATGTCAGACATACATAATTAATGCAATGGAATTAGCATTGCCTGATCATTATAAGGGGGCTTACCTCACACCAGGTAATACAATAGGCCATATGGGCTGCCGATTGAACTTGCCTCTGAAGGATAGCAAACTACCGGCTAACCTAACCTAACCTAAAAAAAAATTTCAAAACAATAATTTGTACCACAAAACAACCTACCGTTATCTGATACGTAGACATCTCTACAATCTAGCGGCAAAAAAATCAGTTGTACTTTCGAAATCACTTGATTTTAGAGTGTCAGCAGCATACTGCTGCAGACAATTCATACCTCTGAATGCAGGTATTCAGCAAAATATATAAGCCGTGGTTAAGGAAATTACAACATGGCAAAGTGTTAAAAATTCTATTAATCTGTCACAGCACTTAATGCACAGGCGAATAGAGCCTAAATATTGTGGATATTGCCCGTGGCATGGTTAGTACCTACAAAATTTTTTAATGCCCAGCCCAGCGAAAATAAAAACTATTAAGACCTACAAAAGGTCACTTTATTATATTGCTGTATGTAATATAGCACAACGTTTATTTCTGGATAACCTTATCAGTTACTCCAGAAGTAGTGGAGAGGTATTGTTTACAAGCACTTCTTTATGGAAATTAGAAGAGACTCAATGGTAACCACATACGTATAACAGGCTAACAGACTTACGTAAACTCTCACGTAAGAACTTTAAATATTTTAATCATGTATGCAATGTTGCTTTCTAAGTTTTTTCTGAATCAAAGAGAAATACTTAAAAAATTCAATTTTATGACAAAAAATTCGCTTCAATGTTTGTTTGTTATTTCATACGCATATTTAGATATTCTGTGGATAGATTTCTTTGGTCACCGTACAGTATTGTATCATAAAACTTCTTGTGAATAAAGATTTTCAAAGATTATTTTTATTTATTTCACTCGAACAGAATTTTGTGTGTTCATTTAAACAGATTAATGGACTCTTAATGATTTGATTTCTTGGAAGACATTTTGTCATAATTTACCACAATTATTTAATGGCATTAATAAAATTTTTTTAAGTAAAGAACAATTGCTTTCAAGTCTCGCATAATTTCAAAAAACCAATTTTAGAATTCTTATAAAAGCCAAGTAGACAATATCATAAAAATTAAAAGAGATTTATAATTAGAAACCGCCTTCTGTTTAATAATTACAGACAAATTTTTTCTTTTTTTGCAATTCTTTTTTGTTCTTTATTTTTTTTTTCTCTTTTATACTACTAAACGCCATATAGACTCATAAAAGTTTAAAAATCTCATAACGAAGAAAGAGCTTTGAAATGAATTATCACTTGAAAAAACTAAAAAAAAACTTGTAAATATAGGCGGCAAAGAAAAGGAGAACAAAATAATTTACGAGAGATTCTCAAATGAGTTGACATTTACTGAATAATAAAGAAATCTAAAAAGGGGAACGACACAGCAGTTTTATGGCCAAGTATATGAGAGAAGTTCTAAGTGTAACTGGTATGTAGATGTAGAACATGGGATTGCCAGCATTTGCGTGGCAATTTAGTAAGAAAACTACAGTCAATCGAAGTCGACTAAATCAATGCCTACAAAGCTGAGAAATTATTAAAATAATTAGACTCTGATAACAATTTAAATAGGCTATGAATAGATATAAAAAAACGCTGAAAATTTGAATTAAGAAAATATTGAAGTTCATTATGTCTGCCAAAGACTTTTTGTAAAACATATTCGTTAAGCTCACAAATAAGCCAACGAATAAAAGTTGCTTAAGTCAGGTTAGACTCCAAAACCAAAATATGAAAAAATATTTCTTTGGTGGCTGCCTCTTAGCAGATTTCTGGCAAAACTCTAAGAGAAAATAAAATTGCCATGAAAAATTTCTCAAAAATCTGTCGTTGGGAGTCGCACACAACGTGATGGTGAGAAGTTAAGTCGCAATCCTGATTGAAGGGTTGTAATGACCAGTTATGTAAGTCAGGATTACGACCTAGCTTCTCGCATCACTTACGTTGTGTGTGTGAATTTTATACTGAGTGCCGGGGCATAGAGCTTAAAGTCGACAAACAAATGACAAATTTGTTTAATAACTTTTCATAGAAAATTTAATTTCACTCTAAGAGCTTATATCATAAATCAGGAAGTCACCGACGAAATATTTTTTCATATTTCGTTTCGCTGGAAATGCCTGACCTGGTTATTGAACCATGGCCTCACGTCTAATAAGCCAACACACTACTTACTAGACTACGACGACTTGCTTTGTCAATTATAATACCGACGTAGTAGTGATAAGTTGCCGTGGTCTAGTAGGTAGTGTGTTGGCTTATTAGACGAAAAGCCAGGGTTCAAACCCCAGGCTAGACATCAAAATAAAATACAAAAAGTATTTCTTTGGCGACTTCTCTCAGCAGATTTCTGGCAAAAACTCTGAGAGTAAATAAAATTGAAATGAAAAGTTTCTCAAAAATCTGTCGTTCGGAGTCGACTTTAAACTGTAGGTCCCACCATTCACGTATAAAATTAACACACACAACATAAGTGGTGTGAGAAACTAGGTCGTAATCCTGACTGAAGGGTTGTAATGACCAATTATGTATGTATGTAGTAATGATAAGATCTCTCCATCGTAGTCAATCTATTGTGATTTATCCTGAGGACGTGTTAGAAAAAGAGAAGCTAAGTATTTATGAAAGAAAAATTTTGTAAAGAAAGTTCTTATATCGAAGAGACCTATTCCAGAGTTCAACAATACAGAAATCAACTCTTATTTTGATAAAAGAAGTAAATGCACTCACTTGACGTGTAATAACTTGATGTTTTCCTCAGGCCACATCGAAAACTCTAATGCATCATCTACCACTAGTAGACGACCACAACTAGAATAATAAAAAATGAAATGTCTAAGACTTTGGATATTTCAGGAAAATAATTCTTAACAGATTAAACTCTCATTCATTAGCACTCAATACAAATGATTTAAGAGTTTTAGAGGCTTTAAGGTACCTGGTAGTGAAGTGTACTTGTTAAACGGCTTGACTACAAACCCAGGCACTATACTTTCAAAAATAATACAAAGCAAACAGTTGTTCATAATTTTTCAAATTTTAATTGCCGCCACCAACCAATGCCATATTTCATAAACCTCCTGAGAGTTACATTAGGTTCGGTCAGATGGCCGTCCCCTCGAAAGAAGAGGTCCTACTTAGACCAGCATTTTGGCGAGTAAACCATTGCCTAGAAAAAACCACCCCGAGTCCAAATAAGTCTTGCTATTGCAGAATCTTTATATTAGAAAGCTCGGTGGACGATGTCAGAAAATTTGAGGTCAGAAACCTCCATCTCTTCGTCATAAGAGCAGAACACTGGCACATGAGGAGAAAGACAGCCTCTTTCTGTTCTTCAGACTCACAGCTTCTGCAGAAGTTGGAATACTGAGTCTTTCGGCATGCCTACCGAAAAGGCAATGGTCCGTAAGGATAGCCATTGATGTATAGACATACGATTTAAGGGCAGAAGTGGTCAGTCGTCTTCCTGTTCATATGTGTCCAGCAGAGTCTGAAAATTTAGTCAATCAACTATATTAAAGCAGAACTAAAAGGCCAGCCCAATACAGCCTTCAGACTTATGAATAGTGTAGGGTATCCAAGCCCAAAGAATACTTATCAAGAGTAGAAAAATAATTCTCTCTCTCAGTTTATTTTCTTGAAAATTCTTTGTAACCGCACTTAACAATTGTCTGTGCACCGTACAGTACCAGATAAATTTATTCTTGGAATTTTTTTTGTAAATATTGCCTAGAGTTGGAATGCTGAACAGAGAAAAAAAATCTGGAGAAACACTTTTTCTTAACTTGTGATTTATTATAATTAAATATTTAACAAGAAGCAAAAAAAAAATTATATTTGAATTCATTATAACAAATTAATTCCTATGAAAAGTAGTCAGTCAGCTGGCTAATGTTGTATTTCTTTGTAAAATTCTGAATATTTTTTATAAACGTTTACAACAAACAAGATTAAATCAGTTGTTAAAAGACTTAATTAAACAATTAGAAAATATGTAAGCTTTTTAATAATATTATGACGGCAGGTCTTTAATTAAAAAAACGAAAACTATATTTAAGACCTACCCAAGAAATTTTGTTCAAGAAGTAATTCAAATTCATATTGAAAAATACCAGCGTAAATGATTAAAACACACTTGCATAGCAAACCTTCTCGTTTTTAATTTCCTTAATTAAAGAAAAACAATTCTATCTGAACTTCATTAAGCAAGCATTCTTATTAATCCCTGATTTAGCCGGATGTAATACCATAATTTAATTTCTATTTTATTAACGACAATATGGGTGTTCCATATTTCTTAAGATTTTACGAGCCTTTTATCAGGTTCTTTTGTTTGCCGCAAAAGCAAACAGATTTTATTGCTAAAATTCCCACAATCTGGAAATATAAATTCAATGGCAAATGTCTTCAATTAAAGGCTAAGGCCCTTACATTCTTTTTTGTTTTTAAAACAAATTTTAAATTATTGATCATATAAACGTCGACTGGTTTTTATTATTTTTTAATTGTTATTGGGTCAACGAAAGGGAAAAATCATGTAAAAGTGTTATCGTCATTTCATTTTCATTGCCGTAAAAATATACACTTTAGTGTCTTACAATTCAGATTAAAACTTGAAATCATTTTGTCAAATGCTACGTCACTAAAGATTGTGGTGCTATATTGCGTTTATAATGGTGTTTGCAACAAAGTTTAATAATCACGCATGAGTCATAATACTTTACTAATTAACCATCATACAACAATGTCATGACTGAAAATGAAAGAGTTGCTATCCATCGTATAAGCTCTTCTGGGAAGTGTCCCTCCAAGATAGGTTTAAACTTCATACGATAACTGATATCTGTATGTACATATACACACAGTTACTAATATATACGTTTAACAAATTTCAGAAATTTTTTAACCAATCCGTTTTCGTTGAAAATCTTTATATTTTCCTCGCTTTTAAGACGGTCTTTTGCATTGGTTAAAAAATTACTGAAATTGAACTGAATTGTGGCCCTGCACAGGCCCACAAAAGTATACGTACGATTAACAAATTTCACAAATTTCTGAACCAATGCAAAAAGATCGTTTTAAAATCGAGGATAAATGTCAGACAATTATAAAGATTTTCAACGAAAACGGATTGGCTAAAAAATTTCTGAAATTTGTTAACCGTATGTATACTTTTGTGGCTTAGTGTACATGCAGACATTGTAATCTAACTATGATTAGTCACACGATCTTAAAAAATTCGAACAAATATTGTTTCGTTTTGAATTTCAATAATTATGGCTGAGGTATGAATATGTGATTGATGTAAAGGGTGGGCCATTTAAAAGTTTATATTTATGTGTTTATATAAATGCAATAAAAAACGGTTTGAAATTTTTCTACATTTATTTTTTTTTTTGTTGTGAAGTACAATTGTTCCTGTTAGAAATGGAATATTATTTCATTTATATGGCTGCTGTGGCTGGCCTCACAGTACTTCATTCGATCGGACCAATTTTCATGCACTATTTTGAGTATATGGGGTCGTTTTTCGGCAAAGGCATCACAAATGATGGCCTTCAAATGCTCAATTGTCTCTGGTTTGTCGGCATAATATTTGCCTTTAACGGCGCAACACAGAAAATAGTTCCAGGCGTCTCCAGTGACCGTAACGGTTGCGCCGTCTTCATTTTCAATGAAATATGGGCCAATGATGTCTCCGCTCCACAAGCCGCACCAAACAGTCACTCGTAATGAGTGCATTGGCTCCTGCAAGACCAACTGTGGGATTTTTGAGCACCAACTACGGCAGTTTTGCTTATTAACATAGCCACCAAGATGAAAATGAGGTTCATCTGCATATCATCGAGCAGTTTCTCGTTGGTCCAATAAATCCCATCGTTGCTCAAGCGTAAATCGATTAATTTCGCTCAATGGAGATGACATAAGTATTGCCAGATTCGAAATAATCGACGGTTCAAATTTAAACCGATACACAGTGGGGTTTTTGATACCAAAAATGGGAATTAATTGCAAAATTAAATTTAGGAAAACCGAATAAATTTTTGTTGTCGATAAAAGTACACAACATTACACATCACTTGTGCAAAAATTTTGTTTGAGAACTACCGTTATGTCACAATATAATTTTAAAGTTTGAATTATTTGTAGTTTTCCTCGCGTGAAATATAAATTTCAACTTTTGGTGTCTTAAAAATTACTCTTGGGTGTTTTCTAAAGTGATAATTAAAAATATTTTAATGGAACCTTCAACCTCAGGTTAGTTAGATTAACTTATGTGTTTGGTTTTTATGTGCAATTTGTGTTATTATTTTTAATTAATTTCCACGCATGAGCCTATAAATTAGGGGATTTCGGAAAATATGTCGATAAATAGTTGTGAATAAACCCAAATTAAGAAAAAAAATTTTGTTTTCTAAAAATATAAACGCTTTTGAAAATATTTATGAAAAATTTGTCTGCACTTTTTTGCACATTTTGAAATAAAATTTAAATATATTGTGGCACCCACATTATAAAAAATTTAAAAAAAAAAATAAAAAAAAATTAAAAAACCTTTAAGAGTGTCATTTCTTATGGAGAAAAACGCTTGAAAGTCAATCATAAGAAAAATATGTAATACACTCACAGAAACTACTAGTACACAAAAATGCTTTTCATATGGTGCTACTTCCAAAGAATTAAATAGTATTGACAAAATCTGGAGTTCGGTTTGCCGATTCTGCATGGATGGATCAGATTTTTTGAATGCCTGCTTCATTTGGCATATAAGCTTCCTATAAAGAAACGGCAAGCTATATCGGATATGGAAAAACAAGTTGTTGCAAAAAATAAAGCACGTATTCGAGAGGAGTTCAAAAATAAAACTGGTCTTATTATTGGCCATTCGAAACCCTGCTTTGGAAATTCTAGTGACGGCATCACATCTCGGCGCTTCTTAAGACAACTGCGTTTAATTATTGTTACCGTTTTTAGTTGATTTCAAATAAACACTAATGCCTTTCGAGATTTCGATCTTGATACCGCAAGGTATTTTGTACAACTGTATCCTTGGTATTATATGTCCCCAACTATCCATAAATGTTTAATACATGGACCAGAAATAATAAACCATACTTTAATACCAATTGGACAGCTGACGGAAGAAGCACAAGAAGCTCGAAACAAAGATTTCAAAAATTTTAGGGAGCATTTTTCGCGAAAATGTCCTGGAGAAATTCAATTGAAAACATATTTAAAAGACTATTAGATCCTCAGGATGCAGTAATATCAAATATGAGAAAATTTAAAGAGAAAAAAACCCATTCTTTTTCTATGGAAGCAATTCAATTGATAAGATTTGAATCAAATGTCGATGGTGCAGAAGATGCCAATAACAATGATACCATTACACTAATTATAGTGATAATAATGTTAATAATAATTGATGATGATGATTATAAAGAATCGGATAAGGCATTGAAATGTGACAATAAATATTATTCTTTTTATTTTTTTGGAAATATTGCAGTTTTTTTTTAATAGACTAATAGGAATTAAAATTTGTACTAAATAATATTAAAATATTTATTAGTTAACTGAAAAAAGTTAAAATTAGAAACTGGGAAAGTTACTTTGAATTAATTCCCACTTTTGGTATCAAAAGCCCCACTGTGCGATAGATGGCCCATCCGATATAATGCGATATTTATTTAAACTTACTCTACACTGCTATATAATAAGTCAAATAATGTTCATTATAGTTTTGTTTGAAGGCGCCGTAGTCTAGTAGGTACAGTGTTGGTTTATTAGACGTAAGGACTCGGTTTAAACCCCAGGTCAGTTATCTCCAACACACTGAAATATGAAAAAAAAATTTTCGGTGACGTACTCTCAGCAAATTTCTGGTAAAAACTCTGAGAGTAAATAAAAACATGACATGTAAAGTTAATCAAAAAATTTGTCGTTTGGAGTCGACTTTAAACTGTAGGTCCTGTCACTTATGAATAAAATTAACACACACACAAAATAAGTGGTTTGAGAAACAATGTAGTAATCCTGAGTGAAGTGTTGTAATGACTAATTATGTATGTTATGAGTGTATGTATGTATGTATAATTTTATTTATTTATTTGTTTGATGAATATTTTATTTGATACAATGTTTGGTGCCTAAGTCTATTGTTTCATTTCTTGATAAATGACAATTAGGAGTTCGTCTCTTAAATCTTTTGTTTTTAATTTCAAAATATATACGTGCATACATGGATTAAAGAAAACATTACACAAATTTAAGCAAAAATCCTAACTAAATTCCCGCTTCAGTTGTTTTTTTTTTTTTTTTTTTTTTTTTTTTTGTAAAATTAACCAATTTGTTGTAATTTTATAAATTTTGCAGGGCATTGTTCTTCGTTGAAATGCATTTTGTAACGGTAACACTTTATTGACCGCACAATGACCCACAAATTCTATGCAATTTTATTAATTGATTTAAATGTTTAGAGAGCCATAAGAGCAACAAGAAAAAAACATGGAAACAACTATTGATGGAGAATTTTTGAAAAAATATTTCTATTCGAACCCACTCGCAAATAGGTATTCGCAGTTCAATGTAACACATTGGCAAACAAATGAAAATTTGAAAAATTTTTGTTTGAAGTCAGGCAAGCAATATCCAAAACAGAAGTGCTCTTAAAACGAAAAAGTGGCTATTGTTGCTGCTGCCTTTTTCTTTACCCTCAACCCACCATCGTCGTCTTCATCAGCAAGCGTTTCTGGTTAATCATAAAAATCTTGTAAAAAAAATATAAAATAAAACAGGATTTTGTTTAATTTGTTGTTATTTTTTTTATTATTATAAAAATTGTTATTGTAGTTGCTGGAAGCTGGCAAATAAAATATAAAAAAACGAAGCGAAGAGAAAAAAGTTGGTATTTTGTCGGTTAATTTGACCCACTTTCAATGTGAATGCATATCGTATCATAGCCAAGCCAAAACACTAGACTGACTGTGCAATAAGACACAAAAATTAAACGCAAACATGAAACATGGCAACAAGTTGTTGGCTGCAACAAAAGCCAGCTATGTATGTATAGTGGCAACAGTGCAGCAGCAGCCATTACCAGTGTCTGTGCAACATGTTTGTAAGCAGTTTTACAAATTTGTAGGCTGTTTTACTTATTTTTTTTCATTTTTTTTTCTGTTTTCTTTTTGCATTTAGAAAGTTTAACAGTGAATCCGTAATAAAGCGGAATTTTTTCTCTACTAAAAAAGGAAATAAATAATATTACAACAACAATAAAAAAACAAAATTTTATAAAAGAAATTAAACAAGAAATAAAAGAAAAAAACATTTGATCTTACCTCTTGTACTGTTATAGCGTTTTTACTACCTTTCTTTTCTTTGTTATTTTCCCCTCTCTCTCTCTCTCTCTCTCTCACTCTCTCTGGTTATTTGTTTTAGAAGATTTAAAAGCAAATGTACTCGATTTTTTTCAACTGATAAGAGGATGTTACCAGCCCCAAACAAACAAACAAACAAATATATAAATAAAATGGCCCGATAACAATTTATACATCACGTTTTTCTGTTTGCGTTATTTGGTTTTGATAGTGGGCTTCTTCTCCAAGGATGGTATGGCAAATGAAATTTCCAACTCACTTGCAGATGTGGGTGAAGAAAAAATTAGATAAACCTGGCAGTTGCAACTCTACTACAAAAAAAGAGGAAAAAATAAAACAAAAATTTCGTTGATATTTCATTGTCAGTTGGCTGTTAGTGTTAAGTGGGCAGCAGCTTACCCCAGATTTTATGTCTTCTTCTGTAAATATAAGATAAAATGCGGTTAGTTTGCTTTGTAACCGGCCATACAAATCGTCAAATTTAAAAATATCAAATTATCTTGTTTAGAACGAAAGAAGATATGTTTGTAAATAAAAAAAAAGAAAGAAAATCTTGTTAAATAATTACCGAAATTAATTCTAGATGCTGGCGATAATAGTTAAAAAATCCTGTTTTTTTTGTAACAAATACATAAAGATTGTAATCTATTGACGAGAATTTATTTGAGAAGAGAAGATTACAATGTATTTCACTGCAAATTATGTGGGTGTTTTAGAAATTAGATTTAGTAACTTCTTCAGTAATTCGTTAGCAGCACTAACCTAGAATGGATAAGCAAAAGCATTGAAAGTAAACTATATACACACATAGATAAAATTAAAACATACCACAAACGTGATGTGAGAACCCAGATTGTAATTGTGACTAGAGATTTAAAAAACCTATAATGCTTGAAACGCTGATTCTATTTATTTCATAAGAATTTTTCGATTCTGTAGATCAATGATCGTTTACAATCTGCTATACATATATGTATACATAATTGGTCATTACAACCCCTCTATCTGGATTACAACCTACCTTCTCAAACAACTTATGTGTGTTTCAATTCTATGCAGTGGCGGTACCTACAGTTTAAAGTCGACCCTAAACGACAGATTTTTGTGAAACTTTTCATGGCAATTTTATTTGCTCACAGAGTTTCTGTCAGAAATCTGGATATCGACGAAGAAATATCTTTTCCATAATTCGTTTTGTTGGAGATGTCTGGTTCCGGGTTTAATCGTGGCCTCACGTCTAATAGGCCAACTAAACTACGACGACTTCACAAACATCTTGTTTTCTTTATTTCAGTTTTATTAAAAACGTTTTCTTTTTGAGCATAGCAAGTAATTAGTCTGCAGTATACTATTCACAGATTCTAGGAAAATAGCAAGTCCACTTCCCGTTGCCTAAAAACAATGCTTTATGTTGTTTGTAGTAGTGAGAGTTTTTTATTACTAATTGGCTTTTACTTCTTCTTTAATAGATGGCGCTATCTGACCCATGTTCTGCACCCTTATATCCTATCTAGTGGACAGGAGTCAAGGGATTACCAAAATAAATTGCTTGAAAAATATTGAATTCTCTTGGTTTTAAACATACCAAAACCGTGACACAATTATTTTTTTTTTATTCTCTGCGATTGGAAACTGAATTACTTGGGTTTATGGTCGAGCGTTTTATATTTGGTTCAGCATCCTGTAGAGCATGTTAATTAAAAAATCAAATTAAAACATTTAATCTAAGCCCTCAGTTAAAACAGGGTGAGTTTGAAAAGTATAAATTGATGAACACAATGCAATTAAAGCAAATATAGTACTACCCATATACGCATATATAATAGGTCATTAGAATCCTTCAGGCAGGCTTACGACCTAGCTTCGCATACCACTTACGTTGTGTGTGTTATCTTTACGCAAGAGTGGCGGAACCTGCAACTTAAAGTTGATTCCGAACGACAAATATTTTTTAGAATCTTTTAATGGCAATGTCACTCACTCTTTTATCGCCGAAGAAATATTTTTTCATATTCCGTCTGGGATTTGAACCCATGCTTCACGTCTAAAAAGCCAACACACTACCTACTAGACTACAGCTGTATATTTAAGGAAAAAGGAGGCAAGTGCATGTGAATATATGTTAATTTAATTGTCAGCAGCGGCATTCGAATTTATGCCATTCTATCTATTGTGACGTCAGATTTTATAATACTCATCGATTGAGATGCTAATAGTAGTCAAAGATAGATTTTTGATATAGACCAGAGATCAGCAAAGAATCGTTTTTTCGCTACTCATAAGTACTCATGAAATTTTGAGTATGAGTGAGTCAACAGTATTGAAATTCAATCAAATATATTTGATTCATATGCCTACTCATTCAGATTCATAAATTTAGAAAAATACTTATAATACTCATAAATGATTCAAGTGATTCGAATCATTCATCAAAATTTATAGTCTTAGTTGTTGTTGCATTTACAAAAACAAAAGAGGGAAAAAGACAAAGACAGCAAGCAAAGCAAACACTCACGCTTTTATTGAGTATAGTAGTGTTCGTACGCGAATCATACTTATTTTGCGATTCTTGTAAATGTTGAGTCACGGAGATTCGAAACCAACAACATCATACGTATTGTTAAGTATGAGTACGATGAGTACTTCAAACTTTGAATATGAATAGTATGAGTATGATGCTAAAATAAGTATGAATGCTTATAAGTATCAGAAATTATGAGTATGATTGGAATCAACTCATCTTTCTGAAAACTCATTGCTCATCTCTGGTATAGACACACAATACTATTCACAATTAACTGATACATATGACTCTACTTTATGTTATCCTGAAAGTGAGTTTTATTTCGTGTATATGCCTCACATACCATGTGCTATGACAATACCCTGATGATGTGATTAAAATTTATACGTCTCTTATAATTTTATATACAAAGCAATAGAAATATTTCATCAATTTTGAAAAACACAAACAAATTAAAATTAACAAATTTAAATTAAATAAAAAAAAGAAACAAGGGGAAAACTCCGTCCCTTACTGTAGCAGTATGAGGTGCTTTGATCATTTATTATTTTTTTTTTTATTGCTGTTGCTTGCATACTCATTAATTATGATGAAATGCCGACACCTGTCATATATTTTTTAAATACAAATGAATGTGTTAATTTTGAAAGTTTTGTATACAATATTTATGCTGGGAAAAATATAAACAAATTTCAAATTTTCTCAGCAGAGATTTGTTAACACTCGATTTAGCAATACATGAAGAAAACCTTTAAAAATAAAACGTATTTGCAACAAAACAAACATTTAAAGTCACACCTTTCGAATTATGATTATGGGTAAATGATTGAAAAAATGAGAGGTTTTTTGTTAATAAAAATTGAACTGTAATTTAAAGTCTATAAATCAGTGTTGTAAACTATTGTCCTACCACTTGACATTATTTGCTTGTTTTTTATTTTTTTTTTTTGGCCAATAAACGTTAAATATTTTGCCAAATACACAAAGAGTAGGTGGTGGATAAGACCTCATGCTGATGTCTAAAGAGAGAAGTTAGGCCGAACAAATTTTTATTACAATAATAGCAGCGATTGTGTAAATCTTAATAAACGATAACAGATATGAAACAAATTTTTTTTTCTCGAAAATTAAATTTTATTTGTTGTGGTTAATTTGGTTAATGATCGTAGCAAATGAAAAAAAAGAAAAATTAATACGAAATTCAATGTGAACCAATTTGTATTCAAAAGAAAACAAACTTAAAATCCAAATTAAATTTAAAATCAAAATATCACATCGCAACAATATCAGAAATTAGAAACAAAGGCTCCTTATTCACAGTAGCTTTGAAGGTTACCACACATAACCAAAATTTGATTTTAATTTATAAAGTGAATATGAAGTGAATATTTTTTTCAGTTTCAATTTCAATTTCTCAGCTCGTTGCACATGTGGGCGCCATTTATTGAGTTCTTTTACATTCAGATCATTCGTGGTGGCTTAATTTGCTTGTGTTTTTGTCTCTTAATTTGTTTTAACGCTATTGCTGTTGCTGTTGCTGTTGCTGTTGCTGCTGCTGTAATCTGAAACGTTATGGATTAAGGTCGCACGCTGCAGCCCAGTCAAATTCGATTTAAAATTACAAAATCAAAAATTGTTGGCCTTTGTTTTTTGTTATTGTTTTTTGTCTGAAAATCATTTTATAATTATTTTGACAATTATCTGAATGATTTATTAAGACTTTAAAAAATTTTAAATGTAATTGAAATTGAATTTTTTCTCTTTTTTTTAAATAAATTTTTGACCTTAATAATGGATATGTTGTGTTGTTTTTTCTCTTTTTTTCTTAGCGAACTTAACGATATCTAAATCTAAAGATACATAATTTTGTCTTGAACTTATGAATATTGTTTATACTTTCTAATATTTATTCTTCTCTAAGCATTTAAAATTCTGAATTGATATTTGCTGAACAGACAAGCCATGTTTATGCTAATTTTTTAAAATGAATTTTTTTATATTTTTAGCATATATTTTGCTTTAAAAACTACTAATTTATTATATATTTGGAAGTGTTAATTAATAAACTCTGAAGGTATTGAAGTTAAGTTTCTCTGGCCAATAACACTTAAATCGCTTGGCTTTAGGTACAGAAAATATTTCAGGGCGTTTCTATATGAAAATAAAAGAAGAAAAAAACGTCTTAAACATACATATTAAAATGCAAATATTTAAACATGTTGTTAATCTACTATCAGGTGTTGTTTCTATACTTAGAGGCTAAAAATTACCTTCCAAGCATAAATGAACACATGAGGCAGATCTGGATGCTGTATCTTACATTACACAAGATTTCACTGCAGTAGCAGGATAAATAATAAGAATCCACTTACTTCCTCATTCAATATGCAGTAAAATATCGTGCCAGAAATCCTCTTATTTTCGTTTGAAATCTTTAGAAAAAAAAAAAAACGCCGTACCTATAATCCAGTGTAGATTTTTTACTAAAAAAAAACCGGCGTAGTAATAAGATATCACAGATGATAATGTTAATTAATTAAAAATTTGTAAAATTTTATCAGATGTTCTACTAAAGCATACGATCGTTAATTTTATTCAAAAATAAGCTTAGATTTCCATGTAAATTTATGGAATTAATTTAAATAAATTTGTTCGTAATTAATTTGTAGAAGTGCGTATAAAAATAGGAAACACGAGCAAGGCAAATTCATAGAAGGTAGCCTTATCTCAACAGCTGAGGACATTTGGACTGTCAAAAAAAATTTTTGTTTTTTTTCGTATTTTGATTCGATATTCAATTTCGTATTTATATTAGTCATAAACCCTCATATGTACCGCATGTATCCTTAACGATGCGCACTCTAGAAATTCTTTAGGATTACTATTTTAAAGCCAATTATATTAAAATTTTTGCAAGATGATTAACAATATTTAATCCTTTAACACTAAATACATATATCTTTTAAACTACAACCTAGATTTACTATATTTATAGTTATTTAGATGAAAGTGATGAATTACCAAAAAAAAAAAGAATTCCATGTCTCCAACTAGATTCCTAAACTATGACTGAAATAACTTGTGTGTTATTTTTAAAACAAATTCTCTTTCAGAAGATTGGGATATAGGGATTAAAACAAATTGGGCCAATCTTCTGTTGAAAATATGTTTTTATATAATTCAAGAGAAAATAGTTTAAATAAGTATTCAATTTCAAAATTCAGTCATAAAATAAATATAAATTAGGTACACATTTTAATTGGTACAATAATAAATAAGAAATAACGTTTGCAGCTGATATTTTTTTTTTTAATTTACAGGCGCTGCTCTATTGTGTAATTTAGCATGACATAAAAAATCATAAGAATTTTCAATATATAAAATTTATTTAGTTTTTTTTTAATTGCTTTAACTAATTTCCTATGGAGGTTTGAGGGTTAATTTTTTTGACAAGCTGAGCACTCCTTAACAAAAACAAAATACCTGTTGTTTTTGCATTGTTGTACTTGTTGTAGAGTTACGGCTACCTCCTATGAATATGCCTTGAACACGAGATTTGTCGTAATGAAACTAAGTTTCATAAGAATTTAATGTCAATTTTTTTTATATTTACGGCCAATATGTCATCGCAGAAGTCGCCGTAGTCTAGTAGGTTAGGTTAGGTTAAGTTAGAGGACGTGTACTTGTCAAATAAGACAAGTACAGTACCCGGAGGTCGAATTGACCCATTGTACAAGATCCTAGTTTCTCACACCACTTATGTTGTGTCTGTTAATTTTAATCATGTGGGACCTACAGTTTACAGTCGACTCCGAACAACAGATTTTTGAGAAACTTTTCTGCTGAGAGGAAGTCGCCGAAGAAATACGTTTTATATTTTGTCTTGATGTCTGGCCTGGGGCTCGAATGTAGTCTAGTAGGTAGTGTGTTGGCTTATTAGACGTAAGACGGTTCAAACCCCAGGTCAGACATCAAATCGAAAATATGAAAATGACAAAAAAAATATGAAATGACAAAAACTCTGAGAGCAAATAAAAATGCCATGAAAAGTTTCTCAAAAATTTGTCGTTCGTAGTCGACTTAAACCTAGATAAGTCCCGCCGCTCATGTATAAAATTAACACACACAACTTAAGTGGTGTGAGAAACTAGGTCGTAGTCCTGACTAAAGGGTTGTAATGGCCAAATTATGTATGTATGTATATGTCATCGTAAACTGAAGAAGAACAATTTATTTTTTATTTTTTTGCTGCTACAAAACTATACAATAGTTTAAGGGAAAAGGCACAAATTTCAAGGCGATTTTAATTGAAAATAAAGACCAAAAACTATAAACGCCATGCAGCAAACACATCAATTTTGCAGCAAGAATTTGCTTGTTATCGCGTTGCCTTCCATCCTAACTGGACGCATGCATTCTTTTTTTGAGCGATTGCTATGCTTGCTGCGTTGCGTTCATTGTGTTTGTAGCATAAGAATACACTTTTCCATTTAAGATAAAACCATAAATGATCGCCACGATTCTAATGACAGACTATTTGTCAATAACTTTTTCACAGCTTAGTGACTATAGATCACTGATGATGCTTTAGATCTCAGATTTCCTTCCCAGAATATGTTCTAATTTACGTGCATTAACCATAAGAAGAAAATCCCAAAGAAAAAATCATGTGATCTAGCGTTGAGGTGAGTATTTCTGGATGTAATTTGCTGTGGAAATAGTGGCTGCAATGAATCAATTCTCAGTTGATGGCAATACATGTTCTGAAACCAAATCTTGTCTAAGTTCATGCCATCCAATTGAAGCCACAAGCACACAGTTATCATGTTACGGTAATGAATGCCTTCCACAGTCATTAAAATTCGGTCTCATATTCCCAAAAGGACTGGCTAAAATCAGCACCAAACTATTGCTCGTTATGGGTGAATTTACTTCTCATATATGACATGAGAATGTTCGCCTCAAATTCGACTATTTTGTACATTCATTTCGGATTTCAGAAATTTGCTTCATCAGAGAAAAACTACCGAAAAGTTTGCATTGATTTCACTTTTGTCTATGAGCCACTAAACGAATTGCTTGCGTTTTCCTTGGTTCTCTGGTTTAAAGTTGTGGGTCTTTTGTAATAATTCGCTCCGTAGTGCTTCCTAAAATGTGAAGTTAAAATTGGTATTTTTGGCACTCTCATAAAGTGTAGGTCCTACCACTGGTGGATAAAATTAATACACACATCATAAGTGGTGTGGGAAGCTTGGTCATAATCCTCACTAAAGCGTTGCAGTGACCAATTGAGTAAGTAAGATGTTTACATAATTTGAAAGATATGCTTATCTTCAATGTTCATTAAAAGTTCCAGTAATTGTTTTACAGTTCGAAATAATATTGACATGATCAGTTGATCACTAGTTATACGGTGTTCAGATATGCACCTTTATTGCGTAAATCGCAATAAACGCCTTTATTGAAGTCAATATTTCATATAAAGTTTCAATTAATTATTGCGCAATAAATACGTATTTTGTTATAACATCAAGTAAAACTTAAAATGCAACACTGTCGTAAGTGTGTTTAATGAGCATATTACAAATTAACCGAACACTTTCTGTTGATATTGGACAACATAAATGTCAACAACGACAAACATAAAAATAAAAACGATGTTGGTTGAAACAACCAGCTGTTTTGTTTACCAGCTGTCAAATGACTATTGAATAGGCAGCTGAACTGCGTATATTATTTTATTATGCCTGAACACTTAGAATATTGTACTCAATTAACCGAATATTGACTCAATAAAAGTGCATATCTGAACATAGTATTAGTCGATAATTCTTTGGCGCCTTATTTATTCAGTTTTATAAATTGTATTCTCTAAAATAATTTAATATAAAAACTATGTATTAATGATTGTTCTACAATCGGAATTTTTATTGCCACAGATAATAACTTATTTATGACCGTAGCTTATCTGATACTTTGATTTTTATTTTTATTCTGTAAACGTATGGTAAACAAATCTAATATCTTTGAATGCAATTGATTACTTTACTACCCCTGTTTTAATTTATGTTTTATCTGTGATCTACTTTTTAAACATACATGCTCTATAACAAGGTGTTAGCAAGTTAGTCATTGAGACTATTTTTTTTTATTTTTTTTAATACGATGTTTAAGACATCATAATTTTAGTATTTAATTTATAAGTTGATGGCTGTAAAGGCATTTAATTTATTCTTGTATGGACTTGACAAGTTTAATCTTAATTAAATCTTGCCTAAGCTTTATTAGAATATGTATAAAACATTTATTATTATTATTTTTTACCTCAATATTTACGGTCGTATTCTGTTTTGTCTAAGCTACATAAAACGTAAATCATTTTGTTTCCATTTCAGTTACGCTTGCATACTGGCTGCTTTAGTTTCCTATTAATTTCGAGTTTATTATAACAGCACTTTGAGCAACGTTACTGGTCAATTATTTGAAATGGGATTATTTTCGAAATATTTCCAAAATAATCTTTTAATAATTATTTTAAAAGTTTAAATTTAAAAATGCAATAAAACAAAAACGCTTTCATATTGTGAAAAATTTATTTATTTTTTTGTCGTGAAGTACCATTGTTCCGGTTTCATTCATATGGCTGCCACGGCTGGCCTCACACTATCTCATTCGATCGGACCAATTTTCGTGTATGGGATCGTATCTCGTCTCTGGTTTATCGGCATAAAAATTTTCTTTAACGGAATAATAGTCCAACGGTGTCAAATCGCAGCTTCTTGATATCACCATTTCGTCTAATTAAAAGGCCATCAAATGTTTGACGCAATAAATCGATTGTGGCATGAGATGCGTGGCAATTTGCACCATCCTGTTGAAACCAAACATCGTTCACATTAATACCATGAAGAGCGGGTACAAAAAATTCGGTTATCATGGTGCGATAGGAGTCTCCAGTGACCGTAATGGTTGCGCCGTCCACATTTTCAAAGAAATATGGCCTCCGCTCCGCAAACTGCACCAAACAGTCTCTCATAATGGGTGCATTGCCTTTTGCAAGATCACGTGTGGGTGGGTTTGGTGAGCCCCAAATATGGCAATTTTAATTATTAACATACCCACCAAGATGAAAATGAGCTTTTTTTCGAAATGATGGTTCTTTTTTCGCAAAATTGACATCATGGTGCATTTTTTCGTTGGCCCATTAAATCCGAACACTGCTCAAGCGTAAATCAATTCAATATGTTCAGTGGAGATTAAATACCGAATTTTGTGACAGAATAGAATGATATAAGTATTGCCTGATTCGAAATAACCGAAGGTTCAAACTTAAACCGACAGATGGCCCATTCGATATATTCCACATTCTGTATAGAATATACCTTGGAATGAAATTTAAACTCAATTTTTTTTTTTGTTACTATTTTTTAAACATAAACTGACAATCAATTCATTAAGAAACTCAATAGATTGTTTTGTCAATTTATTTTTTGTCAAAGAAAACTGTGCAAATAGGTATCGGTTGCGTTTGTTTATTTCTATTTTACAATCGCCAACGCTTAATGAAAAAAAATATTATATTGTAAAATAATTTCAGTTTATAAGATCAATTTTACAGCGCTATTCTATCATATTTTAAAAAATTGTTAATTTTTGTCTTAAGAAAAAAAAAAGAAATCCAAGAACGCTGTAAGCAAGACCCCGTCCCATTAGACTGCATTAAAAAGTGAACCTATCGATCAAATAAGCACTTACTGTCTTACGGAAACTTACAAATGTTTGTGTGTGTTTTTTTCTAATGAAACCAGTTCAGAACTAAAGTTTTTCTTTAAAATCTATTTTTTTTTTGTTCTTTATCATACGATTTACATAATTTGCTAAATTATATGAAATTTTTATTTTATTTTTTATGCTTTTCACAAATTATACATTATTTTATGCAATATTTTGTTGCTGCTATTATAGCCAACAGCTTAAGTTGCAAATGTTAATAAAAATTTACCAAAAAAAAACCCGAATTACTTTTGCAAATCGTTATCAAATCATAAGAGTAAAAATTAATGTACATTTGTTACATATTTTCGAAAATTTATCTAAAAACCATAAATAAAATAATATCTTAATATGTGTATATGTATTCGTACTTATACTCATACTACTGAATTCTCGTGTTATGTATCCACCTTTTATGACTTTATAAATGCAGTGTAAAGTCATTCGAGTGGGCCAATTGAATAAAAATGCCGAATATTTTTAAGTCAGTCTTAATAAATAAGCAGTGTGGCTAAGTTTTCTATACACACATATATACATACATACATAATTGGTCATTACAACCGTTAAGTCTGGATTACGACCCAGCTTCTCACACCACTTATGTTGTGAACATAGCTGCCAGATGAATGAGGCACCAAATCGTCAAATATTTGAGAAAAAATCGTCAAAATCGTCAAAGACGTTTATTGAAATCGTCAAAAAATCGTCAGAAAAAATAAATAAATAAATTAAAAGTTTTTAAAAACCAAAATTATTTCTACTGTAAAAGCTAGCGCCCCTCATCTTCATTTATTAATTTTTTTTCCAAAAATAGAGAAATTTTATATAATTTTCAGGAAAAAAATGTTTAAGGATTAAACAATCTATCCCAGTGTTGTTTATTGACACATAAGCGCAGCAATAATATTACATCATCTTAATCTTATCTATGGGTGGTGTAAATATTAAGGAGTCAGAAACTCATTCTGAGCATGAAAATTCAGTGTAATGTTGGCTAGAACCAACATATTTATCAGTTTCTTCAGTTCCTTCTTAAGATCTTATCATCTGATCTTACTATTTACACCATTTATAACCGACCAAGAATGGAATACAACTCTCATGTAAGGGTTGGTGCCTCAACGTCTATTTTGAGGTTTCTCGACCGTGTACAGGAGAGGCCGTAGTAGCTCGTTAAAGACGGTAGTGTATCCAACTTCATTAAATCATTGGAGCATCGTTGAATTTGGTTTGCGTTTCACTGTTCTATCGCTATTACAAAAGGACTTTGCGCGAACAAAATTAGGGGACTTGTTCTCAAAAATCATATATTTCTACGTAACGCTCGCCTTTCGAGCACATCCGTATGTGGTCGATTGTCCAGTGGATCGCACACTGATTTACAGTAAAAATACATTTTTCGGACTATTCGCATGTGGCACTCAATTCCTGCAGAGGTCTTTCCTGTTACTTATGGTATAAAAATATATAAGCCTAGTTTCCATAAACACTGTTCCCTCTTTCCTTCTTCCCATAACGACATATTTTCCTACTTCCAAACACAATACCATCCATCCCCTGAGTGTTGGTCGTACAGAAAAAATAACTGCGCTTGACTTCGTTCTTCCGATGGTAATATTAGAAGCTATACTTTTAAATTGTTAGGTTATTTAGGAGTTGCAATTTTTTGACTTTTAAGGGGTTAAAAAGTATAAAATACAGAAAAATTATCACAGGTATTCGAAAGTAACTTAGAAATATAAAACTTTATTCCTTGTTTCTACTAACATAAATTTCCAATACTAACAATTGCAAAGTAAATAAAAAGGTTAACCCTTCATTGCATCGTGATGGAAATTTCCATCATAACGTTTTTTCAAGAAAAAAAAAAGAATGGAAACAGTGTGGTAAAAATTGCTTGATGTCGGCAACATCTCACATAAGTAGTTCACACACTGAATTGTATTGTTAAGTAAAAAAGGCGAATTCCCCACAAATACGTTGGTTTTGTTTTATTCCACTGCTATTTGGTAAATTGTGCAAAAACTTAAGTACTTTTGGTATTTTTTAAAGAAGGTCGGACGAAATTTTTTAAAATAAAAATCGAAAATGAGTGGAAAAAAGGTTAGTTCTAAATGTTTTAGTAACATTTTTTAAAAATTTTTTTAAATACCTATTATTATTTCAAAAAACTATATGATGGAAATTTACATCATTATGCACTAGCTGCATTTATAATGTATTGCAAAAACTTATTTGTTATAAACTGCAAAATACTGTTTTTTAGAAATATTTAAATCAAGAAGATATTGAAACGTTTTTGGCTTAGGTTGAAGACGGTTTGCTATCAGAAGATGGTCTTGATGTTGAAAATTCTGATGAAGAGGACCAAGATGCTGTTGAAATTGCAAAAGTGTTGCAAGAGGAAAACATCCAGGATAATGTAGAGGACGAAGTCGAAGAAGACGATGCTATAAATGATCAGGAATCCTCTCGAACAGCTGAAGCATTGCCTTTATCTCAAGCTACTCGATTGGATAAAACCAAAAAAGAGAAAATTAGCATAACCTGTCCATTTGTTGTCCAAGAATACAATTAACACATGGGAGGCGTAGATCTTATGGACAGCTTTCTGGGAAGAAACCACATTACATTAAGGTCAAAAAAGTGGTACTTGCGAATTTTTTTTCATTTATTTGATCTTGCAGTTATAAATTCTTGGATAATTTATAAAAAAAATGCTGAGGAAAGAAATTTGCCTCAAAAGGATATACTAACTTTGAGTCTATTTAGAAATGAGTTGGCCTGTGATTTACGCAATAAAGGGACGAACTGTGTTCAAAGAGAAAAAGAGGTTCTACAACTCCTGCACCCCCAAAAGATATTAGAAAATATGGTTTTGAACATTGGCCAAAAGTACGAGGATCACTCAGATGTAAATATCCAAATTGCAAAGGCTATTCGACAATATTTTGTAGCAAATGTGAAGTAAATTTATGCCTCAATAAGAACAATAATTGTTTTTCCAATTATCATGTGGAATAAAAATAATATAAAAAGCTATATTTTATTTTGTGTCTTCTCTGTACTGAGCTAAACATGTAGATTTGCATGTTGATGGAAATTTCCATCATATGAGTTTTTACAAATTTTCTGCTAATTACTTGAACTAAATATTTTTTTAATACTTTTTCCTTAATATAGAGCCTGAATTATAGCAGTGTAATTTATTTCACGAAAAAATAAAAAATCATGCAATGAAGGGTTAAAGACGCTTTGAATGTACTAAAGTAAAGAATATGATGTAAATTTTTATTTTTTTAAAGTCGTCAAAATAAGGGCATAAATCGTCACATCGTCAAAACGATATTTTTGGAGCTCAAAATCGTCAAAATGACGATAAATCGTCAGATCTGGCAGCTATGGTTGTGAATGCTAATTTTATGCATGAGTGGCGGAACCCACTCCGAACGATTGATTTTTTTAAATCAATTGTTAACGCCTATTTCTGGCAGAAGCTCTGAGAGGAAGCCACCAAAGAATTATTTATTTATTAGAATTATATTTAATTATATACGAGCTGAGTAAGTTCGACCATATGCTCAGTGCAGTATAACAAACCAGAGAAATATTTTTTCATATTTTGTTTTGCTGGAGCTGTTTGACCTGGGCTTTGAAGACTATTACTAGACCACGACGACTTGGTGATAATCCTAAGTATTATTATTCGCGGAACATTTGGTCGAATCCATGTTCTCAGTTTTATTACATGACCAATTATGTTTATAAGTCGTTATTTTTAACACATCTGACTGCTAAAGTTTCATTTCGATCTCCTTTTATACTTAAACTATTTTCAGTCTGGCAACTTCGAGAACTGACTAGCGATTTGTCTATTTGTACTCTTTCTATTCCATTTTATTTTTAATCCAGAATAAGCAATCAGTGTTTATTCAACCTTGGTAACCTCTGCAGTAATTTTCATCAGCGGAAATACTGTAAATCAGGGGTTACCAAAAATTTTTGTTTGTGTATTAGTGAGCAAGAGTGAGAAAATAACTTGTGAGAATTTATTTATTTACAGCCATAGAAATGTGTTAGCAATATACGCTATTTTGATTTTCATTTCATCAGAGACCATTGATGTCAGTACTTTCGTCTAAACAAAGTGAAAAATTTTCACAACATATAAATATTTATCTAATTTGAGATTCGATTGATGGTCCTAACTGAAGAAAGCGATGGGCTACAGTTTTGTATTGTAATTAAGCCTTTGCCAAATTTTGTTTAATAAAAACTCCATAACTAAATGGTCTGCTCTTTCGAAAAATTTCCAAACTTATTAAACTTGAAATTTCCATTTTTAATATAGGAACTAATTTTGGTTTGGAGATTTTCTCTCTTTCCAATCAATCTTTTAATTTTTCTAAAAAAAATTGTTTTTTTGTCTATTAAAAATCTCGTCCCGTTCCTTATCATTTAAATTATTAATGAGAATATGATAACATACAAAATGTCTTTTAAGAACATATTCCCTACATTATTTAAATGTTTTATAACATATAAGGCATTGAATATTATCAAAAGCATCTTTTAACATAAAATATTTTTTGAGTGTCATTCTGAAATAAAATGATAAAGCATCCGCCACATATGTGTTCTCGTCGCAGTCTGATCGACAGCTACATAAATCTCTCTGCACAATTGTGCTATGAAATGGTAATCCCTGCTGTTAATACTGATTCTATTAACAGCATGGTATTTTATTTTATTGTGAGATATCCGTGAGATAATTTCGAATCGTGTAGACTCCGTAACTGTTTGATCGTTTTTCTCGTTTGGTTATAGTTATTAACAAAATTAACCAGCTAAACTGAAATCTTTTCCGAACAGAATCAGAATGAATGCGTCTCTGGAGTGGTAGGGAGAATTTAATACGTAAGAAATACGGTCGTATATGTAATATGTGAGGCAAATAACTAATGACGAGGCGCTTTGTAAAAAATTCACGAGTCTTCATGGCAGTGGAGAAGTCTTTTAAATAAAGCGTATTGTGAAGACAATGAACAGTACATATTTGAAGAGTTATTTTACGATCATTTCATTTATTTAAGCCGTAAGGCAAATTTAAGGCTTTGTTAAATCTTTTCAAATTTTATTTAAACTTTCCAATTCACACTTTTATAATTTCAAACACCCAATATGATTCACAATATAAACAATTAAAGCGTGACAGATGCCAATAATTAATTACATTTTGATATGTTCATTAAAAGATAATTTTCATTGTAAATTTACTGTTCAAATACCCGTTATTATTCCTACATGCAGGCAGATTTCACTTTCCACTTCAAGGCATTTATCCCACATTCAAATCCAGGTAATGATTTCTCTTCAACTTTCACTTATTCTGGCAAAGAATTAAATCTTTTTCAATTTTAAGTGAATAAACGTTGCTTTTTTGGCACTCTCTGCCAGAAAAAAAATACAAAAGAAAAAAGCATTTTGCAGAAACGTAATTATTGTATAAACGTTTAAATTGGAAAACAATCTGAAAGGTTTTTGTGTTTAGAAAAAAAAAACCTTAAGTAAACGAATCTTGTATGTTTAATGATGATAATAGCAATGGCAACAACAACAACCAAAGACTGTTATTGTATACAACATCTTAAGCAAAAATAATAGTGACCGCCAACAGCTAAGAAGGCAGCAGTAAATGGGAAAAAAACAAAAAAAATCGCAAAACAACTAACATTCACAGCATCAACGACATTTACATGGGTTGGAAATAACAAAAACGCCCAAGGAACACTTGTGCCATTTAAAAGTTAAAATTTGAAAAAAAAAACAAAAAAAATCTCAGCCCAATTTAACCATCATCAGCCAAACAATGTCTTGTTTTTTTGTTTTTTTCTTTAAAACCTTTTTCTTTTATTTTTTTATTTTCCAAAATTAAAACCTGAATTTTGTTTTTTTGTTTTTTTTTTAATTTTATATGGAGATTTCTTTAATGTTGCTTTTCTCATCATTATCATTGATTTTAAGAATGTTTAGGTTTGTCTTTGAATTGCTCCTAGCCAAACGAAAGCAAAATTATGAGCACCAATCTGGTCTGGTCTGGTGTGGTGTGGCTATCTTCTTCTTGTGGATTTTTATGAATATTTAAATGACTTGACATTTAGATGGGAATATTAAATTGATATTTTATTTCAAAATTATATTTAAAAGCTGTAGGGACCAGCTAATGAGCCCATTAGAATATTTTTGTTGTATTTAAGCTCGTTTTTTAGAATTTAATATTGTGAATATTTTTTTTTGTCCTCTATTTTTAGGTTTTCAGTGTAAAGTGTATAAAATTTTTAATTTTTTCTTTCTTTTTTTCTGTTTCTTTTTAGGTAAGTTTCTCTTGCGATATTGAAAAAAGAAGAATAATTTTAAAAAAATAAATAAGGCGCAGTAAGTAAAAATGTTCCAAAAAAAATTATACCTCAAGAAAAGAACTACAAACTGCTTTTTACTCGTTATTCGTTATCGTTCTTATTCAAATGGAAAGGGGTTTCGTATGAGAAATTAATTTTTTTAATAAAAACTTTCGGGTGCTCCTTGGCAATGTTCAACGTTGTTGATATTGGAGTGATTTCAACACTTGCATCGCTTGAATCGTATTGGTTTTAAAAGACAAATTTTTTATGTAAAATTCATTTTTGTATTAGCTATTGGCTATTGGCCCAACTGCAGACAACTCTGCTTAATTACAAGAATTTTATTTAAATGACTTTAGTTGAATGACTGCAACTTTTATATGGCTTGTCTAGAGCTATTTCACTCAAATATTTCGATATTTTTCTTTTCTATACCAACCAAAATATAATCGAAACGCTGTATGGATACTCACTTGGCGCGGAGTTATCCAACAAGAAGCCTAATACTATGTTCAGATATACACTTTTATTGAGTCAATATTCGATTTATTGAGTACAATATTTTAAGTGTTCAGACATAATAATATACGCAGTTCAGCTGCTTATTCAATATTCATTTGACAACTGGTAAACAAAACAGCTGATTGTTTCAACAACATTTTTTTTTGTGTTGGCGTTGCCATTTGAGTTGTCAAATATCAACAGAAAATGTTCAAATAATTGTAATATGCCCACTAAGCACACTTATGACAGTGCTGTATTTTAAGTTTTACTCAATATTATAACAATTTATTGCGCAATAATTTACTGAAACTTTATATGAAATATTGAGCTCAATAATGGCGTTTATTGCGATTTACGCAATAAAGGTGCATATCTGAACACCGTGTAACTCAATCACAACCAAATTGACATTCTTGGTCAAATGGATTCATGTATATCATGTATTCATTGTATAGTTAGCATAATAGTTGGAAACTAAAATATGCCTCCGATTACCAGACTATAATGAGGCTTTTTTCTAGCAGAGAAACATGTGATCAGAGAATGTAAAATCTGTACCAGTGAGAATATCGTGAACTTAACATGTCGAGAAATGTTAAAAGTTCAGAAAATAACATCTAAGCATACAGGCTCAAAACTGCCCTGGAATGTAACAACATTTACAATTAATGCAAGATGTAGTACGATATATTACAATATATAAGTACCTAGTCATTAAGGCAGTAATCGAAAATGAGGAAACATATATTCTGGCAATATTACATACTATAAGCTTTCAATGCATTGCAGACCAAGCTAAAAATACAGGCTGAAAATGTAGGCAGAAATGTTGTATCGAATATTGTGGAACACTGACAAACAATATGAAGGATCACAAAGATACTAAGGGGTAATCCCAATGAAAAGAAAACCATGAGATCGTTAGAACTGCATAAGTGGGTCGTAACTACACCTAAACCGTATTGGTGTTATATAATATGATACTTGCGGGACATGTGGTGAAGAAAGAAAGAAAGAAATAAAGCTTTTGTAAGCTCGAAGTCCCAATGTCTTAGAGATGATATTACTCGTCTCAGTGTAGTGGACTAGAAGAAGCTAATGAAGTTTGTAAAAGTCATGCACGTTTTGTACAAACTACGTCTGCTGCCGCTTAATGATCCGTAAAATCTGCATAAGGAGCAACGACTTTATTGATCTTTATCTTTATAAAGAAAATTAACTGATTTTCGGTATAGTCTAGTAGATAGTGTGTTGGCTTATTAGACGTGAGGACAAGAATATTTCATTTGAAACTTCCTTTCAGCAGATTGCTGGAAAAAACTCTGAGAGAAACTGAAATTGTCATGAAAAGATTCTTAAAAATATGTCGTCCGGAGACGATTTTAAACAGTAGGTCCCGCCACTAATGTATAAAATTAACACACACAACATAAGTGGCGTGAGATGTTAGTTCGTAATGTTCAATTATGCAGTGGACAGAAAAGTCTTAGTACTCCAATATATTTTGACAATTTCATAAATTTAAAAAAACAGTTTGTATAAAAATTTAAAGTTTTTATATTTATTTTATTAATTAATTTCTGTTTTATTATAAAACAAACAATCTTTTAATGTTTTTTATAAAATAAGAGAAAAATTAGGAAAAGTTTCAGATGATTCCATGGGTACTCCTAAGGAGAATCCTGAGTAAATTTAAAATTCAAATCCCTAATATATGAAAATGTTATTGCTTGTATTTAGTAGGATATCCCTTAAGGTCAAGCAGTCCATTTAACCCATTTGGAATTGAACGTACAAGTTTTGTTTAGTGTTTTCTGGTGGCACCATGAGCAAGTTTTTCGGTTGACTTTTATTTGAGGTTTAACGATTACGTAACCGTTCTTTCAAACGATCTCCTAAATACTCCCTTGAAATCATATAAGGACTTTGTACAATGATATTAAGCCTGTGGGGACTTTTTTCTTGTCAAAATATATTGCCGTACTAAGACATTTGCTGTCCACTGTATATGTTATGTAGGCGGAAAATTTGGTTTTATTTTACAATGATTCTAAGCCCGGCTTTTTGAGGAGTTATAGACAGGGTGTGCAGATATGTAGGTATCTTTAAAAAGAAATGACAAATTTCTATTCAGTTAATGTCGTCTTTCTCTCAGATTCAATTTTAATTATAGAATATACAGCTGTCACACAGTATTTATTCTCATACTCTTCATTTTCATTTTTTAGTTTCCAATTATTCTACTGAAGAAAATCTTAAAGCGATGGGGGCCATATTCAATGATTACCTGGGCATTACGCCCTGAAATGAAATAAAAATGTAATCCAATGTGAAATCTTGTTCATTTAGATCATGAATATCTTACTTTCGCAAAGTATTCTTTATTGATGTCATACCCTTTCTGTAGGAGGAGGAGTCTGCCTAAATGGATTACCTTTATAATTCAAAACGATGAATATAAACACTTGACTGGCTACATTTAATTATTGCAACTCTATTTAAGCAATATTTTAGATCACATTTATGTCTTTATATGTTACGAATTCGGAAAACGTGCCATGATAATTTAATAGCAGCGTTAAATAGTTTGTGTTAAAAAATTATTTTATACCCCTCTAATCCAAAAAGCATAACGATTTTCGCTTAAAATACCAGTAAGTCAGTTAATAGATCTCAAATTCTAAATGATGAAACCAACTGCCATTTCACTCAAGTTTTTCTGCTATAATACCTTAGAGAATCCTAATTTATAAGCCTTTAAAAGAAAAAAAATAAATAAATTTTTCTTTATAAATTTACGCTTAACCCAGTCCCCAAAACCAAAAGAGTTATTCCCTGCTTAACAGTTTCACGAAGTGTTTTCAGACACGCAGGTTTTTTATGGTTTATTTGCTTTTCACAGAATTTAGTAAGAAAAATTAGTTTTTTTTCATTAAAAGAAGAGGAAAAACCTGACCTGCCTCTTTTTTTGTCCCACTTCTTACCGTAAAGCAGGAAAACTTTTTTTAAATCTTTAAACAAAATAAATAATTTTTTTTTTATATAAAAATCTGGTAAAAATCTCTTTTTTTCTGTGGTCACACTGAAAATGTTGAATGGCTGCAGAAAAAATTCCCATTTTTTCTTTTTCTTTTTGGAAATAACAGGCATGAAATTACTTCCACACTATTAAACATAATCAGTATGAAAACATCAATGGGAAAAGTTTTAGTTTTTGCTGTGGAAAAACGAAAAAAAAAATAAGAATCACTGCTGCCCGTAAAACACAGTAAATTGTATTTGTAGAGATAAAGACTGTGCAACGGTATACCAGTTGCCAAAAAACAAAAACGAAATAAAATGCAACAGAGTGCTATGGTAGAAAACACTGTTTAAGTCAAAAAGGAAACTATTCGTAGATGTTTTTTTCTTTATTTCTCTTGATTTGTTGCATTATTGCACAGTTAGTTTATGTCTGTCTACGGGATTTAATGTGGCACTTTTAAACCTAAAAAGAACAAAAAAAATTTTGTTTTTACTGCTTTACAGAGTCATAAATTAAAGAATGTCTTTAAAAGAAGAGAACCATTAAATTTTCTTGTTAAATCGAGAATGCTATAAAATGTTAATGAAATTAAAATTAGAAAATAGCAAAATATTGATTCAACGGAGAAATAATATTTATTTTTATTGCTTCTGCTTGATTCATGAAATCAGAAAAAAAACATGATTAATTGACATCAAATATTTTTGGTTCAGTTCTAAATATATATAAATATGATCCGTTAAAACATCTCATGAAAATGTCCAAAACAATTGCAAAAAACTATAGAAATAATTATCACAAGTAGCCGTAGTCTGATAAGTAGTGTGAGGCCAAGGGTTCAAACCCCAGCCCAAACATCTCCAACAACACCAAATATGAAAAAGTATTTTTTCGGTGACTGCCTCAGTCAGATTTCTCCGAGATTAAATAAAAATTGCCATAAAAAAGTTGCTAAAAAATCTGTCGTTCGGAGTCGAATTTAAAACTTAAGGTTCCGCCACATATGCACAAAATTAACAGACACAACAAAAGTGGTGTGAGAAGCTTGGTCCTAATCATGACTGAAAGGTTGTAATGACCAATTATGTATATATGTATGTGTACATGACATAGCCAAGGACGAGAGCAAACGACATAGTGAACGTACTTACCAAAATTTCAAAGCCTTACGCATGTTTTTCGTAAGATGCTTAGCAAGACGATACAATACATTTTCTTGCTCACAATTCCATTCCATACGACTCAATTGTTGTTTGTATAGATCTGCTTTAAAATTTGTCGTATGAGGCGAAATCTAACTTATTACCTTAAACCGACTCGACGTAATTTGATCCCTAAGATTTGTTGTAAGTAAAGTGAAGTACTTTTCTACCCGGCTTGCATCGACTTGTTACTGTTTGATCATTAGTACTATTGAATTCATCAAACATTATCAAACGCTTTACAAGTGGATCAATTGTCTTTGTCTACTCATCAGATATTTGGAGATGTATTTTTTGACTTAACCAGGTTCTTTGCATAAGTACTTATATATGGTTTATAAATACCACACCACCACCAACTGTGATACGTTGATCTAGAAATTGAATTCGCAACAAATGGTTTTGGTTCGACCCTTTCTTCGATGATATCCCTCAATACAATAAAATTCAAAATTAATTTAGATTCTCTTGATTTATTTCATTTCTTTTATTGTCTTTCTGGAACCTGTCATCTGTCACAGAGGTTTTGCCTCATTCTCTTATTATTTCTTTGATTTGTTTCACTTTTCTTTAGCCAAGCCAATGATTTATTGGTCTACTGTAGAAGTTCCTAGGATAATAGGTTTTGTAATCTTTAGTTGTTCAGACAAACTGCTTTCTTCTGACCATGTATTGAGTGCAGTAGGGAGAAACTTTGCTGATTGATAACTTCTCCTTCCCAATAGTTGACATTGGCTGACCTTCTTAAAGGTGTTCGTTGTTGATTTTATATTTGTTAGAAAGAAAATTCAGGCCTTTACTATAGTGAGACAAAGCATGTAATACTTGAATTCATTCGTTTAAAATTCAAAGGTAAATCTTCTTAAGCGGCCAGAAATTCTTATCAAAAAAGAAGGACTGATTGGAGATGATAAAATATCTGTTGCCAATTTTCCAGTATCATAAGGTGGCTTGATTTTTAATGCATATGTGGTACAATAGGCTCCTGTACTGCCATAAAACAAAAGCATTTGTTTTCAACATTCGTTCATTCATTTCTTAGTCTCCCCGTCTCCAAAAATAAGTTTCTGTCTGTCTTCCTAGCTCGCCTTTCTATCGATTATGGACATTGCTCATAATAAATACTACCGCACACTTTCATGACCCCATCGTAAAGCTGGCTACTCAAAAATGCTGAGGAGTATGCAATCTAACGCTACGACAATATAAAGCCATTCAGTAATTATGATTTCAATTTATTTTACCTACTCAATCATAAGTTTCTTTAAAGGAATACAATCAAGGTATACAAATTTATGATGTTCTAAAGCCCATAATTTATTAAAATTGGCCTTCGTTCTCCCATTTTTGAGATTTAAAATAATCATCTCGTCCTCCACTTGAGAAAACTTGTTTCTTAAGTCTTTCATTTCATTCATGATCATTACAATCTTTCAGTAAGTATTAAGAGCCAGCCTCTCATACCACTTATGTTGTGTGTGTTAATTTTATACATGAGTGGCGGGACCTACAGTTTATAGTCGATTCCGATTCCGGACAGAAATCTGTTAAGAGGAAGTCGCCTTATAAATATTTTTTTTTATATTTCGTTTTGTTTGGAGATGTCTGACCTGGGGTTTGAACCTTATCCTCTTGTCTAATAAGCTTACACATATTCTTTGTCATTATTTTTCGATTTTTCCAATATTTTATAAGAGGTGGAGTGGTATAGCCATTAATATGATTGACGAAAAACCTTGGCAATACAAGTGAGGCCGGAAAGAATTTTATCATCGAGTTTATAAAGGTGATCTTCTTCAAATAATGCAAACATAATCATAACCTCTGCCCCCTCTGCAATAGTTACTACATAATTGGTCATTACAACACTTCTGTCAGAATTACGACTTAGTTTCTCACACCACTTACGTTGTGTGTGTTAATTTTTATACATGAGTGGCGGGACCTATAGCTTAAAGTCGACTCCAAACGACAGATTTTTTGAGAAACTTTTCATGGCAATTTTATTTACTCAGAGTTTTTGCCAGAAATCTCCTGAGAGGAAGTCGCCGAAGAAATACTTTTTCATATTTTCGTTTTGATGTCTGGCCTGGGGTTTGAACCCTGACTTTACGTCCAATAAGCCAACATACACAACCTACTAGACTACGGCGACTTCGCAATAGTAACTAATCCATCCAATAAACATGTGCACAGGGGGTCATTGTTCCTAGGCAACAACAGAAGGACGGACCTGCTATCACTATAAACCTGCTACACTAAACCGACCAGTTATCTGTTCAGCTGAAAAAAAATTTCTTAAATGAAATTGAAATAACGCAGGAAGAAGATGCATTCTCCCAAAAAGGAATTAAAAAGTGATTAAAAGAAGAATTTTTTTTTTAATTTCTTGATTTCGGAATCCTGTAACAAATTCAATTTAAACAAGAATGATTTGCCATTTCGCCATTAAAAGACTTTAACTTAACTTTATTGCTACCTTTTTGGCGATGAAAACTTACATAAAGAAACTTACATTCCAGTGCCATTTATGGGTTAATATTGACAAAAATGCTGACAGGCTGCTGCTATTGCCCAGGCATGCCTGGATGTCTCTAAAAGGAAGGTGTGAAATTTTTTTTGTGCTAAATTTATGAAGATTCATATTATTTTAAACACCTTTTTTAGTTGCACTTAACAATACTCTTTTTCTTTCATATTGTTGTTGTTGTTGTTGCTATTGTTGCTATTTATACATTTAACCTTAACTACAGTAAATTTAAGAGAAACTTGCGATAAGAATTGAGAAAAAAAAGCCATATTTAACATCAGTAAAAATGATTGAGGAAAAGAAAAAGCGAAAACAAACAAAAACAAAAACAAAATGCTGATGCCAATATATTTTAGCCATTCAAGATAATCAAGTGTTGCGTTGGCTATTACTATTACTCTTGCTGTTGCTGTTGCTGTTGCTTTTCCTAGCAATTCTGATGATAATGATGTTAATAAACGATGGTGTTGGTAATAAGGCTGCGTATAAGAACACATATTATCAGGCTCTTAGAGAACATTTTTTTAATATATTCAACGCACACATGCATACATACAAAATATCAATAAGTTTAGATACGGCTATAAGAAGAAAAGCGTTAAACATTTTGATTTTTATTTAAACAGCCATTTAAAATGAAATAAAAACAAATATTTTGCGTTTAGTTATGACGAAAATAATTAAAAAACCAAACAATGCAGAAATAAAAATGCCAAAGTTCAAAGGTCCCCCAGGCAATAAAGGCAAGGTATTTTGGTTTCTCAAAGGCTCCAGACTAGGTTAGCAGCAATGTTTGTTTATTTGTCTATCTGTTGTTTATCTATTTATCAGTTTTATACAAATATTTTCTCTTTTGTGAACTTCCACTACAGTTTTATTACTTCTCTAGCAAATATCGTCTTTAAATTTTCAAAAATTTTATTTGCCAAAGGCATCATAAAATATACACACAAGAAACTATTTTGGTGTTAAATTCATGCAAAGCATGACATGTTTAGCTTTAATATGCATAAATCTCGTTTCTCGTTTCTCTTTAAATGTTTTAAACTCAAAGCGTTTTTTTTATTATTATTTTTTCATTTCATTTTAGAATCTTCAAAAAAAAAAACTGAACATCAAATTATTTTGAGTAACATTTGCTACCTTCTTTAATAACGTTGCAAGCAAACAGAATAAGCAGGTCATTAGGTGATCTTCAGCTCATCTTTCTATTGCTATTGCAGTACTGTAACGTGAATGCAGTTAAAATATTTATTTTCTATGTCACCACTTCCATTATAGACGAACCTCTTTTGCTTGGCTATGTGTTATTTAAAAACGTTTTCACAATTTTTTTTCGTTAACTTGTTATTTAAGCTGGGCTTTAATAGTGTCATGCTGTTTCAACTACAATTTAAAGACGTAAAAATTTAAATAAAAATTATTTAAATACCCTACATCAGCATTAACGTTGTGACCGTAAAGTATGAATTTGTGCCAACAAAACAATTTTTGATAAAACAAACCTTAATCGATCAAAAAACCAATTTTGAACATTTTTGTGTAGTTACGTTTGTTTGCATTTATGTTGAGGATATGTGCGTACGTATATATCGGGTGGTTCGTCTATCGTTTTAAATTTATAGTACTGGTTATTTACTGGTTTAAACAGCTCACGCACGTTTCGTGTTTTGTTTCAGTGTCAAATATCTTCAGTTTGGTCTATAATTTAACCATGAATCGTCTTACAAACGAACAACGCTTGCAAATCATTGAATTTTATTATCAAAATGCGTGCTCTGTTAAGAAAGTTCATCGGGCGCTTCTTCCATTTTATGGTCAGTTTAATCGAGCCACTGAAGCGGCTATTCGGGCTATTGTGACTAAATTTCGCACCAAATTCACATTGTTGGACATTAAACCACCAACACGCTTACGTAGAGTGCGAACTGAAGAAAATATCGCAGCTGTATAGGCCAGTGTTAATGATGTACCATCAATTATCGATTCGTCACCGTTCGCAGCAGTGAGCGCTACCGTGAGATGATATCCAACTTTTTTTTGCCCAAAATGCAAGAGCTTGACTTACATGACATGTGGTTTAAACAAGACGGTGCCACATGCCACACAGCACGCGTAACAATGGACTTATTGAGAGGCGAGTTCGGTGAACATTTTATTTCACATTCGGGACCGGTCAATTGGCCGCCTAGATCGTGCGATTTAACGCCTTTAGACTATTTTTTGTGGGGCTTTGTTAAAGCTCATGTCTATACAGATAAGTCCGCTTCAATTGACGCATTGGAAGACAACATTGAAGCATTTATTCGTGAGATGCCGGCCGAAATGTTGGAAAGAATATGCCAAAATTGGACTAATTGGACCATTTGAGGCGCAGTCGCGGTCAACATTTGCATTAAATAATATTCAAACATTAAATTATATGGACCGTGCTATCGATTCAAATAAAGATTTCATGCATTTTTCTGAATTTTATGTGTTTTTCTTTGGAAAAATTGTCCTATAGCTCTTAAAAAATCACCCATTATATCATCAGTTATTTCAAAACTGGCAACAATGTATATTATCTCCACTGAACGTAAGGTATCGATTTACGCTTTAGAAACGTTGAGGTTTATTAGAAATTTATTTCCAAAACGAAGGCAATTGGTCGGAAATTGCACGCATATGTCGTATAAAATTTGATCGTGCAACTGGTTTCATTGTCGATGCGCCAATACATGAGCGTGCTTGTACAGTGCGTATACCCGAAAATACTGAAGCTTGTGCTGAGAACTTGCATGAATCCATCAACATCAACTCATCATCGTTCTAAAGAATTAAACATTTAACGCACCATTTTACATCGAATATTGCGAAAAGATCTCGATATGTCGCCTTACAAAGTTCCATTGGTTCAAGAGTTTTAAAGCCGCATGACCATCCGCTTCGTTTTTACTTGCACGATTATCTCGATTTTGTCAAACAAAAATCATCTTTTCGGATGAAGCTCATTTTCATCTTGGTAGGTATGTTAATAAGCAAAATTGCCGTCTTTGGGGCTCAGAAAACCCAAACGTGGTCCTACAGAAGCCAATGCACCCATTACGAGTGACTGTTTGGTGCGGCTTGTGGAGCGTCTTTGGTACATATTTCTTTGAAAATGAAGTCGGTGCAACCATTACGGTCAATGGAAAAACCTATGGCACTTTGATAAATGATTTTTTTGTAATCGCCCTTTTTGGTATTGATGTGAACGATGTTTGGTTTCAACAGGATGGTGCAACTTGCCACACATCTCATGCCACAATCGACTGATAGCCGTTTAATTAGCCGAAATGGTGATGTCAATTGGTTGCCCAGAAGCTGCGATTTGACACCGTTGAACTATTTTCTGTGGAGCGCTTTTAAAGAAAAGTGCTACGCCGACAAACCAGAGACATTTGAGCATTTGAAGACCAACATTCGCAATGCCATTGTCGAGATATGACCAAAAAAATGCTCGAAAATTGGTCTGATCGAATGAGGTAGTAAGAAGCCAGCCGGGAGCAACCATATGAATGAATTAAGATTCAATTTCTAACCGGAACAATTGTACTTCACAACAAAAAAAATTAATTTGGCCTAATTTCAAACCGTTTTTGTTTTTTTTTTGTATTTTTAAATTGAAACTTTTAGTATTTCGAATTAAAACGTTGTATTTTAATTTAAATAGTGTGTGAGTACAAAAATCTATTTTTTTACGATGTTATTGGTATTGTTTTGTTTATTTTTGTATTGGAAATTGAACTCTTTTTTCTTTTAATTACCATTTTTAGACTCCTTTTTTGCTGAAGGCCCTTGTGCTGACCATTTTGGAAAGTTTTTAACAGTAACACTGCCCTACATTAGCATTGATACATATATGTACGTGTATCTTGTTTGTATCCTAAAAACCATTTAAAGCTTCCGCTTGTAATATAACAATCGTCTGTAAATCTTAATAAGTTGAATAGATTTCATCTTCCTGGCTCGCCTGAATTTTTGTCAGCGTAAAAAATGCATCCTAATTGTTTTCAAATGCCAAATCTAAAATATATGTATATATGTAGTCGACGGTGACGTTCCCATATGCTTTTTATTCTACTTCCAGTTTTTAATGCTTAAAACTTGTCATTTTGTTTCATTTGGATACACGATTTTCATTTTTAACAATTCATTTTGCCATACAAGTTCTCTGTCAACTGTTAATTAAAACCACTAAAGTGCTGGATCGCTGGCTGGCTGGTGCATTAATTGTATTTGGAAAATTACCTGTTATCACATGTGGTGCTTTCTTATGGCGGCACCGTTAACTTTAATGAACTTTATGGCAGACTTAAGATGACGTCGTCGTTAAAAGAACAAAACCGTTAAAGTTAATTTGCAGTTTTAATCACAACAAAAGGAAATTGAAAAATACAACAATTTTTAGTGTCGGGTTCTTTTTTTGCGGTATCAATTCAAATGAGAAATGTAATATAATAAAAAATATTGTGACTTTTATTACTTCATACATACATACATACAAAATTGGTCATTACAACCCTTCCGTCGGGATTATGGACCTAGTCTCACATCACTTGTGTTGTGTGGGTTAATTTTATAAATGAGTGGCGGGAGTCAATTCCGAAGGACACATTTTTGAGAAACTTTTCATGGCAATATTGTATTTACTCTCAGAGTTTTTGCCAGAAACCTGATGAGGGGAAGTAGCCGAAAAAATGTTTTTTTCACACATTTCGTTTCGTTGGAGATGTCGGACATGGGGTTTGAATCATGGCCTCACATCTAACAAGCCAATACACTACCTACTAGACTATGGGGACTTCGTCTTTTATTACTACGTATTTTAAATTCATTTCTTACGTTTGACAGACTGTCGATTATTCAAAATTCTAATGGAATCTCTCTATAATATCTTGGTACGGTATGCCAGCCAATCGAACAGTGTCAGTAATGCTATAAATTAGAATTTATTTACAATGCACAGGTTAAAAATCATTATGTATAAGGCATCATTAGTGTCACATTTTATATTAAATAGCTGTTTTATATCTAATAATTTGTAGACCAGATTCATTGGCTGTTAAGACAAGAACTTTGAGTGGAAATCATAGCTTTGAAATCTTGAAAAATAGTAAATAATTCTTGGAAAGACCCTTCTCAGCACTTTTTATAAAAAGATCTGAAGGCAACAAATTGCCATGATAAAGTTCTTCAAATCTATCGTTCAGTATCGGCTGTAGATGCCGCCATTCATGAATTAAAACATTTTACTCGGAGTGCGTTGAGAAGCTTAAACTAATGTAATGATTACTGCAGAGAATGCTACTAGGAAAGATGAGATTTCTTTAACTCTAGTGATGGCCATAGAGGGTATTCCAATGCATTCCATGAAAATCGAGATTCGTTAGTTCGCTACATTGCAATTATGAGCCAAAAAATGTCTCTTTAGGTTGTCATTTTCAATGTATCGTTCAATATCGTTATAATATTAACATAAAGTGCAGCTAAAACAACTCCACTAAGTTTTTCAGATTTTTATGTATGATTGGAATTTTATTAAGTTTTCGACCCAAGCTAACATTTACTTTTTAAAGATTATTTCATGTAAATCTTACACACGTCAAGGCTCTCAATAGTCCACTCATGAGCACTAATGTTTACTTACTTTTTCCAGTATTGCGGCCGCTGCCTCTCACCTATGACGGCTGTAATCTTGTCGTTCAGGTCAAAATTGTGTACTGATGTTGACTTTTAATCCGAACTTTCCACGTATTTTCACAAATAATAACCATGTAGGATCAAATCGCAAAATTTTATCTTGAAATTGAATCTCCATGGGCTCATTGTATCGTTTCTTATTTATATCACATGTCCTCGACCAAGTGAAATTCTTCCATTTTGTGTAAACAAAAAGTCAATGCAATTATTTCAAGGTAATTTGTCCCATCACCTTTAAAGCTGTATGATTTTCACTGTTTTTGAAGAAGCAGAATTATGCTACCTGACCCAAATCGCTCTAAATTGTGTATCTTTTAATAACAGCTTCGGCTGATGTGACTGCTCTTCCCACTAAATGTGGCAAATCTGTTCTTTGTCGCACCCATTTAGGCCGAAATAAATTTCGACGTTGAAGACAATTTTTGTTCGTTGCTTAGTTATTTATAAAAATATCACGTGCTATTAAACCATGACGACAAAAAAATACTAAAGATTTTAAGTAGCACGTTTAAGGTTACAATGAAACGTTTTCGTGCATATAACTTCGATCTGAACTCATGGGTATTGTTGATTTCAGTTGGATATTAATTGAGTCAAATAGTGAAGAAATAGTAGTCATCGTAGTCTAATAGGTAGTATGTTGACTTATTAGACATGAGGCCACAACAGTTCATACATATTTAACACATTCGACATTAGTGGCATGAAAAACTAGATCGTAATCCTGACCGAAGGGTTGTAATAGCCAACGATGTTATCATTCATTGAGTATTAAGTTTTCATATTCCATTGATTTAGTTTTTCTTAGAGCTAGGGCTGTTATAGACAATACGTGTCAAGACCTACTCTGGCATATACACTGAGCGCCATAAGTGAGTCAACACTTTTGTTCTTAAGTATAAAACAGTTTTGTTCATAAGTATAAAAAAAGTTCCTTTATCATGAATTGTTGTTTTTGTTTTCACATTTTATAAGAAATAAATACGTTTTTATTTTTGGAAATTTATTCAATTATTCTCATTTACTTTTCTCGCTATCCTAAGAAAATGAATTATTTCAGTGGAGTTTACTCACTTTTGGCGCTCAGTGTAAATCACTCAATTGCTTTGGTTTGCGTTCAATAATTTTGTAAGCTCTCTAAACGAAATCTTCTTAGTTTTCTATCGGAATTCCGAACAAATATTTTCATTAAATAAGACATTATGCAAGTATTCGCGGCACTTGTTAGAACAAAACTCCTTATTGGGCTTGAAACTATGAACAGACTTTGATGGTAAAAATTTAGTTTTTGGTGCATAGAAAGTTTTTTATATTTTTATAATTATTTATTGTTCCAATTTCACACACACTTGTTTACAAACAAATATGTATTTTCTATAAAAAATGTTTATGTCTTAAGTCTTTCGTATCGTACTGTACATAAATATGATTTTAGCAACACTCATGAAAATAAACTTTAATGCAATACAACTATCAACAATTTGTTATTCTAATTATTATTACAATCATATTAACACGTTTATTTATTTAAACTAAAAGTGGGTTCACTTTTTTTAATATTTTTTTTTATTAAACATTAATTATGATGGCGAGACATAATAAATTACGAAAAAGAATCAAATCAAAGCATATATTTCTTTTGATATACATATGTTTTTATGTCTAGGCATAAAAAAATTTATAATTAACTGACACGATGTCTTAATGCAATTTAATTGCAATATTTGTTGCGTTACTTTTTTTTCTTTTAATTAATTTTAGTAAATCTGGTTAGCGACTACAATCCAACACAGCTAAGGAGCAATAACAAACACTTACTTAATGGCATTTACTTCATACATCAATATGTCTTATACTCACTTTATGGTTTCAACTAATTTGCATATTTTTAGATGCAAAATTCAAAACATATTGAATGAAAAATTAATAAAAAATATTAAAACCCATAACCATTGCAGTCAAAAGAACCCATGGCAGAATATTTGTTTATTTTACTTTTTACACATACAACATGTAATTACATACCTACAAAACAAAAATATCATGATTGTTTTTTTTTTGTCTCTCTTTCTTTTTTTATTCGGCATTAAGTTTTTAGGTGTGTTTTCGAAGCACATAAATTCAAGTATAAAGTCTTGGAAAACAGGTGTTGAATATTTAGGAACAAAAAAAGTCAAAAATAAATATTAAATTTGCAATTATTAATAACAATATTTAATAAAAAAAAAAACAAATCCTTTTCAAATTTATAATTCGTAATTATTTTTGTGTGTGGCTTTGGCTTTATTCGTGTAGAGTATTTATGTGTTGATTATTACAATTAAAATGATTTTTATTTAATGCCGGTTCTGTTTTGTTCTATTTTGTTGAATATTTTTTATTTTATTTTTAAGATTTAATTTTAATTCTATTGATACATATAATATCTCTCTTTACATGCAAATATTTTATTTACAAAAATTCTTCTATTGAAATTAAATATATGTAAGATGGATCAACAATGCTGTTACGTTTTCAAAATAAAAATAAATCCGTGTTTAGTTTTAATTAAAATTCTTCATTATTCGCACAATTCTGTGTGCCACTGTTCACAACTTGATGTAACAACGACAATTGCTTTGTTTGTTATTCTTCTTGTTTACACACTTTGCATAAACAATAACAATTACTAGACAATTGTTCAACAGATCTTTATAACGGAGATCTTCAAACCACGATAACTCTCTTCAGACGCACCGCGACTTCACTATCTCCATCGCCTGCTTTGCCTTGCCTTAATATGGCAAAGAAAACAGTTTGATGAATGTTCTTGAAGGCAAATGTTCATGGCCTCGCCTTCTCGAAATCTCTATAAATGTAAACATCGTTGTTTACATTTATTATTGTAGTGTTGTTGTTATCTTTTTGTTTACTTGTTTACCATTTTTTTTATTCTGGTGTTTGTTGTTCCATTAAGCGGTACGATAATTTGTAAATAGGTTCGTTTAGTGCATTGTTTATAATTTTAATGTTAAGCAGTGTAAAAGCAAGGCACCAATACCTAGATTTTACATTTTCGTAACAATACATTAAAGTATAGTTTTAGAGAATGGAAGTCGCCGTAGTCTAGTAGGCAGTGTGTTGGATTATTTCGACATAAGACCACAGTCCAAATCCCAGTTTAAACATCTCAAACAAAACGAATTTGAAGATTTCTTCTCAGCAGACTTCTGGCAAAAACTCTGAGAGTAAAATAATATTGCCATGAAAAAGTTTCTTAAAAATCTGTCGTTCAGAGTTGACTTTTAAACTGTAGGTTCCGTCACTCACGTATAATTAACACGCACAACATATGTGGTATGAGAAGCTAGGTCGTAATCCTCACCAATTATGTACGTATGTGTATAGTTTTGGAATATTTGCGAAGGAAGTATTTCATGGAGATTTCTTGATAACAGCTGCATTTTTCACGCAGAAATCTTCGACATCAAGGAGACTATATACTAGCTAAGACAGAAATAGTATTTGTGTATATGGATAACCGATTCGCTGCTGCAGTTGTCCCAAGACCGAAAATTTCCCTTGATTGCCGCTCATCTTTTTATTAGATGACTGAACAGTTTAATATTATAACTGCATGAGTCTGGGTGTATACATATAATTAGGGAAATGTAGACATATTAGATTGCCAGAGCAAGCACTATTTTACATGTTCCACAATACTTGGAACCAAGGAACCATATGCTTTCCTGTGAAATCAGACTCCGAATAATAGACGAACTACTGGTATCTTTACAGATAATAAAAAGTAGCATTATAGACTTAATATTGTCTGTGCTTAAATGACAATCTCTTATAGGAAGATAAGCGCAGCACTTTGGTATAAAGTATTGCCAGTATTCTTACAGCTGTGCTGAGGATGGGAATGAAGAGGCGAATATAGAACAGCTCCTACTACACTGTCCTTTTCTAATTAAAGGCACATATCTGTCTCAAATTTGAAATTGAAGAGCATTTTGATTTTAGCGAAGCATACATATTGTTTTAGTTGTGGGCACTTTCCTCCTCTCATTAGAAGTAACTTTACTGCTACTTTGGATACCAATTAAAATATCCTGAAATATAGATATTCTGTATTGTACAATGTGAACTTAGAGTATGTACTGCAAACTTTCTCCTTATGGATTTCATAAGTCCTCAACAGTTAAGTTTCCACTACAGGTTCACTAAAGAAAGCTTTTTTCTGAGACCATAAGATTATCACCACAAACTTAAATTTTTCCATATCTGCGGTTGTCCTTCCACGCAGAAATTATTGGTTTCATGAGAAAGACATTGAAATTAATATCCAAAGTGCATATAATAAATACTTATCGTGATGTGGTCTTCCTACACGTTTCAATAGACAAGAAGTCATTTAGAAGATGATGCATAGTCTTCTTCCAGTCTTCAGAGTAGAGTTTAGTAATCAAAACAGAATATAAACGCAATGATCGATCTTATACAAGCCATTAGCTCCTCGAAAAAGTATTATCAATGTTTGATTGATATATCCAAGTCATTTGCAATTAATCTAGTCCTGAACAATACACTCACTTTGCCTATCAGTGAAGAAGGCTAATAAACTTATCCGGAATGTGAAACCTTAAACATTGGCTATACAAAGCCTCAGATATGAGATAATAGCTGTAGGGTGTTCCTTCTATCAACCAGATTTATGAACTTCAATTATAATTCAAAATTGTTTTACTTGACCTGCTTTTAAATCACGCCTTTTGTGTTAAGCTAACAGAACTTTTTTGTTGCTTTTTTTCTTTCGTGTTTTACATGCTAAAAGAACAACAACAACAACTACAATAATAGTAATAACAATATAAATTTAAAATTTAAAAGCAAAGAAATAAACTCAATACACACACATACGTACGGACTTCTTTTTAATTTAATTTTTTTGTAAGACATGGAACACGCGTCTCAAAAAAAAATAAATTAAAAAATTGGGAATATGATACGAAGACAATAAACTTTTAGAAAAAATAGAAAAAAAATATTAAAATAATGGTGACAAAACAAATACAAAGAAAATCTACAAAAGACAAAAACAGCCTAAAAACGCGTGATATGAAATCAAGAAAAGATGTGGAACCCCGTATGAACAGGTAGCTTTGCTCACATGATACTGACGAAGGTGTTGCTTGACTGTAAGAAAAGAAATAAAAATATATTTTATGTTCATAAACATAAACCATTTACAACAACAAGCGTGTAATTTTTCAAAAATTTTATTTCAATTCTTTTAACATTTAGTTTTATTAGTACGCATGCATGGATATAAAATTTAATTGTTTTTCATTTTTTTTTTCTTCAAGTCTTTTAATTTTTATGACAATAAGGTGTGATGGTCAAATACACTGTTTCCAAATGAAATCATAAAAATTGTTAAAAAAATATTTAACAAAGGTGGTTTATTTTTATTGTCTATGTTGATAGCATTTATATTCAAATGGCCATTATGAAAATTGATATGAAAATGCATTTTTTCTTTAACCATTTACAACTCTTGTTACATTATATGACACTAATAAAACATGCATAACAAATTGTTAATTTTTTTGTTTTGGTTTTATTTCTTTATTAATTTTTTAATTTATTAAAAACCTGAAAATATGTGCGTGTGTGTGTATTATTAACAGCTTATTACACTGCATGCAATAAATGCACATGCAAGACAAATCCAAGAAAGAAAATCAGACAAATTTGTGGTTCAAATTTTCAAATTATTAATCTGCAACCGTTGATTGCATGTAATAAATATAAATAATGTTTGTAAGCACCCTTTATGTCAATTCCACCAGGCAACACAAATTATATGAATTAAAAGTTTCTTTCAAAATGCAAATAATTATTGGTATTTTTTTTATTTGTACAATATTTAGCTTGTATTTCATAACATATACATATGTAATCAGTACAACAATCGTATGCAGTGTTGCATTGTGTTGGGCAAAGGAAAATAGTTTGTAGGCGCTTGAATGCCTATGTTGAAAAATATAATTGTTTCGGTGCACATTGCATTGAATTTTCGTACGCCAAACATTTAAATATTTTGCCATTCCATTACTTACACCACCCACAGTAGGCAACAAATGGCGCAACGTTATTGTCTGTCTTTTAAGTGTTTCGTGTGTCAAGTCGCTGTAGTCTAGTAGGTAGTATGTTGGCCCAGGTCAGACAGCAAAACGACAATCTGAAAAAATATTTCTTCGGCGACTTCCTCTCAGCAGATTTCTGGCAAAAGCTCTGAGAGTAACTAAACCTGCCATGAAAAAGTTTCTCAATAATCTGTCGTTCGGAGTCGACTTTAAACTGTAGGTCCCGCCACGCATGTATAAAATTAACACACACAACATAAGTGGTGTGGGAAGCTAGGTCGTAATCCTGATTGAAGGGTTGTAATGACCAATTATGTATGTATGTGTGTATTAGGTTAGAAGGATGAGGTCACTTAGGCCAAAATTTAGGCCCATAGGTTAGGTTAGGTTAGGTTAGAGGACGTGTCAATTAAGACAAGTACAGTACCCAGATGTCAAATTGACCCATTGTACAACGTCCTAGTTTCTCACACCACTTATGTTGTGTGTGTTAATTTTATACATGAGTGATGGGACCTACAGTTTAAAGTCGACTCCGAACGACAGATTTTTATTTATTGAGAAACTTTTCATGGCAATTTTTATTTACTCTCAGAGTTTTTGCCAGAAATCTACTGAGAGGAAGTCGTCGAAAAAATACTTTTTGTATTTTGTCTTTGATGCCTGGCCTGGGGCTCGAACCCAGGCTTTTGCGTCTAATAAGCCAACACACTACCTACTAGACTACGGCGACTTCTAATTAGGCCCATTGTGATACCACAATTAATTCCATCCGGAAGTAAACGATTTCCTAAAGAAAACCATTTCGCGTAATTAACAAGAACCCTATTCAACTGATTCCATTCGAAGATCGGATGTGAGTGAGTTATTAACATTAAGTCTTTCGTCTTAATCTTCAATAGGTTCGGTTTATAATAAAAAGAATACGAATTGCAGATATTACTGCCACCTACGTAATAACATGGGTGGTGTGAGAAGCTAGATTTAGTCTTAACTAAAGTGTTGTTTCTACCAATTAAGTAAGTAATACTACAAATGAGAAATTTGAAAACAAAATGGAAAATGACAAAAAAATCCATTAACTACGCTACGAATTTGGACTCAAGCGACCCTTTTTTAATTCGAAATCTTGAGAAATGATTCGAGAATACAGATTTGATCTCTGCGATGAAATCATCCTATTTTTTGAAGAATATACCAAAAAAAAAATTAAAGAAACATTGAACAAAGTATATATAGTTCAAAGGCGAACTATGTTAAGGAAATAAGATTATTTTTTTTATATAAAAACATGTATTGAATTTAACAAAATTGCGCACTTTTATGTAATTTACATTGAGTTTTAATTTATTACAGACATTTTAGTTACTTTAGGTGAGTTAAGGTTACAATTTAATTTATTTTTACTACCTACAGTGTGCCTGAAACACTTATAAAAGTTTTATATCTTATTACTACGACCAACTACAATAGATTAAATAATAATATTTCATAATTCTATTCAAAATTATAAATCATTATCGCATGTTGAAATGCTTTTAAGGTAACAAAATTACATTACCGACTGCTAAGATTCCCATGGATTTAAATTTTAACATTTCTGTGGCACAATTTCTGCAAAAAAAAATCACAATTTATTAATGATTCAAAATCCCACAAACATCAAACAGCAAGAAATGTTAAGCCCAAGAAACTACAGTAAAATTTTGCTCATCATTTAAAATGTTATTTCGTTCACTCACTCACTCGTTCGCTCATTCATTCATTCATTCATTCCCTTGTTCATGCATTTATTAAAAGGAAACATTTACAAAAAAAAATATATTCATGTTGATGCTGTTGTTGGGTTTATTCAAAAACTGTTTGTTTGTTTTGTTTCTTGTTTCTTGTTTTTTTTTTGGATTTTTATTAAAACAGCTACTACTGCCATACTACCACCATTATAAGGACAACTTCTACCGCTACTACTACTAACGCTGCACTTAACTTTACCTACGTTAAGGTTAAAGTTCATATTGTAAAATTTTTTATACCAAGAAGCTTATAAAATCCCCCAACCAAAACACTGCAGTGCAATATACAGTGCAAAGTGAAGACAACAAAGAAAAAAAATTAATTCCATTGTAATGTCAAGATGTTTAAATGCCACCAGGCATTATTTACAACAAACAAAATGAAAAAAATCTGTTTTTAGAAACAAAGCTAATGCCAATATCTTATTGTATTTTTCATTGTACCAAACAATAACAACAACAACAACACAAAAATTAAAAAAAAAGGAAAACGTTTAAGTGCCAAACTTATTATACAGGTGCAGTTGATATTGTCAATTGTTATTTAAATTGTTTTTATTTTTATTTCTTTTTTTTTTTTGTTTAGAAATAAACAAGAAATAAATGTTGGTTATTGAAAAAAAATTATTAAGTTTTTGTCAAATGCATTGGCTTAAGACATAATTTAAATCGAAATAATCACATTTGTTTTAGATATCGAAACAGATTTGGTGACACAATAACCAACCAGCTGAGGGCAATACTGTACAACAGCATTTTTAATGGCAATTGATGTTGAAATTCTAAGAACACCCCTATGATTTTGAATATTTTGTATGTATTTAATATGTTTTTAAAGTTTATAATTTTTTAGAAAATAAATATGAAGTCTAACTCGTCTCTCAAATCAGGCTCTATATTAACCCTATTTTTACTGACATGAGACTGTGAGGCTCATTTTGATGATCAAATCAATGTAACAAGACAAATACATGTCTTTTATTCTACATATGTATGTTTTGGTAAATTCAGTAAAAAAAAGTTGAGAATTATTAAATATTTCCATTCGTTAGAGACCGAAATATAATACAGTAACGTTATCTACAGACATGAGCCACCTCCGAGACTCATAAAAAGTGATTCATGTTTTTTTTTAAGTTTTCAACCGAATACATCGTTCTTCATATTGTAAAATATCTCCTATATATTAAAACGTTTATTTTTTATAAGCAAACGCTGATATCTCTGTTCTGCTTACTTTAACTTTGGGAGATCCCTTCTTATAAAGGGCGCGTGATTTAAAACTTTAAATTTAAAAATGCAATAAAACACAAACTGTTTGAAATTTTGCCAAACTAATTTTTTTATTGTGAAGAACAATTGTTTCGGTCAAAAATAGAATCGTATTTCATTCATATGGCTGCCGCGCCTAGCCTCACAGTACCCCAATCGCTTGAAACAATTTTTGTGCACTTTTTCGAGTGTAGGGTCGTATTTCGGCAATGGCATCTCGAATGTTAATCTTCATATGCTCAATTGTCGCTGGTTTGTCGGCAAAACACTTTTCTTTCTCGGCACTCCACAGAAATTAATTCAAGGTTGTCAAATTGCAACTTCTTGGCGGCCAATTGACATCATCATTTCGTCTAATTAAACAGACATCAAACGTCTGACGCCAATAAATCGATTGTGGCACTAGGACAGGCACAAAAATATCGTTTATCATGGTGCGAAAGGTGTCTTCATTGTCCGTAATGGTTGCGCCGTCCTCATTTTAAAAGGGTCACTCCACTCCACAAGCCACACCAAATAGTTACTCTTAATGGTTGCATTGGCTTCTGTAAGACCACTTTGGGGTTTTCTGAACCCCAAATACGTCAATTTTGCTTATTAATGTACCCACCAAAATGAAAATGCGCTCCATCGGGGAAGATGATTTTTTTTGCCCCAAATTTAAAATAAATTCCAATGTTGTCAAGTGTAAATCAATTCATTATGTTCAGTGGAGATAATATACGAAATTTTGTGACAGAATAATACCATAATAATAAAATAAGTATTGCCAGATTCGAAATAACCGATGGTTCAAATTTAAACCGATATATGGTGCACCCTATATAAATTAAAAGTTAAGAGATTCGTATATCCGAATACATTAATTCCGTTTAGATTTAGTAAAGAGCGGAAATGTTTGTTATAAAAAATATGGGAAAATGTTTTTCGTAAGAAGAAATCCGTAGTTTTTATACGTATATGAGCCTTATAGTCTGATGTCAGTAAGATTTGTTACATTTTTATGTCAGTTAGATTAGGGTTACTATTTTACATCGTTGCGCTGCTTTCTATGATTGTGCACATACTGTGAATTTAAGCTGATGATTCAAGCTGATTCTTCTTGCGTTTTAAGCCGATTAATAGTAAACTTATTAAAATGCCAGTCTTACCTATAATTAATAAATTAGAACGAAAAGAAAAAACTACTCCGATCTGTTTCAGTATGTGTTTTTAACAGCCGCCTTGATTATAACTTTAAGTACCGCACTTTCGTTTAACAAGCAAACAATTAAATGATGATAGTATTATCAGAAATGTTCTAATTAAACTTTTAAGCACTCAACAAAAAAAATGTGTTTCGCACTCTTTTTACTCAATTAAATGATTGTTTCGTCTGATAATTATTTTATAAGATAATATTTATAACAGATAATGATGAACTTCCTTAACAACGAACAGTTTACAATATTTTTATTTTTCTTAAGTAAGCAAGTAAGTACGTAATAAAGGCTTCACAATAATTTAAATATTATATTTCTGTAAACGTAAATTGTTATACATCTTCGTTGGCCTGCCAACAGCCATAACTTCAATTTCTCTGTTGGTTGTATTATTTCTAATTTACTTGTCTTGTTATAAAATTGTTATCATGTTCTGTTACTCATTTTAATAAATAATTTCTCATTTTTCTTGTTTCCAACAACAACTACAAAGAAAACAAAAAAATAAGATTTGAATCTAACCATACAGCTCAAATACGAGTACATTTTTAAAAAGAAGATGGAAATTCTTTACGATATTAAGTTATCAAAATACAACTGCTGCTGTTGAGGCTGTCGTTTGAGTGGCAACACTATTTTTCATGGTTACTAGATAGAGTGGTGGCAAGATCTATATTTTGCTAAAAGAAATGCAAAAATTAAATGTTTGTCTAGCACTCACATACACACACATACTTATACAGACGGATGGATGGATGGATGGATAGCTTAGATATCTGAACTAGTAACAGGGAAGCATGTTGCATCATTGATGAAGATAAAGTCATAAACGAGCATAATAAAACATTCTAAAAACCAATGTATACGAATGAACGTTTGAAAGCAAAGAGAAAATCAAGGTGTTGTAAAATAAATTATTTGTAATTTAACAAAATCCAGGTATTTGCTACTCTTATTACACTTAATAATTCTGACACTATGCACCTCTGTCCACATAAAACCAACCATTGAACCAACCAGCCAACCAACCAACGCCATTTGTCTGCCTGCGTATTTGTTTGTCTTCATACCATACATACTCTACACACAGTTGGAGAAATGCTCATCTGATCGTACGTTTTTTTTTTTGTTCGAACTTGAAAGTAAATAATTGTGCATTTTTTATTTCCATAGAACAGCAGGCCTAACTAAGGTAGTAATCGATATCGATGGCAAATGTATTGATTAATTTTCAAATGGAAAAATATTGAAAAAAAAATGTACAAAAAAGCCACAAATTTATGGAAAAAAAAAATAATGCTACAGGAGAACCTGCTTTTTTAGAGCTTTTAAAATATCATGTAACACGAATATTTATTTTTAATAATTATTTACTATTTCATCTCCGTCTTCTTCTTCTTTAGGTAAACAGTTTCAAACTGTAAAATTAAAAATTATTCTTTTCTACTTCTGAAGTCATTGACTATTAATACATCCGTCTGGCTATGTTTTTTTTTGTATTCTTGAAGAAAAAGAAACAAAACCTCATACGAAAATACCGTAACAATTACTTTGAAAAGTTACCTTAAGACTTTCCTCCTGTAAATTGTCACCTGGAAAATCAATAAAGACCTAAACACCACAATTTTGTTAATTGCGGTGTTTAATAATAATTTTTAAATAAATGAAATTTTGTGTCTTAATTCTTTAAGATTTAAACCCGAATTGCTTGTATCAAGCACTTAAACCACTATCCTCACGCGGCCGTGACTGTTACTCTCAATATGTTATAAAATATTTCTTTGAGGGCTTAGAGTTGTTGATAAAAAAGAGATACGTAACCAAATTTGGCAGTACATTGGCTGTTGCACTTTGACTTTTACTCCATCATTGTTTGGTACTTTAAAGACAAAATAAAGAACAAAAACAATACGAAGAACAAGTTCTTCCAAAGTAAAGAAGTTCGTCCCTATAGAACATGAGATATCTGTCAGCGAAGTTTGTTCCGGAACTGCTGCAATTTTGACTAGGAAAACTGTAGCACGTCCATAGTGTCTAGAAATTAATGGGTACCATCAGTTATACCCCAGCTCAGACATCTAAACGAAAATATGAAAATAATACTTCTTCGCAACTGCCTCTCAGCATATTTCTGTCAAAAACTCTGAGAGTAAATAAAATTGTCATGAAAAAGTTTTTCAAAAATTTGTTGTTCGGAATCGACTTTAAACTGTAGGTCTCGCCACTCCTGTATAAAATTGGCACACGCAACATACGTGGCGTGAGATTCTAGGTCGTAATCCTGACTGAAATGTAATGTAATGACCAATTATGTATGTAAGTATGTATCAGTTATGATGAATTATCAATCTTGATTATGCCAATATAACATCAAAATAAAACCCAATAGAAAAACTGACAAGACAAGTTACCTAAACTCTATCAAATTGCAAAAATATGGTCACTGTTTTTTAAATACTATAGGCGTAGTCGAGTAGGCAGTGTGTTGGCTTATTATAAGTGAGGCCACGGTTCAAGCTCCAGATTAGACATCTCCAACAAAACGAGATATGAGAAAATATTTCTTTGCCGAGATCTGCTGAAAGATCTCTGGCTAAAACTCAGGAAGTAAATAAAACTACCATGATAAAGTTTATCAAAGTCTATCGATCAGAGTCGACTTTGAACTAAAGGCCCCGTCACTCATGGATAAAATTAACATTCACATCATGGGTGCTGTGAGAAGATAGGTCGTAACCCTGACTGAAGGGTTGTAATTACCAACAATGTATGTATGCGTGTATATATTGCATCAGAAGCTCTGAATACAGACTATTGAACTATTCTTCACAGCATAAACGTTCTGGGAATCCACTTTCCTTTGCATGTGTGTTCAAGGTTAAAATCGGTAAATCAGTGGTACAGTTCCTATGTCAAAGTTTTGGATTAAAACCTAACGTTTTCGCCAGGGATTCCAGTATAGAAATACAAGAGGAAAGCAGATTTTGCAATTCAGCAGTCAAACTCCTTTGATAGACTTAACATCGAACAAACTTATATAGAGAAAGATCGTTAACTATTTCATAATCGGATCAAATACTGAACCAGCATAATGGTCCAATTAATAATTTCAGAGACTATAACTCTACTACATCACTTGGTTATATTACTAAAGAGGAAGTTAAAGTCGCTGTAGTCTTGTAGGTAAGGTGTTGGCTTACTAGACATGAGGCCATAGTTCAAAACCCAGGTCAGACTTCTCCAACAAAACGAAGTATGAAAAAATATTTCTTCGGTGACTTCCTCTCAGCAGATTTCTAGAAAAAAAGTTGCGAGAAGATAAAATTGCCACAAAAAGTTTCTCAAGAAACTGTTGTTCGGAGTTTTAAACTGTGGGTACCGCCGATCATGTACAAAACCAACACACACAAATTATGTAAGTGAAATGCTAGGTCCTGACTGATTGGTGACAACCAATGATGTATGTTACTTTATAGTAAAGTGATGTAGTTTTGGCACTTCTTTCTTATTTAACATAATAAACCCGATATAGGCTCTTGTACATTATGAAATATGCAAAAATAAAAAAATATCGTAAAATACTTTCCTATATACTTTTTGCAACTTATGACCTTTTTCACTGTACTGTCTGCTACAACAACTATACAATTACCGAAATACCATCACATCCAATCTATTTTAGTAACACAAAAAAAAGAGCAAACAAGACTACAGAAGAAGATGTACACGTACCTTTTCCTCATTTAAGCTGTTAAAGAGGAAAGAAGAACAAAACAACAAAGTTAAGAAAAACGGTTTCTTAACCTGCTTGTAATGTCACACTTCTTTTCCCTGGAAACATTTAATGAAAATTTCTTTGTAACAAAATAATGCTCACAATTTTCATCTTGGTTCTTTTTTTGTTTGTTTTTTTTTTCCTGTGATTTTCTTGTCTCGTTTACCTGTTAAACTTTACTTGTCTTCATTATTGTTTTGTCAAGTTACAGGTTGTAGTTCTTATAAAGAAGGCAAAAAAAAGAAAGAAAATATATGAAGAAACAAGCATAAGAAGCATTAAAAATATCTTTTGGCTGTGAAAAGGAAGTCTCCAATCTTGCCAAATCATCGTTATTATTATCAACCGTGATCTTCATTGCATTTTTAACTTCATAAACGTTAACTGTCCTTAAAATATAACCAATTCAGCATTTACTGTTTACTACTAACTATTGTTGTTGCCATGTTAGCTTGTATTTTTGCTTTTTGTTATGAACCTCAATTGCCGCTACATCATTAGTTAAAATAATAGTGGAAAATGCTTTTTTTCTTTTCTTTTTTGTTTAGTTTTAATACAAAAATAACTTGAGGTTAATGATAGAAACTTAACAAAACACTTCCCTTTTTTTAAATCACAAGCAAAAAATGTTTATTTTTAAAGATTATCACAATCAAAGTAACAGATAGCGATCCAATCCAAAGTGATCCGTAGTGATAATAATAAAATTGATGATAGGAATACGAATAATTGTGATCAAAATTCTAGCCACGTAAAAATATGAATATTTTGTTGGATTTTATTTTATCCGACTGACTGCGATAAGTAAGTGGAATTAATTGAATTATCAAGTACAATAAGTTTTTAATGATAACAGGTGATTTTTTTGCTACTTGATTTTAAAGTGAAAAATAGATGCGTAACATATATTAATACCCAGTAAAGTTTGCCATTTCACCATTAACAAGGCTCACACGGTATTCAGATATGCACCTTTATTGCGTAAATCTCAATAAACGCCATTATTGAGCTCAACATTTCATATAAAATTTCAATTAATTATTGCGCAATAAATACGCAAATTGTTGTAATATTGAGTAAAACTTAAAATGCAACACTGCCATAAGTGTGTTTAGTGAGCATATTACAATTAACAGAACACTTTCTGTTGTTATTTGACAACTCAAATGTCAACAACAACAAACAAAAACAAAACGAAATAAAAACAATGTTGTTTAAACCACCAGCTGTTTTGTTTACCAGCTGTCAAATGAATATTGAATAAGCAGCTGAAATGCGTATACTATGATGTCTGAACACTTAAAATATTGTACTTAATAAACCGAATATTGACTCAATAAAAGTGCATATCTGAACATAGTATAACAACTGAGCAACGCTTGCAAATCAGCGAATTTCATTGTAAAAATTCATACTGTGTGTGACGTTCATTTCACAGACGAACCTGTCGTGCTGTCGGCTTAATGCGTAAGACAACAAACCGATTTCTGACATTTTAGAAAAAGAACATCCAGAGGTAATTCGAGAACTGCCACTGCATCTTGAAATATATTCTTATTGGAGCATACTTCTTCAAGGAATAGGAAAATCGCAACGTATCACTCTATGGATTGATGACTTTTTTCCTGCAAAAATTGGAGATTTTAATTTTAATTCATATCTGGTTTCAATAAGTCAGTGCAACATGCCATTTACGCCGTAGTTTAGTACGCAGTGTATTGGGTTATTAGAAGTGAGGCCACTGTTCAAACCCAAAGTTAGACATTTCCAACAAAGTGAGAAACGAAAAAAAATTTCTTCGGTGGTGGCCTCTTAAAATAGCAAAAAGCTTAGAGAGTTAAAAAAAATTCCATGTAAAAGTTTCTCAAAAATCTGTCATTCAGATTCGACATTAAATTGTAGGCCTCGCCACTTATAGATAAAATTAACACACATAACATAATTGGTGTGAGGAACTGGATCGTAATCCTAACTGCCATATATACATGATCTTATGAACCCATTGACAAGCTTGAGCGTTTTAAAGCAATCGTTTGACCGTCAAAATCGTACTGTTAAGCCTTACGAGATTTATATGTGGAAATGCATGAAAAATATTATAGACAGGAACAATTCAACTTTAATTTCTGCCATTGGTGAAATACCAGTCGAAGTGGTGTTATTCTCACATGAAATAATCTTTAAAAAAGAAAATTACACGAATTCATTTCATTCTTTTTACAGAAATATTCCACATGTTTTTAACAATTTTCTCTGATTTCTGTAATCGATATGGCTTAAGATGGACAACTGATTGACTGATTGTATCCAAGTCTGTGTTTGAATGCATCTTCTATGTGTATCCACTTATAGCTAGACATCCAATCCATGCAGAAAAAATGTTTCTTATTTTCACAATTAATAACAGGATTGATAACATTCTTCAAAGATAATGACACTATTGCTGGCAAGTTTTAGTGAAGAAATATGTGTGAAACAATTTTCATTAACATAAAGAAGAAGAACAGCTTTCGATCTGCTTTCAGTTAGGATAAATCAACGAATTTTTTCAAAGTTTTTTTTTTATCAAAGTTTTATCACAAAGTTTATTTTTTTATTTCGACAAAATCGATACATTTATTTATTTATTATGCTAGAGTATCGAGGATATTTTTATTTAGTTATGAGGCACAATTTATGGAAATATATTAAAAAAAATTGAGAGCCTAACAGATATTTTATAAGCGTGTTCCAAAACTAGTGCTTAACCTTCTGTAAAAATGATTTAAAAAACTAAATTTTTTCTGGGATATCCACACCATTTCAATTGCATTTCGGTAGCTTTAGTTTTCAGTTTTTCAACCAATAACTTCAGTTGATTTCAGGTTTTTTTTATTTATTTATTTAAAGGCAATAGATAATTTATCCTTACTGACTAACTATATACATATATACAATAACAATTTTATACAAATGAACACAAACAAAACTTTACTTATCAATTTAGAAATAGTGTTAGGGTTTTCCTAATACATTTTTACTTTCCGAGAAGTTAATTACTAGATAACATTCATTAAAGGTTTTACAGGCACGTCTAAAGGAATCGTTATTAGCATAGTCTGATCTGTAGTATTTTGGTGACAACAGTTCAAAATTACGTGTAGGTCGCAAGATTGAATTTCAATCGACTGAGCAGAAACTCTGAATCAACATCGCCTCGTATTAAACCCAGAATAAAAAGAGTACTCATCATAGAACGACGACTTTTAAGAGTTGGCAGTTTAATCAGAGCTAGTCTGCTCCGATACGGTGGTAATTCATAACAGTTCCAACCAAGACCTCGTAAACAGAAAATAGTTTTTGCACTGACTCAATGCTATTTATATGAACTGCATAACAAGGGTCCCATATAATAAAACTATACTCCAGAATAGGTAGGACGAGAGATATAAATAAAAATTTTGCTAAATAAGGATCAACAAATTCCTTAGACCAGCGTTTCATATATCCGAGTATGCCATCATGGATATGTTATCCCGAAAGTTGAGCCTATGATCCAATAGCATACCAAGGTCCAAAATAGTTTTAACTTTATCCAAAACAGCATTCTCAATGCAATAGAAGGTATCAATCTTTGAGTGTCTAAAAAAATTCATGTGTTTACACTTTTTAATGTTTAATTCCAACAAATTCAATTTGCACCACTTATAAAAACTGCAAAAGTCAGCATGAAGTAGATCTTTTCTTAATAACTTATTGCATATTAATCTTTTACTCTACAAAAATTATAAACAAGGACATTTGAACATTTGAAATATGAATTAAAAAATTCCTTCCAAATAATTGCTCAAGATGGTAATAAAAGTTTGGAAAAAAAAATTTTTTTTGACAAATATTTTGAATCTATCAGTTGCGATATATTTTTATGTCTTATTTTTTTAAAAAAGTAAACATTTATATAACATGACAGTATTAATTGAATATGAATTTTTTCCTTTAATTTTAGGTAAGTAGCCAAGGCAATCCAAATAATTGCTAAGCATTTGCGATGCTAAAACAAACTGTAAGTAATCTTTTAACACTACTTTTACGAAGACATTAGATCATGTTAAAAAAAATTGATACACACGATCGTGTAATATTTTCATTGAGATTTCTTAAATTAAATTTCTATGACTGATATTATAACATCAAATAGCAAATCTTCATAATTTAGCTGTCGAAACCTAAATTAAAAACATATATGTTTAGTTTTAATCCACAAGTTAATATTTTGTAGGAGGCTTGTTCTATAAAATGATGTCCAGAAAAATATAATGTGACTCCCCTTAATACAATCCATTTCTAAATTATTCAACTCGAATAATATATACATGGACCAAAAGATTTTTCTGTTCGAAAATTTTCCTATGAAAACTTTTTGTAAAGCCTTCACCAAGTCTTTCTGAATCTGTCTCCACGAATGCCTATTTTTTGTTGTTATAATACTCTTCATAATATGTTATACTCCTTTCTAGTCTTACAATGTCGCCGTAGAAAATAGTAAAGCTTCACAGTAAGGAAATCAAATAAATCCAAATGGGAATAAAATCTTGAACTTGCCACCTGCCATCTATTTCACTCCACTTTACTTTGTTAATACATTTATTATAACATCGGTAAATCGTCTTGAAGTTGCCGTAGTGTAGGTAGGTAAGGTGTTGGCTTATTAGATGTGAGGTCTCGAGTCAAACCCCAGGTCAGACATATCCAACAAAACGAATATGAACAAAATATTTCCTCGTCGAATTCCTCTCAGCAGATTTTTAGCAAAAACTCTGAAAGAAATTAAAATTGCCATGAGAAAGTTTCTCAAAAATCTATCATTCGGAGTCTACTTTAAACTGTAGGTCCCGTCGCTCATTTATAGAATTAACACACACAACATAAGTGGCGTGAGAAGCTAGGCAGTAATCCTGACTGAAGGGTTGTAATGACCAATTATGTATGTATTCTACGGAATCGTTAGGTGGGGTGCAGGGGTGCAGGTATTCATCAACAAGTACCTTAGAATCATATGCTGGATATTCTGTCTTAATAATGATCATCAACATGGTACTCTAGAACCTTAATAATGATGAAGACATAATAACATAAATAAAAAAATTAGAAACGGACATTAATCGGTCATTCTATCAGAAAATTCCTGATAGTAGAACCAGGAGGCTACTAGTGTGAAATTCTTGCATGCACAGTCTCGAAAGTAGCAGTAACTAACCTCTAAGATGAAAATGCTTTGAAGAGATTAAATGCTCCTAAGAGGGGTTATATGAAAAATAATAATAATATAAATATATAAATAATAGAAAGGATTGTTAGCTTTCTAAGCGATTATTTAGATGTTTTAGAAACACTTTTTCGACTTTTATTCAAACCAAAACGAAAGTTCCAAAAATTTGCATTCTGCACAAAAATTCAACCTATAAAGTCTTAAAGCAATAATAATTGCATTACGAGGCAAAATGTTGAAAAGAAAGAATTTAAAACAAGTAGTTCAATATCCACAGTCCATCGTAAAAAAACTACTTTTTTTGCCGACAAAGGTAAAACAAAAACGGAAAACAAATAAAAATTATGAAAATAAAAGAAAATTAAATTTGACCGGTTGTTGACGCCTCTAAAAAAAACTGATTATATACAGACATAAACACTATGTATGTATAATCAAAAAACCACTAAAAAAATCTGCTTATTTCGATGGCCCATTTATTGTGCCAGAAAAAAAAAATAGAAAAATTAAACAAAATAAGCAAAAATTCAAAAGAAAATTCAAATTAAATTTTTGTATAAAAACTTCGATTTTTAATTCAATTAAGCACAGTTACTTTAGCAGTTCCACGAAACACAACGAGTAATTTTTTTAATTAAAAGAAAATAAAACAATTCCTAGTAAAAATGAATTACTTTGTTTGCCTGGCCATGATGGCTATTCTGGTTGCGGTTGCGACGGCCAATACTGCTAATCAGCATTTAGATACGGAAAGCAAAACTTTGCAAGTAGATTCACAAGGCGCCGATTACACACGTGTTCGAAAAGCTGCTAATTATGGAAATCCTACACCTCCTGGGCAACCTAGCATTCCTGCACCACCCTGCCCCAAAAACTATTTATTCAGTTGCCAACCTAGTTTAGCTCCTGTTGCTTGCTCTGGTGGATCAGGTCCTAATCTACCACCCGGTTCGCCCTATCCGCTACCATATCCGCTACCATATCCAATTGGAGCTCACAGTACATACGTACCTACCTATATGGCTCCTTATGGTAATAATTATGCTCTACGGGAATCTTATAGTGGTTTTGCACCACAACCATTATTACAATACCATCAATAGTAAGGAAACGAAAAAATTTCGCAAATAACTCTTGGCATTTGACTCACTGGAATATGGCATAAAGGATTGAAAATAACAAAAACAAAAAGTACTATTTTAGTTTTATTAATTTAGTACCTTAGATGTAACAAATACAAAAACAAAAAAAGAAAAATAATTATAATAAAAAATACTTATGAATCTTCTCTAAAGTTTTAAATAAAATATTAAAAAAGCAATTTTTAGTTGAAGTTTTTCTAAGAAGGTAATCTGTACTGCATTAAATTGGTACTTTTATTCTTTACTAAAGTAAAATTTATACAATTTTGTAATAAAAGTGCTAATTAGTAAAAGTTCTTAAAATATTTTAAAAAAGTTCCCTGATAATGTCTGCAAACTATAATATTTTGTTCAACTTAACTTTCATCTTAAAAAAAAAATTTAAAGCGGTAGTTGCTATTAATGACTGTCACTTACAAAGTCAAGATGGTCATCTTGTTCAAGATGGTACTTGTTATACGTGCAAATAAGGCAAAGGCATTGCTACCTTATCAGTTAAGATACATACATAACATTATACATCATTACAACCCTTCAGTCAGGATTACGACCTAGTTTTTCACACCACTTATGTTGTGTGCGTTAATTTTTTTTATACATGAGTGTTGGGACCTACAGTTTAAAGTCGACTCCGAACGACAGATTTTTGAGAAACTTTCTCATGGCAATTTTATTTTAGTCTCAGAGTTTTTGCAAGAAATATTTTTTCATATTTCGTGTCGGGTTCAAACCGAATCTACTAGACCGCAGCGATTAAGATACAGTAAATTCAAAAACTCATAAACATTGAAAAAGAAAATATAGGGTGGGTGATTTAAGAGTTAAAATCTGGAAATGTAATAAAACAAAGACGGCTTGAAATTTAGCCAAATTTAGTTTTTTGTTGTGAAGTACAATTGTTCCGGTTAAAAATGGAATGTTATTTCATTCATATGGCTGCCGCGGCTGGCCTCACAGCACCTCATTTTCGTGTATGGGCTCGTATCTCCTCTCTGGTTTATCGACATAACACTTTTCTTTAACAGCGTCCCACAAAAAAATAGTCCAACGGTGTCAAATCGCAGCTTCTTGGAAGCCAATTGACATTACCATTTCGTCTAATTAAACGGTCATCGAACGTTTGACGCAATAAATCGATTGTGGAACATATTCTCTGTCATTGTCAATCTTTAAGAACTTGAAACGAAGGATTGTTTGGAAATAGGAATTTAGTGACATAACGTGTGTCGTCAAAGTGTATTTGAACTTCATAAAACTACCAGAATGATTGATATATGCCAGCAAAGAGGTATACTACCAACAGTGGACAGCAAAAGTCTTAGTACAGCAACATATTTTAGCAATTTCATGAATTTTACCAAAAAATTGGTTTAAAAATTTATAGTTTATATATTTATTTTAATTTTTTTATTTCTGTTTTATTATAAAACATAAAATTTTTTAATATTTTTCATAAAACAAGAGAAAAATAAGGAAAAGTTTCAGATGATTCCATAGGTAACTCCAAGGAGAACCTTGAGTAAATTTAAAATTCAAAAGCCTAATATATGAAAATGTTATTCCTTGTATTTAGTAGAATATCCCTTAAGGTCAAGCACTCCATTTAACCCATTTGGAATTAAATGTACAAGTTTTGTTTTGTGTTTTCTGGCGACACCATGATCAAGTTTTTCGGTTGACTTTTGTTTGAGGTTTAATGATTACGTAACCGTTCTTTCAAACGATCTCCTAAATACTCTCTTGAGGTCATATCGAGAATTTGGACAAGAGTATTAAGCTTTTGAGGACTTCTTCTTTGCCAAAATATATTGCTGTACTAAGACTTGCTGTCCACTGTATATTAAAGGACCCTAGTAAGCCATGATTTTATGATTTAACGAATCTTAAGGGTGTGGCAAATAATTAAATTTTTATAACAAGGAAAATTTCTAAATAAATTGAAAAAATTCTAAAAATAATGTTCAGAAAATTTATTAAAAAGTTCTATTTGCTTTAATTTAATCGTTCCTTTTATTTAATAATTTTTTATTTCAAACACTGCTCTTAACTTTATGTTGACTTTAAATAAATATAAGGCAGTGTTTGTGCAACAATTCCAGCCACTTCTTCATAATTCTGGTTTGTGCTCCACATATTTCTGATGCGATACAAAAAAAACAAATTTCTGTGTTTATGTCGGTGTGTGTGTGTGTGTTTGTGATTATTGCTGATCTTGCTCAGCCAGTTGCTGTATTTGTTACATCAATAAACCAGGTGGTATTGCCGTTATGTTTCCCCAAAAAAAAACTGCTTCAGCATCAATTGCTTGGGTTACATTATTAAGGCTCAAACGGCGACAAAACCAAAAACAACAACAGGAAAAAAAAACTTGCATACATTTTCCCGCTCAACCAACACGTTGCTGCAGCAGTTGCAATTGCAGTTGTTATTCACCTTTTTTAGCACATCAAGCATTAGAATATTACAGCATTAGAGAAATAGCTTAGAATTCAAGTCTAACCGAAGCAGAGCAAGGCTTGGACTGGGTTGGGTTGCACACTTTGAAAAATAACAAGAAGAAGAAATAGAAGAAAAAAAATTGTGGTAGCAAAACAACAACAATAAGACACAGAAAAAGTAGATTTTTTCTGCAACTTGTATAGATTTATGATCCGTTATGTTTATTATGGCATTCTTTAACACACACACATACATGCACACACACATACACTCTCTTTGGTAAATAATTTCCTCAGCTTTGACTTTTAAACCAGTCCAGTGTCTGTAGAATCTTGCCAGGGAAACTGACGTTAGAAGCTGTAATATTTGTAGCAGCCAGCCTGTCGAAATACGTATGTATGTGTGTCTGTTTGTGTGTAATCAAGTTGTGTTTTATATTCTATAATCTTTCTATACTTTATTATTATTTCATTGCTGTTGTTGTTTTTGATTTTCTGCTTCATATTTAAAATATATTTTCGTATCTGAGAATATATGCTGATTGTTATGTTTCTCTATCTATCTTGGTTGGCTTCTTTTACATTTTCTTGTGCTGCTGTTTAGTTTTAGACTTTCTTCAATTATTTAAAGAAAACTAAGCACTTTAAGTATATATTACTGCCAATATGAAGAGAGAAAAATAAAAAAGGAATATAAAGTTATGCATTTAAGTAGCGCTTGATTGAGTTTAAAGATTTATTCATCTTAAGAGTCAAAGAACAATTGCTTAGGAGAACATAGAACGAGCATAAACGAATATTGAAAACATGCTACATACATACATAAATATCTTCGACATGTTTATAGTTTTTAAGATTAAATGTTTAGGTGTTACATAATGAGTTCCATACTGTAAAAAATTACAAAAAAAATAAAGTAAAATGGTGCCGAATATAAATGAATAAAATCTTGGTGATGACGTCGTAGTCTGTATGTAATGTGTTGGCTTATTAGATGTGAGGCCACGGTTCCAACAAAATGATGTAAGAAGAAATATTTCTTCGACGACTTCGTCTCAGCAGATTTCTGGTAAAAACTCGGAGAGTAAATGAAATTGCCGTGAAAAGTTTCTCAAAAATCTATCATTCGTTTAAACTCGCGGCTCGTGTGTAAAATTAACGCTCACAACGTAAGTGGTTTGGGAAGCTGGGTCGTAATCCTAAATGAAGGGTTGTAATGCCATAAAAAGTACCTAAAAAAAATCTGTCGTTCGGATTCGACATTAAACTTCTCGCCATTCATGTATAAAATGAACACACATAACATAAGTGGCGTGAGAAGCTAGAAGGGTTTTGATGTCCATTTATGTACGTGTATATCAATTGGTCAATTCACACAAGCCGTTGTATCGTTGTACTCAGTGTATTGTTGGACGACTATACAACAGTGTATGCAGTGTTGTTGATAATTTTCATGTAAAAATCCGATACACTTATACACACTTTTTTCATATGTTTTTAAAAGTTGTATTGGCTTCGTGCTATCAAATTGTGTGAATGAAAAAATGTGTATATGTTTTTAATAAGTTGTGTAGGTTTCGTGCTATCTAATTGTCAAAAATTATGAAGAAGAATACTACATACACAATACAGCATAGGATTGAGCGTTCACAAATGTATTCAATACAACATACACGATATAAAGTCGTGTGAATTGGCTAAATATTATATCCTGAGCTAAGAAAAAGAGAAGTTAGAAGCTGTTTACCATCACAAATAGTAGATATCTCACTGAATTATAGCATTTAAACTCCTCTTAATTTTTTCTCTTTTTGTTGCGTTTGGATATTCCAAAATTAATAAATTTCCAGTTTAAAATCTAACAGGGTCAGTAAAAACTTTTGTTACCTTCAAATTGATCTCCTTTAATTGTAATGCCAATTTTCAAACACGGAAGCGTTTAATGGTAGCACTTCTACATGTACATCAACATTTAAATGCATTTCATCTCAAATTTTCCAAACTTTTATGTCAATATTCTAAAACTTTAATTTTCCGAAATTTTTTATTTTTAAATCAGTATTCCTCGTTGGTCTTCCACAACCAAGAGACCGAACAGCAGATGAAACAGGGAATTACTCTTGTCGAATCAGTGCTAAAGAAGACCAACGTGGGTTTGTTAGGCAATAAATTCAAGGCAATCATGTTTTCGGATGCACGCCAAATTATTGAGTCGATTTAATGTGAATTTTGGAAAAATAGCAGTCTGGGTGCACTTGGTCGCATGTACTATTCCCACCAGAGACTCTAGTTTATTATACTACATATGGTCGAAGTTACTCAACTCGTATGTAATTAGAATATAATTTGTAATTGTATTGTAATTAATAAATAAACAACAGCAATTTCGAAAGAAAAATATTCATTTGTATACCAGAATAGCCCAAATGGGCAGTTTCTATTGGAAAAGTTTATCAGTTAGACTAGGTTTATCCGACATTGTTAGTATTTTGAGACTGAGTTCAAACAAACCTCAGGTTTTAGGTTGGAGGACGTGTACTTGTAAAATGAGATAAGTACAGTACCCGGAGGTCAAGTTGACACATTGTACAGAAAGCTCTTTAAGTGAGAGGATAAAATAGGGAATGGGAAAAAAGGAGAGGAAGTAGGAAAGGGAGAATAAGGAAGCGCGGGAATAACACAGACCAACAAACGAATACCAACACTAACCAAGACCAACACAAACACGCAAGAGAGAGTGCGACTACACTCAATGTCGGCTCTCGACACAGAATTCAAACCCTCAAAAAAGACCCTGCCAAGGATCTTTAACCTCAATCTACTGACGGCTGGATAGTTACAGAGGTGATGTTCATTGGTCTCCAACTCCTCCTCATCGCAACATACCCTGCAATAGTCCGGCTGGGATATGTAACAGACCTAATGTCGCAGTGCTCCCCGTAATAAATCCAATAAATAACCATAAACTGGCCTTATCCACGCCGAGTAGAATACTTGTTCTAACGCTATCTATTGCAGGCCATAGACACTTAGAAACAAAATAATCCGATCCATTCTCCCAACGTCTTTGATCTTCCCCCCTGACCCAACCATCGTAGAGGTGGCAGATTGGGGGATCTGGACCAACTATTAAATCGCCCCCAGAAAGCGAACCTAACCTAGCGAGGGCATCCGCCGTCTCATTACCGAGTATTCCGCTACGACCCGGAACCCAGCATGGACGGATTCGGTACGGTCTAAAGTTCTCAACGACTCCTTGCACTCGCGAACGAGCCGTAATTTACACCAGACCGATGCAATGGCCCTCAGGGCAGCCTGACTGTCAACGAAGATCATGTAAGATTGCGAATCTGAAGCGGGCTCACCAGCTATGACCCCAGTAGCCTTCAAGATGGCGAAAATCTCTGCCAAACCTCAAGTCTGACACGAAATGTTTTTGTGAGAATATTTTAAAAACCTTCTCCAGTGTAATACATGTATTCATGAGTAATTTTGGCAAGTTTCCATTTCCATTGTGTGTTACAAACTGTTTCTCAACATTTATTTATGCCATCTTAATTGTAAAGTAATCTCATAAGACAAGCTGTAAGCCATTCATTTTACGATCATGATTATGATGATGATTTCTACTTGAGCTTAGCTTTAGTTTGGTTTGGCATTTGAGTTCAAAAATAAAAAAAAATATATATGTAATGATTTTTGCATTCTGATGCAATATCTTGAATATTTTGACTGGTTGTGCTGCTGTTGATGCTGCTGTTGTTGCATATTTTTATAGCCCAACAGCGTTTCTATAGAAAATTTTCTCATCTTTTGTTAAGTGACTGCGTTTATTATATGAATTATTTTAACCTGCTTTCAAATGTATTACAATTACAAGTTTTGTTTTTTCATTTTTCCATTTTTCCATTTTCCTTCATTCCATTTTCCTTCATTCCATTTTTGCCTCAATTCAATATTACAATCTATCATCTTTATTACCGAAGTTATTTAAGCTGAGATTGTTTTTTTGCTTCTTCTTCTTCTCAGTTGTGTTTGTAATTTTTTTTCTGCTATAAAACTAAATGCAACAAAAAACGAAAGAAAAAACTTTAAGTATTTGATATAATTTTTTTGTTGTTGTTGTTTTTGCTATTGTTGGTTGATTACTATTATAAAGTGTTAGATTTTTCGATTTTTTTTCCTTTCCTCTTCTCTCGATCTCTAACAATTCTATTGCAATTGTATACGAAAAAACAATGTTCAAAGAATGTTTATATGAGTTTCTCTTAAGTTATTGTTATTGTAACAGTTGCTGTTGTAGTTCGGCTTTTGCTGTTGTTATGAGAATATTACCTGTAATTAAATAATATTATCTTTTGACACCTTTATATGGCCATTCACATGGAAACATGCAACCAACTTACTTCAGTAATATTACGGCATATAAATTGAGAATAATAATCTAAATATGGCCTGCTATTTAATATGATTTCGCAGAATATGTTTCTAATTTTTTTTATTCTATTTTTATTTCTTCTTTTGCGATTTGTGTTGTGTTTGTTTCTAAAATTTTTTTCGTTTTTTTTTGTGCAATATTGTTGTGCTACTCAATTACGTTTTGACTTTTTTATGGCTTGAAAATTATACACTCAGAATAGTTTTCTTGAAACATGTTAAAAATATCAATCAAGATTAACTAGACATAATTAACACTTTAGAGAAACCGTTTTATTCGTTTCGTTTTTCCTTTAAGGAAAATATGTTCTTAAGTTGCTTTATGTATGGAGCAAAGAAATAAAAGACTTAAGAAACAAACATGTTACAAATTAAGGAAGTCTTAAAATTATGAATTTATTCTCAAGCTTATATGCATGTGCACGAGTGTTTGTAAATGATAACTTTGCTGGAACGTAAAGATTTCTATGAAATTCTATATTATCTATGAATATTATGGGAGTATTAATATTGGCTGTGTGTTTTATAGGAAACACCAGTTGTTATCTATGACAAGTTAGTGTTTGAATAACACAGTAAATCACGGAATAAGCATAACATAAATGCCAAGAAAATATCTTTTATTTTCAAATTTATTTCTGTAAATGTCAGATCCTTAAAATCAATAAAAGTTCTTAAATATATATGTGCTATTAGGCCGTATCGCCTTAATAAATTCTTATTCGAGCAATCCTCTTACCAAGTCATATATAGTTTAGTTTATCCAGAGGCCTTCTCCATGCATACATACATACAAAATACGGTCCGAATGTCAAACTACACCCAGCTAATGATATATTGCATGTTGTAAGTTTCATTGAGTAGAACTCAAAAATATAAAGACTGTCGGACTCTTTAAATAGTAACTACGGTAATTTTTGTCCGATTTGATGAAAGGAAGTGTCAATTTCTTCACAAGATAATGCACTTTCAGAATGTCATCATTTATTTTATATTCTTTAATTAAAAAATTCGCATTTGTCAAGTTTACCTTATAAAATAATACACATATAGTGGACAGCAAAAGTCTTAGTACGGCAATATATTTTTCCACAAAAGTCCCCACAGGCTTAATACTCTTGTACAAAGTCTCGATATGACTTCGCTAAACCTCAAACAAAAGTCAACCGAAAAACTTGCTCATGGTGCCACCAGAAAGCGCTAAACACAACTTATACGATCAATTCCAAATGGGTTAAATGGAGTGCTTGACCTTAAGGGATATTCTACTGAATACAAGGAATAACATTTTCATATAGTAGGCCTTTGAATTTTAAATTTACTCAAGGTTCTCCTTGGGGGTACCTATGGAGTCATCTGAAACTTTTCCTAATTTTTCTCTTGTTTTATGAAAAACCATTAAAAAATTGTTTGTTTTGTAATAAAACAGAAATAAAAGAATAAAAAAATACATAAAATGTAAATTTTTATACAAACTTTTGGCTAAAATTCATGAAATTGCTAATATATATTGCCGCAACAGACTTTTGCTGTCCACTGTATGTATATCATTTTAAAGACCCATCTCTCTTCTTTCTAATAACGTTTAAATTTTGAACATCGGTTCAGACAGTTTGTGTAATCAATAAATTTGTGCGTAAAGTCCAAAAACAAAACAGTTTTCGTCAAATAAAACAAGGTTGGAGGGTTCAAGAAATATAAAAAGAAAAAATATTTTTGAGTTCTCAACATAACTCACAACTTACACTATGTCATTAGCTGGGTGTATTCCAATTTTTTTATTTTGTCGCATAGTGTAATTAGTCATCACAACCATTCAGTCAGGAGTACAACCTAACTATGCTTACGAAACATATGTTTACGAAACTTCTTTAAGGCTTCACGTCAAAGGCAGCTATTTTAATACGTACGCTGATTACACCCCCCAAAGAAGTTTAGTGCGTAGTTTTTAGAGCACTTTATTACTACAAGATACAGACCAAAGAATACTAATATTCTGTAGAGACATCAGATAACAAATTATTTCAGAGTACCAACATCCTTTTGATTCGGAAGCATTAACTTCACATTACTCCATACTCCATATATTTTCGCAATGACAGAGTCCAGGTATACGAAACTTTCTACATCTTCTACGATGTTATCAGCATGATTAGTTTGATGTTACCGCGTTGATCCTTATTGCCTTTTGTCAAAATTAATTCAAGGTTTTATAAGAAATAATTTCAGTATCGAAAATTAATTGTAAATTAATAATCAACGAAAAGCCAGAATTGAAACAAAGGGGCATTTCGTATCACTGGACAGTAAATAATAATAAACACAGAACTATGCTTCACTTTCTATAACGCATGTCATGTCTTTAACATTACCTAGTCAACCTGACCTGCAAACTCTTTGAGCTTTTCTACTTGTTCCCGGAACCATTGATCGCTCAAAGATGAATGATAGGGTAGGCTGTGGCGTCTTTATTAAGGGTCCTGAAAGCGGCGCAAAGCTTGTTGAGTCTTGACATTTTCCATGGAAATGTCTTGCTTTACTCTGATAGACAGGCTGTAGTCCCTAATGAAGTCCATGAGGAATGTAGTTTCGACGTTTGTCTTTGCTTATGACTGCCGAGTATATAATGGAGAATTTTCGGATCATTCACTGGTAACTCTTAATTGTATTGCTGATGAACTGGCCAGGGTCGGTACGGAGCTTGCAATCTCCGACATATTACAGGGCATAGGCATTCCAATCGCTTCGGTTAATTTGGATATTGTCTTCTCGTTTTAAGGTGAGAAGGCTCAACCTCGTCGGCAGCAGAAGGTTACGTGCAATATTACCCAACTCTGCTGGACACGTATGCACAGAAAGGGGACTGGCTCACTTCTGTCATTAAATCGGGTCGGTACGGAGCTTGCAATCTCCGACATTTTACAGTGCATTGGCAGAAGGTTACCTGCAATATTGCCTGACTCTGCTGGACATGTACGGACAGAAACAGGATTTACTCACTTCTGTCCTTAAATCGTATGGCCATTCATCGCACAATAGCGTTTCTTACGGGCAATTGTCCTTTTGGTAGGCCTGACGAATGACTCGTCATTGCAACTAATTTCTTCTGCATGAGTTGTGGGTCTAAGGAGCGGAAAGAGACTGTCTTTCACCTCATGTGTCAGTGCCCTGCTCATATCATGAAGAGTCGGAGGTTTCTGACCCCTAATTATGTGGCAATGTTGACCGAGCTCTCTAATATAAAGATTGCTGCAACAGCAAGCTTTATTTAAGACTCGGGTTGGTTTTATCTACGATATGGTTGAACCTTGGGTAGAATTAATTGTGGTATCACAATGGGTCGAAATGCTAGCCTAAGTGAGGCCTCTTCCTTAGTGGGGGTCCGCCACCTAAGAGTAAGTAAGAGAATAGCTCTATTTATACCTGAAAAACGTCTTCTTTGAGATTTACAGACATACTACTCTGAGTTTTGCAAATCGTTGTCACAGAGCTAGACATCAAATGACTGTAATCGGTATTAACTAAAATTGATATCTTCAAGTCAGAACCTATGTTCCAATAGCTCAGGGAAGGAAAGTAAGTTTATTTCTTTGTCGTATGCTTTATGACATCGTGCCGTCAAAATCTGTTTAAGGTTGTTTCTCTCTTCTGCTGAACAGATGAAAGAAAAATTATTTACATTTAGGAGCAATCGCTTGTATTATTGAAATGGTTGACGTATAAGAGGAACTTTTTAATTACCATTTAAATTTTATTTATCGAGTAACCACATAGGGACACAACTACTGCATTATTGCTTTAGATTTTCTTATATTGTAACGTTTTGATTTGAAGAAATAAAAAATTGATTCCACGAAGACTATCAAACAGATAATCGTACTAAAAATAAATTTAAGGCTGCTGCTGTTGCCTCAAAATCATTTTCATTATGATGTAAAACGTAATAAAAATTTTTTCTTCCATCCGAAGTTAGACAACGTTAAACAAAATATTTCTAACAGAAGTTTTTTTTTTTTTTGAACAGTTACACACTCTATATTACAATAATTATTGTTTTCCTCTCCTAGTTTCCAGGGAAAACTTTCGCAGATCATTATTTCTAATGAACAAGTGATGGTGAGGTTTCTTTCTTTCATGATATTCTAAAATATCATCACGTTTGATCCATTTTTATATCTTTCGCAAAATTAATTTTCAAATGAATACATAACATATGTACATATTATGTACCTATATATACCCGCTTGTTTCTTAAGTCTTTGGTTTTTAACAGCACTCATCATAAGCATAACAGAAATGTGGTAAAAAAAGAAAGAAAACTTTAAACGAAAAGCACAAATCATTGCATTTTTTAAGCACCATAAATAACTTGCATATTAGAAATGCTTTAACCAGATGGATAACCCTTTAAATAATACCACCACCAAAGAAACTTAAGACGAAACCATGTTAAACATTTAACCTTTTGTTGAAAATGGAACAGGTACTATGAATGGAAGCAAAACAAAAAACAACACTCTGGAGTATCATTAACAGAAGCATTCTCTTCAACTGGCAAGGCAAGACTTATGAGGAAATGAATTTGCAAATGTCTTTAGACATACGAAAGCATAAATTATCTACTTACACTGCCTTACTTAAGCACAAAAACACAACTTCTTCATCTTTTTTTCTTTTTTTTTGTAATTCATAGACCAAAATCTTCAAATGGGAATTATTTTTTTCTTTCAAACTGAAGTGAAAGAAACGAGAAACCTAAAAACAATTGCAGTTAGTATTACAAATACGAGGGATGTTGTGGTGAAAGCATATTTATTGAAGCTGTAGAGTAAAGTGAGATTATATCCGATTAGTTGAGGATAAATGATATTCGATTAAGACCCCTTATCATGATCCGCTAGTGGCGGATTTGAACCACTCAAGCTCCGGATGTTAACGGCCAGTTCCCTCAGTTAAACGTTCGTTAATATGCCAAGATTTTTATCCCACAAAAACCGATGACATCTGTTCTTAAATACAGGGCACTCGCATAAAAGGTATTGTACTGTTTCCGCTTCCTCCACATCATGGCAGCTTCTGCAGTAATCCTGGTGGGGCAGATCCAGAATGTCAATGAAACTGCTAGTAGCGCTGGATCTCATTAGAATTTCTGTTCTCTTATCGAACTCAAGTAATTTCCTGATTCTCCCACTATCCACTGCTGGAAACACATGCATACATACATAATTCATCATTACAAAGCTTCAGCCAGGATTACGACCTAGCTTCTCACACCGCTTCTGTTGCGGAAAATTTTTGAGAAAATTTTCATGGCAATTTTATTTACTGCCAGAAATCTGCTGAGACGAAGTCGCCTTATTCGAAGCCGAAATATTTGTTTCATTGTTGGAGATGTCTGACCTGGGGGTTGAACCGAAGCCTCACGTCTAATAAGCCAACACATTACTTACTTAACTAAGGCGCTGAACACAGCAGTTTTAAAATTCGGAAACCAGACATGTTGGACCACCCACTGTTGAATTCTATGTTGCTTCTTCTGGTTTGGAAAAGAATTCCCGTAGAGGTGCAAATATCAACTCTATCGTCTTCTTCCCAGTCATTTTCAATCTCTTCTTTGGGAGTTGGTCCGTCTTTTCGTTTCCCTCCATGCCACAGGGACGCGGAACCCAGTAGAGGCGGGTGTTGTCTCAACGTATAGGATGTAGAGAGTCCATGCAAGTCCTAAAGCCCTTTATTTGGCAAGATGGGTTCCCAGCGCTTAGATTGCTGTCCACACATAAGATCAAGTTCGAAGGAGATAGGTCACGGGTAATTGAAATGTATTTTAATGACAACTTTTTATATCATCAGCAGAGGGGTTTAAAGGATCATGAGTGAAATAGAAAGGAAGAGTAACACATGTATATACGTTTACTATTTATGTTGCTCGTTATGCATTCATCAGGTCCGATGCTGCCAAGACAGCTGAATTTATCATAACAACTAATCTTGATCCCTAATCGTGGCTGTTCTTAACCAGCTTCAGTTGGTACATTTCGACAAAAACGTTCATTGTTTTGTTTTAATGACCGCCTTCTGAATTTCTTGAACGATTAAACTTGCTTATACTCAATTGTGGCTTATTAGGCGTGAGACCATGGTTCAAACCCAGGTCCGCAACAAAACGAAATATGAAAAACGAATTCTTTAGCAACTGCCTCTCAACGGATTTCTGGCAAAAATTCTAAAAGTAAATACAATTGCCATGGAAACTTTTTTCAAAAATCTGTCGTTCGCAGACGACATTAAAGTGTAGGTCCCGCCACTCATGTATAAAATTAACATACACAACATCAGTGGTGTGAGAAGCTACATCGTAAACCTGACTGAAGGGCTGTAATGACCAATTATGTATGTATACTTAATCGTTGAATTGACTGATTCTAACTTTTCAGACTGTTTAGGCGTAGCTTTTTACCATTGTATGGAAAAAATAATTTCACTTGGCATTGAATAAATTTCTTTTTAAAAATCTGTCACATTCAATCGGAAAGACTATGAATTCGTATCTTATAATTTCAATAAATTCTGTGTCGACTTCCACCTTACTCAAAACCCTCGTACTGAGAAATATAAGCCAATAAGAGAATTTTGAAAGTTCAGTTTCTATTTTCATTTTTCCATTTTTTTTCTTTTTTTGTGTATTGTTTTGGAGTTTATTTCTGAAATTATGTTCAGTAACAAAGTATCACAAAAACTTACTTCTATGGCGTAAGGAAGTGGGATATTTTTTAATATTCTCATTGACGCTCTTATTTCAATGATCGGTTTTAGGAAATTATCCCTGTAAACCTTTTCATTAAATCTTATTACATACATACCTACATACATACATAATTGGCCATTACAACCCTTCAGTCAGGATTACGGCCTAGCTTCTCACACCACTCATGTTGTGTGCGTTAAATTTATACGTGAGTGGCGGGACCTACAGTTTAACGTCGACTCCGAAAGACAGATTTTTGAGAAACTTTTTCAAATGTTTATTTTTTAACTTCTCCTTCCAAAGGCTAAACCCGTATCCGCTTCTGATCTAATAACAGCATAGGTTTTTGCTTTAGATTAACTAACTGGTGCTTTAAGTCTAAATGCTTAGGTTGCAGAAACTGCAATAATTTGTATGTGTCTGTGTTCACATACTTAAAGTTACTCACAAGAAAGTTGATTAATGCCTTAAAGGCAAGAAGAAACAAAAAATGAGAACGAAGCCAGAAACAAAAACGGATGTTCTTTAGTGGCACAACCGAATTGCCACAAAAACAACTGTTTATTTGTATTACTTTTGCATTTTTTTTTTCTCGATTTTCCTCTCTCTCTCTCGAATTCATGAAGGGCAATCATGCTTTTTAACATGTCTTTAAACACAAACATCCTGCTGCTTCTGCTGCTGCTGCTGTAACAAAAGAAACTGAGCCAAATATAAAACAAATAATGGATGTTGTTGGCTGCTGCTTCAAATAGACAAGCAGTCAGCCAGCTAAGCGATTGAAAAGAAAAGAAAAAAGAATGAAAAGAAAATTATTCAAGTAGCCAAACACTATTTTCAGTTTGTATGACTATTTGTCTGTCTGCAGCTTAAACCTGTGAGTAACGGTTTACTAAAAATTTTAAACAAGTGCTTTAGTTTAGCTCTGCCACTATTTTACTGTAACGGTTACACAGACAAAAGCCAGTTCCACTTGTATCTGTTTTGTAAATACTTTCTGTTGTTGTTACTGTTGTTGTAGTTTCATTACATTTCGAAATTTTTGTTTAGTACACCTGATCTGTTTGTCGTGTCATAGTTGTTGCAATTTTTTTTATTGTTGTTATTTGCTGTTTATCTTAGCGGTAGTTTGATGTCGGTTTTTTTAAGTAAAAAGACTTTTAAAGTCTTTAGAGAATTTTAAAAATGACAGCCACTTTAAGTATTTCTTCTACTATTTTTCTATTTTTTGTTTTTTCTTTCTATTCTATCTCTTCGTAAAATTATTATAAAAATTTTATTTCTTTCTTATAAGCATTCTTCACAAATCATCTTTCATTTCTCCAAATATTTCGCTACAAGTGGGTGTATTTTTATTCTTCATTCTAGAACCTGTAACCTTATTGTATTTAAACAATATGACTGGCCATGTCTTTTTTATTTTTTCTCATTTTTTTCTCCTTTTTTCTCGTTTTTTTATTTTGTTTTTTTTTTATTTCAAATATTAACCCACTTGTTTAGAGATGACAAAAAGGTTGGCGGAAAACCAATTTAATTTAAATAACCATGCCATGCCATACACAGTTTAAATCGAATTTCGCTTAACATTCAAAGTCATAAATTACAAGTCAAACTGTTCAAATCTAATACTTTATGGCCAATTAAAATTTTCATCGTAAAATACCATGAAATTAAACATCAATTGGGTTAATAATGTTGCTGGCAAGTTCACAAGGTGTACCTCGGTAAAGTTAAACGCTCTAAAGGAGAGAAAATAATTAAAAATGTATATAAGGAGGTCGTATAATATAACTTTTCTTTTTTACAAACACACATTCTGTATATACTCGTATGTTTAATACTTCTTAATATACACCTCAACAAGCAATTTTATTGTCATTATAAAAGATAAGATATTATCCATCGCATATGCTCATCGAATAATAAATATTTTTCCAAAAGCTTCAAACAATCCTGTAATAAATCGGAAGCTGAAATAAGCACTTTGTGTTAACGTACCTACCTTCTGAGCCTTAAAATAAACAATATTTTGTTATTGTTTCCCTATAAATTAATAAAGTTGGTAACTGTACTGTAAGAGAGAAGAAGTCGCCGTAGTCTAGTAGGTTCTGTGTTGGCTTATTGGACGTGAGGCCATGGTTCAAATCCCAGGTCAGTCATTTCAAACAAAAAGAAGTATGAAAAAATATTTCTTCGGCGACTGCCTCTCAGCAGATTTCTGGCAAAAACTCTGAGAGAAAATAAAATTGTAAGGAAAATATTTCTCAAAAATTTGTCGGTCGCAGTCCACTTTAAACTGTAGGTCCCGGCAGTCATGTATAAAATTAACACACGCAGCCTAAGTGGTGTAAGAAACTAGGCCGTAATTGTGACTGAAGGGTTGTAATGACCAATTATGTTATGTATAGTAAGTGTGCAAAGAGAAAAATTAGATCTGTTTTAAAACTATTCCTTACTTCATGAAAAATATATTTGATCCTCAACAGAATTTTATATTCATCAGAGGCGTATACTGCTAGAAAACTTCTATTATCAGCCAGGGTAACTTTAAGGTCTCCTATTCATAAGTATTTTCAAATGAACTCATGAAATGACTTGGTATTGTAGAAGCAACCTATTCCTCTGTAGTTTGAGTGAGGGCTATTTTATCTAAGACTTGTTTAATTGTGGAACATGACATTAAGAATTTATTTTTGGGTTTACGATCAGTATTAACAATAATTATTTATACTTCTTCCATGCGTCATAATTCTTGATATTTTTCATATGTTTTCCCCAGAAATCGGAAGTAAAAACAATACAGGCCACTGCAGGCCCCAACGTCATAGCGATTTTTATATTAACACCCCTTAAGGAGCTTAATATAAAGCAAGAGGAATAATGATCAACACTGAATGCAATAAATTTTGAAAGCAAACTACCTTGCAAAACTCAATCATATGGCCAGGAAACAAAATCCGAATATTTTTTTACGATAGAGATCGACTAGTGGATTTTAAAAGGCATTACATAAATATTTTCTCCATAGTCTATAAATTTATAAATAAAACTTGTTTTAAATTTATCTTTAATTGCGGTTGTTAACCCAGAATAACTCTTCACAAACTTATCCATTTGGAATGATCATTTAGTGTCCACTAATAACAATCGTTCACTCGAATGGCATATTTTTAAACACAGCTCGCTCTCTTGTTTAGGTTCGATTACGAAATGGATCGGAAAACCCTTGTAAAGAAAATTTTATCAAACATTTCCTATCTTTTCTGTATTGAAGAGGGCAAGATAATCAGGCAAGATGAGGATAACATCAACTGTATCATGGGTAATAAATTCATACGGGTACGATTATGGCGCACTTACGTTATATTAGTTCTTGATTTTAGGAAAATGTATTGGTTGGGGCCATAAAATATACTATATGGAGATACATATTCTTATTCTACCCATTAGAAGAATTTAAGCATGTAAATAGCACTTAAATGCTTCCGCCTTTCCAACAATATTTTGGTTGTCCTGGCAGAAATAAATGCGATCAAAAAATGTTTGAGTCATAAGTCAAGTTTTAATTGTAGAAACGGTTTTTCTGTTTAATGGCTAGAGCTCATTATTGGCGTATTTAAAACTCAACCGTCGGAAATTAAGTAGTAAATTAATCTAGAAAACGCGGTGGCTTCGGGATTAATTATTTCATTTCAATTTTTAACACAGTCACACATTCACAAAAATTGATAACCAATTTTGCTTTAAATGAGTGCTTCAATTTTCATTCATATTGTATGTAGACCAGTTTTCTGAAAAGTTTTTGGATGTTTACTTTAAATTTTAGGGAAAATTACTTGCAGCCAATTTCTTAGAATTTTGACTGGTAGTATATGTGAAAAAATTGAAAGAAAATAATAAAACGGAATCTGCAGTGCAACATGTTAGATCGAGAATCACAAAGATTTCCATGGCACGGAAAATCGTGTAACATATGCGGACTAAAATCTCGCAGATATGGCCCATTTATTATGGATGCGAACAAACTGAGCTACCTTACGGAGCATGTATTTAAGACATTATAGGTACAGCAAGTGGAAGAGTAGTTGCCGTTGTCTAGTAGGTAGTGTGTTGGCTTATTAGACGTGAGGCGACTGCCTCTCAACAGATTTCTGGCAAAAACTCTGAGAGAAAATAAAATTGCCATGAAAAGTTTCTCAAAAATCTGTCGTTCGGAGTTGACTTTAAAAAGCTTGGTCGCAATTCTGACTGAAGGATTATAATGACAAATTACGTATGTATGTGGGTGCAGCAAATAACAACGAATGTAGGGTATGTAGAGAAGATATGCTCTGATTGTGGGCATATGAGATTCAAATATTATAGGCAGAGAATGCAGAATACGTAGAGAAGACATCGAAATGATGTTATGCTTAGCTATTGGGCGCAAGAGATTCTAACATTCTATGCATGGCATTTTAACACGCATTACTCATCTGTAGAATGGGGTAGATTCGAAAGAATTATTTAATACGTGATATGATATAACATGCGATAGTCAGTTTGAAAAATGGTCGCTTTCCTGCATCCTTCCTAAAGAAATTTGATTCATACTTGTCATAATTTTCATTCAAAAGATTGGAAAAATTAAATTGTGGTACAATTTTTTTATAAAAAATATAAATATATGAACGTCTCTCTTTATATGTTTACTTGATTTTGTTTTTAAAGTATTTCGATGAAAATCGTATTCCAGCAAATCTAAGAAAATGTATAAAAACATGAAACAAACAATACCATGCTTACACCGGTAAATATTACGCTTACAATTACATTGCCAAATTGTAATTTTCTATTTGAATTTCTACTTTTTTGTGTGTTTTTTTCTATTGCATGAATTTTTTTCTACAGTTTTGTTGGTGCATAAGTTTTGACCTTATATGGTAATATCAATAGAGTTTCATGGCTTTTGAATGTGTTTCTTGGTTTTCTTTTGTTGTTTCCCCAACGATTTGTTTTTCCGTATATTTTTGTGTTTTTTGGTTTTTTTTCGTGTCATTTCAAAAACAATAGAAATGCTAAAATGTTGAGCTGTTTCTATTGCCCAGAAACTAACAGTGCCAGTCTCAATGTTGCAAGTAACTGTTATTCGCAATGCCTTTCATCGGTTTTATTATTATTTACTTTTTTTTTTTTTGTTTGTTTCAGGTTTTCTTCTTTTTTTTTGTTTTTGGTATTGAAGTGTTGTCATATATGGCCATATGCAATTTTCATAAATGTGCTAATATTATGGGCATATTTTGCTAACGTTTGTTGAAAGAAAAATGTTTTTTCCTTTCTTTGTTTTATATTTTTTGTTGTTTGCAATTTTTATTTATATTTAATTTTTTATTTTGTTTTTGTTTTTTTTTTAGTATTTTATACTTGTTGTTGTTGTTTTGTGTTTTTTCGTAGACAAAATAATATTATTTTCAATATATTTTTAACGCTCTCAACTTTTTTATTATTCTCTACTAATTTTTCTGTTGCTGTTTTTGTTAGTCTGAGTCAAAATTTTATGAATTTTTTTTAATCAATTTATGTTATTTTATACGGTGTTCAGATATGCACCTTTATTGCGTAAATCGCAATATACGCCATTATTTGGCTCAATATTTCATATAAAGTTTCAATTAATTATTGCACAATAAGTACGCAAATTGTTATAATATTGCGTAAAACTTGAAATGCAGCACTGTCATAAGTATGTTCTGTGTGCATATTACAATTATTCGAAAACACTCTGTTGATATTTGACAATTCAAATGTCAACAACAACAAACAAAAAAAAAAGCAAAACAAATAAATAACAAAACAAAAAACAAAAACAATATTGTTGAAACAACCAGCTGTTTGGTTACCAGCTGTCAAATGAATATTGAATAAGCAGCTGAACTGCTTATATTATTATGTCTGAACACTTAAAATATTGTACTCAATAAACCAAATATTGACTCAATAAAAGTGCATATCTGAACATAGTATTAATTTTCTTTATTGCCTTAAATCGTTACAAAATATTTCCTTTATTTTCATTTACAAATAAAAGTACTGTTAAATTTTTTATATAACCACTTGATAGCGGTAAAACAAAATACCGCAAAGAAAAGCGCTAAGTGGTTACTCCGCTGTTGGCAGCAAATATTAGACCGTATTTTCGTTGGGGCTCATTGGCATATAACGCTCGTACAATGTTACTCACAAACAGAAGACTCAAATGTCTCGATAAAAGATATTTTGACGAACAATTAATGATAACATTATCGAAAATAAAATATCGGAATATTCTACAGGGCACAATAGCACTTTGGAGCAATCTTTAGGCGTTCATTTTTACGCAGTAAGCAACAATAACCGTGAACTTTTCATTGACTTTTGCCAATGCCATCAACTTATAGTTTACGGTTACATATTCCCGCATAAGGGGAGCAACCACAAGTACACACGGTCCATGCAAATGTTATATAACGCAAGACTTCAATAACAGAACAAAAAGGTTGGAACAGGAAGTGAAAAAATCATAAAGACATAATAAGAAAATATTTTTCGAAAGCCTAGCCAGTTCTGTTAAGGCGTTAGGCACAGACAATATGGGTCAGCCTCATAAATTGCATACGTGATGCAAACGGAGTCAAAGTCGCCGTATTCTAATAGGTAGTGCGACAGGTCAAACAAAAGTTAAATTAAAAAAATAATTCTTCAACGAATTCTTCTCAGCAGGTTTCTGGGTGTAAATAAAATAGCATAAAAAGTTTCAGAAAAATGTTTCGATCATCGAGTCGACTTTAAACTGCAGGTCTCTCCACTTATGTATAAAATTAACACACACAACATAAGTGGTGTGAGAAGCTAGGTCGTAACCCTTTCTAATGGATTATTACGATTAATTATATACATACATGTATGTACGATACAAACGGAGATCTACTCACCAGTTCGAATGATCAGCTACATCACGGAAATCGCTAAATACCGAATATATGTATGCGGAAGTAACAACAAACATGGATGACAATGCAACAAAACATCTATCCTACGCTTAATATCAAGCAACGCACCGAATTTATCTGAATTATAGGCTGCTTATGTAGACTCACTACAAGCTGAACTCTTTTTAGCAGTTCCTCAACATTCCGCCATTTTCCTCCATCCGTATATGAAAACGCATGGAAACGTGTAGAAGTCCTGTCAGTTTGGAAAATTAGAAAGTACTCTCCAAGAAGAACGATCTTATAGAGTGTAAAAATGGAGTGCTGTCTGTAGGGTTCTACTAGTTATAATTTTGTAGGGACTTTAAAACATTGAAGAAGACCTAAGAGATTTGATGGCAGATTTTCGACCAAATCGCAGCTGTTTGGTTAACACTACGTATCATATTACATGCTGTTCATAGATTTAAAAAAAGAAGCATTTGACACGGTAAAACGGTCATCCATCTTGAAAGCACTCAAACAGAAAGAAATTCGTCGCAAAATTATTGGAATGATTAAAGCCATGTACCACTTTAGCACTTATTTCATAAGTACTTCTGGTGTGAAACAAGTTTTCTCCTCTCCCCGATTGCTGTAGTTTTTGATAGAATAATGATAGGAGTTGCCGCCTAAAAAAAAGGAATTAGTTGGGGGCTTGGCACACATCTCGAAGATTTAAACTCTGTAGGCGATATCTGTATCGTCTACCATTATCTCACCAATATGCACATTAAAACAGTTTAGCTAGAAGACCAGGCCTGAAGGTGAATATTAGAAAACCGCACGCAATACGACTGAACAGCAGATGCTCAGACCTCAGCCTTATGAATCGTAACAATCGAAGGCCAAACAATCGATTACGTAAACAGTCACGGTATGCTATCTCGATAGCATAATCACATCAAACCGTGGGTGTGAAATAGATGTCAATAACAGACCATGCAAGGCAAGGATCTAGTTTTAGGCGCCAAACAGCCTTATGGAAAAATCCAAGCCTATCAAATAAGACAAAAATTATGATTTTCAATGCCTACGTAATATCAATACTCTTATATGGAAGTGAAACATGGTTAACATGGTTAACAGGATATACCAACTTATCTCGAAAAAAATTTTTGCCGACAAATGTTTGCGGATTATCCATTGCATATTCTAGTCAGACACAAACAAAGACATTTGGATAATTGCAAGTCAGGCGTCTATCCGCGTACAAGTGCGCAGAAAGAAATGGAGGTGATGGGTCACACATTACTTATAGACCACGAAAGTATTCGTAGAGCAGCGCTCGACTGGAATTCCCAATGCTGCCGTTGTGCAGACAGATCACATAGAACTTGGAAAATATCCATTGTGGATGACCTAAAACCAACCAACCATACGTGGCCAAGAATTAAAACATTAACATAAAATAAAGTTCGATGGAGTAGTTTTGTTAAAACCCTATATTCACATGATGAATAATAAACAAAAAAAAGGGAAAATATTTTCTTATGAATTATTAATTAATTTTGAATTGTATTAATTTTCTTCTTTAATTATTTATATTTAATTTAATTTTTTTTAATTTCATTTCACTATCAATTATTAATTTTTATTTTTCCTTTTTTTTTGGTTTCTTTTTTTTTTAGTTTTAAGTCATCATGTCGCCTGCCACCTCAAATACCTGCCATCATCGTATTACATCGTATTTATCCGCATTATATTTAGTTGTTGTTTTACTATTAAAATGTCAAAAAGTTGCTGGTATTTTGGGCAAATCACAGATGTGTGAAGTAGAGACTGGACAAACGAATATTATATTGGATATTGAAGAGAGTAGGGGTGATTGTAAGTATTTATTTACTTTTTTCTTTTATTCTTTATTTATTATTCTTTTTTAGTTTATTTTTTTATTTTTCAAATATTTTAAAATTAAAAAATCTGAAAAGAGTTAAAGAAACTTCAACTCATATTACAAGTCATAGAAATGGTTATTATTATATCCCAGATATATTTTCAACACATACAGATATTTTCATACTTAATCTTCTTGTATTTATACCCCCAATTCTAAATCATTATTTTCAAGAAGTCAAGATTGTTTATTGACACCTAAGCGTTGTCAATTTTGGAAGATGAGGAAATTGTTTCGTAATCCAACTTTATATGACTTGTTAATATACCATACACCCGATAGGCTATACTTTATATCCTACAGTAATTTAAACAAACAATGGAAATTGGTATCACAAAAACGAAAGGATGTCAATAACGTCTCATATTCGATATTCCTCTTACTACCTTACTTCATTGGTTATTAACAACCCGTTTAACGGATTTCGATCTGCCCTAACACATCTTTCCAGACTTATCTGCTTCTTTTGCGCCTTCACCATTTGGTCACACTAATCTAAGACAGGACTTCCTCAATTTGCTCCTTCCAACGCAAAGAAGGTTGATCTCTTCGTCGACTTCCGCAAACCCCTGCATCAAACACTCGTCTCGCCGGAGCATCCTCATCCATTCGAACGACTTAGCCGGTCCGATGCAGTCGCTGGATGTTAATATGCTGCACAACGTCTACATCGTTGGATCGAATGCGGAAATCATCGCCAACTTGCACTGGACCAAATGTCTTACGTAGAACTTCTCTCTCGAATACTATCAAGGCAGCTGCATCAGTGCTTAATATTGTCCATGCCTCTGAGCCATAAAGAAGCACGTGGCGGATGAGCGTCTTGTAGAGTATTAGTTTTGTCGTTCGTACGAGAGAGGTCTCTGCTACTCAATTGCCTATTTAAACCATAGTAGCACTAGTGGGCAAGGTGATCCTGTGCTTGATCTCCAGACTGATAACATTTTTGGCGGAACCAAGATAAATAAATTCCTTGACTATATTGAAAGTATAATTATCGGCCGTAAACTGGGATCCAATTCGCCGCATTTTCGTACTTGTCGACAACATATTGCTGGTTTTGCCCACATTTACTGCCAGACCCATCTTAATAGACTCCCGTCTGCGCAAAAGGCAGCAGTAACATCTCGCTTGGTACGCCCTGTGATGTCAATTTCGATTGCTTACGCAAGCAACTGGGCACTTTTGTCGAAAATGGGTGAAGCACTTCCAGGGTGAAGCACTTCCACCTTCCGCAGAATACGGAATACGAAGCTGAAAAGGTCGCATGATAAGGTATCACCTTGCTTGAAACCTCGCTTGGTTACAAAAGGTTTGAAGAGTTCCATTCCTATCTTGATGGAGTTATAGGAGTTGCTTAACGTCATTATGCATAGACGAGTCAGCTTCGCAGAAATACCGAGTACTGACATTGCGGTAAAAACGCCGCCGCCTTGTAGTCGACTAAAAGGTGGTGTGTTTCAACTTGATTTTCATGGGTATTCTCTAGGAATTGAAATAAGCCCATCATCTTACCAGGTCTGAAGCCGCATTGATAAGATCTAATCAGTGTTCTGACGAGTGCCTTTAGTGGTTCACACAGTAAGCTCGTAAGAACCTTATATACGTCTGTAGTTGGCGCATATCGTAGGATCTCCTATTTTCAGGAGAGGACTGAGAATACTGAGGTACCAATCGTTGGGCATACTCCGGTCTTAAACAAGTCAGTGGCAGGGATACTTTTTGACGCTCTCGTCCTAAGCAAGGGTTTTTCTCCAAAAATAATACGCAGTTCTTAAGCAGATAAAAATTAGGAACTGAAATTTGTATTTACGAGGCAAATTGCTTCGGAAGACATCACATGGCAATGCTTTGGAGTAAAACAAAAATTTCTTTCTTTCTTTTTCTTCTTACAAATCTCATATGTGAGTACGACAATCCTTTGCAAATTATTTTTAAAAGCTTTGTATTGCCTGCAGGTTGTCTAAATCAAAACGTAGAGAAGCCAAATAAACCAATTCAAGAGCATGTTTAACCATAAACAGTTAGAATTCTATTTCGAATGCTTAAAAACAAATTTATTTGTCTTCAGTGTCTGAGATGGTTAGTTTAGAAAAATCTTTTTAAGGCCAAAAGCATAAATTTGACTTTTAAGTAATTGTCTTGAACATTTTTCATTCATTTATTTTCTTTCTTTTTTTCCATTCTTAACGAAATTTCTTTGTTTCTAACTTTTACTCAACTAAAAACGCAACAATACATAGGCATGTGCCTCTTGTCTTTTGGGTGATTTTCATACATGGCATCAGGCAGAGGCAACACACATGCTGTTTGTTACAGCAATGATTAGTTGTTTATATTTCTGGCGATTGTGGCAATACACAGAAAAGAACATGTTTAAGAGCCCTTTAGGCCATTCAAATGGCATGTGTTGTTTTTAAACAACTGATAATATTGATGTTGTAATCGCATTTCTAGACAGAAACAGCAACAGATACATATTTTTTTTCTTTCTTTTTTCTTCATTTTTCCTTTTTTTTCTTTTTTCAAAAGGAAATTAAACCAAAAATGCCTTAAGCTAAGCTAAAGTAGTATTTTAAAACAAGAAAATAATCTTTTTTCTCTGTCTCCCTCTCTCTCTCTTTCACTGATAATATAAATGTTTTTTTTTTACTTTATCATATAAGATTTTCCGGTTTAATTATATTCTTATTCGAAAAGAAGAAAAATCTGTTTCCGCCCCGGTTTATCAAAAATTCATTAAATTTAATGCGCAAGCTTTTAGGAACACTCTCAACTGATATTGTATTTGCTTCTATTTAATAAGATCTTGATAAGATCTTGATACACAATATGTATGCCATTACACAGCTCTTCACCATTTGCTTTAATTAAAAACGTAATTAATTTTCACTTGCATGCTGAACTGCTCAACGTCGTACTACCTGTACAAGTGTAAGAAAACAACAACAACAAAAAAATTGAAGAAAAATAATGAAAATTAACTGGTTCTCTCTGGCAAGTACTTGAAAATGGAAAAAATATGGGTGTAATGAATTTGATAGTGAAATCACCAGCTAAGATCATAACAAAAGACTTAAGACACATACATGATTTTTAATAAATCGTTTACATGTTCACCAAAATGAGTTCAATTATATTTCAAAGCCTTTGAACACGTCAAAGCAGCATTATATTGCTTTCATGTACAACACAAACGTGCAAATATGTGTGATAAAGATATGATGATTATATTTAAATAATTTTAATTAATAATTTCATTAAAAAAAGAAAACATTGTTGATTTTAATTAATAATTAACTCGAACGAGAGAAAAATTTATGAGGCAGAATTATGATGCCAGAACAGTTGATGTTTATCAATGAAAAAACTCAATTGATTGTCTTAATAAAGGCAATTTCCTATTATTAAGCATTAGACTGCACTGGATATCTTGAAAAATAAACCAAATAGGCATACGTTGCAACGCGTTGTTGTCTTGATGAACAATGTTTATTGAACACAATCTCACTTTGAAGCCGCTGTAGTCTGGTAGGTAGTGTGTTGGCTTATTAGACGTAAGGCCACGGTTCAAACCCCAGGCCAGACATCTCCAACCAAACGAAATAAGAAAAATATTTCTTCGGTGACTTCAAATTTCTGGCAAAAAATCTGAGAGTAAATAGAAATTGTCATGAAAAGTTTCTCTAAATATTCTATCGTTCGGAGTCGACTTTAAACTGTAGGTACCGCCAAGCATGTGTAAAATGAACACAACATAAGTGGCGTGAGAAGCTAGGTCATAATCCTGACTGGAGGCTTGTAATGACCCATTGTTTATGTATGTATGCAAGCCCTGTTTCTTATAAGATACACTTCCCCCTAAACTTTCCTTGTAAGCAAACTTGTTTGTATAGCTTTAAAGCCTGTCAGCCCTGCAGTATTTATCATCTCAAGAAATAAGAAACCACAGGCTTCATAATGCTTTTCTGAATTAAGTTATCGAGGTATTTTTTGATTCCATCTATCAACAACATAACCTGTCTTTATTATTAAGGTAATCTAAGAGTGATTTCACTATCCTCCCCAATACCTAGACACTCATTTAATAACAGGCGAGGTAACTCTCAACGAAGTCTGACATTTTTACGGCCTTTTCGGAAGATTATTTAATTCGTGTTGATTTATCGAATGTCAATATTTTTAAAGCTGTGGAGCACCTAATTTAATTTTTCAAGAGGGTAGCCTTCAAGCTGGCCTAAAAAATAGCCTTAATTTCCCTGGTTGTATGTATCAAATTCAAATTCTCTATGATTTAAATTTCCTTATATATAGCATAGCAATACTATTCATAGACAATTGGTGGTAATTTATTTTCATTTCAAACTTGCAAAGAATTTTTTGAAAACACTTTATGTGTTCATATGGTTTCCAATTGCATTGCTTTAATGATCTGGAATACACATCCAGTGATTTTATGGGCAATAATTGAGTTTGGTTTATAGCTTTATAACCCATAGGAAATTAAAACGTTGGATTTTGCTTAATCGAATTGTAAACTCCTGTGTTATTCAAAATTCAACAGAAACATAAAATAATAAAAAATAATTTAAAAAAGGTAATAATTTTTCGTAAACTCTTACATCGAATCTAGTGCAAGAAGATACCAAAGACATGCCAAAATCGGTCGCTCCAAAATCCATACATTTCATTACAATAGCTTACAAGATAATATGGAAAAAGCGACAATTTCTGATGCCTGATTATCACCATTATGTTCACATGATTCTTCTGAACAAGATTAGTTTATTTCCCTAAAAAAATATGAATTTGCAGCTTCTTATTAATGGATAACATCGCATAACCTTCAGGTTGACGATTCTTGAAGACTTAAACATCAGCAATATTTTATAGCAACTCATGCAGGTTGATTAATCTCTTTGCATTCTTTGTTGACTTTAACAAATCTGTAAATATAGGGCGAGAAATTTAAAAGTTTAAATTTAAAAATGGAATAAAACAAAAACGGTTTGATGGATATGCTCTGAAATACAATTGTTCCGCTTAGTAATGGAACATTATTTCATTCATATGGCAGCTGCGGCTGGGTTCACAGTACCTCTTTCGATCGGACCAATTTTTGAGCACTTTTTCGAAAGTATGTGGTCGTATCTATGCAATGGCATGGCCAATGTTGGCCTTCAAATACTCAATTGCCTCTGGTTTGTCGGCATAACCCTTTTCTTTAACGGCGCCCACAGAAAATAGTCCAATAGTATCAAATCCCAGCTTATTGGCGGCCAATTCATATCAACATTTCACTAATTAAACGGCCATCAAACGTTCGACGCAATAAATCGGTTATGGCATGATCAGGTACAAAAAAATCGGTTATCATTGTGCGATAAGTATCTCCATTGGACGCAGTGGTTGCGCCGTCCTCATTTTCAAAGAAATATGTGCTAATGATGCCTCCGTTCCACAAGCCGCATCAAACAGTCGTTCGTAATGGGTACATTGGCTTCTGCAAGACCACGTGTGGGTTTTATGAGCTCCCAAGACGGCAATTTTGCTTATTAACGTATCAAAACAACGTAACAAAATGAAAATGAGCTTCATCCGAAAAGATGAATTTTTTGGCCCATTTAGCGAAGCTGAAACGGAGCGGATAGGCATGCGGCTTCAATTCTTAAACCATTTGAAATTTTTAAGACGTCATACCGAGATCTTTTTTTGGGAAAAAACTGGTGCCTGAAATGTTAAAGAACGATGACGAATTGATGTTGACGGATTCTCACGCACACTCTCATCTTCTCGGCGCATGACCAATTAAATAAGATTCACGAACTTTAGCAACAAACTAGCGTATACCGGGCACGGTTGTTCCTTCTCTGCGAACAAATTTTGTACGACATTTTTGTGAAATTTGCGAGCAATTTTCTTTGTTTTGGAAATAAATTTCCAATAAATCCTAACGTTCTTCAAACGTAAATCGATTCATCATGTTCAGTGGAGATAATATACTGAATTTTGTTACAGAATAGAATCATACGAAATAACCGATGGTTTAAATTTAAACCTTTAGATGGCCCACTCTATATAATTCAATATGAAGGAAAATAGAAAAGAAAGTGCTGCCTACTATTTAATAAACTTGACAACTCTTGTGTATGTGTGCGACACATACTATTATCATTATTTCCTGTTGCGTTCTCTGAATGCATACCGTTATTTACTACCAAAAAAAGAGAGAAGAAAAGAAATGAAAAAATTGTTTAGACATGCGTTTGCTTAAATAACTTTTATGTTCACATAATAAATTGATTTCGTTTTTCTTTTTAAAAACGTTCAAAAGACAAAAGCAATTGCTTTCTCTACAGCCTAAAACGACAATATGTTAAAAAAAAACGAATAAGAACAACAGAAAAAATTAGCATATTCCAGTAAAAAATTGTTTTTGTTATCGCCTATTATTGTTGTTAATATTTAGAAGCATGCAACATTCTACAATATGGTATCGTATACGATATAGAATAATACTAAACTATCTACCCAAAGTCTAAAGTAAAATAATTGCCAGTTTTCAAATATTTTACATTCTTTTTTTTTGGTTTTTGCTTTGCTACATGCATTGCAAACTCAAACAATCAAAACATGCTTAAATAATAATATTTCTTTGTGGCAACAGAAAAAGAAAGAGAAAAAAAATTAAATACCGCAGGATATGAAGCAGAATAGAAGAATACTTGAAAGAGACTAAATTTTTACATGTTGTGTTTGCAAGACACACACAGAAGACCAATAAGGGACACCAAAATATAATTCCACTATCGTCAGCAGTAGTAAAGAAACCACAAAACAACAAAAAAAACAAAAGCAAAAACAAAAAACATACTCTAAAAACCACACATTGTTTAGGTAACGTGTTTCCTGTCTATGCGTGCCAAGGATATTTACGGGAATTCTAACTTTGGCCTCCTCTTGTGGAGACAAATTACAATAGGAACGACAGGCGACAGCCTGAAAAACCCATATAATTTGTTAAAACTTATATGATGAGTGCAGTCTCATATATAATTTATATTTTCTTCTTTTTATTTTTCTTCTTCTTCCTTTTTTTCTTTGTTGTATTTCTCAATGGCGGTAGTTTTAACGTTCGTACGCTAAAGTTGTAATTTAAGTCGTACCTTTAACAGATATGCTACACATTGTAACTTTGTTTTATTATTATTATTGTAGTTGCTGTTGTTGTTGTTGTTGTTGTACGAATATAGCTTGAAATGTTTCCAGATAAACGTTGTAATAATAGTTTTCTACTTTGCTTTCATATATTTTTTCTTTTATTTTCTTCCTTTATATTGTACACACAGAGTGTATATTATATCGCCATGGATGCCCATGCTAAGCACGCATCGTCATCATCGCCTTCATCATCATCATGCTTTTAAGTTTTTGTCGATTTTTTCTTTTGCAGATCTTTTTTATTTAAGTTTTATTTTTCTTTTATCATTATGTTCTATACCTGAAGCTTCTTTTTCTTTTCTAAATGGCGTCACGTTTTCAGCTTCTTGTATCCCCCAATATCTGTTTATCACATTAGAGCAGAGACTTTTGCAACGACCACTTGTAGAGAATTAAAGAAATTTTTGTTCTTGTTCTTCGTGTTTATTTTTTCATTATTTTTTCCGTTTCTTATTGGGAAGGAATGTGTGAATTGTGATGTGGTTGTTAAAGACGTTTTACGGATTCGCAATTGTTAAGTTTTTTCTTAAGAAATTTTGAAAAGAAACTGTTTGGAAACTGTTCTAACAGACCTTGTATGTATTTGAGAGAGAATGGAACTAATTTAAGCAGGTTATAGATTCTCGCAAAAACAAATCTAATTGAATTTAAACAATGACTCGCATAATGTTGGCCACTGAGGCAATAATTGTTTGTCAAACAATAATTTTATCACATTTTGATTGGAAGTTATTAATTCTTTTAAAAATCACATTTTTTTTCGTTACAAATCTTCCAGTTCGGTAGTCATTAATCCAATCCAAAGTGTCGAATGTTTAAAATCACCTCATAATGAAAAAACTTTTTGATTTCAAGGTAGTTAAAAGTAGTTGTAAAAAATATGGTTTCTAATCAGCAACAACCTCTTCTCGCTAATTAAGTTAAACAAGCTCCAAAGCAGAAACAAATAAAAAATGGGACTAACAGCTATAGATCCTAGACTGTTTTTCTAGTGTTAGATTTCTCATTAAACTAGTTACGGATTACTATCGTAATTGGACAACCGCCTAGAATATATTAGTCCTTACCATTGAAGTCGTCGTAGTCTAGTAGGTAGTGTATTGTCTAGTAAGCCCAGAGACTAGGTTAAGAATCTTCAGCGAACCGAAATACGAAAAAGTAATTCTTCGGCTACTTCCTCTCAACAGATTTCTGCCAAAAACTCTGGGAGTAAATAAAATTACCATGGAAAAGTTTCTTAAAAATCTGTCGTTCGTAGTCGACTTTAAACTGTAGGTTCCACCATTAATGGTTAAAATTTACACACACAATTTAAGTGGTCGTAATCCTGACTCCAGGGCTATAATGACCAATTATGTATGTACATATGTACCATCGAAAAGAACAAAAACGCACAACGCTATGGTTTGGTTAGTCTAGTTTAATTTATATCCAAAAAGATGGGAACTTTCAAGAACTTTCAAGAACCTTTTCAACATACCTTTCTCTTTTGGAGATGCCATGGAAGAGCGTGGTCATGTGGTTGTTGTCTGCACTCTTTAGGAACAACTCTTTAGGAACAACTCTTTAGGTCCAGGTTAGGTTAGGCTAGGCGACGGATCCCCCGAATGAAGAGGTTCCGCTTAGGCTAGCATTTAGACTCATTGTGATACCTCAATTCATTTTACCCGTGGGTCAATCATTCCCAAGAGAAAACCATCCCAAGACCAAAATAAATCTTGCTATTGCTATCTTTGTATTAGAGAGCTCGTTCAACGATGTCAGAAAATTAGAGCAGGCTACTGACACATAAGCTGAAAGCCAGTCTCTTCCCCTCCTCCTCAGACCCACAACATCTGCAGAAGTCATTAGTCTTTCGGCAAGCCTAACAAAAGGACAATGGCCCGTAACGATCGCCATTGTGCGATAGATGGCCATACGTTTTAAGGACTGAAGTGTGAAGTCAGTCCCCTTTCTGTCCGCCAGGATCTGGCAATATTGCACGTATCCGCCTGCTGCCAACGTGATTGAGCCTCCTCGTAAATCGAGTGGACATTATCTATATGCCGATGCTAATTCCCATCCAGGAACAAGTGGTATCTTTCGTTCTCATATAAGTATGTTCCCGTCACTCCTACAATGCAAATTGGGTCACAATAAATTATTCCAATCTGTTCTTACTGTTGTTGTTAATTCGCCAATTCTTGCCAGCATTGGTATTTTTGCCACATAATGAGAAATCTTTTCAAAAAAGTGTTTACAAGTCATTATAAATATCGAATAACACTTTTGTACAGGAAGAAAATAAATAACTTGCCTCGATAGCATACAGTTATAGACAATTATCCGAGAATCTACAGAGCAGGACGAAAAATAAAGACACTTTTTAGACGATTACAAATTGTATATTTATTTAAACGATTTACATTTTATTTAATTTATTTTATTTATTAATTACAATACAATTATATATTATATTCAAATTATATACGAGCGGAGTAACATGCTCGGTGTAGTGTTCCTGACCAGAGTGTCTGGTGGGAATCGAATTCACGACCCTCACGCTAATAGTCTAGAACACTACCCACTAGACTACCAGGGCACCCGATTTACATTTTATTGAGCACTAGTATACGCCAACCGAATAAAGCAAATGATGACCTGGACATTTCTGAGTGATGTCCGAAACACTTCAGTCAGACAACTGCTGACATAGCATTTAGGCATTCAATGGAGTCTCTTAATGAAATTCTAAAAACAACCGTATTGAAAGGAATGGGTACATGAGGACCGGCAAGACATCTTTAAATCCAAACGAAGTAAACCCGAATGCTCGCTTAGGCTGCATTCCCCTTTCACCAGATTAAAAAATAAATTTTTTTTATTCATTTTAAACGAAAGACTAAAACCTCTAAAATCTTAAATAATATTTCCACACAACAAGACTGTTTTGGATTTGTTTCTCTCTTTTTTCTATTAACGATGACTGTGTTCTTAAATACAATATTTAACTGATGCATCAATTTCGATACTAAAAAATACAACAACAAAAAATCTACAAACACACACACACATACAAACATATATACAACATGTTAAACTATTTTTGCCAGTCTATTCTGTTCGCCTTTAATTTTTCCTTACACGCCTGGCATATGGACTGCGTATGCAGTCAGTCGTTTTCATTTACAACATAAAGAAACTAAACTTTAATTCTGTTTTAGTTTTCTCTTTTTTTTTTTTTTGTTTTTGTTCTGCTTTTCCATTCATTCTATTTGATTTCAATCTATGATTAATGAAACAGTTCATGTTCAAGTGTTTTCTTACTGCCTTGGTGACTACTTTATAAATGTTTGCAAGAAGAGCGCTGGTCTTTTAAACAGACTAAGGAGGCTGATGAAGAATAATTGTAGTTTTTCCGGGCGAATTTATGGTGGTGGGTGTTACATACAATTTTGTTGTTGTTTTTTTTTGGATTCAGGTATTAAAATAAGAGCATTATCGGTGGCTTATAATGAACCTTGAAAGATTTAGATTAAAATGTGTTTGTGATTTTTCTTTAGTTTTTTGCTTTATTTTTTTTTCCCCTCTTTATTAAATGATTAATTTATACAAAGATGATAAAGGTATTCATTTTGTCGTAAGACATTTTAAGACTTCGGAAACATTAGATTTTTTAATGAGTTTTTTGAAGGTTTAAACAAAAATTCAATAAAAAAAATTTATACAACATGGCATATTTGTGCAATGAAAAACAAAAAACTTAATACGATATTGAAATTGAAAAAGTGGCTTCTATTTCTAACGGTTAAATTGTAAATTACATGTTACATGCCAGTTAATACGTAACACATAGGGCCAATTCACAAGACTTTGTATCATGTATGTTGTATGGAATACACATTTTGTTTGTGTACGCTCAATTTTAAGTTGTATTGTGTATTTCGTATTCCAAACGTCAAAAAGCATGCAATAAATAAAATGAAGAATTTTATGGAAAAAAGTTAATTAATTTATCATCTGTGTGAACAATTATAATTTTGAAATGTTAATTGTTGACTCGAGTTACATAGAAAATATTTTGTATTTTTATTCTTCTTCTTGCTTACTGGCATTTACATAAACTGATAGCACGAAACCAATACAACTTCCAAAAACAAATGAAAAAATGTGTATAAGTGTATCGAATTTTTATATGAAAATTAGCAACAACAAGTATACACTGTTGTATATTCGTCCAACAATACAATGAATACAACGATACAAGGGCTTGTGTGAATTGCCCAATAGTAATACGAGTGTTTTGAAATGAAAAATCAATCACTGTCTCGAAATACCTAAAGAATATTTCCTTTACTTTACATAATACAGTAGCACTTGTCAAACAACACTTCTATTTTAATTCCAAAAATATTGATGAAAATATCTTAAAAAAAAACCAAAGAACTTAAGACACTTCGCTATTTACATTACTATTCGCTTTATATTTAATATACAGTGGACAGCAAAAGTCCTAGTACGGCAATATATTTTGACAAAAAAAGTCCCCACAGGCTTAATACTCTTGCACAAAGTCGCGATATGACTTCAAGAGAGTATTTAGGAGATCATTTCGACGCCTCCGTTCTATAACATTCTAAGTCGAAATTTCTGGCAAAAAATCTGCAAGTAAATAAAATTGCCATGAAATGTTTCTCAAAAAATCTGTCGTTCGGAGTCGTCATTAAACCGTAGGTCCCGTCACTCATGTATAAAATTAAAACACAAAACATAAGTGGTGTGAGAAGCAAGAATGTAATCCTGACTGAAGGATTTTTATGACCAGTTACGTATGTATTTAATTGACATCAGAAATCGAAATGAAAATTAGTTTGTGTAATTTGGTATCAAACTTTTAGTCAGACAAAATTTGATACAATTTTTATTGCAATTAATACCAATTAATTAACGTATAGTTAACTCTGGTAGTCTAGTGGGTAGTGTGCTAGACTATTAGCGTGAGGGTCGTGGTTACGATTCCCACCAGAGACTCTGGTCTGTGACACCACACAGAGCATATGGTCAAGTTACTCCGCTCGTATATAATTCGAATATGAATTGTAATTGTATTGTAATTAATAAATAATTAACGTATAATAAAACCTCGAAGGTATTCAGAATAGAAAATTTTTAACCTTAATATCGTCTACATAACATCCAATACCATCTGTTATAAGCATTGAGTACCTTTTTTTACAAGAACTAAAAACCTAATCGTAGCCATTAATTGCCTGAGCGTACTGAGAGTTTTGTAATCTTAATTGCTTTATTGCCGAAGCCATGGTTTTAATAAAACTTTCCATCGAATATTAATTTTCTTTAAATTTAAAGTCTGATCATTTTCATATTTGAATAAAAAGACTATGGGTGCAAAGTTGCCAGACAACTAGCATTAAAAAAAGCATTATAAGAATTAAGCGCTTTAAATATAAGTCTTAAACTCTTTTTCATTAGCTTTAACAGTTCTTCTAATTCTATGTAACTAAACTTTTTGAAGAGTAAAAGATTTCAACACTGATTTGAAAAGTCACTTTTAAGCGGCTGAGCTGAAAACAAATTTAATTAAGATTTCATCAGCCCTTGAGATATCCCAAGAAAAATCTATTTCCTTTAGCACAAATTATCATTTCTCCTAAATTAAATTTAAATGCAACATTCTCACGCAAATTACATGCAATAATACTGTGGGCATAGTTTTCGATAGCCAGCCAGCCTTTACATGTGAACATTCTATTCCTTGCATTTCCTAAGAACTCTTAATGAATTTAAATGTGACTCATCAGTTTATATCCGTTTATGGCTGATGGTATGCAGTAATGCAATATATTTTTAACTGGTTTATTTTTATTCATTTATTTGTTTTTTTTTTTCATTCTAAATTTGCTTTCCTTTATTTGTCTAGTAATGAAGTTAATTTGAAACTTTGAAAACTTTTTAACTTAATTTTCTATAAACACGCCACTCTTTACTAACTTGCCACACAACTATTATTGCTTGCATGTATACCTACATACGAGTATAATCTCTATAAATATCTGTTTTAAGACTACCAACTCAAACATCTTCTTTACAATTGAATACATTTTTAGTCTTCAGTGAGAATGTGAGTCTGGATCTGAGTTACAATTCGTTTCTTTTTTTTTATGGGTTTTGTGTCTTAAGTAATCATAATTTGGCTTTGGGCCATTTTTCTTTATATGAAAAGTCTTGTATTTTTTTCTAGTTCTTTAAAAGACTTTTTTTTTTTGGTTGGATACCTTTAAATAAACCATCATAGTCATCAACATCATCATCAACATTATGATGGGTGAACACACATCAGCAGCACCATCTCTATTATTAAAGTCTTCTATTACACTTTTACTAGTTTGCTGATGTTGTTGATGCTGATGCCAATGTTACCAGTGCTGTTGTTGCTGCTGTTGCTAGAACTTAAATTGTTGCTGGCTTAGAACACTTTGTTATTAGACTTTCATTAAAATCATAAATTCAAGTTCAAATTTGAAGTTGTTTGAGTAAAAAAACAAAAACAATCAACATCATACAGAACACTTCATACAGTCAGAAAAATTTTACGCCACAAACAAACACATTTCGAAAGAAGCATATTTTTTATACGTACTCGTATGTATTTCGAAATAGTGTTTCATTATGTTTATATTTTGTCCCATTTAACTCTTTACCGTGTAGTGTCCTATATGGGATATGTACATACATATTTTTCTTTGTATCCCCTTAAGCCAAATTCATTTCTAACTTAACCACTTGTATGTACTTGTATTACGTGGTAATTTCATTGTAAACTATTATGAATGTACGGCGGAATAATTTTCGTTAAAAAACCTTTACTTGGTCTTGTTTTTTCCTTTTATTTTTAATTTTTTCCTTTACATTTAAGTGGCCATTCATGGTTTCCATAATCATATGAATGTTTATGACATGATTGCTACTAAGGAAGAAGTATTTTTGCCATAGCCATGCACTGTAGGCAACATTGTATCGATTCCTTTTTTTCTACCTTCCTTTGTCTAGGTTATAAATTATAAAAAGTAGTACAAACAAAATGTATATTCCTTATGGAATATGGAAGCTCTGGAATTTGATTTCTACGCTTCTCCACAATTTAAGGGAAAAAATATAAATTTATCACTTAAATTTGAAATAAAAATTTTCATAGAAATTATAAAACTAGAGACACAAAATAATACGTTATATAATGAGACGAGGTGATAAATTAAAAGACTTAAGACACATACTTGAATTCTTCATGCCTTTTTTAATGAAATTGAATAATGCAATAGAAAAGAACCTTTCAAAAGAAAGAATATCTGATTTTGAATTATAATTTCTATAATTTCTTTTAATTAATTTACAGACGAATTTATAAAAAATAAAATAATAATTTTAGTTTAAATAACACTTTTTGTTGATTTGCACTTTAAACTTAAAAACTTAAAAAACTTTAACTAATAACACTATGCGACAAAATAAAAAAATGAAATACACCCAGCTAATGACGTAGTGTAGGTTGTGAGATTTGTTGAGTAGAACTCAAAAATAATTTTTTTTATATTTCTTGAACCCTCCAAACTGGTTTTATTTGACAGAAACTGTTTTTTTTTGGACCTTACGCACAAATTTATTGATTACACAAAAATTTCTAAACCGATGTCCAAAATTTTAGACCTTATTAAAAAGGAAAGGGATGGGTCTTTAAAGCGATTTACATATATATACATATATATTATTTGACTTAATATTCTATGAGGTTTGAAGAGGTAAACTTATAAAAGCGAATTTTTTTTCAATGCTTTTCCAGTTTGTCCGTTCATAGTAGCAAACTTTAATTAAAAAATATGAAATAAGTAATGACGTTCTGAAAGAACATTATCTTGTGAAGAGATTGACCCTTCGTTACATCAAATCGGACAAAAATTACCGTAGTTATTATTTAAAAAGTCTAACAGTCGAGTTATGTATATATTTCATATACTCGTATTCATATATTTTTTCAAACCATCATAAGTTGGCCAATTTTCAAAAAACACAAATATTAACCGACTTCTGGTAGTCGTGCAAACGTGAAATTAACACATTTTCCGATAAACAATCAAGATCCATTAAAACTTTTGAAAATTTTTGAACTGAAACGTCATTTTATAAGATGACATTTATAAAAAATATAACACGACTGTTATACTATTTAAATAATAACTACGGTAATTTTTGTTCGACTTGATCAAAAGACGTGTCAATCTCTTTACAAGATATTGCACTTTCAGAATGTCATCACTTATTTTATATCTTTTAATTAAATTTTGCAATTAAGAATATCTAAACTGGAAAAAATGAAAAAAAATCATTTTCTCCAAGTTCACCCGATCAAAACTCATAACACGTAAGTTTTGAGCCGTATGTTTATGTACACCATTTTAAAGGCTCATCAGTCCCCTTTTCAAAAAACTTTGAATTTTGAAAATAGGTTAAAAAATATTTGGGTAATCAATAATTTTGTGTGAAAAGATCAAGAATACCGTTTTTTGTCAAATAAAACAAGTTTGGAGGGTTCGAGAAATAAAAAAAAAATATTTTTCAGTTCTACTCAACGAAACTCACAACCTACACTATGTCATCCGTTGGGTGTATTTTAACTGTCACACAAAATTTTTAACCCACAAATTTTTTAATTTTATATTGATTATACCATTCGTTGATGTAGTGACCGTAGTCTAGTAGGTAGTGTGTTGGCTTATTAGACGTGTGGCCTTGCTTCATGACAATTTCATTTACTCTCCGAGTTTTTTTTTCGTTTTGTTGGAGATGTCTAATCTAGGGTTTGAACCGAGGCTTCATATCTAATAAACCAACACGCTTAAATAGTGTTGTCATTTTACGTAAAGTAACTCGACATTGCTGACTAGTTTAGGTATCGTATTCTGGCTGACACTTTCATTCTAAGGTAAATCGTTTAATGAAAATTACTGAATATAAATGACTTAAGACTGTGGCAACCAGTCTGCATAATTATTGCTTTCTATTAAGTAGGCAGTAGTTGTGTCGTAATATTGCCCATTTTTCCTGAAAAAATTAGACAAAATCGACATAAGAGCCTTAATGTTATGAGTTACGAGAGAGCAAAAGTTGAAAAGCATTACATTAGCGTCAGGCTTGATAATACCATTTGAAATGGACAACATGTTTTGTATCCATGTGAAAATTGTCAACATATTCTTTTAATTTCTCCAAGCAACCTTGCTCTGCATTTTCTGTAATTAAAGGTATTTCACATCCCATATGGCTTCTGTTCTAAAATACCGCAAATATCTTTCTGTTACAGAAATTACAAACATTTGTGGCAGATGTTTCTTTTGTCAGCCAACAATTTAATCCATTATTTATTGGCCAACAATAGCAACAACAATATCAAATACAATTTTACAAATGTTCAAATAATTTAGATTTAAAACTTTAAAGAATTTAAAACCAAATAAAGAAATAAATTCGTCTGGCAGTCATAAACACCAATGTTTTACACTGATTTATTACAAGTACATGCAACTGCAACATCAGCAACAACAACAGCAACAACAACAACAATTCAAAAAAAGCAAAAACAAACAAAACAAAAAGTGTTAAAAAGAATAAAATCTGTCTTTAGAAAAAAGGGCTCAAAAGATTAACAACTATTGGCTATAAAAGTGAGAAGAAGTAATCAAGAAAGTTTACGAACAAAAAAAAAGCAAAAACGAAGTAAATTTAAGACAACACTTAACTTCAGCCGTAACTGGTACTGGTACTCGTATACGAGAATTGATCGAGAATGTACATTGGACCAGTAGCTGGCATAATGAAGGAAAAGACAAGTTAACCATGAATATGTTGAACATAAAAATAAAACTTCTTTTGAAAACCCTTTTTTTTGTTTTTTTGTCAAGGTTTTTAACACCTTAATTGTTCTGTTGTTGAATTCCTTTAATCTTTGAATATAAAAGGGGTTTTTGCTTTTAATTTTTTTTCCCATTTTAAAGCAATACTGGCTTAATATCCTTGAAAAAAAATTGAACAAATGTAAGTGGAAGAAATAAAACTGAAATTTTATGAGAAAAATCTCAGGAATTACAACATTATTTAGTTTGATGACTTTTAGTTTGAGGTTTTTTCTTGTATAATCCTTAGACATTATGTCGATGATATCGCCACTTTCAAAAAGACCCCATGTATTAATCATCGCTTTTGCTGTTTTTTTAACTATTTTTACTCGTTTTTTTTTTGTTTCACTAAATGAATGATTCTTCAGATAAAAGATATTTGCCAGCAGACAGCATTGCCAACACGGCGATTTTGAAACGAACAAACCTTTTTACTTTAAAAATAAAAACAGATTTTTGTTTATATTGGAGTCGCCGTAGTCTGGTAGTCGCTGTAGACTAATTTGCGAACTTATTAGGCCTGAGGTTACGGTATAAACCCCAGGGTGAGACATCTCCAACAAAACTACATGTGAAAAAATAATTCTTCGTCTACTTCTTCCGTACCTTTGAGCAAAAACTCTAACCGTTTATGAAATTAGCATGAAAAAGTTTTTTAAAATTCTGGACTTTAAACTGTAGGTCCCTCCACTCTTTCATAAAATTAACACACAACTGGCTGAAGGGTTGTAATAACCAATTCTGTATGTATGCATTGGATTGTAAAGAAAACATGTTCCTATTAAGTATGGAGTAGAATATCCAAATATCAAATGTTTTCATTAAATTTTCCATGGTTTTTCGATGACTTTATCTCGACGATGATGCGTTGGTTATAGGTTTTGATTTCAAGAATTGTTTTTCATTTATTCGATTAAACCAGCGATTTCATAAAACCCCCCCAAAAAAAAGAACAACAGCGCACTGTAATACACCGCACTGCCTTAGAGGCCAATTGACATTATATTCTTTCCGCTCCAATTTTAATAATCGGAATAAACAAAAGTTATTAATTGTACAGAAAAACATGACACTAATTTTGAATAGCGTACTCTTACCAAGACACCCTTTATAACCAATTGTTCGTCATACACTTGAAAATATTTGGGTATACACTTCTCTCAATAAAAACAAAACTTAATGATAAATTTTAATTTCAGTTTGAATTAAAGAAATTATTGTTGAAGTCTTACTACGTGTCAAGTCGTTACTGAGTTCTAAGAAGCTTTTTCATATTAAACTCGTTTACATTGTATTCTTTTGGATTATTAATTGCGACTTAAACAGGACTTTGAAGTCGCCGTAGTCTGGTAGGTAGTCTGTTGGCTTATTAAACTTAAAGGCCGGGTTCGTATCCCAGACATAAAAATTAAATATAAAAAAAATCTTCGGCGACTTCCTCTCAGCAGATTTCTGATAAAAACTCTGAGAGTAAATAAACCTGCCATGAAAAAGTTTCTCAAAAATCTGTCGTTCGGAGTCGACTCTAAACTGTAGGTCCCGCCACTCATGTATAAAATTTAACACACACAACATAAGTGGTGTGAGCAGCTAGGCCGTAATCCTGGCTGAAGGGTTGTAATGGCCAATTATGTATGTATGTAGATAGTACTTTCATCGTTTAATAATCTCATTTCTGGGTTTCCTAGTTTTTTATGTGCCACTTGAACTTACAGGAATACTCGCTAGTCGTCGGTGACGTAATAACGTAACCTAATGTATTGATTTTGTGGGTCTTTGTTTGATTTAAGTGCTTAGGTTAGTTTAAGTTAGGTTAGAGGACGTGTACTTGTCAATTAAGACAAGTACAGTACCCGGAGGTCGAATTGACCCATTGTACAGCGTCCTAGTTTCTCACACCACTTATGTTGTGTGTGTTAATTTTATACATGAGTAGCGTGACCTAGAGTTTAAAGTCGACTACGAACGACAGATTTTTTGAGAAACTTCTACATGGCAATTTTATTTACTCTCAGAGTTTTTGCCACAAATCTGCTGAAAGAAAGTCGCCGAAGAAATACTTTTAGTATTTTGTCTTGATGTCTCCAAATGTTCGCAAGAGAAGTTGCCGTAGTGTAGTAGGTAATGTGTTGGCTAATTAGACGTGAGGCCACACGCTTCAAATAGCAGATCAGACAATTCTCTGACAAAATGAAATATGAAAAAGTATTTCTACGGCAACTGCCTCTCAGCAGTTTTCTCAAAATCTCAAAATTTCTCAAAAATCTGTCGTTCGGAGTCGACTTTATTCATATCTAAAATGTAAGAAACTAGGCAGTAATCCTGACTGAAGCTTTGTAATGACCAATGTTTTATATATGTATGTGTATTCGCAGGAGAAGGTTATAGATGGAGGCTGTTGTTCTAAAGTTCGCTTAGTTTACAAATTTAAAACTTCATCAGTTTAAAAGTTTTTAGTTGAACGCAGTGAGTGGTGTGTTTACATTTTACCACAACCTTATTCCGAAGATTAATCGAAATTATTTAAACTCTATAGTAAACAGTTTGGCAGTGGATTTTAATTATTTTCAAAAATATTTTTAATAAGTTGTACACTACATCACTTCAAAAAAAAAATTTAAATGGTGGATCCTGTACATCCTATAATTCATAAATTGTTATAAGGAAAATGCAGGCTTGATTTTAAAATCAACTTTATTATTGAAGGTAAACAAAATTAATAGTCAGTAACTAAATGTGAAATTTAATACAACGCTTCCTCATTAAATCAGGACACAGATTATTTTCTTTACGTTTCATCACATCGAGAAAAATAACAACAAATCTTGGTAAAAATATATACATACATACAGATACAGTGTGTCAATCAGTGCAAAAAAAGAACAAGAAAAATAATCATAATGAAAACGAAACATGGATAAAATTTCAACAGAAAAACTACATGGCAATGAATCAAAAGGAACATCAAAAAAAAAGAGAAAAAAATGTAGCAGAAAACGTAACACAAACCAATGAACTGTAAATGTAATTTCGTTTAACATTACTGATGCCAAAAAAAAAAACAACAACAACAAAAAAGAGAAAGAACTTCTAAACCCTACAATCTATATTTAATCAGGCAGAAATAAAAACCACAGAGCGAGCATTCATTTCATCCACACTCGCGTACTACGACGACGACCAAAAGATGGCCAGCGTTAATGCGTTAGGACGACTTGACATTGACTGGCCAGCCAGCACACTCGTGGTAGATTTTCTTGTTTTTTGGTTTTCTTTTTGTGCTGCCTTCTGCAAAGGTAATGAAAATTTACAACACAATACTTTGAAATAATTTCTTAAAGAAACAACCATATTTGCATATGCAAACAAATACTAAGCGTTAGTATGTGCATATTTACTCTCTTAAACATTATGCGTCTAATAAGATTTTATAGGCTGTCGTTGTGGCTGTGGTTGTGGTTGTGGCTGTGGTCTTGTGCTGGGCTCACCGTCTCCACAGAGTTTGTAGCAGTTTAGAAAATTGTTTGTTATTTGCATTTGGCAGCAGTTTAAAAACAAAATCATATTTTAGCTTAACTTCTTATGTAAATTCCATGGATGGGGCTGGCAAGGCTTACTTCATTGTCTTAGTTTTGTGCTGTCTGTGCCAGCCAAAACACAATCGGGTGTCCAATGGTATCAGCATAAATACTTTAAATATACACATTTTTTTTAAAGATCGTTTGAATTTATTTTTTTTTTGTTTTTGTTTTTGTTTTTCATTCCCCATTACACTACTTCTGCATATGCATGCATAGAGACAGACAGCAGACAGCTACACGTTGTGCTTATTTTCTTCTAAAGCCCATCAAGACTGTTTAACATTTTTAATGGCCACACGGAAAATTACGGTCACTTCTTAAGTAGTAGTGTTTATGTGTTTTACTTTTTTTTCGTTCGTAAGGGAAAGTATCCCAAATTTTTAACCTAAAGTTGAATTTTTCAAAAATAATATATGGATTGTAATATTCAATAAATAATACGAATATTTTGTAGAAACTTGTTTATTTTAAAATTTACTTTATATGCTTTTATTAGCTATACTTCCCCTTAGGAAACATACAAAGCTATCAGTAATTGTGTATGAGTAGCTTAAACAATTAATGGTAATTATTTTAAATTAGAATTTAAACCTTTGCATAGGAAATTCTTCTCCAAATATGGTCCTTAATTACGCTCGAAGTTTTCATGTTAATAGAACCTTAAGAAAAGAAAGATAACAATTACTTACTGTGCAGTTGCTAAAAAGAGAGTAGAGTGTTGAATTATAGAGTAGAATAAATTGGAAATGATGAAATACATACATATACAAAGGAAATAACAAAGTTGATGGGTCTGTGTCATGTACCACGAGTAGTACTAACACTTCTAAGTAAGCGAAGAGATTTGCATTCTCTGAAATAACCCATTCTATCAACAACTATTAATAATAACTCAAGAATTAAATGGTAATGGGGAATCTATAAATAATCAGACGGGGTTTTATAGAGTTTTGAACATGATTTTTTTGTATTATTTTTTTTTTTTTTTTTGAAGCACAATTGTTCCTGTTAGAAATGGAATATTATTTGATTTATATGACTGCCACGGCTGGCCTCACAGTATCTGATCCGATGGGACCAATTTGCGTGCACTTTTTCGAATGTATGAGGTCATATCTCTGCAATGGCATCACCAATGTTGGCCTTCAAATGCTCAATCGCCTCTGGTTTGTCGGCATAACCCTTTTCTTTAACGGCGCCCACAGAAAATATTCCAATAGTTTCAAATCTTAGCTTGTTGGCGGCCAATTGACATCAACATTTCGGTTAATTAAACGACCATCAAACGTTTGACGCTATAAATCGATTATGCCATGATCAGGTCCAAAAAAATCGGTTATCATGGTGCGATAAGTGTCTCCATTGGTCGTAGTGGTTGTGACGTCCTCATTTTCAAAGAAATATGAGCCTCAAACCGCATCAAACAGTCGCTCGTAATAGGTACATTGGCTTCTATAAGCTCACGTATGGATTTTCTGAGCCCCAAATACGGAAATCTTTCCTTATTAACGTACCCACAAAAATGAAAATGAGCTTCATCCGAAATGATGAATTTTTTTGGCCCATCTAGCGGAGCAAAAAAGTTGATTATAGTCATGCGGCTTCAATTCTTGAAAAAAATTAATTTTGTAAGATGTCATACCGAGATCTTTTCAGAAAATTCGACGTAAACTGGTGCCTAAAATGTTGAATTCTTAAGAACGATGACGAGTTGATGTTGACGGATTCTCACGCTCAACTCTCATCATGCTCACTTTTCGGCGGAGCAACAATTAAACCAGTCACACGAACTTTGACAACAAACTAGCGTCTACTGGGCACTGTTGGTCCTTCTTTAGGAACAAATTTTGTACAACATTTTCGTGAAATTTGCGAGCAATTGCCTTTGTTTTGGATAAATCCCAACGTTCTTCAATCGCTAATCAATTCATTACGTTCGGTGGAGATTATATACTGAATTTTGTGACAGAATAAAATGACATAAGTATTGCCAGATTCGAAATAACCGATGGTTTAAACTTAAAAGGATGGATGGCACACCCGATATTTGACGAATTTGCCATAATCTAGTAGGTAGTGTGTTGACTTATTACAAACGGGGCCACGGTAAAAGAAAATCGTTTCGAAAAGTTTTTCAAAAAATTGTTCGTTCAGAGCAGACTTTAAACTGTAGACCCCGATACTCATGCATAAAATTAATACACATAACACAAGTGGTGTGAGAAGTTAGGTAGTAATCCTGACTAAAGGATTGTGATGACCAATTATGTATGTATGTATGTATTTAACGAATTCCCAGCCTTTTCATTATAATCATAAAAGAAAAGAATTTCGGTTCAATAGAGAAAATAGAGCCTGCAGTTCTGGAGGAGCCTGTACTAGAGCAGTGTACTTGTAAACTAATTGCAACCTGAAGTGCTTTTAAAATGTCGTTCACTTTAACATGAATAATTTCCAAATATATGCTTATAGGGTTGGTTCATAAGATAATCTGTAAGTTCTCTCATAATCGATTTAAATATAAAATTAAGCTGTGCTCTTGAAATTAAAGGCATCGCCGCACAAAGCTTTAAGAAGCATTTCATGTTTAATGAGATTCTATTACCCGGCGTTTTTCATAATTCCCGCATTGAAGTTCACTAACTCAGTTTAACTTTAATTTTAATTGAACTCAGATAAAAATGCTTTGTTTCTTTTTTTGTATGTATATGTGTGTAAGTGTATTACTACGGAGTTCACAAGTGTTGCGTTAAAAACCTGTAGGCAATTTTGAATTTCATACCTATCCATGTGCCCATGTGCCGATAAGAACTGAATATGAAGTAATAAATTTATTGCGATCTTCCCTTCTTCAAATCAAGATTATTGTTGTTTCTAGTTTTCGTTTCCTTTAATAAAATCGTTTGTCTTGTTGTTAAATTTAATACGGATTTGTTTTATATGCTACGGCCAGCATCCTTTAAGGTTTTCTCATTTTTTTAATACAATTTCCAAGTATAATAATTTATTACTTTATTATTAAAACTATAATTGGATTTAAGGAAATTGTAAATTCTACAAACGTAAAAAAATGGATTGAAATGATATCAATACCTACATATATAAATAAATCGATTTATTTTAGATTTTAAACACAAAGACATGCATTTTTTTCTTTTTCATCTTAAAAGAAATCCCTGCAATAATGGATATGAAAATATTTTTCAACGATTTAAAATCAAGCCATCCTGAACTGTATTGATGAGAATGATTGTGTAATAAACAGAATTTTAATATTTTTTTAAAGAAAATGCAATAGTATAGCAATCCTTATTGTGAATAAAACTAAAATAATTACAAATTAAATTGATACAATTTCCTTATGATACAGTGTATTACTTGGCTTATAAATTTATTTCGAAAGTGCATTTAAGTCAAACATGCCTATCATATGCTTGACGATATGTTTTGAAAATAGCCATTGATGTATAGGGACGTTATAATTTTTCTTTAGAAACTCAAGCGTTTCGCTACTGTAATATTATCGAGTCACAATCTGTTGGAACAACAGTTCAAGCATTGTGAGTGCCTTCTTATAGACACAGTTGGAGTATGGATACTGTAGTTACTGTATGTAATGGAGCACTATTTTATGGTGACTTGGAAATATCAAGCATGTTTAAGCCTGATATTCAATCTCTCTGTGAAGATACATATATAACTGGTCATTACAATCGTTCAGTCGGGTTTACGACCCAGATTCTCACACTACTTACGTTGTGTGTGTTAATTTTATAAATGAGTGGTGGGACCTATATTTTTAAATTCGATTCCGAACGACGGATTTTTGAGAAACTGAGATAAAGTCGTAGAAGAAATATTGTTTTCCATTTACGTTTTGCTGAGATGTCTGACATGGTGTTTGAACCGTGGACTCAAGTCTAATAAGCCAACACGCTAGCTGCTAGACTGCGGTGACTTTATATGAGGATACTTTTTCCAAATTTGTTGATATTAAGATGCCCTACAATTATTAGAGCTTCACAAGGTCGTATGCATACGTCAAAAATATCAGCAATAAAACTGGATTAATAACACCATGCGACAATAAAAAAAATGAAATATACCCAGGTAATGACATAGTATAGGTTGTCAGTTTTGTTGACTAGAACCCAAAAATATTTTTTTATATTTCTTGAACACTCCAAACATGTATTACAAAAACTGTTTTTTTGGACTTTACGCACAAATTTATTGATTACACAAACATTTCCGAACCGATGTCCCAAATTTAAACGTTGTTAGAAAGGAGAGGGATGGGCCTTTAAAACGATATATATGTATACATATTACTTGACATAATATGCTATGATGTTTGATGAGGTATACCTGACAAATGCGAAATTTTTCATATTTTTTCAAGTTTGTCCGGCCATAATAGCAAAGTTTAATTAAAAAATATGAAATAAGTGATAACATTCTGTAAGTGCATTAACTTGTAAAGAGATTGACACTTCGTTTGATCAAATCGGACAAAAATTTCGGTAGTTATTATTTAAAGAGTCGGGTTATATTTTTCATATACTCGTATGTATACATTTTTTCAAATGTACTTTTAGTTCAAAAATTTTCAGAATTTTATATGGATCTTAATTGTTTCTTGGGAAATTTGTAAATTTCATGTTTGAGCGACCACCAGAAGTTGGCCAATGTTTGCGCAAAGAGAAATAATAATATTTGCAAAAAACACAAATATTAGCCAACTTCTATCAGCCGAGCAAACGTTAAGTTGACACATTTTGCGATAAACAATCAAGATCCGTCAAAACTGTTGAAATTTTTGAACTGAAAGTTCATCTGACAAGATCGCATATATAAAAATATAACACGACTTTTTAAATAATAACTACGGTAATTTTTGTTCACTTTGATTAAACGAAGTATCAATCTCTTCGCAAGATAATGTACTTTCAGAATGTTATCACTTATTTCATATTTTTTAATTAAATTTTGCAATTAAGAATGGCTAATCTTGACAAAATGAGGAACAAAATCATGTTTTCCAAGTTTATCCGATCAAAACTCATAATATGTAAATTTGAACCTCATGTTTATGTATACCATTTTAGAAGCTCGTCTGTCCCCTTTTGAAAAAACTTTGACTTTTAAAAATAGGTTAAAAAATATTTGGGTAATCAATAATTTTGAGTGAAAAAATCAAGAATACCGTTTTTGTCAAATAAAACAAGTTTGGAGGGTTCGAGAAATATAAAAAAATATTTTTCCATTATACTCAACAAAACTCACAACCTACCCTATGTCATTAGCTGGGTGAATTTTAACTGTCGCAGCGAGTAATTAACATCGCAAAGACCAAGTTATTTGAGCAAGAGTCTCCAACAACAGAAAAATAATGGTAAACATTTTATTTTCTCGGGAGTTGTCTGGAAACAGCTAAATCCTCTATTTGTCTTATTCAACATGAATGTTATGCTTGTCTACAGTGGAGAAAAAGGAACTGAATTTTGGCACGACACCAAAGAAAAATTTGTCTAAGATATAGAGTTTTGATAAGCTTAAGATAATAGAATGCGTGAAAGATCTGCCTACGCCTGAAAAAGCTTTGTGAGTTTGGCTATGAATTGCATACTTTGAACTGGTTCTTTTAACTCGATTTTGTTCTATCAACAAATGCATTTAGGATGGAAGAAATTACAAGCAAATGGACAATTTTATATATTTTATAATGTATCTACGTTATAATCTGAAATTGCCGCTAAGTGAGATCTATTTGTACCATTCGTACTTGTAAAAGAGAGATACTAATTAGACATACTTATTCTAGAAAATTACTTTCAATGCCAATAAAGAAAAAAAGACCGTCATTAATAATTAATCTATCACTTGTGTTATTCAAATTTCCATGGATATAAAAAACGTGCAATTTGTTAAAACATTTACAGCCACTGATCATAAAATCTAATGAAAATAACACAGAATTTAAGCAAAAAGAACAAATTGAAAGAGACTGCACCAGACACAAGTTAATGCAGCATTACTGAGACTAAAAGCATTTATTCTAAACACCTTTTTACGACATACATACATACATATGTATGTAAGTACAGTTGCTTATAAACAAATTAAGGAAAATAATCTCTTGCAATGGACGATTTTAATAGCGTCAGCATAAAATGAATTACAAAAAACGAGAAAAAAAGAAAATTGGAGCCATATTAATAGCCATGCATAGCTAAGAACTGTACATACATACATATGTATGTATTCTAAAAACTATTAAAAGCAATGGAAAAACGATTACATCCTGGCTGATTGTATGCTGTCTTTTTGTTCTTCTCTGTCTGTCTCTCTCTCTTTTTTTTTAAGAGTAAAAGAAAATTGTCAAGCAATTTAAGTTGGAAGTTTAAGTCAAATAAGTTTTTCTCTCTGTTGCTGTTGCTTTTTTTTACGAAAATATTATGAAGCCAGTTATGCTAAAGACCGTTAAAGTGAAAGGCTACTTTTCCTGCTGTTTTACTGTTAACGGTTTGTGTTTTTTCTTTTCTTTTCCTTTTATTTTTTGTTTGTCTTTCTCTATTTGTCTTTAAAAAAAGAACGCAAATTAACATAAAAGAAAATTTAATTGCAAAATTGTTGTTCTATGCATGTGTGCGTATATGTATGTATGTATGTATATAGTATTACGCCATTTAAAATTTATTCTAATTTTGTTTTTGTTTTTCGTACTTTGTTTTATTTTTAGATATTGGCCAACAAACAAATCCACCAGAATTACCCATATTTGGTGATCCCTTTACGGAAATTGCCTTAGATCTAGTCTTTCCTAAGGGTAATCCAATATTTCTATTGAATGGTAAAAAGTTACAGCTGCTGCAGCCATTGGATCGGGATGAAGAGAATTTAAGTCACATTGTATTCCAAGTAAGTACACATCTAACTGTCACAGAACGTAATATTGAGTTGAGATATTCAATAAGTTTCAATAGCAATTGAAACGTCTCCAGTAAGATCGTAAAAGTTATTGTAAAAAACTAATTTTAATGTGTCAATAACAGTTGTTATCCCTAATTTTGTCTCTTCACAGTAGTTGAAATCATTTCAGAGAAATTTCTTGTTGACATCTTACAATTTTTCGTTGAGGATACAATATTCAAACATGTTTTCATGTGAACATTTATCACTTTGAACCACTGAATCGTTTTAGTATATAACACATTGGAAAATCTCTTTGAGAGTCTTCTGTTTTCGAGCGAACAAATTATAATTTAGTTGCTTAAGAGCCATTTGTTAATCTGTGAATCAGTAGTAAAATAGCAGCTTTATAGTCCCTGAATAAGTCCACGAGTATCTAGGTATGTCAGAAAATAACATTAGGGCCCCACATAAGTAAGGTTTAAATACTGGTACATATTTATGTTAAGAATAAACTGCCAACCAAAGAAGATAACAATATGATTGGGGTATAAAGAATAAATAAAAAGTTCTGTGAATCTCCGAATTAGTGAAAGCATCGCATTTTCTTCACACCGGGAAATACTGACGTATTAACATTGCGAACTGAAATGATAGTTGCAAGCTATCATCGTGTCATAATCTTAGATTTGTTCCATCTGGTTCTCCCTACTGACTACACAATGCCAGAACGATACAGATTTTTTTATCGAAAGATCATCATGCGAGATCTAAGAATCCACTTACTGAACCAGCGAAGACATGCCATTGCAGTGCGGCTATTAAATGATTTCTCATTGAAATTGTGAAAACACAAGGTATTTCTGGCCTGTATACATATCCTTATACGCAGAAGAATATTTGCGTTGAATTTAAACGGAATGTATTTTAACACACACATGCTGGCTGCCATCCAAAATGTTAGTTGCTTTGTGTTTGAACAAAGTATCGTGTTTCATAATGCCGCTGTACAAAATATATAAAATGTATTCTATTTCAAAAGGTCGTCAATGTGTATTTTCAACGCAGTCAAAAAGCAATCAGGCATCGGATTTATTGTTGATGCATTGTGTGGTTACTTTGCCTATCTACATAGTTTATATACAGTAATAGAACTGCATACAAACTTTGTATTGATACATTTTGGAAAACGGCCGCTATGAGGATGGATGTATTTCACAATGACTTCTGCAGAAACTGTAATGACGAATAAGAGAAAAATACAGAACATCTTCTCTGTTATTGTTCTTGCATTAGAAAATCTTCACTAATGTAAAGATTTTGCTCTTCAATTATTTTTTTCAATATTCAATATATGTTTTGATACCAAACTATTATGGTCGCATTTGCTTCATGTGGAAAGTGCAAGAAATGAGGCTACAATACAAGAAATTTTCCAAACTATCGAGTTACGATATTCTACCATCCATTTTTGTTCACATGCTTATAGTGACCAGCTTAGATTAAATTAACTTAAGTTAAAATCCTACTGTTGTCATCTATAGTAATTGTCTCTATAAAAAAAATATATTCTGGAAATAAATGGGAAGAAAAAACAGATTCCCGCAATGTCTATAAGGATGAACTTTTTTGTATATCAATAGAACACCATCCTTACCTTATGTCGATTAGTTTCATGTCTTAGAGATTAAACAACGACAGTCAGGACTTGTACTATCTATAAGTTAACGACTCAGAGTTAAATAATGGCAGCTTTACCTACATCCCGTACCGTTTTCACTCGTCCTTTCGCTGTCACTGGTGTGGATTTTGCTGGGCCCTTCGACATTCGCAATTGCACGGGCAGAGCATGTCTTATAACTAAGGGCTACGTGTGTCTGTTTATTTGCTTTGCTACGAAAGCTATTCATTTGGAAGCCGTTAGTAATTCTACGTCGGCATTCTTAGGCACTTTGGCTAGGTTCATTTCTCGTCGTGGATATCCTACGTATATGTATTCCGACAACGGTACCAATTTTGTAGGACCGTCGAAGATCTTGAAAAGTGAATTTCGGGATTTTCTTAAGGAATCAGGTTCCCAGGTCAACACTACTTACGGTCCCAGGGGGTTGACTTGGCATTTCAACCCTGCTGGTGCATCTCATATAGGAGGTCTCTGGGAAGCAGGTGTCAAAAGTTTTAAACACCATTTTAAACGGTTGGCAGGAAGCTAGAAGCATTCTTTTGTGGAATTCTCCACTCTCCTAACTCGTGTCGAGGCGTGCTTGAATTCGCGTCCATTATGCCATTTGGCGGATAATGCCGATGGCTTGGATTCTCTTACGCTAGGTCATTTCTTAATTGGTGGTCCTTTACTATTCCCACCTAAAGATTTCGACCAATAAGCAAAGAGTTTTTGTTTGATTTCGATTCTATGAACTCCACTATGGCCACTTATGTATGTCATGTATATGTATATGCTTTCTCGAAATATGGAATTTTCTTTTCAAAGAGGAAATAAATGCAAAATCCACGAAATTTTATTATAAAAAACAATTCCATGTGGCAACCCCAATATTCCAGAATACGCTGCTGTAGATTAAACATTTGCTTAGTTTGAAAGACTTAATTAATGAAACTGAAACAAAACATAGAAAGAAAGTAAATGAATAAAATGCTTTATAACCGTCCTTCCTCCTTAAGAAAAAAAATAATTTTAAGTCTCGATATGTGCTTATGTCCCGAGAAAACATAGGACATAACAGGTTTAAACATTTTTAAGCTACGATAACATAAACAGTTCCAAAACGAATAAGTCTGCAATATTTTATTCTTTAACAGTTAATTCGAAATTTTTCTCCATGCTATGAGAGTTCAAAATAATGTTTACAAAATTACACTTTGCCTTGGGTTTTATACAACACGATTTATTTTTGAACACAATAGACGATTAAAGTAGGAATTTGAAAGAGAAAAAATTTCTACATAAAAGACTTAAGAAGTACATTTCCTGTATCCCAGACAAAAGACCTTTAATTTCAATTATTTAATGGTATTTTATTTAATCGACTAAAATTCCATAATTTTTTACCGTTTTCCCAGATTACATTTAATTTTTTTTCTCACATTTCTTAAACAATTTTTATACTCTACTCAACTATTTGTTGCGTTTGTGTTAATAATTGCTTTTAAATTGCTCACAACTAACAGTTCTTAAGTTCCATCTTAATGTCTATTATCTAGCAAAGTATACATAAGAACAGGTACTTCCTTTTCAGCCACAACCTCAACCTCATAATCATAATAAAGATGTTGAATTAATTATGGATGCCCAGCATTCTTACATATGCAACATTAAATACAATTTCCTTTAACTGAAACGCAACTGCATTTAGTAAAGCAAAGAAAGGGGTGTCCATACATTAATTTTCTTTGAAATTTGATTCTGCACACACACACACACATAGAAAAAGGAAGTGTTAAACTACAATATTTTTATAGCTTCTAATGACAGTTTTATTGAAGTAACATCTGAAGAGCAACAAAGAGAGAGAGAAATGTTTGTTCTTTGAATTGATTTTGATTTTAAATTTTTTGTTCTTGTTTTTTAGGTTTCCTGTACAATACGTTCCTCGAATAAACGTCGCAATATACCGATTATAGTGCGCGTGTCTGATGTAAATGATAATGCACCACGTTTTATGAACACACCTTATGAGGTTACTGTGCCTGAGGTAAGTCTCTCTCTTATAATATAACAAACAAATAAAAATTACCTTTTGTTTACTTCTTTTTGTTTTACTTTGTGTTCATTGTTGTGTTAAAACATTGTAAAGCAAATATTTACATGAGTTGTAATAACAACAACAATTGCTTGCTAACAACGGTTAAATAACAATTAAAATATTTTGTTTCTTATTCTATTCTTAATGTTGAATTCAAGTCTTAGGTTTTAAATTGTTATTGTTGTTGTTGTTGTTGTTCTTGTACATTACCATGAATTACGTACGTTCTTATTGTAAATGCTGTAGGAGTGGGTGGTTTTCTTTGTTTTTTTTTTTCTCAAATGGTTTTGCTTCTTAGATTGTATTGCTATGGTTATACAATTTTACTTAAAACATCCCATATTATAAGCAATATGCCTATTTAAATACCCTACCCTGTAGAAATAGAAGTATGAAAACAACAAATTTTATTTATAACACTAAGGATAGGCCTTTCATCTAAACATACAATAAATTTTAATAGAGCATCATAAATACCACACAATTACCCAAAATCGCATATAAACAAAATGATTTTTTCATCCAAAAAGATAAGAGATTTTAATAGCTGAGAGTTCTAAATCCTATTATGAAAGTTTTAACAATGCAATCGCCCAGATTTCAAAATATGCCCAATAAGGCACTTCCTTCGTCTTACTATCTTTTTCCTTTACATTATTTATTTTCTAATGTTGTCTTAAGCTATAGTTCTACATATTAATTCAAAAATACACGGATTTTTAGATCATTTGCTTATGTTAGAAACCTTAATATACGAATAACTTGGTAAATAAGTCGCAAATCAAAAGAAAACATAATAAAAATAAAATAAATAGGCCTGTAATAGAAACGAAAACATAACAAAACAGTCGGATCGAATAAAACTTAGGTCATGCACTTTTATTGAGTCAATATTCGGTTTATTGCTTACAATATTTTAAGTGTTTAGACATAACAATATACGCAGTTCAGCTGCTTATTCAATATTCGTTTGACAGCTGGTAAACAAAACAGCTGGTTGTTTCAACAACATTGTTTTTGTTTTGTTCGTTGTTTTTTTTTGTTTTTTTTTTTTTGTTTGTCGTTGTTGATATTTGAGTTGTCAAATATCAATAGAAAGTGTTTGGAAAATTGTAATATGCTGAACGTACTTATGACAGTGCTGTATTTGAAGTTTTAATCAATATTATAACCATTTGCGTATTTATTGCGCAATAAATAATTGAAACTTTTATATGAAATATTGAGATCAATAATGCCGTCTATTGCGGTTTACTCAATATAAATGTCTGAACATAGTATTAGGTTAGCAGATAACTTAAAGTTCACAAGCAAGTTCATTCGGTGGTCCATATGGCTCATTGTGCCACCCAGTGTAATGTAAGCTCTCTTGTATGTGGCACGTTCGCCCCCATGCTCAGATCTTCGATCGTCCTGTCAACCAAAAACCAATGAGGTTGTTCTGAAGTACAGGACTGAAATTTAATAAAATAATTGTTTATAATGGATACCTCTAAGATCCCTAATAAATCATCATTTCTCCATAGCTTTGTATGTCTTCAATATTAATTTTACTTGTTCTGTATCATAATTTGATTATTACAACCCTTTAGTCAGGATTTCGACCTAGCTTCTCACATCACTTATGTTGTGTATGTTAATTATATACATGAGTGGTGAGACCTACAGTTTAAAGTCGACTCCCAACGACAGATTTTTGAGAAACTTTTCATGGCAATTTTTTTTATTCTCAGAGTTTTTGCCAGAATTCTGCTGAGAGAAAGTCGCCGAAGAAATACTTTTTGTATTTCGTTTTGATGTCTGGCCTGGGGCTCGAACACTGGCTTTACGTCTAATAAACCAACACACTACCTACAAGACTACGGCGACTTTTTATGGCAAATTTAATTTACTCTCAGAGTTTTTCTAAGAAGTCTGCTAAGAGGAAGTCGCCGAAGAAATATTTTTTCATATTTCGATTTGTTGAAGATGTCTGACCTGGGATTTGAACTGTGCCCTTACGTCACTACAATAGTTTTTTGGATGATTGATCGATAGTTTTTCATTAGAAAACTTGTGATAGTAGAACTCCCTTATTAACAGTAGTTAGGGATCCACTATAAAAAGTTTTCTTTTTATTTTATTGTGTTACATAAACTCTAACCAACCACCTTTACTTAACCGTTAACGTGTAGCTTAACAAATTGTTTTCATTTTATCTTATCGAACCCACGCTACTCATTCGTTTATTTCAGAATGTATTCTTATGTTTAAACGCTTTCGTATTAGCTTAAGCTTTTAATTCTTCTGGCTGTTATTTTTTTCTGCCTAACAATACATTTTCGATTATTTGTTTGGTTTTTTTATTTTCTTTGTTTTTTGTTTCTCTATTGCATTCTAATTTCTTAAAGTGCATTCAACTTTTTTAACAAAAAGTATTTAAAAGAATCTATTTGCAAACAAATTCTAAAAATTCTTTACTGCTTTATTCCGTTCTTTTTTCTTCTTCATTTTAATTCCGTTAAAATCTCTTTGAATTAATCTCGAGGCTAATGGTATCAAGATATGAGAATTTGTTTTTTGTTTCTGTTTTCTGTAGCTGTTTAGCTTTAAGTTTTGTTTCCCCTCCAGTTGTACGAAACAGAAACAACAGAAATATCTGAAATAGTATCGTATTTAAAATGGCTTTTTAACTTAAACTTTACGTTAAAAAAATTAATTAAAAATCATGTTTTTACTTTGAACTTCAAATGGTGTGTGTTAATGGTTATTTTGCCTAGAAAAGAGGGGGAGGTAACAATTCAACCTTTTGAGTTAAAAAACGATTGCTAAAGGTATTCTAGTTTTTTTTCCAAATTTTTTAAGAGGGATAATATTATAAACAGCAGGTGCTTGCTCTCCCTTATGAAGGTCTTAATTACGTTTAAAAAAACACACATTTTTGTTCTAAAGATAATTAAGAAAATGTAATTCTAAACGAAGGCTTAAGCAACCAAGCTTTTACATCAAGAACCTAAAATTATTAACCAAAAAGTTAAATAAGTTAAGAAACATTTTTAAGATTTAGAAAGTATTTGGTAAGAAAGTAATTAAAAATTTAATTTTCAAACAAAAAAACTAAAACAAAAACTATCAATAATCATTAAAGAATATTAAAAAAAAAATCTTTCATTATAGCCATTAATAAAATCTTATTTAATTTTTATTAAGAACACTAAGATGTTCAGCTATGTAGATGACTTTACATTTTTTCGTTCTTACTTTATAAGTTATAAAATGAATGAAAATTCTGTATAAATGAATGAATGAATGAAAAATGCATAAAATTCACTGAAAGTACGGCGGCACCACACACAGATTGTGAGAAATCGCTGTCGAAATGAAATCGATTCTATTTCAACACTGCTTTTGCCGACGTTTTTTATGTCGCTTTGTATGGAATAAATCGTCATGCCCTAAGTCTGTTTCATCTCTTAAACTACTCGTAAACTTTACCTTCATGATTGATGTCCCATATTCTTTTTACTGCTTGATGAGCTTTCCTAACGTCATAGGCAATAATCTTGACACCAATGGAAACAACTGATAATATCATTGTGGTTATTTGAACGTACATTGATCTTCTCGAGTAAATTTATTCGTCAACTTTACCTTCATGATTGATGTCCCATATTCTCTTTACTGCTTGATGAGCTTTCCTAACGTCATAGGCAATAATCTTGACACCAATGAATTAATCAAACAACTGATGATATCATTGCGGTTATTTGAACGTACATTTGTCTTCCCGAGTAAATTTATTCACTGAATGATTATTATTATCGTCCAGGTTCCCTGCTGGGGCATAGGGTTCTTTCAATCATTTCCCCTTAGTGTTGAATCTTTTATTTCACTCCACGACTCATCTTCTATTCGCCTTTCAATCACTTTCCTTCCCCGTTTAGATTTGATTTCACATTGGCTTTATGGCCTATGTCTCGTATAGAAGTTCGCTTAATATTGTATTAAGCCAATGAATTCACAGCATTGTCCTGAGGCATCTATTATCGAAAATTAATAGCCGTCGAAAGTTCATCCTATGCTTAGTATCCATAGAGAAACAGAGACGGATGTAACTTTTTAGTAGACATAGTTCAAATCTCGTAATGGCTGTTTTACTTTTTTTTATATGATTGTTTGCTTATATCAATCTTGGCTGGTTATCAATCCTGTGCATGATTACAATCAATGATACATACATAAATAATTAGTCATTACAACCCTTCAGTCAGGATTACGACCTAGTTTCTCACACCACTTATGTTGTGTTAATTTTATACTTGAGTGGCGAGACCTACAGTTTAAAGTCGACTACGAACAACAGATGGCACTTTCATGGCAGTTTTATTTACTCTCAGAATTTTTACCAGAAGTCTGCTGAGGATAAGTTTCCTGATCTGGGGTTTGAACCCATATAATAAGCCAACACACACCTTCTACTAGACGATGGCGACTACAGTACAAAGCTCTAAATGGCTGCTTTACATGCTTCATATGATTGCTTATATCAATCTCGGATGGTTATCAATCCTGTGCATGATTCAAATGTCCATATGTGGTCAAAAAATATTTCGTTTTGGTCTCTGTCAATAACAGGATCCTTCACTTCATTGGCGATATTTTATGTTTTTCATGTTAAAACTTCCTGTAATGTTTGCGAATTCTTTAATTTCATTTATATTCGTTCAATGAACATATTTGTCATTTCATTTTCAGCCTGCTGCTGTTTTAAACTTAAACTCTATTCTCTGTATCAATTTTAATTCATACAATTGATTGATGACCACCATTCTTTATTTATAATGAATAATACCATGGAACCCCATATTAATAGCATTTTCGAATTCAACAATAAAAAAAATTTTAAAGAATGAAAGAACGAAAGAAATACTGTTTATCTATCCATCAAATAACCATCCGCTATTAAGAGAAACTATTGTTACTCTTAGAAAACGTGAAAGCAAAAAAAAAAACTTGAACCAAAACCAACAAAAAAAAAGTGGAAAGAAAAGAAATAAATTTCCATCAGGAAAACTAGTCCAGTTCAGTTCAGTTCAGTTGTTTAGTCCAATGTTCATTTCAGTGTTTATCCATCAGTCACTTAGACAGTCAGTCAGTCATTCAGTCAGTCAGCCGGTGAAATGTAGCTGCTACTTACTTTGATAGATTTTTCCAATTTAATTACCCACTTGTAGACTGTTTTAGACAGCAAACTAAAAAAAAAAAAAACATTGAAGAAAATAAAATATTCTCGATCAAATGCTAAGAAAGAAAATATCATAATTCTTATGGTAAGTGATAGAAAAACAGCATAGAAATCAAAGAAAAGAAAATTATTTCTTATATAAACAAAATGCGGAAGCAATAAGTCTGTAATTAAATGCAGATTGATTTTAGATTTTATGAAATGCTTTAGAGGAGGTAAAATAACATTAGAAACACCATCTATCTTCTGATAAATTTTTTCCTTACCAATCTAAGCATCCGTCCTAGTTTTCTGTTGAGAAAAACTTTGAATTTATGATTATGACATCGATTCGCTATGAAGTTATTTACACGATAATTGATTTGTAGTTTATCTTTATTTAATTTTAATTAATAATTGCAGAAGAAAATTGATTGAAATTATTTTTTAATTGCCTGAAAGAATTTTCCATCACTTCTTTCTTAATGGTAAATAAAATTGCTAAGACAGATTTTTAGCGCTCAAGTATCAAATTTTATCAATCAAGCTCAAGCTTTGTAAATGCCTGAAAGGCAAGTCCTCTGAAAAAATGTTCGATAAGTTAATTTTATTAAGAAAATTATTTTTTTAAACTAAATTTCTACAGAATTTTCTCTGAAAACCACATTTTATTTTACAAATATTTTCAACAATTAAAAAAAAATCGTTTATAAATTTTAATAAAACTTTTCTAGATTTTGTTGACTTTGTCCACTTGGGACTTGACTTGACTCTTTCTTTTGTATATGAAATTCATAACTAAAGGGTGGGCAATTTAAAAATTTAAATTTAAAAATGCTATAAAACAAAAACGGTTTGAAATTTTAACAAATTAATTTGCTTTGTTGGAAAGTACAATTGTTTCGGCTAGAAATTGAATTTTATTTCATTCATATGGCTGCTCCCGGCTGGCTTCTTACTACCTCATTCGATCGGACCAATTTTCGTGCATTTTATCGGTCATATCTCGGCAATGGCAATGCGAATGTTGGTCTACAAGTGCACTATTGTCTCTCCTTTATGGGCATAACACTTTTCTTAAACGGCGCCACGCGCAAAATAGTCAATTGGTGTCAAATCGCACCTTCTTGGCGGTCAATTGGCTTCACCATTTCGGCTAATTTGATGGCCATCAAACGTTTCCCGCAATAAATCGATTGTGGCATGAGGTATGTGGCAAGTTGCACCATCCTGTTGAAATCAAACATCTTTCACATCAATACCATGAAGAACAGGTACAAAAAAATCGGTTATCATGGTGCGATAGGTGTCTCCAGTGGCTGTAATGGTTGCGCCGCCCTCATTTTCAATGAAATATGATGTCTCCGCTTCACATGCCGTACCAAACAGTCACTCGCACTGGCTTCTGTAAGGCCACGTGTGGGTTTTCTGAGCCCCAAATGCGTCAATTTTGCTTATTGACGTAACCACAAAAATAAGAATAAGCATCATACGAAAAGATGATTTTTGTTTTTGGGCAAAAAAAATTCCGAAATTTTAGAAATAAATTTCCAATAAATCCCAACCTTGCTCAAGCGTAAATCAATTCCTTACGTTCAGAGGAGATAATACACGGAATTTTGTGACAGAATAGAATGACGTAAGTATTGAATTCCATTCGAAATACCGCATGGTTCAAATTTAAACCGATAGATGGCCCACCCGATAAAAAAGATTTCGTTGACTTTGTCCACTTGGGATTTGATTTTACTTTTTCTTTCGTATACAAAATTCATAACTTTATATTTGTATCACTTGTTTCATTTGATATCACCACTGTTCTGTTTTTTTTTTCTCACTTATTTCCAGTTTATAAACTCCATGATGCTTATGATTCCTTTACTCTTTTTTTCCTTTTGATTATAAATATTAAAACACTGTATTTCATGAGCTAAACGGTAAAGTTGCTGCATGACTTGTTTGGATTTGTCTCTCTCTCATCTATTTGTAGAAGTAGAGAGTAGAAAAAAAGTTTTATTATGTCAAATCATATTGAATGATTGCCCATTAAATAAGCTTAAAAATAAATTTCCATTTGAAAAGCTTAAATGAAAAAAAAAACTAAAACAGTTTTATTTATTGAAAATTATTGCAGAAAAACTGACTTGTCAACTGCATTTGCAAAATACATTAAATATCGTATAAATATTGTCAATGAATGAAACAATATTAAGGAAATCAATAATGTGGATTACTTTTTTAAACAAGATAAATATATACGGCATACAGGTTATGAAAACAAGCTATTTTATAGTACTCATTAACATACATACATACATAATTGGTCATTACAACCCTTCAGTCAGGATTACGACCTAGTTTCTCATGTTGTGTGTGGTAATTTTATACATGAGTGGAGGGACCTACAGTTTAAAATCGATTCCGAATGACAGATTTTGAGAAATCTTTTCATTGCAATTTTGTTTTACTCACAGAATTTTTGCCAGAAATCTGCTGAGAGGAAGTCGCCGAAGAAATTTTTTTTCTTATTTCGTTTTGATGTCTAACCTGGGGTCAGAAAAACTTAACGTAAAATTAGGTAAAATATCGAGTGGGCCATCTATCGGTTCAAATTTGAACCATCGGTTATATCCAATCTGACAATACTTATGTCATTCTATTCTGTCACAAAATTCAGTATATTTTCTCCACTGAAAATAATGAATTGGTTTACGCTTGAGCAACTTTGGGATTTATTGGGCCAATGAAAAACTGGTCGATTATTTGCAGATCTTGGGTACGTTAATAAGCAAAATTGCTGTAGTTGGGGTTCAGAAGACCCACACGTGGTCTTACAGAAGCCAACGCACTCATTACGAATGACTGTTTGGTGCGCTTTGTGTAGCGAAGGCATCATTGGCTCATATTTCTTTGAAAATGAGGACGGCGCAACCATTACGGTCAATGGGGACACATTATCGCACCATAAGAACCGATTTTTTTGCGTCCGCTCTTCATGGTATTGATGTGGACGATGTTCGATTTCAACAGGACAATGCAATTTGCCACACACCTCATGCCATAATCGATTTATTGCGGGAAACGATTGATGACCGTTTAATTAGCCGTAATGGTGCTGTCAATTGGCCACCAAGAAGCTGCGATATGTGCGATACTATTGGACTATTTTCTGCGTGGCACCTTTGAAGAAAAGTGTTATGTGTACAAACCAGAGATAATAGTGCACTTGAAGACCAACATTCGCAATACCGTTGCCAAGATACGACCAAAAAAGTGCATGAAAATTGGTCCGATCAAATGAGGTTATGTGAGGCCAGCCGTGGCAGTCATATGAATGAAGGAATATTCCATTTCTAACCGGAACAATTGTACTTTACAACAAAGAAAATAAATTTGGCAAAATTTTAAATCGTTATTGTTTTATTGCATTTTTAAATTTAAACTTTTAAATGGCCCACCCTTTATTCAATTAAATCGAGTGTTATTTGTCCAAATTTCAAACAATTATTTTAACTAATTTTGTCAGAAGATGAGAAGTCGCCGTAGTCTAGTAGGTAGTGTGTTGGCTTATTAGACGTAAAGACAGGGTTCGAGCCCCAGGCCAGACATCAAAACGAAATATGAAAAAATATTTCTTCGGCGACTTCCTCTCAGCAAATTTCTGGCAAAAACTCTGAGAGTAAATAAAATTGCCATGAAAAGTTTCTCAAAAATCTGTCGTTCGGAGTCGACTTTAAACTGTAGGTCCCACCACTCATCTATAAAATTAACACACACAACATAAGTGGTGTGGGAAACTACGACGTTGTACAATGGGTCAATTCGACCTCCGGATACTGTCTTTGTCTTAATTGACAAGTACACGTCCTCTAACCTAACCTAACCTTATCAGAAGATGTTTGACAATAATTATTTTTATTCTTGTGAGTTGCAACTTAAATGTCAATTAAAACAGTTTTTATTTATCAGACGATTTGCTGCCATTCTTATGCAGCACCTCAGTAATCGATAATCGATTTAATAAATTTTCTGAATATTCCTTTGATCACATTTCTTCAGCAGAAAATCGTAGTTATTAAAGCAATTTTCTATAATAATTTTCTATTTTCCTTTACATTCGAAATGTTACAAACCCTATGCCCAACAAATAATATCAGATTTAAACAATAGTTCCTGCCATACATGCATTAAGACTTTGTGTCATGCAATGAAAAGTGATAAAACATGTCAAACATTTAAGCCATTGGAAGAAATATTTGCGCAATTGATTGAATTTTGTCAAAACAAATATCAAAACAGCATAAATGTAAGAAAAAAGAAACAAAATCAAATGAAAAATGAAAACTAGACTACATGCTAACGGTATGCTGCTAAAAGCAAAAAAATAAGAAAATAAACGTAGTAAAATCCCAACGAAATGTACAATAAAATTGCACTTGTTAGTCAAAGAGTTAAACATTAAAAGGTGCTCAAAGTTTATGTCCGATGTAAATGTTGTTGATTTCGTAAAATGTTGTGGATTTTATTGTTTTTACCAAGTAATGCTGTTGTATAGTTTTCCTGCTGGTATTGCTTTTCCTGCAACTTGTTGTTTATGGTCTCTTGTGAACATGTTGTTTAACATCCAATGACTAACGTTCCACAGTCAATTAAACGATAAATTACATCCTTAAAAACGGTATAAATTGAGGTTCTGTCTGCTTAAAGGCCGTCCAAATTCAACAATAAAAACTTTTTCTTTTTTTTTTTTTTTGATTAAAATACGTAACCAAACAAAAACAAACAAGCAATAAAAATAAAAACGATTTAAAGACCCCAATGCGTTACGTACGCATTGTAATGTTTTAAATTTCAAATGAAAACGATGAACAGCAAACTCCCCGAAGAAAAAACTTAAATTTTTGCTTTGGCATCTTTGCACTGCAGTCAATGGCTTTAATAGTCAATTTATCTGTGTTTTAATGTTGCTGACAACAAGTGGAATTGTGGCTCACATTACCCATGTACCCATGTAACACACATTCACTTTAATTGTCACGGACTAGTTTTATTATTTTTTTTTTTAAAAGAAGCTTTTTCTCGAACACATTTCACAGATCGCCTAAGGGTGCTGAGGTGCTTAACACTCGACTAAATCGAAAAAGACAAAAACTTTGAAACGATTTTTATGGTTTATAATCGCTGTTGCATTTACAATTATATGGCCTTAGCAACGTTAAGAAGCTTAATGTTTTAAAGTTAATTGGTGAAAGGTTCTTAAAAATTGTATTTTCTCACACAATTGTCAAGTTTTGTACCGACTTTTGTAATGAGTCATAAAAATTTTTGTTTTGTTTTATTCTCTTTTTTTCTCTTTAAAAGCGAATTCCATTCAACATTTTTACGGCCTCTGTGTTCCAAAGAAAATTTAATTAATTGTACGACATTCCTTTAAAATAGAAAATGGTAATCGATGAATGTCTGTTAAGACGATAATTATTTATCGACAGATTAATTTAAATTTTTATGCCGCTTTTTTACGATTTCTTTTAAATGCCAGAGAAGACTAATTGGTATGGTGACATCACTATTTAAGTTATAATTTATTGACAATGAAATTAACTACTTTATATCGTAAAACAATTATTTAAAGGTTGTGTTTATGTTCAGTTTGAAAACTACTTTAATGTTGATTTAATATTTGATAAAAGTATTCTTAACTTTTTGTTTAAACTGCATATATAACAGAAGTGATACTTTTACTGATAATTACATAAACAAATTAAAACAAATAATCGATAACAGTCGATAATAATAATAATAATAATCACAATAGCAGGAAAATAAAATACATATTAGCAACGAATGCCATCCCGCAACCCGTCTTTGCTGGGTTCCGGAACAGAGCAGTATACTCGGTAATGATACGGCGTTGCTCTCGCTTGATTAGGTTCACTTTCTGAGGACGACATTATAGTCCTGTTATATGATGGTCTTAATCCCCCAATCTGTCACTTCTACGGCCTCAACACAGGGTGGGTCAGGGAGGAACAGCAGAGGCGTTGAGGGTATGGATCCAGTTGCTATGTGTCTATGGCCTGCTATAGACAGTGATAGCACAGGTTTGCTGCTGGGTATAAAAAAGAGATTATATCACTGACAACGATCTGAGGACCGCAGACAAAAACTTCTTAGAAGGTTTGGACTCCCTGTCGAGAGCCGACATTATGTCTCTCCATAAAATCAGAAATAGTTTGAGCTGATTGAGAAGTGCTAAGGCATCAAGGTTGTAGTCGCACACTCTTTTGTGTTTGCGATCCATATTTTTTTTCCGTCTCTTATATCCTCCCTTTCCTACTTTTTGTCAACAGTTATTACATTATTCTAGTTCTGGAATCATCTGGAGCTACCGGTGAAGAATGGAAAACTTACCATTCTCGAAAATTCAATTAAATCACCTGCATGGTGTACGTCGAGGTTCTATCTCGAACAGTTTTCACTTTTCCTTATCTCTGCAACTCCTACAGAAGCTATTGAGTATATGACCAAGAACAATATTTCTCGCATGTGTTCCGAGAATTTCATGTCCAGTATTGATGCATGCATCCTCTATCTATCCTTTAAAGGATTTGGTATGCCGGCATGCCCATATTTGTAGGTCACCACACGGCATTAGCGGTGTAGATTACTGCATTTTCAACTCCCATCGTTCTGGTTTTAAAAGGAATTTCCAATTTAAAGAAAAACTTTACCAACTGCACTACGCAGTATCCCGGAATTCTACTGTATTTCGATTCCATAAATAGAGTGTGTGTTGTAAAGCTCTTCCACCATATTGGGAGATTACCAGCAGCCGAATACCCTTTTAGATGTCATTATGGATGGATCTAGTGCCCAAACAGCGTCCTGGCTATGAGAAAGTATGAAAGTATTTCACCCAGAGCTATTACCATCCTTAAAAATCGAAGTCTGTATGGCCGACGCTTCTGCTTGAAATAATCCCGTAGCCTTATCGAGTGTGCCATAGCTATCTCCTCTAAAACATGCCTCTATCCATAGGCAATGCGTTCAAATTCTTGTGCCAGCATTCTTTTTAAAATTCGCAACACTATTAGTCAGGCCTTCCTGCTGCCTTTAGTGCTATTGAACGGCAGTATATTAAGATGGATCTGGCAGTAAATGAGGGTAAAACGAAGTATATGTTGGCGACAAGTAGAGACATGCGGCGTATTGGATCCCACATTACAGCCGATAACTGTATTCGATATAGTCAGTGAATTTGTTTATCTTGGCTCCGCCATTACCAGCAAAAACGATGTCAGTCCGGAGATCAAGCGCAGGCTCACTCTTGCTTCGTGATACTATGGTCTCAATAGGCAATTGAGTAGCATAGACCTCTCTCGTACAACAAAACTAATACTCTACAAGAGACACATCTTCCCCGTGCATTTTTATGGCTTAGAAGCAGGGACACTATTAAACACTGTTGCAGCAACCTTAAGAAAGTAGTCCTATGTAAGATCTTCGGTCCAGTGCGAGTTGGCGATGATTCTCGCATCCAACAATGAGCTGTATGAGCTCCTCAACGATGTGGACATCTGGCTCGACCATGTCGTTCGAATGGATGAGAATGCTCCGGCAAGACAAGTATTTGATGCGGGAATTTGCAGATGTCAGTGAATAGGACGACCTTGTTTGTGGTAGAAGGATCAAGTCAAGAAAACATCAATTGGTAAGACTAACTGGCGCGTAGAAGGATGTGCTGAAGTAAGCCGAAATCCAATAATCGAGTTGTTAATGACCAATTAATATTACTTTCTTGAACAGAAGAATTTTCAAGTTGTCAAACAAAATTATAAAATGAATTCGCGTATCTAATTTAAAACTAAGAATGATTAATAAGAACTGCTACTTAACAACACATAATATTTTCCAGAGAAAAAAAATTTTACAAAAAGTATTATTTTTCTCAAAGTTAACACTCACATAACATAGCAATCTCTGGCCTCTGTCTAATGAAATGAAACGAAATTATGAGAATTATTACGAGAATTAAAAATATTAAGTTTGCTTCTTAAGTCTTTCGTTTTTGTATGCTTTCTAACAATTCTATATAAGAACCGATGAGATGACACACATTTCTTTACAGCATAAGCATGCCAATAAATTCGCATGACTTTAATAATACTTTTTATGAGTTTTCTTTTAAAGTTTTTTAATTCAACAGTTTTATGGTCACCAGCTGTGTTAGTTACCGAAAACTGATATCATTTCGTTTATAAACATGAAATATCATCTTAAATGCTGCATAAGCATTATTTTTAAGCTGTTTATTAATTTTTGTTTTTTTTTTCATTTTTTATGACTTTAACTAGAAAGAAGAAGAAATTTTAGTATTACAACATTAGCAAAACAACTTTCAAAACTACTTTTAACTACTTGATAAGAAAGAGAAGAAAACAAAAAAGAAAAGAAAAGATGCAAGAGTGTTAGAATGTTTAAATGAACAGAATCGTATTAAATTTCATTATAATTCTTGAACATGAAATGGTATGAAAATCAATATGATTTAAGGAAAAAATTATTAGAATATTTCTTTATACTGTAAGGTAAAGAAAGAAAATCTTTTAAGACCTGTTCCTTATAATTTTTATAATTTAATTAAGTGTTCAAGTTGTCAGTATTGGCAAAACAGGTGTAATATTTTCACAAGTTTTTTTCTTTCTAGCATTTTTGCCTTTTATTTGTTCAGAAAAATTCTCACACACTGCAGCTAACTCTAGAAGCATTTAGTATTAACCCTATACGCCTGAAAGTAAGAAAGAAATAAAATAAGAAAAACTGTTAACGTTAACATTGCAATTCAAAGGCTTTAATAGTAATTTTATGGCATTGAATTCTAACATCATACTTATTAGATACCACATCAGTTCAGTTAATTAGAAATTGTATCATACAATTTGCTTTTCTAAGATAAAATTCTTATTTTATTTTATTTTATTTTCTTCTTTGTTTTCGTTCATATATTATGATGATGGTTTATTTATTTTAGCAAATAAATATTCTTGGGCTGTTGACTAAATAAAGCATTTTAATTGGCTGTAAAACAGTCTTTAAATATTTTATTTTCATTTCTTTTTTCTGTTTTTCTGTTTGTTTTTTTTTCTCTACTTCTACATAAAGTTCCAGGAATTTTCAAAAGTCAGCAAAACAGCATCGGGGATTATTTGTTGTTAAGGTTTACGTATACATTCGTTTACGTTTCATACGATTTGTGCTTAAATGTTGTTTTACTACAAGCAAGTCCCTGGAGGTTGCTGGCTCTTTCTCTACGCTACCATCATCAGTATTTGTTTGGTTACTTGAATTCTGGTTCTCTTATAGTTATTATTGTTTTCATTATTGTTGTTGTTGTTATTGTTGTTGTTGTTGTTGTTGGTTTCTAAAGATGTTTAAAATAAGTGAATAACTAATTCCTACAACTTGTTTCTTTTCTAATAAATTTGTGCAGACACATCTTCTTTACAATTTGTCTGTTTGTCCTGTTGTTTTTGCTGTTGTTCTTTTGCTTCTGGCTTTTAGACACTCATGTTTATTTATTTAGCATTTTTAATGTAATATTTAGTCATAAGATGTCAATTAATTTACAATCTTTTTCTTTAAAAAACCAGCAGCCACCAGCTAAGTGCTCAAGCACAAACAAAACAATAAAGTGGAGTCTAACGTTTTTGGTCATTACAAGGAAATTGATTTTTAATTTAACACATAATTAGCCTTGTTTGGTTAAAATGTCTAAAGCGCGTTGCATTGCAGCAACTAAAGACAAAACATTATTTGTTTGTTTGCTTAGCTGCTGCAAATAAAGCAAACTGAATCAAGTAATTAAAGATTTAAATAAAAAATCAAGTTTCTTTCTTAAGTCTTCTGTTTATCGTATGTATGTATTCAATTTCTTACTTCTGTTTCAAGTTTATTGCTTAAGTCTTTTGTCTTTTGTATGTTTTTCATTTAAACCCATAACCATTTCAAATATTTCAGCATTCATTTGTTTCTTTAATGATGTTTTTGCGTTCAGAATTGTTTAGTTTTTCTCTAGAATTACAGGGCTATTCCTTTAGATATTGGAAAATATTTTCATAAAAAATTTTAAGGGTCAACCAAAAATGTTTCAAGGCATACTTTAGCTTTGGCCTTAAAAGTAAAAGTTAAATTAAAAGTATTACATTACCATTAATATTCAAGTTCATTACGAAAGTTGCACAACCATTTTTAGTAGCATGAAAAATTTCAAAGATGTGGAGAGTTGTTAAAATTTTCCTTTAAAAAATAAAATAAATGCAACCATAAAATTGGATTTCAACCATTAAACTTACAATCGTAAAGTATTGTATAAAATGAAAAAAATTTTCAAACAGTAGTGTAAAGAAAAAGTTTTTTTTTACAACAATTATGTTCCTGAGTAGCATTAAAATAGCAATTATGCTCCAAAGATTTCTTTAATTTTTGGTAATGGTTCTAGGAGTGTTCTAATAGGGGTAAAAAGTTTAAAATATGACAAAGACGTGAATATTAAGAATTTTAAATAACTTTTTGAGCAATTCATTGAAGCTTTTAAAAAAAATTTAATTTCTTTCCATTCTATTTAAGATACTTTCAAAATGGATTAACCACCGTTTAGAATATGACACTCTATTGAAATAAAAGACTGTATTAGCTTAGAATCATGCTGCAGACGAGTACTGTACTTGTCTTAATTGACAAGTACACGTCCTCTAACCTAAATGTATGCTGTCAGCAGCAGTCATAACTAGATTAATAGAATTTGAAATTCCATATTCAGTAACAGACTTTGCTAGTAGTGGCGCGTTGGGTCTTCTGACCGCTTCCCATCCATCACAGACTGCATTGATCTATTTTTCCTTTGGATCAAAAGCTCATCTGTATGTATTAGGTGTTAGACCAATAGATGCACAATTACATTGGGTGGGGAAAATAAGAAATTGATTTTAAAAAGGCAATAAAACAAAAACGGTTTCAAATTTTGCCAAATTTATTTTTTTATTGTGAAGTACAATTATTCCGATTGGAAATGGAATATTATTTTATTCATAAGTTTGCCGCGACTAGGCTCATAGTACCCCATTCGATCGGACCAATTTTTGTGCACTTTTTCGAGTTTATGGAGTCGTACCTCGACAATGGCATCACGAATTTTGACCTTCAACTGCTCAATTGCCTCAGGTGTGTCGGCATAACACTTTTTTAACAGCGTCCCACAGAAAATAGTCCAACAATGTCAAATCGCTGCTTTTTTGCGGCCAATTGACATTACCATTTCGGCTAATTAAGCGACCATCAAACGTTTGACTCAATAAATCGATTATGGCATGAGATGTATGGCAAGTTGCTCGATCCTGTTGAAATCAAACATCTTTCACAATAATACCATGAAGAGCGGAAAAAAATCTGTTGTCTGTTATGGTAAGATTGGTGGCTCCATTGTGTCCGTAAAAGTTGTGCCGTCCTCATTTTCAAAAAAATATGGGCCAATAATGCCTCCGCTCCACAAGTACTGGGTGCATTGACTTCTGTAAAACCACGTATGAGTTTTCTGTTCCCAAATACCGCAATTTTGCTTATTAGCGTATCCACGAAGATGAAAATGAGTTTCATACGAAAAAATATTTTTTTGTTGGCAAAATCGACATCATCGTTCAGATTCTCGGTTGCCCAAATTTCTACAGTATTTTGTGAATAGAATGACATACGTGTGAAGTCGCCGTGGTCTAGTAGGTAGTGTGTTTGCTTATTAGACGTGAGGACTCGGTTCAAACCCCAGGTCAGGCATCTCCAACTGAACGAAATATGACAAAATATTTCTTCGGCGACTTCCTCTCAGCAGATTGCTGGCAAAAACTCTGAGAGTAAATAAAATTGCCATGAAAAGTTTCTCAAAAATCTGTCGTTCGGAGTCGACTTTTAACTGTAGGTCCCACCACTCATGTATAAAATTAACACACACAACATAAGTGGTGTGAGAAACTAGGTCGCAATTCTGACTAAAGTGTTGTAATGACCAATTATGTATGTATGTATGGAATGACATAAGTGTTGCCAGATTCGAAATAATCGATAATTCAAATTAAAGCCGATTGGTGGCCCACCCTATATAATATGTATATTGAACTCTATTTTAGAAAACATAGATATAAACATTCAAAAGTTTTTCTTTTCTATGCCATTTCAGTATTTTTTTTATAAACTTGAGAGCGTTTAGTAAGAAGTATTCTTTTATACTTTGTTTCCTTTCTTTTCGTTTTTTTTTCTTTTTAATATCATAATTATATTTTATTTATGTTATTAAATAATTTGTTTTATAAACTAAATATTTAACAAATTTTCATTAAGATCGTAGATATGCCAGAACGTATTATAAATATTTTTATAACAAATTAATTACACACAATTTTTTAATTAATTTTTTTTTGTTTTTCGTACTTAAATTAACAAATTTTCCAAAAGCAATTAACAACTCATGGACCAAAAAAAAGCTTTTAAAACAACTAAATTTATGGAGTTTCTGTTATGACATTAGAGTTGTGAACAAAATTGCCTTTAAATACTTGCATAAAAAAACCAGTTTTTGATTATTTTTTTTGTGTTGAAAATGAAATACAGAAAAAATAAACAGGTTACATGTTAAAGGAAAAAAACGAAAAAAAAAATATTATGACAAAAGAATTATCTGTACACTTTTTAAAATATTTTTCTTAAAATATATGATTATACCTGCAGTAATTCGTTACAAACTGCAAGTGAAGTAGTCATTTGTAAACGAAAAATGTATGTATGATGTGTTTAGAATGACTAAACTAAGTAAGCAAGCAAATAGTTTAGTCAACTGTCATTTTGAGTTAAAACCAGTGAAAAAAACAACACAACAAAATGGGTGAAGCAGGAGATTAATTTGCTAGAGTAGCATAGTACTGTTGAATTTCTATGAAATTGTCTAAACATGTAATTAAACACTTAATCAAATAGTAATCAGTACAGCAAAAACAAAAAAACTAAAGTATGTATCTTAAGTCTTTTGTTTGCTAATGCAACTTGAAATACATACTTATAGAAAAAAGAAACAGCAAATCACAACCTTTATATAAAATCATTGCCACAGAAATTCTTTATTTTCAAAAGAATTTTGTTCACTTCTTTTGGTTTTTTCTCTTATTTTTTATTTTATCCTTAAACACCCACTCGCGTATTTACTCGTGTATTGCTTCTCATAACAATTCACATATAAATCTTATTTTATTTCATTTAATATCATTGCTAATATTTGCCTTTTACCATGAATTCTCCCACACTTTTAGTTGCCCTAGACGTACATGTTTGTTTAAAAGTTGACTTTTTTTGTATAGCAAACTTCACCATAAAAGATTCACCAACAGCGATGAACCAGCTTTAAAAACAATGTATAAAAGGTTCATCCATAAAAACCAATTACTCTATACAATACATACATACATATATACTTTGTTTCTGTTTGTTTTTCCCCCTCATTTCCTTTAAAATGGCGATAAGAGCGACTCCTATTTTTCTTTCCAATTTTCCAATTGCATTGATTTCGTTGTGTTTGTTTTCAGGTTAAATTGAAATAAACTTTGAACTTTGCGGTTAAACAAACATGTTTACCACCTATTTTATCGACGTTTTTTTCTTCTTTCATATACATTCTGCCATACAATATCAAGGCTTCAATAAAGCTTAGGCATTAGAAAACCCAACACAACCTTTAAAAATGCACGTGTATCTCTAAATATTTACTGTTTGGTTGCTAACTTTTGAAAGAAAAACCAAAAAAGAAAAAAGTTTTCGTTTTTTATTTTTAGCCTAAAATATTTCCCTTTGAGTTTGCATATATCACTCCTTTTTAGCCATCTCTTTACCTTCTTGTGTCTGTTGCCAATTTTTATGTGGCATGTTTTTGCGCATGAGCGCACGCGTCGTGTTATATTCTTTATAAAAGGTTCGTTTTTTTCTTCTATGTTAGAATTTCTGAATATCTTTGTTGTATTTGTTACTGGGCATCGACATTTGTTTATAACCTTCTTCCTTGAAATTGGAGAAACAAAAAAAAAAGGAAAAAAAAGATTAAAAAACAATGGGGTGTTCACTTTTATATTCTCTAAAGGCTTTTGATTATTATTGGATGAGAGTAAAAGTGGCATTAAAAAATAGCAGATTTTGAAAATTAATTGTCATTTATGTAAACGTCTTTAACTTGCAGCAAAGTAAGTCATTATTTAATCAAATGGTTAATGACATATTGAGGTAATCTGGGAGAGAATATTGCTGTTTTCAATAAAAGACAAAATCCTTTAGTCAGGATTACGGCCTAGCTTCTCACACCACTCATGTTTTGTGTGTTAATTTTATACTTGAGTGGCGCGACCTACAGTTTAAAGTCGACTCCGAACGACAGATTTTTGAGAAACTCTTCATGGCAATTTTATTTACTCTCAGAGTTTTTACCAGAAATCTGCTGAGAGGAAGTCGCCGAAGAAATAGTTTTTGTATTTTCGCTTTGATGTCTACCCTGGGGTTTGAATCGTAGCCTTACGTCTAATAAGCCAACACACCTATTAGACTTCTGCGACTTTAATACCAACAGTATCAATACGATAGTGAATAATCAGAATGTTGCAACGAGGGCTTTTTAGAAACTAATTGCACTAGCTGTGGAACAAACTTATCAAATAGTAGTTGTGACGGTTCCATTAAGAAATTGCTTAATTTTAAAAAGACAGCTCAATCGTTCTGTTAAAAGAGTTACGAGATCCTTAACTGAAAAATCTTTGCCTAGTGCGATTAAATATCAAGGTTTACCTCATTATATTCTCTACTTATCGTGAAGAAGTAATTCAAGGAACTCAAATTATAATGCTGAGTGGCTGAATGTTGCTTATAATAAAATTTTAAAGCAAATGTACTAAAATACAGTCACATCTTACTTTAAATATTTAAAATATACATAAATGGAGAAAAGAAGATACGGTTGCATACTGGCGCAAGAAAAGCTTTCTTTTTTTGAAAAAAAAAATAAACATAATATCGGGAGGGCCATCTATCGGTTTAAATTTGAACCATCGGTTATATCGAATGTGACAATACTTACAGTGGACAGCAAAAGTCTTATATATATTTTAGCAATTTCATGAATTTTAGCCAAAAGTTTCTATAAAAATTTATAGTTTTTATATTTATTTTATTAATTTATTTCTATTTTATTATAAAACATAAATATTTTTAATGTTTTTCATAAGACAAGAGAAAAATAAGGAAAAGTTTCAGATGACTCCATAGGTACTCCCAAGGAGAATCCTGAGTAAATTTAAAATTCAAAGGCCTAATATATGAAAATGTTATCCCTTGTATTTAGTAGAATATCCTTAAGGGTCAAGCACTTCATTTAACCCATTCGGAATTGAATATACAATTTTTGTTTTGTGTTTTCTGGTGGCACCATGAGCAAGTTTTTCGGTTGACTTTTGTTTGTGGTTTAGCGATTACGTAACCGTTCTTTCAAATGATCTCCTAAATACTCTCTTGAAGTCATCTCGGGACTTTGTGCAAAAGTATTAAGCCTGTGGGGACTTTTTTGTCGAAATATATTGCCGTACTAAGACTTTTGCTGTCCACTCTATGTCATTTTATTTTGTCACAAAATTCATTACATTATCTCCACTGAACGTAATGAATCGATTTACGCTTGAGAACCGTTGGGATTTATTGGGCTAACGAGAAACTGCACGATGGTGTCTATTTCGCCAAAAAAATCATCTTTTCGGATGAAGCTCATTTTCATTTTGGTGGGTACGTTAATAAGAAAAATTGCAATATTTGGGGCTCAGAAAACCCAACACGTGGTCTTACAGGAGCCAATGCATCCATTACGAGCGACTATTTGGTGCGGCTTGTGGAGCGGAGACATTATGGGCCCATACTTCTTTGAAAATGAGGACGTCGCAACCATTACGGTCAATGGAGACTCCTATCGCACCATGATAACCGAATTTTTTCGTACCCGCTCTTCATTGTATTGATGTGAACGATGTTTGGTTTCAATTGGGGTGGTGCAACTTGTCACACATCTCATGCCACAATCGATGTATTGCGCCAAACGTTTGAAGGCCGCTTAGTTAGGCGAAATGGTGATGTTAATTGGCAAGAAGCTGAGATTTGACACTGTTGAAGTATTTTCTGTAGGGCGCCGTTAAAGAAAAGTGTTATGCCAACAAACGTTTAATGCCATTACCGATATACGACCCATAATTGGTCCGATTGAATGAGGTGCTGTGTGAGGCCAACCGCGGCACCCATATGAATGAAATAATATACAATTTTATTACCCGAATAACTGTACTTCACAAAAAAAATTAATTTGGCAAAGATTCAAACCGTTTTTGTTTTATTGCATTTTGCATATTGCCGTCTGCTTGCTTTAATGCCTATATAAGATCAGTTAAAGCTTTGTCTGAATTTAATTTGAATACTAAACCTGTCGTTCTAGGTTCTTATTTCAAGTTTTAGAATATGATTACCAAACGGTATCATCCTGTTTTCACTTAAAAACATTATCGAAACTTTCGGTCTCCAGAGCGCAATCACTCATACGGCAATATTCAGGATCCTAAACAATACTATTGTCTTGCACAATGTGATTTGCGGTTACTTGAACGCAATTTTTTTTAACTGCTGGTTCAGATCGAAATTTCAAATGCAGAAAGAATGATTCTTCGTCTTACCCCCTCACTAACGTTATTAGTTTTGTTTGTTGATTGATAAAATCTCCCACTATTTCAAATTTGTTGTTACCAACGTTAGTATTCTTGTTGAATTAACAACATATTTCTATAATCGATTACTGTCAGAACCACTCTATGCGAGACATATGCGAGTATTGCTATTGTGCTGACTGTGTTAGTTATGACTGTGTATGTTATATTCTTAAATGACTCAATGACTCTCTCTCTCTTTCTCTTTTCTATCCTCTCATCATTTTTTTCCATCTATAATTTCAACTTAATGTCTTGAGCAAAGGCCATTAGCAAGGAATTTTAAAGAGTTTTTTACCCATACCCAATGCCTATAAATCTTCTTGGGATCAATTGCATATTGTACCGTTATAAATCACATTTTTATAGTATAGTATGCCGTTCTTTTTTATTTCCATTTTGCTAAACAACTTGTTTTTTGACATTTGTCACCATATCACCAAAAACGAACGAGAAAAAAATTTTTTAAAACAAGTTTGTGTCTTAAGTCTTTTGTATTGAAATAACCTGGCAAGATGTGGGTTATAAATCACTTTTCTACTAAAATTTATCAATAGAATCTGCAAATAGTTTTCTTTTTATTGTTGTGTTGTTGTTGTTGTTGTTTGCTAACAAAGAAGACACGTGAATTATCTTATATTAGAATAGAATTTGATATTAATTTCATAATAAAAAGATGAACAAGAGAGATGACATCATCACCCACACATTAATTTTTCATACATACGTACATAAAATGAATTTGAATATTGAAATTTTAAACTGGGCGTGTTAAAGGTGTTTAGGGTTATAGGATCTTATATAACTGCAGGTAAGAAAAAAAGAACAATTTGTGAATTGTTGTTTTTCTTATTTAAATATTTATAAAAAAAAAACGTTTTCCTTGTGGCCATTATTAGCCTTAAACGACACATTATTTTTACTTCTTTTTATCTCTGCATGTTGGTCAAGTCGGCTACAAAAGAAAATATTTATTTGGGGAGCGAAAGAACAGAGTTGCTTGTCTATAAAAGCAGCTTTTGAGGTTTTGTTTTTTTTTTTACCATATTGTTGTGTCTGAATTTGTTTCGTTTTTTTTTTCTTTTTTCTTGCCTTAAAAAATATTAGCTGCTGTTTGAGTATGTATTTCTTTTTTTTTTCTCTATTTTAATATGAATAATTTATGAAAACCATGTAAAGAACAGGCTAAAATACAGCAAATATTTAAATTGCATTCATATGTCGCAATATACAAACAAACACATCAGCCAACAAATATTTAAAGAAGAAAAACAAACCAAATAAATAATAAAATAAAAAGAAAAACTCGAGATTCACATTCGTATGATCAAAGCTTTATATTGTATTTCAAGCTGTCGGTCTATGGGGTCTGTCTGTCCATAACATTCTGTCTATCTTTAGTTGTATCTTCTTTATTTTAATTCTTTTTATTTTTCTATAAACAATTTATGTGTGGCTTTTAAAATAAAATCCCTCCTATAAAGGATTATAATATGAAGAAGACAAATTTTTGTGTTTCCTCTTATTTTATTTCACTTCTTTTTCTTTTTCCTATTTAAGCCTTTTGTATTCATACGTATATATTTTATATGTTTGTTTTGCTTTTTTTCATTTTTGGCCTGTCAACATCTCTTTCTCTTGGTCTCGTTCGCTTAGTGTATCCTACGTTGAAATGTAAAATATAATTGATATTCGTTTTTGTTTCTTCTGTCCATTTTTATTGGACATTTTTCTCTACGGCTTTTGGCTGAGCTGTTGTCTGATGTGTCGTTGGTAATATATTGAGTGCGATTTTGTACGTTTGTGTGGCCATTCCATTTTATTTCCCAATTTTTTTCTTCCTTTTTTCCTAAACTTTTCACATTGATTTCATTGCCTTAAAAAAGTCAGTTGCTTCTGTTTGTGTTTTGAAATTTTTTTCATTGGTTTTTCTGGTGAACTTTATATCGTACATAGAAATTTTCGTATAAAATTTAAATAATAATTCTGAAATTTTTTCGAAAAAAAAAAGATCCAAATATGAAAACTTGTTTTTCAAACGAAATACATATTTATGCATTTTACTGTATACATATAAATGCCATACACATGAAAAGTAATGTCTTGCAGAAATTCAAATCCACACCTTTTTAAATGTGTCAAATTGTAGACATTTGGTAATTTTTCATCTGACCTTATATACAATGTGCCGAAAAAGGATTACTTTGCATATTATTTGTTGTACAACATAAATATTTAAATCTCTTAAAACGGTACATGATTTGACTTCGTTTCCTTCTGCATTGAATGAAGGTCTGGAGGCACAAGAACATTAGTTCGTTCAGATACGAATTGAATTCAAACTTGTCTTTATAATCAAATTATTTGTAACAGCACCTTCAGTACTTTCATTACCTTTTGCATTTAGAATTTAATTAAGCCAGAAAGAACTCAGAAATGATTACTTTTTATAAGAAAAGTTTATTATAAAAGCGCATCCCTTATTTTTCAATCAAAATTTGGATGAAAAGTTTCCTTAATAAACAAGTCAGAATTTTGTTTAAGTAGAGGTTAAGATACGAAAGCACTTTTATATCAAGCTAGTCCTTATGATAAGAAAAATAGTTAGCAGTTAATTTATATAAGAAGATATTAAAGATATGATAGGTATGCTTAATACCAAATTTTTTAAATTCGAAATTGGTTTATTTCCTAAGTTTTCAATCGCTTAAGGTATAAAGGACAAAACCATTTTCTAATTAGTGTGTAATGCACAGTCAACCCTCCTAAAACGCGGTACTCTCAGAACGCGGTTCCCATACAACGCGGAGCTGAAATTACGACAGCGGTACTCTTAGAGCGCGGTTTCCGTTCAACAACATCAAAAAAAATTTGTATTTCAAAGTTTTATTGGTTCTTGATAACACTGCTTGCCATAACATAGAACTGGATCACCCAATTGTGAAAATTGTCTCCCTTCTTCCTAACTGCACGTCATTAATACAACCTTTGGACTAAGGAGTCATTCAAACTTTAAAAATGTACTACACACGGTCTTTTAGTTTAGTTTTTTTTAATTTTTTTTATCAATTTTTATATGAACTCTTTAATTCAATACAAATAATTTACAATTTATCCTGTTTTTTTTTTTATTGGCCTCCATATAACGCGATACGAATGATGTGAATTGTACTAATTCCAAGTTTCTTATAGCGCGATTTCCATACAACGCGGTATACGGTTTCCATAAAACGCGCTGCGAATTAGCCTGGTTTGTACGGTAAAATCCGAGTTTCTTATAGCGCGGTTATAGAAGGGTTGACTGTATTCATTTGAAAACATTCAAAACCAATTTTAAAACTCATCTTCCTATAAAGAGAACTTTTTATGCAAATTACTGTTAAATTTTCTTGGAAGACTTGATCTTGATCTTAGCATTTTTATCTTCTCTGAGAGTGAAGCGCCAAACTGGATGGCCTCAGCAGAACTGGTTGGCAGCAGTTGCAACTCCCTTGACTGACTCTTGTATCAATCAGGTGACTCTGTTAAATCGGGTAACTGTTCAGCTGATGAGCTCTTTAGAGTATATACATACTTATAAAAATATGTATAAATTTTACCTCCGTCTGTTGTCCTTTATGTCAATTTATTAAAAGTAAAAGTCGCCGTAGTCTAGTAGGTAGTGTGTTGGCTTATTAGACGTAAAGCCAGGGTTCCAGGCCAGACATCAAAACAAAATACAAAAAATATTTCTTCGGCGACTTCCTCTCAGCAGATTTCTGGCAAAAACTCTGAGAGTAAATAAAATTGCCGCAACAAAAATGTGTCGTTCGGAGTCGACTTTAAACTGTAGGTCCCGCCACGCATGTATAAAATTAACACACACAACATAAGTGATGTGAGAAACTAGGTCATAATCCTGACTGAAGGGTTGTAATGACCAATTATGTATGTATGTATAGTGTTACCCAGTATGAGGTAAGCCCCCTTGTCATGACGCTTTATTGGTGGGTTTGAGGCACGCCGAGCTCCGAATGAAACCGGCCAATTCCCTCAGCAGAACGTTCCCCACCATACCCACAACTTCAAACCTTCTGTCACCCAAAAACCGATGATATCTGTTCTAAAGTAAAGGGCACTCGCATAAAAGGTGTTGTACCGGTTCCGTTTCATCCACATCATGGCTGCTTCTGCAATAATCCTGGTGGCGGAAATCAAGCTTTTCAGCGAAATTGCCAATAGCTCAGTATCCCGTTAGAATTCCTGCTAGAATGCGAATCATTCTCTTGCCGAACTCAAGTATTTTTCTCTTTCTCCCGCCGTCCACTGCTAGACACAGCAGTTTTGAAATTTTGCATCCTGGTATGTTGGACCACTCACGGTTTATTGAATTCCATGCTGTTTAGTTCATATAAATCCTGTCAACCTTTTCTTTGAAAACTAAGCTAAAGAGCCACACTCACCTATTCTAAAATTAATAGGAAACGCTTACTGAACGGATAAAAAAACTAACGACTTATACATGATTCTCATATACAAAGCAAAAACTGTTGATTTGGAACGTAACAGAACAGAAGCCCTGTTTAGTCAAACGCCGGCGGAATGTACGTTCATTTTAGCATATGTAGAGAAAATTAAATACTTAACGAAATTACAATACGGTGCGGCAAACGTTCTTATTGCTTTTCGTATTCTAAAAACGAATATACTTTGCATGGACATTGGGCTAACCGGGGCTAAGGACTAATTCTAGCTTTAGCATTACGTTGAACATGTTGCCAATCCTTTATTAGCTGAAAAGCGTTAACCATAAAATATGTAATAATAAAAAAGTACTGAAAGCGTCGCTGACCGTACTGTAGTATTTTTGAAATCAAAAAGTACTGAAAAAAGTACTAAAGTATTGAATTTTTCAACACTGTTCGAAATGTATGATTTAAGATTTGGACGATGGGCTGTCGTCCAATAAGGCAACTTCAACAACTACTAGACTACAGATATTCTTTTATTTAAATTAATTTCATATTTATGCTTCCTATTTTTCAATTTCCATTTTACCTTTAGAAGTAATGGCACCTACATAAAGATCGGAATAAATCGTAAATTTAATTTAAAAAATCAGTATTTTTCAGCATGGGCAGGAACCTTTTTTAACGACGATTCTTGAAGCCTTTTTTCTTCTAAAGCCTAGAAATCAAAAGAGACTGCAAACAACCCAACATGTAAAGTCTGAAAATAGGAGCGCACCTATATCTTGTTTGTATTTGTTTATGAGGATATTGTCCTCACAAGGCGTTTCAGCTGTACTTTATGACTTCGAGTCACCAACCAACAACGCACAATAATAATTTAAAAAACACTCTTAATTTAGAACACAAATCAAGCTCAAACAGAAAATAACATTCTTACCTGTACTCCTATTAAGGTTTGTTTTCATTTTCATTTTTACAACTGGCAACCCAAACAAATAATTCTCACACGTATTTTCCAAATTCTTTCGTTACAAAATAACAATCCTAACGATACTCTTCTTTATTTATTTCTGTTGCACGCACACGCAAGGCAATTGTAATTTTGTATCACACATAGATTTTCTGCTAACGTGCAGAAACTAAAGAAGAAGAAGAAAAAGAACAACCAACAACAAAAACCATAACAATTTGTAAATCAAACTTAATTTTTATCTTCGACTTTGACTTTTTCAAAGTAAAAATAATGCTAAATGAAGTGCATATGCACATAGATAGACCAGGATGCAGGTACTCGTATACTTTCCTAGACTCCTGAACACTATAAATGGTCACATGAACGAAAGAATGTAGGGCTGAAGAATGGCTGAATGTATGTATGTACATATGTATGTATGTATGTTGGTAAGGATTGTATAGTAAAATAATCTCGTAAACATAACAATGATTAACACAATAACCATTTATGACAAGAAACGGCCATCCAAGAGTCAGTCCATTGTCATTACAATGAAACTGAAAATGAGCTGAACTGCAAGTTGTTTCACATTTTTCAAAACTGATTAATTTTATACACACACAGAGTCAACAAAAACAAAAAATAAAAGTTAAATAAAATGCGAAAAATCGAAACACAAAAAATCGTCTTGATGGTTGAGATTCTTACTACTCTACTGCCTGCTGGCTGCTGTTTATGATGAGGTCTTATAGAGCAATAGATGACTATAGTGAAACAAAATATGGTTGGCAGGAGCTGTTGTATCGTTTAATTCAAAAGTTAAACTCTGTTACATTTGTTATCATTCAGTAGTAGTTGCTGTGATAGCTGTGGTTTTCCTTACGTTACATGCAACAAAAGGGTACGACGACGTCATTCTTTAGAAGAAGACACTCAAGTCAACTGACGTTGATAAACATGAAGCTTGTAGGCAACCTCTCTTTTTTTTTCTTTAATCTTGAGGGCAATAGTCTATAGGTTCGATATGAATGCACTGAGACAAATTTTAAGTGTAAACCTTTGTAAAGTTGAGCTTAAATGCAACGAAGGCGACAGTTAGCAAAGTAAATTGGTGAATGAATAGTTGAAATTTTTTAACTTTTTTCATTAAGGGTCTACTGGACATTAGTCCAGGGTTTAACGTGAATTTCGCCATGACGGCATACCCCACGGTGCTCAAAAAATACGTATACCGGTGCCTCCTACTCTGCCTACTGGATAATATGATTATTTTGAAACTCTTTAAATAAATTTCAAGTTAATTGTCTATTTATTTATTATTGTATCGCCGTAGTCTAGTAGGTAATGTGTTGTCTTATTAGACGTGAGGCCACTGTTTAAACCATAGCTCAGTTATCTTCAACAAAATGGAATACGATAAAATGTATTTCTTCAGCGACTTTCTCTCAGCAGATTTCTAACAAAAGCTTTGAGAGTAAATAAAATTGTTATGAAAAGCTTCTCAAAAATCTAGCGTTTGGAATCGACTTTAAACTATAGGTCCCACCACTCATTTATAAAATTAAAACATACAACGTAAGTAGTGTGAAAAGCTAGGTTGTAATCCTGACTGAAGGATTGCAATTGTTTATACATCGCGCTTTTTATATAACTGACTCGCAACATTTCTCTTCATACTATTTACACTTTATTTATCCTCGGTCTGGCAACTTCTAAAAGTAGTAACTGTTGATTTGTTATTGTCATTTGTATACAGTTTTGCACTTACAATTTTATCTGTAGTTTCTTTATTTTTAATTAAAGCTGGCTTACATATATATTTTTCAACAGACGGCACTCTTTGAAACAAAGACACAAAGTTATAGTGGGTTGTGTGGTAATCTACGGATGTTGTGGTTGTACGCGCGATTTCCTTTGGAGATTCTAGGCTGTTGAGATAAATTTAAATTTATGGCAAAAATATAAAACTACAACCCTTTCTATAACTAACTTTCTGAATTACATCATAGAATAAAGCATTTTCCAAGGATATGTAAAAATATGTACATTGTAAATACACGTGTAGAAAATTGATTTGATTTTAAAAAATTTAAAAAAAAATTTTTTTTTTGTTTCTCTCTGTGTTGCTTTTAAATATGAAAAATCCCTTTTTGTGTAAGAAACTCTTCTTATTTATTTTCCACAACTTTTTCTGCATTATTGGCTTCATAGAGTGGTTGCCTTGTGAATTGTGCTTTTTTTTTTTTTTTTGTTTAACGTTGGTCCCTTCTATTTTATATGCTGTTGGCATCTTCTAACTTTAGCAGCAAATTAATTTATGGTAAATGCTGTACATAGAATTTTTAAATCAACAAAATACATACATACATACACATATGCGTTCTCTTGTTATTGTTGTTGTTGTGACTATGTTGTCTTTATTGCTGTTAAGGTTTCATTATTTATTTGTAATATTTTCTCGACATTTTCTCGAAAAAAAAATGAACGTTGTTTTCTTTGTTGATTTTCTTACACTCTATTGCACAACAACAAAGTTGATGATTTTATACCATTTAAAGCATGTGTTGTGTGCAAATAAATGTATTGAGAGAAAATCATAGAAAAACCTGAAGACTGCAAAATAATATTTTATGTTGAAAGAATTACAAAGCTTATGCGTTATATTTGGTTTTTAGAAAAATATGCGACTTTACTAAGATCACAGCGACCCTAAAACTATCGTTAAAACTTTGCCATGATGTGCTGCTTTTAACACTTTGACTTCCACGCGCGTTTACAGTAAAATCTCCTTTAGGCCACGCGTACCGCTATACGCAATTAGTCAAATAAGCGTCACCCCAATATGGGTGACGCGGCCCGATCACAAACTTTACTGTCACCCGAATATGGGTGACGTGGCAGTCAACGTGTTAAATCCACACACACTTTATTTTATACAAATGTAAAGATAAGAAGCTTTTAAAAGGACCATTTATACGATCTTTCTAGTTGAATTTTTGCAATTATTATTAGAAATACTCTGTATTTCTATAACATTTAGTGCCCAATTAAATTCTGAAGAATTTGTTAAACATTTCATTTCCATAATGTGCTTAAATAGTCATCCCACATACACATAATTGGTCATTACAACTCTTCAGTCAGGATTACGACCTAGTTTTCTCACGCCACTTATGTTGCGTGCGTTAATTTTTTATACATGAGTGGCGGGACCTTCAGTTTGAAGTCGACTCCGAACGACAGATTTTTTGAGAAACTTTTCATGGCAATTTTACTTACTCTCAGAGTTTTTGCCAGAAATCTGCTGAGAGAAAGTCGCCTTTTTGTACTTTATTTTGATGCCTGGCCTGGGATTTGAATCCTGGCTTTACGTCTAATAAGCCAACATACTACCTACTAGACTACGGCAACTTAGTCATCCCGGCAAAGAAAATAATTGTTAATAATAAAAATTTATAATCTCTGCAAGACTATTTACATAAATATGCATCTCTATTGCTTTCTCTCATTAGATTAGTTCAAAGTATATCCATTTGCAAGGCACATATTAATGACGTCAAATGGCAGTATGTTCCCTAATAACATCATACTTAACTTCCAGTAAAACTGACCCCAAAGTAGTAAATATTTGTTTTCGAAAATCGATTTTAATCGCCAAGTTTTAAAATTTTAATGAACTCTTACGGCCAGTAGTAGAGTGACGAAAACAACGTTGATCTTCAACTGAAACGAATTCGTTATGTTCCTCTGAAGAATGCTACACATATTGTGTGATCATTATTCTGTTGACTTTAGTTTACTCTAATTTGCTATTATATTTTATACCTACATACATACATACTCGTATGTATGTATATGTTGTCTATATATTTTCATTATACACTTGATTTAATGTTATTTTGTGTTTAAACATCCATATCATTCCAGAGCACACCAGTGGGTACAACGATTTTTCGAAATATTCAGGCGCTGGACAAGGATGCCGGTGTTAATGGCCTGGTTGAGTACTTTATTGTTGAGGGCTCTACAAATACCACAGAAGATGAAAAGATGACAATTGCTGATGGTTATGGCACGTTTGCCATATCATTTCCCCATCAAGGCCAGGTGAGTAGAAAAGATAAACAAAACAACTCGTACGCAGTGCAAATACAAATAAAGTGCGAAATTCAATGAAAATAAAAACCAGAGAATAGATTCGTTGATATAGTCAATAACGATTACAGAGAGATACGAGTGAAAAAGCATCTACACATGATCATGATGATAATGATGATTTAAACAACATCATATTTATGGTTAATATTCAAGCCAGCAATCATCTTAGTATGGCATTTAAGCCATTATTGCTCGCTCGATGTCCTTTACAATGACTTTGTTTTTGCTATGGTCGCTTTTTTCGCGATTCTATTCTCTATTTTATTGGTCAACAAGCATACTTTTTGATGAGTTTGACTGTTATTGTAAGGGACTTACAAGGGCAAAAAAAGGGCCTTAAACCAGTTACTTTCCGCTGCCTTAGTGGTAGTGGTATTGGTAGTGGTAGTTTAAATCACCTTAACTTGTTAAGATTGTATGAATATTTTGCCGTATGAAAATTAATCAAAATCAATTTGCCATAAAAATAGATCACCCAACATTTGTTGACCATGGTGGATGGCTTTTAAGACTCTTACAAGTAAGAAAAAAAAATTACAAAATAAAGTAGCTGCCATCGCTTATTTATTGTTATCGTATGTTGTAAGAAGTAATTGTGTTTCGATTTTATTTTATTAATGCTGTTGCTGCTACCATTGCATTTGCTGTTGCTGCATAACAACTTTAAAGAAATCAATCAATTTCAATTATATTGATTGAATACAGACCACAGAACAATGCCACAGCATCAAGCATTTTATTTAATTTCCTTTTTTTTTTTTTCTTCTTCGTTCACACATTAACATCTGTCAGATAAGAATGCCATATTATGCTATTTATTAACACTTGGTAATCTTTTGAATGTGATCTTTATGCCTGCCTGCCTGCCAGCCTAGGAGCCAAAAATTATAACCTTCTAAATAATTAAGTGTTAACAACATAACATTTGTCCATAAATAGATTTTATTTAATTCCATTCAAGAATCATACAAGACTGAGTAAAGAGAATTTTTGTTTTCATTAAGAATGAGAATAAAAACATTGTTTTCTTGGCCTAATTATAGATTGTCTAGATAATATGCCTTAGAAAACAAAACAATTTTAATAAGAAATCATAATTAAAACACATTGGCATTGAATATAGCTGAACTTATTAGAGATTCTGTTGTTCAATGTTAGCAGTGGAGAATGCCGCTCTTACTTATCAAATATTATTTTTTTCAACAATGTCGTGACCCCCAATTTCATTCCATTCAATTATTATACTCTATAAAGTCCGAAACAATACAAGCCAAACTTATAACACTTCTATATCTAATGTTCGTAATCCATGCAGCATTCTCATAATTAGCTAGGTTTTACTATATCTATGATCACTTAGTAGGGATTAGTTCGAAAAGTTAAAGCCACTCGTAGACAATATGGAACATGACGGTAGTACTGATTATGGTACTCCCAAACAACCAAAATTCTCCAAGAACTTATTCTCCCTGATGACAAAGACCGTAATGCAGTCGTGTCTGGCACACCGAGCATTTAATATCAAAGCAGCAGAAAATCTCCAGCATCACACTTCATAATTATTATTAGGAGCCCAAGCATAACATAATTGGCCACAACAACCCTTCAGTCAGGATTACGGTCTAGCTTTTCACGTCACTCATTTTGTGTGTGTTAATTTTATACATGAGTGGTGGAAGCTACAATTTAAAGTCGACTCCGAACGACAGATTTTTGGAAAACTTTCATTGGCAATTTTATTTACTCTCAGAGTTTTTGCCAGAAATCTGCTGAATGGAAGTCGTAGAAGAAATATTTTTTCATATTTCGTTTTGATGTCTGACCTGGGGTTTGAACCGTTGCCTTACGTCTAATAAGCCAACACACTACCTTATAGACTACAGGGAGTAGTCTAGGAGCCCAAACAAAAACTGCAATTATTTCTGTGAAAATCAATTGAACTTTAAAGAAGACTTTAAAGTATTCTCAGAGTTCTGAAGTTTCAAAGTGCCCTTTTTGTCCTAGTCTAGATGGCAAATTACCAAGCATTTAGCCAATAGCTAAACATTGCATTTACTTACTGATTTAGGATTGCTGAGAAAAAGTAGCCCCACAAATGTTTTCTCAAATCTCATATTGTTCGAGATGTCGGAACGGGGATTTGAACCATGGGCTCATACTACCACCCACTAGACTACGGCGACGTCTAGGCGATGCATTTTCTTGTTATAATACCAATCAAATGTGCAGTACATTGGTTTCAAAGAATTTATTTAGTCAGTAGAAATTGTAAAGTGAACAAAACTATACATACATAACTGGTCATTACAACCCTTCAGTAAGGATTACGACCTATCTTCTCACACCACTTATGTTGTGTTCTACTTTTATACATAATTGGCGAGATTTACAGTTCTTTAGAAGACACTCAAGCCAACTGACGTTGATAAACATGAAGCTTGAAGGCAACCTCTCTCTTCTTTCTTTAATCTTGAGGGCAATAGTCTATAGGTTCGATATGAATGCACTGAGAGAAATTTTTTATACTTTTAAATGTAAACCTTTGTAAAGTTGAGCTTAAATGCAACGAAGGCTTCAGTTAGCAGAGTAAATCGGTGAATGAATAGTAGAAATTTTTATAAAAATACTTGTAACTTTATTGACTTTTTTCATTAAGAGCCTACTGGACATTATGCCAGGGTTTCGCCATGAAGGAATACCCCACGGTGCTCAAAGCAGAAAAAATGCGTCTACCAGCGCCCCCTACTGGGCCTACTGGACAATATGATTATTTTTAAAGTCCTTAAATAAATTTTTAGTTAATTGTCTATTTAAAAATTTATTGTACTTGATCACTAAGTCGCCGTAGTCTAGTAGGTAGTGTGTTGGCCTATTAGAAGTGAACCCACTGTTTAAACCACAGCTCAGTTATCTTCAACAAAATGAAATACGAATAAATATTTCTTCAGCGACTTTCTCTCAGCAAATGTCTAACAAAAGCTCTGAGAGTAAATAAAATTGTTATGAAAAGCTTTTCAGAAATCTATCGTTCGGAATCGACTTTAAAACTGTAGGTCCCGTCACTCATTTATAAAATTAACACATACAACGTAAATTGTGTGAGAAGCTTAGGTTGTAATCCTATCTGAAGGATTGTAATTGTTTATAAAACGCTCTTTTTATATAACTGACTCGCAACATTCCTCTTCATTACTATTTAGACTTCATTTATCCTCGGTCTGGCAACTTTTTGCACTTACAATTTGATCTGTAATTTCTTTATTTTTGTATAAAGTTGGATTACATACATATGTATTTTGAAACAAAGGCACAAAGTTGTAGTGGGTATTGTGGTAATTTACGGATGTTGTGGTTGTACGTGCGATTTATACTAGAGATTCTAGGCTGTTGAGTTTAATTTAAATTTATGGCAAAAATATAAGACTACAACTATCACGTTTCCCCTTTCTTTAACTAACTTTCTGAATTACATCATAGATAAGGGCCTTTTCCAAGGATATGTAAAAATATGTACATTGTAAATACACGTGTAGAAATTCGTTTCGATTTTAAAAATTTTAAAAAAATTTATTTTTTGTTTCTCTCTGTGTTGCTTTTAAATATGAAAAATCCCTTTTTGTGTAAGAAACTCTTTTTATTTATGTTGTGTGCTACTTTTATACATAATTGGCGAGATTTACAGTTTTAAGTCAGCTCCGAACAACAGATTTTTAAAAAAGCTCTCAAGGTAATTGTATTTACTCTCAAAGTTTTTGCCAGAAGCAGTCGCTGAGAGGCAGTCGCCGAAGAAATTTTTTTTTCATATTTCGTTTTTTTTTAAATGTCTGACCTGGCGCTAAAACCGCGGCCTTACGTCTAATAAGCCAACACACTACCTAGTAGACTTTCAATGGCATAATGTTCTGACTTGGCTTCTATCGGAGCAATAAAAAGAACTATATTCTGAAGCCGCCGTAGTCTAGTAAGTAGTATATTGGCTTATTAGACGTAAGACCAGGGTTCAAACCCCAGGTCAGACATCAAAACGAAATATTTAAAAAATATTTCTTCGGCGACCTCCTCTCAGCAGATTTTCTGGTAAAAACTCTGAGAGTAAATAAAATTGTCGTGAAAAGTTTCTCAAAAATCTGTCGTTCGGAGTCGACTTTAAACTGTAGGTCCCGCCATTCGTGTATAAAGTTAACACACACAACATAAGTGGTGTGAGAAACTAGGTGTAATCCTGTCTGAAGGGTTGAATTGACCAATTATGTATGTATGTATGTATATTCTGGAAAAAGCTGTAAATAGCCAGGTTAAAGTGCTAAAGATATCAAATGCCGCAACAATCAAATCCCAGATTAGTTCGGTTTTGCAAGATATGAGGACCTTCAGACATTTCCCACAACACAAAGATTTGAATAATATAATGCCAGTACTTTATGTTGGGAACGTATGGTCTCTTCAAACACTTTAAACATCTGTCGACATTTGAGCAAGATTATGCACGTCTTATGACCGAATTCCATATCCTAATTTCCATTTGTGATTCACTTCCAAAACTAAATAAAATTGAGGCTGATAAGAATTGAAAGAGATTTTTGTGCTTGCTATGGTACTCGATCTTAATCTTAATTAATTGAAGCAAATAATCCAATTAAAACGCCAAGGTTTATCAACAGAAATGGTCCTGCTACTATCATGACAAGTATAAAACATCCACACATTTGATCGCAACGGGCCGCTATGCGTGCTCAAGTGAGCTTTTGGTATCACCACACTAACCTAACCTAACCACACCTTTAATGAGTCGGCCGAAACTGTGGTAGCCAGAAATTTGTATCTTCATTTGATTTGATATTTGCAAAACTATCTTAATGGCGTAAATTTAAAATTCCATAGAGCCCTTCAAAACGCAATTCGAGTGTAGTTTTACACTGGCGGTCATTATTCAATGACTTTACCCCAAAAATTTGAAAATGTTTGCGGTCAAAGGGGCTCAGTTGTGATTTGGTAAGGCTAGAACCTTTATATTTTCTGATTTAGGGCAATTTTTACAACTTGCCGTTAACTAAAGGGAGGATTTTAACGGGCAGATAAATTGTTTTTCATTATTATAAGTTGACGATAAGGTAGAAGTGAGCATTAAGCTAAAGGGAGGATCATCCTACCGGTAACATTTAAAGTTAAGTTTATGTTTGAACTTGCCATATTATATGTATATTATTTTCAATATGGCAACTTCAAATAATAACAGAATGAGCATATACAATAAAAATAACGAAGCCCGTTGTTGCCACTGCGTTTAATTAAAACTTGTTTAATTTGAACAGTGTTATCGACATTGCTCCGCCACTGCCATATTTTTGAAAAAGTTAACTTTATTTTATCTGTAAGTTGTAATAACGAAAATAAGTTAAAGGTGACCTTAAAGTTCCCTTTAGCTAAAGGTGCATTTAACTAAACCCAATTTTAACGGCAAGTTGTAATAATGGTCCTTATGCCATTAAATAAGATAAATTGTTTTTCGTTATTAGTTATTATTTATTATTGTTATTATCGTTATTATTATTACCCAATAAGATAGAAGTGATCGTTAAGCTAAAGGGAGGATCATCCTACCTTTAACATTTAAAGGTCACTTTATGTTTGAACTTGCCATGTTATATATTATTTTCATTAAGGCAACTTCTAATTTAAACTAAATTAGCATATACAACAGAAAAACAAACCCCACGGTTGCCACTGCGTTTAAATAAAACTTGTTTAATTTGAACAGTGATATCGACATTGCTCCGATACTGCCATATTTTTGAAAAATTGTAATTTTTAATTTTTTTTTTTTGTAATAACGAAAATAAGTTAAAGGTGACTTTCCAGTTCCCTTTAGCTAAAGGTACCTTTAACTAAACCCAAGTTTAACGGCAAGAAGTAATAATGGCCCTTAATGTGTTTAAATTATAAAGAAAAATTCAAAGAAAATATTGCCCTTATAATATATGTATACAGCAACAACAACAAACATTTTTTTATAAAAATTGAGATTGCAAAATGAATTTTCGTTAATAAGAAAACGATTTGGCATGAGTATATGACAATATAAACTTCTCTGAAGTCAAAATACTTCAAAAATTTTACTCTTTAAAAACCATTGCGTTGGTGGATTCTATTTCACGTTAAAATGCACAAACAGCCCTAACAAACTCCTGCTGATCTCAGCATTGAACCAGGCGACACTTTGGTATTTTATTTTCCAAAAAAAAAGTAAAATTTTTTGTTATTTTTATTGTTTTTTTTTATTTTGTTAAGATTTTTCTATATTTGATAAACTAATACATCAATCAAATTGTGTGGTTTATGTTTTGACGCTTTTGACAATAAATTCTTTAAATGATTGATGATTGAAGTGTTCACTATGGCGACGATGGCTCAGCAACAGCTTAAAGAAAAGCTCAAAGCCATGGCTGGAATAGCAGCAGCTCTTGTTATACCACAGTATTATAATGCAAACCGTCAATGCCAAAACAATAAAACGAAAAGTTAAAGATTTCATCATGATGGTTTTTTGATCACATTTCTGTCTCTCTTTTTAATGCTTTTGCCCTCTAAAAGCCATATATCTTGTTTGTATTGCATGTACATATGTATGTATATATGTATATACATTGGTTTTAAGCAGGAATATCTTTCTAATAACTTGATTTCTTTCTTTATTTTCTTCACAGGTTACGGTGGCTAAAACATTGGATTACGAGAAAATACAACGTTACTATTTGACAATTGTTGCATCGGTAAGTCAAAGTCATGATCATATGCCATGCCATTATAAAAAGAAAAACTAAAAGAAAGAAATTGATTTTCTTAAGAAAAATGTCTTATTTTTTGAACCCACTATACACAGGAAAATATTTCAAAACTTAGAAGAAAACAGTTGCAAGCAAAAAAATAAATCAAAGTTTTTTTTCTTACTCTCAACTGCAATAAAATATTTTATCATCATTACTGGCTTGTATGCGTTTACTTCCAATGCTCACTGTATTTGAGTTTGGTTTGGTTTGGTTTGAAGAAAAACGCAATCTTATATTTCTTTGCAATCTTTGAGCCATCAAATCAAGTCAATTCAATGCCAGTAAAAACAAACAAATAAAATGAAATAAAAATCAGTAGCAGCTTTAGAAAAACTATCAAGCAATTGTTTGTTTTCCTTCTTTTTTTTTCTTTTGTTTTATTTGAGGACTATTTGCTCGAATTGATTTCGTTCTTTTCTATGCGATTCTATGCAATTCTATTTTATTACTTATTCATAGTCTTTTTACAAATTCACTTCCTGGATTAATTTGCCATAAAGCAACGCAAAAACATAAATCTCAGGGTATAAAGCTTTTCGTTTTCTTTATTTTTTCCTCCGTTTTTTGTGACTTTTTAAACCAAAATAAGTCGAGAAAGCATTTTTGGTTGAAGCCATTTTCCTCTAAGTTTTTGTATGCAGCTAGAAAAGCCGCATTTCAAGTGTAATCAAATGAAAAACATTCGATCTACAATTGGTTGTACACATGCTTAAGCGCCTATAGAAGACATTCTGTTCTTTATATGGTTATATTCAGACACATGTGTCTAGTTCACACATGACTCAAGGATATGTGTGTATGCTGCATTAGATAAACAAAATCAAAGAACCGAAAATTAAAATTAAAATATTATTCCAGCTTTCTTACGTTTAGGTGAAGCGCAAAAACTAGACTGATGAACAAAATTAGTTAAATTGACTGAACCTATTATTTGCCTAAAGTAATAACTGATGAATTAAATTGAGGTTATGTTAATGCACTAAAAATATTTCAAAGCATTCGATCTCTTTAATACATACATAATTGGCCATTACAACCCTTCAGTCAGGATTACGGCCTAGCTTTTCACACCACTCATGTTGTATGTGTTAATTTTATACATGAGTGGCGGGATGTACAGTTTAAAGTCGATCCCGAACGACAAATTTTTTAGAAACTTTTCATGGCAATTTTATTTAATCTCAGAGTTTTTGCCAGAAATCTGCTGAGAGAAAGTCGCCGAAAAAATATTTTTCTCATATTTCGTTTTGATGTCTGGGGTTTGAACCGTGGCTTACGTCTACTAAGCCAACACACTACCTACTAGACTACGGCGACTTCTGATCTCTTTAATATTTATATCATAATATTACATCATCATTTTGGATTGAATTCTTACATCTTACCATGTAAGAAGACCTATCCATTAAAAATTCAATCCAAAATATAATTTGAAGACGCTAAAACAGAGTGGTGGTATGGGTGTCATTCTCTTATTATGGTGTGGGTTCTCTATATCGTATCCAGAATGTAATGAAATCGGCTGATTACACCGAAATTTTGAAAAATACAATGCTGCCGTATGCCTAAGAAAATATGCCACTCGAATGGGTCTTCCAGCAGGATAATGAACCAAAGCATACAGCAAAGTACACAAAGAAGTGGTTTCAGGACAAAGAAATTAATGTTTTAGAATGGCCAGCATAGTCCCCTGATTTGAACCCAATAGAAAATTTGTGGAACCAAGTAAGAGGGGCAATCAGGGGCAATCAATGCCTAGAAGCTGTGCTGTTGTTCTGGATAACAAAGGATCCGCAGCAAAGTACTAATGTGGCACTAAGGCTTCATGCAACAATAATCAGTATAAATATCTATTTAGTTTTACTTAGGTTAGTGTCCTTATTTTTTTCACACCTTAAACTATAAAAATTCATACAAAATCACAAAAAATCAAAATATATTATAGGAATAGCAAAAATTTTGTTTTTAATCTTTTTTCTACCGTTTAAGAAAAAATAAGTCGTTTAAACAAGAAAGAATTTTCCAGTTTTTATTCGGTTTAAGTAAGTTTGGGTTGGCACTGTCCTTTTTATTTTTCACATCACTGTATCCCACCAATAAAGGAATGCAACTCTCATTCGGAACGGTGCGCCTTTATGACCTTTAGGCCATCACTATTTATTCATTATATCACCGTCCTCATGTAGTATATGCTTCACTATTTTATCGTTACTTTAAAAGACTGTGCTCCAGGTTAATTAAAGGACTTGTATGTTGCATATTTTTTACTTCGTTTACATCTGGCACGTGAAAAATGTCTGCTCGTTTTCGATGGGCCCGTGGTTCCACACAGAAAATTCATTCTTTAGCCACACAATTCCAGCAGCAGTTTTCGCTATAAACAAATTCAACAGATTTCATCCTCCGATAAATAATTTTCCTGGTTCCAACAACATGCATTAAGGGTATATCCGTCGAGAGTTGATCGTATTTAAAAGGAAAGCTTCTATTCATTCCTACTTTCCTATTAAATAATATGTTCTTTTCTTTCCATTATAACTCTTGGAGCTCACACACAGGGCACAGGGCATTTTAGTTCTCTCTTCTTTCTAAACCCAGGCATACTATCTTAATCATCGTTGTCGAAATTATCTGGGCTGTCAAGCAATCATCTTAAATTATTAAATTTGAAAATTTCGAAAAATGTTAGACTTCTCCAGCATTCGAATCTAAGATGTTTGGCATTATAGTCAAGCTCTGATACTTCAATTGCACACCACGTCGTAAATAGCTTTTAATAAGGATTGAAATGAACTGCGGTTTTGAAACACTTGCTAAAATCCTTGAAACTTTAACTTATAACGTAATTTTCTCAATTAATCGAACACTCTATTGTTGTCAAAGTGGATTACAAAAAAAAATCTTTTTTTCACTACTTTTTAAAAATTAGGAAACATTATTTGAATTTTATTTTTGACCCAAACCACTACTGCAACACAGCCAACACAATAAATCTTCTGTAATGCCTCAGTTTCCTCCTTTTATTGGTGCCATGTTGCCATATTATATATTCATACTGTTGATACCATTTTTATTCATGCTTCTTCTTATATATTTTGTTCAATATTTTATCATTTTGGTTGCTCCTGATGCATTGTTGTTTAACACAAAAACAAAAACAAAAAAAGTCAAAAGAAAATTTAACGATGCTTTTTTTTGTTTTATGCCTGCTTTCGCATTAAGCGACAAAAGTAATAAATTTTCTTTTGGTTTCAAATAATAATATTTTCCCCTTATGTGGCAATAGTTTAGACTTCTTTGTTTCCTCTTCATTCATTCGTTCATGTCATTTTTATATGCAATGCGTTATGCCAAACCAAAAGAAAACCTTTGTCCCCTGTATGGTTATGTGAGGCCAAGTGGACGTCAGTTATTGTGTTGTCCATATTGCGTTTAAAGGATTTATTGTTTCTCTTACGGAAAGAGTGGAAAATTATATGAAAAAGGCGGTTGGTTTGCTGGTTTTATTTTACTTTATTACGATATGGAAATGTGCGAAATTTCACTACAAAATTTGTGTTTCTGGCTAGGATCCTGCCAGAAATGTTTTTTATGTTGAGTTGATATAATTTTTTTATTTTATGCTGTAAAGTTTGTAATGTCATCTTTGGATACAAATCTTTAAATTTGGGCCGTTAGAAATTGGTTCTTTCTACTACAGGTTCATTTATTATTTTGCCAAGAAAAAATCATCTTCACTAAACAACTTATTGAACACGGATTGCCATCTAAAATTATATGAAATTAGTGACTTAATTTGTTTAAAAAATTTAAAATTTTATAACACTCTCATACGATATACCTCTTCCGCAGACAAGTATGATAACCTAGAAAGAACTCCGTGTAATATGTTGAAGACAAACAAATACAGTAACTGAGAAAGTCACTTGGACTGCCTAATTGAGTGACAATACAGGAATACATACAAACATATACACATAATTGGTCATTACACCCTTTAGTCAGAATTACGACCTAGCTTCTCTCAGCACTTATGTTGTGTGTGTTAATTTTATACATCCGTGGGCGGGACCTACAACTTAAAGTCAACTCCATAAGACAGATTTTTAAGAAACTTCTTCATGGCAATGTTAAGCTCAGAGTTTTTGCCAGAAGACTGCTGAGAAAAGGTCGTGTAAAGCATATTTCAGGGTTGAATTTGCTTCCTGGATGATTTATTTGAACGAGATTGGCCTCTGGATGTTTAAAATTAAAAAAAAATTGCGCCTTCTCTGATTTATTTATTATATTTTAGTTTTTATTTCTGAAGGGTTTATGTATGTATGTTTTTCCATTAGAACTTTAAGTGATCCTTTTAGGTATTTTGTGATATTAGTCTGCAATTTCGAACACGGCCAATATGATTAGGGGTTTTAGCTTTTGTATTCCTTTAATAAAAATTAAAATAAAATAGTGATCACGCTATTGGTGAAGTTACAGATGCAGTAAAGACTTAAAATTCATTGATAGCCTACTCAATCAACATCAGAAGTAGCAGCAGTTACTGCTTAAAACAGCCTTTAAGGAAACCTGCATTATCAAACAGAATTCAGAACACATTCAGCATTCCGGACATTCCTTCAAATGATTAGAATTTTAATATTTTTTGTGCAATTGATCGATACTGAAGATTCGTATGTTAAAGTATTTAAAAAAAAACTTTACTTCAGGGAGTATATTCTGATACCAGAAAGACCATGCACCATTTCAGTTGGGTTTATCCTCTTGATATACTAGATTTTTTTTGTACATAAAACCATAAAACTTTTCTAACTTCTTCGATTTTTTTTTTTTTGCAGTCAGTCCTAGTGACTAACGTTGTTTTTGGCCTTAATGTTAATTTTTTTATTAATATAATGATCTTATTATAATCATATTTAATGGAAACGGTATTAGGGTTCCTTTTCAAGTAAGTTCTTGTTTTTAATATGTCCGTACACATTTTGTTTAGAAAAAATTCTAAAAAAGTTCTGTCTTTTCTACCTTCTAACTGTGCATAACCCCTTAAGTAAATAAACTGTCAAATGCCTTTTGTTTTTCTCTCTTTTTTTCTGTTTGTTATTTATAAGTTCCCAAGTACAAAGAGCAAACGGTCGAATCAACCAACATCTGTTTACTTGATTCTATTGCAGGCAATAAAATATAATACAGTTGACATTTAAGCCAAAAATAGCACAGTAGAATATCTTCTTTTAAGCCTGACTTGACACCTGAATAGAATTTTACGTGACACTCAGAAACAGACGTGACAAGAAAATCCACACATTTATAAACGACACAGAGGCACATAGAGAAAAAAGAACCCAAAAGAAAGAAAACATTTCTTTAGGAAAGAAAGAAACTTTTAATGCAGCCCAAAAATGTTTGTGGCAAGTAAGAGAGTAGGCATGCGAAGAAAAAGGAAATGTCACCGTATGTGGTTTTGGCAATAAGACAAGAGGCATAGTAGGCATTTTTGTTGGCAGTTTTATATCAATAGAATGCTGTCACAGGCTGACATATGTAAGCTAATCAATTAACCAAACAATGTTGCTTAAAAGCCAAAGAAAAACATTTTCCCACCAACATAGCCACTAAAAGTCTAAAAACAAATTCCAAAAAAAAAACAATCAATTAAAGCTTTCAATCAATACATCATGTTTTTTGTCTTTTTTTTTCGTTATTCTCCGACATTATTGTGGAGTAAATGTAAAATTTGATTTTAAGTAATAGCAGTTTAGCTTTAAAAATTAGCGGCTGTAAATCAAAAATAAAATTGCTTTTCATTTAAGGAATAACATGTGCTATTTAACTGACATTAGCTGTTAAGTAGTAGAAAAAAAACGAAAACAAAGGCAAAACAAAATAACACAAGTTTTACTAACACAGTAAAACATGAAATATGAATGAGTGTTGGAGCATGTGTATGTATGTTAAACATTTTGTGTTGTTGTTTTTTTCTAAACGCCACCTTAATAATGCCAATTATTGTCAAAATAGCAACGTTAACTGAAAACTTTAAAAATCAACTCTTATTCATTTAATCTTTTTTCCTAAAAAAAATAAGAAAAAACTCATGTCTAAAATCGTGTCATGCTTTAAGCCTTAAACTGAAAAGTACTTGCCACCAATAATACCACCACCACCACCAGCATCGCCACACTATAACCCCACTACCAACCACCACTATCGCCATTGCCATTATAGCCATCATCATTATTGGCACCACTACCATAACGTCCCGCACTCGTACTAACACTACCATCGAACAACTTGTTGTCCATATTCCATTCACTAAATCCAAAGCTTTAATATTTCATTGCATTTGCTTCTCTAATATTGTTGCTTATGGCAGTCTTACTAATACTAAAATCTTATTGCGACTGCTGTTGTTGCTGTGCTGCTGTTGTGACTGTTGTGGCTGTTGCTCATTACGGTGTCATTAAACACTATTGATAGTCAACTTAGTGACTAACATCAGCTCGGAAAAAAAACTTAAAGTTCAGGTGCCAACTAAATGGCGTAGTTGATGCCAATTTCTGTACATTTTGTTTTTAGACAACATTTGCGGGTTAAAGTTTGAGGCTGGTGTCATCTTTTTCTTAATGTGACTGACTGACTTTAACTTAAGCACTCAATTTTAGTCGTGATTTTATAAAACAGTGTCTACCAGTATTTTACCAGTTCTTTTCTTTGTTTTTTTTTTCTACTTCATTGGTTGTTGTTCTTTTTCAAAATTTTTTTTCTTAATTCTAATGATGGCCTTAAGTGTGACATGCAGTTTTCAAATTGCCATAATTGTCACCCGTTTTAGTTTTTTTGCCTTTTTTTGGTTCCAATCTTCATGTACTGTTAATAGCGGATTCTAAAAATCCTTTCACAAATAGTTAAGTGCTTGAAATAAATAAAAAGTGGATTTTTTTTTGTTTAGATTTTCTAAAAGTAATCAAGATGTTGATTTAAAAACTTTAATAGACATCAAGGATAACAAAAGCAAGATTTACAATACATACATACTCTTAACATCAATGTCAATTTGAATTACTTAACATAAGGAAATCTAATTTTTAACGGATTTTTTTTACTTGATTTTGAACAGTACATTTTTTCAGTGTAACTATAAAATGTAATCAGTAAGGTATGCCATTTCACCATTAATAGACTAACAAACGAAAAACGCATACAGGTTATAGAATTTTTTTGCACAATACCCTGTGTGTAAAATGGGTCAATTTCACGTTTTGAGCAGGATCATGCGATTTAAGCCTACTACACTATATGAAGTTTGTTGTCTGCAGGAACAAGCTGGTCAGAATTGCAACTCTGTGATTGTGCATACTTAATTAAGCATTACGCCCCTTTAGTTAGGATTACATCCAATCTTCTCACACTACCTCTTGTTATGTACAGTCAACGAAAAAAGTCTACATACAGTGGCTAATTGTTATATTTTTCCCCAATAATTTATACGTTATATTTTTTTTCAAATTCGCTACTTCTTCAAACATTCTTAATTGTAATTGTAATAAGGCTATAACATCTTTTTCAATTTGAAAAAAAACCAGCGGGAATACTCTACATACAGTAGTGTATGAATGGCACTGTATGTAGGCTTTTTCTTTGACTGTATGTTAATTGAATGAATGGCGAGACAGTTTAATGTCGGCTCCGACATATTTGAGAAACTTTCATTTACTTTTAGACCTTTTTTGAGAAAATTTTGCATGGTAATCATTTACTCTCAGAGGTTTTACCAAAAGACTGCTGAAAACAGATTGCTGGAAAAAAATGTTTTTGTACAATTTTCTTCTTTTTATTTGAGATGCTAGAATTGAACTTTGAATTCACCAGCTCTCATCTAGTAAGCCCAGGTACTATCTACTAGACTTCGTCCAATTCTAAGAATAATTAGGAACGGTAAATCTGGAAATCATTCAAACACTTTCGCAGAATTATATGTCAGAACTGAATTTGTGCGTATCACTTATCTAAGCAGAAAATATAAGTTTTTCGGATAACATTTCGGGTACAGTAGAAAGTGAGATTTATTACAAAACTATTCTCGAGAAAAAAAAAAGAAATATATTGTCGCATACTACACCCTCTTTACATTCTCTTATCACCATCTCCCTGTATTCTAAAGCAATGTACAGCTTAAGGAGTAATTTCCTGAATATTTGTCTCAAAAAAACTAACCATAGATAATAAAACTTACTTGTGGGTAATTCCGGATGCTGCTGTCCCAGTTTTATAGAACGCTTTGTATGTATTCCTCTACATTCTTAAAGGCCGTACCAATTGTTTTTCGTAAAAATTTAAAGAAATTCCAAAGTCATTGGAAAATTTTGTGAACTTGAAAGTATTATTAGAGACTTTCTGCTAAAACAATTGAAACAAATTTTGTCAAACAGTTTAAAATATTCGCCGTAATCTAGTTGGTAGTGTGTTGGCTTATTAGACGTGAGAGTCTGGTTCAATCCCTACGTCAGACATCTCAAACTAAACGAAATATGTAAAAAATTATTTTTTCAGCAACTGTCTCTCAGCGGTTTTCTGGTGAAAACTCTGAGATTAAATGATTACCAGGAAAAAAATTTTAAAATCCTGTCGTTTCCAGTCGACTTTAAACGGGACCAGGGTTACACCAGGGTTGTAATGGCCCGTTATGTGTGCATTACAAAGTAGAAGAAAAAAACTTCTGGCAAACTAAAAAAAAAACAAAATGAACAAGGCTATTAGTGATTAAATCAATAGCGGGCAAGCTCATCCATCCTTTTCTAAGCCAACACGTACATTTACTTCACAAAAAAAACTAAATTTTAAATAAATCTTCAACACAATCATCATCATTACCATCGACCAGTAATGGACATGACAACATTTAAATCAAATCAAACATTGTGTCAAAGTGAACGTGACAATATTCCAAAGACTTGTTAAAAACAAAATTCTTTGACAATGTTTTTCGTATGCCACAAAACAAAGCACTTGACGGCACCAGCAGCAGCCCCTATTTTGATCGTCCATTCATTCATGATTTAATTTTTTTTTGTGAATAATAAAACGTTACAGCAAAACAAAGTACAAGAAATCAATGACCATAATTTGAAAAACAAAAAAACCAACAAACTTAAGAATTCGTAATGGTTTGCTATAAATTTTTACATTTTTGGTATATAAATTGTGGCTAATTATAATGTAATATGGCAAAGACTACAATTTTTTTATTTATTTTTCAAACGTTTTCTTTTTTTGTTTTGTAAAGCCAAGTAATTCATGCCACCATACCGTAAAACCTCTTTACCAACGAAATTTAAATCTTGAAGTTTTTTAAAGACAAACAATATAAACAACAACATTAAAAACCGCACGCAGTGAATTTAAATTGCAAACAACAACTTTTCTATACGTCGATAATACCACCACCAGCCAAAACAGCAATAACAGCAGTATACGTTCGATAGAATTTAATTTTGTTAGGATTTCTTAGTTATCGTTTTTTTTTTTGTTTCTTCTAAGTTTTGTTTTATTTTTAAAGATTTCGTTGGTTTTTTTTATTTTTGTTTATTTTCGATCAATTTGTCTAGAATCTAGATCAAACGTGCTGTGTTACAATACAACAGCAAAACTAGCAACAAATGTACGTAGTGAAACCAAATTAACAAAAATGTACTTAAAAAAAGAAAAAGATACTAAACGTGTGGTTGTCTAAAAAGCAGAAATTTGAAAGAATAAAATCTTTGAAAGTTGTAATAAAACTAAAAATGCGGTATTTTTACAATAAAATTATTCAGAATATAAACCCTTCTCAGCTAGGAATTATTTGTGCAGCATTGTTACAAAATACAAATAAATAAATTTAAATAAATTTACTCAAAGTACTGTCCTTCGTCAATGAGTATCTCCTCTTTTCCCATCTATCTTGCAATCTGTAATATCCGTATCAAAATTACTGTAAATTTTTGAACGAATTGAAGTAAAGTCACTGTTCTAAAGTTAAGCCTTTTCCAATAAAACCATTCTGTATCCATCGAAACAAATGGCCGTTGGATAGGACAAGTTTTGGACTTTGATTATTTAGACCAGTCTCAGGAGCTCGTACACCTGGTGATACCAAATTGTTTGTTGTTAATAACTTTCAATTCATTACCTACAAATTGTTTTAACCGGGACCGGGCTGTATTTCTCTTCCGTATCAAAACTAATAATTCTAAACCACACAAAACAACCTTCACAAGTCTAAATCGATGAAACATATTAAGGATTAACACCAGAGCTTTATCAATGAGATGGCACTAAACTTTTATTCAACTTGATCAATAAACAATTGTTACACTATTATAAAGTTTTTATTTTTGTTTGTTTGTAAACAAATATCGGGTCGGCGATCTATACGTTTAATTTTGAACCATCGCTTATTTCGAATCTGTCATTTTTTTCTGTCACATAGCAGCATATTATCAACGTTGGGCTTTTGCCAAAAAAAATAACCTTTTCGGATGAAACTCATTTTTGTCTTGATGAATACGTTAATAAGCAAAATAGTCGTATTTGGGACTCAGAAAAGCCACAAGTACCATTTAGGTGCGGCTTGTGGAGCGGAAGCATCATTGGCTCATATTACTTTGAAAATGAGGACGACGCGTCCATTACGATCAATAGAGACATCTATCGCACCATGATAACCGATTTGTTTGTACTCGCTTTTTATGGTATTGATGTGAACAATGTTTGGTTTCAACGTTAAACGTTTGATGGCCGAAATGGTGATGTCAACTGGTCGCCAAGAAGCTGCGATTTAAACCGTTAGACTATTTTCTGTGGGGCACCGTTAAAAAAAAGTCTTATGCCGACACACCAGAGACAATTGAGCATTTGAAAGCCAACATTCGTGATGCCATTGCCGAGATACGACGGTGCGATCAAATGAGGTAATGTGAGGCCAGCCGCGGCAGAAATTTGAATGAAATAATACTCCATTTTTCACTGGAACAATTGAACTTGACAACAATAATTAAATTTGTAAAAATTTCATACCGTTTTTGTTTTATTGCATTTTTTAACTTAAACTTTTAAATCACCCACTCTATATTATAATTATGTTTTTAACTTTTTAAAAAAGGCCCATTTTCTGTGTATTCGAGGATTGAATTGTTATTTCTGTGCCTACATCAATTACTAACTTACTTAAATTTAATTTAATTTTATTACACGATCCTTTCACTGCAAATACTAAATTTCACAATTTTAACATTTCACAGTGTATATACATAAGACTACAACGGACTATTAAAGGTAGGACAACTTCTAGAACTTATTGTTGATTTGTTATGGTCATTCTACTGAAGTTTTGTTATGGTAATTCGATAAGTGTTTCTCCCAATATCTTACATGTTTTATTATTGTTAGTTTTTCTTGTTGTTTATGTTCTTGTTGTTCTTTAATAAACAATTAGCGTTTATTTTATATTCTCATTAAAAATTATTGGCTTCTTGAAATGATCACATTGTAAAATTGAATATTTGCAGAGAATAACATAATTTTGGAATAAAGTTTCCAATTTCTAATATTTTTAATTAAAGTTGTTTATAAAAACCTTCGATTTCATTCTTTTAATGTCAGTGTTGTCCGATTGGTGTGGTTGTAAACAAAGATAATTTTTATAAATGTTTGCAATTTATATTTAAGGTACCATTTGAACACTTTTGTTATGCAGTCTTAATGTCTTACAAATCAAACTTGAGGCAACAAAATAAAAATAAAACCAAAACTCAAATGAACATAAAAAATCCGAAAATCAAAATCTAAAACCATAAGCTGTTGATTAGCGTTACCAATTGCGTTATTATCCAAAAAAAATATTTCAAACCGGATCACCACTGGCTACTAACATGGTTGCCTAACTAAAAAGAAAAAAATCAAAAATAGCTGTCTATATTTTCTATCTACATGACTGTCCGTCTGTCCGTCCGTCCGTCCGTCCTTCCGTCCTTCCAAATGTTCATTCATTTTTCTATATGTTTACTTCAGATACCTGTATTGACTGTATAGGGCTACTTTTAATGATATCTGTTCGGCTTTAATGCCACAAATAAAATCTTGCTTGCTATTGTGATTACTAATGCCACAATTTTATGTTAAATCAAAAAAAAAATAAAAAATAGAACTGCAACAAGAATTTATTTTATTAAACAAAATAAGCGATTTAAAAAAAAACAAAACCATAAATATGTATGTATTCAAAATCTATACAATGTAAATTTGTATTCTTAGTCTACACCATACATTAAACGCTTAGAATCGACTTGTTCCATAACTTTGAACAACTGCAGCAGCAAAAATGTAAATGAGCAAAAAATAAAAGAAACAATTTGAACAAGAATTTTATTTTTGTGATAAATTTTCTAAAGGTTTGAAAAGATAACATTTACAAGATTTATTAATGAACAAATTTATTTCGAACGATATGATAAATCAATTATTAAAATAAAATGTGGTAGTCAAGAGATTAATCTTAAAAAAAATCTTAACAGGCAAATGCAATAAAGAAAAATTTATAAAAAGAATTTATTCAAAAGTATTTATAAAAGAAAAAAGCTGTACAAAAAGATTTTAAAAACTGATTTATATTCAAGTGGAAAACGAAATCTTTAAAAAGTTTATTAAACCACTAAAAAATTGTTATTCTGGGTAAAAAAAAACAAGGATAATATACAATAACAAAATTACAATAACAAAACAACAAAGAAATTAAAAGACTAAAGACGAATTGTAATCAAATTTGAATAACAAAACTACATAGAGAAAGAGACAGTCTGGAAGTTGACAGTTCGAAAATAAATGATGATATAAATCTCAGCTTCTTGGCGGCCAACTGACATCACCATTTCGACTAATTAAACAGCCATCGAACGTTTGAAGTAATAAATCGATTGTGGCATGAGATGTGTGCCAAGTTGCACCATCCTTCTGAAACCCAACATCGTTCACATCAATACCACTAAGAGCGGGTACAAAAAAAAATCGGTTTTCATGGTGCGAAAGGAGGCTACATTGACCGTAATGGTTATCCTCAAAGAAACATGAGCCAATGGTGCCTCCGCTCCACAAGCCGCACCAAACAGTCAGCCGTTGTTAGTGCATTAGTTTTGTAAGACCACGTGTGGGTTTTCTGAGCCCCAAATACGGCATCATCGTGCAGTTTCTCGATAATAAATAAATAAATAAACAAAATTACAATAACAACAAAGAAATTAAAAGACTAAAGACGAATTGTGATCAAATTTGAATAACAAAACTACAAGGAGAAAGAGACAGTCTAGAAGTTGCCAGTTCGAAAATAAATGATGATATAAATCTCAACTTCATGTCTAACATATGCAACATAAAGAACATATTTAATCGCAACTCTGTGTGTGTTTTTTGTTGACAACAATTTGGTTCCAAAATTAATTAAAAAAAATTTCATACATTGTAACGCTTTATTGGTTTGATACTCGTAGGTATTTCTGCTTTAACTAACCCTATTTTAACCTAAAATTTTAATTTTCTGATCCCAAAGCGTATTTTTCGTCCACCAAATTAGACTTAGAATTAGAAATCATATGTCTTAGCTCCACAGTAAGAGCAACTATACAATGAAATTAATACAATATATACATATGTATGTATTATTCGCGCAAATTCACACAAGTTTGTATCGTGTATGTTGTATTGAATACACTTTTTGTTTGTGAACGCTCAATGAAATGCTGTATTGTGTACTTCGTATTCCAAACGTCAGAAAGCGATAAGAAGAAGACCAGCATTCATAATTTGATTTTCAAGCAACAACAAAAAAAAATATTACGTCAAAAAGTTAATTAATTTATTATCAGTGCGAACAATTGTAATTTCGAAATGTTAATTGTTGACTCAAATTACATAGAAGATATTTTGTATTTTTATTCTTCTGCATTTACATAAACTGATAGCACGAAACCAATACAACTTCCAAAAACATATGAAAAAATGTGTATAAGTGTATCAGATGTTTATATGAAAATTATCAACAACAAGCATACACTGTTGTATATTCGTCCAACAATACACACAATACAACGACACAAGGGCTTGTGTGAATTGCCCTATTATATTGTATGGTATTGTATTGAAGTTGCCGTAGTGTAATAGGTAGCGCGTTGGCTTAGTAGACGTAAGGCCACGCTTGAAACGAAATATGAAAAAATATATGCTGGGCGACTTCCTCTTAGCAGATTTCTGGCAAAAACTCTGAGGGTTAAAAAAAATTGCCATGAAAAGTTTCTCCAAAATCTGTCTCTCGAAGTCAAGTTTAAACTGTAGGTTCAGCCACTCGTGTATGAAAATAGCCACATGGAACATAAATGGTGTGAGAAGCTAGCTCGTAAATTATGCTTGTATGTATGAATGTATATTGTATTATAAGAAAAATAGCCGACAAACAACTTAAAAGGCAAACTTTATGTTCAAAGAACATCGAACGTGATATTGTCAAGTATTTTTTAAGAAATTTTGTAGACAATAAATCACATTTTAAGAAAAAAAAACCTTCAAACAATTATTCCTTAAATTGTTTAAAAGATACAAATTGAATTATTTCATTGAATGACATTGACACTTATTTTTTTCAAACACAGCAAGAGACTTAAAATACTCGTAATCGTACATGCATGAATTTCACGATTTATTGAAATTTATTTTTAATTTTTTAGTTTTCTATAAAGTATTAATTTTCAAATAATTTCATTTATATTTTGTACCTGTAAAAAAAGTTAAATAATTGATTTTTATTAATCTATTCCCTCAGTGCTAGCAAATCAAATAATTTCCATTAAATAACATTCATTATTACGGGTATTGTAGTCAATGCAAACAAACAAAATACTTCTAATAAAAGCCTCTGTGGCAGAGTTTTCAACTTTAATAACCTTCGATTATTGACTGGTCGTGTGTTGTTTCTTTCAATAGATTATTTTCAATTTAAACACCTAACGAGTAAACACTGTTTATTTAACCGGTCATAATTTTCACAAATAAGGACCCACCTGTTGTGTACAAAATATTTCTATACCAGAAACATACTGAAAGAAAAACAAAAGGTTGAAATGAAAAATGCCAACCATTATAAAAATGAAATAAAAACTAGACAAAAAAAATGCATGCCATTACAATGGCAAACCTTTAACAGAGATCTTATTTTAATCTACAGAGAGAGAGCAAAGAAAAAAACGGAAAATTTTGCAAGAAAAAAAACCTTTTTGTGAACCCACACACATTGTTCTTTCAGTTTAAATGGTATTTTTTTGTAGCAACAATTTCTGTGCCACAATGCAACAAAAAAAAATAACACAGAAAATAAGGGGGGACCACATATTAGATTTTTCGTTCTGTTTTCTAGTTTCATTTTTTTTTCTTTTTCGTTTTGGTAATTAAATTCAACAAAAGGAACGCAAAAATAATACAAACGCCATGACTTAAAAGAGAAAAAAATTGAAAAAAGAAAAAATGTACACCTTTTTAAAAAGCGCTCCAGTTACCGCTGGAAGAAAAACAAAAAAACCAACAACAGTCCACACAAAAATGAGAAATAAACATGACTAGAACAGAGTTTACACTATGTCTGTCCATGCCTGTGCCTCTGTCCCTCTACGTGTGTTTAGTTGTAAGGATGCTTGAAGCGGCCTTTTGGGAGCTGGAATGAGACAAATCCACCGTATAAAACAAAAACTGGAGCACATGTTATTTTCTTGTAGTGACTTTTGCATCACAGAGACGCCAAAGCCAGTGTATATTATAATGTATGTGTATGTACCATGGATGTACATATATTACACTAAAAGAAACTCCTCATACTTTTAAAACTGCAAAAAACATTCCTACAGATGTTTTTTTTTCGTTTTGTTTTGTTTTGGTTGGCTGTGTAGGTAGCATTAGAAGTTTGATAGAAGACAATAACTACAACTCTACAATAACAAAACTCCGAAAAAAATATATATTGGTAATTGCACGATTTAGTATGTGCCAACTATGGATTTAGTATGTGCTACAAAGGAGGAAAAAAATGCACACATTCAAGTTACACCATTTACACAAAAATTTATTTAAATTTTCTTTAAATCATATGAAACTATTTTTATTGTGCAATTCGCACATGTATTAGACAATGTACATTTTTGTTTAATTATTTTCCAAGTGATTTAAGTTTAATTAATTTCATTTCATTTATTTAATGTGTATAAATTTTGAAAACAAAAGACTTAAGACACAAACTTTTATGTTTATTTCAAATACTTTTTCTGAGTATTTAGACAATCCAACACATTATTATGGTTACTGTCAAACTTGAAATGATTTTGGAGTAGGTATATAAATTTGTTTAAGGTATGTTTTTCATTTTTGGATCTATGGAAGGTAAAATGAAATATCAACCACTTTTCAGTCGAATACTATTTGTCTATAATATTCTAAATCAGTGTTAAAATATTCAATACTTTAGTACTTTTTACAGTACTTTTCTATTTCAAAAATACCACAGTACCCTCACGATGCTTTCAGTACCTTTTTATTATTACATATTTTATGGTTTGACCTTTCAACTATTAATGGGTTAACAATATGTTCAACATAATGCTAAAGGTAGAATTAGTCTTTAGTCCCGGTAAGCCCAACGTCCATGCAAAGTACGATCGTTTTTAGAATACGAAAAGTAATGAGAACGCTTGCTGAACCGTAATATAATTTCAGTAAGTATTTCATTTGCTCTACATACGAACGTACACTCCGTTACGTTCCGTCGACATTTGACTAAACGGGGCTTTTATGTATCGAATCAACTGCTTTGGTTTTGTTTATTAGAATCATGTATAAGACGTTAGTTTTTCTATTCCATTCCGTACGTGTATTAAGTATAAATGAATACTTTTTTTATAAAAGCACCATTTGATGCAAAAAAGTACTCTTTCAGTTATAGTTCAGTACCATTTAAAAGTTTCTATTTTGCAAGACTGTTTTAAATCCATTCAAACATGTAATTGAACTATAAATAGTATTCTTTGTTACAAATTCTACAAGAGTTTGTTAAAAATCTGGTTCCATTGCATGGAAATCAAATTGGTCAAGATGGCAGATTTGAAGTAAACAGCTATTTGAGCAGATGTAGGTACTAGTTTACTCCTTTCACGCTTAGGAGGATAGAATGTTTTAGATTTATAATTTGATTTGATGGGATGGTTATTGGATCTAGTTTTAACTGAAATCGCCATAGCTTATTAGACATGACACCACGGTTCAAACCCAGGTCAGACATCTCGACCGAAACGTAATATGAAAAAAATATTTCTTTGGCGACTTCCTCTCCGCAGATTTTTGACAAAAACTATGAGAATAAATAAAATTGCCAATGAAAAAGTTTCTCAAAAATCTGTCTTTCGGAATCGACTTTAAGCTGTAGGTCCTGACACTCATGTATAAAATTAACACACACAACCTAAGTGGTGTAAGAAGCTAGATCGTAATCATGACTGAAGGGTTGTAATGACAAATTATGTATTTATGTATATTTAACAGAACGGTGACTGAGTGGCACGTCTTTGAGTGCCGTCAAGTATTTCATGTGCAGAAACAAGCCAGCCGCAATTCCAACCCTGGAAGACAATATGACAGCTGCCAAAGAATGAATATTGCCGTAATGGCCATGGACCTATTTAGTAGCCGTAAGCAACATTTTTAAACAAGTGGTAGACATATGGTTTTAACAGATCTGTATCACATACCACATGGCATCAACCTATAGAGGGATACATACCAGCCAATAGACTGTTTTTTGAAGAGATACTTTAAGTGTTCCAGGTACAGAAACAAACCAGCCGCAATTCTAACTCTGGAAGACTACAAGATAGCTGCCAATAGGTGGATATTGGCCGCGATGGATTGTAGCTCCGGGCAACATTTTTAGACAAGAGGTAGACAAATGGTTTTAACAGAACGATAACACATACCACATCGCATCAATCTATAGAGAGGTACATCCCAGTCAATGGACTGGTTTTGGGGAGATACTTTAAGCGTTTCTTGTGCAGAAACAAATAAGTTGCAATTCCAACTATGGAAGACAACAAGGCTGCTACCAATGGATGGATATTGGCCGTAATACCCAGATGGAGAGACCCACTATTTTGTTGCCGCGGACAACATTTTCATGAAAATAATTTTTTAAAAGTAAATGGCAAACAAATATTCCAATCAGTTTTGAAAATGTTGTCGATTTTTCAATTTTTAAACTCAAATGCTTAAAAAGTAACCCGTTTTTCATCCCAATTGTATTATTTTCAAAAACGCACACTTTACTTTAATTCCCAGCCTAACATAAAAGAGCTTAACCCAACTCAATAGCATATAATTACTTGTACTGTTTTCAAAACATATTGCCTTTGCAAATGGTGTTTATTGTTGTTATATGGTGCATATACAGTGGACAGCAAAAGTCTTAGTACGCCAATATATTTTGACCAAAAAAAAGTCCCCACAGGCTTAATACTCTTGCACAAAGGCCCTATATGACTTCAAGAAAGTATTTAGGAGATCATTTGAAAGAACAAAAGTCAACTGAAAAACTTGCTCATGCTGCCACCAGAAAACATTAAACAAAACTTATACATTCAATTCCAAATGGGTTAAATAGAGTGCTTGACCTTAAGGGATATTCTACTAAATACAAAGGATAACATTTTCATTTTAACATAACATTTTGAATTTTAAATTTACTCAGGGTTCTCCTTGGGGGTACCTATGGAGTCATCTGAAACTTTTCCTAATTATTCTCTTGTTTTATGAAAAGCATTAAAAAATTTTTGTTTTATAATAAAACGGAGATAAATTAATAAAATAAATATATAAACCATAAATTATTCATGAAATTGCTACAAAATATATTGCCGTACTAAGACTTTTGCTGTGCACTGTATATATAACAATAGGAAAAACGAAATAGAGAAAATCGTTTTAACAATCATGTTTTTCAACACTGTATTTTCAAGTGTATGTATGTGATGTTTTTCTTTATTTCCTTGGGCAAATAATGCTGTTGTTTTTCTCTCCTATCTGTTGTGTTACAATTCCTTGGCAAAAGCCTGAACCAAAAAACGTTTTCCTTTTTTTATTTTCTTTCTGCCTTCAATATACATACATACAAACATACATATATTGACAAGCAACGAGGTGGACATCAGGAATTTTTTAACATCTCGCTTAACATTTGTTTAAAAGGAGAGTTTCATTTACAACAAACAAAAAAAAAGAAGGCAGACAATATTCTCATTTCTTATTTCTATTTTAAAGATCTTAAGCGGCCCCCCATTTGGCTATGATCATATTAAATGCGATTAAACATACGGACAAACACATACTCAGACATGAGCTTAAACAAATATTATAAATATTTGCTATAAAAAGAGATCCTTTTTTTGTTGTTTGTTTGTTGGTTTTAGTTGCTCGGTTTTATCTGACCAAAGTAAAAAAAAAAAACAAAAAAGAAAGATCAACAAACCATTATTACAAATGGCATTCAAAGAGGAATAAATGCATTTTAATTATGCATAAAAAAATATGATTATTTTGTAGTTTATTTTTCTTCCATTTTTTCATTCGTTTATTTAGCTTTTCTTCTTTCGAATTGATTTCTTTAAAATTTATAAATATTGCTGAGTGTGTTTAATATGTGTTTGTGTGTTTGGTTTCCATTTGGAGGTTTTCTAAGAAAATCTATAAATTTAAGATTTAATTGATTGCATACGGTATGTGCTGTTATTTTTTTATTTATTTATTTGGTTTTTGCGTTTTCTTTTATAAATTGTCGTGTTTTAAGATAATTGTCTGCTTTTTTGTATTTGTCTTCTCTTAATTTTTTTTGCACTTTTTGCTGCTGATATATTATGTTACAAGTAAACCAAAAAAAATTTTTTTGCGCAAATATTTGCTCATCACGTTTAAGGCTGATGTTATTTCAGTGTTTATAGTTTTTATGTAATTTTCTTAAAACTTAAGCTCTGCTATTTGTGTTTGTTTTTGTATTTATTTAATCAAAGGGGTCATCGCAGAGAAAACTTTGATTGGAACATTTTATTTATTTAAAACTTCTTTTTTTTGTTTGTATTTGTTTATGATATGTAATCAGCTGCACTATTTCCAGTATTATTATTTTCATATTTTTTTATACTTTAAACAGATTGATTATCACAAAAATATGCATATAAATTGGCATATCACTGAAATAATATTTGATTCCTAAAAAATCTTATTCTTAAATGTACGCTTTCTTTTCACTTCTCTCTTTATATACAAAATCAGTTTAAATTGGGATTTTACTAAAAAAAACATACGTATTAAAATTTTTTATTTCTTGTCAATTTCTTATCAATAAAAAAAGTGGAATAAATTCAGTCATATTCAGATAATGTGAATTCAGTGAAGTTTTACCAAATATTCCACAATTAACAAATAATGGAAGCATATTGAGTTCAAATAAGGTTCATATCATTTAGTGTAGCCTAAAAGTAACTATTATCATTATCTTAATTTAAAGCCACTTTACTTGTGATAAATTGGGGGAAAAATTCATTAGTTTGATACTGTGCTGTGCTCAATGCCTAGACTCGCTGACGTATCATTCCTTCTGGGCATTCTTCTATTTCGGAGGTTAATTCTACTATTTCCTTTAAAATATTATTTGTGTAGGAGTTCTAAGTCCAAGCAGGGACGACTGGATCTCTAACATGATCATCTCCTCGGAATCCCTGGATGTGTACACTGGTGGCTCCAGTCTCGATAATAGGGTTTATAGCGGTGTCCACTCTGGGAAACTCGACCTAAACATTTCTCTCCAGCTGCCGGTTCACTGTAGCCTCATTAATAGTGCTTCTTTCACCTGTATCTCAGTTTTTTTCTGATGGTCAAAACGCTATTAGATCCCTCTCGATCATTGTGATGAACTCTAGACTCGTTAGAGAGTGTCGCCTTTGGCTCTACGTTCTCTCTGGGCTCTTCATTATCTCACTGTGTCCTCAGTGGCGCATGGACATTCCAGGCAACTGTAGGACCGATAAGCTCGCCCGAGCAGGTACACTTCTCCCGGAACCCTCGACAATCAAACCGGGTATGCCACTTACCTCCATTAAATTGACAGTTAGGCGTAAATTCTTTCGAGACGCCAACCTGTTCTGACTCAATAATGCATCTAGCTCCACTCGCTTGGCCCAAGATGGATAGCAGACTTACCAACCAACTACACAAACTTGATCGCAATGTCATCTCGATCACAGTGGCAACGCTTACAGGCTACTGAGTTATGGAAAGAAAAGCGCTCCCATCAAACGACTTCTACCATTTGTGGGGGTCCGCTGAAGAGGAGGCAACTGCTATCCACTTTCTTTAGGTAATTTGGCTTTCCATTCTTTGTCAAATTAACGGAGTTATCATCCATTGATATCAAGCATACAGCTTCATTTATTAATCTGTAAGACTAGTTTCTAGCATAGGCTTTAATGTGCAGCCCTTGCGCTGACCAACTTCTTCGATTATTTTGGGGGAATTCGGTTAGTATAGTTAGCTATGTGTGCTCAAGTGTGCTTAGGTAATCAAAACTATCACTTCAACCTGCCTCCCTAAGACCAGCAGTACTGAACTTATCCACCATTTGATAAATCTTATACATGCACTTTGTTAATATCCTTTCAAGGAACATTAACAGGAATTGAAGTGCCGCTGGTTCAGTAATTCTATTGGTTGACGTACTAAAGGAGCCAAAAATGGTGATCACCATCATTGAAAATAGCGTGAATGAATCATCATCTCATGCAGCGTCGGTAGTTTGTTTCTTTATTCAAGTTTAAATGGCAAAACTTACTGGGCACATGTCACGAATGCTTTCTTAATACTACAAAAACGTTCAATACAATCTAAGCAGGCCTACGTTTTATACATTTTTAGGATTAAAATGAAATTTCCTTTACTTTGTATGTTTTCTGACGCAATTAGGAATTTTATCAAAAAATGAAGCCACTCAAAAGTCCCTCACAAATATTCTTATTGTAAACAGTTATTGTTATTAATTATGTAATTACAGTTGTAGCTACCAATAACTACTTCAAATTGAAAGGAACCTTAAGAAAAATATGTTCAAATTCCATATAAAAATTTTAAAAGATTTATGATTATGGGATAATGTGAATGAAAAAGCATAAAAAGCCATTAAAATTATAAATTGTTTAAAAGATAAATGTTTATATTATTAATTATAATCTAGATTAAGGAGAACCAGAAGTACTAAGTAAAAAAAAGAGAAACAATTGAAAAACAAAAAGAAAAAAAAACACAAATCACAAAACTATAATCAAAGATAAAAAAAACATTTTTTGTAAGAAAAAAATTTTTATTGAAAAACAAAAAATAAAATAAAATTGCCAATAGCTTAACAATGTGTGTGGCCCTTAAGAAATCAAATAAAAATGAAGAAAAACATTTCGTTTATTTTATTCATATATCACTCTGTATGAACACGAATCTAGCCTCCTCCTCTTACAGCTTCAACTCATACAGCTTCTGCTTGTTAAATTGGCTTGTTGAATTTGCTAAGCGTGATTTTTATTTTACAAGTTATTGCTAGGACAACATGCTACACAAAAAAATATAATTTCTTAGAAATAAACTATCAAGCTTAAGGCAACCAAAAGCAAAAAAAAACGAAGAAAACGAAACAAACGAAAAAAGCAACAACATGTTTTGTTAAGATTTTCTTTTTTTAAAGTTTAGCATGTTCAATATCATATGCATTGGTTTGATTTTCTTTTTTTTGCGGGAGAAATATTGTTTTCTATCTTTTAAACTAAGCAACAACAACAAGAAATTGTAACATTTACGGATGCATTTTTCTGTTAAAGTTATTGTAGCTGCTGTTGTTACAACGTTTGTCTCTTTTTTTTCTGTATTTTTGGTTTTTTTTTTGTTTCCTTCTTTTTTCAATATTAATAAAGTCACAAACAATTTTTGGTTTAGAAATTTAAAAAAGAAATTAAAATCTCTTTTTGATAACATGTAACAACGAATTCGTTACACGCTTTTCGATTTTTTCGTATGAAAAAAGTAGTTTGTTTATTATCAAGTAGCTGTCTTAAGTCTTTTGATTATTGCCCACAATAATTAGAAGGTATGGAAACATTATTTAAAAAAAAATACATTTGAATTGCTTTTTATATAAAAGAAAAACTGCATTAAACTGGAATAAGATATATTTCATCTGTAAAAAATCTATGGTGTTCAATGCTTACAGTTTGATATGGTCCAAGTTTAGTAGAGGCAGGTAAAGCTTTCCCTAAAGATTTTAATTTTGAATCAATTTTAACGTGAGTTATAATATGTAGCCGCCGCAGTCTGATAGGTAGTGTGTTGGCTTATTAGACGTAAGGCCACGGTTCAAACCCCAGGTCAGACATCAAAAAAAAAAAAAAATATGAAAAATATTTCTTCGGTGACTTCCTCTCATCAGATTTCTGGCAAAAACTCTGAGAGTAAATAAAAATTGCCATGAAAAGTTTCTGAAAAATCTGTCGTTCGGAGTCGACTTTAAACTGTTGGTCCCGCCACTCATGTATAAAAATTAACGTGGTGTGGGAAACTAGGTCGTAATCCCGACTAAATGATTGTAATGACCAATTATGTATGTATGTATAATATGAATATTTTTATTACCTTTGTTCCCTGCCTACACTTCTGATATATTTTTCACCAAATTAGATTATACTTCTTTCGCATTAAAAAATATAGAGCAAGTCTTAAACCACACTATAATTATATTTGAACAGCGTCAATAGACAGCTAAAAGACTGCAGCTCCTTTCGAATGACTAGTGCCGAGGTTTGTGGGTTTGCTGAAGAGGAGGAAACCACTTTATTTGCTAATGCCAACTCTCCCGAGGCACAGATTTAGGATATTTGGCTCCCCATTCATTGTCAGCTTAATGCAGCTATCATCCCTTGATATCAAGGATATAACTAAATTTATAAAACTTTCAGGCTGATTTCTAGCATAGGTTAGTAGTGCTTTAATGTACAGCCATTGTGCTGACCAACTACTTCCATTAGTTTGGGGGAATTCTGTTGGTACAGTTAGCTATGAGTGCTCAAGTGAGCTTAGGTAATCAAAACTAGCACTTCAACTTACCACTCTAAGATCAGTAGTACCGAACTTATCCACCCATTGATAAATCTTATACATGCACTTTGTTAATATCCTTTCAAGAAACATTAACAGGTATTAAAGTGGCTCTGCTTGTTTTTCGTACTTTTAGTGTGCAACACCCACGCTTACCAATATCTTCTATGACTTTGCATCACAACGGACAGCTATGCGTGCTCAAGTGTGCTTTTGGTATCAAAGCTACCACTCCAACCTAGCTACCTACAGGATTATAACCCATTTTCTGACACCACTTACTATTGTGTGTGTTAATTTTGTCCATAAGTGGCGTTATTCCGAACGGCGGATATTTGAAAAACTTTTCATGGCAATTTTATTTGCTCTCGAAGTTTTTGCCAGAAGTCCCTCTCAACCGATACGCCGAAGAAAATTTTTTCATATTTCGTTTTGCTCGAAATATCTGACCTGGGGTTTGAACAGTGGTCTCGTACCTATACGATTACTTTTTTTCTAAGGTAATTTAAATTTGTCTCGTAAGTCTTTCTTCTGATAATTTTTCAATTTTTTCCAATGAATTTAAAGAGACATTTTTATTTAATAAAGTATGTGTCTTAAGTCTTTTGTTGTCTACTGTTTTCTCAATAATTGCCATTAATTGATTTTTAATTCGAAAGCCTTAAAACTTATCCGACTTTGCATTACATTTTTCGTCGTAATTTGAAACTTTTGAACAATTTCATTAAGCCGTTACCAATTTAAGGCTGCGCTAAGAATATTTTCTTTCTTTCAATGTAAAATAAAACCATTGAACTTAAATCCTCTAATAAAAAACCAAAGAAAAGCAAAAAAAAAAAAAAACACAAGACGAAACTGATAAATGATTTTATAAATGTTATGGTACATGCAAAGTCGTTTTCATTTTTCTTTTTTATAATTTTCTTTTTTTTTCCTACGCTAATCCCTGGAATTAAACTTTAAACTTTGTTGCAACTGTGCAACTGTGTGTAGTGGTATGAGGCATAAAGTCTAAATGATCTAGTTGCATACATACAAACATACACATACATAAAGCTCTTCAGCCACTACACCTTTTAAATTAAAAAACAGCAACAGGCAGCAAACGGCAAAAGAAAAACTAAATATACGGCTGCAAATAACTCCTTATATTGGCACATTAGTAAGGGTCTTTTATCATATCTGTTGTATGTATAGACGGTGGCTGGTTTCGGTATTGAACGTATATCCGTTTAACATTATTCACAGCGCAACATGAATATTTACTTGTTGCTCATGTTTATTGAAAATTGTTGTACAACAAAAAATATACAAAAAAAATAAAAAAAATATAGAGTAGTACCTGTTGCAAGCACTAAATGTTGCTTAAATTTGTTTTTTCCTTTAAATTTCCTTTTCTTTTCATTAAAACATGTCGTCATCCTTGTGCTTATATATGTATGTGGTTGTATGTATATTGAGTGTATGGCAAAAATTTTCTGTTTGGTAGCACGTGAATCTGTCTTTGCATTTAAGTTTTGCTGGCTTTCTGTTCCAGTTAAGACTAAATAGTTAAGCAAAATTGTTTAACATTTCATAATACCCAGGAGGAGGCTGTTTGCTGTTGTATCAGGCCATGACCTATGCTATGTAGCCATCATCAACATCATCAGCATACGTTCGTTCATTTGTTCATACACAACGAATGCTCAACAACAACTTAAACGTACATGTTATGTTGCATGTTATTGCTTTTAAATTGTTAAAATAGGTTTTCAATGTTTATTTACCAATTTTTTTTTTTATTTCTTTTATTTTTTTTTTTTGTCTCTCTTTTAACATTTTATTACAGATTCTTCTTTGATTTTGTTGAAAATTAATACTTTTTCGAAGGTTTATTGGATGATTTATTATTAATAAGTTTTCGTGTTGTATGTATACCATATACAAGAGTGTGGGTTTGTACAGCCTTTTTAATAATTTATTATGTAGGGACGTAGTCAAGTTGCAAGATCATTAATTCGAATCCAAAAAAAAAAGAAAGAAATAAAATTGAAATTGCCAACTAAAATAAAAATAATACACGTACTCATATACATTTAAAAAATGTTTATGATCAAATTAGCAACTTTGTATAGAAAAACTCTCAGCAATTTAATATGAGAGGGCAAAAGTTTAAGGCCAAGTGGTTTTAAATTTTATTTGCATTACTAGCTGGTAATCAAAATGAAAAATCAGGACATTTTGTTTAAATAAAAAGAAAAGAATTTAAGCTTCAGCGATAAACTTTAAATATACAAAAATTAATTCCTGTAGTAACAGGTTGAAAGTAGGTGAAATGAAATTAGTAGCTTCAGTTGTAACAACTTTACTGTCTGCCTATAATTCATGTCAAGTGATTATTAACTGCTTTTTATTGAAATCACTTTTAAATGGGCATACTTTGTCCACAAATTCTGATTATGGAATAAATTTGATGTTTCTTTAGTTTTTTGTAATTGGAATATGGAAGCTTTTTTTAAGAATAAGTTGACGCATAAAACGAGCAAATAAGATGAGTGGACGATAATCAGAATCACCAATATCTTTTTGACGCTCCACACAGCTCGAGACACATTGGTTGTTCTGCACGAACTATTTGACGGCATAGTCATCTCACGTGGAGGTGACGGGCACTGGCCACTGACATCATGCAATTTGACAACGCTAGACTTTAACTTGTAGAATTTTCTCAAGTCACCGATATATGCGGTCCTCAATGTCAACATAACTCATCGATCAAATTCAACCTGATTTATGCGCCAGAATGATGCGCTGCACTCAAAGAAACCATGACGAACATATATTATATTTCGCAGTTGCGTTGTAGTTCCAAGTCGCGGTAGATTAGTAGGTAGACGTGAGGCCTCGGTTGAAACTCCAGGTCAGAAATCAAAACCAAAATATAAACAGATGATTCGGCGACATCCTCTCAACAGATTTCTGGCAAAAAAAAACGCTGAGAGCAAATAAAATTGCCATGAAGAGTTTCTCAAAAAGTCTGTCATTCCGAATCGACTTTAAACTGTAGGTCTCGCCACTCACGTATAAAATTAACACACACAACATAAATGGTGTGAGAAACTTGGTCCATAATCCTGACTGAAGGGTTGTAATGACCAGTTATGTATGTAATCGAATAGGATACTGCATTAAAATAAGCTGGTTTGGCAGCTTGTCCAATAATTGTTATGCCAATGGATCCTATTTAATGCGAACTCGTCAATAACGTTTTATGAATTTTACCAAAATACCTGCCTTAAATGATTATTAAAGATTTAAAACGTTCTTAACGAATAGAAAGGTTCTTAATTTTATTGAAGCCAGTGATAGACACATTTCGCTACGCTTTTTTCATTTTTAATACCAACAAGTATTTGAAATGTTCTTTTCAGAAACCATTAAAATGATTTGTGTTTGTGTTGTTTGTTAAATCTTTGCTACAATTTTTTTTTTTTTGCTTCTCATAATGTTTCTCATAATTAATCAATGTGCAAGTTCTATTTTAGTTTGTAATTTGCATAGTTTTGTATTTCTGAAATTCTCTATAATTTGCTTGTTAACATTAAAGCCAAATATTAACACATCCGGCTGAGGGTAACGCCCCATCTTCAAACAGAAATATAAACTAAATAACTTACGAGTATAAAAGAAAAAAAATTTTAAAAACAAAACAATACTGTTAAGAAAAAAAGAAACAAGCTGCAGACTATTAAAACAATATTTCTCGCAAAAAAATAAAACAAGAAAATTAAAAAAACTAATTAGTAATGGCTTCAAAAGAGTTGTTTTTTAGCTGAACAAAAAAATCTCTTGAAAAAAATTAAAAATTATTAAAAAAATATAAAAAAAAATTAAATAAAATTTGTATGGGAATTTAAAATGGCCATTAACTAACTGAATGACTTATGGCCATTAGGCAAGTGTGCGTTTATCATGTCATTGCGACAAATTATTGTGGGTTGTGTCCATGCCGTTATGGTCAATAGGCCTTAAATGGTAGCCCAAACTATTTATGGCGTTTGATTTTTCAACACATACATACGACATATATCATTTTTTATTCTTTTCTTGCTTTCAAGATTAATTAGTTTAAACTAATTTTTTGGTGATTATATTCCAACTAAGATAAGCTTAACTGACAAAAAGTTTAAAACACCAAAAGAAAAACCGTCAATTCTAAAATTGGTTGCAAACAAAATGGCCTGAAGAATATTAAAATGTAAAAATCAAGGTACAATAAACTCCCTCAAAACCGGCTTAAAACTTTAATAAAATTGAGTTTTTCTTTTTCTCTTTCAAGCGATACCTCCTGATAGCCACATTGAGGTAATTTTTTTTCTTCTTATTTTTGCCACAGAATATCGTTTCGATATGCAGCGAATTAATCTGGTTACAGGTTATTACAAGTTTTTCTTTTGTTTTATTATTTTCAATATTTTTTGTTCCCCTTTTTTTTGGTTTTTTTATTGATTATGAAAGCGTCATAAGTTTCATTGTGTTGCTGCTGTATTGTGGCTGCATTAAGTTTTCATTCCATTTTAAGTTTATTTTTCCAGTTTGTGGAAGTTATGGTAAATTTTGTATTCACGCGTCATTAGTTCTTTTGTGTTTCAACACCTTAAACTGCCAGCGTTTCAATGCAGCAATGCTAACCAAAAAAAAAATATTTCTTTTGTGGCCTGTGGTTCGATTTGCAATATTTGCTTGGAAATTGAGTTTAAAAATATTTCGTAATAAATCTGTATCAAAATGAAAATTCTTTCAATAATGATTGACGTCGTCTTGTACAAAAAAAAAAAACAGCAACTACTTAAGAAGCTTGTGGTTAAAGGTAATTAGGGTTTAAACAGCACAATTTAAAAGTTTTGAAGATTGATGTTTATAACATAAGATTGTGTCAAAACTTATTGTACTGATATGTTCTAAAACCTTTCAAAGGCTAAGCTATTTCCTCTCGCAACCATTAATTTATTGAAAACTAAATAAATAAATGTAAACATTCAACTATAGGCTGGGTGATTTAAAAGTTTAAATTTAAAAAAAAATGCAGTAAAACAAAAACGTTTTGAAATTTTGCGAAATTATTTTTTTTGTTGTGAAGTACAATTTTTCCGGTTAGAAATGGAATATTATTTTATTCATATGTGCACTTTTATTTTTGTGCACTTTTTCATGGGGTACGGGGTCGTATCTCGGCATTGGCATCATGAATGTTGGCCTCCAAGTGCTTAATTGTCTCTGGTTTGTCGGCATAACACATTTCTTTAACGGCGCTTCACAGAAAATAGTCCAACGGGTTCAAATCAAAGCTTCTTGGCGGCCGACTGACATTACCATTTCAGCTAATTAAACGGCTATCAACTGTTTGACGCAATAAATCGATGTGTGGCAAGTGGCACCATCCTGATGAAACCAAACATCGTTCACAACAATACTATGAAAAGCGAGTACAAATAAATTGGTTATCCTGGTGCAATAGGTGTCCCCATTGACCGTAATGGTTGCATCGTTCCCATTTTCAAAGAAATGTGGGCCAATGATGCCTCCCCTCCACAGTAGTACCAAATAGTCAGTCGTAATATCTGCATTGGCTTCTGTAAGTAAGACCACGTTTGGGTTTCTGAGTTACAAATACGGAAATTTTGTATATTAACGTATCCACCAAGATGAAAATGAGCATCATCCGAAAAGATGATTTTTTGTCAAAATCGACATCATCGTGCAGTTTCTCGTTAGTCCAATAAATCCCAACGTTGCTCAAATGTAAATCGATTCGTTACGTCTAGTGGAGACAATATATTGAATTTGGTGACAGAATAGAATGACATAAGTATTGCCAGATTCGAAATAACCGATGGTTCAAATTTAAACCGTTAGATTACCCATTACATTATGGTAGTTTTATAAGTGATAGTACCTAGTAATAAAAGGCGTAATAAAACAGTTCTTTTTATTAATTGAAACTAATAAAGCCTTCAGTTTAAAACCAATACCCGAGAGAGACTTTTTAAGCAGAGGAACCAATGTCCAACATTTTTTAACACAACGCGATGTGAGGTAATGAAAAATTTATGAAAATTCTATATTACGATTACCAACATATTTCGAAAAACTTTTTTTGTAAAATTTTTAGTTCTTCTCATCAATAACATGTTTAAATATTGAATAAATACTTCAAAATCTAATTCTCACACAAATAAGCGTTACAACTATTTGGTATTTTTTCTTTTAATTACACTTTTCTTAATTGAAAAAGATTTATTTTATTTTTATTCTAATTCCATTCGTCTGTATGTGTGATGATAAAAACGAATAGAAAAATAATTGAAATATTTAAAGAAAACTAATGATGAACAATTAATTTTTTTTCGTATAGCACAGTATGGAATTTGTATAAGAATTTGTTGTAATTTGTTGTTTTTATGGGAATAAATATTTTTAAAATAAAGAATTTTAAATTAAAATTAAGTAGTTATAGTCAGAAATCATATTAAAATTAATTGTTAGTAATAATTAACAACTTCAAATGGAAAGAAGTCTTTGGATATCAGCACAAACTAGTGAGTTAGAGTGTTTGAATACATGTACTCAAACAGCAAAGCTGAATTTGATTTTCTTTAAGTCTGACTATTAAATCATGAGTTTTCTTAAAAATGATTTAAAAAATTACGTTCAGATGCCAAAAAAAGATGTGACGGCATTATAAGTCATATATCGTGTTTTTATATAAAGTTTTTAGGCTTTTTTTAATCATATAACCCTTTAGTCAATATTACAATCTTGCTTCTTACACCACACATGTTGTGTGTTTTAATTTTATACATGACTGTAAAGACCAGTCTTAAGTCGCTTTCGAACTACGCAGGATAAGGACCTTTTATTTACACCGCTTATATTGTGTGTCTTAATTTCAAAAATAAGTGGCGATACCAACAGTTTAAAATCAACTTCGATTGACAGTTTTTTGAGACTCTTTTCATGACAATTATTATTTACTCTCAGAGTTTTTACTAGATATCTGCTGAGCGGAAGTCGCCGAAGAAATATTTTTTCCATATTTTGTTTTATTCGAGATGTCTGACCTGGGTTTTAAACCATGGCTTCACGTCTAATAAGCAAACACACCACCTACTAGTCTACGGCGAATTCTTTAATACAAAATTAGGTGTAGTAAAAAGAAACCAATTACTTTTCTTTTAATTTTAAGGGCTAGTATGTTGGCTTATTTAGACGAGAGCATCGTCTTATCTTTCTATGACCTCCCATAAGCAGTATACAGACATAAGCTTTGAGAGTCACTAATTGTTAGGAAAAGCTTCGCAAATCTCTGGTTCTGTGCAACTGTAGGTGTCACCACTTCTGAACAAAACAATCCTACACAACATGGTGTGCGAACATAGGCCGTAATACTGTATAAAGAGCTGAATTATTGTATTTAGAATAATACCATTCGGTTTAAATATTTGCCGTTTAGTTGCTATTTTGAAGCAAATTTCATTATTCTTTATATAATATTAAGGCAATCGATTTTAACAAGTTCCTATCATATACATGATCAAATAGTAGTCGGGTTATACGATTCTAAACTTTTTTTACTTCATATATGTACGTCAATATGATGCGTACAATTATCATAATTGAAAATCCTTTCTCTTCCATCGGATCTTTTTTATTCTCTAAATTTGAATGAAACAAAATGTGTGTGATATTCAATAGATTCAAATATCTGACACGACAACGCTGGTGAAGTGCATACGAAATTCACATGCACACATACACCACAAGAAACTCTAATTGGTTCAACTTGAATAATCGTATTGGCCAGTTAATATCACCTCCTTCAATTGATCCAATTTCTAACAGTATAAATCACTTTCCTTCTAAACCCACCATACATAGCAAAATCTTGCTGACAGTTACTGTTTCATACACTTTTCGTTCAACAACGATTTACAATTGATTTTCGCCCATCTGGTGTTCCTGTTTAAGTTGTATGGGCCTTATACGAAGAAATTATTCATGCAAGCAGCCTTCTTCAAACTATTATTACATGACAGCCGGACTGTGCAGAGCAGTGTTGCAAAACTGGAAATCAAAGTGTACTTTTGTAAAAAAAATACATACGTACATTCATAATTAATCACTATTGTTCATTCTATTCACCTTCAATCAGGATGATGACCTAACTTCACACACCACTTATTTTGTGTGTGTTAATGTTATACATGAGTGGCGGCACCAATTGTTTAATGTCGACTTCGAACGAAAGATTTTTGAGAAACTTTACCATGGTAATTTTATTTACTCTCAGGGTTTTTACCAGAATGAAGTCGTCGGAGAAATATTTTTTCATACATGGAGTTTGATGCAAGGGCTCACGTCTAGTAAGACAGCACACTACCTATTAGACTATTTATTTATATTTTTACATATGGCACAGGACAGAAAAACTAACGACTTTTTCGTGTTCCTCACGTACAAAACAAAAAACAGCTGATTCGGAACGTAACAAAACGTAAAATCCCCGTTAAACGTCGATGGAACGTAATGCAACATATCGACGCCTGCGTTCTATAACATTCTAAGTCGAAAAAGTGTGTTTTGAGTTATGAGCTCTCAAAGTTTTCACGCGACATACGACCATATGTGTATTCTAAGGAGATTTTTCCCTATATCTTCGGAACGGATCGGCGCATCTTAACCAAATTTTGACACTATTTAAGTTAGAGAACGTAGAATTTAAAAATGCAAGAACATAAGTAATAAGTAAGTACACTTAGAACGTTATAGAATGGAGGCGTCGATATGTACGTTCGTTTTTAACATATGAAGAGCAATGCAAATGCTTTCCGAAATTACATTATGGTTCTACGTATTCTAAAATCGATCGTACGTTCCGTGGAGCTTTGGCTAACCAGGGCTAAAGCCTACCTTCAGCATTACGTTGAACATGTTGCCAATGCATTAATATTGAAAAGTGCAAGACATAACATATGTAATCGTAAAAAAGTACGGAAAACGTCGCGGGGGTACTACGGTATTTTTGAAATGAAAAAGTACTAAAAAAATACAAAAGTACTGAATTTTTCAGCACTGATCCAGAGTAAGGCGTTTAGGGCATATCATAGTGTGTGTAATTTAAATGTTCTTTGTTATGGTTGCTGCATAAAGTATGGAAAAAGCATAATTATTATTGTTGTTGCATTGTTTAATATTTCAAAATAATTCGATCTTATAATTTGTCAACCCTGTCTGCTCTATGTTCCTAATCATTTTTAATTTTTTTTTCCCAAAATTATGCTGAAATAATTTCCTTCAAAATTAGAAATATTTAAAGTTGTGTTGCATAAAACAAAAATAAGTTAAATTAATATTTTATTTGTATTAAAAATAAACAAGAAAATTTGGAATTTTGAATGAAATATTTTTTTTTTTTCATTTTATTCCATAGTAATGAATGTAGTATGTGTCTTATGTCTTTTGATTTTGGTTGGCTTGTAACTCTAATTGTGTTTATGTTGGTTAACCAAAGATTTATACAGATTGGTGTTGATATTTGCCTATTTTATTTTTTTCTGTTTCTTTTGTTTTTGTTGTATGTGTTTGAGTTGTAACTTTATGTTTTGCTAAATTACTATGAATTTTGAAAAAAAAAATTCTTTTGTGAATTTTGTGATAGCGTAGGTGTTTTTGAAGAAAAACCAAAAAAAAATAAAAATTTTTGTTTATATTTCTGTTGGTTGCAACTTGGTTGGCAGCTGCTACTCGTTGTTTAGTATGTCTAGGCAAATTAATGAATTTTACAACGTACAGTTAAAAAAATAATTGTATGCGGCGATTAATTCGTTTTTTTTTTTTGCTGTAAAATGAAAATTTTAAAAGAAAAATGATCGTTAAAGACTCTTCTGTGTTGAAAACTAAATGAGTAGCTATGCTATGAAATAAAAAAAATAAAGGAAAATTGTCTACATGTTACAACTGCTTTAAAGTACAAGCAATTAAAATCTTTTTGAACTCAAGATCTATTTACACTGGGTTTTTTTTTGTTCAGTGGCTCATTGCATTCAACTCAAATACATTCGTTCGTGGCTATTATTTCATTTAATGAAACGTGCGTTTTTGGTCATTTATGTTGAGGTTTAACTTCTTTTTTTTTTTTTGTTGCCATTTGTCTCGTAACAACAGAAAAACATGAACTCGTATCTACAGTACTTGACTATTTCATTCAAATAGCAACAACGCATGGCTAAAATAATTTATCAATTAAAAAAAATCTTTTCAACGTAAAGAAACTCTTACTTGTTTTTATTATTTAATTTCAATTTAAAATTTAATTTAAATTTTTGTATTGGTTTTGTTGTTTTTTTTTTTTTTTGTTTAATAACATTTAGCCATGCAATCAACTTTGACATGTCAAGTACTTCATGGATGTTAAAATGAATGAACCATGGAAACTTGACTCGTTTTTCATTTTAAAAATTCCTTTGCTTTGTATATGTATGTATGTGCACAGAGAGATCTTGATTTGGTCCGATTTTTTTGTTTTTTCTTTTTCTTTTTTTTACTTTTAGTTTAGCTTTTTCCCCCTTGTCTGTATTAGGAAATTGAAAGTATGTTTTTAGCAAACACGTTATTGCAATTTTGATGTCAATTGTAATTATTCACACTAAATTGAAAACGAAAACAAAAACAAAAAAAAAGAAATAGTTCAACAACTGCGAATTGAAGACAAATGCAGTAGAAAAAGAAAAAGAAACTGTTATAAACCCGGCTAAAATCAGAAAAAAATAAAACAAAAAGAAAAATTTGTTTTAAATGTAACACTTGCATGTCGACATAAAACACACAGTAAAGCCATGGATCTGTAACGAGAAAATGCCAATATTCCGTACATTTCTGTATCAATTGATTTTTATGGATATGGAAATGAAAATAAAATTTTCTTCTCAATTTTCTGTGTTTTTTTTTTATTTTTGTCTTACGAAAGTTTTTGTTATGCAAGAGAAAATTAATCGTACAATTTTTAATGGATTTTTTAGGAAATAAACAATAAAAAATCTTGTTTTCAACTTTGGTAATTTTTTTGTTTTACACTATCAGTATTTGGAATTTGGTCTACAGTTCAAATAGTTTTTTTTTATTAATCCTGTATCAACAATTTTTCAATTTCGAATTTTTTTGCCAATTTGAACATATACCTGCACTGTCCATACATTCATTTCCTTCCTCATTTCTTTTTTGCTTCCCCATCTCTCCTTCAACACTCTCCCTCCTTTTCAAATTACATACATAACACAGCCCTGCATGGGTTTTGCAAATAAGATGGCTCCTGGTGTTTCCGAAGGCATTTTGCGCGCTGAACACGAATCTGGTTCCAACATGGCGGTCGAGGTTTATAAAAATTAATCAAATTTACTTGACCGCCATATTGGATCCGCCATTTTGAATTTTTTAAATTTGAATGAAGATCTGTAATCAGCGAGTGTTTCAGTGTTTCTTCTTCTCTTGCACCCCTTGACATAAACCCACCCCCTACTTTAAGGGTGCATGCAAACAATTTGGCTTTGGGCTCATTTTAAAGAGCAAAGAGCAATTGTCAATTTCTGACAATACCGATGGTTCTAGCACGTCAGTGTTGAGCTCTACAATTTTTCAAAAATGGCCAAAAACGCTATTTTTGGGGATTTCAACCCCCTTTTTCTCGAAAACCTGATTCGTTTTCAGCGCGCAAAATGCCGTCGGAAACACCTGGAGCCATCTTATTTGCACAAAAAAGTCCAAATTTGCAGGGCTGTGTAATTGGTCATTACAACATTTCAATCAGGATTAGCTGGCTTCTCGCTATATGTGGGTATTAATTTTATACGTGAGTGCCCGAACCGACAGATTTTTTAGAAACTGTTTATTGGAATTTTATTCACGCGCAGGGATTTTGTCAGGATTTCGTTTTGTTGGGTTTCAACCGTGGCCTCATGCCTAATAAGACAACACATTACCTTTTAGAGTACCGGGACGTTAACATAACTGTTGAATTCTCCTTTTATGGTTACTTACTTCTTTTTAAGTAGTAAGTCCTCACTCTAAATTGAATTCGAATTTAATTGTTACTTCTTTTGGTCTTCTCAGCCTAATGTTCTCTACAACTTGCAATATACTACTTGATTTCCTCCATTGCATGGTGTAGCATAAAAAATCTCTCGAATGAACTCTTAATGATCCCTGAAGCGAACATTGATTGATAAAGGTTGTTGCGGATGATTTAATTGTAATGACTAAAGCCAACTTTGAATAGAATCTTTGTGTCAAAGTTTAGCGTCCATGTTTTTAATGAGAAAGACAAAACTTCCTAACATATATTTGCATGGAAACCTTTATAGAGAGTATTTCAAGAAAGCCAGACATGCCATAATGACATGCAAAAGATTTACAGTTTAGCAGAGAAATCGCCGTAGTGTACTAGGCAGTCGGTAATTGGCTTATTAGACGTCAGGCCCCAGTTCAAACCCCAGATCAGGCACCTCAAACAAAACGTAATATGAAGAAAAATATTTCTTCGGCGACTTCCTCTCAGCAGAATTCTGACAAAAAATTTGGGAGTAAATGAAATTGCCATGAAAAGTTTCTCAAAAAATCTGTCGTTCGGAATCGACTTGAAACTGTAGGTCCCGCCACTTATGTATAAAATTAATACACACAACGTGAGTGATGTGGAAAGCTAGGTCGTAATCGTGACTGAAGAGTTGTAATGTTACAGAGAAATATGCTCGGGTGTAATGCAAAGATAATGCACTGAATGTATACAATAATGATTAGAACAATGATAATCTATGGGGCCATAATTTGGGTTGACAGAACAAATATGAAAAGACCTCAGATGTAGTTGGACAATATTCAAAGGTTAGCGTGCATTGGTATAAATAAGAGAAATGGGAACCTCCTCAAAACATATTGATTTGAGGCAATCTAAATATTTGTTGGGTAATTACAATAAAAGAAGATTGGAGTCATAGACTATGGAATTTCGATTGGCTCCAATCCAATATGTAGTTTATGCGATGTTGGGAATGAATCGTCAGAACACGTATTTGGATCCTGTCCCAACAGTGGGCTAAAAGGTGTCCAAATACCTAGCTCACCTTCACAAGCGTAAAATATTTGTATATTGATCGATAATGCTATTGGTTTTAACAATTTCTCCCCTATTATTTATGTTTTTGTCAACTGATCACCATCCGTCAATTATTTACTCACTTTTGCTCTCTCTCTCTCTCTCTCCTTGTAGGATCGTGCCCGCAATGTATCGGAACGTTTATCGTCGACGACTACTCTTACAGTGAACATAGCCGATTCGGATGATTTGGATCCATCATTCATATATCGCGGTTGTGTTCTTTTGGATGGAGCCTGCATAAACCCTGAATATACTGCCTCCGTACCAGCAGGTTCCTTGCAGGGAGTACTTACCGTGACACCCGAAAGAATCCAGGCAGTGGATTTGGATACCATAAGCTCACCCATACGTTATTCATTTGCCAGTGGTATGCCTGGCAACTATGCTGACTACTTTGAAATTGATGAACAGACTGGTGTGTTGAAGCAAATTAAAGCTGTTGACACCTCCACAGCCAAAAAATACGATATTATTGTCAAGGCCGAGGAAGTTTCGCAAGCGAAACGATTCACAACAGCCAAATTAACCATTAACGTTAAGCCAGTAGATGCTAATCCACCGGTTATATCAGCCAGTTCGGTTGTGGGTTATGTTGATGAAAACTCTCCTCTTGGCACTAGGGTGCTGGATGAGAATGGCAAACCCATATCATTCAAGACCACCGATGCCGATTTGACTGAAGATGATCCCAAACCGGATTATATTTATGAACTGACTACACCATCTTTCGAAGTGACATCGGATAGCATTTTGGTGGTAAATGAAGAAGGTTTAGATCGTGATCCGCCCGCCCCCGGAATTTACAAATTCCAGGTGGTGGCACGCGAACCAAAAACTAATGCCGCCAGTGCTCCCCTAAGTTTAACCGTAATACTCAAGGATGTCAATGACAATGCACCTAAATTGTCTATGGTCCCACCTGTTTCTATAACAGCTGGTGATGGCGTACGCAAAGTCACGAATGTTACCGCAACCGACAATGATGAGGGTCCAAATGCTGTGATAACCTACTCCATATATCATGTTTCCAACAACGGTATGCAAAAGTTTACCATCGATGAGCAAACGGGGGAAATTGAAACTCGTGGTCGTTTACTAGCTGGAGAACAGTATAGTATTACGGTTCAGGCCAGTGATATAGGGGGTTTGTCTTCCCAGGCTATAGTAGAGGTAACCGTAACACCTGGACCCAATACCAAACCACCTAAATTTGTAAAATCGGTGTATGAAGTGCAAGTAAGTGAGGGTGCGGAAATAAATTCTACTGTGACTGTGGTCCGTGCCGAGGATCCCGAAAATGATCCCGTGATATATTCCATCATATCGGGTAATGATTTGAGGCAATTTGCTGTGGGTCAAGAGTCAGGTATCATAGCGGTTATACGAAAACTGGATCGGGAAAGTTTAACGCGCTATCAATTGATTGTGAAAGCAGAAGATAACGGTGGTTTATCCAGTACTGCTACTGTTAATATTAAAGTCACAGACATTAACGATAAGAATCCTGAATTCGATGAATCCACTCTGCCTTACGTTTTTGAAGTGGATGAGGGTAAAGCTGAAGCATTTGTTGGGATTGTTCATGCCACTGATGCTGATGAGGGCATTAATGCCGAAATCACTTATTCCATACCCAATGATATACCCTTTGCTATTAACGGCTCTTCGGGAGAGATACGCACGGCCACAGCTTTGGATTATGAAAAGCAAAATGAATATCGTTTTGTGGTCACTGCCAAAGATGGTGCACCCGATGCTCGTTTGGGCACTGCCAGTGTCACGGTTCAGGTTAAGGATCTACCTGATGAAGTTCCGAAATTTGTAGACTCCCGTGTGGATGTACGCATACCTGAAAATGAGGCCGATGTTACCGTAGCCACAGTACAAGCTATCGATCCGGACACCATGCCTGAGATAACGTATGTAATACGCAAAGGAGCCACCGACCTCTTTAAGGTAAATGCTCAAACGGGTGAAATTAAAACCACTAAAGGTTTGGATTACGAAAAACAAAAGGTGCACGAGTTAATTGTAGGCACAATAGAAAATGATGGCAATGGTCCCGGAGACACAATTAAAGTGGTAGTGGATGTAGAAGATCGCAATGATGTACGTCCTGTCTTTGTCTCAGTACCCGAGCCAGTGACGGTCAATGATGATCAGCCCATAGGAGCCATGATAGCCACTATGCCAGCTATAGATGGCGATGGATCTTCACCCGGCAATGTGGTACGCTATGAAATGGTGGGCAGAGGTAAAGCATTGAAATATTTCCAAGTTGATCCTGATACAGGAGCCATACGCATACGTGATGAGTTACGTAAAGAGGAAGATACTGAGTACCAGGTAGATATACGAGCCTACGATATGGGAGAACCACAACTCAGTTCAGTAGCCACTTTGCCAGTGTTTGTGCGTCATTTACTAACCGATCCCAATGAGGACAATCTAATGGAGGGTAGATTGGATAATGGTGTAATCATGTCCCCCGAAAGTTTGGGTCTTGCTTTTAGTGATGACAGCTATACTACTGGTGTACCTGAAACTACGGGCTTAAATGCCACCATTAAACTCATACAAGTGATCAACTCGAAAAAATCTGTGAAATCAAATCCTGGTTTTAAATGTGAAATTACCAGAGGTAATGATTTGGGTCTGTTCAATGTTACCCAAGAGGATCACGGTTGCGGCATCAAACTAATCAAACATTTGGACTTTGAAAATAAAACCTCTCACACGTTGGATTTGAAATTAATTTCCCATAAATATTTTATAAATCCCCAAAAAAGTACCACAACCGTCAAAATTATAGTACAGGATGAGAATGATAATGCTCCCGAGTTTGTTTATAACCGTGCCAGGGGACGTAAGGACACTTTCTATGCGGTGGTAACACCGGAAATGGATATAGACACACCTATATTACAAGTACGGGCTACTGATAGAGATTCTGGAAAATTTGGCATGATCCGCTATAAGATTACCGATGAGGAGGACAATAGCATCGGCAATGAAAATATGGTAAGTCTGTCATAGGAGCTTCAATGTACGATCTTATTATTAATTGATTGTTTGTATTCCATAGCCCACTTCATATTTTGTAATGACCGAGGAGACGGGAATACTACGCACTGCTAAAAGTTTCCGTGGAGAGACTAAGTTTCCCATGATGTTTTATGTAGAGGCTCGCGATAATGATGGCCAAGAAATGGGTTCTCATTATACACGCGCCCGCATTGTTATCAATCAAATCACCGATCTAAATCGACTTTCTTTAGTGTTTTCTGATGCCACGCCAAATGAGCTACGCAACCATTATGCAGCTTTGGAGGAACTATTCTCGAAAAAGACTGGCGGCTTAATATCAGGCATAGAACGTTTTAGTAATCGCAAATTTTTAAATGAAAATGGTACCATATTGGAAAATCCTTCAGCTACGGATGTATGGTTTTATCTAATCGATCCAAAGACGGAGACCGTCCTACAAAGAAATACTTCAGTAGTACAAGAGTCTCTATTAGAACCTACTGCTAGAGCAGAATTGAATTTTGCAGCTTCTGGTGTGGCCAGTGCTACAGCAGAGGGTATCTATCCACCTATTGAATTAAAACAACAGGTTCACAAGGTAAAACTAACGTTTTTTTTTTGTAAGGGAATTTGTTTTTGTTTTCAATTGTGTCTTTCTTTTTTCTAGGTTAAGGCCGCAATTGCGATAAATGATGAGGTCTTCCCTTACACTTTGATAGCGGTTTCAATAATCATACTGATATTGGGTACAATAGGCATTATCTACATCTGCATATCTTGGTCAAAGTGAGTATTTTTGGTTTAATTGTTTCAGTTTAATAGAACATGAATTTAAATCGCTAAAACCCAATAAAAAAATATCTCATCGGGTAACACTGAAATCGTTTTAAATTCAGCCCTCTATTGCTAGAGTTACCGCGTTCATATTTTTTAAATTGTTATATCGTTATGATTGTACTGGGCATTTGTGAATGCCCAAACCTGACTTCTTGACCTTATGTACCTACACTTTACTTATGGTTCATTTAACAAGCTTAACCTTTTATAAACTTTTTGTTTAATTTAAAACATCAAAAACCTATAAATTCTTCGACTACAAATTAATTAATTTAAATTTATTTTCAGGTATAAAAACTTTAAACAACGTATGCGCCAATACTCCACACCGAGTCCTACACGTTACGATCCTGTTATTGTGAATTCACAAGCAGCCAATGGTGGTGACAACGTAGCCAATCTTAAAGAGTATGAAACACAAGTTCTGGCCATGGCTGTGCCACCAGACGGTGATGACGAATTACAAATTGATTTCAGTGCCAAAAATCATGCGTTCTCTTTGGATAATGTCAGTTATATAACTCACAAAGAACATAATGGTAGTTCTAGTGGCGGCCAAACAAGTCCTTCTCATTCCGAAGCTACAACAGCGACCATAGCAACACTAAGACGCAATAATAACAATAATCTCAACAATATGTCGGCCAATAATAACATTAACAATCATACCATGAATAATCGTCAAAATACTTTTAATCGCACTCTTGAAATGAACGTGCGCAACAATGCCAATCCATTGGCAGCCAATGGCACTTTACCGGGTACTCTAACGTTGGGACGTATTAAACATCAAAATTCAAATCATTATCAAAATGGAGGCTACAAAATGGACACTGTAAGTCGTAATAATTTGGCAAATGCCCAAAATAATGCCTACAGTACGCTGGGGCGTAGAGGTAATACGTTTGGTAATAACAATAGTAATGCGAATGCGGAAATGCAAAATGGCGAACTGATGACCAATACTTTAGGTAGAAATCATCAACATAATATTCAAAGAGGATATAATGAAGTACCTATTGCAAATCCATTATTTCAAAGGTAAGAAATGTTCAAAAAATAGTGTTTAACTATCAACAGGTGAATTAATTTTATATTTATTTTTATTAACAGATCTAATGGTGACTTGAGCCATATAAGTCCATCAAATGAGAATGTAACCTTTGGCAAACGTGATTACGGGCAAATAGGTTTTTCATATTTAAATGATTTGGATCGCTCTGAAGTCGAAACTACAACCGAATTATGAAAATTTCAAAAAGAAAACGATAACAAATAAAACAAATCCCTCATTAAGCCAAAATACTTTCTAAAAAGCATATTTTAGTTAATTTGTAAAAAAAATAAGAGCTGACTTGCAATACATTTTATATACATTTTAAAGGACTAGAAATTAAAACAAAAAATAAACTGCAATTTTGTTGCCATTAAGCTTAAATTAATATCCAGAATATAAAGTAAATAATAAATGTACATATTAATATGTATATATTTACCTGCATAAATAAAGAAAACAAAAGAAAAATATAAATTAAGACTTGTTATATATACATATATAAGTAAATAAACAAAAAAAAAACAACAATTATTTATAAAATAGTCATTAAATTTAAGATGTGATTTATTGTATAATAAAAGGAATATATAACCGTACTATAAAATATAAATATTTTGTGAAAAGTAAATAAAAATATCTGCATACACATGTATATCGATAGGATTTTAAATATTAATATTAAAAGTGTACATTTATTTTCTAATTGATAAGTAGTTAGTTTATTTCTAATTGTAATAATGTTTTTTAAAATATTTAAATTTAATAATTATAAAGAAATGTTTCATTTTAAGAAAATTTAGCGAAACTGAAAATAAATTTTTAATAAATGAACAGCGTTTTGCGTTTTATTTAAAATGGGAAACAGTCCAGCTACTCTGTCATTAACATAGATGCAGTACAAAATACAACACTGTCAAATAAATAAAATCATCTTTACTTCATCATATGCAAGGCGAATTCATTATAAGGTGAGAGCGAAAGACCAGCTGATAGCAAGACACAATGTCAAAAAATTTTTGGTTTTTGTGTATTTTGTTTCGATAATCAATTTCGTTTTTCTTATTGTGTCAGGTGTTTGTATATTTTTCTTCTTTTTCTTTTAACATTTTTCTTCCCATCGTCATTCTTTAACAATTTTTATAAAATTTTTTAACATTTTTCTTCCCATCGTCATTCTTTAACAATTTTTATAAAATTTTTTAACATTTTTCTTCCCATCGTCATTCTTAGGTCAGCTGTTTTTGACAACATTACTATTTCTCAACAACAAAAAATCCCTGTTGTTTTTGTATTGTTGTACTTATTGTAATAATACTCTCACCTTATAATGAATTCGCCTTGATCATATGTTTTCTACGTTTTATTTGTATATGAAACACCCAGTTTAGTTGTGCAAATATTTTTCTTTAGCCGGTTACAAAAATTTCGTGGTCGGAAGAAAGGCTGTTTATTTATAAAAATAATAATAAAAATTACTTTCTAAATACTGTAAACCATCTTCCTTTATTCCTAACAAGGTAAAGTAAAAAGCGATATTATGGTATTTTGCTCAGTGCATAGTGTTTCCACCCTCCTAAGCTTCAACAATTGGTATCCGTGGGTAACAAAAAAAAAAACATTGCCAACAAAATGAATTTGTTTATACATATCAATAAACGAAATAAAGCTAATCTGTGTATATAGATTGTTTTTAGAATATGGGGACGTAAATAATCAGTTCAGTTGTTGAATCTTTGTTCTTTATTGAACACGTGTAGTGAATCTGAATTTTGTTTGTATTAATTAGTATACAGATTAATTAGTTTTTTGTATTAAAAAATAAGTACGTAATCGATTAAATTACATAAGCTGGAGGAGATTTGTTTGGATCCAATAGCATTACAGCATGGAATCTAAAAGTACCGAAACGAAAAATTTATTTATAATGCTTCGTAAAGTTCTTTTGCCATAACGGTTGTAGCTGGTGCAGATATTGAAAATTGTAGCCAGATTCCCTTCTATCTGCTGGAATACCGGGATTTGTATTGAAAGCTTAGTTACACGCTTAGAAAATAAGCATTTAACTGTCTTATCTTCCTTCAGTGAAAAAACCAATCCGAAGAATACTATATAAATAAAATTTGTTAGTGATGTGGAACGAAATTCTTTTTAATTAATTATGGACATTGTTATCTCTAACACATTGGTTCCTTAAAAAGATTCTTTACAATGTGCGCTTTTTTTATCTATTTTACACCCACGATATTCAGAAACATTTTTAGATAACGCCTTCCTTGCTCACCATCATCTGAGATGTCTCCAACTTTGTTGACGATTGGCTGAGTTTGCCGATGTTGTTAAAGGGTCTATCAAAGCTATGCGCTATGGAGTTTTATTCCGTGTAGAGTAAATCGTTGCCAGTTGGTTTTTATTCTTCCTCTTTTCTGCATCCGTAAGAGTTATCATAAAGGGCATCACGATAACAAAAATTTCTTCTGCAAGTCTAAGTTTGTATATCCAGAGATACAGAGAAAATATTATCCTGTAAATCATTTCAATGGACCCTTTTAATTTTGCTGTTTGCCTGAGCCCAAACGAAGATTCTAAATATCGAAACAAATAATATTCAATTTATAATCTCAGTTGTGAGTTGCGATTATTACATAATCGAATATAAAAATATTCGGGCGAGCAATTTTCTAATAATATTAATCGATATGAATGGAACGAATCGATTTGCTATTTTAATGTTGTGAAACAGAGCGTGTTCGTAAATGCACCTCTGCCCTGCATAATATGATTATTTTGCGCCCACACTGCTAATCACATGTTGCTGATGCTCCTTTTTGCTGATTTATTTGTTGCATTTACGAACGAACAAACAATGCAGAAATGGAAAAATTATTAATAAATTTGATTTTTGAACTGGACTATAAAAAAAAATGACAAAATGTTGTTAAATGCACAAAAAAGAACACATTTAAGGAAGAAAAAAAGAAAAAACAGAATTATTAAAGAAAAGAAGACGAATTCCGAAAGTCTTGTGATGGAATGTCTTGTGCCATACACTTCATCATGTTCATGTTATGGCACTCCTCCCATACTCTTTGTTCTTAGGTTTAAAAATTATTTTGTGAATTGTTCTTTAGAGTGACTAAATTCTTTAATTTTATTTAGTACTTGACCCCACAATACACTTTTCTTCTTTCTCACTCACTCATTACTCACTCATTCAATGCATCAGCCATTTTTATCATTAAAGTTTTGTGTTTATTTGCACATAGTATGCATTAATGTTGTATTTACGACCATTTGACTGCTACAGTGCTGCCAAGGTTTGCATTTATGAACATGATGCGCATAATATGCATCGCAGTAATGCATTTACGAACAGGTCCCTAGAATTTCATTTTACAAAATTTCTTAAATTGTCATGAAATGTAAATAAAAATACATGTTTTTACAAATAAATAACTAATAAAGTTAAGACCTAAGTAGACAATATATTCTTATTTTACTCCCCACAATTGACCGGCAGCATACATTTTTTTGCTTAAATTTAGATTTCTAGTTCTTTTATGCATGATATTCATGGTTCTCATGTTATATTTTTTCGTTTTCTTAACAGTACACTTTTAGTTTCTCTTCCAATTATGTTACGTTGTGGGACCTTATTTTATCCATTGCTATTAGCCCCAGCTAAATAGAACACCACCTTGTCTTTCTAAACATCGTCGAAACAATAGTGGAAAGCAGCAGAAACACTATTCTGACTGTTTTTCTGGAGGGATAACATTCTCTTTGCTCCATTTCTATTTTCGGAAACCTTCTTATGTTTTCCAATGTTCAATACAGTGAACTCGCGATAACGTGAACACTCCAGAAAGATACACACTTTTTCGATACATTGACAAAGTTGAAAGCTCCAATTTTTAAGACATCTTTTACGATAGGGGTGATTAGTATTGGATTATTAAAGGTGAGGCCACGGTGTAAACCCCAGGTCTGATATTTTCAAAAAGACGATATATAAAAAGTATTTCTTCGGCGACTACCTCTCAGCTGATTTTTGGCAAAAACTCTGAGAGTATATCGAGCCATAACCGCAAAAAAAGCTCAAGCGACAAAAACGTAATTTTACAGGGGAAGGTTTTTATTATTTATTTCTTGTTCAAATCAAGTTAGAGCAACAAAATTTTGTATGAAGACACATTTTGTTCCAATGCATAAAATGAATGCAATTGCTTTCACATATAAGCATAATAACAGCAATTTTTGGCGCTTAAGCTATTTTTGCTGTCATTCTGATTAACTACTGGGAAAAAATTTTGTCGGTTAAGATAAAATATTCTTGTGAGGGAGGATTTTTTTTTCATTTACTAAACTATATTTTTTTAATATAATTCTTTTTAGGTCATTATTATAACATTTTATACATAAATCTATATAAATATATATAAAAGGCTTTATATTTGTATTAGAAATTAAATAATTTTGTAATTAATGCAGTGAATGTCTAACAGTAAGAATTATTATCGTAATATGGGAAATAGGTGTTAAAGGACTCGAATTTCTTCTTAGAAAGTTGCCTTAATATATATAGGCCCTAACTCGAGTAGTAGAGATTTTTTGGGGCTTACAAAAAAAAAAGAGTTAGGACTTTTCCTTTAAAGGTTACAATATATAAAATAAAACCATGCAGATAGTTTAATTCAAACTTTTTTTATTAACAACGAAAAATAAAAATGTTTTATATATCATTATGAACACTGCACGTGGTTACAAGAAAATAATAAAGAAGTCATTGCAAAACTTAACATTTTCAAAAAAACAATTATATATTTTATATATCTAAAGGTAATTGTCTTCTTGATCGGTTTCAGGCAGCAAGTCTTCTATGGTATGATCATGTTTTAAATTTAAATATTCGTGGTGAAATCTTTCAGGTATGATTTTGTTGTCACAGAGTGTTTTTAAATCTCTGTACTTTGTAGAGGAAATTTTCAATGGACTTTTATATAATTCTGCAGGTCCCTTGGCTATTATTTCAGAGTGTTGTCTAAATCGTAAAATCGAGTTTATATCAAAATATTTTATTACAGAATTTTCAAAATAACCATATTTGAGACCTATGTTCGGGGTATCTTTTTCAAATATAGCAGAACGAAATTTTCATTGTTCTTACATGGATTAGACAGAACACTTGTGTTGCGAACTTTTAGTCTTTAGCCGTAAAGGTAATTTTCATTGCCTTTTAAATCCTCTCTGTCCCACACAGGTTTCTTCTTCATCAGAAGATGTGTCTGAATCGCTGTATGGAACGAGGGAGCGTTTATTAAACTTCTAGAAAAAAAATTTTTTTAACACAAAACTTTAACAAAACTTTAACACTTCTTATTCACCTCTGTCAAATTTTATAAATCTTTTAGATATTTACATACGAATATTAAAAAAATACTTCAAACGTTTTATTATATTATAATTTTTAAAAACAATATATTTTTCAAATTTTTTAAGAAGAAAATTTTATCTTAAGCGACAAGTCGCTGTCACAAAAAAACAAACAAGTTTTCAAAATGCACTTAAGTTAAAATTTTTTTTTGTTATAAATTCATAACGGTGCACAGTGTGACTCTGAAATTTTTATAGATGATGCAAATGAGGGTAATGAATTTATTTATTACAAAAAACGATATATGAAAAATATGTCGCTTAAGCTTTTTTTGCGGTTATGGCTCGATATTTGTCATCATTATAAAATAAATATATTCAAATTTGCTATAGACAACGAAATTGTAAGCCATTCCACGGTATATTGTATTTTGCATCAGAGGAACGTTAATTCGAATGCGTTTGTGCTTACGAGTAAAAACTCGTCATTCAAAATTTTAATACATTTTATTTGATTACGAATAAAAGAGAATACCAAAAGGGGAAAAATTCACACATTTAAATAAAAATTTGCTCGTATACGAATACGACAAGTAGTCGCCCTCATGTGATATCCGGAAAACTCCCAATAATTCAATTTAACAACATCAAATATTTAATCTTTCCCCAAGAAAGGTTCTGCTTCTTATAGCCTCTAACATGTTGCTCCTGACGTATAATGTTGAACTAAAAAAAATAATTTGAAAAAAGAAGTGATTAACTACTATACTTTACTTTTTGTTTTAAAATTTTTCTAGAAATGGCAAAACTGGATGAAAAAATCGGCTTCATTGGTGGCGGTAATATGGCATTTGCCATTGGTTCTGGTCTTATTAATCAAGGCATCGTAAAAGCTGGACAAGTATTTGTGTCCGGGCCAAATTTGGAAAATCTCCAACGCTGGCGTGACATAGCTGTAGCAACAACAGAAGACAATAACGTTATTGTAGATAAAACTGATATTATTTTCATTTGCGTTAAGCCTCACATTCTGACACCATGTGCCATGCAATTGAGAAATAATCATATTAGAACGTCCAAGGATAAAGACAAATTATTTGTATCTGTACTGGCTGGCGTGAGTATAAAGGACTTGGAGGAGGTAAAAAAAAAATAAAAATTAATTTATGCTTATAACTTTATTAAATTTAATTATAATTTATTTCAGGCGTTTTCTTTTGTTGATTGCTTAAAAATGATACGCACTATGCCAAATACTCCTATGCAGGTGGGTGAGGGTTGCACTGTGTACTCAGCTGGTTCCTATATAGTGCAACAAGATTTGGAAAAAGTCCATTTAATGTTGAACTCATTGGGCATAGCTCAACAAGTACCCGAATCAATGATTGATGCTGTATCGGGTGTCTCGGGATGTGGTCCTGCTTTTGTGTATACCATTATAGAGGCTTTGGCCGATGGTGCTGTTAAGAATGGTGTGCCACGACAAATGGCTTTACAGTTTGCTACACAAACTGTTTTAGGAGCTGCAAAGACTGTTATGATCACTGGCAAGCACCCAGCTGTACTAAGAGATGAAGTTTGCTCGCCAGGAGGAGCCACTATTGTTGGTGTACATGAATTAGAAAAGGGCAATTTAAGGTTATTGTTTTTATTTACATGATAACAGGGCAAATATTAACTAATCGTAAATATTTTATAGGTCCACCCTGATGAATGCTGTAGAAAAAGCTTCCCAACGTGCTGCTGAGCTAGGACGTAAAGGTAAATAAGTTTATTTTCTCCCCTTAACCGATATGTCGTTGGCGATGAATATGTGTTTTTATGTTGAATAAATAAAAAAAACTACTGTGTTAAAAAATTTTTGGCTTGAGGCTTTTGAAAAAGAGCCAACAATATTTTTAAATTGTTTTGCTTACAACTCTAAATACAACTAAATGTTTGAATTTTATTATTATTTTTTTATTTATTCACGCTCTTTTTTACTAACATATTCCACACATTTTGAAGGATCTGTTGGGAAATATTCCTGACATTTAGTCATTAATCTCTTTAAACCTTGTATGTATTTGCGTTGTGTCTCGTCGTTCATAACGTGGGCAACATTTTTTGAAAAAATCTTTTCTCGACCGGTACGTGCGTGAATACCAACCATAGTCACACCTATAGGCCAAGGTGCATTACCAATGGCCATTTCCAAGTAGGCGTCACTGGCGTGTATGTAATTACGATTTAGGAGATGTTTGCAAATATCACTTAAACTTTCTAGAATGTCATCGGGCAGTGAGCGGTTCTTTAGTTTGCGGAAAAGAGGCTTTACATACTCCTTTGTTTGGGTATAAATTACGCGGGCCATTTTAACTTTATTGGACATTTTTTCTTGTTTGGAATAACCAGATATTTGGTCACTCCACAGCTTGAGTATATAGGTCAGTAGCGTCATTATGACATCCATATCATAATCCTTGTTATTACGACCCATTTTCAAAGACATAGCTTTAATGCTTTCCCAATCCACTGATTCATCCAATTCTGCAAATTCATTTTTCTTTTCGTCTTTCGATGTGGGAGTATTGGCAAACATTTCCTGTAAATATGCTTGATCAACCTGTTCCAGGGCTTCCTGAAAGTCGTTGCGAAAACCTCGATTGGCCTCCGGTTGGGAAATTTCACACTGCCGCAGACGTTGAAAAGCCTCGGGCTCTGTTTCGCCAAATAGCAATATCGGCTCGCCGCGTTCTCTTAATCTACGGATGACTTCTACGCGTGGCAATATATTCTGACCATCATTTGTGAAATTGAAACCACCATCGCTGGTATTCTTGTCCGATTCGTTGCTCTCCTGTATTTTGTAGCCTTGTTTCTGTAATATTTCTTCAGTACTTTTCGCTATAAGGTCTCCACGTTTGAAATATTTCTTTTTGCCATCTACCAATTGTTTTTCCTCCAGCAGTTTTCGTTTTCTGGCAATTTCAGCTTTTAAAATATCCATTTGATACTAATTTTTTACAAAATAAATAATTTTTAAAGTTAAATGAAGTTTAGGTTCACAATCTGCAATATTTTTCTATTGCCCTCAGCTGTCGTGTTTATATTTTGGTTTCGTTTCAATATCGTTCCCCAGACATGATCTGGTAACTTGCAGATTTATAGCCACGGCCAGGTTATTGCCAGACTAGAATTTCTTCTGAAATATGAATTTTACGTTGGAAAAAGAAAAATATTGTATTAAAAAATTCCTGTTAATATAATGCAACAAGTCTATTGATCATAATTATATTGGGGAAATCGAAAATCAGATATTGTCTAATGATAGCCATTAATTGATCTCATTCTATTATAAATTTAATTGAAAAAATGCTCTTTAAGAATACTCTTAAAATGTTACATCTGTACATCAAGGTATTATAAGGTATGGGAAGTTTAACTAAACGTGGGTACCACCATATGGATCTCGTTCTTAAGCGACACACAGTGAAAAGGCTTTCCGATAGTTGAAACGCGTTTTGAGCGGCGTTTGAAAATCAAATTTTAGTGGCATGATATCCTCACCATTACAGCAATCTTATCTTGCTGGATAATCATCCTTAGAATATTTGGAAATACATCACATTTAGGACCGTATATCTCCTAATAGCAATAATAGCAGTTGTTGCAGTTGGCAACTATAATTTCAACCGCACGCTTATATCATGCGATTGACCTTAATTCTAATTTATCTCCGATCTGAAATATATGGCAAGCTCAAATCATATCTGGTCAGGTTAATTACGCGTTGACGGTCACATCGTCCATTTAGTAAGAGAGTAAAATTGTCAATTCATATGCAGTCAATTGATAGAAATTTTATTTATTCTTAGAGTTTTTGCTAGAAATCTGCTGAGAGGAAGTCGCCAAGGAAATATTTTTTCATATTCCGTTTTGTTTCAGATATCTAAACTGGGGTTTGAACCAGGGCCTCACTTTTAGTAAGCCAACACATTAAGGTGGGAGACTACGACCACTAAAGACATTTTTTCAAACAATATCATGGAAAAAATGAACACACCCTTGACTGAAGGGTTGTTAAGTAAGAAATTTCTCTCTTTTAGAGCCACATAACAGAAAGGATCCGAGTAAGAATATTTATCGGTCCCTTTTTAATGATTTCTACATTCCTATGTTTTTAATTGATCCCAAACAGTTCCTTTAACGATTTTTTTAAATTGTATCTAGAAATGGGTTTGGAAAGACAACTTTCATTAATAATGGGTTCAATAAAATAACTTGGCTAGGATAAGTTAGGATAGTAAACACAATGCTTACAATAAATAGACTAACCTTTTAATATGTATTTCTTAAACCTTAACTGAACCAATTTTTGCAAACGATCTAGATTCTGTAAATGTATTAAGATTCTAATGGATCGAATATTTCTATAAGTAATGTGCTAATTATAGCTCAATGAACGATGCCAAGAATTGTGAGTGATGCCAAGAATTGTGATGAGTTCTTGGATAGTACCAATGTTCTGGATTGTCAATATATAGCACTAACTTATAGAATTAGAGTTGCGGAGTCGTGTGAAGTATTAGTTCAGTGTCAGATTTTATAAACAAATGTAAAAATATGTCGCACAGCTTTGTGTATTCTTTTCAAAATTAACTTCATCCTACACAAAAGCAAATTTACAATACTAATACAGATTTATGTGGACATAAAATTTGCAATAAAACGGGGAAAACAATATTATTCTGGCAACATTTTAAGTGAAGTAGCATTACATATGGCAGCCCTTTATTTGTTTTTGGTGCAAGAAAAATTGACAAGAAATAACAAAAACAAAATCTGCAGTGCAGCTTCTACAAAATTCTGTTAAAAAAAATATACTAAATCTGTGAATACTCGATTGTACTTAAAAAAAGGAACGTTGTAAACAAAATGCCAAAAAAGATGGGTATGAATTCGAAGGCCGTAGAGGCACGAGAGCGTAAAGCAGCTGTAAAGAAAGCCACTCAGGAGAAAGCTGTCCGGGAAGCAGAGGATCGTGTTTGGCACGATGAAGACAAGACACTAGCCCGTAAGCAGCAGAAACGTGAAGAGGATGAACGTAAAAAGGCGGAAGCAGCAAAAAGGAAAGCCGAAGCAAAAGCCCTGCTGGATCAGGAAATGAGTTCTATAAAAACACAGGGTAAGCAGACTTTGGCAAAAATCAATCGACAACAAATTTTGGAGGAAATGGAAAAGAAACAAAAGGCAATTGATGCTATTAATGCCGCAAATAAGCCGTTGCCAAGTCGTGTTGTTGTGCAACATGACCAAATAGAGGAAAATCTCAATCGTACTTTGGCAGATGTGGAAGTGGCTACAGGCATTGAGCAAGCCATAGCGGTGTTGAGGTTAGTTTTTTTCTATTGTCAGTTGGCAGTTGGCCTATAAATTAATTTTAAAAACTGATTATCTCTACTATTCAGCGTTAAAGAGGACGAAGAGGATAAACACCCTGAGAAACGTATGCGTGCTGCATATAAAGCGTTTGAGTCTGCCAATCTACCACGTATTAAAGCTGAGAATCCTTCTTTGCGTATGTCTCAATGGAAGCAAATTCTCATGAAAGAGTGGAACAAATCGCCTGAGAATCCTTTTAATCAAGCGCGTTGATTTTCATACAAAAGAGGGTTTCATTTAACTTTTGTTCCGGTACTGTTTTTTGGTTAGGAATGCCTGCCATTATTTTGGAATTTAAACAATTTTTATGTGATTGCGTTACTTATGATTTGTTATTATTTTTTCATTTATTTAAAACACAGAAATATATTTATTAATTCTATACGGAATTACTTCAATAAAAGTAAAATTAGAAAACTCAATATCGTTTTAGAAATTTCAAAAGTTAATTTTTAAATCAAAAAAAAGTATCAAAATCCTATTGGAAAATAGTATGTACTAAGCAGCTTAATTTACCTTTTTTGTACTTTCCGCTCGAAATTTTGCATTGTGGGTCCTCTACTGTTCCAAGCCCCGTTTTTGATCAATCCCCATACCATAAATGTTTCCCTCTTAAAGGAGTATGTAGCTGCCAGATTACTGTACTCACTTTTGTTACTAAGATTCGTTTCTCACGATCGTAAACCATTCTTTTCTGCAATGTACCTTTAATGGTTAGATTATTAATTGTAACTTTAAGTTAGTTTTGCTGAATAAAATTAAATAAAATTTTACAAATGCATGTTTTTACAAATTTTGTTTTTGGCAATTGTATTGTGAGAAAATAGGCAGTAATCCTGCAACTAAAGAATTTTAATGGCCAATAATGTATGTAAAATATATGTATGAAACTGTAAAGTGTGAAAAAATTTCAGGAAAAAAATCCTACCTAAACTTTCATTACCTACAAATCTAATGTTAAACGTTAAATACAGTAAATATGCCTTTAGCTCTGCTTTACAAGTGCCTAAAAACCATATAGTGAAAGGCAATAACACAATCTTGAGAGTACCAATAGAAATTCCAACTGCATCAATAAAAGATGCAATAAATGTTTATATTGTTTTTATGATACATTTTTATATGCATTTTACTATTATAGCACGCATTTTACTAGGGTTGTGGGAATTAAGATGTTTAATTACGAAATATTTGAAATTTATTCAGAAGTTATAGTTTAAGTATAAGTTTAAGAGTATTGTGAAATAATTTCGATATTTTAATAGCATTCTGGTATGTTTGAGTTAAATTGATGAAAATTTTTTCAGTTTATTTTTTTTCGAATCTTTTATCTGAAAATTTAGTTAAAAAAATTCTAAAGGTCCACAGTCTTTTGTTGTTTGAAATACAATTGCACTTGGTCTAGTAGGTAGTGTGTTGGCTTATTAGACGTAAAGCCAGGGTTCGAGCCCCAGGCCCGACATCAAAACAAAATACAAAAAGTATTTCTTCGGCGACTTCCTCTCAGCAGATTTCTGGCAAAAACTCTGAGAGTAAATAAAAATTGCCATGAAAAGTTTCTCAAAAATCTGTCGTTCGGAGTCGACTTTAAACTCATGTATAAAAATTAACACACACAAGATAAGTAGTGTGAGAAACTAGATCGTAATCCTGACTGAAGGGTTGTATGAACATAAATACTGTTACACACATTGTATGTTATAAAATTAATTAAAATAGATGTGTTTGAACCAATTATTTTAATATATATTGTATCTGGCCACACGCTCTTCGTCAATTCGAAAATTGGCCACAGTATGAAACAGGACTGTATTAACAGAATCAATAGGTGTTTTTTTAATGGCAATCCATGTTTTCTAAAACGATATACAATATGTAGTCCAACAGCTATAAATCGGGCCTCCAAGGATACCATTCTTCACAGCAGATAACTGCTGGTAAATTCTTTTAGTATTAAGTTTAGGTCGTTTTAGTCTTATGAGCTTTTGCAGAATCTTCATAGAAAGCCTGCTGGTTTTGGAACACAACATAATTAAATTGTTGTACAAGAACTTTTTAAACCGTTTCTTGGTAAACTTTAGTCATGTTCTCAGAAATGAAAGCCAGTGACCCTATCGTAAGATACATCCCACCAAGCCATGACAAGAAATGCTTCCTTGACCTGTGGAATCAGTTCAGATATTGATAAGATGGCCGTGGATGCATACTATTATTTCGCTTGTTAAGTTTTTCATCGGTAAACAAATTTCTCCGTGCAAGGTATCAGCATAACAAAATATTTTCAATATTCGTTTTAGATATCAATTAAGAAATGATTGGAGAGCGTTTATATCACAGTTTGCTTTATTGCAAGTTTAGCAGAGTTAATTTATCGTTAAAGAAATTTTGTGTTTGAAGACTTATTGAACTTGCATCATACCGAAACCCACAGGATCGCCTATTTAATTTTATCGGATTTAGATGAAGTATTTGTCAATGATGGTGCTGAGTTAGCAGCTCTTTTTTAAAAATTGATTGAATGTTGCCAGTTGATTAATGTTACAAATTTTACATTATAGTTTGGACGGATCCAACAAGGACTATCTTAAATTTTTAATTTTCGCCTCTTCATATCTATAGCAGGGCACTTACAAATAATTCTAAAGGTTGTCTCTTCCTCAGACAATGTTTCGTCGTGTCTTCCAATGGGACAGCAGCCATGGAGAATCACAATAGTGTCGTGGATAGCCATGCCATATGAGGAGAGAAGACAATCAGTCCTTTTTTAATGTCTCTTTTTATGACAGCATTAGTTGTAAATGATTCGGTTGTCGTCCCATTATGAGATACTTGTATTATTGCAACTAGTTATTACAACGAATAATCAATTTAATCCAGTAAATATGATGTGGATCGTCAAGCTATATACAGTCACACAGATAATTATACGTACCCCTAAAAACCATTTTTTTTTTTAAAGTAATGAACTTCTAATCTAAAATTTCTTTACATTAGCGTCTGTAACGACACATTTACTTAAATAAAGAAAAAAGATTCCCAAAATCTATGAATTTGTGACTGCAGTTTGCTTAAAACCAATATGGTACCATAGAAAATTATACGTACGACGTATATTTCGTATAAAATTTCTCCAAGGGTAGCCCGGTATGTAAAAGGTATTGTGGATAAAAAGCCTAGGACTACAGCCGTAGAAATACGAAATACCTCGGAAAGTGATCACAATGTTATTGTGCATTCCGAAACAGTTCGAAGTGTTTTGAGAAAGAACGGTTTTCGCAGCCGAGTGCCGAGAAAAAAGCCACGATTGGAATTTGCCCAATAATATATGGGTAAGTGAACAGATTTTTGGGCGAACGTAGTATTTAGTGATGAGAACAAATATAATTTGTTCGGCTGTGACGGAAAACAAAAATTTTGACGCAAAAATCAGTTGACTTGTCCATATATTATCATTTTTAAAAGAATGATTTTTAGGGGGGTACGTATAATTATCTGTGTGACTGTATGTACTTAAGAGTTTCTAAAAACAAATTGCTGTTTAGGTTCTAAGTATCTTTGTTCTATTATCAGTTTGTTAACGACTTGTAATATTTTCTTGTTTAGTTTCGCTTGTATGTGGAAAAGTTACATGGGCCTGTATGATTTATTTTCTATTGGAGGTTTTCCAGGTTTGAATATCGTTATTACTTCATCCACTTTCCAAAATGATAATACGTATGTAAGGCAAATTTAAATGCCCATAGAAGATTTTTTTAAAATATTTGGAAGTATATTGATTGGCAAATGCCAGAGCACTTTATTCCTATTAAACCGCATCCAGGGCATGTTATAATTCTAGATTGATATAAATATGTTCATATACATTATGTTCTTGGTGATTGCTGTTGTATTATCTGGTAGTTCTAAATTCGTTGAGGAAGGAGTCATGTTTGATTGTCGCGTAAATTGCTTTTAATTTATTGTTGCCTTACATTACTATACGAGTTTTGAACATAATTTTATTGTTTTAATAACACTATGCAACAAAATAAAAAAAATTTAAGTACACCCAGCTAATGACATAGTGTAAGTTGTGAGTTTTGTTGAGTATAAACAAAAATATTTGTTTTACATTTCTAGAACCCTCCAAACTTGTTTTATTTGACAAAACTGTTTTTCTGCACTTTACGCACAAATTTATTGATTACATAAACATTTCTGAACCGATGTCCAAAATTTAAACCTTATTAGAAAGGAGAGAGATGGGCCTTTAAAACGATATGCATATACATATTACTTGACTTAATATGCTATGAGGTTTGATGAGGTAAACTTGACAAATACAAATTTTTTCTTATTTTTTCAAATTTATCCGTTCATAGTAGGAAAATTTAATTAAAACATATGAAATAAGTGATGATACTCTGAAAGAGCACCTTGTGAAGAGATTGACACTTCGTTTGATCAAATCGGACAAAAATTACCGTAGTTATTACTTAAAGAGTCCAACAGTCGAGTTATATTTTTTCAACTTCAGTTCAACTTTAAGTTCAACTTTAAGTTCAAAAATTTTTACAATTTTTGATGTGGCTTGATTGTTTATCGGAAAATGTGTCAATTTCACGTTTGCATGACAACCAGAAGTTGGCCAACGTTTGCGCAAAGCGAAATAATATTATTTTCAAAAGAAAAAACAAATATTAGCCGACTACTGGCAGTCGTGCAAACGTGAAATTGACATATTTTGCGATAAACAATTAAGATTCATCAAAACTTTTGAAATTTTTTAAACTGAAAGTTCATTTGATAAGATGACATATACAAAAAATATAACATGACATTATACTATTTAAATAATAACTACGGTAATTTTTGTCAGATTTGATCAAACGAAGTGTCAAACTCTTCACAAGATAATGCACTTTCAGAATGTCATCACTTATTTTATATTTTTTAATTAAATTTTGCAATTAAGAATAACTAAACTGTAAAAATTAGGAAAATATCATATTTACCAAGTTTACCCGGTCAAAACTCATAACATGTAAGCTTGAACCATATGTTTATGTATACGATTTTAAAGGCTCATCTGTCCGCTTTTTAAAAAACTTTGAATTTTGAAAATAGGTTAAAAAATATTTGGGTAATCCATAATTTTGAAACATGAAAACATCTAAAATACCGTTTTTGTCAAATAAAACAAGTTTGGAGGGTTCGAGGAATATAAAAAAAAATATTTTCGAGTTCTACTCAACAAAACTTACAACCCACACTATGTCATTAGCTGGGTGTATTTTGACTGTCGAACAGTGTAATTTTTCGATACAACAATACAATACAAGAAGTAAAAATTAAAGATGAACATATTTTAATTAATCTCCTGTATATTTTAGTTTTTTTTTATTTCAAATAAAAATGAAATTTTATTCTTAACGGAAATATACCATTAACCTTAGTTGGTTTGATGGAAGTAATGATTTTAAATTCTTTATAACAGTTTGTAATTTTACATAATCGTGTTAACTACGCTTTTCTTACCGTTTTCTTTGTAAACCATAACCATAAAATTATAAATAAAGTAATTAACAAATATGAGCCCGAAAAGTAAGAAAAACCCGCAGCAAAAGTGACCAATAATTTGACATTTTGGGTTAATTTGTTTCTTTTTTCCCTATTTTTCTAGCCATTATTAGCTTTTTTAAATTTATTTTTGTTTATTTTCCTATTCATTGTGTCTAATATTGTTATTGTACTTTAAGTCTCTTGAAATTTAACAAAAGAAATTAAAGCAAGTGCAGATGAAATATACAAAAAAAAAGTCTGCGTATCAACTTTTTTTTTTTAATTTTAAATGATAGTGAAAGCGGAAGACATCTTTCTGTATGAGTTTCGTTGTATGGTATGACAAATACAGCTCAATGAGTAATCAAAAGTAAACAAAAAGCTCCAATAAAGTTGAAAAATATTTTATATTTTATTGTCTTTGGACAATAAGATGATGATTTAACAAAGTTTTTTTTGTATTATTTTTTATTTTTATAACGGTCATTAAATTATAAAGAAATGGGCTCCAAATGTTTATTTAACATAACACTTGTAGGTTTTTTGTTTGTAGATTTACAAATTACGTACTCTGTACGTAAGTAATGAACGTAATAAATAACAATATGGTTTATATAGTTTAAATAAATGCGTTTCCTTATTTTTATTAAAGTATTATGATCTCTTAGTTGCGACAACTTAAGTTTTTTCTTTTCTAATTCTGGTGACCATTTTTTAATGTAATTATCAGGGAAACCAATACAATATGCAATTGCATATTTGTTCTCATGCAGCATATGAAGTTCGTTCTTCCTTTTTAAGACATTTTATGAATTTCACCATCGACTTGTTAGTGCATATTTTCGCATATTTTTTTTATTAAATGCATTTTTTGTACAATTCAGTTTAAAAGTATGTTTTTGACATTTTTCGCTTTTTAAGAAGTATTTTTTTATTTTTTGAAATAAATTCCATTTTTTAAATTGGAATTTGAAACGAAAGCCATAAAAAACCATGAAAAATAAAATGAAATACACCCAGCTAATGACATAGTATAGGTTCTGAGTTTTGTTGAGTAGAACTCAAAAATATTTTTTTTTATATTTCCAGAACCCTCCAAACTTGTTTTATTTGACAGAAACTGTTTTTTTTTGGGCCTTATGCACAAATTTATTGATTACAAAAACATTTCTGAAACGATGTCCAAAATTTAAACCTTATTAGAAAGGAGAGGGATATACATATATATAGTATATTATTAATATGCTAAGGGGTTTGATGAGGTAAACTTGACAAATGCGAATTTTTTTCATATTTTTTCAAATTTGTCCATTAATAGTTGGAAACTTTAATTAAAAAATATGAAATAAGTGATGACATTCTCAAAGTTATCTTGTGAAGAGATTGACAGTTAGTTTGATTTAATCGGACAAAAATTACCGTAGTTATTATTTAAAAAGTCTAACAGTCGAGTTATGTATATATTTCATATATATATGTATTTTATCAAATGAACTTTTAGTTAAAAAATTTTTAGAATTTTTGATGGATCTTGATTGTTTATCGGAAAATGTGTCAATTTCACGTTTGAGCGACCATCTGAAGTTGGCCAAAAACCACAAATATTAGCCGACTTCTGGTAGTCGTGCAAACGTGAAATTGACACATTTTCCGATAGACAATCAAGAGCCATCAAAACTTTTGAAAATTTTTGAACTGAAACATCATTTGATAAGATGACATATTTATATAAAAAATATAACACGACTGTTATACTATTTAAATAATAACTACGGTAATTTTTATCCGATTTGATCACACGAAGTGTGAGAAAAATTCATATTTTCCAAGTTTACCCGATCAAAATTCATAACATTTTACGACAACAAAAAATGTCATTATGTAGTATAAAATTGTTGTAATTTTGTGGTTTGCAAAAACGCTAAGTTCACAAAACTACGAAAAAAATTAAAAACACGTGCTAACTCTACGAATATTACTTATTAATTATTATTAATTTTTGATCTAGGTCATTTAAAGAAGGCTATTTTGTAAAAATAATTGCGTTTAAAAAGTTTATAAATTTTAAAAACTGAAAAAGCTACTGTGTTTTTTGTGTCTCCTGTAAAATTTGAAAAAGGGACTTAACACATTTGCGAATTAGACTAACGATATGTTTATGTATACCATCTTAAAGGCTCGTCTGTTCACTTTTCAAAAGACTGGATTTTAAAAACAGGTTAAAAAGTATTTGGGTAATCAATAATTTTGTGTGAAAAGATTAAAAATACCATTTTTGTAAAATAAAACAAGTTGGGAGAGTTAGAGGAATATAAAAAAAAAATATTTCTCAATTCTACTCAACAAAAATCACAACCTTCTGCACTATGTCATTAGCTGGGTGTATTTTGACTTTCGCACCGTGATATTATTCTAAGTGGCAAAGGCTGCTTTCTTACCCATATATATGTACATAGTTATCTGAGAAAAACAAAAACTGATTTGAATATATGCATACATTCATACATAATTGATCATTACAACCCTTCAGTCAGGATTACAACTTAGCTTCTTAGACCGCCTATGTTGTGTGTGTGTTAATTTTAATCCACGAATGGCGAGTTCAAAGTCGACTCCGAACGACAGATTTTTTGAGAAACTTTTTCATGGCAATTTTATTTACTCTCAGAGTTTTTACCAGAAATCTGCTGAGAGGTAGTCGCCGAAGAAATATTTTTTTCATAATTCGTTTTGTTGGAGACGTCTGACCTGGGTTTTAAACAGTGTAATCACGCCTAATATGTAATCACACTATCCATTGAACTACGACGACTTGAGTACATAGTGTGAACTAATTCTGAAAACTTCTGTTATATCCCGTAGATATGATATCTTACTTACTACAAATTGCAAGAGGGCAAACAAGAAGTATTTGTATTTCTTTTCTATTTTGATAATAAAGGGTATTTTTTTATAGAGGTATAGAACTTTAAGTTGGCATTACTTTTCAAGATGGCGACCGATTTAACAGCTGTCAAGTGATTTATTCTCAGTTTGGTTTGGCAATTCATCATGAATAGACTCACGCCTGAACAACGCTTGCAAATAGTGCAATTTTATTTCGAAAATAATGGTTCTGTGCGGAAAACGTATCGCGCACTACGTCCATTTTATCGTCGACAAAATCGTCCATCAGAGCAGTTAATTCGATTATCCATGGAACGTTTTCGCACCACGTTTACTCTTATTGATAACTCGCATCCCCAGAGACGCTGTACGGTTCGTACAGAAGAAGCTATTGCTGCTGTAGAGCGTAGCATTGAGGAAGACCCGAATGAGTCCATCCGCCATCGAGCACAGGAATTGGATCTGTGTACATCCACTTTATGGAAGATTTTGCGGAAGGATCTTGGTTTGCGTGCTTACAAAATCCAACTCGTGCAAGATTTGAAGCCAAACGATCATCAAGTAAGGCGTAGATTCGTCGAATGGGCCCAAAACGAGATTACCGTTGTTCCCGATTTTCATAAGCGAATTTTGTTTAGCGATGAAGCGCACTTCTGGTTGAATGGCTACGTCAACAAACAAAACTGCCGCATTTGGAGTGAAGGTAATCCTCAAGTGTGTGTGGAAACACCGTTACATCCAGAAAAACTGACTGTTTGGTGCGCTTTATGGGCTGGTGGAATCATTGGTCCGTACTGTTTCAAAAACGATGGTGGCCAGAACGTTACAGTCAATGGTGATCGGTATAGAGCTATGATTACTAACTTTTTCATTCCTGAATTGAATAACCATGATGTCCAGGAGATGTGGTTTCAACAAGACGGCGCAACATGTCACACAGCTCGTGCCACAATAGATTTATTGAAAGACACGTTTGGTGACAGCCTAATTTCACATTTTGGACCTGTGAATTGGCCTCCAAGATCTTGTGATTTAACACCGCTAGACTACTTTCTGTGGGGCTATGTAAAGTCATTGGTCTATGCGGTAAAGCCACAAACGCTTGACCATTTGGAATACAACATTCGCCGTATTATTGCCGAAATACGGTCACAAATGTTGGAAAAAGTCATCGAAAATTGGACGTCCAGATTGGACTACATCCGCGCCAGCCGTGGCGGTCATATGCCAGAAATCATATTTAAAATGTAATGCCACAAGATTATCTTTCGGATAAATAAAATTCATGTCAATCGAATAATCCATCGTTGTTTTATTGCAACTTAAAGTTCTATACCTCTATAAAAAACACCCTATATTTGAGGCATTTCTAATGCAGCTTTTAGTATTTTTTAACTGTCAATTGCTTCTTAATTGTTGTCAACTGATGCCTAGTAGAATCTTAAACTAAACTGACATCCATTTAAACTTACAAGGTTTCGCAATTTATTATTTTTTTTAATTTAATAATTTAATATCATTTTTTTATTAATTTTATTTATATATTGATTGTATTTATTAAATCTTTTTTTTGTTATTAAATTCCATTTACAAGCATTTGTTTCTTCTTGTCAACTGAAAGAGTAAAAGTTTAACTGTAAAATTTTACTTGACAGCAGCTTTTTTTTTTGCTGTTCTTCCTGCCTTAAATGTGAGGGCTCAATGTTTTCAATGTTTTTTTTATTGTGTTTTTTTACACATGCATTTTTGTTATTGTTGTGTTTATTTATTTTGTGTTTTTTCTTTTTTTTGTGTTCATGTAGGTAAAATATTTAAAAGTGCTTAAAAATGTTTGTTTGCATTTAAGTTTTAAAGCGAAATTTATTGGCTTTACAAATAATGTCACCCATACTCCATAAAAGGCTGCTAGACATACATACATTTATAATTTTTGTTTGTTTAGAGAATAAGTTTTTGAGGTCTTAAGAATGCTTAACACTTAACAAATGTATGTATGCATACACATACACACAACATATACAGAAAGTAACAACACTTTCTTCGTCTAAAGAAATTGAAAATAAAAGAAAATTTAATTAAATTTTCTAAATTTTCAATATTTTTTTTTAATATTTGAATTAATTTGAATTCTATTCATTTTAAGGTGAAACAATAATCGGAATTACTTTGTAAGAAAATTACTTGACCTTAATTTCATTAATTACTCAAACTCTAAAATATGTATGTATGTCTGCAACTATGATAGGTTGAACCTATTCGGGAGTTATTAAATCAGTTATATTCCTACAATTAAGTTTTCAATTTATTAATAACAAAAACAAACTATTTGGTCCCTTTATCATTTTATACCTTTTTTCCATACATGATTCAGTTTCACTTTCATTTATCAAGTTGGCTTACAGCTAAGCAGTTGTTTCGTCTATTCCAGTAAATGCTTGGATGATAACATACATTTATCTTAGTTATGAGACTTGAGATAATAACTTATCCATCATCATCAAAATCCAAGGGCTGGAAAAATGAAGGTTATATCCTTGCCCCAAACATCGGTTACAATATAAATGGGTTTTGAAAATGTGTCACCATGAAAAATTTTGCACTGGGAAGCGGTCTACTGTGCTACTCAGTAAATTAACAATTATGTTGTAAGATCAAGTGAAAGAAAACTGAATTTTAGATTAGGTTAGGTTAGCGGATAACACCCCATTTACAGGCAAGTTCACACGGAGGCCCATTTTACCCATTGTTTCACCCAGTGTGAGGTAAGCCTCCTTGTCATGATCCGTTAGGGGTGGGTTTGAACCACCCCGAGCTCCGGATAAATCCGGCCAGTTCACTTACTGACATGTTCGCGCGCACGCCTAGACCTTCTAACGTTCTGTTACCCAAAAATCGTTGACGTCTGTCCTGAACTGCAGGGCATTCGCATAAAAAGTGTTATATTGATTCCGTATAATTCACATCATGGCAGCTTTTGCAGTAAGCCTGGTGGGACAGACCGAGCTTGTCAGCGAAACTGCCAATATCGTAGTATCCCGTTAGAATTCCTGTTATAATGCGAACCGTTTTCTTGTTGAACTCGAGTAGTTCTCTGTTTATCCCGATGTCCACTGCTAGACTGCTGGCAGTTTTTAAATACGGCAACCAAGCATGTTGTACCATCCACGGTTTGTTTAATTCCATGCTGGTTTTTCCAATTTCGGAAAGTATTCTTTTAGAGGCGCAAATATATATCAGTTATCAGCAATAAATCGTGTTTTCGCTACTCATGAAATTTTGAATATAATTGAGTGAACAATATTCAAATTGAACTACTCTGATTCATTCGTACTCACTACACCATTGATTTATAAGTACAGGTTGCAATGAGTATACGTACAACGTTGACATCAAACTCATGCCATTCGAAATATGTTTGATTCATAAGCCTACTCATTTAGATTCACAACTTTAGAAAAATACATATAATACTCATAATTGATTCGAATGATTCGAATCATTCAACAAAATCTACAGCCTCAGTTGCTGTTGCATTTACAAAAAAAAGAAAAAGACACATAACCAAAAAGGACTGAGCAGAAAGCAGAGCAAACATACAACCTTCTAGTAAGTATTTTAGTGTTCGTATGCGATTCCTACTTATTTTGTGATTCGTGTATATATTGAGTTATGGACAGTCGAAATCAACAACATCAAATGTGTTGTTAAGTATGAATATGATGAGTAGTTCAAACTTTGAATATGAGTAGACGTTCCATGATATTAAAAGAAGTATGAATGCGTATATGTATAAGAAATTATGAGTATGATGTGATTCTACTCATCTCTGATACATTTCCCCTATATCGGCTCCTGCTCTGATATCTCCGATCGCTAGACTGAGCGTTATTGGTTGTTTGAATTTGTTAATGTATTAAATAGTTATTCGAAGATCAACACGAGAAGATTGCGGTCTAAAATTTGCTTGTCTATTCGTCAAGAAAGCATTTCGATCTTTAATTTCGCATGAAAAACTATTTGTCTCATTTTGTAGATTTTAAAATAAATTCCTAATCTAGTGCGTCATCAAACCAAATGGCTGTGAGAAAAGTTGTTTAAATATATGGAATTTAAAAAATTATAGAAAGAAATTGTAAATTTTCCCACATCTTCTCTTTATGTCCAGATATAAACGATATCATTTTTATTTTTTTTTATTTCTTATCATTTCGGCGTTATTTAACTGAATTTTTGATATTGACTTAAGCCAGCTAACTGTTCACTTTAATGATTATTTTCTATGAGTTTACTTACACCAACATTAACTGAATAACTGTTTTATTATTCCTTAAGACCTTAAGGCATTTAAGTGTAGGAAAATACAAAAAATGTGCATTGAAAGTATTGGTAGATAATAAAGTTTCTTGCTTAAGTCTTTTGTTTCATTAATTTCATTTCTTTATTTTCTTGAAAAAAATAAAGCAAAAAATAGTACTTGTACATACAAGTTGGGGAAGAGAATTATTTGTAATAAAATTTTAACAAAAAACAAAAAAAATAGAAATTATTTAACATAAATTTTTTGGAGTAAATTTATGATGTATAACAACAAAGCTAACTATTATGCATAAATATTTTTGAATGTGGTTTTATAGGAAAACTCGATTTTTTACTACGAAATCGAATGATAAATTTACTTTACTGGCTTTAAAAATTGTAAAAGAGATCGTAACAGAAATAAAATTAACCCGAAAAAAACAATTATTATGAAATTTACAAGTTTACAAGCGCCACAGCAGTTAAAAGCTTCTTTTTTAACTTTCAGCTGGAAAAGAAATGCTTTTACTTATGCTCTCTCTTAACATTGTGCTCTTGTGGCCGAGCTGCATAGCAAAAAATAAAAGCCAAAACCAAAAACCAAAACATAATTCAAAGTAAAAATAAATAAAAGTAAGAAAAGAAAAAATAGTTTGCTTTCTTTTTACATTTAAAAAAATTTCTTTCGTTTGTCTTACAAGTTTCATTCAGTACGCGACCATACGACAAAACGGTCGTATTTGACGGGCTTTAAAAACTTTTCTTATTTCTTTAACTATTATTTATTTAAAAAAATAAATAAATAAATAAAATAATCAAACGAAATGGTGTAATAAATGCTAACAAAAGAAGAAAAAAATTCAATAAAATTCTAAAACAAAAGCTAAAGAAGTGTTGAGAAGAAAAAAAATTTATTTTTAAAGCGAAAAATAATAAAAGAACGAAATAAAATAAATTTAATTGGAGAAATTGTTAAAGTTTATATCAAAATCATTAAAATTAACAACTTCAATAACAATAATAGTAAACGGTAGTTTTAATAGCATTAAATAAAATAAAAATAAAAATAAAACTAAAAGCAACAAAACTATAAAACATTTAATCAATTAAAGAAATTGTTGTAGAAAAAATTATGGTTTTCTAGGCAAGAAAAGCTGTAAACGAAGGGATTTATAACATTTTTGTAAATCAAAATAAAGGTAATAAATTGCTTAATAAAAAAGAAAGAACAAGAAGAAGCACCAATTAACAATTTAATTACAAGTTTGTTACTTAAGTCTTTAAAGCCATATTGTTGTTGTAAAAGAATTCAAAGTTTATTGCTTACGTCTTTTGTGTTATTGTTAAAAATGCCTGTGTGTAATGCTTAAGTTTGTTTCTTAAGTCTTCTGTTTTTTTTTTTTAAATATCGAACACATTAATGACCTTCAGTTTATTTTCATTTACTTTCTAACTAAATCACACGATATTTAGTTTTTTAAAACTGATTATTTATCATTGAATGAAAACTTTTGAAATAAATTTAATTTCTTCTTCTTTAATTTTTATAGTTCTTACTGACCTAAAATCAAATAAATTTTCATGTATTTTTCTTAAAAAAGAAGACTCATTTTATAAAATGAGTACAATTGACTGTTATAAAATTATTTTTATCATTTTGTTTCTTTTCATTAATTCTTTTTTTCTCTTTTCTTTTTTTTTCTTGCTTCTCTTATGAACTACCGCTTCATTTTCATATCGTATATTTTCCGCATTTTTTTGTATCATCTTCTCGCTTGAAATTTTTTACATTGTAAACGTTTTTTTTTTTCTTTAATTTTTGCTTTGCATTTGCGTGTGTTTCTTTTAGCAAATCAATTGCTGCCACACTAGGGTATCTAATGCCTTAATAAATGCTGAATATGTATATACAATATATGTATGTATATGATTTATCTATTCATCATGCTTACTTGAGTTTTATTAATGCAATCGTATAGTATGTTTATAAATATTTTTTTTTATAATTAATTTAATTTTTTTTTCTTATTGCTATTAACTCATTATTGTAATGCCTCTAATGTTTGATTTACTGTTATAGTTTGCAATTTTTTTGTTTAAAAATATTTATTCAATTATAACTTTATTGGTTTACAAAGCATAATTATTCTATTTTGCTTTAGGAAGTCATATACGGTTACCTGCCAAAATTGGATTTTTTTAGAAGAGCCTTTGCATACAAATTTAAATAAAATATCCACAAGTTTAATAAACTTTAATTTCGAAAGTTAGGTTTATAGAAGAAACAAACGATTTTAGACAACTTCAAAGGTTAATAACTTTCCTCTACATTTTCAATGAAAACATTTTGGGCATTCACTTGATGGTAAAATTGTTGCAATTGTTATTTTATTTAAAGAAAATTTTCTTCAAGTTCTCGTACATAAATGAAAAATATTACGTTTTTAATAGGTACTAAAAATTTACGATTTTTTTCTGGAATTCTTTCACTTCCTAGTACACCTTTTAGTTTTTTTTTAACTGAACTTTTTAATAAGTGGCCAGATTTATGCAGAAATTATGGGATACATTTTATTTAAACAGATAAACATGTAGCCATTAGTAATGAAAAAAAGTTCTTCGTTTATCACATTTGCAAATTGCTTGCCAATTTTGTTTGTTGACGTACCCATTCATCCAGAAATAAGCTCTTAGTCGTTGAAGATGACTTTTGGATGTAATTATCGCAATTTTCTTTCATTTTATCATACGGGTGTAGGAACCCATACAGCCCTTACACTTCAATACTTATAGGATTTCGTTAAACTTATAAGATACCTGATTGCTTAATTTTATTATGTTTATTTTATTTTTATTTTTTAAGAATATTCGTTGGAATTCGCAAAATATAATTTTTGCTTAGGAAACTATAAACAAAATTTATATAAAAAAAATTTATAGTTTCCTTGACCATTAAGCGGCACTTATTTTTATAAAAAATTTTGTAAATTTCTCACATATTTTATTAAATATTTTATTCAACTTTACATACATAAATAATGGGCCTTTGCAACACTTCAGTCAGGATTACGGCTTAGTTTTTTGCATCACTCATATTATCTGTGTTAATTTTATACATGAGTGGCGGAACCATACAGTTTAAAGTCGACTCCGAACGACAGATTTTTGAGAAACCTTTCTTGGCAATTTTTTTTACTCTCAGAGTTTTTGCCAGAAATCTGCTTTGATGTCTGACCTGGGGTTTGAACCGTGGCGTTACGTCTAATAAGCCAACACACTATCTACTAGACTAGGGCGACTCCTTTATTAATTTATTTAGCTTTAAATATCTTAAAATCAGAAAAAATTTTATCTCTCCTGACAAACAGTATTTCGCTTTTCGGGCCACATTTGAGATTGATTTTTGAGATTTTCTTATAACCTAAACATTATATTTTTGATTTGCTGATGAAAACGATGCGTAGGTTTTGTCAATTTAACTGAAAATGAAAAGCTAATCTAAATAATTCATGCCTCTACATAAAATAACTGCTTAATGTTAATAAAAATAAAACCAGATCCAAGACTAACTCCAATGCATGCCGACTGATTTTGTGTCGCGCGAAAGAACTCAGAATTCCGTTTGCAAGAACTTCGCTTTGGAATTTGTCATCATATCTCTCTCTCATATAAAAGGTTACGCTGTCCCGTGTCTTGATGTTTTTTACTTGTTATTTACTTACGCATCTTTAGATAGTATTCTACCAGAACGTTTGTAGCCTTGCTATCATTATTCTAAGTTCTGTTGTTTTCATAGCAAATTTAAGAAACTGGTCGTCACGATAAACATAACAAGGCCTATATACTGCTTCTATATTCCATAAAAAAAGAAGTGAATAATTATGGAGATTTGCATAACTGATAGAAGAAGGAGTAATCGATGACTGGAATTAGAAATATTTGAAGAGCAATATAATATTTGTCCAAAAAAAATCTACGAATATTTTTTTCACCCCACTTTTGCAAAGAATGCAAGATGAGGCTTGGATAAAATCATACAAGCGTTTTATGTCAAGACTTTATTCATATTCATACAAAAATGAGAGGATAAATAAGACTTATAACAATAATTGTGTGACACGATATTCAAAATTAAGAGTTCAAAAAGTAATAAATTTTGTCCGAAAATCAATTTTTTCTCTTTACCATTGCAAACAGTGGAAGGAAGATTTAATGAATTTGAACTTTCTTAAAACAATTTTGTTAGCTGTAGTCAAAAATACCCTCGCATTGGAAACAACAATTCTAGGTTAAATATTTTCTTCATCAGCTTTCAATCAAAAAAAGTATGCAAACAGTCTTTAGCTTTAGGTATGGTCAACTCTCTGGATATGCACATCTACTTAATTACTGCCTGGCAAATAAATTCATTTTCTAATAAACATCTCCAGTTTAGCTACTGTACCAGCCTCAATATGTATGTTATTGGAATTTTCTGGTTGAAGTCCTAAGGTCCTTAAGTGAAATATTTGAAAGAAATGTTGTTTTTAATCTCCAAAGCATTTGATTACTTGAGTATGGCATGCAAGTTCTATAGTAATGATCAAGTGATTGTGTCTTACTTACTTAATTTATTATTTCAACCCTTTAAGCAGGATTACAACCTAGCGTCGCACACCATTCTTGGTGTGTTTGTTAATTTTGTTCATGAGTGACGGAACCTACTGCTTAAAGTCGACTTCGAACGACCGATTCATGGGAAATTTAATTTTTCTTTAAGAGAAGATAATCTCTACAGAAGACTGCAGAGATAAGACGCTCAAAAACATTTTTTTTATATTTTCTTTTGTTGGAGATGATCAAGCCCATACACTATCTACTAGCATACGTCGGCAACGGTGTTTTTCGGTTTTTTATTTATTAGAAGTCGCTTCAATTCAAACCCCAGGTCAGGCATCTCCAACTGAACGAAATATGAAAAAAATATTTCTTCGGCGACTTCTTCTCAGCAGATTTCTGGCAAAAACTCTGACAGTAAAAAAATTCCAATAAAAGTTTCTCAAAAATCTGTCGTTCGGAGTCGACGTTAAACTGCAGGTCCCGCCACTTATATACAAAAATTAACGCACACAACATAGGTGGTGTGAGGAACTTGGTCGTAATCCTGACTAAAGGGTTGTAATGACCAATTATGTATGTATGTATGTTATTTATTAGAATACAATTACAGATTATATTATAATTATTACGAATTGAGTACCTTAGGCCTTATGCTCAGTGTAATAAAACAGACCAGATTCTCCGGTGGGAATCTAACCCAACCTCACACTAATAAACTAACACACTACATACTAGTCTCCCAGGGCAACCCATGTGTCTTGTACTTACGACATGAATTAACCTCTAAAATAATTTTTCCTAATCAATTTTGTTGAAATAAATACACAGCATTAAACGTGGTGCTATCCCCTAAATAGTACATTTGGTTTAAGAACAACTTCGTTAATATTTCTATATTGGCAAAAGCAATTGTAATTTTAATAGGTTCTAAAATGATTTTCAGTTATTGTAGAGATTTTTATTAAAATGTATTTTTGCAAGTGAAGTATGTTCAGCACTATACTATAACGTAAACCTTGATGTATTATTTAATAAGTTTAAAAGTTTGTTATTTTTTTTTGGAAATTTTAATCGGACTAAACCATATATTTGTTGTTTATCAAGGCCATCTTTTTCTTAGAACTAAACTTATTTAAAATATAAATAAAATGTGATGTGGTGAATGTGATAAAGTAAATTTCAATTGTTAAACGATTATAAACTTTTTAATTCATTGTGTTTCGTAATATTTTTTAGAAAGCCTTTCATAAGTATTCAATAAGCTCATAAGGTTAAGCTCAACGAATTTCAATATATTTTCACCACCATCGCCACCAATAGCGGAAATAATTTTTCTATAAAAAACCATAAATAAATAATTTCTTTTCTAAAAGAAATTTTTTTTATAAATTTATTTGCATAAAATTTTTAATAATTAAGCTCCAATATTAAGCCATAAAACACATACCTACGTATAGCCATACATACATATTTAGCAAAGTGGAATTGCTTTTAATAAATATTTATACACAAGCATATGTATGTACGTATGTATGTATATAATGTATATACCATGTCAATGCGTTAAATATAGCAATGAAAGTAACAGTGCGTGTTTAAAATTCTTATGAATCACATGAAAGAAATTTTTTAAGATCAACTTGTGCAAGTATTGAAATCTTATAAGCCATGTGTATTAACAACAACATAATAATCATGTCAAAATTGTAAATGTGTGAATGAACAATAATAATAATAATAAAAAAAGAAGAAATATATGAAAAACAATTATAAACCAATATCTGGTGCTAAGAAAGACAAACGTTAATGCACAATGGGTTTAAAGCTCAAAGCGAAAAGAAAAAAAAATTATAAAGAAAATCAAACAAAATCTGTGCTTTGTACATATGTATGTACGTTCTTGAAAAGGAAAGACTTAAGAAACAAACCTTTTGTAAAATCTCTACAATAAATAACACACTCTTTGGAAATGTTAAGAATTGGAAAGACAATATAATATCCGATATATTGATTGATTTGTTGCTGTTAAAATTAAATAACTTAGGGCAAAAGCTTATTTTTTCTTTTAAGAATTAATAGAGTTTTTCAAATACAGATAGGCACAGCAATTTTCTATGACTATTGCCTTTTAAAAATCTCTCAAAGCTAAGTAAGAAAAATTACATTTTTAATAATTTTTGATTGATATGAAATGTGTCTTTAAATTAATTTAAATACTTTCATTAGTACTTTTGTTCTTTCATTAGTAATTTTGTACCTTCTTTAGTAATTTGGACCATTCCTTTCTTTATCAATAGATTTCAGTTAACTTTATTAAAGCTTTGTTTATTTTTATTTTATTTATTATTTATATTTATTTTTATTATTTGAAGTCGCCGTAGTCTAGTAGGTAGTGTGTGACTGAAGGCCACAGTTCAAACCCCCAAGTCAGACATCAAATCGAAATATGAAAAATATTTCTTCGGCGACTTCCTCTCAGCAGATTTCTGGCAAAAATTCTGAGAGTCAATAAAATTGCCATGAAAAGTTTCTCAAAAATATCTCGTTCGGAGTCGACTTTAAACTGTAGGTCCCGCTACTTATGTATAAAATTAACACACACAACATGGGTGGTGTGAGAGGCTAGGCCGTAATATTGACTGAAGGGTTGTAATGGCCAATTATGTATGTATGTTAAATATTTTTATTTTCTCTGTCCCACTGTGCAATGATAGCAGTATGTCTACCACGATATAAAGATGAGCGGTGAAATTTTTTTATATTTCTTTTGACAAAAATTTACTCAAATATTCATACATTTTGTTTTTTTATTTATTATTTTTCTTATCTTGTTTTTGTTATTGCTTTAAATGACAGTTTACATTTCTTTTTTCCTTCTTCTTCTTCTTTCTATGTATGTATAAGAGAATGAATTGTGTAAATTGCATGTTAAACAAAATAATAAAATTCGTTACCATGAACATCTTTAAGCTTCAATTTAAAGCAAGAAGGAAAAAAATATAAGAAGCAGACACAAATATTATAAAAAACAATTTGCATTTTTATAAGATTTTAATGAAAGAAATTTATGCAAAAGGAAATAGAAATTTTATTGAATTTTATTATATACTCTGTGGAGTTACCATGAACAATATACAAGTGAAATACCAAAAACCTTAAGAAGCAACAAAACAAAAAAAATGAAAAGTGATTTGAAAATGAAAGTGACATGATAAATTAAATTAAATCAGTAACAAAGGAAAACAAAAAATTAAATAAATTAAAACAGCATATTTCTTCAATGTTGTCATATTGAGTTCTTTTAGTTTTTTTTTTTTACTACAAGCAATTTTAATTTTTGCTTCAAACTCATGACATTGTTTGCTTATATATTAAAATAATTATAATAATAGCGTTAATAGCGTTGCCAACCCTAATGCTTGCTTTTAATTTTATTTTCTTTTAAGTTACAATTAAATTTGAAAGCCTTCTATGAAGGCCTCTTCTTGGGAAGTCAGATTAAACAAAAGAAAAAAAAAAATAAAAGAAATAAAACAAGTCATTTTATTGTAAGTTTGCGCACGCAAGATGGAAAGTTGATTGCGGATGAATGATTCAGATATTTGCGCATACATAATTTAAATGGGAAATAAAAATTAGTCAGATCTCTGATAAAAAAGCTTAAAAAAACATATTGAAAGTTTTGTTAATTTCTTATAAAGTTACGTTAATATTTTATTTAAACCCATTAATCATCCATCACATGTAAAATATATTTTGTAATATCAAATCGAACTTATTCATGAATACAAAATATTTTAAGTTTCGTCAAACTCCCACAATTAAAAAATATTTTTGTGACGGTCACTCTAGATCATCTTTTTCAGTTGTTTCAGCTCTAAAGCAATGCCGTCGTAGAGGGAGTACTCTTGGTAGCCGTTATTTTCAGCCTCCATATCAATTTTATATTGGCCCATTTGCACTTTGCACGTAAAATTCATCAAATTGATGTAGATGTTGTGCTAATTTTATATGAATATTTATGAAATACAAGGCTGTTTATTAAGTTCGATAATATTTGAAAAAAAAAACAGAATTTTTAACAAAAAAATCGTTTAATTTTTAAACACAATTACCTTGAAGCTTTATACATTTTGTTCGACGTTTCTTTGTAAGGTGATTTCATCATTAAACTCAAGTGTATTTCTATTGAGCCATTTCTTCTGCGGGTTTGAAAACAGGACATAGTCACTGAGGGTGGATGAGCCAGCAATTCATACCCTATGTACATACATACATATGTACATACATAGTTGGTCATTGTAACCCTTTTGCCCGTATTACGACCTAGCTTCTCATACCCTTTATATTGTGTGTGTTAATTTTATAAATGAGTGGAGGAACCTACAGTTTAAAGTCGATTCCGAACAAGAGATTTTATTTATTCTCTGAGTTTTTGTCAGAAATCTGCTGAGAGGAAGTCGCCGAAGCAAAATTGTTTCATATTTTCTTTTGTCTGGAAAAGTCGGGACTGCGTGGCCTCACTCTAATAAGCCGACATACTACTTACTAGACAACGGCGACTTCAATTGCATACATAATTGGCCATTACAATCCTTCAGTCAGGCTTACGGCCTAGCTTCTCACACGACTTCAATTAGTGATCATAATATTTGCCATTAATTGTTTGGCTCTTTTGCAGGAGTGAGAGATTATTGGCTTTATTTGCCTTCGTATTCTTTAGCGCCGATTTGTTGCAATAAATCCAGCGTTTAGCAACTTTTTAGTTTGCGGTTTATTGTAGCGGATCAAAGTTTCGTCCACAGCAAAGAAACGACACAAAAACTCGCTGTATTACGCTTGAACAACGGCAATTAGGACAACGAATTTTGACACGATTGGTTTTGAAGTCCACCGTAAATAAACGCAGTAACGATCTTGCAGAAAGCTTTCTCATATCCAAGTGACCATACGAAATTAAAATCGCTGAGCCTGTTGCTTCTATAATCAGCCGAACTTTCAATCTCAATTCAATCTTCGATTGGGTTTCTAAGACGTTAGAATTCTTCCACAACTAAATTCATTAAACCACTTTGAAATTGATGAAGATTTTTTCCCCTTTGTTCCGTTTATTTTTCAAAAATGTCGCCTATGACTGTCAAAGACAAATTGTTGACAGGAAAGGTGTTACTTTTAAATTAAGACACCTTCTAATTGCTCTATTAATAATAATTAATAACTAAAAATATAAGCAAGAACATGCTTTAGCCGTTAAAATATATGATAGCACCCATGTCTGTTTGATTTTGTACAGTGTTAGTAATGCTAATGGCTTTTAGCAGCTTGTTGTTGAAAAAAGAAATCTGAAAATAATTACACTATTATATACTATAAAATATTTTGACCTCAAAATTAAGTTTATAATCATCATACATTATACGAAAACTGCTGCAATACAAGATATTGATTGACTTCAGCAAATGTTTTCATGTCTTGTGTTCTTTTCGAATTGAAAATATTTTTTAATAAACTGCATACACAAATTGGTATTTCGTTAAGAAATATTTTCAATAGCAAATAATTGCAAGCTGCGAACTGAAAATTGCATTTAAACAAGCAATTTTTTTTTTGTATAAAAATACTTATCATTTTCTAAGCAATTTGCTAAGCACACTCCAATTCAATAGCATTGCAAGCAGTTGCTAGAAGTAGTCCATGATTAACCAAACAATCGAACAAATAAACAAGTGAACCAAAAACTGATGAACAAATTATAAAAATAATCGTAGAATTAGAAAATGTTTTTTATTTTTTTTGTTATTATTGCCCACATAAAAACTATGTCAACAATTACATGCATGTTTTAAGACACCAAAACCAACCAACCAACTGCTACCACCAGTGACTGCTTGATATCATTATAAAAGCCAAACCATAAAGTTCTTAACTGTGCGCCATAATCATCGACAGACATCATCATCATCAACGCCACGGTGGGTTTTATTGTGCGTTACAATGTTATGTTACTGTTGCTGTTGTTGTAGTCGTTATGGTTGGTGTTGCTGACGATGATTTTCTTACACCAAAATCAATAAATCTTCATGTCATTCCAAAGTCAAGCTTGAGTCGAGTAATAAGAAGCCAAACCAAACCAAACCAAACCAAACGCAGCAAAACATGCCGTATTTGGTACAGAAGTGTGACTTCCTTTTTAATGAAAGAAACTACAACAACAACCAAATGACAATAGCAACGAAATAACGAAACAAACCATTTCCTCTGATCAACGATCCATCCATCTATCCATCCATCAATATTTCAATTCCATTGCAATTATTATGTTAAAAATTTTAACAGAATAATTACTGACAGTACGACAAATGTGGCCCATGGTTTTAATTCCATTTCACCGCGTCTTTATTCTTTTTTTTTATTTTTGGGTTGTCCAAGTTAAATAAAAGTGGGTTAGAAATGTTTGTTAGGTTTGGGCGTCTAAATTTGTTTGTTAACTTAAAGACAAAAGCAATTAATAATTAATTAAATTGTAATTTGTTTGCTTGCTTGTTAGTTAAACAGCGCAAAAAAGAAAAGAATTTTTTTTGTGTTTTTTTTTTTTAAAGAAAATTGGTGTTAATAAATTTTCTTTATTGGATTTTATTTAAGTCACGTTTATTTGTTTTTCTTTTTATTTTTGCGGTTTTAGAAATTATTTTTTTCCATTTTCTATACTTTCCTTATAAAATTCTTGTTACTAAGTGAGTGTAAGTAAGTCTTGCTTAAAGGCGAAGTCTTTGAAATGTTTTTACTTGGTCTGTTCGTTTGTTTATTATTATTTTTTTTTTTGTATTTCTTTATGGTCATTTGATTTTCGAGTGCACTGTGCACATCACCACACAACACTCACTTTTAAATTCTTTGTTGTCTGGTAAGAAGAAATTCTGATATGCTTTTCCACCTTGTATTTAAAGTGACCCATTTTGTTGTAGTTTTGCAATACAAGGGTTTGTTATAATAAGACGGGTTTAGGCCATTATGTTGAACAATGAAATAATTTGCTTATGACAAAGGTTATGAAAACTATTTTTCCTGTGTTGAAATTTTTTTAACATGACCTCAATTTTCCTTCGCAATAATTTTGAAATTCAAAAAAAGCCATGGTAAACGCAATAGTAAGTTGCTTTCAAAATAAGACGCAATGTTTTGCCGAGACGTTTTAGGATTGAATTGAATTAAATTAAGTGGTCGTAGTCTAGTAAGTAGTGTGTTGACTTATTAGACGTAAAGCCAGGGTTCGAGCCCCAGGCAAGACTTAAAAACAAAATACAAAAAGCATTTCTTCGGCGACTTCCTCTCAGCAGATTTCTGGCAAAAACTCTGAGAGTAAATAAAACTGCCATGAAAAGTTTCTCAAAAACCTGTCGTTCGGAGTCGACTTTAAACTGTAGGTCCCGCCACTCATGTATAAAATTAACACACACAACATAAGTGGTGTGAGAAACTAGGTCGTAATCCTGACTGAAGTGTTGTAATGACCAATTATGTATGTATGTTAAATCGACTTCAGTGGAAAAATAAGATCCTTTTGAGTTAATGTGTTAAAATTTTGTATCCAGAAATCTACATAAAGTCTCGACCTGGAAGTGATAAAGTTGGGATTATCTACACCTAGCCACGTTATGTTTTATTTTTTCGAACTGGTTTTTAGAAGCATTGTAATCCCACTCAGTATTTATTAACCCTTAAGAGAAACCTCCTTGTCATAAATGATTTACATTGTGAAGTGCCGTGGACACTGGCAACACTTAGACAGATCTGGAAGTTAAAGTGCTCAACTACAAACCGGAGCAAGGTTTAAATCCTAGAGGAACCAAAAGAAAATATTCACCTTGATGTTCGTTGGTAGACATAAAACACGAACATCATAAAAAAATCAGTAAACATTTCATTTAGAGAAACATACACAATTGGCCATAACAACTCTTCAGGCAGGATTACAGTCTGGCTTCTCACATCACTCATGTTGTGTGTGTTAATTTTTTATACATGAGTGGCGTGACCTACATTTTAAAATCGATTCTGAACGACAGATTTTTTGAGAAACTTTTTCATGGCAATATTATTTGCTCTCAGAGGTTTTGCCAGAAATCTGCTGAGAGGAAGTCGCCGAAGAAATATTTTTTCATATTTTCGTTTTGATGTCTGATTTGAACTCGGGCCTTTCGTCTAATAAGCCAACACACTACAAACTAGACCACGACGACTTCAATCATTTTGAGAAACAGTGAGGACAAATTAGAAAAGTTTCTCAATACTACAGCCAATACAACAATTATTGTCGAAAAGATCGTTCCTTCTAGGCAACGGCAATCCTATCATTCTAGAATCTGTTACTGTAGACCCTGCTGGAAAACTTAATTCATAAAACTGAAACAAAATAAAAAATTATGAGAACATATTTGTGAAAGTCCTTTGTTCCTTAGGAAAAGGAATAACAAAAGGTTCCAAATCAATGTTCCCATATTTAAAAATTGCAGGCATTCAATGTCCTTATTACTGCGTTATTTTGTATTTTTGCAGTAAAAATCAGAATTTACATCTAGTATCACTTAGCAGGAATAAATTAATGTTTTTAACTACAGCTTAGAGCACCATTCGCAATCCAGCAATGTTAGTGAAAAAGGATGCTGCAATATTTAATTTTTTTTAACAACGACGAGATAATTTAAAGCCGCCTAAACTTTTTTTCAATGCTGTAGTAGAATCATTAGGTTAAACTGTTTGTTTATTGAAAAAAATTTGGTAATTTGAAAGTTGCAAGTTTTACAAGGGAGATGTATGACGAATTTTGAAGAAAAATATTTTTTCTGTTGTTTTAAAGGACACAGAACTGTGAAAAAATATCTCCTCTATTTCCTTATTTTCTGTTTATTCTCTTTTATGCTTTGTTTCAGTTTCGTTAACCAAGTTTTTAACAGCTAACCGGGTGGTTTTATTGTCTGTAATATGTTCTAGGACAGCAGGGTTGCCATCTATCATTGGCAAACCAACCAAATGTATTGTTTTGTTGTATTAAGTGTAGTGAAGACGGGATACTCTGTAGATTGACTTCACTCTTTCCTAAAAAGGTGGTGTTAAGACATAGAGCCCCAAAATTTGTTGCTGCTTTGGTTAGTTAAACGTAAAGGAATAATATTTTTAATAATGACATTAACAGTATTTATAATTAAGTTTTTTTTTGGCATATTTAATATTTAATTTCTCTATTAAATTTCTAATTAATGCAAAATGTTTACACATTCATTAATTTAAGCGTCCTAAATTTTAATTTTTGGTTTTTTGCTTTATTACCATTAAAAATAATTCATCATTTATTTATTTCGTATAAAACTGTTCATATATGACCTTAAGCTATCAAAAGTTCTAAACTCAAATTACATTCGAAAAAAAAAAATTAATTGTCTTTCCTTTTGTTCCCAAATAACTTTAAAGAGTTTAAAAAATAAAAAAAGGTTAAAGTCTACTGTAATATGAATTAATAAATCATTAAATAATCTTAAATTGGAGACATTAATGATTTTTCGATACATTTAAACAACAATTAACGTCAAACTGACATATTATTTTAAATTTTTTTTTAAAAAATATTCTTTAAATAAACTGCTTGAAGGTATGTTGAAGCTTAAATTGAAAAGAATCTGTTAACAAAACAAAATACCAAAAGAAAACTACCGCCTTCTTTCAATGTAACAACAGATTCTGTTGCCTTATAAATATATTCGGAACATGTTTGCGTATAGACCCACACACACTCACACAATACCACACATATATGTACATATGTATATGAAATACGTATGTATGTATATAATATAAGCCATGCTAGCAAGAGAGAAGTAAGGCTACTTTCACTTTTTTGCCGGTCTCGGTCGCAGCAATGAAATGTTTCAGTGGCAGTGGCAATGGCAGAATATGAAATAAAAAAAAAATAAACAGCAATGACAGCAACAACAACAATAACAATTTTAATTTCTTATTTTCTTAGGCAGAGGAGTTTTTGATATCATATGATTATAAATTTTTAACTTGACATTTGTATATGCATATACATATACGTATACACACGTACATATATACAAAAATTTGTATTTGTGCTTAAGGTCTTGCTTATTTCTTTGATTTTTTTTATATACTGGCTCCTGCTACTGCTACTACGACTTAATAAAATGTGAATTTCATAAAAAAAAGAATTATTTATGGCTTAACAAATTTCTGTCTCAAATTTAACTATTTCAACGTAATTTACACTCACATACACACACTCTCTCTTACATTCCATACATCAAAAACATAAATAAATGAAAGTATGTAATGAGTAAGAAAAATTTACAATCAAAATTCAAATTCAAGTTATCGAACTGCAGAAAAACCCAAAAAAATGTTTTCTTTTTCATTTCACTTCCACTATTGTTAAGAAAAGCTGATCCACAAGAATTTTTAAGCCAGTTTAAAGCGCTAATGGGAAAATAAACAACAAATATGTACTGCATCAATGACCTGAATGTATTTGCTTCCTGTAATGAATAGTGAAATTTTGCTTTGATATTGAATTTTAAATTCAGCAATTTGTTGGTGGTATGAATTTATTTTGTTAGGGAGCAACAACATTGTATTTTTTTTGTATTAACAAAGAGGGGGAGGGGGGGGGGTATTAAGATATGTTTTTTAGTCACATAAAACTATTGTTAGTCATTACATTGATGGAATTTGGGACAATAGAGTGGTTCTCGGATGCCCTGGTAGTCTAGTGGGTAGTGTGGTAGACTATTAGCGTGAGAGTAGTGGATTCGATTCGAGACTCTAGTCTGTTACACTACATCGAGCATATGGTCCATGTTACTCACCTCGTAATAATTAAATATAAATTTTAATTGGATGCCCTAGTAGTCTAGTGGGTAGTGTGCTAGACTATTAGTGTGAGCGTTCGATTCCCACCAGAGACTGTGGTCTGTGACACTACACCAAGCTTATGGTCAAATTTACTCAGCTTGTATATATAATTTGTAATTGTATTGTAATAAATAAGGAAATAAAATAAATAATTTTTAATTGTATTGTAATTAAAAATTAAATAAATAAAGTATATTCCTTATAAAGGGTCCGCCAAATAACTTTTTTTTTCTAAAAATGTTTTAAAAAAAACTACTGAATATTTTCTCAAATTTATTTTTTTATTTGAAAGTACAATCCTTCCGGTTAATAATGGAAAATAATTTCGTTCAAAATGGCTGCCTGGGCTAGCCATGCAGTAGCCTACACCAGAAGATGCCGATTTTGGCAAAAAAAAAATCATCTTTTCAGATGAAGCTCATTTTGATCTTGGCGGGTATGTAAACAAGCAAAATTGTCGCATTTGGGGCACAGAAACCCCGCACGCATACATTGAAAAGCCGACGCACCCAAAACGAGTCACTGTTTGGTGCGGATTTTGGTCCAGAGGCATAATTGGGCCATTTTTCTTCGAAAATGAGCAAGGAGTGGCCGTTACAGTCAATGGCGATCGTTATCGGGCCATGTTGAACGAATTTTTTGAAGAGGAGGATATTGGCAAGATTTGGTTTCAACAGGACGGCGCTACGTGCCACACAACTGAAGCTACACACGATATTTTGCGCCCTGTTTTTGAAGATCGCATTATCAGCCGCAGAGCTTATGTCGTTTGGCCACCTCGGAGCTGCGATTTGACACCGTTGGACTATTATTTGTGGGGTGCCGTCAAAGATAAGTGTTACGCCGACAACCCGGAGACAATTGACGCTTTAAAGGACAATATTCGTGAAGCCATTGGTGAAATACAGCTGCACACAATCGATAATGTGCTTAAAAATTGGACCGATCGTGTAGGCTACTGCATGGCCAGCCGAGGCAGCCATTTCAATGAAATTATTTTCCATTATTAATCGGAAGGATTGTACTTTCAAATAAAAAAAAAATTTAGAAAATATTTAGTAGTTTTTTTTAAAGCATTAAAAAAAAGTTATTTGGCGGACCCTTTAGTATAACAATAATAATGAAATTCATCGTTTATATTATAAATATATACTACAACTGATTACAGTTCATATGGACGTATTGGAATTTAAATAATATACACTGGACAACTTAATATTTGTGTGCAAGCACCAAGATAGAAAGAAAGAAAGAATCTACTTCCTCTAAAGTTTAATTACGTACTTACTTAATTGATCATTTAACAAGTGTTTATTTATTATAAGTCGTAGCCGTAGGAAATGTGTTGGTTTATTAGACGTGAAACTACGGTTCAAAACGAAATATGAAAAATATTTCTTCGGCGACTTCCTCTTAGCTGATTTCTGGCAAAAACTCTGAGAGTAAATAAAATTACCAGGAATAGTTTCTTAAAAATCTGGCGTTCTACTGTAGGTCCCGCCACTCATGTTTAAAATTAAGACACACAACATAAGTGGTGTGAGAAGCTAGGCCGTAATACTGACTAATGGGTTCTAATGACTAATTATGTATGAATGTATAGTATTTGTTATAATTTTTTATTTTAATATGTTTAATACATTGATAATGTTTTATGAAATTTTTATTTACAAAGAAAATCTGCATATAATAATAAATTTTTTATTTCTATTTATTTTAGGTAAGCAGATTTGATGATTTAAATTTTAAATTCACTTAATATTTAACACTAGAGTTACAATCTAATGTAAGTGTTCCTGATTTTAATAATACCTTGAACAAATTCTGATTAACTTCCATATATCATGTAGTCATAGATTCTAGAATTGATTCACTGTTTTAACAATTTTCAAAATGTAGAGTGAGCCATTTAAAAGCTTAAATTTAGAAATGTAGTAAAACAAAAAAGGTTTAAAATTTTGTCAAATTAATTTTTTGTTGTAAAGTACAGTTGTTCCGGTTAGAAATTAAATACTATTTCATTCATATGGCTACCGCGGTTGGCCTAACAGTATGTCATTCGATCGGACAAATTTTTGTGCACTTTTTCGGGTGCATGGAGCCGTATCTCGGCAATGATATCACGAATATTGTGCTTCAAATGCTCAATTGTTGCTGGTTTGTTGGCATAGTACTTTTCTTTAACGGCGCCCACAGAAAATAGTCCAATAGTATCAAATCTCAGCTTGTTGGCGGCCAATTGACATCAACATTTCGGCTAATTAAAGGGCCATCAAACGTTTGACGCAATAAATTGATTGTGGCATGAGATGTCTGGCAAGTTACACCATACTGTTGAAACCAAACAACGTTCATATCAATAGCATGAAGAGCGGGTACAAATAAATCGTTTAGCATGGTGAGATAGGCGTCTCCATTGTCTTCATTTTGAAAGAAATATGGACCAATGATGACTCCGCTCCACAAGCCGTACCAAACATACATAATTGGTCATTAAAATCCTTTACGCCCTAGTTTCTCACACTACCTATGTTCTGTGCGTTAATTTTTATACATGAGTCGAGGGACTTACAGTTTAAAGCCGACTCCGAACGACAGATTTTTAAGAAACTTTTCATGGCAATTTTATTTACTCTCAGAGTTCTTGCCAGAAATCTACGGAGAGGAAGTCGCCAAAGTAATATTTTTTTATATTTCGTTTAGTTGGAGATGCCTGACCTAGGATTTGAACCGAGGCCTCACGTCTAATAAGCCAACACACTACCTACTAGACTGAAAAATTGTTTTTTTTTCGCAAAATCGACATCATCGTGGTGTTTCTCTTTGGCACAATAAATCTCAATGTTCCTCAAGCGTATATCGATTCATTACGTTCAGTGGAGATAATATACTGAATTTTGTGACAGAATAGCATGACATAAGTATTGCCAGGTTCGAAATAACCGATAGAATGGCCAAACATTGCAATTTTGCAATTCAATCATTCCAGTTTGTATTTATTACGATAATAAATAATTAATCGGAAATTGAGTACTTTTGTTAATCATCTTCTTAATGGATAGGTGGATATACATAGTTATAAAGGGTGTTTTTTATAAAGGTATAGAACTTTAAGTTGCAATAAAACAACGATGGATTATTCGATTGACATGAATTTTATTTATTCGAAAGATAATCTTGTGGCATTACATTTTAAATATGATTTCTGGCATATGACCGCCAGGGCTGGCGCGGATGTAGTCCAATCTGGACGTCCAATTTTCTATGACTTTTTCCAACATTTGTGGCCGTATATCGGCAATAATACGGCGAATGTTGTCTTCCAAATGGTCAAGCGTTTGTGGCTTTACCGCATAGACCAATGACTTTACATAGCCCCACAGAAAGTAGTCTAGCGGTGTTAAATCACAAGATCTTGGAGGCCAATTCACAGGTCCAAAACGTGAAATTAGGCGGTCACCAAACGTGTCTTTCAATAAATCTATTGTGGCACGAGCTGTGTGACATGTTGCGCCGTCTTGTTGAAACCACATCTCCTGGACATCATGGTTATTCAATTCAGGAATGAAAAAGTTAGTAATCATGGCTCTATACCGATCACCATTGACTGTAACGTTCTGACCACCATCGTTTTTGAAAAAGTACGGACCAATGATTCCACCAGCCCATAAAGCGCACCAAACAGTCAGTTTTTCTGGATGTAACGATGTTTCCACATACACTTGAGGATTACCTTCACTCCAAATGCGGCAGTTTTGTTTGTTGACGTAGCCATTCAAACAGAAGTGCGCTTCATCGCTAAACAAAATTCGCTTATGAAAATCGGACCATTATTTTCGAAATAAAATTGCACTATTGCAAGCGTTGTTCAGGCCACCGTATTATACGGTGGTTCAGGCGTGAGTCTATTCATGATGAATTGCCAAACCAAACTGAGAATAAATCGCTTGACAGCTGTTAAATCGGTCGCCATCTTGAAAAGTAATGCCAACTTAAAGTTCTATACCTCTATAAAAAACACCCTTTATGAACATATGTACATGCATTAGGTTATTAATAACCAAAAACATTAAGGAAACTACGTCCGTATTAAAAACACTTTTTGGCACACTTTGTGTCATCAATAAACAACAAAAAAAAGTGTTATAAAATTTGGTTTTCTTTCGTTATTTTTTTTTGTTTTTTTGCTTTCCACAATATTTATTTTTTTTTGTTGTGTTGTTATCTTTCTTTTTACGTTGAGTAATGTTTTATTTAAAATGATCATCAGCCTTACATTCGTTAACATGCTTTTTATTTCGTTTTTTACTTTATTTAATTTATTGTATTTTTTTCTCAATTTTTTTTGTATGTCTGGTCAAATGGCTCTCATAATGTCTGCCAGTGTTTTCAAATGAAAAATAAAAAAAATAAAAAAATTAAAAAATGTGCCTGTTGACTACGTTTTTCATTGACTGGTCTTGCCAGTGGGTTTCTAGTTTAAAAAGAAATTTGTTAATTCGTTTAAAAGTTGATTTTGTTTATTTTCATTTTGTTTATGTTGTCTTAATAGTAGTCTTTACGCGTATTCAACACATTACAATACTGTATTATGGTTATGTGAATGGAAATTTTAATGTGTTGCTATTATTATGAGCCGTACAAGAAGAAGTTGTTTATTTTTTAATATTTACTAAATGTGGTTTTGTTTTGCTGCTAAAGGTTTTTGACTTTAAAATTTTTTACCGCAACATACTGCTGACGTTAAATTTTTATCACTTTCAACGTTTATTTTGCTAAGACTTTGCTTAACTTTGTGTGACACAAAATCATATTAACGTGTCAGATGGTTGCTATAAATGGTATTAGAAATTCATAATTCTTGATATATGTATGTATGTACATTGAACAGCATTCCATTAAAATCATACTTGTAGATAATGAGTTGTATTCAAAAGTTCGTAACCTTAACGTTTTTATAATGTTAATGAAATTAATATTTGAATATTGAGTACCACGATAGTCTAGTGTGCTTAACTATTAGGGTAAGGTCGCGGGTTCGATTTCCACCAGACTTCCTGGTCTGTTACTAAATAAAGAAATAAATTTTTAAAATTTGTGGGTTAAACAATTGCATCAGAATCTTTGAAAGTGACTAGGTTTCGTGTGTAACTTGTTAGTTTCTATCACGTTAAACTTTGAATCTTAACCTGGAACAGATTTAGCTATTTCAGACAGTAAGGACTGATACGATCGTAGAGCAAAAAAAACTATATATTGGCCTATGTCAAAATTTGAGGAAGCTGTGTCATTTAGTTTATGTTTGACAGTCATATAACTGCGCTATTTGAGAATTAAATGGACAAACACGTATATTTTATGCAAAAATAACGAAAATGCAGAACTTAGGTTACAGATTATTCAATTTTCCTAGTTTTGACTACGGTGACTATATGAAGAAATGATTTCCCAGAAAAAAATTGGACTCCAACGATGCAATCAGCTCCCAAAGAAATCTATTTTGATGGATTCGACGAATCATATTTTTAATAAGGCATAAAAAATGAGAGTCGCGCAGACAACTCCAACAAAAAACATTTTTTTCGGCGACTTCCTCTCAGTAGATTTCTGACAAAAGCTGTGATAGCAAACAAAATCGCTATGAAAAGTTTCTCAAGTCTTTTGTTGGGAGTCGACTTTTAACTTGTAGGGTTCAGCCACTCCTGTATACAATTAACACACACAACATAAGTGGTGTGCGAAGCTAGGTCGTAATGCTGACCGTAATGACCAGTTATGTAGAAAGGAGATTAAATTAAAAAATTACATACATACATAATTGGTCATTACAACCCTTCAGTCAGGATTACGACCTAGTTTCTCACACCACTTATGTTGTGTGTGTTAATTTTTTTATACATGAGTGGCGGGACCTACAGTTTAAAGTCGACTCCGAACGACAGATTTTTGAGAAACTTTTCATGGCAATTTTATTTCCTCTCACAGTTTTTGCCAGAAATCTGCTGAGAGGAAGTCGCCGAAGAAGTACTTTTTGTATTTTATTTTGATGTCTGGCCTGGGGCTCGAACCCTGGCTTTTCGTCTAATAAGCCAACACACTACCTACTAGACCACGGCGACTTCATTATTCAAATTAAAAAATTAAATGATTTTTATTCAAAACCATTTGTTTAATTAAAATCGTTACAAACTTTATGTTTCTGCAGAGGGATTGTTATTGCTTATGTTGTTTAACATAAACTATACTCGGCGCACCTAGATGGAGCTATAAAATGTTAAATTATCACAACGTCAGATCAATTAATGCCAACTAATTGTGGTATTGAAATTTTAGCCTCTGTACCATACACCTTTGATTGTAACAGAAGGACAGAAAGGAGTGTCTGAAATGTCCACTCCTAATTGATTTATGACAGTGAGTTTATGTCAAACTCATATGAAATCTTATCACAACATCATAACAAAGCGATATGTTTTATAAACAAGGGGCGCCCATATGTACGACAAACAACTTTTAAAATATTATTTGGCTATTCGTACTTACCAATCCAATTGTTGAAAGAAACTGACAAAAATCTTCAATAACTACAGCATAACTTAAGACTAGACGTTGTACTTCTTCATTATTCAAATTTTTATTATTCTTTATTCATATTATTCTTTATGGTAATTCAAACCATAACCTAAGTAAGCATAATGCTGTAGATAGTTTTGCACTTTTCTAGAATTTCAGTACAATTATACAATTTCTTACAATTAAAAATTATTGAATTTATAGGAAAAATCTTGAAACAATATTACATTTATTAGTATTAGCATTAAACATTTTTATGGTAACATTAGTACAATACTGCTTAAAACAGGAGTTAGCTGCTACTTTTAGGGCCATAATTACAACTTGCCGTTAACTAAAGGAAGGATTTTAACGGGCAGATAAATTGTTTTTCATTATTATAAGTGGACGATAAGGAAGAAGTGAGCGTTAAGCTAAAGGGAAGATCATTCTACTGATAACTTTTAAAGTTAAGTTTATGTTTGAACTTGCCATGTCATATATTATTTTCAATATGGCAACTTCAAATATAAACAAAATGAGCAAATACAACAAAAAAAAGAAGCCCGTCGTTGCCACTGCGTTTAAATAAAACTTGTTTAATTTGAGCAGTGTTATCGACATTGCTCCGCCACTGCCATTTTTTGAAAAAGTTGACTTTATTTTATCTGTAAGTTGTAATAACGAAAGTAAGTTAAAAGTAACGTTACAGTTCCCTTTAGCTAAAGGTACCTTTAACTAAACCCAAGTTTAACGGCAAGTTGTAATAATGGCCCTTAATGGGGTATTCCTGAGATTTCTCAAGAAAAGTAATATTTTGAAGACCCTAAGCATAATGTTACAAATTTCTTCTTTTCCACCAGCTCCAGTTATTATACTCCATGTAAATGAACCTTATTCATTAGTGTTAGTGCAATCTCCTATATTTTTTGCTTAATCAAAAATGTTTGCATATGTTACAAACCTAAAGACAATTTATACACTCAATCTGCCTTAAGTAGTGTACATAAGAAATTTACCATTTAATCTTAAAGTTCATCTTTTCATTGATATTATTGTGTGTAAAATAATTAACATTTTAGCATAAGATTTTATACGCAACTTATACTGTTAGTTTTGAACTCCGACGGTCTTTACAAAATAAAAAAGAAGTTTCACTTTTCTTTTAACACAAAAGAAAAACAAAATTATTTTTAAAACGTGCGTAATTCTATTTTATATACATATTTACATATACATATTTATTGTATTGTATTGTTATCGATTTTTCAATATTTTTTATATTTCTTTCAATTTTGTCATAATGTTTTAATCAAAAATTATATCTCAAGCATTTCATGTTTCAATCACTTCCTAAATCATCAGACTGTAATAAAAATTTGATAAAATATTTCTTAATGTTATTATTGTTTCATTAACCATTCCATTTAACCTAAATTCTTAATTGTACACGTAAATTGTTTTTTAGTTTTCTGAAAATACTACCTTTCTATGCAAGTGTACATAAGTATATCCATACGTGTTTGATAGATTGCTTCAGCATTATAAATTTATTTAACAATTAACACTTTCTACACATCATCTATCAATGGTCAGCCTAGAGTTGTTAATATTTGATGAAAAAAAAAGTTTAATTTGTTTTACTTTTTATGGGACAATGACCCAAATTTGTTTCATTTTGAATGTTGTTTGAAAAATATTCACTCGATCGAAAATTCTACAGTCTTTTCTCTTTCTCTTTTTTTTCCTCAAAAGGAAATGTACATACGTAAATAAATAAATATTCGCTGTAGTTATGGTAAATAACTTTTACTTGTCCATCCAATTATGATGTTCTATTTTCCCTCTTTTTTTTGTTTGTAAATATAAATAAAAGTGTCGAAATTATATGCAAATAAATAGATTTTAAAAGTGTTTAATAATAATAATTTCAACAAATTCAATCCAAAATTTTTTAAAGCCGTATTAAAGTGGAAGCGATTACATTTTGAAAATTATAAAATCTAATTGCGAATTTCACAATCTAATTTAATTATCAAACTTTAACTGTAATTTTGTGGTGATATCTTGAGAGAATTATAAATCACAAGATCGTAGAAAAGATGCGGATATTTCACACGTTTCTTGCTACGGTACTACATATTCGAAACGACTTGTAAAGATTCTTAATTGTATGCCTATTGATATAATAGCGAGAAGAGAAGCTAAAATCTCGATTTTAAAGCTGATTGCTATTTGATTGCAGTACTGCAATTATTGTGGACGCGCTTTAAACTGGAGACCGATAGGCTATTAGCTGAAATATATACTTCAGCCCATTTAGGGATATTATTGCAACTTGCCGTTAATTAAAGGGAGGATTTTAACGGGCAGATACATTTTTTTTCATTATAATAATTGGACAATATGGTAGAAGTGACCGTTAAGCTAAAGGGAGGATCATCCTACATCCTAAATAAAGAAATAATGTTGACCTCGATACAAGGCCAATGTTAGTAACTGACGTGTGCACTAAATTTCCTATTTTGTAAATTAATCGCGTAATTGGGGTTTGCTTTGCATTGCTAAAGCAGGAAGTTGTCTGTGCGCTATAACAATGCAGAGTTGTCATCTTGTGATCACAAAAATTCTCCGGCACTGACAATTTTTATGAGAAGTTATCCTAATTGCTTATATTCTTATATATATTTGCCTGTGTCTCTGTTTTTGTGCTATATGAGTGTCGTAGCTTTAGTAACAGTCGAATTAGATGAAAATCGTCTTTGATTAATCGAAGTGATAGCTATGAGTACGCCACTGATAAGCACCGTCCCTATAATGATAGAAAAACACCAAACAAGGGAAGAAGTTTGTCAGCGCAAGGGCTGCACACGACTACCATACGATGGAAAACCAGCCTGAAAGTTTAATAAACGATGCTATGTCCACGACATCAAATTACACCCAAACCTTTTTTTACACGGTAGATACGTTCCAGTGGATACCGTGTAAAAAAAATAACGCGTAAAAATAGACAAATATTATGTATGTATGTAAGTGTATAAACAAACTGAAAAGATATACATAGGATTGATGCAGCAGCCTACATATGCCTATAAAATTGAAAAAATTTATAAAAACGCACAGATTTAGTTCAATAGTATACACAGAGTTTTTATTTTATTAAACGATTTAATCCGTATAAAAAGGAGCGACCAAAAAATATGGTAAATTTGTTAAAAAAAAAACCGTGTTATTTCAAATTCGCGTAAAAAAACCGTGTAAAAACAGGTTTGGGTGTATATTCTAATTATATACGAGCGGAATAACTTGACCATATGCTCGGTGTAGTGTCACAGACCAGAGTATCTGGTGGGAATCGAACCCACTACACTCACGCACAGTGCACACTACCCACTAGACTACCAGGGCACCAAGTTTAACATTTATGTTCACAATTTAGAAAGGAAAAGAAGTATATAATTCCGTTTCGATCAATAGGGAAATAAACAATTTCGAAGAACCATGTAATTTCAAAACTTTCATTAAACATTGTATTTTATTTAATATGTATGTAAATACGTACTGATAACCAGTATAATCTGACTAATGCTGGCTAAAACTGTTGATAAAAAGCATTTTTCATGCAACATATTTTGTAAAGAAGACAGTTTATTTACAAACAAAATCTCTTAAGATTCTCTTCATACTGTATTTAAAAATGTACTTGTTTTTATACAAAACGGGTATAATTTACATTTTACTGGGAGAATCTCAGCTGTAGCCTGTCGGCATTGAAAATTCACATTCATTCGAAGTATGTATGTATGTATGTGTTCTTTTGTTGCCAGAATAAACGTAAATAAATACCTGTTAATATTAGTTAAGTTAACATAGAAAACTACTAAAGCATATCAGTTAATAATTCATTAAAGATATACACATGCAAACATTTCTTGTTGCATGTAAAACTTGTGTATTAAGGCGCCAACTGCAACTGCAGCGCGTATTCATTGCAGCTATGCCGCAAACGCAACTTGCAAACAACATGTACTAGTAAAAAGTATTGACAACTTATTTTTTGTTTTGGCAACTGCTAACTGAACACACAACAATAAACATATTCACTTGCATGGTATGTATGTATATACTATAGTATGTTGTTGTCCATTGTTGTTGCTGCATACAATTTCTTTACTCTCTTTGTTACTAATGTGTCACATGGAATAGTATCGCTGGCATATTTGTGCAACAAGTGCTGTGGTTTTTTTTCTCTTTTGCTTGAATTCGTAGTTGTAAGGCAGGGTTTCGTTTTTGTTGTTATTGTTATTGCTGTTACTTGTTGCTTTTGCTGTTGCTATTGCTGTTATCGTTATGGCATGTAAATAAAATGAAACGATATGTATAAGAAACAAACTAGGCAATTGGGTCACAATTTAGGAAAACTTGTTTGCTGTTAAAGCTGATACACAAAAAACACAAAAAAGGCAAAAAAAAAAACACACTCAAGAAATAAAATGCGTGTTCTGTTGCAAACCACAAAAAAAAAGACAAGAAATAAACACAAATAGATACATGACTTGAACTGTTGTTGTACAATAACAAATTGAAGCATTAAAATTGTTAAAGAATCTTGAAACTTTTTTTTATTAAAAATGGCAAACAACAACAAGTGTTTTCGTTTTTAAAACAAAAAATCAAATAAAATAATAATTAAAGAGAAAAAAAATAAATAAATACCCACCTCAAAACGATCGAAAATCTGAATTTAAATAAAGAAAGTTGACGCTAACAAACATATGTTTCTTTAATTTCATTTTCAATATTATTAATTGTGTTCATTTAGCAAAAGCACATTAATTTTAAAAATTTATATTTATTTTCATTAATTTTTACATTTTTAAATATTTTAATTAAAAAAATAAATAAAAAAATAACGCAGCTGCAACAAATAAAAACAAAAAAATTACTGTGGGGTTGTATAGTTTTATGGTGGTTTTATGTTTCTGGCCTTTGACTATTTTATATAAATTAGAGACTGAAGTAATAAATTATTTATTCAAATTTAGCTTGTAATTATAGACATACGATTATAGCTTTCGCAATACTTTATTAACATCTAATTGATTATGCCAGGCAATTACCATTCTACCAACGTTTTTAACCAAATGGACTATGGATTCAAGGACTTAGATTTACGAATAAAAGAAAGAGTGAGTGAAAGAGTGAGTTGGGTGGCCTGGTAGACTAGTAGTAGGTAGTGTACTAGTCTATTAGTGGGAGGGTTCTATTCCAACCAGCGACCATTATCTGTTGCACAACACCGAGCATAAAGTCTAAGTTATTCAGCTCGTGATCTATAATTGAAGTCGCCGTAGTCTAGTAGGCGATTATCTCGATACAGGGACAAGGTGCACTAGATAGTCGCCGTATTCTAATAGGTAGTGTGTTGGCTTATTAGACACGAAACTTAGGTTCAAACCCCATCTTCAACGAAATGAAATATTAAAAAAATATGAAAATGTTTCTTCGGTGACTTCTTCTCAGAAGATTTTTGGCAAAAACTTTGTAAATGAAATTGCCATGAAAACTTTCTCAAAAATCTGTCGTTCGTCAGGTCGATAAACAAATTAGATTGCTAAGGTAAAATAATAAAACCATCTATAGACGTTTACTTTGTTGTCCCATTACTATTACTGTTGTGAAGAGATGCCACAGTACTGTGACTATATGACCTATTCAATCTATGTAATGAGATATGTAATATCTCCTTTGCCCTGCTAAACTTTATGATTCAGCTCGGTGTCAACAAGGATAATTCACTACCTACCACCCGATATGCAACCAGATGTTTTTCTGGGATTTATGCAGATTAATGCATCACAGGTTCCAGAAATCTATTCTGATGTTTCATTCTCATTATGTTGGCATTTATTTACGAGCACTTGTACTTTCTTAGATATTGTAATAATGATACCGATCTCACACTAGTTTTGAAAACAGTGCAGAGGTTATAGGTTAGGTTAGGTCTGAGTGGTAGCTCTAATTTCACAAAGCTCACTTGAGCACGCATAGCGGCCCGTTGTGATGCCACGGGTGAACGCAGTCCCTGTACTAAGTTTGTCAGCGCAAGGGCTGCACATCAAAAGCACGACTACCCCATACTGGAAAACCAGCCAGAACGTTTGATGAACGAAGCTATATCCTTGATATAGATGATAGCTCCGTCAAGCTGACAAGAAATGGAGAGCCAAATAGTATATATCTACACCTAGCGAGAGACGGGCACTGACATAGAAAGTGGATAACAGTCTCCTCTTCCTCAGCGGATCTGCATCCACGGCAGAAATCGTTAAATGGGAGCCTCATTCTCTCCGCGTGTCTACCCATAACGCAATGACTTGTAAGCATGGCCACTGTGGTTGAGATGACGTCACGACCAAGACCAAGTAATTGGTTGGTACGCCTTCTATCCATCAAGGGCCAGCTGAGTCTAGCTGTGGAGCAGGACTCCTCATTGACCCAGGATAGGTTGGCGTCCCGAGAGAATTTCCGCGCAATGTCCAACTTGACCGAAGCAAGTGGCATACCCAGTTCAATTGAAGAGGATTCCGGAAGGAGCGCACCAGCTCTGGCGAGCTCGTCGGCCCTACAGTTTCCCGGAATGTTACTGTGCCCGGGGACCCACACCAGTGAGACACTGGTGAAGCGCCCAGAAGGTCGAGACAACGGCGACATTCCCTAACGATCCTAGAGTTGTTCACGAAACACGATAGCGATCGCTGCCTGACTATCATAAAAGACCGAGACGCGAGTTAAAGGAGCACCGTTGACAAGGATCCATTGAGCGGCCCGGTAAATTGCCGTCACCTCCGCCTGAAACACGCTGCAGTAGTCCGGCAGACGGAGAGAAATGTTCAGGTCCAGTTTCCCAGAGTAGACACCGCTTCCAACCCCATTATGGAGTTTAGAGCCGTCGGTTATACATCCAGGACTACCGGGGGGACAACCGTATTATGATTCCAGTCATCCCTACTCGGAATCAGAGAGTGGAAACCCTTATCAGCAGGGATATACTCGATGTTCACGGGGGCCATTGGATCAACCTCCAGAATAGTGGAGTGACCAGAAGGTACAATGTGCCAACGAGACAGGGCATTAAGTCTAGTCGCAGCAAACTTAGCCGCCTGCTTAGCGAGAAGCACAGTAGGAAGCCAGTTGAGCATTGCGAACAAAGCTTTCGTGGGGGTGGTGCGCAGAGCGCCAGTTATGTAAATGGCCGCAGACCTTCTGACCTAGTCAAGAAGTCTGATGTTGTATTGTCTGTCCAGAGCAGTCCACCAGAAAGCAACACCATATAAGAGGTTGGGTTCGATGACTGGTGCAGTGGTTATGCTTCTTTAAAATATGGATAGGCTGTCTTATTGTGCTAAGCGAAACATAAACAAGACGCGCTTTGGTTATAATACTACCAAGATAACATAATTCAAAAAAGTTTTCCACTACACCACCGTTGAATAGTAAAGGTGAGGCTTTTTTCTTTGACGTTCATTTTTAATCCAACTACAAATCCATGTAATTTTTAGCATGGCCAGATAGCGTATGTATTTTATCTTAGTAATCAATGCCATACACACATCTATTAAATAGCGACGGAATAATGTCTGTTGCCATGGCACTCGGTACAGTTACGCCATAACTTGCTTGCATTCCATAATAGCATAATTTTATAACGCCTGGCACTGGGTTATAAGTGGTTTGGTATTTCGCCATGAATTTTATCAACTATGCGCTCAAAGAAATCACGGTGAGTTGTGTTTGTCTGACTGTTTAATAATTTGTCGAATGTTAAGTGACAGATACACTGCTTTGAGCCCTAAATATACCTTACGGAGACGCGATTCAACGATGAGGGATACCCTTCCAAACTTGACATAGGTTGATGTCACCTTTTTTTTAGATCGTAATGATATTAATTTCGCTCCATTACGATAAAAAATTGTTGGATCTCTTTGCGTTCAGAAGCAGTGATAATTTGTGATTCCACTTTATTTGATCACATCTAATATAAGAAATCTAAAATAAGAAATTAAAAACATTTCCTATTTACAAATACTTTCATTTTCTATTTCATTTTACAATGTTAGGACATTTCAGGATATAATGTAGAATGACAATGAAATTATATTCGGTTCTCAAATTATGGCCAAAAGCATTATGCATAATATTGTATAAATATACATAATATTGCATGTTAAACTGATAAATACTTTGGTCTAGACGTTTGGCTATAAAATATGGTGCAAGTACATACATACATATATACATACATATATACTTATGTATACTCTCTCATATCCATCAAATATTGAACAGGTTTAAGTTTTTCTTGTTTGTTTTTTGTATTAATTTTTGTTTATGTTACATTTTATTGCATTTAAACTTCTTCAATTACTGGTTTAGTTGAGTATGTTATTTTATTTTTTATTTATAAAAAATCTAACGTATATAATTAAGAAAAAAAAACATTATTTGTGTTCGTCTTTAAATAACTACATAGTTTTGGTATTTTTTTTTTTTTTTTTTTTTGTTTAATTGCCAGAGAAATTTTGTTTGAGAACATCACATATTACGAGTATGTATGTATGTATGTATGTATAAGCATTGCTTGTAAATTTTGTTAAAATACATTGCGTTTATACGTGTTTAATTTAGGGGCAGTTTTCTATTTTTTATTTTATTAAAAAGATTTTTTCTTTTCCTTCTTCTGTTTCTGTTTCATATTTCTCGCTGTGAAAGTCAATTATTTGTAAACAAAAAAAAATTCATTTTTTTTACATGATTTCATATTTATTTCTTATAATAAAAAAACTTCTCTTTTTTTATTTTTTTTAGATTAAAAACGTTAAGAAAACTAACGTGTAAATTGTCTTATAACATAACAGGTAAGCAAGCAATTATTTATTAAAACAAAAAATGAAAGAAAAAAAAAATGTTAATTTTCTTCCTATTTCCTTTTGATTCGTATGTATTTTTATTTTTTTCTGCTTCTTCTTCTGTCTTATAAATATTGTTGTGTGTTACAAATAACTTTTCCTGTTGAATGCACGATTTTGTGGGATATTTTATCGGACATATCGGATGCAATAATTTTTATTGCTTTGAATTTTTAAAATGGAATGTAAAATATTTTATAACTTTCATTTTTATTTCAAAACTACATACTTTATACATAAGTATGTATGTAGATATGTATGTATGTATATATAAGAAATAATGTTAAGAAGTTATGTAATTAGTTTTTCTTTTCAGTCCAATAAAAGTAAAATTGTGCTTTAAAATTAATTAATTTGACATTTCAGAATGAATTAATTGAACACTCCTGTGAAAGACTAGGCTCAAATCTAGGCTCTTTTTATTGTAATTTACCAACAAATGTTTTGATTGCTCATGCCCATTTGGCTTATGAAGTCTTTGCCTATTTTTATCTCCTCTTTTGTTGAGTATACTTTTCAAAACAGCTTATAAGAACCAGCGATTCAAATTCATAACAAACTAGTAGTTGGATGACAGCCTAACTATCAGATATTACTTCTGTGGCACATTTTTTGTACCTTCCAATGTGATTCAGCCATAATGATTCGATAGCATAAACTTATTTAATTTTGTGACCAAAATGTTCTGCTCCGGTCCCAAGATCTGTTCTTAACCAATATATTTCAAAATGCAGTTCCAGATTGCTCTTTTTTCCAATATCATTGAGTTTACTTATTCCATCCAGGTTACAATTAAGAAGGGGACTGGCAGCCACGCGATTCATTAGCTCATGATGATATACCTACCATGAGCAGTGGACTTAAATTCGATAGTGCCGCTGCAGGTTTTCATTATACCTGTACTACAATCAGCATTGCCATTTGCCAAGCTTTCCGTTTTTTCCCAACTTTTTTGAAATGCGAATAAGTTTCCATTAAAGTTGTTTTCTAACAAAACAAGTTTTTTCGAAAAATTCAAAATTTCATCAAATTCAACAATAATGCGAAATATTTACATTTAAAAAAAAAATATTGTGTATTTTATTAGTCCCGGACAAAAGTAGCAAAGAAACACTAATAGAGGGCACCGGTCTCCAGTGTTTCCTTTAAAAATGTTGATATTTTTGTAGAAAACAAGTTTTTTGTAAAAAAAAGTTTTTTTTCCCAGAAATAAAAAGTATAAAAAAAAATTATTGGCATCGCTGACTACATACAATACACTCCAAATCTATATGAACTATTTTCAAGTTAATTATGTCTGCCCAGACGATGGCCCCATAGGTCACTATTGGTTTAACCATCATTCAATACAACCAATGCATAATCCCTGAGTTACATTGAATTACGGCTTATCTGGTCTTTCCTGAAATACTTTCTATACACGCCTAACATGTCAATTTACTATCTACTGATATTGTTTAATATCAGTTTGTGTAAGTTTGTGTGATATTATCTCACTCCGGAGTCTAAAATTTTTAGACTGAAGAATTAGACTTTAGAATTTTAATGCTGGTGGTATTTGAGGAAGAGAACTCACATATAAATCGAACTATTTTTGGTAAAAAAAAACGACTATCATACATAATTGGTCATTACAACCCCCTCGGTCTGGATTACGACATAGCGTGTGTTAATTTTATACACGCGTAATGGTACCTCCAGTTTGAAGTCGAATCCGAACGAAAGATTATGGAGAAACTTTTCATGACAATTTTATTTAATCTCAGAATTTTCCTTGCCAGAAATCTACTGAGAGGAAGTCGCCTAAGAAATATTTTTCATTTTGCGTTTTGTTGGAGGTGTCTGACTTGGGTTTGAACCAAGGCCTGATGTCTTATAAGCCAACACACTGCCTACTAGACTCCGGCGACTTCCATAACTTCCAAACGACCATCTTATAATGTTATTTAATTAGTTTTTAGGACATGTATCAAAGTAAAGTAAAAATTTAAATACTATGTACTATGTATGTATATATATTGTATATATGTATAAGAATTCGGCAGAAATTCTGATTAAATCAAATTGAATTTGTTTGAATAAAAGCATTGCATAAAAATCTTGAACTTCTTTTTGTCGTATACTTATCAGTCTTTTGCGTAACTTTCAGCTTTCATACCCCTTTTTGTGAGGTTATGAATGTAAAGAGTATTGTAAAGAAAAAGCATTTGCTCACATACATAATTGGTCATTACAACCCTTCAGTCAGGATTACGACCTAGTTTCTCACACCACTTATGTTATGTGAGTTAATTTTAAACATGAGTGGTGGGACCTACAGCTTAAAGTCCACTCCGAATAGATTTTTGAGAAACTTTTCATGGCAATTTTATTTACTCTCAGAGTTTTTGCCAGAAATCTGCTGAGAGGAAGTCGCCGAAGAAATACTTTTTGTATTTTGTTTTGATGTCTGGCCTGGGGCCCGAACCCTGGCTTTACGTCTAATAATCCAACACACTACCTACTAGACGACTGTATATTGGATATGCATACATACATATACATATGTATATAAGTGGATATACAGTGGACAGCAAAGGTCTTACTACAGCAATATATTTTGACAAAAATAAAGTCCCCACAGGCTTAATACTTTTGCACAAGTTCCCGATATGACCTCAAGAGAGTATTTAGGAGATCATTTGAAAGAACGGTTACGTAATCGCTAAACCTCAAACAAAAGTCAACCGAAAAACTTGTCCATGGTGCCATCAGAAAACACAAAACAAAAATTGTACATTCATTTCCAATTGGGTTAAATGGAGTGCTTACTCTAAGGGATATTCTTCTGAATACAAGGGATAACATTTTCATATATTAGGCCTTTGAATTTTAAATTTACTCAGGGATCTCCTTGGGGGAAGCTACGGAGTCATATGAAACTTTTTCTGATTTTTCTCTTGTTTTATGAAAAACATTAAAAATTATTTGTTTTATAATAAAACAGAAATAAATTAATAAAATAAATATAAAAACTTTAATTTTTTATACAAACTTTTAACTAAAATTCATGAAATTGCTACAAAATATATTGCCGTACTAAGACTTTTGCTGTCCACTGTATATACAAACGGTATGAGTTGAATTCGAATTTGAAGTCTTCTTTCGGTTTAATTACATACAAATATGCAAAATAATTAAATCTTCAAAATTGTCTTAATCTTCTTAAAATGTTTCATTCGATGAAAAGAAAAAGAAAATATTTAAATACAGCTACAATACTAATCGAACACTCTGCTCACGTCTAACAAATAAAAATTATAACTTTCATTTAATTTTCAACACTTTTGTTTGTTTTTTGTAATCGTTATCGTTAAGTATTTTAATTAAAAACGAAATCAACGTCATCTGATCAATTTTAAGTAATTATAATTATTTTATAATTTATTTGCAATTGAGTTATTTTTTTTTTCTTTCTTTCTATTTTTTTTCTTTCTTTCTTTGTATTTTACATGTAAGTTAATTTCTATTTTCTTCCACTGTCTGTCTTCTGTGCATTCAAAATTTATCGCTTTTCACTGTTTCCCCAGTTCAACTGTTGCTAATCGTCATGAGCATCGTTCGTTTGCATTAAGCCATCATATTTTGCAGCACTTTTAATAGTAATGAATGGCAAATAACAGATGAAAAATTATGATAATAATGATGCCATTATTGTTATTGTTGTTGTTTTACTTTAGGAAAGAAATAAAATAAAATAAAAGATAGTATTACCAAGAAAATCAGGTGAATAATAATTACGATTAAAACTAGACGAGACAAATAGTCAGACAAGAAATTAAAATAAAAATTATATAAAAATTATAAACAATAACGTTCAGCTAACGACTTTAAATTACACTACAATAACAATAACAATGTAACAACTACAGACATCAGTATTTATGTTCAACCATTTGCTACCTATAATAGGGTATAGTATGGCAGGCAGATAAAGAAGTTTTCTTCAATACACACATGATTAGAAATGAAGGCCATAAAATCTTTAAGTTGATCTTGAAGTAATGATGTTTTGTTTTGCTGGTTTTTTTCTGCTTTTATTTTTAATTGTAACCACAATATAAAATGAAAGTTGGACTCCTACATTCCATAATCTAATATGAAAAAAACACCTCAAATGCATAAGTATATAAACACTCTTCAAGGCTATCTTTCTCTGTAAGGCTTAAAGTGACAAATGCTGTTTGTTTGTTTTTGTTTTTATTTTGTCTTCAATATTTGCTTGTTTGTTAGTTTTACGTTTTATCTTCAATTGATGATTGACGATTTTTTTCTATTTTGTTTTTATTTGCCATAGCCGCACTTTGTCCAAAGACCAAAGACAGGTCTGTTGTAATGCAAAAAAAAAAATATCTTTTAATACATTTCATACTATACAGAGAGGCAAAAAAAAAATTAAAACATGATTTGAAATCGCTTATAAGGTAAAAATGCGACAAGTGTTTTAAACGCACTTTCGTTGAAAAATTCTTTTTCAGTTTAACACGTAACAAAATGTTGAGATACAAAAAACAAAACAAAAATATACGAGAAAAAAACAAACAAAATCCGCAAACGGGCCTAATAAAGAAGCTAAAGTTTTCAAATAATAGAAATATTTATCTTAGGAGGTGGTATTTCATGCAATAAATATTGAAAACAAAAGTAATTTACCATTTAAGATATTTTCTTGATGTAAATAAATATCATCTGAACTTTGTTTATTTTTATATTTTTTTGTTTTATAAAATTAATTAAAAAAGATTTGTTTAGTTATACTTTTTGTAATACATGTTGGATTTTTCCACTGAACGTATTTATCGCTTACATACATCCTTACATACATAATCGGTCATTACAACCCTTCTCTAAGGAATACGGAATAAGTTTTCCCAACACTTCTGTTGTGTGTGTTAGTTTTATACATTGGCGGGATCTAGAGTTTAAAGTCGATTCCGAGTGACAGTTTTTTGAGAAGCTTTTCATTGCAATTCTAGTTACTCTCAGAATTTTTGCCACAAATCTACTGAGAGGAAATCTCCGATGAAATATTTTTTCATAATTGGTTTAGTTGGAGCTGTTTGACCTGGGGTTTGAACTGTGGCCTCACGCCTAATAAGCCAATACACTGCCTACTAGACTACGGCGACATCATTTACAATAAAAAAAATTTCAATTCGAAATTGACAAAGATGCGGCTATTATAGTAAGTTATTCCTTTTTATGGTATCACACTTAGGGCCATTATTATAACTTGCCGTTAACTAAAGGTAGGATTTTAACGGCCATATAAATTGTTTTTCATTATTATAAGTGGACGATAAGGTAGAAGTTAGCGTTAAGCTAAAGGGAAGATCATTCTACTGGTAACTTTTAAAGTTAAGTTTATATTTGAACTTGCCATGTCACATATTATTTTCAATATGGCAACTTCAAATATAAACAAAATGAGCAAATACTACAAAACAAAGAAGCCCGTCGTTGGCACTGCGTTTAAATAAAACTTGTTTTATTTGAACAGTGTTATCGACATTGCTCCGCCACTGCCATATTTTTAAACAATTTAACTTTATTTTATCATTAGGTTGTAATAACGAAAATAAGTTAAAGGCAACTTTACAGTTCCCTTTAGCTAAAGGTACCTTTAATTAAACCCAAGTTTAACGGCAAGTTGTAATAATGGCCCTTAATAGTATAGAAATTTAAATATACTTCGTCCTATAGTTTTATAGCTGTATAATGAGCATTATATTGTACTTTATTTGTATTCAGTTTTTCATTCTCCTTTTATCATTGACCAATTGATTGTTTTCTTCAAATGCTGATAACTCGATAAAGAATCGTACTAAGCCAAAAGGAAACTAAATACTACATTAGATTCTACTGATTACTACCAGTTTTGTTTACATATATTCTATATCGTCCAACCAGATTCGGATGTGACGCATTTTCCAGGCATCAATGTCCCAAAACACTGCCTGTACTAAAGTCCTTTAGTCTAATCTTCAATAGCAAATGCTGTATCCGTTTTACTTTTTGTCTGAATTCATTTCTATAATAGTCATAATGTAGTTCGCTCATATACTTCGCCATACAATATTCCATCATGCATACCATTTCTGGAGTTGGTTTTCAATATCAGTCCTCCTGGGTACTCTTTTTCTTAAAGTACGTTTATCTGTTCAGTTTGACAGCGCAATTAAGAAAGAACGTATAGACTTTAACATAACATTCCCACATTAAAATAGACCCCTAGAAGCGCATATTGCGTGATTATGACATCCGAAGTAGATGACTATGCCCTCAAATCGCTGCTGCAGAATATTCAATGTGAAACGAGCTGTGTTTGACATGGCGTCGTTGTCCAAATCATCCAATTCAAGCTAAAAGTAGTTCCTTATCATCGACCTACTGTGCTTGCAGTTGACAGTGCTGGCCCGGCCAATGTCGTTTTCAAAGAAATATGGCCCAAAATTCATACCAAACAGTGTTTTTTCCACGATGTTTGAATGCTTTTTGATCTCATGTGGATTAATATTGTTCCAAGTTCAACAATTTTGTGTGTACACGTACATCCATAAATCGACTTCGTTGATGAAGAGAAGTTTTCGATGAAAATTAAGATCAGTTGTCAATTGCTTCAGAGCTCATTTAGCAAACATACGCTAAACTGTTCGTCCATGGTAGTTTTGAAAAACTGACTGAATAAATGACAACAAATTTGACAGACTTACATATCTTCAAAAAAAAAATGGCCGTTATTGACTGTCATAGTTCGGAATTCTCTGTTAGAAGAGTCCATGTCAATGTAAATTTATTGTTAATCGTTATACTTTTGTTTATTAGAATTGCTATCAACCGTAAATTGCACAGCGGCGTTATATGAAGTCGCCGTAGTCTAGTAGGTAGTTTATTGACTTATTAGACGTGAGTGCGTGGTTCAAACCCTGGCCTAGACATCTCGAACAACAACGAACGAAATATGGAATAATAATTCTCTCTGCAACTTGCTGTCAGCAGCCTTCTGGCATAAACTCTGAGAGCTAATAAAATTGCCATGAAAATCGGTGTTTCGGAGTCGACTTTAAACTGTTGGTTCCGCCAATCATGGCGAAAATTAACACACACAACATGAGTGCGTAATGCTGACTAAAAGTTTGTAATGGCCAATTAAGTAAGTAGGTTATACCAGCTCAAACAGAAATTTGTGTGCATCAACTAATCGTGAAATGGTTCTATACATTATACGTATGTACATACATAATTGGCTATTACAATCCTTCAGTCAGGATTACGGCCTAGCTTCTCACACCACTCATGTTGTGTGCGTTAATTTTATACGTGAGTGGCGGGACCAACAGTTTAACGTCGACTCCGAACGACAGATTTTTGAGAAACTTTTTCATGGCAGGTTTATTTACTCTCAGAGTTTTTGCCAGAAATGTGCTGAGAGACGAAATCGCCTAAGAAATATTTTTTTTCATATTTCGTTTTGATGCCTAACCTGGGTTACGAACCCGGGCTTTACGTCTAATAAGCCAATACACTACCTACGAGACTACGGTGACTTCTATACATTATAATTAAAATTATTAACATGACGTTATGCAGTGGTAATAATATAACGGCACTATATCAATACTAGGGAGGTGTTTCTTATTCATTCCTTCTTTTATCTTATTGTTAATCGGTTCCATTCAATAACATTTTTAATTAAGGAAATGTCATTTTAATGATTCAGTAAGCAGACTCCATAAAAATTTGATTCTTAAAATGAAATTCGAGTTGCTGAACATTTGAAACTATAGCTCTGCTATAAACACGTTTCACTTGTAATATAATATAAGGAACCTATGCAGGCCTTTGATGTCTTTTTTATTTAAAATATTTTGAATATGAGTTCATTAGAGAAAACCGCATCAACAATTCCAATTACCATAAAACATCGTTCTCTTTGAAAACAACTATAAAATCTAAAATAAATTTGAAACTTTTAAACGATTTTAAACGCATTACAACTCATTGACAGGAAGAAGCTTTCAAAATATCACACAATAAAATATTCATACATGCACATGGTGATGCATAAGCATAACTATAGCTTTCAACACCAAAAACGTAACAAAACCGAAACGCAAAACAAAACATACAAGCAAAAAAAAATTTAACTGATCATCATCAATTTCATGGCTAATATTTAAACACCTGAAACAATTAGCAATTGTTGCAACATAATACCGTTTAACAATGGGAAACTAGACACAACTAAAAGAAGAAGAAAAACACACACACATACACATAAAACCATATATTAACTTGCAAGACAACAATAACAATAACAAAAAAACAGCCATGAAAGTAACATTTACTTTCAAATCAAATATTCACTTTCATTATCATCAATCACATGCAACTTTTATTTTTTTTTTTTTTTTTGTTTTTGTTCAGATGAATCACACCAGTGCACTCCGGCTGGCAGGCATTACGCATTAACAAAAATACACTCTTTTTTCATAATATTTTTTTCTCCTGTTTTTTTTATTTTTTTTTTTTATTTTGTTTTTATGTTGAAAATAAAAGTGAATAGCATGGCATTTCCTGACTAAAATATACAAGGTAGCATGCTGTTTGGCTTTTAGCTGAAAAACAAAAATTACTTTCAGCAATATAGAGACAAACGCATACCATACATGCATGCATAATGCATTTGAAAATTATTTAAATTTCAACAAAAATACTTAAATCCCAGCGTACAGCAAACCTGAGATGCATCTTAAGCATTTGCAGAGATGAGAGTAATACGTAAAAGAAAAAATAGTAAAATTTTACCAAAACAAATAAAGAAAACAATTTCAAATACTATTTTTATCATGTTAAGTTGTCAAGACCATTTCATATCAAAAATCAATTTGAAAAGTAACAGATTTTCAATGTCAATCTTCTTAATGTTTTTTTTTTTTATTTCGATTTTCTTTTTCTTGTGATATACTTAAGCTTTTTGCATGTTTACTGGTTTTTTTCATTGCTACTGTTCGTGTCAAGCAATCGTTAACAAAACAAATAATGTTTTTTTTTTATTATTTAGTTTTATCGATTTTCGATAGTAATTTTTCCAAATTCCAATTTTCCATTGCTATTTCTGTTTAATCCTACCGCTTAAAGGCTGTTTTCATTTAATCTTTGACATGAAACTTTTTCTTTAGCTTGACTCTTTCTGACTTTCATCATTTATCACCAAAAAAAAAGAAATATTTTTTCTTTCTTTTAAACATCATGTTTTCTTTTTCTTTAAGGCTAATTCATGATTGATTAGCTGTTAGCTGTAGTTATTGAAGTTTTTTAAATATTATCAACTAATAAAACATGTGTCCTTTCATTTACAAATGCAATGTCACTACTTAAGTTAAGACACTCCTTTTTGCAAATAACATTTAAGAAAATATGTTTAATTTTCTTTAAAAACAAACGAGTTTACTTAAACCCATATGCATTAATAGCTTTTTTGGCACACATATCATACTTTTATGGTAACAAAAGACTTAAGAAACGAACTTGATTCACATTTCAAGTTATTACAGAGCGTTTAAAAACACCTTCATTATGAGTAAAAGAATTCTAAAGAATGTTGTATGTGTTAATTTTATACATGAATAGTGGGACCTACAGTTTAAAGTCGACTCCAAACAACAGATTTTTGAGAAACTTTGCATGTCAAAATTCATTTACGAAATCTACATATTTCGTTTTGTTGAAGACGTCTGACCTGCGGTTTGAACCATGGCCTCACGTCTAATAAGCCAATACACTACCTATAAGACTATGACGCCTACTCAAACGTAGTTTTGCAAAAATTTGAAGCTTGGTTTTATGCCGAGTACATTTCATTTACATCCAGGAGTTGGAAATGTTAGTTTTCGTTCTGCTTCCTACGTGTGGAGATCGTCATATGGAATTCATACATAACATTCATAATTGGTCTTTACAACCCTTCAGTCAGGATTATGACCTAGCTTCTCACACCACTTATGTTATGTGCGTTAATTTCATACACGAGTGATGGGACCTATAGTTTTAAGTCGATTCCGAACAACAAATATTTTAGAAACTTTTCATGGCAATTTTATTTACACTCTAGAGTTTTTGCTAGAAATCTGCTGAGAGGAAGTCGCTGAAGAAATATTTTTTCAAATTTCGTTTTGATGTCTGACCTGAGGTTTGACAGACTACCTACTAGACTACGGCATGGAATACAGATTGCCAAATGAGCGCTTGTCAGAGTTAATGTGATCTTGTACATTAGCGCTAGTACCGCCGTTAGTTGTTATATACTGGACAGTTCAATATGAAGACATCTTCGCGCTTTTCTGTATTCATGGAAAGGTTCATGTTATTTATAGAGTTTATACACATCAGCTTGGTCTTCGGTCTTTATTTTTAAGATTAATATTGCACGACTTTAATATTTGACACCTTGCCATTGTAGTGTTAACGAAAAGACAGATATCATCTGTGTAATCACGAACCAGTAAATTCTTTCTGAAATACCACGAAGATCCTCGCTACTCACGGGTGACTCTATTCATGATGTTGTCTAATGTTATGCTAAGGAGCAGGAGTCGTAGTTTTTAAGATTAGTATTACACGACTTTATTCTTTGCCATCATAGTAGTAGTTGTAAAGAATAGGCAAATGCCATCCGTATTTTCATGATCTAACAAACTGTTCCGAAAGCACCACGTAGTTCCTCGCTACTCATGAGTTACTCTGTTCATGGTGTTGTCTAAAATTATATTAAAAAGAAGGGATCGTAGAAATATGACCCTCACAGCAGTCTTCTTCCAAAAGCTTTCAGAATAACTAGTTGCCATGAAAAAGTTTCTTTAACGTATTAACGTTGGAACTTGATATTAAACTGTAGTTTCTAGCCACTTGTGGAAAAAATTAAAACAGTCGTAGGTCATTTTTTTATTTTAATCCTACAATAAAATATTTATAAATATAGGTTTTAACATACATATTACATATAAGTATTAACTACATACATACATAATTGGTCATTATAACCCTTCAGTCAGGATTGCGACCTAGTTTCTCACACCACTTATGTTGTGTGCGTTAACTTCATACATGAGTGGCGGAACCTACAGTTTAAAGTCGATTCCGAACGACAAATTTTTTGAGCAACTTTTCATGGCAATTTTTATTTATTCTCAGTGGTTTTGCCGAAGAAATACTTTTTGTGTTCTGTTTTGATTTTTGCCTGGGGCTCGAACCCTGGCTTTACGTCTAATAAACCAACACACTACCTACTAGACTATGGCGACTTCTATTAACTAGTTACGAGCATTTAAATATTAAGCGATACAAATAGATAATCAAAGAATTTTAAAACCAATTTTATGGCCACATTCCCAAACAAGCAAAACCAATCAGTTTTATACCGAAATAAAAAGGCAAAACCTTTTATGGTAATTTGGCACACCCTTTAACTGTTTACAGTAAATAAATAATAGAAAGTCTTCTTTTTCTTTTATTACTTGAAAACACTTCTTATCTTTTACAAGCATTTTAAATCAATAAATCACGTGTTAAAAATTACATCACACTCACAGCTAAACTGAATTATCAAACCAATGTTTAAGTAACGAAAGTAAGTTGTTTTAAATTAAAGATCGTTAATCATTCACAACGTAGATAGAAACTTATATAAAATTTAATAGAAAAGTAACTCCATTCAATACTTATCTGATTGGGACTTTAATCAACCACAAATTAAACACAAATTAAGACAATAATAACGACGAAAGCATATCACAATTTTTCTTGATTTGATAATAAAGGAAAGCTGCTGGCTAAATGACTTCCTGTGCAACTGAGCTGATGTCAAAGTAATCAAAGTAATCTTCCAGCATTTTTATAACACTTTTATATGATGTGTTTCTTTCTTATTTAGAAATATATTTATTTGTGGCTGCTGTGTGTGGCACATTATAAAAATAATATTTATTATTTATACCCATAAAGGAAAAGAAAATCAATTGAAAATATTAAACAGAATCCATAAAGATATGTGAATAACACCATTTCCAAGAAGAAATATGCACAGCTCAGTCCTTTAATGGGTAACTAAAGTGTTATTTATTTAAACAGCTATCACTTGTACTTTTTTAATGTTGAATTTTAAAGAGAAAGAAATAATATTTAAAAACATTTTTATATTTTCCAAATAATTTATTTAATTTTTATATATTAAAACACAATTAGAAATTATATTTCATCTTAATTCATACGAGCAAAGATTATATTCTAGCAGACTAGAGTCTCTGGTTGGAATCGAAACCACTAACCGCTGGACATGCATATCTCTCCAGGCTTAATGTAAAATTTTAAATAAATCTGTTCTATGTTATTAGTACTTAGTATTGTACAAAACGTAACCTGGCAATAGTAAGTGTCATTTTAAATAAAATAAAGATTTTTAGAATTATTTTATCATATAACATAACATCCCTTGAGCTTTATATATTCATTCTAAAAATGTTTTCCCAAAAACCAAGGCTTGTAGGCACAGTGGTTGCACTTGTATGGGAAGGAGCGACAAAAATAATTATATTAAAGATATAGTCTTGAAATTTTCACAGTACATTTCGGATATAATAACCACAATATTCTAAAAAAAAATGGGCGCAGTCACTTGCCCCTACCGCCCATTTTTTAAATTTTTTCCTGATAAAATATTCAGAATTCAAGACTTCAAATTGTAAATCTACTTCAGCTTTAGATTCACTCATGGCGATATATTTTGAATTTGGATAACTTTTTTTCTTTTCCCTCAATATCTTTTCGTAACTAGGGAATAAACTGAAGGAAACCTTAGAGTTTACAAAATTTCATCAATTATTAATGCAAGAACTTCAGCGGCACTTGATTCCGAACAGGCTTGCTTTGGTTCTGAACCTATGTACGTAAGGCATCCGCTGCAATCGCATCAGTTTCTGCCAACTTTGCTACTCTTCGTTGTTTTGTTCTTTTTGAAGAACTTGAGAAAGCAGATGAAGGGCGACCGTGTTTATTATTATTTAACTTTGTTTGACACAGAAACGTTGTTCAGTTTTAAAAAACAACCTCTTTTTAGCTAACCAGTCTGAATGATTTTTTAAAACGTCTGATTTTAAGCGGTGATTCTTTTTCCAAATGTCAACAATTATTTTACATAAATATTGTACACATTTCAATAAATCACAAAACGCACCTTCTTCGCATTCAAAATTAATTAATTTGATTACTTCGTCATAAACTTGCTGTGATTTCGCCGTATTTGAACCCTTCTTAGAGCACCAAAGCTCGAAAATTGTCATTCGTGAAAATATGCATTGACGGGATGTTTCTATTATGTAGAATAAAAAAAAACTATCAATAACAACACAAATGTCAGTATTATTAAATCAAACGAGGTACACAACAAATTTTAAAAACACAATGAACACAGAGGTTAAGCCAGTATATTAAATATATAAAAAAAACCTGCAAAAAACTGCACTTGAATTAAACACAATTTTTTACTATAGATGTGTATCAATATTTACAAACCAATTTGGCCATTGGCTTTCATTGGGAAACTAACTAAAACTCTAATTATTTTTTACAAAGAATTTCAAACGGTTATAATAAAAACACTTCTTAAAAATCAGTTCTTTACGAAAACTATAACACAATTTATTAAGTTATTATTTCTTAAAAATAATGTCAATACCATTCACGTTAATTTCCATTTTAATTATTTCCTTTGGGCACTTTAATTAAATGTATTTTAACAATTTGATATTCACTTTGTTTTCACAGTCGCTTAGTCAACTTTCTTCTCTTCTATATAAAATCGCACTTTAATTGTTTGCATTTAAAAATTACCGTTAGATATTATCAAAACAAATTCCGAAGAGAGAAATTTGATGACATTAGCGACTATTTATTTTGCTACAAACCCAATATAGAAATATTTTTTTTATTTTTGTCATATGGGCGCAACCACTGTGGTAGGGGATCATAAAAACAAATTTCTTCAGGTTTAGAAACAAGAAATTGGAATTTTTTCCTATTTTTATACGTCATTCTTTTTTTAAACTTTTTTCCTCAAACTACGCATCAATAGAATCCTCTGAATTTTTATTATTATTAAGGAGACCGTCTTATTCACCATTCTCCATTTACATCTTAACTTAATGACATTTTTACCTTTGACATTTATATCATATTGTGGAACCAATACTGAATATAACAAATAGGTAATCCGTGCAACTCTTAGGAATAGAGTCGATTTTATTGCTTAGGGCTCCCAATATTATTTGTTTGCTCAAAATCATAGTCATCTGAGAAGTGTAAATATTAGAGAAGTCAAAAGCTTTTAGTATTCCGGACATGACAATTCGAAAATTTTGATTTTTTTAAAAAGAGCCAGAAAATATTTCGTCTCATCTGGCATCTTTTTAATTTTCACTACATACATTGTATCTTATCGATGAAACATTGTGTGTTATCTACATTTATCGACCATCTAGTTTTTAAGCTCTGATGGTAGGGTATGAAAAAATCAAAAATTTGAACTTAAAGTGTCATCGGATTTGAGCCATTTTGGATTAATGTTATCAACTGAAGTCGCCACGATTCAAACCCCGGCTCAGACATCTGAAACACAATCAAATATGTATAAAATATTTCTTCGTGGACTTTCTCTCAACAGTCTTGTGCCAAAAACTCTGAGAGTAAAATAAAATTGCCATGAAAAGATTCTTAAAAATCTGTCGTTTGGTTCCGCCATTCATGTATAAAATTAACACACACAGCATAAGTGGTGTAAAAAGATTGGTCGTAACCCTGATTGAAGGGTTGTAATGACCAAATATGTATGTATGTAGATTGTATCTTGTCAATGATACATTGCATCTTATCTACATTTATCCACCACGTAGTTTTTAAGCTCTGATGATATAGTATGAAAAAAAAGAAAAATTGACACTGAGAGCGTTATCGGCATTGAGCAATTTTAGATTAATGTTATCAATGCCAGGTACTTACGCAAATTTGAAGGTGTTTCTAGCTTTCGTGTCGCCTGTACATGATGTACTGATGTTAACACACGCAATGTGGGTTTGACATTTACACCTAAAAGCGTTTGTAAGAGTTTTCCATACACTTTTATTTTAATCAAATATAAATTATTTTCAATTATAACCACAGTGTTAAGAACATTATTTCTGTTTCCAGTATCCCTACTGCAAATGGTGTAAAAACTCTGTTTCTTTTCTGCTTTCATTTCATAAAACTACACGCTGCTGCATACCATTGTTTTCAGTATGTTTACGGCAATAAAAGTGAATCGAGTGCTTTTTCCTTCTTCTGCGTTAGTTTTTCAAATTCATTTCAAATAATTTGTCACAAATCATTATGACGAAATACACGTTGAGAAAATTTATTTGAAAGGTAATTAAGAAAGGATATTTTGCAAAGAGATTATATTTTTTCCATCAAAAGAAAATCATTAGGAATTCAAAAAAAAAAAAAAAGAGAAAAAAGAGTAGAATAACAAATTGTGTTTGTTTGGTGAATAGTTTATTATAAAATTCATCTTTTATAGGAGTGTTATCTCGCTTTTTAAAAATATAAATTTAATATATAAGGAAAAATAAAAATAAAAAACAACAATAACAACTCTTACCAAACGTTTTTGTCTTTAAAAATGTACATTCAAATGAAAAGTGAAATTTCTGAGAGAGAAAAACTTAGTGACCTTTAACATCAAATTTGTTTAAATACAGTTTTCTGATGCTTATTTTAAATTTTACTTTCAATTGCCACTTAATTTTTAATGAAAAAAAAACTTTCTTTCCAATATATTCCAGATAACTCATCACTATGGTCAGATTTGCATTGAGGCTTTTATTAGCCTTTTCAATATTTTTATATTGCACCGCTGCAGTTCTTTCTTCAGCGCAGTTACCACTTGAAGCACGCAGTGCTGATAGTTCTGCCGAAGAAGAGGAAGTCATCTCCACCAGCTATGTTTTGCCCAATCAAATATTTAACAATGGCAAGCCTTATTATGCCAGTAAAGATCCTGTTTCGGGCCAACTAGATTTCAATATCAAAAAACCTGCCGGTATTGATTCAACCGTCAATGAGGTCATCGATCCAAATGAGAAGGCCATTATAACCTCTTCATCACCCAATATTCATGATTTTCTCAATTTACCGGTAAAATATTCATCATCGAAGTTTGTATATCCCTTGGTTTCAAGTTCGTACGCTAACCTGAAATATCAAGGCAGCAATAAAAACTACATAACCAATAAAAAACCAACACAACAACAAGTGGTACAAGCAACTTTGGCACCCAATTATCATACGGCCAATTATTATACAGTGCCAACAACAAAATTGACTCCAGTTTCACCTACTACACCGGCCTTAACTAGCACAGCTGGTACTACGAGTATAACATCTACTACAACTACCAAGAAACCCGCAGAAGCATCATCATCATCCAGTTCCACCTCTACCGCTTCTACTTCCACATCAACGAGTACAAGTACAACTAGTACTACCACCACAACAACCACTACAAAGGAGCCTATTGTGCAGACTTTAGTATCGGTACAGTCAAGCAGTAGTTCTCAAAAATATACAACCTCAACACGAAAACCAACGCCATTAAATACCACCACAATGGCCCCTAAAACATCGACCACTCGCAAGAAGTTTATACCCAGTAAAAAATATACTCCAACACCTCCTCAAACCACCTCAACAAGTTCAGTTCACTTCCCAGGACAAGGTGCTATCGAAACCACAAGTGCCCCCAGGCCTACACCGACTACGAACGGAATAACTACCACACAACCAGCCAATACCAGGGAACCTGTACTATTTACAGAAGATCCCACAGCTCCACCACCATTCAGTCCCATTCCCAGTGGCACCCGCATACCGAGTTTAGAACCTGCCGATGTCTATCAGACTTTGGGTCAAAAGAACACTGAAAATAAATTCGAACAAAAGCCTTCTATGACTTTGGCAGATATTTTCAATAGCCTGGTGGAAGAAGAATCAGCGGTAGCAGCCAATAATCCTTTACATCAGGGCTTGGATGCCCAGGGCAATTTAATGGAACCCTTGGACCCCTCAAAACCCTCTCCATTTGCTATGCGTAATGAGGTAGAACTGAAACCACCCCAGCCCACGAAATCCTCTGCAAGTACTCCTGCTATACTACAACAACAACAACAACAACAGCAGCTGCAGCAGCACAATCAACAACAAAATCCCGTCGTTTCCGGTAGTCAAGAAAACTTCAGCAACGAATATGTTTCGTATCAAGTACAGCAGCCAAATATTATGCAATATAGGCCTGGACCTGGTGCCATCAATAATGTTGTTATCTCGCATGGACAAAATTCGGCTTCATTTGTTTTGGGTAGCCAGCAGAAAGTGGGTCAGAATTCTTTTGGTTCGGTGGAAAAGGAACCTTTGTTCTCCAAAGATCATCCTGTACAATATGGCACCGTAATTAATGAAGATATTAGCGGCATTAATAGGCAGCAGGCTCCAAATGCTCCCTCGCCTTATCAAGAAATGCCAAATAAACCAGCCACTTCCAACTTCCATCAAAATGGAAATTTCGCCTTAGAACCCAAAAGACCGGAAGTACAGAGACCTCTTGCATCGGGGCCAACTTATCAAGAATTACCACCAGCTCCACCATCTCCTTATCAACAATTACCTTTGATAGGCAACATACGGAATAAACCGAATACTCCTCTTCATCAAACTCCTTTACAAGCACCGCCAAATCAAGTTCTATCGTCACCTAAACCTCTGGGTACCGTGCAGTCGGTTAGTCCCCAACAGAATGTCGATAATTCCATTACTTTAGGTAACAGTCAAGACACCAAGGAATTGCTGGTCTCCACTAACATCCGTTTTCCCGCCAATGAAGAACAAACACCTGAAGTATCATTGGCCAATGGTCCACCTGCTGGGCCCCAGGTCAATGGTCATGCCCAACCCTTGAGTTTGCAACAAATACAGAGTGCCAACCCCATTGTATTCCCCAAACAAGAAGAAGGTAAAACACCACAAAACGATATTATTTACCAAAACGGCCCCAACACAAATACGGATGGAGTCCAAATACAAAAACATGAGGTTCTAACCATGAGCCAACATCAGCAGAAATTGGTAAGTTATCCGTAAACCGACTAAAATTGATTTTTAATATTTATTTTTCTCATATCCCACATAGACATTCCCATCTACCAATGAACCTCATACTCCAGCTCAACATATGGTACCTCCGCCACCACCACCACCCAATAGCATAGCTGAACATGAATTACAAAAACCCCAACGTCCTCAATTCTCGTATAATGAATATACGCGTAAACCAATACCCGGCATTACACGACCCAACCCCGACCGCAATTTACCAAATATTCTACCACAATTCCGTCCCAATGCGAAAATATCAAGTGGCCATCCCCAGCAGAATAATTTCAATCAAGAACCTGGTAACATTAGGGTAACTGGACCTCAACAACCCAAACGTGGACCGATGAATGGTAATCCCCAGTTTGCTCATAGACGCCAACCATTAGGAGGACAACCAAAGAGGTATCCCTTAAACAGAATGGCAGACTTTCCAACAGGTTTGCCGCCACCAAATGAAATGGCCAATAGACGTGTATACAGATTACCTCCCTACGGCGGTGCTGGCGTACAATACTTAGATAGGCCTGGTCTACATGTAAGAAGACCTATGCCACATAATCTAAGACCCGCCGAATCTTTGAATCTTGAAAAGCATGCTGTTTCGCCAATCTTAGAAAAGTTGCCTGCCTTTGAAGAAGAAGATTTAGTGATTAATGATCCTCCACAACCCGTAACGCCAAACAAAAAAGAAGGCAGTTTATTTAGCGAAACCAAATTGGAACCCGTAGTCACCTTGCAAATGTTACAGTCTCAGAAGAAAGCCGTTTCATTACCTAGTGATGATAGTGGCGATGGTGAGATCCAGGTGCCCAGTTTAGATAATGATGAAACCGACACGGGAGCCGGTACTCAAGACAATCAAAATGGTTTATATGTGGTGTATCCTCTCAAAGGTGGCAAAACTTCAGAAAACGTGGAAAACTTAGAAAATCAAAACGCGTTGCCAGCTGTGGCTCATGTGGAACCACCTACAGGCAGTGATTATCAAAATACTCCATTTTCTATTATTAGGGATCAACAGCAGGAACCAGTGTTGAAGAATAAAAAACCTTTGTCGTTGCAACAACAAAACAAGGCTCAACAAGGCAAAGACTCCTTTCCTTATCCCATAGAAAAACCCGATCCATCCTATAGTGAATTGAACACCGCCGAAAAAGTGCCTGGCGTAGTTATTGCACCTAAAATAAGGAATGGTGCGTATGGTATGGCTACGGAGGCTCCTATTGCCATTGCCTACACACCAACTGAACCCAGTCGTCATAAGCCACTGAACGAAGAACATCAACAAAGACAACAACATCCTTTGTACTCAAATATTAACCTGGCTACACCCGTTATACAAGAAATACGCCACGACTCACAAACAGAAGCCGTATTGAATGGTCATGATTTTGATTTGAGAGCTCAAAACTATGAAAAGAACTTTATGGCACCATTCTATCCGAGCGTTAGTTTGGATTCTGTTACCAGTACGCCCACAAACGGCTGGAATGTATTGCCCTCTTCGACAGGACAAAATTTATACGAAAAGAACAATATCGATCGATCTGATGTAGTTCGTAACGATCACAGAAACGATGAACTAGAAGAATCCTCAACAAAATCCTTTGAAATGGATAAGTTCCAGCCGGAATTACAAGGTGGTTTCAAACCCATTTATCCGCCAGGCTATAAGCTCGATAACGAACAGGAAGAACAGGAACAACTGCAACAACATGAAAGCAATAATATGCCTTTGGCTTTGGCCAGCCGCATGGAATCGCCTCACACGCTACAACAACTTACAGAGGATTTGAAAACAAGCAGCACCTCAACAACTTCTACAAGCAGTACTACAGTTAAACCAATATTGGAAGACAATAGAGAGAAAACTGATGATACTTCTGTTAAAGCGATGCCAACAGAAAAACCGATAATCACTACGAAACCCACCAAAAGAACAAAATCGAAATTCGAGACCAGTTTGGCTGCCCTTCTATTCGGCGAAGACGAAGAAGATGCTATGGAAGCCAATGAACCTGCAGAACACACTCAAGCACGCCAAGAACCTACCAAAGCTATGATGAGTGGTCCACGCAGCATACCACGTATGGGTCCACGTAGTTTGAAAATTTAAAATATCGAAAAAAGAAAAGAAATAATATTTTAAGACAATTCTAGGCTCGATTTAACAAATTCAAAACTAAATTTTGTATTTAGTTTTTGCTTTAATTTACTATTTTTATAATTTCATTAACTAACGTTCTTTTGTAATTTTTCTATTTATAGGAATTTATTTGTATGTATTTTTGTACTGTACCATCATTAACTATATTTTAAGTTATCACAACTCTTAACTGAATACCCAAAAAATTATTTCATTTGTTAAAAAAAAATTGCAACAGAAAACTGGAAAAGAATCCAAAAGTTACAACTCTTGCGAGTCTAATTTGAAATATTTTGCATTTGTTTTCAAGTGCAATACACGAATTCTGTCTAGAGTTTCTTATTAGACTAGCGATTTGTTGAACTTCTAACCATAAATCTTTCATATTCTTCATGACAGACATTCCAAAAACCAAAAGTATATTTCATGCATATATAATGAATAGGAATTATAAATTTATAACATATACTTACAAACAAATATATGCACTTACTATACAAAATTCATTATTATTTATTATGCAATACAGTTTAGTTTCAATTAAACATTCTCTCTTCATTTTTAATATTTAATTGCAATCATGTAAAAATAAGTATTTATATGTACTATATATGTATTTATTATTTAATAAAAATTAATAAAATATAACGAAACGTAGTTTACTTTCTTTTACTGGATATATGTATGTAGTACATATGTATATAATAGCTACAATATTTAAAAGGTTTCACAAGAACTTTTGTTTTGCCTAAAAATTCAATTCATATTGTGCCAAGCGAAAGCTAAAGGCTTTATTGTGGAGCAAAAACCAAAAAAAAAAAATAGTTCGTGTTTAATTTAGCTATTTTACTGATAACTGTCAATTATTACTAAGTAGGCGTGGTTGTGGGCGGTAAAAATTGGCACAGTTTAAAAGATCGAGTTCAGTTCTATTATGTGAAATTGATTTCATTACAATCTCTCAAACCGTTTTAAAGATATTCAACTGTAAAGTGAAATATTGTACGACAATCTACTTACTACACAGTTATGTTCGCCTGTTACTTTAAAGAATTTTTGAAAAACGATTTTTGGCCTGTGAAAATAATTTGTTTAAGATTAATTTAAATCGTTTTGTATCTTCGATGTTTGGGAACCTATGGGATTAAAATTTGGTACACTTATGCGGTTTTTCATCTACTTTTAGAATATAACCTTAAACAATTTTTTTAAAAATATTTATGTGTCGAATTTAGGTGTTTTACTGATAAATGCCAATTATTACTATGTAGGCGAGGTTGTGGGCGGTAAAAATTGGCATAGTTTAAAAGATCGAGTTCAGTTCTATTATATAGAATTGATTTCATTACATTCTCTCTAACCGTTCAAAAGATATTTAAATTTGAAATGAAATATTATACGGCAATCTACTTACTACACAATTATGTTCGCCTGTTACTTTAATGAATTTTTGAAAAACGATTTTTGGCTTGCAAAACAATTTGTTTGAGATTAATTTAAATCGTTGTGTATCTTCGATGTTTGGGAACCTATGGAATTGAAATTTGGCACACTTACACAGTTTTTCATCTACTTTCAGAATATAAACTCAGAAAAATGTTTAAAAAATATTTGTGTGTCGAATTTAGGCATTTTACGGTAAAATGGTAATTATTACTATGTAGGCGTGGTTGTGGGCGGTAAAAATTGGAATAATTGAAAAGTCCGAGTTCAGTTCTATTATGTTAAATTGATTTCACTACAATCTCTCCAACCGTTTTAAAGATATTCAACTGTAAAGTGTAATATTATACGGCAATCTACTTACTAAGCAGTTATGTTCGCCTGTTACTTTAATGAATTTTTGAATCATTTTGGCCTACGAAAAAAAATTGTTTGAGGTTAATTTAAATCGTTGTGTATCTTCGTTGTTTGGCAACCTATGGAATTGAAATTTGGCATACTTATATAGTTTTTCATCTACTTTCAGAATATAAACTTAGAAAAACGATTAAAAATTATTTGTGTGTCGAATTTAGGCATTTTACTGAAAAATGCTAATTATTACTATGTAGGCGTGGTTGTGGGTGGTAAAAATTGGCATAATTTAAAAGATCGAGTTCAGTTCTATTATATAGATTTGATTTCATTACAATCTCTCAAACCGTTCTAAAGATATTCAACTGTAAAGCGAAATATTATACGGCAATCTACTTACTAAGCAGTTATGTTCGCCTGTTACTTTAATGAATTTTTGAAAAACGATTTTGGCCTGCAAATCAATTTGTTTGAGGTTAATTTAAATCGCTATGTATCTTCGATGTTTTTGGCAACCTATGGAATTGAAATTTGGCACACTTATACAGTTTTTCATCTACTTTTAGAATATAACCTTAAAAATTTTTTTAAAAATATTTATGTGTCGAATTTAGGTGTTTTACTGATAAATGCCAATTATTACTATGTAGGCATGGTTGTGGGCGGTAAAAATTGGCACAGTTTAAAAGATCGAGTTCAGTTCTATTATATAGAATTGGTTTCATTACAATCTCTCACACCGTTTTAGAGATATTCAACTGTAAAGTGAAATATTGTACGACAATCTACATACTACACAATTATGTTCGCCTGTTACTTTAACGAATTTTTGAAAAACGATTTTGGCCTGCAAATCAATTTGTTTGCGGTTAATTTAAATCGCTATGTATCTTCGATGTTTTTGGCATACTCACATAGTTTTTCATGTACTTTTAGAATATAATGTTAGAAAAAAGATAAAATAATAATTTCCTGCTTTTTTCAAGTGTTGTTTCAATATTTGTTAATTTTTAATAGGAATGCGTGGTCGAGAACGGAAGATATTAGTTTTGCATGAGAGACAGAGTTCATATCTATCCGGTAGAAATGCTTTCATTCAAATGGCATAAGCCGTTACCAAAATATTCGAAATTACAACAAATTTTCTTTTTTGTTTGTGGTGTTATTAATAAAGTGAATATGCCTAAAAGTATGCTTTCTTTTTAGTTGTTGATCTTGATACTGACCGTTGTACGTTATATTTAAAATACTTTTTTTTTTTATTATTATTATTTTAATATATTTATTTCAAAATTTATAGAGCTTATAGATTAGATATATTAAATAATTATTTTATTTTGTTTTATCATATACACAAAATATATATGTACGTAATACTTTTATTTATTGTTTGTATGGTATTTCAAAAAACGTTTCTTTTTTTTATTTCATTCAACATGATGATAAAAATGTAACAAATTTGTAATGCTTTGTAAAGAGAGGAATTGAATACGATTCAATATGATTGATTGGATTGCTTAAATGGTTTTAATAATGACTGTGTTTTCTTCATTAATAAACAATACTTGAAGTTTTAATTGCTAATGATTAAAGAAAAAGAAAAAACAAATGATTTGTTTCTTTATGTTTGGCAACAATGAGCGATTTTAGTTTGTTTGTTTGTTAATGGAAGTAATGATTTGATGAGGTTTGTGTTTTTCATTTGTTTTTTTTTTTTTTGGTGTATGTAGAGTATAAGTACATTTGGAATTTTTTTTAATATTTTCATAATACAAATAATGATATGCTAAAAAATTTCTAATTATTAAAATCGTTTTTTTTTTACAAAATTGATACTAAAGGAAATCGTTTAATGGACTCCCTGTTCTGCATACCAAATCCAACATATTTTAATCTGAAGTAAAGAATTTAGAATATTAAGTTAGACAATAAAATATATGTATGAATTTAAGGGTTTTACGATTAAATATAATTTGGCAAAATTAATACAATAAAATTTTATTTTCCTTAAACACCGGGGCAATAAAAACAGGGGTGCAAGTTATAATTTCTTAAGATTTTTTGTTGTTAATTTTTATGGACGATTTTTATAGAATGCTAATAATGATTTAAAATTTATTTGTTTTCTTTTATGTTTTAATTCAATTCCAATTTAATTTGGTGATATTTTTTTTTGTTTGTTTTTTTGGTTTATATTTTATTTATAAATATTTAAAAAATGTCTATAAAATGAAATTGACTAATTTATATATACAACAGCTATATTTGCTTATATACTTTTTATGTGTTTTACTATTTTAATTTCCAATTCTAGATAATTTTATGGAGATTTCATTTTTAAATTCATACCCAACGAATTTCAGTCTTTGTCGGAGTCCGCTTAAATTTAATACACATTTTCAAAATAAATTTTCTAATAAAAGAAAATAAATAAATTAATTAATAATAAGAATTAATAAAATTAAATTAAATTAAGCAGTATAAAATCGCACAGAATATAAAAACCAATTTTACATCCTTGAAAAAAAAAATTAAAAAAGAAACAAAAAATTGTATATTTTCAAATAAATCGTTTTATTTTAAAATCTTAAATATCTATATGTAAAGAAACAAACAGAAAAATATTTAATTCAATTTTGTTTTTTTTTGTTTTTTGTTTATATAAATATATGTAGATATATCGTATGTATATATTAATTTTTTATATACAAATAAAACTTAAACACGTTTTTATAATTAATGTGTATGTGTATATAGCAAGAAAAATATAATAAAAATTAAAATAAAACTTTAATTTTAAATTTAACAAAATTAATTACTTTTAAATAAAAAATAAAATATTACAAAAAAAGAAAAAATTTGTATATATAAACACTTATTATACATATATGTATAGATAAATTTTAGTTTCTTAAATTAGTTACAATATGTTTAATTATGAAAATAAAATTTCAATAAGAACTTTAATAAATTTGTAACATAATTGTTTTTGTTTTTTGTTTTCTTCATAATATATGTATATGTATATGTATACCATTTACATTGGTTTAAAAATAAATATAATAATTTTAAATATACAACACTTAAAATGTAAAGTGCATAAATAATAAATTTCTCTTTATAAACTTTTAATTTTATATTTATTTATTTCTTATTATTATTATTTTATATCGTTCTTGTTTAATCTTTTCGCTTAAGTCTTACAACCCTTTTTACTATTAATAATACTAAAAACTTTTATTTTAAAAAGTAAATTTGCTCAGCTAATAAATAAAAAAAAAACAAAAAATACTTTCTTTAATTATTTTTTTATGTTTACAATACGTAATAAAATACAATCAATATATTATTATAATTTTGTGTTCTTTTTAAATTATGTATATAGTGTATTAAATAAAAACTATTAAATTACATACATATACAATAAAAATTTTTTTTAATTATTTTACTTTTTTAACAGAATAATTTTAATTTAAAGGGGTTTTTAATTTTAAATGTTTACAAATGTATGTATGAATATATTTTTAAATAAATATACAATTTACTTGTAATTTTAATAAAATATTAATGATAATTTAATATATTATTGTATATAATATACCGATCTTAATAGCTTGGCTTTTAAAGAGTATAGCAGATTAAGGATTTTTTGACAAAAAAAAAATATTTTATTTATTCCCTTAGTTTTCGGTTTTGGTAAATAATTCATTCAAACAACTTTCATTTTTCTTTTTATATCATGAAATAATTCTAAAAAAGTATACTTTTGAATTTATAGTTGAATAAAAAAAATGCTCTTAGCAAAAGTATAAATTTTTTACGCTATTTTGTATATTTTAGCGAAAAATAGATACTTCTTATAAACAATTTCTAATTTAGAAACTCTGTATACGATTTTGGAAATACAATTTTTATTATTTATTTATCGACTTCACGCTTTTTTTTTCATTTCTCTCCTTAATTTAAAAAAAAAATTGTTCCAAAACATTTACAAAACAGCTACCAATGTTTCATAAAACAGTTTTAATGTTTTATTTTAGAATTTAATATAAATCTGAATAGCAGTTTCTCCTTTACATCAAGTAAATAATATTGTTCGATAAATACAAATTCCTTATTCCTTTTCTCTTAATGAAAGTTGTTTGTGTACTAAAAACAAATAAATTTTTCCAATATTAACATTTTACTTAATTTTAGGGAATACATAGGTTGCTTAAATAATAAAAAATTAAATTTACATAAAGGTTTATACATAAAAAAGAAAGGACTAGTTTTGTAGACTTTTACGAAAGTTTTATTTTTTTTCTTACATTAAAAAAAATATATTTTATATGATTTATACACACATTATTTTTTAATATATATATATATGTATATGCTCATCTTTTAAATAATATTATACATACATAATTACTTTTGGCATTATTGTTAAGAAAAAAATTTCAATTATTTGTATGAAATAAATTATTTTATGCGCACACTTGTTGTTTTGTAGACACTTTACTATTTTATACAAAATTTTACATACAATTTATGTTACAAAAGAAAAAAAATTTAAATAAATAATTCAATAATTAAAAAAAAAGAAAATTAGAAAAAGTCTAACAGAGAATTTTCATAAAAACAAAATTTTTTAAGTTTTCGAACACAAATAAGGTTTGATTGTAACTCTCCAATGATTTTTTTTGTTGTTTCTTATGAGAATTGTTTTATAAAGTAATTCATTTTTATGTTTAAAGTAAAGTATTTTAATTACATTTAAGAAGACATATGTTTTCTTCATTTTTTTTTGTTTACGTTTCCGAATAACTTCAAACGAGTTTCTAAATATTTCTTTTAGTAAAAAATTAATTTACATTGTGATGACATTCAATAAATTTCAAAACGATAATTTTAAGAAAGTCTCATTAACAAATTTTAAATCAATTACGAAAAGCATTTTAATTTCTTAATGCACTGAAATCAAATCAGAGAAAAGGACTGAATGTGATTTAATTTTGTTTTCGAAATCAATTTCGAATGCTTTCAACAGAAGTAACGGTAATGAAAACTTGTATTCAAATACTATTTATTTTTATTTCTTTTTTCTATTGCAAATTCGAATAGAATTTTTCGAAATTTAAGTAGATTTCAAATAATTTTATTTGAATATGAATAAAATGAAATAAAATAATTTAATCTTTGATTTTGAACATTTTTGTCATTCGACATGCTCTTAATGTCACTCTTACGAAATCGATTTATTTAATCATGTTTGTTATATAATCCGAATTGGAACATTAAAAATGTCCTGTTTTTCATAACACAAGAAACACGAAGAGTTACTATAGATTTCAGATACTGAATAATGAATCATAATATTTAATTTGAAAGGAGTAAATTTCTAAAATATTTTCACAAATTTTTTCTTTCGCTTTATTTCTACTTATAAACATTTAGTAAAAGGACTAAAGTTTTCGAATTTTTTGATACCGATTATTCGTTTTCGAATTTCAAATCTTTTCTTCATTCTACTCGTATAAGCATAAGTAATCTTTATAAATGTTTTGTTTCTGTTATGTTTAAAGCATATGACAATCCTCAATTACATTTTTTAATGATTCGTCCCAGTGAGAAATAAATCAAGAGCTCTCTCTTAACTTATAATTTCAAAGAAATTTACAGCGAATTTCGAAAATTGTCTATGAATCAGTGTATTTGCAAATCTGTTAATAACAATTTAGAAGAAGTATCCTTTTAATGTATAAAAATTTATATTCATGCCTTAGAGGTTAGGAATTAATAAAAAAAAATAAGTTTTTCTAAAAAAAAATAATAATTCAATTATAAGAAGAAGAAGAAAAAAAATAATAATGTTTAGTTAAGTTCAGTAAAAAGAGAAAAACAATGAAAGAAAGAAAAAATAAGGAGAGTTAGTAGTATACAAATCAATATTTAATATTATTCAACAAAAACTTAAAAATACTAAAATGGTTGATAGCACAGGATAACAAAATAATATATTCCAAGTATTCAGAACAAAAAACAAAAAATATGAGCTGCCTTAGAAAGACCAGAAGGATTCAAATGTGCGAATATTTTAACCGGTCGTCGTATTGATTTGTGGACAAATTGTAGCACACGTTGATGTCTGTTGTGTGGGAGTTATAGAACCAGTTGACGTAGTCATTGTCATCGTTGTCGTAGCATTTGTTGTAACACAGCCCGTAACTGAAACACTAGTGTTGTAGTGCAGTGCAGAATTTGTACAAATCTGTTGTGTTGTTAGGGGGTTTTGGGTGTGATTCGTGCTGGACGTGCTATTTATATTACACACATTTGGACGTTGTTGCTGTTGTTGTTGTTTTAATTTATCAAATATTTGTAATTTTGATTTGACTGCTCCCTCGCATACCATTAGACGAGCTTGTGACGGTTTCTTATCCAAATCGAAGCAAAAAGCTTCATAGTCCGAATTTAAGGCGGTATGACGCTTAAAATCCGAGTACTGACGTGTTTCGTACGACGATAAATAGGATGAGCCTAAGGCAGAAGCGGCCACAGCAGCTGCCATAGATGAGGACGATGAGGTTGAACCACTAGCAGTAGCTGAATTGTGGCCACCAACACCACCGCCTCGTGGCGGTGGAGTACTATCAGGTACTTGACGTTTACGTTCAAAATATTCTACAATTTTGGCAATTTGAGCTGATCTTGTACTGGTTGGATAGGCAAACGAACGATCATCCCAGAGTAGGGAATCAGAACCAGCTAAACTGCTAATGTCATCGGAACTGTCTGTGTATATGGATGAGGTACGATTTTTACAATACAATAACTGGTTAGTGGCAAACGGGCTACGCTGCATCAAAGAATGTATTTCAGAGTCCAAGGCTAATCGATTGATAAGACCTGCGGTGGCTGTGAAATTAGCATCGTAGTTACTGCCGCCCAGGAGATGATGATGACAGGTATAACGTCGATGACTGCGTGCTGCATCCGGTAGTTCTAAATCATCTAATGAGCGTAAAGCAGCAGCACTAGAGGAGGTGTTTATGCCCGCGCCCGCACTGCTGGTCGGCTCATCTATGAGCAAAACCGAAGAGGAGGTGGACGAGGAATCATTAAGTAGTTGCTGATGTCGACCGCTTTGTGACGCAGAACCATAATAGCAACAGCGACATAAACTGGCCAATTTATCGCTAAAATAGAAAAAAAATTATTTTGCTATACAACAGATTTAAAAAGAGGAAACTTTTAACTGATAAAACCTAAACAACATTGATTGAATTTGATATCTGCAAATATTTATAAATTAAGGCCGTGATTTTTGCTAAAAACTTTCTTATGAAAACGTACAGAGCTATGAATTAAAAATGAAAATAAAATGTACAACGAAATTACCTTAATTCACCATTGGCACCCACTTCCAACATCAGCTGAGACTTAAGTTGTTCGAAACAACAATTGCTGCCACCACAACCCAAACCCAGCGATGAAACCCCGGCATTGTTAAATTGACGATATGTCGTAGCAGCATCTGATTCTTCATTAAAGCAGGAATAGAAACCACTTTCGATGGAATCCCTTCGCGTCAGTGAACTCTTTGTGGGTAGGAAATCGCTTTGTTTAATATCATGCAAATCAAAGTCTGTGCAGGATGATACTGAAGCGGGTGTGGCTGCCGTTGGGGCAGACGTTTGGGGTTGTGGTGTTGGCGGCGACGGTGTAGAGGCTGTCAGAGGAACATCTTTCGAAGACTTTAAGCCTTCCTCGCAGCCATCTTCTGAAGAGTTGCAATCTTCAATGCTCACATTGGCCGCTGACGAAGAGTTCGGTATTACAGAGACATCATCGATTTTATTGGTACTAGTTGTTGTGCCACGAAATAGGGGGTGGGTATAAAGGGAATTGGCTCGATACTTTCTTGCCACTGGTGCTGGTGTGGGTCTCTCAGCTGAATCATCACTACTCGATTCTGCATCGGCACAGTTCCCACCACCGTCTGCATCTTGTTCAGCATCGGATTCATCACAGTCATCGTCTTCCTCGGCCGCCAAGCAACGAGGCATATTAAGCGTTGGCGACAACTTCATATCAATAGCACTCAGTTTTCTGGTAAGTTGCGGTGATGTGGGTAGGCTCTTTGGTTCATTGGGTGAGGTTATAACAGTTTTGCCATCCTCTCCGATTATGACCTTCTGTTGTAAAGCCACCAACTCCTTAAAGAAGGGAGCACAGATTTCAAAGCACGAACTAAATAAATCTCCTCCACCAGCCGCATAGATTTTGGGATTTGCTCCTAAAATTTTTTTCACTCCCTTTAAGTGTGCCATTGCGGTAAAGGGATTCGATTTAACACCATTATTATCAGTACGTATGGGTTTATATTGGGGATCTTTGAGGCACATGGTTTCGGCTACTTTACGTAGCGTTAAAACGGGTGGCGGGGATTCTCGGGTTGGTAAAGTATCTGCTGTTTGTATAATAGTTGCACTGACACTACCGCCTACGGGCGGTGGTGTGGGGGAATGCGTGGATGATCTTTGTCTTTGCATTTGATGACATCTAGCCTTATCGCTGGGCGTCGTGTGCAAAGGAAAGTGTATGATATTCTCACTTAAGGAACGACGATGTTGTTGCTGCACTAACAATTCGGCAGCAGCCATATTTTCGTATTTTTTTGTGGCTCTCTTAACACGATTTTTACTGATGCGATTCTCATCGATCTCACTGAAGCCACCATTTGATATTGTATTGCTGCGATTGCCATTGTCGGGAAAAAGAAAGCCATTCTCGCTTACTTCTCTTAAGTGACGTGGTGTTGTATGAACAGCTGGTGCCGTATTACCACATGACGTTAAGGGGGTATTCATTAGAGGTTTCTTTATAGCCAAGTGGCGGGTACAGCCATTTTTATGTGTAAGAGCTTGACAGAAATTTTCTGTGTCGCTGCCATTGGGTGAACAGGTGATTTCCAAAGAACTCAATGGGCTAGAACTGGCACTAATAGTGACATTCATGGAACCATTACAACCTAACGGATCATGTTCGTATTTTTCCAGAAGTGAAGTCAGTTTATTAGCAGCATCATGAAATGTTGGTCTATTTTTGGGGTCAAACTACAAGACGAGAAAAAGGAAAAAGAAGCGAAATGTGAGTAAAGTAAAGTGAAAATTTAATGGAAATATTTTACAAACTTACAATACAACAATAAAAAGCCAGTCTTAAAAATGCAGGTGGTGTATCCGTGGGACACAAATCAACAAATGCCAAATAATCGAAACCGAAGGAATCGGTTCTTGGCATTATATCGGGATCTGCTTCTATACGTGCTATAATCTCGCAAGAGATAATGCCGAAGGAAAACACATCACTGCGTTCATCATAAAAAAGATGATTTAAACATTCGGGACTAACCCAATACGGCGAACCTACATATTCTAATCTGGTCTTTTGCCTGCAAACAAGATAACATTAACGTTTAATACCAACCAACAAGCAGAAATTCAAATTCCTTAAGGAATGTTATCAACTTACTTCTTATCGGGTATTTTAGCTGCCAAACCAAAATCTCCTACCACCGATTCAAATTGTCCGTCTGGTAAATTTCTTACTAAAACATTCTGAAAATGTAAAAAAAAGCAGTTTCAGTTTTCGAGAATTGTACAAACAATTAATTTTAATTTGAATTTTTTTTTTAACATACTTTACTCGTTAAGTCTCTGTGAAAGATGCCCGCATCATGTACATACGCCATACCACGGGCAACACCTAATGCCAGTCTCATTTTAGCTGCGGCACTCAATTCCACCTCCTTGTTGGCCAATACTTGCTCCAGTGAGCCACCATTTATATATTCAGTCAAGGCATGCAATTGACCCTCTTGCACACATACGCCCATAAAACTGAAAAAAAAGAAAAAAAAACTTGTTAATACTGTCTGAAATACTAGAATAAGTTCTTTCTCATGTTTTAAGGAATGATATTTAATGGCTAAGTCTTCATACAGTTAAGTTGAAAACTTGTAAACACTATGGCTAGACATCAGCCAATTAAACTCTAAATTGATTGTGATACTTTCATTGGAAGGTGTTGGTAATTAGTCATTAGGGGGCTTTTTATATACTTCCTTTAGCCAAAAAATTAAGCTAGTTTTTCAACACAGTTTTACAATTCCTTCAGGTATATCAAAAAGGAAGTTACCGTAGTCTAGTAGGTAGTGTATTGGCTTCTTACACGTTAGGCCACGATTCAAACCCCAGGTCAGACATCTCCAACAAAACGGAATATGAAAAAATATTCCGTCGGCGAACTTCCTCTCAGCAGATTTTTTGCAAAAACTCTGAGTCGACTTAAAACTGTAGGTCCAGCCACACACAATCTAAGTTGTGTGAGAAGCTAGGTCGTAATCCTAACTTAAGGGTTGTAATGACCAATTATTTATGTACATATACATATATGTATGTATATCATAAATATTGTTTTCAAGTTGTCCTAAATCAGAATTTCTGCTTAGGCTAACGTGGGTAGGGTAGGGAAATAATTGAAAATTGTAGAAACTATATACAACTAGATATATGTAGGTCGTGGGTCCCATCTCTAGTGGATGAGAGCTACTAGTTCGAATGTTACCTCTGAAGTAAAAAAATATGAAAAAAGGGCACTGGGAGTAATCAATTGTAATGAAAGAGGTTCTTAATACTATGTTCAGATATTAATTAATTGTAATTTTGTAATATTCTCACTAAACATACTTATGACAGTGTTGTGCTGCATTTTAAGTTTTACTCAATATTATAACAATTTGTGTATTTATTGCGCAATAATTAATTGAAACTTTATATGAAATATTGAGCTCAATTATGGCGTTTATTGCGATTTACGCTGAATATCTGAACACCGTATAACCTGCATTTGAAATCGATATGAAAATTGTAGGTCCAAACAACATGGCTGGTGTCAGGAGCTAGAAGGTAACAAACTCACTCCACATTTCGGGTGTGGAACACCTAATGCCGTTCACTAGATTGGCAGAATCGTGTAAAAGAAGGAGCAAAGACAATTGTGTCTGCGGACAAATTATTTATTTTGTCTCCTTATTGCTGCGTTTAAGCGTTTATATTATTTGGGAGAAAATTGGTGAAGAAGTAAGTGTGGTTCCATACAGGGTATGCACAACTTTACACATACACTGCAGCGATGAAAAAAAATCAATGAATTTAATTTAAAATTACTTTACATACATCTTATACGCCGGATTTAGCTGCATCCAATTATTTTCTGAATCCAACCTGGAAGAATTAGGGCGGTATGAGAAGGTTTGCTAACAATGAAAGATTTGGGTCCGAGCCTAATGTCTATTCCAAGTAATTGGACAACGCTGAGAAGAGAGAAATAAAAAGAATTTAATCCAGATTTTTCAGTGTTTTATTTGTAAGATTTGTCAAATCGATCGATTCGATTTAGGGAATCCTTTACGATATTTTTTCAAATAAATATGTTCAAATAAAAAATCAAATTCAACTTTAACTGAATAATTGATCATTACAAGCCTTCAATCAGAATTGCACACCACTTATGTTGTATGTGTTAGTTTTACAAAGAAGTGGCGGGACATACAGTTTAAATTCAACTTCGAACGACAGATTTTTGAGAAACTTTTCATGGCAACTTTATTTACTATTAGGTGCATTATTGCAACTTGCCATTAACTAAAGGGAGGATTTTAACGGGCAGATAAATTGTTTTTCATTATTATAAGTGGACAATATGGCAGAAGTGAGCGTTAAGCTAAATGGAGGATCATCCTACCGGTAACTTTTAAAGTTAAGTTTATGTTTGAACCTGTCATATTATATATTATTTTCAATATGTACACTTCAAACATAAACAATGTGAGCAAATACAGCAAAAAACAAAGCCCGTCGTTGCCATTGCATATAAAAAGAAACTTGTTTAATTTGAGCAGTGTTATCGACATTGCTCCGGCACTGCCATATTGTTGAAAAATTTAACTTTATAATTAGGTTGTAATAACGAAATGAAGTTAAAGGTGACTTTAAAGTTCACTTTAACTAAAGTTACCTTTAACTAAACCCAACTTTAACGGGAAGTTGTAATAATGGCCCTTAGAGTTTTTGCTAGAAATCTGCTGAGAGACAAATCGATAAGGATGAATTAATGGTGAATACATTTTGACACACAAATTCCTAAAATTATTGCAGCAATTTTTTTGTTTGGCCATTATTGGCTGACGTCTAGATATTAAAAGTAAGAGATGCCGCAAAGTAAATGACATAACAGGCGTAAAATGTAATTAAAAAGTTATGATGAGTGAAACTTCGTTCTAACACAGTTTATTTAAGACCGCTCTCGTTCCAGTTTACCTTTTTTTCTGTTTTTAAGGCTGCTTTTAATTTAAGTTGGCAAATAAATAAAGAAAGCCTCTATATTGTATAATCACCATTTTTTAAGTTCTGATTAACGCACTGTCCGTGATTTAATTTATTTTATTAGCAAAACAAGTTTGTTTCTTTTTTTTGTCTTAAAATTTTAAATTAAAAATTCTGAAAACGTTTTTACAAAGCAATTAAATTTTGTTTTATAAAATCTAAAAAGTATTGTAACGAACGAATATTGTCAATGTTTATGATGAAAAATGTTTATTTTTCGGTGTTCATTTATTTTGCAAAATAATAAATTATTCCGTAAAGGTGTTACTACAGTTTATAATCAAGTCAAGTACAAGGATGAATAAATACAACACATTCCTTTAAAAACTTATTAAAGCCATTAATTAAGAGGACTGTTATTTAATGAAATTGAAAAAAAAGAGAAACAAGTAAAATCACAAGGACAATATTTCACATTCAGGATCGTCGAATGTGTCGAATAATTAAACAGCTTCTGCTGATGCCTACCAAAACACTACTGATTAACTGTCATAACAATCAAATCAATTAAATTACATGACTTACTACTTTCCTTATTTGTGGTTTTCTTTTTGGCTGGCTGATAGCTTCTTCCATACTACAATACCCTGACGGTGAGCCCTAGTTTTGCTTGCTTGCCACCTTTTTATGATGGATGAGTGAAATTTTCGTTAAACATCTAGCAGAGGTACTGTTGTACAACAAGCACGTTACGGTTACAAGCATAATGTGAGAGAATATTTTTTTTCTTTCTTTCTTTCCGATGTGCCTGAATTATGCTTGTTGCTAAATAAGTTCCCATATTCCCATGTTACCATATATTTTCTGGCAATTATACAGGCATAACGAATGTAATTTTTGCTGTATGTTGGGTTGGTTTGGTTTGGTTTGTTTTTAATTTAAGCCGCTGCTACAAGTGTTTGCCAAGTTAATGTCATTAATAACACCTTAAAAAGAAATTGGGATGATTTTTCATTTTTTTTCATCGTTTTTCTCTTTTTTTTAAATTTAATTTGTTTCTGTAGATTTTTTCAGACAGTTTCTGAAGTTGGTATTGGTATTAAGAAAGTGGTACAAGGAGAAGATATATACAAAAATGAAAATGTTTTACACATGTAAACGTCATTTATTTTAGCAGTCGTTATTATAGGTAGTTTATATGTTTTTCATTTCATTAATATTTACCCACCATAAGACTGAATTAAGTTATTTAATAACAACAACAAAATGAAATTAAAGCAGGGATTACCATTTCATAGCACAATTGTGCAGAGAGAATTCACACATGTTGCTTATGCTCTTTTATTTAGTTGTCGATCAGACTGCGACAAGCAGTCTTATATGTTCTTAAAACACATTTTGATTGTTTTAATAGTCAAGTAAATATTTTAGATGATATGGAAAGAGAACAACTTTTTTATAGACATAAATCAATATTTTGGAAAAAGGAAAAAGGTTGGTTATTAGCAGGAGAGGAAATTTATGAACCAAAATTAGTGCCCAGCAAATATCTAAAAAACAGTGTCTAATTATTAAGTCAAAGATGTATAACTTTATGTATGTTGATGAAATTAAAATCAAAATAGGATATATTACTAACATTTTTCTATGACTGTAAGCTCTCAACTTATTTTCTCTCTCTTACTCACTACCGACCAAAAAAATTTTTGGTAACCCCTGAATTAAAGCCTTTAATGCGGTTCATAATTAGCTGTTGATATTAAAAGAAAAAAGAACGAGAGGTGCCGTTTGAGGTTTCATAAGAGAAGTTTCCAGAAATGTATTCATGTTCTCTGTAGGTTATGGAATTAATTTCTACTTTATGTTGGCACATCAGTTCAAAGATACAATAACATAGCTTTATTACAGTGTATTCGGGACGCCAGGTAATTTTGGATGAAATTAAAAATTAATTTTAATTTTAAAAACATGACAAACCAGCCCAAAAGGCTATCCCAAATCAACGTAGAATGCCTAAGAGAAAGAATTATGAAAACATTGTGAAAAAATAATTATGAGGAATCGCAGCCAATAGAGATGTTATCAATTTGATTGCCTCATGGATATACGTTATTGTGGAATTATTGAAAATCATTAATAAAAACCAACAATGAACCATTATGATCAGAAATATTAATTATTGCATCGAAATCAAAGTCTAATTAATATTAAAATCTAAGGAACATTAAAAAACCTTTTTTACGAATACTTTTGCCATAATGCATAAGTAGTTATGTTAAGTGCGGAAAATAATTGGGAGGCGTTCATTTGGAGACCAAAAGTGCTCTAATACGCTCTAGCAGGAGTAATTACACGATTATATAACCTGTACACGTAAGTATAACCTGTCCTTATGGAATGGTTATGATAAGCAAAAAGCCGTATGTCGTTGGCTTATTAGACGTGAGACTTCGGTTCAAATCTCAGGTCAGACATCTCCAACAAAACGAAATATTAAAAATAATTCTCCGGGGACTTCCTCTCTGTAGATTTTAGGCCAAAACTCTGAGAATTAAAAAAAATGCAATGGAAAGTTTCTCAAAAAAACATACACAACATAAGTGGCGTAAAAAGCTAGGTTATAATCCTGAATGAAGGGTTGTAATGACCAATTCTGTATGTACATATGTTATGTAAAAAGCTGTAATCTAGTGAGGACATTTCTTTCAGCGGTCCCCTCTCTTCTGGTTAAAGCTTAAAGATTTGTCCTCAGTCATATAGTCACCGTGTATGACCCTTGTTTCCTGATAACTAAAACTGAAGAAATTCATATAAGATAATGTCCGCATAATAGAAGGAATCAAAATTGTGGCGCAGATTAAAGGGGCATTTCTCTAAAGAGGTGTCAAGTCGTCTTAAGTCTTTGAACAAATCTCGTATAAGTTTTTAGCTAACACCCTGACAATTGCCGTCTTTTTTTTAGCCTCCAGTTAAAAATGCAAAAAATTAAAAAAAGCCTTATAAACAGAAAATAAAAAGAAGATTAACAAAAAACTTTTTAAAATTATAGGCGATATAAAGTTGAGTGCTTATCAACATTAAAAACAAAAACCGTGCATATGTACATTTAATTTATTATTGACGTTTTTAAATTTATAAGGAGGATATAAAACAGAATTGAGGTCTTTTAAAAATAAACAATTTAATGGCAATAAATAATGTAATAAAATATTAAATTCTTTTTCTTTTTCGTTTTTATTTTTTTGCTCAACTTTATTAAACAAACATTGTGCTTATCGTGCAATCAGGGTTCAAAATTAATTGAAACGTAAAAAATAAATATTTAAATATAGAAAACGTTAACTTTTACGGACTATAAACCTCACACCACGGCGTGTGGTAAAAAGGTAGCATAGTTCAGAAATGTTTACTTTGAAAATATATTTCTACTGCAAGAAAAAAATAACGAAAATTCTCTGCAAAGGTATTGTAAGACCCTTTAAGCTGTTTCACACAAAGCAAGTGGTGATATCCGAAAAGGACAAGAGATAATAGAACATATTATTTTATAATACAAATAGAAAAGCTAGGCAGAAAGAGTATAATATCAATTCCACTCGAATAATTCAATACAATTTTGGATTTACAATATTCCTCGGCACTTTCATCACAAGTGGAGAGAGAATTCTTGTATCGAAATCTCGCATCTGAAAGCAAATAGCAACATATCATTCAAGTTAATAGAATTCGATTTGTCTTATTGACAGCATTGACGGCTGGTCGAAGAAGGTTTGAATCACCTTCTATAACTCAGTGTGGTGAACAAACTCGTAATTTGTTGAGCGCCCGTATCACTATAGGATCACTACGAAAAAATTGCTGGAACAGATGGACAGCAGCCTTTAAAGCATTAACTAAGCGTTGATTCGCCCGAAACCTACACCAGGCCAGATTAGTAGAAGAAAAGATTTACAGAATACGAAAGGCAAACATTGGTGAATTGTAGGTTTTCTATCAGGTCATCAGTTAGCTGGAATTGCGTTGTGTCAGTTGATTATGTCTTCTGAATGGGGCAGAGGGCAGCCTGTGCCTCGACTAGAACGAATCATAACATTCTATGGAATTGCATTGCCCTGACCAATTTTTTACTACTTTTTCCAATAAATCTGCCGTATGGCGTTAATTGCGAATATTGCCATCAAATGGCTCAAGAGCTCCTACTTTATCAGCACAACCCAATGACTTAATATATCCCCACAAAATTAAATCCGGAAATGTTTAATCGCACGAACGGTGGAGCTAGTGAACAGGGCTAATTTTCGAAAGAAAGTTGTCAAAAAATGGGTCCATATAAACGAATTCTTTTAAGTAAATTTTAAGTATGAAGGTCAATCCTTCGCGGTTATATGCGGGGAATTTTTAAAAGCTGGATGCATAAAGTCAAGGAAAAAAGTGTACATACACATCTGTATGTAGCCATTTTTTCGACGATTTTTCAAATTAAGGTAGAAGAAGAACGTTTGAAGACAAAATCGAATTTAAAAAATATAACCTAAATTATTAGAATTATTAGGAAAAAAAATAAATAAATTAGTGGGAAATACACCGTTGTATGTAGACTTTTTTCTGTGACTGTATATCGAAATAGTTTCAGTAAATTTTAAAGCAAGAGTCAAGATTGCATAAGTTTCAGTGCTTCTAAGCGGATAATTATTATGTCCGGGTTGCTTATGTCCGAGGAATATTGAATCGGCCATAATCTCTTTAACCCTGGACGGTTACTCTTCATTTTTGTACGTTAAGGTTACTCTTCGTTGAATCGACGAACACTTTAACCCTAATTGGTTACTGTTCGTCGAATCGACGAAGCTCATTTACTCTTTATCATATAATTCTTTTATGTTTGACCAAATTTCGCTCTTTTTATCAACAATTTTGGTTAATGGTTGGTTTGATAACGAAAGCTTGTAGTGAGTAAACGTACCCTGGCCACCCATTTTTTAATCCTGGATGGTCATTTTTGTACAGTAAGGTTACTCTTCCTTGAATCGACGAACAAAAAAATTTTTTTTTTCGTCTACTGACTGCAAGCTTTCATTATCAACTAACGTTGTTGAAAAAAGAAGAGCGAAATTTGGTCAAACATAAAAGAATTATATGATAGAGTAAATGAGCTTCTTCGATTCCACGAATAGTAACCGTCCAGGGTTAAATATCTTCGTCAAGTGTTTATTTATTTATAAGTAAACATGGCGTTTATTTAATGGTTTTTAATCGTCAAGCTATTAAAACAACACATGATAATATCTGTTATAATTTCTTAAAAACTTCCTTTTTTTCCTGTCACTTATGAAGTGATAACAAAAAAAAGGAAAACAAAACAAAGCAAATCGTACAATAAATCCTTTTATTCATATTCTTTTTTCTCTTCCGCTGTTGAGTGACGCCAATTTGGAATATAATATGACAGCTACACCAAAAACAAACAAACAACAAAGCAACAAGAGATTGAAGAGCGTGAGCGCATAAGTGTTTTGTTTTATCATTACCAAATAATAAAAATGATATTCTCTGCTTTGTCTAAGTATGAGTGTATAGGGAGGATATACGGAAATAAGCTGTTTTAATCAAGTAGCTTTTAAAAACTCTCCTTTAACAAACATACTAAATAAAAATTTTAAACACATATACATATACATATGAACACAAGGCACTCACAAAAAGTCTCCATAATATATTCATTCATTCATTCATTCATTTTAATAGAGAAGTAAATAAAAATTGTATGAGTTTAGAGAATCCATGACACAGTAACAAGAGAAAAGCATGGTTAAAGAAGAAAAAATAAAAATAAAATTAGAGCAACAAAAAACTTTTTATGAATATAAGCACTTACTTTTCAATTTTTTTTTTTTTTTTTTTTTTGTGAATGCGGAAGTTGCATATGGATTTTTTTTAATATGCAGGCATACACACACATGCATACAAATATTCATTCATATGTATGCATAACAAATCCATATTTAAACAAAAATTTACACACAAAAGCCTCTATTCATCTTATTTTACTTTTTCTTCATTATTATTCTTTCTTTATTCTTTTTTTTTTTTTTTGTTGTTTATTATTGTTCTTCTTATTCTTTGCAATTGTTGTAATATGTAGTATTTATTTGCCAAAGTAATCTTTTGTGTAAATTATACTTTATTTTTTACACATACATAGATAAGTACAATATATGTGTACATGTGTACAACTTTAAACATGAACTTCAACTTGAAGTGCTATTTGATGCAACTTTCTTGTCTTTCTTTCTTGTTGTCGCCGTCTTAAATAAAGTGGGTGGTTAAGTGTTGGAGAAAATAAAAAAAGAAAATAAAAAAACAGTTTTATTCTCTTTGAATAGAATGGTGAGCGAGCATTACTTCGGCGTATGCAAATGTATGTTTGTTTATAAAAGTTATTAGGGTGATGCAGAAATGTTATACAAAATCAATGTAAAATTAATAAAACTGAACTGACAGATGAGCCTCGTATAATTTCTTCAAAATTGAAAATCATTTGTTTTTTCGTGATTTTTTGAATTGCTTGAAATTCCTCTTATAGGAAAGGGCAACACCGTTCTTGCGGAGAGTCATCCGTCAGTAGAGTTATGTAAAAATTTGAACAAGTTGTGTCATTTTGTCTGGGTTTTAACAATCAACGATAGCAGACCACTACATTATTTGAAGCGAAATATGGCATAAAGTGAATTGCTTGCGCTCATTAAGCATCATTTCTTGCGAAAACAAAAAACAATGAGTACTTTGCATTATCACTCTCGATGGTTAAAAATGTACATTGTAACCCAACGAGCACAGAAGATACCAAACGTTTAGGATGGCCCGCTGTAGAGAATTGAAAAAATTCAAAATTGAAAATCGGTCACACACGTCTTTCGCCATTATCATTTTGCTTAAATAATATTTTTTAAACTGTGTTAATTAACAGAATTTTTTTTAACTTGTTGTTTGCCAAAAGCTGCTATTGTTGTTAATACGTTTCTGCAGCAGCTCCAGCTTCTAATTGATATGTTTATTCTTGATATCTTGTACATTTTTTCCTTGAATCTATTCGAATCTATTTTTTCCCCGAATCTATTTCAGCTAGGAATTAAGTCGGTGAGGCCTCCTATAGGGGTTCATCGATAAATACGAATCCAAAGTAAACTATGGTCTTAAATCTGTTGTAGTTTAAATCCCCAATATGAATAGCCTTCCTTTTGACTTTAATGATTTTTAGGTGGAGATTTACGCTGTTATGAAAGCCTTGCCCCTTAAGTCATACCTAACTGCTCGGCTAGTAACGAAGTTCAAGAGAAAATTGAAAATCTTAAATCTCTTGCTTAGGGCGACTGTTGTTTGGATTCCTGATCAATGAAATTTTTTAGCAACGAATGGATTGGCCCGTAGGAGAACTGTAAATGTAACTTTCGTGATGTCTTCGTTGGGGTGTATTTAAAGGACTTTTACTTTGGAAATGCAAACTTCAGATCGAAGGTAATTTATCCGTATAAGATATAATGTATCACTAGGAGTTACCATAAACTGCAGTAAAAGAGACGTATACATATTATGACCTCCCTTAGAGTCGAGCAGATTGGGAACCACGATCGTCGAATGAGAACATAACATAAAGCTCATAGCCGGCACTGCTGTAATGCGAAGAAGGAAGAACAATTAAGAACTTTCTGGATAGTTGTAGGCCCTCCTTAGACGTTTAATGCAAGACATCATGTCGATATCCAGGAGCATCTACTGAGATACTTCAATCTGACGAGTAGTATATGAGAAAGATGCAGTGAATTATGGCTAAGAGTGACGGGTTATGGGTTATCACAGCAAGCGTAAACAAGCCAACAAATCCTTATTAATTTATACTGATTACAGCTGCTGTTTCTCCAGCAAAAATGAAAAAATCGATTGTTTCAAGGTTTTAACATTCAAAAGTGAGTGTGTAGCACCCTAATACTTTACTTCTGATTATTACTTAGATTTATGTATCTCCTCTCTTCTCTGCTGTAAGATTATTTTTACTATTTTCGTACTTTTGTTTGATTGTGTCTTGCGTATCATTCCTTTTTATAATTATTATTATTTATTTTTATTATTATTATCGTTGTTGTTGCTGTTTTAGATATTATTTGCTGCTAAAGGTTAAGAACTTCTTTTAACATTCTTAACAAAAACGACAACAAGAACAACAAGAGTAGAGATAGGATAAGAAGACAAAGACGACAACACCTTTATGCGTCTGTCATCCTTAAGAACGAACACCTACTCAGCAATATACAGCAACACCACTTCACTTCACTTTACTTTACTTATTTTACTCCAGTAGACGATATTTTCCAGTTTAGTGCACTCTCGTGGGAATGTCGGTAAGCAATATTAGCATACAAGCAGAGAGAGAGAGAGAGAGCGTTACGCTCGAAAATAATTTACAGAGCAAAAGAAAAAATACTGAATTTATTTAAAATCATGTTATCATTAAATTATTTCTGTGAGCGTAAAGCAGAGGAAAAAAGTGTTAAAAGTTGAAGCACTTACTACTTGAGTGTATGACAGCAGAGGGCAATTGTTTTGCGTAAAAGTCATGGCTTGTAATTTCTGTTTTTCTTTCTCTTTTACTCTTTTTTTTTATTTTATGATTGAATAATATGAGAGAAAGAGATTTAAGGGAAACGCTGGCAATGAACTTTTCAATATATTCTTAAGTATTCTTTACATTGGAACAATAATGCAATTGCACTTTGCTTTCTTTGCCTCTCATTCCCTCTCTCTATCACTGATTATTATTTTTTTCTTTTTTTTTGTTGCAAGTTTTCAATCTCCTGGCTGACTTTTTACACTCGCTTTATATCAGATGAAATCTATTTTAGTGTCGGTGTCTATAACAGTCAGTCGGTTTGTCTGACCGTTGCCATGGCTTTGCAAAACTTTTCTAAAAGTTTTACTAAAATAAAGAATGAGTAGAACTGTTGAAAACTTTTCAATTAAAAAAAAATGTTTGTGTATGAAAGAGTGTTAAAGTATTTTACAGTTTACCAGACATTCTTGTTTTTATTTTTATGCTTCTTTTACGACTTCTTTCTCTTTTGGATTTTAGCGCTGTAAGAGTGTGTGTGTTTTATTCTTTACCAAAATGACAGGTGAAATAAATGTGATGTTGTTGTTGCTTAATACACAAGTATGTGCATAATTCATTATTATTGCCATTGTTGTTATAGTTGCGGCTGTGGCTGTAGCTATGGCTGTCTCCTCTCATCTTTCTTTTTTAAACTGCTGCAGCTGTCAGTCGTTTCTATTGTTATTTCCTTAATCTTTTATGTCTGGCCATATTTTATGCTAAAAAGAGAGTCTCAGTTCTATGCGGTTCGGTTCTGTTCTGTTCTGCTTTCTCTCTAATTAAACTTTAAATTATATTTTCCTTTGACGGATAAATAAATCTTAAAACAGTTTCTTATTCTTCTTCTCTTTTTTCTTGTTTTTTTTTCTCTTTTTAGCATCTGTTTTTATGTCTGTTTTAGAAAAGCAAATAAATTCTCAAAAATAATTGACAGACAGTTAGACTTAATAAAAAAAAACAGCAACGTTAATTTGACATTGTTATGCGTTAAAAAGAAAATGTTTTTTATTTCGTTGTTTAATAAATAAAATCTATGTTTGTATATGTACATTAAAGAACACTGCATCCGTATAGAAGATTAAAAGATCCCGCAGTCATTTGTGAAATAATCATCCTTGGATACGTTAAACACAACCAACGAAACACTCGGAGGACTATCGTAATCCGTTATAGATTCGTTCCTTTAAAGAATAAGCTCATAATTTTGGGTTAAAGCTAAAACCAATTAGACAAGAATGTCAAAAATAAAGCCAGGGAAGATAAATGGCATGCTGGCGAGCTAAAAACAAAGCTACACTAGCGCAAACCGTAGCTAAGTATCATAGAACGAAAGAATTAAACGATTCTTTAAGAAAACTAAAGGCACAAACTAAAGGGACTAATAGAAGGCGCCGCAGTCTTCTAATTAGTGTGTTGTCCACGGTTCAAATTCAAGGTCAGATCTCTTTAACAAAACGAAATATGAAGAAAATATTTTCTCGGCGACTTTTGGCAAAAACTCGGAGTAAAATAAAAATTGCCATGAAAAGTTTCCCAAAAATCTGTCGTTCGAATTCAACTTCAGACTGTTGTTTCTCAGTTATGAGGGGGTTTTCAGGGAGAATTATTTTTTTGCGGAAGTTGAGACTTTAATTTAAATTGTTTCACCTTCTCAGGGTTTGAAAGTGATAGCGTTTGCAGGCAAGAACTTCAAACTGCTCGCAAGTAGATGCAGAACCTTTAAGTTCTTATTCTCATCAGTTTTCTTAGAATGAAAAAACTGTGCAAAGTCATCGTAGTCCAGTAGTAAGTGTGTTGGCTTTATTAGACACAAGGCCGTAGCTCAACCCCGCAGACGTTAACAAAACGAAATATAAAAATATTTTCTCTCAGAAGATTTTTGGAAGAAAAAAAGTCGGAGAGTAAAATAAAAATTGCCATGAAAAGTTTCTGAAAAATCTGTCGTTCAGAATCGACGTTAAACTGTAGTTCCCGTCACTCATTTATGAAATTAACAAGCACAACATAAGTGGTGTGAGAAGCTAGGCCTTAAATCGTATGTCACGAGAAGGGCGATACCATGCCTTACGGATTACAGTCTATAAAGTTTTCGGAAAATATGAAAAACTTCCACATGGCAGATGCTTTAATTGGCAACTGGATTGATTCAAAATAATTTCCTCAATACCTGTGGTATAGTTTTAGGATTCAAAGTTGCAGAAAATGATAAATTTAATTAAAAAAGTGAAGTTTAACTTTCATAATATTGTTTTGAATTTCTTAAGTGATTGGTTATTTCCTTACTTAGGACGTTCACCGATTGTATATAGAAAGCTTTTGCATTTCAAGCACATATAACCGCGACAAACGGTTCTCCTGTTCATGCACATACATAATTGGCCACTATAACGCTTCAGTTGTGATTACGACTGACGGGACCTGCAGTCAATCCCAAACGGTTTTTGAGAAATATATCTTTCATATTGCGTTTTGTTGGACATGTCTGATCTGGGGTTTGAACCGAACCCTCATGTCTAATAAACTAATGCACTACCTACTAGCCTACGGGGACAACATGCAACATTTCCTGTTCATAGCAGTTTTAATACAAGCTTTATCTATAAACAGCGTTGCCATTTGCCAAGTTTTCCCTTTTTTTCGAAGTTTTTTTTTTTAAGTTTTCATTAAAACTGTTTTCTAACTAAACAAGTTTTTTCGAAAAATTCAAAATTTAAAGAAATTCAACAATAGCACGAAATATTTACATTTTTAAATAAAATATTGTGTATTTTATTAGTCCCGGGCAAAAGTAGCAAAAAAAAAACATCAATAGGGGCACTGGTCTCCGGTGTTTCCTTTGAAAATGTTGATACTTTTGTAGAAAACAAGTTTTTTTTTGTAAAAAAGTTTTTTTTTTCCAGAAATAGTTTAAAAAAAAATTACTGGCAACGCTGCCTTCAAATATTTTATAAATATGGCTGAACAGGTAGTTAAGTGAGTAAGTAATTCGGTAGTCACCCTAAATACCCTAATCAGACGATATGCACTCAGGATTTTCTTGACGTGCTGTCTCATAATACTACTAGACGATCGTAGTAGTTACGGACAGTCATGTAAACCAAACAATCAACATCCAACATTGGGTGTTCGTAGCACGAAGACGCTAATATTCTTGTAAGTATACAATGGTGTTCTTAAAACACCACATGGGGTTGAATATTGTAATCTTCGCTTGGAAAATGCTCACATCATAAAATATACACAAAATGTAAAAATAAGATTCTTTTATAGTTTTTAATACCTTTTTTCCTTTGTAGGCAAAGACTTGAGGTTCAGTTATTGATTTTCATTTAAACAATTTTCAATGGGACAATATAAGATTCCTAGTTCTCATTGGATTTGGATTTGGATTTTTCTCATGAATTAAATCTCGAAACTGTAAAAACGTTTGAAACTGTCTGTTCATAAATTATAAGCTTAAGTTAAGTTGTAAACAAAGTTGCATATAAACTTGTCCTAAAAACAACTAAAATTGCATTCTTAAAAGGTGTTAAATTGTTTTATTTAAGCATTTCAAAACTAAGAACATGAGAAGAAAGTTTTTAGTGTTAACGATAAATTTTAATAGATTGCGCAACAAATTTCAAAAATAATTGATTTTTTTTAAATTAATTTTTTCTTCTCTTTTTTCTTACTTAAGCAACGATGAAGAAAATAATAATAATAGTTGAGCAATTTAATTTTTAATTTAATTAGCAAAAACAGACATTAATTGCCTTCTCCTTAAACTTAAATTAGAAAATTTAGTGTCTGATAAATATCATTTAATTGGCTAAAATGGCTGGCAACAAAGCATTGCAAAGGTGAGTTGAGTGAATGAAAAGAAATCCTTTAAACACACGCACATTTGCCATCAGTGTCGTTGAGATTTACGAAGACTGTAAAGAGAAAAAAAAACCGTAGTAGTGATGTACAGAAGTTAAGCAGTTGACTTTTCACCAAAGGAGTCATTCAATTTGTTGTGCAACTGCCATAAGTCAGAAGTTGCAAGTTGATAAGAAGGTTGGCTTAATTGCTTCTTTCTTTTTTTCTTCTTCTTCTTCTTTGGGGATTTAAAATAAATTAAGATTTTGCCAGTTTATACACGCTGATGATTATAAAATTGCAGACAAATTAATGAAGCAAAATAAAAAAAAAAAAGAAATTAAAAATAAAAAAAATTAAAAAGACAGTAAAGAATTTGTGTTTATGTTGACTGCTCGACCGACACTAACAGTCCGCTTAATAGTCATTAGTCAATTGGGTCATTTGACTATTTAACATTTTAATTACTCATGAAAATCCTTTAAGTGTCCACTTTGAAAACCATTTAACAATAATAAATGGGAATAAAAAACCTCTTTTATAATATAAAATCAAATCAATTCTTGTTTTATTTTCTTTAATTTCAAATATCCACCGTTTGTTCGATTAAGTGTTGCCATTTACCTCTCTTCTATCACACAAATCAGTGTCAATACTGGTAATTGAGAAAATCAATCATTTATTGACGTAAATTGTTCACACAAAAAAATAATTGTCCGTAGATATATAATAGTAACGTACACTTGCCATGGTTCGAACTATACGAACGTCCGGAGCGTCAAACGTGTTACTATCTAATCTTGTTTTTATACAAGATAATTACTCTCTTACTGGTCGGGTCAATCCGCTATTGCATAATTGTTTACCTCAGATGTTTCGAGACATACAGGCCTGAATTAAGAGTCTGACAGTTTTAAAAAGATTTTTTCTTCTTCCCCACACATCAATGCTAATGCCGAAACCATTGAATAGTACCTACTATTGGGCAGTATGGTAATTACAAAGGTACTGCAAACGTGGACATTGAAGCGCGTCTTAATAAGGTAAACAATGCATTTGGCGTTCTCTAGAAGTTTTACCACCTACTAAGCTACACATATACACTGCGAACATCAAGCCTATCTTGTTGATGGTTGCGAAGCTTGGTAGCGCTTATGTGTAATCGACTCACGGCTACAAACCTTTACAAACAAATGCGTGTATCGTATACGGTACTTTAATGTATTGAATATGGCACACCGAATATATGCTTCTGTGGAGGTAATGTAGACCAACTAAGAACATTACTCCACAAGTGCCTCGGTGCAATTCAGAAAGACGAAAGCCGAGTATTTGGTCTACCTGCTAGGACTGTAGTGAAAGTGAATTAATGCGAATTTGCAAGCAGCAAACTAATCAATGAACTAAACGTCGTGAAAGGAATATGCTTCGATATAAGACCTATGGGGACCCTATGCTCCATTGCAAGTCAAGGATAACCAATGAAGAAGACTTTTGTCAAACGAATACATAGTGAATAATCCAGGCTTGGACGCTGTTCGCCCCTTCTCAACGCGATTCAAATAATACAATTTTCTTTTGTGAATTTGTCCTGAGTGATCCATTTTTCGTCATCAGATACCATCCACTCTAGAAATGTTCGATTTTATTGCGAGTCAACAACATGAAATTTTTTTGTGATATGCATGGGGGTCTAATCCCTCTTAACAACAGTTAAAAACACGATTTTATTTATTTACCAACTACTTTAGACGATTCGTTTCTTAAATCGTAATTGAATGTACTATTAAGCGTTCCAAAAGTAAAGCGTTTAACATCATCCACAAACAAGAAAATTTCATATTGTTACGCTTTACCTTTTTAAAACCGATTAAAATATGAGCTCGTAGATTGCAAATAAAAATAAAAATAAATCAGTGTTTAGCTTTAATTCAAATTCTTTATTATTCGCACAATTCTATGTGCCACTGTTCACAACTCGATGTAACAACAACAACAATTGCTTTGTTTGTTATTCTTCTTGTTTACACATTTTGCATAAACAATAACAATTACTAGACAATTGTTCAACAGATATTTGTAACGGAAATCTTTAAACCACGATTACTCTCTTCATACAAGACTGACTGGACTTTTACTGACTCCGTTGCCTGCTTTGCCTTGCCTTTCATATGGAAACGTTAACAGTCTGATGAATGTTCTTGAAGGCGAATTTTCGTGGCTTCGTCTTCCCGAGATCTCTATAAATGTAAACATCGTTGTTTCATAATTGTTGCTTGTGTATTTTGTTTACACATTTATTCTTGTAGTGTTTTTTTTTTTTGTTTACTTGTTTATCATTTTTTATGCTGATGTTGTTGTTATATTACGCAGTGCGATAATTTCTAAACAAGTTCATTGTTTTTATAGCTTTTGTTTATAATTTTAAACCATAAGAAAAGACTTGATAAACTGAAAGTTGCTCGGAGTTCTCGAACGCGTCTCTCTCTTCTCAACAAATACAATGTATGAAGACATACATACATAATTGGCCATTACAACCCTTCAGTCAGGATTACGGCCTAGCTTATCACACCACTTATGTTGTGTGTGTCAATTTTATACATGAGTGGCGGGACCTACAGTTTAAAGTCGATTAAGAACGACAGATTTTTAGAGAAACTTTTCATAGCAATTTGATTTTCTCTTAGAGTTTTTGCCAGAATTATGCTGGGAGGAAGTCGCCGAAGAAATATTTTTTCATATTTCGTTTTGATGTCTGACCTGGGGTTTGAACCTCGGCCTTACGTCTAATAAGCCAATACACTATCTACTAGACTACGACGACTGTATGAAGACAGCTGTTTGCTAAACAATACCTACGTTGTAATAATCGTTATAACGCGCTAGGGTCTGACCAAACAAGTTGCTTTAATAATCGCTCTCAAAAGAGAGTATGTGACCCAATAGCATACACAAAGAAAACAGTTAGACTGGGTCAAGGTTTGTTAATGAAATGTGGATACTCCTGCTCATATGTATTGAGTCCAATTAGTTGGTTTTAGGACAACATAACCGCTGTTGTTTCGCGGTACATTTGTTTTTGTGTTTCGAGAACGAAATATTATTGAGGAGACAACTTATGTAGGATAACAATACTAGAACTGTAATACGAGACAAGTAACCCTAATGCAGTTTCCTTCTCAAAAAGGGGACCTAAACTTTGTGCAGCAAGTTTACATAGTTCTTGAAAATGAGTACGCTTGAATGAATTCGGTTTAAAAATAAACAGCCCTTGTGGAATAAACTTCAGAAAACTTAGTTTACATGTGCCCTGAAAATTTAATTAAATTTTGTAAATTCGCAACAAATTAAATGAATACGATTATAAAATATTTCCATTATTTCTTTGAGACAATATTTTTAAAGACTTGACGATTATTTTGATTAAAGAAGAGAGAGAGGTAATGATGAAATGAAACATGAAATTTATGAATACATTGGAATTCTGGAGTGTTCCTATAATTTCTTCCACCACTGCATATAAAATTCAAATGCCTGTCATGAATTTCATATGCAGTACGCTTTTATTTTGTTATTGCATAACAAAAATCTTTTCAGTTTTATTCAATGAACAAATAGTTTTACTTTGTAATTCTGGAATGAAACACAATTTAAAATTAAATATTACATGTATTCATATAATTTATTATTAAATTCGGTCAAACGAAATTAGTTTTTGAATTCTTAATGACTATAAAATAATCATCACAAAAGGATAAAGAAAATCCTTCATGTGCGCATTAAGGAGAATTTTTTTGTAATTTACAAAATGTGACAGGATAGGATGGGTAATCCTAAGGAGTATAAATTAAAATGAAATTGTAACACAAACTCAGTAGGATAGGAAACATAGGTTTTATGGAAATCGAAAATAGAGTGCCGTCTGCTTTTTGCCATCAGATTAAAGTTAGAGATACAACCTACAGAAATGTATTCATAATATATATTTTAATTGGAAGACTTAATGAAGATTTTAAAGAACAAGATGAATTTTGATGTCACATTGAAACAACATTTTTCTGATGATAAATTTCTTGATAAAGGTTTGAAAGAAAAAAATTTAATAAAGCACTTGGCTTTTATTATCTTTAAATTAAGAAAGGTTCCACCAAGCGTTCATGGTTTGCGCGGATACATCAAAGATGATACCCAAACACATTAGGTAGCACAGAGAATTTCGGTTATAAAAGTATTTATTTTATTTTATTTATTAATTACAATACAATTACGAATTATATTTTAATTATATACGAGCGCAGTAACTTGACTATATGTTCGATGTAGTGTCACAGACCAGAGTCTCTGGTGGGAATCGAGTCTATCACACTACCCACTAGAATACCAAGGCACCCGGTTATAAAAGTAAAATTAAATAAAATCTTTAGAAGTGTATGATTTTAATGCAACGTTTATTGCCTTATAATGCTCGGACTTTGTCAGTATGTACGAAACAGAATGTAATAAAAAAAGGCGTCTATCGATTGGTTGCAGTCATCGATCTCTTTGAGGTAGTTCTCGATATCTTAACAAAAGTTGGTTTTCAAATTCTGCAGTATTGTTGTATGTATGTTACCAACTATTAGCCAATTAACTTTGCCTATACGTGAATTACTTTTCTTGGAAACTTATAATGCCGTCTGGTTCACAACTTTCAATTGCAGGCAGAAAATAAATCGGTTATCATACCCCCATACCGTTCTGTATTGATGTTTAAGTATGCATTGCCAACCTGTTGCTCTAGTACCCGTACTTTGAGCATGAACAGCCGGCTTTAATTTTTGCATAAGGTGGGTGCTCCGATGGCCTAGTTAGCCGAGGCCGTGATTTCGATTTTCACCAGAGACCCACCCTAGGTGTTTGTGATTGTTTAAATAACATTATATGTGATTACTTCCAATAGAAAAAATAAAATGAGAATTATTACGAAACAGCAATCCTCGAAGAAAAAAATGACAAAAAATTTCGCACTCGACCCCCTGTTTACTTTTTCCTACAAACTATCTTTCCTGTATTCCAATACAATAGACTGCATGTGCATTACTCCCCTGAGTGTTGGTGTAAAAAACAAGAATGAAAATTGGCGGAATTTATATGGGTAGAGGTGCAAATTAGGCAACAATAATAAGCCGTAAGATAACCCAATTTCTAGGAACGTTACATTTTTATTAATAAAAACGTTATATATATATAAACGCATACATTGCGATGACGCCCCAGCTCGGCCACATAAGTAATGTTTCCAGTTTCATTATATTTCTTTATACATATATACATATGTACATACGTAATTGGTCAATACAACTCTTCAGTCAGTAATACAACCTAGCTTCTCACATCACTTATGTTGTGTATGTTAATTTTATACATGAGTGACGGGGAGGCCTACAATTTAAATTGAGAAACTTTTTTCATGGCAACTCTCTACTCCCAGAAAATCTACTGAGATGTTGACCTGGGGTTTGAACCGTGGTCTCATGTCTAGTAAGCTAACACACTATCTAAAGGGTGTTTTTTATAGACGTATAGAACTTTAAGTTGCAATAAAACAACGATGGATTATTCGATTGACATGAATTTTATTTATTCGAAAGATAATCTTGTGGCATTACATTTTAAATATGATTTCTGGCATATGACCGCCACGGCTGGCGCGGATGTAGTCCAATCTGGACGTCCAATTTTCGATGACTTTTTCCAACATTTGTGACCGTATATCGGCAATATTGTCTTCCAAATGGTCAAGCGTTTGTGGCTTTACCGCATAGACCAATGACTTTACATAGCCCCACAGAAAGTAGTCTAGCGGTGTTAAATCACAAGATCTTGGAGACCAATTCACAGGTCCAAAACGTGAAATTAGGCGGTCACCAAACGTGTCTTTCAATAAATCTATTGTGGCACGAGCTGTGTGACATGTTGCGCCGTCTTGTTGAAACCACATCTCCTGGACATCATGGTTATTCAATTCAGGAATGAAAAAGTTAGTAATCATGGCTCTACACCGATCACCATTGACTGTAACGTTCTGGCCACCGTCGTTTTTGAAAAAGTACGGACCAATGATTCCACCAGCCCATAAAGCGCACCAAACAGTCAGTTTTTCTGGATGTAACGGTGTTTCCACATACACTTGAGGATTACCTTCACTCCAAATGCGGCAGTTTTGTTTGTTGACGTAGCCATTCAACCAGAAGTGCGCTTCATCGCTAAACAAAATTCGTTTATGAAAATCGGGAACAACGGTAATCTCGTTTTGGGCGCATTCGACGAATCTACGCATTACTTGATGATCGTTTGGCTTCAATTCTTGCACGAGTTGGATTTTGTAAGCACGCAAACCAAGATCCTTCCGCAAAATCTTCCATAAAGTGGATGGACACAGATTCAATTCCTGTGCTCGATGGCGGATGGAATCATTCGGGTCTTCCTCAATGCTACGCTCTACAGCAGCAATTACTTCTTCTGTACGCATCGTACAGCGTCTCTGGGGATGCGAGTTATCAATAAGAGTAAACGTTGTGCGAAAACGTTCCATGGTTAATCGAATTAACTGCTCTGATGGACGATTTTGTCGACGATAAAATGGACGTAGTGCGCGATACGTTTTCCACACAGAACCATTATTTTCGAAATAAAATTGCACTATTTGCAAGCGTTGTTCAGGCGTGAGTCTATTCATGATGAATTGCCAAACCATACTGAGAATAAATCACTTGACAGCTGTTAAATCGGTCGCCATCTTGAAAAGTAATGTCAACTTAAAGTTCTATACCTCTATAAAAAACACCCTTTACTAGACTACGGCGACTTATATTTCTTTATACTCATGGCAATTCTTTGTGCAGTAGATCGTGGCCATGTTTAATTCACAACTATAATTGTTATTGGTACCTGTTACACCAGCACACATCAGATGAAGGTATTTAACGGTTGGTAGACTTAACAGATCGGCGATTTCGAAATCACTTAACGGATAACCCGATATATGCATCTTGATTATCTGCACTCGGTTAAAATGAAATACACAAAATTCCTTTACATTTGTTTGTGCATATTTTTTTATTTCATAATATTTAAAATACAAAATCACTTAAATCTGCCGTAACTTACTGTCAGTATGATTTTGAGTATGTTTCTTAAATTTTACGATGCCGGCAAATATCAAATCTTTAATGTCAAGCCGCCACAAAGGAAAGCAAAAATTGCATAGAAAGGAAAAAATACACGCACACACACATCATAACACCCGCACTTTAAAACACGGCATATATGCATGGATACTAGTATTAAAGCAACAACAACGGCAACAAATAACATCAAATTTAAAAAAAGAAAATATTGCCACACACATAAAACTTACACGTACAATACAATGCATGCATGCATAATAAAAATAAAGCAACAACACAATCAAACTTATTGTACGTATATCACTAAGTCTTCAAGAATTCATTTTTTTTTCTAAAAATCTAAAAAAAGCCTAAAAAGCGGAATGGCTTTAAACAAAAAACGTTTTTTTTTTTTGATTTTTTCTAGTGTTGTGTGTTTCTAGTGTTTGTTGCTGCTTTTCTTAAAGCCTCCAAGGAACCCGAATATCATCAAACGAGACTCAAAGCCAGACACAAGCTTTTCAAAAATTTTTCTTCGTTTTATTACGTTGTTTTCTTCTCCCATTTTTTTTGTTTTTTTTTTTTTACCAAACAGAGTGATTTTTTGTGTTTAAAAGAACTGATGCTTGAAATTAAACAACAACAACAACTGCAACAACAAACACTTTTAAAGTGCGTAAAGTACCTAAGACATCAAAAACAGCAACAAGAAAAAGTAACAACAATAGTAGCAACAACTTTTTAAGAAATAGATTTTGTTGCTTAACAACCAACACTAACAAAGAGCAACCAGCAAACCAACAGCAACAACATCAACGTCTTGAAACATTTAAAAGTAAACAAACTCTTTACTCTTGTGGCATATTCTCGTGTAATGTTTGATGTTTGCACTGTGTTAGTCATGCTAAAGGTATGTGCAGAGTGCACCACTCTCACACACACTTATTTTGCATAGACAAGCCAAGACAAGAGGAGAGACATGATAGTCTGACAGAAAGAGTCACACGTTTTGTATTTTCTTAATGCAGATTGATTACAGTCTTTTGAATTATTAAAAGCAAAAAACAAAGGCAACAATAACAACGGCAACAACAAAACGCGACAAAACAAATGGTCTTGTTTTTGTGTCTGTAAGAATTACATGGAAATATAGAAAAAGAGGAAAAGAGAGGGAGAATATGCAAAAAGCTTTTTTCCTACAGTGAGTGCTAGAAACAAAGACCACTGAATTCTTTCAATTATAAGACAAATTTTGGAGGGGATTTTTTAGATCGTTTAGAGGGGATTAAAAACTCTAAACATGCTAACACTTGCAAAAATTATGGTGCGAAGAATATATGGACATAATGCCTCAGGTTTAGTGACCTGCTGCTAAACGGGTACAAATTTGATCTGGTGGTTTCCCTTTTTGGAGGTTAGATGATCAAGACTGGATGTTGTGTGACTAATGTTTTCTAAAGTGACAAATTAATTAGAAATGATAATGAAAAACACACTAGTGAGCCCTTGTTTCCTTTTAAAAGATTTGAGAAAAGGCATCTTTTTATTAAACCCTGCTGCACACATACATAGATCAACAGATTATGTAGAAATACAATTCACTATTTAAGGACTTATTCTGTCGCAGGATTATAGAATAGAACGTATTAAATTCCCAAAACTTTGCGCCATAGTTCAGACTGAGGTTTAAGTTACGGACAGAGCTAAGGATATGAATGCAGCAAACGAATCTATAACTGATATGACTGAAGCCAATGGTGGATACATTTTGGTCGTCTTAGAAGCGCTGCAGATATAATTACGTCTACTTTGAGAGAACTTCATAAATGCACAAATTTTGTTATTGCTTTGTTGGCTTTCAAGATACTTTGGTTTTCCACTTATAGTAGAATAAATTTTGATTTCACTAATATGATGCTGCTGTAAATCCAATGCTTTTGTAACCGTAATCCAAAAAGACATGTTCGGAAGGGTATCCCGGTGCATAAAGCATCCCATCACACTGTTTCGAATTATTAGCAGAGTAGTACTACAAGGACTGTTCTTCATCTCTTGTTTTGAGACTTTCTCTTTAACTTTTATTCCTGTTAACTCTTCTGCTGATTAGAGCAGCAATTGCCTAAACGTCCCCAGAACAGTCTTCACAAGACTCAGAGTTGCTTGTTAACACATAACATATATAATTGGGCATTACAACCCTTCAGTCAGGATTTCAACCAAGTTTCTCACACCACTTATGTTGTGTGTGTTAATTTTATACATGAGTGGCGGACCTACAGTTTAAATTCGACTCCGAACGACAGATTTTTGAGAAATTTTTCATGGCAATTTTATTTATTCGCAGAGTTTTTGCCAGAAATCTGCTGAGAGGAAGTCACCGAAGAATTATTTTTTCTTAATTTTCGTTTTGATGTCTGTCTGGGGTTAGAAATGTGGCGTTACGTCTAATAAGCCAACACACTACCTACTACACTACAGCGACTTCTAACACACAAACACGTTTTTAATGGCATGCCACCTTCTGCAAAGTTAAAAGCTCAAGATAAGAATTCAATGAGGTCTTCGCTTGAAAAAACGTTATATCGTTATATCTAAATGATCCTCAAATGAAATATTTGGGGAACTAAAACACTGTCAGGAATAATTGCCCTCAAAACACATTTTTCAACAAAAAATTTTCGCTACAATACAGTTAAGTTCTGGAATATCTTTATCAAAACTCAAGTTCTGGTAAAAACCTGCAACAAATTGAGGCAATTACGAACAAAAATTCCAATAAAGTGATTCCAATATGAGGCAGAGGACCTGGTCGCCCGAAAAGGCCCATCGGCTTGTAAGTTTACTCGAGCATAATATGGAATTACCTGGGAAAGATGAATCTGCTGGGCAGATCAAATAGAATCATCCTCTGTTTCCCTTATGGGAATTCAAGCCAATGATCGAGAGCGGACGTGGACGTGGTTCCCTTGCCGTCCGTAGATAGAATCCGAATGTAAATGTGGCGTAAGTAGATATGTTTGAATTAGAAGGTTTTAATTGGTCTCCGTAGACTCAAAGAATACTTATGCAGGATAAGCAGCGCTTCAAACCTATTAAGTAGATTCTGTCACGAGGAGAGTGAATCATCAGAACAACCACTTGGAGCTTTTGAGGCGTTAAAACATCTCAGAATCAAACATCAGTTTTTAAACTACAGAAAGTCAAGTGTGTATTTATTTATTGCATGGACTGTGACAACAACTGTGTTCTTTAAACTTTTTTGTATTGGAATAAACATTTGTTGTGAAAAATATTTAAAAAAAGACAACAAAAGTAGACAAAAAAATACCAAAGGAGGCACTTACATAGAAAACAAAAACAATAACACAAACAACAAAGAAGCAGAAAATAATCTGTGGCAGTAGGAGAAGGAGAATGAATGTGTTGCGTTGCGCTGTGTTGTAACGTTAAATTTAGACATGTTGTTATAAGATATTTTAGCCAAGTCTCAAATATCAACAACAACAACAATGTCTACTACCACAGGCCAAATACGCTGCTGTTGTTAAAGTCAAAAGGCAAAAGCAAGACAACAACAAGAAGAAGAAGAAAAGGTCCTGTAACAACTTAATTTTGTTAAAAGTAAGAAAAAATCAAAAACAACAACAACAACAACAACAAATATCAACTTTAAATATTAAATTTTACATTGTTTTAATGGAGATAGAAAATGAATGTGAATGTGAACGAAAATGAAAATGAAAATAAATTGACACCCACACACAAAGCATTCGAATTCGATTGAGCGTAGGTCTTATTTAAGCCCCCAAAAAATTCAGACTCTTTGTCCATTCAGGCTCTGCATTTGGCCATTAAGATTTCTGTTGATTTCGTTACATTTTTAAGGTTTTATTTTTTGTTTGTTTTGTTGTTGTTGTTGATTTTTGTTTTCCGAAACCGAAACATAAATTGAATGATTTTTAAGATTTTTACGTTTGATTTAGTATTCGTTTCATAAACATAAATTGTGTCCATTTGTTGGGCTGCTCTGTTGGCTGGCTGTTGGTATTTGGGTCGGGGTTTTTTGTTACCAAATTCTTGTTCTTCTTAAAGTCTCAATGAACTGAAAAAGTTATTTTTAGGATTCCATTTCATTTCATTTCATTTCGATTTTTTGTTTATTTTCGTTTGCTTTCATTTTTATTTTTTAGCCTACAATTGATTGCATGTTGCCAATCACTTTTATGTCATATTCAGGCAATACGATTATTATGTTGCCTTAGTTCAGATATTTTTTCATGCTCTTTCCTTTTGTAACTCTTCGTTTTTACTTTTTATTCGATCTTTTTTTGATTCATTTTCAGAAAAACTTGAACGTTCTTTAAATCATTTTTATGTGTTGGTATTTTGTCATTTGATATCCCCCCCCTGTTGGGTATTGCAACATCAGAAACGACCCTCATGTATTATATTTTGGTAGAAGGAAAAGGAAGAGAAATTATTTAAAAGTGGAAGTTTTCACTGTTTTTGTGTTTAGAAATTGAAATTTCTCGAATATTTTAAAGTCAATGAAGAAAAGGAAAAAATGTTTACAAACTTTAGTGAGACAAACAATATACGAAGACATTGGGATGGTAAAAACTGTTTTCATATTTTCTCCAATTACACTATACTAGTTTTCTATAAAAAGATACGATAATAAATTAAGTCACCCGATACTGTAGACATCATTAGCTAAGACGGTCTATAACAGGCAATGCTGTTGCCTTTGTTAATATTATTATTGCTCTGTAGAGGCATTATAGTACTGCGACTAAACTACCGTTTGTACTGCCCACAATCTAGATAAGATGTCCTTATATTGGTCCTCCCAATGCAGTTGCCTATCCAGGCGTTCGCTTCTAAGATGCACCAGTTCCAAGTATATGTTCCGATTATTCCTGACCCTTATTACAGAGCGTATGTATTGGAATTGAAGTAATTCTTATTAAAGTGGTCTTAGAATCTACAATGCCCGGTCAGAAGGTCAGGTACAATCCTCAGGGTGCTTATCATATACCTTTCAATTGCAATTACATACATACACAATTGGTCATTAGATTCATTGAGTCAGGATTACGATCTAACTGCTCACACCACTTATACTGTGTGTGTTAATTTTATACATGAATAACGGGATATATTCGAGTATAAAGTCGAACGGCAGATTTTTAAGAAACTTTTCATGGCAATTTTATTTATACTCAGAGTATTCGCCAGAAATTTGTTGAAAGAAAGTCGCCGGCGAAATATTTTTTTTCGTATTTCGTTTTGTTGGCGATGTCTGATCTAGAGAAACTAGGTCGTAATCCAGACTGAAGGGTTGTAATGACCAATTTTGTTGTTGTTGTTGTTGTCTGATCTGGAGTTTAAACTAAGACTTCACCTTTAATAATCCAACACACTACCTACTAGACTGCGGCGACCATTGCCTAGCAAAAGTTGACGATATTCTCAAACCCTTTTGGTTTGAGGAGAGTATGCCCCTTTCGTCATCAACCATTCACACTTCCTTCCAATCAGCTATTGCAACTTTACAAAAAGGTACTGGTTTCATCAGCGGTATCTAAGGTTCCACGTCGTAATAGTATTTGCCTGCTTGATCGCACGGCGACACCAACTGATTCAGTTCGAAAAGGTTATGAAAAACTTTACAAACAACGAATATACAGAGATAGCATGAAAGCACTTGTGTTCACCCTGAAGGAACTGCCTCTGAATAAAATAATAATCATCGAAATATAACCAATAGTGTACCACTTTAAAAGTTTTGAAAATTGAGAAAATATTGACTAGAAAAGAATATCCAGTAGGGATATGAATATGGTGGATAACTGAGATGTGATGGAATTATCACTTTGTATGAAGAATACAGTTCAAGGGGTCCATAAAAAAGCCTCATTAGCGGTATTTTCCAAAAGATTTCGGAATTTGAGAAAAATGTTTGTCCCAAAACTAATTTAAAGTTAGAACTACGAGCATTTTTAAATTATATTTTAAAAACATATTATTTTTTTCGTTTAAAAATTTCTTGTGACCATAACTTGTGTCCCTGGAATTCTTGCTTAAACAAAACACCAAACTGTGATCAGCCCTAATGTTGTCAGCAGCAACAGCGACAACTCCTACTAAAAACCTTAAAAAATAATGATGGCAACCAAAAGCAAAAACAAAATGAAAAATATTGTCAGTAATAAAGCATTATTTTACACACTTGACACACCTTATCAGTGTAACGAATTTTTCTACATCAATGGAGAACCGATAAACGCCAACACTCTGGTTTTTTTATACACACATACACACACACACGTGCACCCACAATGTTTCATTTTTAGAAATAAAAGAACAGAGGAAAATATGGAGCTTTTCAAAGAACAGAATGTGCAACAACAGCACAAAGCCATATAATCGAGAGACTATCGTTCGAAACAATAAAACAATAAAGCAACAATAACAACAACAACAACAACAAATAAAATAATATATTATCACCAACGTCATCATCGTCATCAGCATTATTATTCCAGCGCATGGATTCACTCACACCTCTCCCGACAAAAGAATAAAACAAAGAAAAACGAGAAAATGACTCCAATTTTTTTACTCCAGTGCAGAACAATAACACACAAAAAAAACGGGAAAAAGAGGTGAGAAAACAAAATTATGATTTACAGAACAAAAGCATTAAAAATTTATACCATGACCAACTGAGCAATCACGCATTGCATTCTGTTTTTGTTTTTCTAGGGTATGGAAAGAAAACAAAAAAAAAAGCACAAGTAAAACAACAACAAACAAGCATTGAAGATAAATTAAAACGAATTATTAAGAGAAATTTTTTTTCAACATGACAACTTCATTAATATCATGATCATCATCATTTCTCCCACAATGTCATGCAACAGCCTGACGCTCATTTATTATATCAAAGAGAGAGAGAGAGAGCGAGCGAGGGCGTAAATAAAATAGGATGCACTTTATTTTGTAATGGGAAACAATATCGTTTATAATATCGCATGTAATTTTTATTTTGTTTATTTTTCATACAGTTGTTGTTGTTCTTACTGTTACTGCAAATGCTCAGTTCGCTCTCAAGAAATTGATTGAGTTGAGGGTGGTAATGAAAGCAAAAAAGAAAGAGAATTTTTAATGCACTATTAAGATTGTATTATGTATGTATGGGTGTATATTTGCGAATTTAATTATTATTAGCCACTATTAAAGTGTAATAAAACAAAAGTTTGAAAGCTTCTCTTGTTTTGTTATTCTATTTATAACGAATGAAAAAATGTGTTTCAATAAAACTGTAAGAGAATTAAGACGTACTGAATGCCCTACGAATCGCCGTAGTTTATTAGATATTCAAACCCCAGTTTAGGCATCTCTAACAAAACGAAATATGAAAGCATATGCCTTCGGCGACTTCCTCGCAACAGTCTTCTGGAAAACACTCTGAAAGTAAGTAAAATTGCCTTGAAAAAGTTTCTCAAAAATCTGGCGTTCGGAGTTGATTTAAAACTGTAGGTCCCACCACTCGTGTATAAAATTAACATACACGACATGAGTGGTGTGAGAAGCTAGATCGTAATCCTGACTGAAGGGTTGTTATGACCAAGTATGTATGTATGTATGTGTACGTATGGATGCCCTACGCGACTACCAAATGCGACTTCTTTTTGATGATCAATTGCTTACAAATTTTACTTCAATTCGAAGAAAAATTTCCTACTGAATGGATTTACTGAATTTCCATAATTTTTGAGGTGACCATAAAGAATTTGTTGCAGTACAAGAAAGTTGTATCAACCAAAAATTTTTTTGAGTATTACATACCATACCACACTTAGAGTCATATTGCTCATGTCGCTCAAAATATCAAAGTAATGATTATTTTATTACTCTCTTCAATATTCCCTTGTAGTCCCTAACAAATACGTGTGCAACACTGAGATTTTTGGGTGTTTGCGTGAAAGTACTGATTTTAAATTATTACTAAAGTTCTGGCTGTGATTGTAGACTGTGATTTTATTCTTGCAATAATTACCAGGGAATTGCCTATTGAAAGATGAAGGCAGAAAGTAAACAAAGTAATATAAACGCTAACAAAGGAAACAAAGTAAAGAGTTACCAATTTTTCAGTTTCGGCACTAGAGTAAAATAAAACACGCGTAAATCTCCCATTTAAGGGTGTTATTCACATTATTTGAAAAACCAACATTGGGAGCCTGTTGCTTTAGTACCCAATCAGAATATATGTGGCATTGTAAATGATCGGTTGACTTAATTGCTGCGTGAGATGGAGAAATTCATAAACATACATGTTCTCTAAAAGAAGTGATATTTTCGGTAATGGGTACAGTAATTAACCACATCTGTAACGCTTCCAGTCACGTCACACTTCTTTATAATCTTAACGATCATAATTACCACTTGCTAGTCAGTTTTAACTATTTTTAAGCATTTTATAGTTCTTAAACCAACCGTATTCGTAAATATTAAACCATTCGTTAAATAAATAATGAATGATAAAAGCTATTTAACACCTGACAGACCGGCACCGTTGGAATTTGTTAATTGATAACCCAATATTGCGAAAAATTTGGGGCATACAGCTTCTATCATCACTTATGTGTGTTAATTTTATACATGGTGGCGGAACCTACAGTTTAAAGTCGACTCCGAACGATAGATATTTTTTTGAGAAACATTTCATGGTAGTTTTCTTCACTCAGAGCTTTTGCCAGAAATATGCTGAGAGGAAGACGCCGAAGAAATATTTTTTTTCACATTTCATTTTGTTGGACCTGGGGTTTGAACCGTGGCCTCACGTCTAATAAACCAACACAATAACTACTAGACTACGGCGACTTTAATACATACAATTTAATAATGTACAATACATACATGGTCTGCATCTTTAATAGCTTAAATGCATCGAAACAACATCAAATTTTGGTTTCGCTACAAAAATTTGGAATATTGGGCCTACATGACGTTATTTACGGGAAGTTTAGCTTTGTTTCTCTGGAACAGAATACGTTCTATTGATTTCAGCTTACGAGAGAAGGATGTGCAATAGAACAGGTTATTTTGGCACAGAAGTGAAGACCGTCCAGCTCAGTCTAAAAAGTTCGAACATAAAGAACTGAAGATATGATTGGGAAAATTTCATTGAGGGCTACTTAAATCGCTATTTAAAAACAGAGAAATTGGGTATCACACGAACTTAGCCTAGAGGAAGACATTTGAAATGCTGCTTGAGGGCTGTAAAAATTAATTTTTACATCCAATGTATTTCTGTGTGTATTTGAAAATAAAATTGAATCACAGTATAACTGACTCGTTTAATGGGGGAATATTTGACCAGATTTGAAATCGGAGTATTAACCTCCCCTCTAGTCTAGACTTTACTCCTTTCTACTAATATTTGTTCCCTTCATTGTAGAGGGCTTTCTACATTTATTCAGCCATGTTTCATTGTTGGCCTAAGAAAAATAAGCAATTCTTTAAAACGAAACCAATATGTTACAAGACAAATGCGAAAAGGTCATGGATAACGATTGCCAATATTTCTTTTCTTTTTGTTTTTATATCAAAATCTCCATAGGAAATTACAATTACGCTCTGTTAAAAAAACTGATTACATTAAAGCGAAAATTTTAATTTTTCTAATGCAATATTTTAAAAAAGAAATCAAAAATACGCAGTGTTTCTTTTTTCGTCTTCTTCTTTCTTTTCTTTTTGTGTAATTTTAAATTATAGATCAAAAGCAAAAGAATTTAATTTTCTTTTGTTTAAATTTGTTCGTTCTACTCCAGTTTTTTTTTTCCTTTATGGTCTCTCTGTTGGCCGTCGTCCATTTGATAAGCATTGTTTGCGAGCGTAAAATCCAAAAGAAAAAAAACTGCATTTTCTATGCTTTTATTGCATATTATTTGCATATCTTTTTAGTTGCTTTTTTAATGGTTTTCTTTTTGTGTGTGTGTGTGTGCATTTTCTTATTGTATTATTTCTTAAAAGAAAATTTTACAACTTTTGCTCCAATTGTTTACAGAAGACAACTGAAGACAAGGCAATAAAAGTGGAAAATTTAATACAGTAGTAGACCGGGCTAAAAGGGTAACACTTTTCGAGAGGTTCTATTATTAGCGGATTCAATCTTAAAAATATTATTCAATTAAATAAAATTAATTTAAAAAATAAATTAATGAAATTGATAAGAGGATACGTTACTAGTGAAATTTACATTTTCACATGTGGCAAATGAAATGGCATCGAAAGAGATAAAGCAAACAAAAAAAGTGCACCCAAACAAATACATTTTAAGTTTTACGGGTCTTAAATGGTATCATCTTCCAAACACATGTCCACTATCAAACCACAAATTTATGTAAAGACAGGTATGCTAAAGTGATCGTGGCTTAAAGAGCTTTTTTTTTGATTATAAAACGAAACATTTATAATTCAATTATCGATGGAGCCAATAATATTTTTTTCATTGGTGATACGTTCTATGCTCTCACATTAGGTTAGGTTGGATCGGAGTGGTAGCTCTGATATCAAAAAGCTCACTTGAACACGCACAGCGGCCCGTTGTGATGCCACGAGGTGAACGCAGTCCCTGTACTGACCAAGAACCACCAAAAACAATAAAAAAAAATCAGGAAAGAGTATGAAGTTGGTCAGCGCAAGGGCTGCACATCAAAAGCACGTCTACCCCACACTGGAAAACCACCCAGAAAGTTTGATAAACGAAGCTATATCCTTGACATCAATAGATGATAGCTCCGTCAAGCTGACAAGAAATGGAGAGCCAAATAACCTATATTTGCACCTCGCAAGAGATGGGCACTGACAAAGAAAGTGGATAACAGTCTCCTCTTTCTCAGCGGATCTGCATCTACTGCAGAAGTTGTTAACTGGTAGCCGCATCATTTCCGCCTGTCTGCTCATAACACAATTACCTATAAGCATGGCCACTGTGATTGAGATGAAGGCACGACCAAGTCCAAGTAACTGGTTGGTACGCCTTCTATCCATCAGGGGCCAAGTGAGTCTAGCAGTGGAAAAGGACTCCTATAGGATAGGTTTCCTTTTCCCGTAATAGCCAGCTTGACCGAGGCGAGTGGCATGCCCAAGTCTACTGAAAAGGATTCCGGAAGGAGTGCACCAGCCCTGGCAAGCTTATCGGCCCTGCAGTTCCCCGGAATGTCACGGTGCCCGGGGACCCAGACCAGTGAGACACTAAAGCGCTCAGAAAGAAGGTCGAGATAGCGACGACATTCATTAACGATCCTGGACTCATTCACCACACCCGATAGAGATTTTATGGCGATGCTCTCAGATTATCGGAGGCTAACTCTGAAGCCGTACATCTCTATCTGAGTACGTTAAAACTGTTTACAATTTTTAAATAAAATCTGAGATCGTAGTCTCAAGCCATTCAGGAGCCAAAACTTTAAATTTGCATATCTATTGATAATAAGAAGAGAAATAGTTTTGCATTCTACGTTAGATGGGAAGTTTGAAAAATAATTTTAAGCGGCTCTAAAAGCATTAATCTGAGTAGGTTTGAACTACGTTTCGCTTTTGCGGGTTCTAAAACACGAAGTTCTAGTTTTATTTAACAGTGAAGCCCAATATATTTTTTTGAATTGTATATGAGAGATGACCATTTTAATTGTTGAATACATGTGGTTAAGTACTGAAACCTTAAAACTTCTGGATCTAAGCGTATAAAGCGCATAAGTCTCAGTCAATAAAGGACGAAAATGTATATTTAAAATTCACATGCTTAAGTGGATGGAATTGATTAATGAAAACTGAAACAGGATAAAAAATAAAAGTGTGCGTTAATTTTTTCCATAAGTGGTGTGATAAACTAGGTCCATAATCCTGACTGAAGGGTTGTAATGACCAATTATGCATGTATGATGGGACCTACTGTTTAAAGTCGTCTCCGAACGACAAATTTTTTGAGAAATTTTTCATTGTAATTTTATTTACAATTAGAGTTTTTGCCAGCAATCTCCTGAGAAGAATTCGCCAAAGAAATATTTCGTCCTTATTCGTTTTGTTGGAGATGTCTGATTGTAAACGTGGCCCCATGTCTAATAACAACACACGACCTACTAAACTGCTGCAATTAATACTATATCGAATCCAAAAACCTTATACATTTTTACAGAGAGCGTTGTTGCTAAGCAATGATGTTATGCTGTAACCTAAATAGTATTTACGAGAATTATTATAAATTTATGAATTTTTTTTATACCCCTAAAGTAAACACTCTATTTGAAACAATCTTTAACAACTAATTTTCATCAAATGGTGTTAGAAAAAAAAGATAAAGAAAAAAACACAAATAATTGCAAAAAATAATGAGAAACTCGTACAACTAATGAGCCAAATAATAAAGGTCAACTCTGGGTTACAAATTAAATAAAAGAAATAAAAAATACAAAAAAAAAACCTGATTATACAGCATAATTTTGTGTTGCATGCAGCATTTGAACAAAATTATAAAGTATTTGGATTAAAAATTGGATTAACAAATAAAAAACGGAAATATTTTTTTAGGTTACAGTCGCCTTTGCAAACAAATAGTCGTACATTTTTTCTCTCAAAATGAAAAGAATAGTTTTGATTAAAAAGAAAACGAATAAAAAACATATCGGGGGCCCTGGTAGTCTAGTGGGTAGTGTGCTAGACTATTAGCGTGAGGATCACGAGTTCGATTGCCACCAGAAACTTTGGCCTGTTATAAAGCACCGAGCATATGATATATAATTAATAATGATATATAATATATAATATAATGATCTAGTAGATAGTGTGTTGGATTATTAGACGTGAGGCCACTGTTCAAGCCCCAGGTCAGACATCAAAATGAAAATATGAAAAAATATTTCTTCAGTGGCTTCCTCTCAGCAGATTTCTGGCTAAAACTCTGAGAGTAAATAAACTATAGGTCCCGCCACTCATGTATAAAATTAACACACACAACAGAAGTGATTGAGAAGCAAGGTCGTAGTCCTGACTGAAGGGTTGTAAAGACCAATTATGTATGTATGTATGTAATTCGTAATTGTATTGAAATTAAAAATTAAATAAACAAATAAATTAAAAAAATATCGTATCGAGAAAGTTGTTAATTTTTTAAATAAAAAGTAGTTCTTCCTTTATTAGCCCAGGCGCTACAGGGGCTTGTTAACTGCATTATCATGAATTATTATTAATTCCGAAATTGTTTTGAGTTCACTAAAGGTTTACTTAATGGTGACTTTTACCACGTGTCAGTCGCAACTCGACTTTGTCAGTTACCAACCAATTTTTCTTGTACCAATATTAGCCAATGTACTCTATTTTTTTCGTGTCTTAAAACCGTTGATTAGTTTGTTAATTGTCAAACATGTCGTCGAAATCTGATATGTTCAAAAACATACCCAAAGAAACTTTTATGGAAAATTTGAGGCGGGGAAGCAAGTCACATGACGACGTTTGCGAAAAAAAAATCATGATGATATGATAGGGTGGTACCGCCAAATCTTCCTGCGAATTGCGATCATTTGCAATTAACGACAAGCAATGGGAATTTTATATCGACGTTGCTTATAGGAAACGATAGCATTGTGATCTATTGCCAGATATGATTCTTGATCTGAAGACATTGTTTTTTGACTACTTGAGTCTTCCATAGCTTTCTAGGCGTAATGTTTCAAGAATCGATTCAAGAAGGATTACATTTGTATTTCATATTGTTTCGAAGAAAAAATTATCTCGTTATTCTAGAAAAAAGAGTAGAGGAGTTGCGTTACAAAAGATAGCAATAAAAATTAGGAAAGAAATTACGAGAATATGAGCAAACAACAATCAAATTACAATTACAAAACAACGTAAAAAAGAACGCTAAAGAGATAAATGAACAGAATGACAGAATAACAAATCAACAGTCACTTCTGCAAATTGCCAGAAAAGAAAATAAATAAAGTATAAATGGAATGAAGGGGAATATTGCCAGATACATAGTTGTTGTGAACAGCGCAACTGTGTTATACACTGTAAAATTTGATTCTGTATTATCAATGGCAGAGTGTTGTTAAAAAAAATCTTTTTTATTTCAGTTAAATTAATTAAATCCTTTGTTTATTAAATAAATAATTCACAACCAAAAATAGTAAACGATTGTCAATGCCTTTCTGCCACCTTTCTGTGGAGTACTTCTACTTTTCACGTAGTAAAACTAGCTGACAGTGCGTATTTGACTGTCATTGATACTGAATAAATTATAGTTTGTTCTATGACTTTGGGAAATTTCCTTTTACCAGACATTTTTTTAAACGTGGTAATGGTTTTTCAGACATTTAGCTTAGTTTATGCGCTTTTAAATACACATATAACATCTGCTAAGTATCCACGTTATTTCATTGCCATTTGGAAGTGGTCTTTCGAAAATGTAAAACTTTAGAAGTGAAATATCGCATCCTAGCAGGACTACAGATTCCAGAAATTTGAAGAGACTGGACGCTTTACAGATGTGGTGAAGCATGTGTATGCATTATTGCAATTTACGCTTGTGGCCTTGAAGGAATTATGGCTCCAGTTCAGAATATTAATGAATACATGATGAACAAGATTGATTACAAATTATATGTTCGATCTAGTGTAACAGACCGGAGTCTCTGGTGTGAATCGAATCCACAACTCTTTCGTTCATAGTCAAGCACACTACCAACTAGACTACCAAGGCACCCTGATAAACGATTTTTTTTAACAAGCAGTTGAAATTTATGTATTAAACGTCGTGCGGTGAAGTGGAATTTTTCTTATTGTCGAGATACTGTCAAAAAGTAGTTGAAAACTATCCAAATAGGATCGAACTGCTGCAACCAATTTAAGGACGGTCATTTGACATTTTATTTCGTTTATAATTATAGGGAATAAAAGTTTCATTTAAAATCATGGCTTTAACTTTGAGTTGTATTTAACTTTACTGTTGAAGACAAAAACTTTAATTTAAGGTTGTAATAAATGCAGTGTAAGGATAGTACACACATATACACAATTGGTCATTACAACTCTTCAGTCAGGATTACGACCTAGCTTCTCACACCACTGATGTTGTGTGTGTTAAATTTATGCGTGAGTGGCGGGACCTACAGTTTAAAGTCGACTCCGAAACACAGATTTTTGAGAAACTTTTCATGGCAATTTTATTTACTCTCAGAGTTTTTGCCAGAAATCCGCTCAGAGAAAGCCATCGAAGAAATATCTTTTCATATTTTCGCTTTGATGTCTCACCTGGGGACATAGTAGAGCGATAGTAGAGTATTACAACTCCTTCAATAATTATAGTCAATAAGAAAACAAAAATTATATACACAATATTTAATAAGAAATCATTAAATAAAATCAAATCAAATCAAAAATAATAATAAGACTCAAATAATTTGTTTTAATAAACTTCAACTAAGGCACTTACGCTAACGAAGTAAGTTTCCATGTTTGAAATATTTTTCAAATTTTTTTGGTTTTTTTTTGCTTTTTGTGATTTACAATTTAAATGGATTGCAATTTACAACCCTTGCAGAAATACATTTTCATTTGCACTTTGGCTCAGTTTTCATAAAACTGTCTTTTGGACAGACTAACTAATAGACAGAGAGACAGACAGACAAAGTAATTCAGATTCATACGATTTGATAAACTAAACTCAACTGAACTGAACTGAACACAACAACTTTCTGTTTTTTATTATTGTATTAATACTACAATAACAACAATAACAATAATAATAATAATAATATAATTTGTTATTGTTATTGTTGTAGTTGTTGTTTATTTTGTATACAACATTAAATTGAAAAATTATAGAAAATCATCTGAAAAGATTTTCAAATTGTGGGCAATTTTTCAATGAAATGGAAAAAAGATTTGCAAAAATGAAAAAAAAATAAAAAGAAAAAAAAATTCATTCAACCGTAGATTGTTATTATTTTTTGCTTTTTAAGCAGCCATAAAATTTTTGTTTAGAAGACTTCAAAAACAAATTAATGAAATTTTTATTTTTGGATTTTTCATACTTTTAATGAATTTAAGAAATAAATTGAAAGTCACATCAAATTAATGCTTATCTTGAAATAAAATAAATAAATTAATAAATATTAAACTTAAAGTCTAATATAGTAATAATTTAAAAATGTTTGGTTTTTATGTTTCAAGTTTAATTTCATTGTTAATTATCAGATCCTGCTAAAGAACTCTGAGGTTAGTTTTTAACTGAAATAGTCATTCTTAGGAGTTTATAATGTCTCCTATATTCCAGTAAGTAAGCTGTACTTTTGACAACACAAATAAGACTTTTTAAATATTGTGGTGAGGCAATATTCTAAAAACATACATACATATTTTTTTTTTTTTTTTTTTTTTTTTTTTTTTAATATAATTACAACTGAATAAAATTCATTTAGTAATATTACAATATGAGGCAAATAGTGTGATGAGTAATAATTCATTAATTATTCTCAAGAATGATAAACTATATATATACGAATATTTTTCTAGTTGACAGCTAAGTCCATTGGAAGAGTCCTATGCAGTCTTCTATAGGGGTTGTGAAAAAAAAATATTTCATTAAGATCTTCATTAGTATGAAGCTGAAGTTTTGTTGCGTGCTTTTGTGCATGATGTTTTGTTTCCTCATCTACGGTGTTTATCTTTAAATCTCTATGTAGATCATCGTTACGTATGAACCATGGAGCATTGACGATAGTACGTAAAATTTTGTTTTGTGTTTTTTGAATCATTTGTAGATTGGTTTTCTTTGAACAACCCCAGAGCTGTATTCCGTACGTCCATATTGGCTTAATTATTTGGTTGTACACCAGTAGTTTGTTACTTAGAGATACTTCAGAATTACTTCCAAGTAACCAGTATAATTGTCTGAATTTTAATTTCATTTCCTGAGTTTTTTTTTTTTAATGTGTTCTTTCCACTTTATTTTTGTGTCAAGGGTCATGCCCAGGTATTTGGCAGTATTAGCATGTGGTATTTTCATATTGTTTATGTATAACGGTAGGTATTTTATTTTTTTGTTAGTGAAGTTCACATGAATAGATTTACTTTCATTGAGTTTCATCCTCCATTTCCTGATCCAAACTATGATATCTGAAAGTGCGTTTTGTACATTGTTAGTGGATTCTTTTTCGTGTTTGCCTGTTGCTAGAATTGCTGTGTCATCTGCAAACGTCGCTATTGTTACAGATGGGGTTATGGGAAGGTCTCTTGTGAACAGTAAGTATAATATAGGTCCAAGGACACTACCTTGCGGTACGCCGGCTTCTATCTTTTTTAGATTTGAATATTCATTTTCCAATTTTACTCGAAAATGGCGATCAGTGAGATATGACTTTAAAATTTTGTAGAACTCTTTTGGTAGATCTTTGTGCAATTTGTATAGAAGTCCTTGATGCCAAACTCGATCAAATGCTTGACCGACATCAAGAAATACGGCTGAACAAACTTGTTTATTTTCTAATGACTTTTCAGCAACATCTATAATACGATGGACTTGCTCAACTGTGGAGTGACGCTCTCTGAATCCAAACTGATGTTTGGGGATCAAATTACGTTGTTCTATTATGGACTGTAGTCTTTTAACAAAAATTTTTTCAAATACCTTTGACATTACAGGAAGTAATGAAATGGGTCTATATGATGCAATTTCATTTGGTGGTTTACCCGGTTTTTGAATAACGATAACCTCTGCAACTTTCCATTGCAATGGAACATATTGAATGCGAAAACATGCATTTATAATGTATAATAACTTTTTTAAGGCTTTTTCAGGTAGTTTCTTCATAATTTTACCGGTTATTAAATCATAACCTGGTGCTTTTTTTGGGCTTAGGTCTTTATGTATAATGTTTTTTAACTCCTCTATGGTAGTTAGCTTTATACTTTTATTATCTATTTTAAAACTCTTCATAACATTTTCATCAGCTGTCTGTCTTGGCAAAGGTTTAAAAATTTCTTGAAAGTGATTAGCGAACAATTCAGATTTATCCTTGGCATCCTTAGACCAGTTGCCATTTGGCTTACGAATTGGTGGTATATGCGGTGATACTTGATTAAATTGGTTTGTGGCTTTCCACAAACTATAATTTGTATCTTTGTTTGCAGATAGGTTTTTCAGGTATCTAGACATGGTATTATTTTTTGACTCATTTATTAAGTGTTGAAGATCTGTACATAATTTATTAAAAATTGTTTTATTTTCTGAAGTGCGTTCAAGCTGCCACTTTTTTCTCGCCTTACGCTTCTTATTTACGAGGTCCCGTATTTCTTTGGGATATGTAGAGGTGTATGTAGATTTTTGTATTTCCGGAGAGCTTTCCCAAGCCGATGATTGAATAGAATCAATTAAGTTATCTAGCTCATCTTCAATATCGTATTTGGTCTTAAGAGGCGTTTGCAAATTAATTTTTTCATTTAACAAGGTAGTAAATAAACTCCAGTTTGTTTTATTATTTATTAAAGCTGGTGAAGCAGGTTTTTGTATGATATTATCACTAAGTGTCATAATGACGGGTGAATGGTCAGATGAAAGACCACAATAATTTTGTACACATACATAATTTTTAGAAATACCTTTAGCAATATAGAAATCGATCAGATCTGGGATTGAGTTTGGATTTGAAGGCCAGTATGTGGGTTCATTTCCTGAGAAAATTTCGCATTTAAACTTGCAGCATGCGTTGTATAATTCACTACCTTTGGGTGATGTGAGCCTGGATCCCCCTGGTCATTACAACCCTAATATGCTAAAAACCCCGGAGACAATTATTGCCAAGATTAAATTTTTACTTGAGTGTTGCCGAAATGTCTAATGTTGCAAAAATGTTCACACACAGATAGGAAAGAAATCACACAACATATGTACGTGTGTTTGAATATATAAAAATTATTTGAATGTGTTTCTATAGCTTAAGTCACACTGTGCAAATATTGAGTACGCAAATATTGCAACTAATGGTGTTTTCTTTTCTACCACAAAATGTGCATTTTATTTAAAAAAATGCAATTTTGTGTTTGTTTCTTAAAAATGTTTCGCCCTCTAAAAGGGTAGTATGTTTTATTGTAAATAATTCACACTTGCCAAGGGTGGAGGGCATTGCATTTTATGCCCTGTATAAATCGAGAGTGCTGATAATCCCCATAAAGTAGCTGACTTTTGTTTATTTATAGGGCTACCAGATGAAATTTAAAAAACGTCGACTCGTATCGTTATCCAATTTTGAAGTTAATTTTTTCATTGTTTTGGGGAGTAACCTTAAGGAAACATTACATTACTAAAGCTACATGGTTAGTAATATAAAAAAATTGCATTCACTGTTAGAACAGTGTTAAAAAATTTTGTTTTGGTTATAAAAAAAATCGCTCAAAAAATGAAGTCGAAAAATTAGCGATTTGACAACACCTTTTTCATATTTACCTTCTTGCTCATTCATTTTCTTAATAAGTGGTAAACATAGGGCATTATCTTTTTAATATTTGTGTTATGTTCTACTCAAATAAAAAATTACATTATAACAGGGTTGGTCAGTTGACATTTTCTTTGTAGAAAAGAAAACACCATAAGTTTGAATATTGGGTATAAGAAAGTTGATCTGCCCATCGTGGATCTGTCTTTGCACTTGAAATATTGTGCATTCTCTAAGCAAAATGTATTGGCTCGTGTTCTTTAATCATTAGATGATTAGCTTCTTACAGTAAAGTTCCATGATTATTATTACGATTTTCGTGAAGAGGTGTCTTAGTGCGATCTACCGTACTCCCTTTAAACTTTATAGGGTATCCCTGACAAATTTCAGTATGCTGCTCTGTGTCAAGGATACCAATTCCCAGGTGCTTCTTCCTCCGATGCATTATTGCCCCACAGATCCAAAGAAGGTGTTACGATGAATTATTCTCATCGTCTTAGAATATATATTCATGATGGGCTGGAAACAAACCCCATATTGAATTACCGTGAGTGCCCAGTCTAAAGACCGGTTACCATTCAAACATCTGCTTTTACTCCCTCTTCGCAAGTTCGTTTACTTGCTCGTTACCGAGAATTTTCATATGATCTGGAACCCGGCAAAGGGTAGTCTTAATTTCTCTACCTAACGGAATCAGCTTCTCCAGACTGTCCCATACTATCTTCGATTTAGTTTTATAAGAGCCGTGTGCTTGGTTGGCTGTCGAATAATATTGCTATTGTCGTGTCTTTTGTGCCTTCCATTCAAGTTGAATTAGGCATATCTTTCGATGACATAGACTACAGCTTGGAAGAATATTTCATTCTGGGACTTCTGCTGCAGTTCCAAGATTCGATCTTGGCCCATCGTTGCCTAGAAATACATACATACATAATTCGTTATGACAACTCTTCAGTCATGATTACGACCTAGCATCTCACACCACTTACGTTGTGTGTGTTAAGTTTACACATGATTAACGGGACCTACAGTTTAAATTCGATTCCGAATGACAGATTTTTCGAGAAACTTTTCATGGCAATTTTATTTACTGCCAGAGTTTGAAATTTGCTGAGAGGAAGTCACCGGAGAAATATTTTTTCATATTTCTTTTTGCTCAAGATGTCTGACCTGGGGTTTGAACGCTGGGCTCACATCTAATAAGGCAACACACTACTTACTAGACTACGGCAACTTCAAGAAAATAGAAATTACACCTTTTATTACTACGTACTGTTTGTAGTAGTAGTAAACCTGACTGTTTCCTAACAACTGTAGCTGCGTGATCCGTGGGCTTTCTGGATGAACTATTAAAAGGGGAGTTGAAGTCTTTTAGTTGTTAAAATTCGAAAACTATGATGAAAATGATGTTTTAAGATATCAGCTACTGTTTTTTTTTAGGAATTTAGGATACATTTGTTCATATTCGTGCATTTGTGTTGTGCTTTGTGAAATATATAGGCAAACCTCAGCAATATACACTAAGTTTTCAGGCATTAGAAAAATTATTTTTCCGAATCTCTAAGATTTTTTTTGTCGTATTTCTTTAATACAAAAATTATTATTTTTTATTTTATTTTGATACTTGTGATCTCATTAGATGCATTAAAAAGAGTTCATCCGTTAAAAAGAAGAAAAAACTTCATTTGTTACACGTATTAACTGGAAATGTGTCACATTTGTCTTACCATCACTACTTTGTTAACGGGATTTTGCAAAACAATAACTTTTCAATTTACCTGCAAAGAAAAATAAGAAGAAAAAAATTTTTTAAAAAAATCTATTGATTGGTTACACTGCAACAAAGTTGCATTAAATTGAAGACAATTTTTAGAAAAAACGTTTCAAACACAACAAAAACTTGATCAGTCAGTTTCTGTATGTTTCATCTTTTTTTTCTTGTCTTCTTTCAAGTTGATACAACATACATACATACATTATTTGATGTTAAATTAAATGAAATGCCAAGAAAATAAATTAAAAAAAAAGGACTGAAAATAATAAAATAAAATAATTTAATGCAATGTGCAGATTATAAATATTTTTATTTATTATTCAAATAAAAAAAGACCAAAAGAAAAGAAAAATATAGAATTTAAAAAATAAAATTAAATTAAATGAAATAAAAATGATCAAAATAATTGCACACTGACAATGAATGCCAAATATTCCTTTTTGTTTTTTTCAATTTTTTTTTTTTAAGCAGTTCAACGACATTTTAAATTCATTTCTATTCATTATTATTCGGCATGAACTATAGAACGACTCACAAAAATAAAAAATAGGCATCAGGCAACAGACAGAAGACTACAGAAAAATAATTAAAAAAAAAAAAATTGTATGAATTTTAAACCCACAATCATAAAGAGCAACACAAACAGTCGTGTAAGAAATTATAGCAAATATTACAAGTAAATACAAGTAAATCAGGACTGTTGCATTTAGCAATTACTAGCCAAATAATAAAATTGCTTGCCGCTCGGAAGTACATTCATAGTTTAACCTTATTTTAACCTCAAAATGTCAAATACATAAAAGGAGTCTTATATTGTACACGTGGTTTGTACCTTTTACAACTTTTATGACACTTTCACACAGTCATTGAACGAAATATTTGGTATTATGAATCGGAAGTATAACGACTCCTCGAACAACATACGATTTGAGCGTATCAGAAACATTGATTTTGAAGAGATAGAGAAAGACCGTTCAGGATCTTTAGCTGTCCTAGAAAGGTATTGTGATATAAAAAGTGTTCCAAATCCCATAATACCTTCTAAAATCATTAAAAGACATGGATATCACTGGAATTTAAGCCTAAAAACGAACGAACGAACAAATCATTTTTTGAACCCTGGTGCAGAGCAATTGCAGAAATGTGTCACAAGGAATATTTATAGACAGACTGTTAGACTTTGGTATTCACAGGGAAAATTGTTCCCCTGATTTAAACAGGGACTTTCGAACTGACTTGATTTTGATTTTACTGTTGATAACGGCCATCTTATTAAAGCTACATTTTAAATAAATTAAAATTTTTGTTTCTTTTCTTTTAGATGCAATAAATTTATTGCATAAGTTTTGTCCATAATTTTGAGCACGTCTGTATTTTCTAGGGAGACACTATGCAACATAGTGCTGCATATAAGACAGCAACAGAAAACTAAGCGGTCGACCCAATTTTAGGCCAACGAGCTGGCTTTGATTTGTTTTTTCTTATTTTACAATAAAAACAGTAGGCACACACACACACACACACTTATTGCAATTCATAATTACCGGTACATTAAACACTCACACACAATGGCATACTTCCCGCCAAACATGGGGTGTTAATGGCCAAATTTAAGAAGAAAAAAAAACATTTTCAAATTTTCTGGTTTCAAATTGAAATTTGTTAACAAAATAATAACAATTGCCGTGAATAAATATGGCCTAAATGGTACATTTAAATTAAAAGAAAAGAAGAAGAAAAAAGGAAAAAACAACTGAAATAACAACAAATTGTGAAAATTACCAAACAATTGTAATTAAAATAATTAAAAGCCTGCCAAAAAATATCATGAATTGGCCTTGAAAGTGTTGACAAGAATTTTCTTTTTGGTCTTGCTTGATTCAATTTTATATATTAAAATGTTCTTCTCAAGAAAACAAAAACAGAAATGATTTTTTATTATTGCCACATTTAGATTTGTACATGATTTTACGTCTTCAGTTTGTATTGGTCTTAAATTAAAGGCAATTTATTATGGGCAATTAATGGCAATGATTTGATGATGCCAAAGAATTTGGCAGAAATCAGAATTTTTTTTTAAATTGTTGTTTGAAAAAACAAAAAAGGAGAGAAACAGAAGGTAAAATAATTGAGAAGTATGTAAATGGGTGATTTTTTAAGAGCTATAGGAAAATTAAAAAAAAAATCACATAAAATTCAGAAAAATTCATGAAATCTTTATTTGAATCGATAGTACGGTCCATATAATTTAATGTTTGAAGATTATTTCATGCAAATGTTGACCGCGACTGCGCCTCAAATGGTCCATCCGCTTAGTCCAATTTTGGTATACTCTTTCCAACATTTATGCCGGTATCTCACAAAAAAACACAAAAAATAGTCTAAAGGCGTTAAACCGCATGATCTAGGCGGCCAATTGACCGGTCCCGAACGTGAAATAAAATGTTCACCGAACTCGCCTCTCAATAAGTCCATTGTTACGCGTGCTGTGTGGCATGTGGCACCGTGTCTTGTTGAAACCACATGTCATGCAAGTCAAGCTCTTGTATTTTGGGCAAAAAAAGTTGGATATCATCTCACGGTAGCGCTCACCATTCACAGTTAAGCCCATAAGCCGCACCAAACTGTGACTTTTTCTGGATGCTCTGGTAGCTTTTGCAATGCTTCTGGCTGATCTTCACTCCAAAATCGACAATTCTGCGTATTTACGTATCCATTGAGCCAAAAATGAGCTTCGTCGGCCAACTTTCCAAGTGCCCATTCACCAAATTTGCAAGCGTTGTTCGTTTGTAAGACGATTCGTGGTTAAATTATAGACCAAAATGAAGATGTTTGACAGTTAAACAAAACACGAAACGTACGTGAGCTGTTTAAACCAGTGTTGCCAAAAAGATAACAGCTAAAAAATCACCCGTTATTTAAAAACCAAAAGAAGAATTGAAAAAAAGTTTGTACTGTTCTTTATAACATAAAAATTTAATTATCCTTAATAGGCCTACAATTTATACAATTCATTTTACATGACATGGTATAAAAGGCCTGCTTATGAATCGTATCTTCAGCAATTATTATATTAATTTATACGTGTGTAAAATAAATTCGAATTTGTAAATCCAAGACGCAATGCAAACATTTTAGAAGCACTACATTTGGCGTTAACAGAGCAAGATTTTCTCTTAACAGATCAAAATTTGCTCTTAGCTAGGTCTACTAGTACCATATCATATGAGTACAATACCATATTCAAAGGAAGTTCCAAGGCCTCTTAATATAATCAGCAATATAGTCACATATTTAGTGTTTTGGTATTAAGAAAATTAGCTTTGAAACTATAAAATTTTTGCTTGAAAATTATCTCAAAGATCAGTGGCTAATTTGGAAGATATGGGACATAGCACACCTACCCAAATATATGTAAATAGTAGTCCAGAGAGTCCTCTTTCGAACCGTGACACTGGGATAGCTGGAATAATTTTTCGATTTGAGCCTCTCTATCTACCATACTATACATTTCAATTTTATTACTCATAAATATTGATGATCATAATGAGAATTAATTTCTATGCCAATAGTCTGCTGGAATTTCAATCTACTTGTTGTCACTGTTAAAGTCTTAACATTGTTCTGTTAACATCAGAATTTGTTATGTTAATGCTAAAGGTGACTCTGCTAAAATTGTTGGTTTGTGTCTTAGGTTTTTAAATTCAAATTTACATATTATTAATTTTGATCTTTTTAAATGTAAAGGGTCACCAACAACTAAACCAACCTGATTTCATATGCAAGCATAGATACCAATATCATACATACATAATTGGTCATTACCCTTCAGTTAGGATTACGACCTAGCTAGCTTCTCATACCACTTATGCTGTGTGTATTAATTTTATACATGAGTGGCGGAACCTACAGTTTAAATTCGACTCCAAAAGACAGATTTTTTAGAAACTATTCATAGCAATTTTGTAAACTCCTAGAGTTTTTGCTAGAAAACTGCTGAGAGGAAGGCGTTGACTGTATTTTTTCTTCTTTTTTTTCATATTTAGTAAGTAAAACTAGACAAACTTCCCAAAAACGATGTTCTATGCTACACTTCATCTGTTGAAAAGCCCGCATTTTTAAGTTATTAAGCCGTACGATGGAATATACGTGTTCAATAGGGTTGCTGTACAGTGTTGCTTAATTCTCCGCGCGAGTTTTATCAGCCATACGGCATAAAATTTAATGACATTCACAACCGCTTACAGTTGACTAATGGATAGAAATTATAAATTGCATCCGAATTCGAAATCCACACCGACGGACATGTAAAAAAACGAAAGTCATTAGAATGCAATTATTCTTCTGAGTTTGTTGGGCATTATGAAGTCGCCGTAGTCTAGCAGGTAGTGTGTTGGCTTATTAGACGTAAGGCCACGGTTCAAACCCCAGTCAGACATCGCCAACTGAACGAAATATGAAAAAATATTTCTTCGGCGACTTCCTCTCAGCAGATTTCTGACAAAAACTTTGTGAGCAAATAAAATTGCCATGAAAGGTTTCTCAAAAATCTTTCGTTCGGACTTTAAACTGTAGGTCCCGCCAGTCATGCATAGAATTAACACACACAACATGAGTGGTGTGAGAAGCTAGGCCGTAATCCTGACTGAAGGGTTGTAATGGCCAATTATGTATGTATGTATGTATGTTGGACATTATTTTTTGAATTTTTAAGTGTTGTTAATCAAAAAAAAAAAAAAAAAAAAAAAAAAAAAAAAAATCAAATCCAAAATACCCCAGAGAAAATTCTCAATATTTTCTGTCAAAGTATAGTCTCTACCCATTTTTAATAGAATATTTGTTTGATGTGAAACTTGAAATTGATGTTAAAAATTCTAAAATTGATTCCACAATCTGTGGGTTAATCTGCTGGATGTTCTCATGACTCCTCTCGTTTTTATTTCATGTTTGTTTTTTGTTTTTTTCTTTTCCATCGCTCATCACTCTTTTATAAAATTCCTTAAACAGTCATTCTCAAGAGTTGTTCTAAATGTTTGATAAATTGCTGTACAACAATTGCAACAACAACAACAACAACAAAAGAAATAATACCATCAACCAACAGTAGCAATAAAAACAAATCAAGTTTATTCTTAAGTTTATTAAATTGATCTAATTTTTCTGTTTCTGTTTCTCTTTCTTATGTTTCTTCTGTTGTTTTGTTTTTTGTTTCTTTATGTATCGCAATTATTTTCTTTAAAGTTGCAAGGCTTGCCTGCAACTCATCATCTTTCTAAATCGAGTGCAAAAGACACAGTGGAATGGCTTGCAGTCAGGCAGGAGGAGATAGGGAAGTAAAGAATAAATGGGGTGGTAAGAAGGGTTTTTTTTACGTGGCACCAGCAGTACCGAGAAGTAGTTGTTGTTGTTGTTGTATTTATTAGTTTATAATAGCTTTCAACAGCGCATGATGCGTTAAGCAAGATATTTTAACATTTTCTTGCAGTCACTTAAAATTCCCTGCCGTCATTCCTTTAATGTGTTGACTTTATTTGTGATTTTTTTAATTTTCTTGCAGAAAGAAAAAATCAAAAAGTAGCTTGAAAAATAAAAAATAAAAACGTTAATGATTAATGAGCCAACAAGTATAACAAGTTGTTGTATTTATAAATACTTGGTTAAATAGTTACGACGGGTTTTTCTTTTTTTTTGCTTTGCACATGTTGTAAGTTGCATGTGGCATGAATGAATGCTGCAAAAACAAAAAAGACATAAAAAACAAAAATATTGTATCTGTTAACTGTAAGAAGAGAGCGCCAGTTGTTGTCATCTGGCATCTGGTGTTTTATTATTTTATTTTTTGTTGTTGTTGTTGCTGTTATTGCTGCTGCAAAACTACAACAACAACAATATCATTGAACTTGATAACGAAAAACTGTCAATGCTGCACTTGTACGCGAGTATCTCTTAGAAAAACAATCGAATTCAATAAAAATAATGAAATGAAATAAAAACTCGTGTTGAGATTTGAAAGTTTTCTGATTTGTTTTTCGTATTTAATAACGTCGTTATTTATTTTTAATATTTTATTTTTTTATTTTTTTAATATTTTTTTATATTTTTTTTTACAATTTTGACAATCGTGACACGTTGACAGTGAGCTATTGATTTCAAAAGAGAATTTCCAAGTGTTTTAAATGTACCGCGCTTACTTTAAGATTTCTTAAGCATTATTAATAGAAAAAAGGCCATCGAAGAGGTATGGAATTGAATTACAGAATATTTAATGTGTTCTAATCTATTTAAGAAATATCGAAAGGCATTAGAACGCCATGCGGGAATAGAATAGAGAACAGAACTGTTCATTGCTTTTTTGTTTTTTAATCATGGTGTTACAAATATTTACTCGATCATAGACAGAAATGACGCATTTTTGAAAACTTAAAAATAAACCAAAAAACAGCACAGATAACAACATAGCACATTTGGCTTGTGTCAGATAGGATAGGATAGACTAGAAGAAGTCGGCTAATATTAGCGTGATTCGTTTTCTATAGAAGCGCTTTTCATTTGAAGCCTATCTTGAAGGAATTCCTTCTTAAAATTGTCAAATTTTCCTATAAATAATCAGGATCCATAAAAAAATTTGAAAATCTTTAAAATCAAAGTTCATTTGATAAACACACGCATATAAGAAATATGACATGACTGTTATACTCTTTAAATAATAACTACGGCTGTTTTAGTGCGATTTAATCAAACGAAGAGTCAATCTTATGCACTTATTTTATATTTTTTTAATTAAATTCAGCAATAAAGATTGGTCAAACCAGAAAAATAAGGAAAAAAAATATATTTCTTAAGTTTACTTAGTCGAAACGTATGTATAACACATAAGGTTAATGGTTTATGTATACCGCTTTAAAATGTTATCTCTCTCTTTTTCAAAAAACTTCAAATTTACAAAAATCGGTAAAAAGAAACAATAATTTTGTGTGTTGTTCAAACAATAAGTTTGGAACGTTCGAGAAATATTAAAAAAGAAAATGTCTGAGAAGATAAATTCGAATTTGAAAATCCACGACGCAATCCAACAATTTTAGCACCGCCTCATTTGGCATTATTAGAGCAAAATTTTCTCTTAACAGAACAATATTTGCCCTTAACAGAGCACTGTTAACTATTTCAAAATATCCATCTGAACAAGCTCACTTATTTAGGAGCTAATTTTAGTATATACACTGAGTACCATACTTTATTTAATGGAAGGTTTCAAGGCCTCTTAATATAATCACCAATATAGTCATATATAAAGTGATATGGTATTCAGAAAATTGCCTCTGAAAATATAAATTTTTTGCTTGCAAAATTTCTAGAAGATCAGTATGTTTTGAAACGTATTGGACATAGTACACCTACCCGACTTTATCAATATGGTAGTCCAGAGGGTCCTCTTTCGAACCGTGTTAGTGGTATAACTGAAATAATTTTGGAATTTCGGAAAATTCCCACCTCCCCCGGTCATCCCATTTCAATTCTGTTATTCACAAATAATAATGATGATAATCCGAATTAAATTTTATGCCAATAGTCTGCTAGAATTGCAAGACAGAAGAATAATCTACTTGATGTCACTGTTTAAAGTGTTAACATTGTTCTGTTAACATCAGAATTTGTTATGTTAATGCAAAAGGTGACTCTGCTGAAATTATTGGTTTGTGTTGCTTTTGTAGGAATTTGAAGTAAAATAGTTTTGCCGGAACCACTTTTTCTATTTGCCGTTAAGAAGGACAAATTAAAAAAATATGAAAACTTGTCCACTAAATTTACATCAAACTTGTCCGATGGAACACCATCATAAACAAACCGTTTAGCGCTCTTCTCGAAAAATCCCATTACAAATTAAAACCAAGTAACTGACACTAAAAGCACTCCATCAAATATTTTGAAAATTTCTAAAATCATGAACTTTAGCTTGCCTAATTGTTGAATGGCTTCATTCTAGAATACCGTTTTGAAAAACTCAGCTGCCTGACCCTGATCATATTGTAGAACTCTAGATAGATATGCTGATATACGATAAAGTCTTGTCTCCATTACGCTGTAGATTTCTCAGGAAAGTCGCCGTAGTCTAGTAGATAGTATGTTGGCTTTTGAGACATGAGGCTACGGTTCAAACCACAGGTCAGACATCAAAATGAAAATATGAAAAAATATTTCTTAGGCGACTTCCTCTCAGCAAATTTCTGGCAAAAACTGTATGTCTCTACTCATGTATAAATTTAACACCACAACATGAGTGGTGTGAGAAGATATGTTGTAATCCTGACTTAAGGGGTGTAATGACCAATTATGTATGTATATATGTATGTATGTATGTATGTATGTACATATGTATGTATGTATGTATGTATGTATGTATGTATGTATTTGTATGTATGTACATATGTACATATATATTCTGTATCTCACAGCAATAGAAATTAATGTATGTTGTAGCCAATGATTGAAACATAAAATTATTTACTATTTGGTACAGCAAACGTTAGCCATTCTGTATAGCTAGGTGGGGTATTAATCTGAAGGTACTTAACTAATTTTTCATTTCATCGTACGACAAAGGCTTATGCAATCAAAAATAAATTTGAAAATCGAAAATGTCTGCCGCCATAATTCAGTTGTCATATTTAATGATTAAATAATACAAAAATGTCTGAGATAAGACACATTCAAATGCCAACAAATAATGTAGACTATAAATAACCGAATTCAGTTCAGTTCAGTTGAGTACTTTTGTGCCTCTGCAGACCCCCTGGCATGATGGCAAAAACAAGAAAATCAAAGTGAAAATATTTTCTTTTCAAAGAAAAATTTATTAAAATTTCGCGTAAAATTTTTCATTCATAATGCCAAAAAAAAAATATAAAAAAGAAACACAGATCATGATGATGATGATGATGTTTCCTCATCGTAAATGTAACACGTTCAAAAAGAAAACACAAAGACTTGTTAAGCAATCAACAAAATGAAATATTAAGAAAAATTTATTAAAATAAAGGAAAATTAAAAAAGAAGGAAAAAATTAAAAAAAAATTTTTAAAAATTTTTAAATTTTGTTAAAAACAACTGTTTGTTGATGGTGTGAATCATAAACACTCGTGAACAACAACAAAAAAAAATTAAATTAAAAATTTTAAATGCCAAATAATAAATAATACTTATTTGTTGTATTTGTTGTTGTTATGAAATTGAAAAATTTTGTTTATGAATCATCATCGATTACAAAATATTCAAAATGTTCGTTCATTTGACAGGTACGAAAACATGACAAAAATAAAAAAAAAAAAAAAACAAAAAATGCGAAACTGTTTGTTGATCATGAGAATTTCAATAAGAAAATAAAAATCGAATTTTTTTTTCAAATGATGAATGATTGGCAACATTAACCCATTAACAGTTACTTAAAAAAATTCACGCCAAAAAAATAATTGCCTCTATGAATTTTTAAAGATGAAGACTTACTTTTTAGATTCCCACACTAATTAAGATAATCGCCTTTGTGGTAAGCTTTTCGATTCGCTTAGCTTAAGGCTTGAAGCGATACTAAGATGGGTAGGATCACTCTCAGGAAAACTTCTTGTAAACACCACTTAATATTAAAAAAAAATGAAGCGGACAGCTAACAGTCGTTCTATGGAAAGTCGAGCTATCAGAGATTAGCTTTCATCTAAAAACTGATGGCATATAGTAACAATAAAAGTCCATCAATACTTCTCGCTAATATCATCGGCTTACTTGAGCAGTAAGAAAAAAGCACAAATCTCAAGGTAGCTTAGGTTAGATTCGATAGCGGACCCCCTCGAAGAAAGAGGTGCCACTTATGCCAGCATTTAGGCCCAGTGCGATACCACTATTAATTCTACCTGGAGTCAACCATTTTGTAGAGAAAACTACCCCGAGTCCACAATAAATCTTGCTATAGCAGCAATCTTTATATTAGAGAGCTCGGTCAACGATTTTAGTTAAAATGCCGCCACTCAACAAGGATTTGCCGCTTTCAAAATTGCCACGACCTATGCTTGGGACACAATGGCCTAATCAGTTAGCCTATAAGAAAGTTTAATATCAGGATCCTTAATAATGATACCAGAGCTTACCCGGTCACTTATGTATCTTTGAAAGCTTAAGGTAGCTTTCATTCAGAAAGTCTGTATCTCGCTTTGCCTGAAATCTCGGTGCTATCAATCAAAGACTAGAAGTTAGTCTGAAAATTCTCATTTGAAGGGGCGGTTTAGAATAAGAAATTTGAAATCATTAAAACTTTTTCGATGAAGATGTGAGAAGTTGAAACCCTAATGCAATTTGTTTATTTTATGGACAATTAGAATACGATACGGTATAGTATGACCAGTTAGGCAGGTGAAGGACAACTGAAGGCTGTCGTCTAAGATGTCCTTTTGAATTTGGTTCAGGACGACATCACACTTACTTAAGTGTTTATTACAAACTGGTCCTTCGAACTGGATCAAAATGTGGGGGTGGTGAGCGGGGAAACAAAATAAAATAAAATATTTTGCGAGAAATGGGGATAAATCAAATACAAAATTATTAGTTTCATTTTGGTCAGGAGGATTACGACCTAGTTTCTCATGTCAAGCCCTAAAGTAACAAATACTTCTTATGTGCGCACTAATAACATCTTAGAGTACAAATGGGTCTACAATGATTAAAAAGGCATTTGTGAGGCACCTTGAGCCATACTCCTTATATTCAGGACTTAATTCCAATCACTGTATTACAGTCTTCGCCAAAAGTTGTTTTGTACAACGTCTTCAGACTCAGTTGGTCATTGCAACCCTTTAGTCAGGATTAAAACCTTTCTTCTCACATTACCCATGTTGTGCATGTTAATTTTATACATGAGTGGCAGGCCTTACAGTTCAATATCGACTCCGAACTCCATGGGACACTTCTCATGGCAATTTTATTTATATCTTACAGTTTTTGCCAGAAGACTGCTGAGGGGAAGACGCCAAAAAATATTTTTTTCATATTGGCTAGGGTTTGAATTACGGCCTCACATCTAGGCTACGACGACTTCGACATCTTCATCATTTCAAATTACAATGTTATGATGGCATGAAAGAACAATTGCCCGAATGCTCATATTTTAAAGCTTACCTACAACTTTTAAACGTTACTCTAACATTATTTATAAAACGGTCACCAGAAGAACAGCCCCATGAAAGTCAAGTTAAAAATATAAACTAAACAAAACTATGTCTTCAAATCTTCGGCAAGCAATGGATTAATACTAATCTCTAAGAGCAAACGAAATGCCATAGAAAACATTTTTACAAATACTACACTCCAATAAAAAAGTCAACGAACAAAATATGCAAAAGTTCTCATTTCTAAAAATTTTATTTTGCTGAAATCCCTAAAGTTATGAAATATCACAAGTTTATGCCGATCATCACTTCGATAACCTTTGAAACACATATTTAGAGCAACGACTTTTAATATAGTGCGGGTAACAAGTTTTGTCTTCGTGGTGGTGGTGGTGGTGATACGAGTGAAAAATGACAATCCCACGACTTTGTAGCCTCACACTTGCCGCATAATTAAACATTAAAGTCTATGCGCTGAATGAATGCAACATAAAAAAGTTGCACTTTGTAGTGCAAAAATATTAAATTTTTGTTTGTTTGTTTGTTTTATTTTGTGGTGAATCGTTTGAAATTTTGTAAAAGTTATGCGTCAGATTTTGAATAATAATTCAACATATAAAGCATAAGAAAATAAGAAAACCTATAAAAATGTTTTTTAATATGGAGTTTAAAAAAATAAAAAAAAAATAAATTAAAAATATAAAGTATATTAGAAAGCGTTCACATTACCTGTAATATACTATGTTACACCAAGAATGAGTGTGTAAAATGAAAATGTATACTGACCGTATATGCTTTTAGTAACTTATAGCCAAATGTCGGTAATTTCATTAAGACTCATAAAATTTTATGAGAAAAACCAATTTTCCAAAAAAAAGTCTCTCAAAGGAAATTACAAAGCTTTGAAAGCCCTGATAAAACTCAGTTGCTTATTTTCATCTAGGTGGGGTGGGTTAATAAGCATAATTGCCGTATTTGGGGCTCAGAAAACCCACACATGGTCTTACAGACGTCAATGCTGGCATTACGAGTAACTGTTTGGTGTAGATTGTGGAGCGCAGGCATTATTGGCCTTTATTTCTTTGAAAAAGAGGACAATGCAAGAACCACGGTCAATAGAGACACCTATCGCACCATGATAAGCGATTGTTTTGTATCCGCTGTGCATGATATTGAGGTGAACGATATTTGGTTTCAACTGGATGGTTCAACTTGCCACAGATTTCATGCCACAATTGATTTATTGCGTCGAACGTTTGATGCCCGTTCAATTAGCCGAAGCGGTGGTGTCAATTGGCCACCATTTTGCAATTTGACACCATTGGATTATTTTCTACGGGGTGCCGTTAAAGAAAGGAGTTACGCCAACAAACCAGACACAATTGAGTCTAGCACAATGAATTAGAGCATCTATTGACCTGTTAGAACATTGAATTTCCACAGCCAGTGTGAATAGCCACACTTTTATTATACACATGCATGTAAATAATAATGACGCCTCGTCTCTGTTGTTATATATTGTTTGTAATAGTTTTCTATGCATGTAGCCTAATGAAGATGCAACAATAAAACGTCAAATTGTATGAGTAGTAAAGCAAAGACTATTTGTATCATCGTCACTATAAACAACACTTTTTATAAGGCAACTAAACAACAACAAGTCATATACATAGTGGTAGCAGCAACACCACGATCATACAATGTATCATCCGTGCCACACACATAATGCACTCACGAGTGCGATATCGGTGTACAGAGCGCGGTGGACTTTTTTTTGCTGCTATGGCTGTCTGTCTGTATGTCTGTCTGTCTGTCTGATAATTGGCTTGACCCAAATTTACATGATTGCACGAATATTGCTGGTGCTTCTGCAATAATAATGCAACTGCTGCCACTGTTACTGATGTTTATAATTTTTTTCTTTTTTTTTTTTCTTTTTTTGCCTATGAATTCATCGTGGCTATGATTAGTTTTTATTTATTTTGATTTGTTAGAAAATTAAACAGACAGATATTGTGCTTAGTTTTCCTGTAGAATGGCAGAGGCAAGCAATTTGTACTCACACAGGCTAGTACGACTAAATATTACCCTACACTGTCATACAATATATTGTTACACTCTGTTCCAGGCTACATAGTTAAATATTCATTGGAAATTATTGTTGTCAACTGATCTGATGTATGTATTCACTGCTTAGAAGATTTTTAACAGAATTCTGACAGTGCTGAAGCTGGTAGCTTTCAGTCAATTTCTTAGAGGTTTTTTCCCATGAAAAAAATCACATTCTTAGTGAAAATATTTGTTATTCCCATTGCGACTGATGAAACTTTAGTGAGCCATTGATTACAGATTGACAACATTTCCAAACGAATGTGTAATTTGCATCAGCGAATCATTACCACCGATTTGTCTTATATTCCCCGTTTATGTTCTGAAAAATCTTAAAATTTTCCTTTAAAATACAATCCGCAGTATGTGAACATATTGGATGATAAAATTCCAGGCGAGTTAGGATAGGAATATCAATCTCCATACATAATTTGGTCATTACAACCCTTTAGCTAGGATAACGACCTAGCTTCTCACACAACTTATATTGTGTGTGTGAATTTTATAAAGGGTGTTTTTTATAGAGGTATAGAACTTTAAGTTGGCACTTAAGTTACTTTTCAATATGGCGACCGATTTAACAGCTGTCAAGTGATTTATTCTCAGTTTGGTTTGGCAATTCATCATGAATAGACTCACGCCTGAACAACGCTTGCAAATAGTGCAATTTTATATCGAAAATAATGGATCTGTGCGGAAAACGTATCGCGCACTACGTCCATTTTATCGTCGACGAAATCGTCCATCAGAGCAGTTAATTCGATTAACCATGGAACGTTTTCGCACCACGTTTACTCTTATTGATAACTCGCATCCCCAGAGACGCTGTACGGTGCGTACAGAAGGAGCTATTGCTGCTGTAGAGCGTAGCATTGAGGAAGACCCGAATGAGTCCATCCGCCATCGAGCACATGAATTGGATCTGTGTCCATCCACTTTATGGAAGATTTTGCGGAAGGATCTTGGTTTGCGTGCTTACAAAATCCTACTCGTGCAAGATTTGAAGCCAAACGATCATCAAGTAAGGCGTAGATTCGTCGAATGGGCCCAAAACGAGATTACCGTTGTTCCCGATTTTCATGAGCGAATTTTGTTTAGCGATGAAGCGCACTTCTGGTTGAATGGCTACGTCAACAAACAAAACTGCCGCATTTGGAGTGAAGGTAATCCTCAAGTGTATGTGGAAACACCGTTACATCCAGAAAAACTGACTGTTTTGTGCGCTTTATGGGCTGGTGGAATCATTGGTCCGTACTTTTTCAAAAACGATGGTGGCCAGAACGTTACAGTCAATGGTGATCGGTATAGAGCCATGATTACTAACTTTTTCATTCCTGAATTGAATAACCATGATGTCCAGGAGATGTGGTTTCAACAAGACGGGGCAACATGTCACACAGCTCGTGCCACAATAGATTTATTGTAAGACACGTTTGGTGACCGCCTAATTTCACGTTTTGGACCTGTGAATTGGCCTCCAAGATCTTGTGATTTAACACCGCTAGACTACTTTCTGTGGGGCTATGTAAAGTCATTGGTCTATGCGGTAAAGCCACAAACGCTTGACCATTTGGAAGACAACATTCGCCGTATTATTGCCGATATACGGCCACAAATGTTGGAAAAAGTCATCGAAAATTGGACGTCCAGATTGGACTACATCCGCGCCAGCCGTGGCGGTCATATGCCAGAAATCATATTTAAAATGTAATGCCACAAGATTATCTTTCGGATAAATAAAATTCATGTCAATCGAATAATCCATCGTTGTTTTATTGCAACTTAAAGTTCTATACCTCTATAAAAAACACCCTTTACATAAGTGGCGGGACCTACAGTTTAAAGTCGACTCCGAACGACTAATTTCTGAGAAACTTTTCATAGCAATTTCATTTGATCTTGGAGTTTTTGCCAGAAATCAGCAGAGAGGAAGTCGCCGAAGAAATATTTTTTCATATTTTCGTTTTGATGTCTGACCTGGGGTTTGAACCGCGGCCTTACAGTCTAATAAGCCAACACACTACGACGTACTAGACTACGGCGACTTCAAGTAGTATCAATCTATGATGGTGATATTGATCATCCTGTAAGAGACGCTGGATAAAGGTGGAGATAGTGTACCTGGTCCAGCAAGCTCTCTGCGCTTAGCAAACACTGAACTTCAGAATCTTCTGTCTAACGGAACAGCAATGAAGGTGAGAAATACTGCCACTTAATAGTAAAGACAGCAGGGTGATCTCATACAAGAAAAACATCACCACAGGGAATTAGAAAGTTCAACAAGCCAGCTGCCAGTCCAATTTAATTTGAAGCTCGATTGTAAATTACCAGAGAAGAAGAATTCTTAGGACATAAAAGAACATATTTTCTCTCACTATCTGGCATTTAGTTACCTAATAAGTAGGGGGATTTGATCAACCAGAGTGTATTGACAGAATGCGTCTAACCAAAGTTGACCTGTATGGAATCTAATACTTCAGAAATCTTTGGAAATGCCAGCCAAAAATTATGATAAAATGATGGATTACAGCGGTGCTGCATCTTATAGGAACGAAGTAAGCCATCGTCTTTAAAGAGGGAAATTAATTTAACCTAACCTAACCTAAGCCTTTTTAAATCTGTTTCCCTATACCGAGATTCGGGGAACGCGTTCTGCAGTATTGGTCTTGTGAAAGGTAATGAACAAATGACTCTTGTTCCCATCCTCATCATAGCGAGAGCAATAAGATTACGTTTCGTTATCGACATCACGAATATCTAGGCAAACTTGTTACTGCGACACAGAGAGACAGATTAACTGTTGCACAATCTCTCCCGAAATGATGTACTTTTTGAAAGTGTAGGTGGAACAAATCCTTCAATATCTTGGAGAAACTATTCGATATAATTTGTCTTTTAGAGACAATTCACATGCAGGAAAGTGCACCTCGAACTTTACAAAATAAAATGGACAAGGCTATGCGAGGTGTTAGAAAGGGTAACTGTTTTGTGAGGTGAATTTTCTCGAAAGTATAATTTTCGACTTAGACTTCTTACCACAAAATTATGCTAAGGTGTCAACAAAAAAAAAACCGTTTGAGTTATAAACGTACAAAATGCTCAAATTTTTGCCAATTTTCACAATATTTTCTGTCGGAAAATGTATACGAGAATATTTTCTTATAATATCTCAAATATTTCACCCGCTGACCAAGTTGGGCACCCCAAACGCCTATACCGTCAAAAGACTAACATTTATGATTTACAATAAATACTGGTATAAGCCTCGCCGTAATCTAGTAGGTTGTATATTGGCTTATTAGACGTGAGGCCACGGTACAAACCCCAGGTCAGACATCTCGAACGAAATGAAATACGAAAAAATGTTTCTTTGGCGGCCTTGGTATAGCCTTAAGACTGTTATCAATATTTGCTGATACTTTTTCTATTTTTGGACCTTTTTTCCAATACCTCTTACCCCCTAACGGGTCTTCTATTAAAAAAAAAAAAATGAAAACGAATGGAAATTTAATACAAAAAAATGGAAATTAAATGAAGCTTAACATCTGTAGGCGGTTATTGAAAAAACGTTAACGTTTAACATAAAAACACAAAAAAATGACACTTTCAACGTTGTTTGGCGCTGTTTTTATCTTTGAAAAGTAGACATAAATTAAGTTTTTCTTTTTTTTATTTCTCTATAGAAATAAAACAAACGACGAAAGGTAAACGATACTGGCTGTCGTTAATGGCTGAATGAATTTTAAAATAGAAAATATTAAGAAAACATTAGGAAAACATTTAATAAAGAGGGTACCGAACAGCACATTCAAACTGCAATTCGATGATCGATGAAATTTGTATTTTATTTTTTTATTTTTTTAATTAAAATATCACTTGTATTACACAAAAACAAAATATAAAAAAAAGAGAAATAAAAATAAAATAAAAATATTAAAAAAGAAACGCTTCAGTATCATATGCCAACTTTTGTTGTGGACAGACACTATTGAGCAGTAATGACCCTGTGGCCAGAGCCAGCCAATGTTTTGTTAACACGAAGCTACGATATTGGAATATTTAAATTATTATTTTTTTTTTTTTGTAAATTCATTTTCTATTTGTAGGCAATTTTCTGGAATTTTAAATGTAAAATTCATACAGATTATGTCATCAATTAAATGTGCTCGAATGGTCAATATTTTCTCATCGTTTCGAACACAATGATCACAATGATTACGACTGTGTATGACGTGTGTTATGATTATTTAATCTTCTTACGAAAACCACAATCCTATTGACCAAACGCAATTGTAAACCAAAATGAAACGCAAATATGTTGCGACACTATGCCAAGGCATTATTTGTAGTCCAGTCAAGTCAGTCACATCAGAGTCTGTGTGAATATTTTCTGGTTGACTTTGGTTGACTGATTGTTTTGGCTTTAACTGGCTGGATACTGCCAAGCTGACTGACTAGCTGGCTCTGTATGAGTATACTAACTACTTGGCTGAGTGCCTGGCTTCAAGTGAGTGATATTGATGTGGTCTGTTGTCTCTGTGTCTGTTCTTCTATCAAAGGTCTGCTCTGGTATATTTTTTTCAATTGCATTTTTTTCTTTCCTTCTATTTTTCCCTATACGAGTATTCTCAGCCATACACAACAAACAAACATTTGCAAAAGAAACCACACTTTAGACTTGTTAAAACCACATAATTTACCTTCAACGTCATTATCCCCCTTCGAGCTGCTGAGAGTATTTTAAAACAACATCATTATTAACATCATCAACAACATCATTATTATTATCAGTATGAAATGCTCATCAACATTTTTGTACTGCATTCCAGAGCAACCAATTGCTTTACTCTGTTCTGTTCTTCTCTGTTTCTGCCATCAAAAGCTATCGAAATGAAAATATTTTGAAAAATAGAAGAAAAATGCAAAACATTGTTTATCACGTTTGTGTAAAGAAGAACGAGAAGAGAAGAAAAGTGTCAAGAGACAATTGGTTCGAAACGACTTAAAGCTACCGTACACTTACAAACGAAAGTGAAAAATTTGAAAATTTGAAAGAAACGTTCCAATTTCCAGGTGTCACAGACGTGCAATTAACTACACTTTCAATTTTCTCAGAGGGATAGGGTTCATGAGTTCCAAACAAATTTAAGTTAAGCAATTTTGCTGTGTATTATTTAGGATAAAACATAGAATCTTGTTTAATGTATCTTGCTAAACGAAGAGAACATATTGCCAATTTAAGAAAATCATTTCTCCCTAGCTTAGGATCAAAGTTCAAAGATCAATTGATGCATTTTGTATATGAGAGGTCATACTGTATTGATAAAATCCACCGTTTAATATTAATCGACACTGATTACACAATTAATGCAGAGTGCGAATTTGAAATTCACGTCAAAATAATGACGTAGAAGAACCATAGACGTTAAATTCTCTTCTATCTTTTTCCATCTCTTGGCTTAGTAACATTTTTGCTATTTGAGCTATAGATGGTTAAGTATCATTCTAAGATTTGACTCTAAGGACAGCTCACGCTTGTACATCCTGCTTACCTCTTCTAGAGTTGTGTAACACGATCCAATCAAGATATGAAGCTCAACTCTCCTCATACTTCCTTTGTTGGATATCGAGCAAAAACTAGTCAGTAGAATTATTTCGATACAATTTTCCATATTGTCGATAATAGTGGGCGAGGGAATGTTCCCCTGTTACAGAATGGTATGGCTTCCATAAATTCTCTCTTCTTCATTCCCATATTCAGGCAGTAATAATATGGATTATTTCACAAATCACAAAAATTTTACTTTTCCTTTTCAGCTAAAGGTGATAAACGAATCTATAGAATGTTATCGAAACATCGATAAATATACAACTCATATTGATATCATGAAATCAATAAGTTGGCTGTTATCCATAACTTTTTATAAAATATTTTAAGTTTTTTGTTCTCATTCATTCATTAATCGATAATTTTTATGTAAAAACTTTTATCTATTTATCGAAAAAAAGTTATAGATTTGTGTATTAAAATGTAGCAAATTATCGATATGAGATAAGTATTCTTTATATATACAATATATTATCATTACTTTAATAAATTGGCAGTTATCGATAACTTTTCATTAATTTTTAATTAATTTTATGGGGAATATCATAGTTGCGTATATACTTTTTTTTATAAAAAGTCGTTTAAAAATTTCATGTTTACAGTTATCGTTTTACAAAAGTTATCGTTTTATAAAGGTGTATGAAACAAAAATTGAGTTCTTTTTAAAAAAAAAACTTGATTTTTCATTACATTTTCTGTGAGAAAATTGCCGATCTTTTGATAAAAATTCTACATATCGATTAATTGACATATTCAGAGTTATCGAACATTTTTTTACATACAAATTTGAAGCTTTAGTTCATTTCATGTGGAATATCTTATATTTGCGTAATTTTTTCCTTAATCACAAATTTTTAATCGTAAATTTCAAGTTATCGATACAAAAAATTTATCGATATAATAATAAATAATTTTTCTTTATTTTTGAAAAAAAATTTCTTTAGAAAAGATTACAGATATTATGATACTGCACTCAGGGTATTCTAAATTCGATAAGTTTGGTGATTATCGATAACTTTTCATAGTGAGTATTAATTTAAGAACAACATTGTGTCAAACATCATTATTCTTTTGAAGCTTATGTGTATCAATCTAGACTTTATAATTAAATTTTTGATGTGAATTAATTATCGATATTCTAGATGAAATTTCTTTTAAAAAATTTTAAAGAAAATTACTACAATGCTTAAACAATGCACAAATACAAAATGCTTTGGTGCAGTATCGACAAAACAATAAATAAATGGCATACGCGCCATATTTCTTTCATCACTCTGTATTACCCATGCTACCACATCACTCATTCAAAATCTGTAAAAAAAATTCGCGTAAATTCTTAAATTTTTTTTCTTTTAAGTTTTAGTTTATCCATAAAGTATGTTCTTCTCCGTGTTTTTTTATTTTTCTTCAACTCCCTCAGTTATTTTTCTACAATTTTGAATGGCTTTGTAAAAACGAAAGCAAGAAAAAATCTCTGGGAAAGATTGAAGGTGTGCAACGAATATTTCCATCAGCATTATATGGGGAGCATATGGATACCTGATGATTTTTACAAGCGAAAATGTTTAAAGAGTCTAAGAGAAACAGATTTCAATAAAAGAAGAAAAAAACAAAAAAATCTACAATAAAAATAGTAAAGTAAACCATAGAAAAACAGAGCATTTTTTAAAGTCCATATTTTGCCAGAAAATGAAGAAGAAAATTTTTCATATCATGGCTTTTTTTCTTTTCAAAAGAATCTTTATTTCTTCATCTTCTTCTTTTTACTTTGATTTAAAATGACGCCATAATGGCGCGTAAATAGTATTGCCAACATTTTTTAGACTCAATATTGTTGCTGTTGTTGTTTGCGTTGTTTGTGCTGTTTTATCATTGACAGCAACTGTCATAAATTAAAAGTTGAAAAAGAATATTTTTCACTTCTGGCTTTATTTGCTATTGCAACGTGTATGTACTCGTATGTATGCATTGCAGAAATAAAGAATTCTTTTTCTCTTTTTTATTTTTTTTTTGTTTTTAAATGCATTTTCTTTTTAGATTTTGTTTAAATAATTTCTTTATTCTTTAATTTTTATATTTTTTTGGTTGAAAAGTTTAAATATTTATATCTTTTATTCCGTTTGTCACTTATCTGTTGCTGTCTCTTTGTCCTTTAAAGTGTATTTCTTTTTATTTTATTTTTAATAATTAAATTGTTAAATAAACAAATAATAAAGAAAAGACAATAAAACGTAGGCCATCTTTTGAATCTTTGTCTTCCTGCTTTAATGACATTCTTTAATTTTTTCGAAAGGTTTCTTTTATGAAAGTACACGCACCAAATGTCAATGATCCTTTAAATGATTTCTCAATGAAATACAGTGAATGCTAGTGTAAATCGTACAACTAAGTCAGATAACAAACAATTGTGTAACGAAATATGTATATACGAGATTTTTTTTTTTTTTTTGCAGATATTAGTCATTTGTAAGGTGACCATTTTCTGAATAGTTTTTAACTGATTTTTCATCTTCGCAGCTCTCAAACAATTGATTTTTATCGTATCATAATGAAAACATTTTTCATCGCCAGTTGGTATAATACAAAAATTATGATATTTAAGCAGTATTTTGAACAAACAAAAAAAAAAATAGTCTCTCAATGCTTCTGATTTCCCATTCGTGTGATGCTCAATCTAATATTGCAAAAAAGTTTTAAAACTGCTGCTTGCAGTTAATTATTTTCGAATTGTTATTCGCTAAACTAAGCTGGTTGTGCCTTAAACTGTTTACCTCTAAACCGCACAAATCAATTGTTGAACGTAAAAATCAATGATTTTTCAGGCTTCTGTTGGCCATCGATGTGCTTCAGTCCCACTTTTTACGAAAGTAAATGCAGAAAGAGTATCAAGAAATGCTGCTATGTTAGCTGAAATTCGGCTTTTTCCGTGGCCTTACGTCTAATAAGCCAACATACTACCTACTAGACTACGACGACTTCCTATTTTTTTTACTTACTCTGTAATATTTCGTTCAGTAAAGTCAGTGAAGAATATTTAACAGTTTTTTTAGAGAAAGTTGCGCCCTATATATACATACATAATTGAAAATTGCAACCCTTACCTTACGTCTAATTAGCCATAGCGCCCCATAACCCCTTTTTAGGATGGAAATAATCGGTCCCGAAACCACGTCTCGAATGTATTCGATAAAATACAAAAGTTGTGGAATAAAGAAATGTTTATACTTATTTAACTGGTTATTAAAACGTGTTAGTCCTGATTCCGACCTAGCTTCTCATACAATCTATGTTCTGTGTGTTAATTTTATATATCGATGGTGAGACATACAGCATAAAGTCGATTTCGAACGACAGTTTTCTTTTTGGGAAATTTTTCATGGCAATTTTTATTTACTCTCAGAGTTTTTACCGCAAGACCGCTGAGAGGAATTCGCCGAAGCATTATTTTTTCATATTTCATTTAGTTTGAGCCGAAGGTTGAACCTCGACCTTTCATCTAATAAGCCAACACACTACGAACCAACTAACTAGACGACTTGTTTATACTGTCAAGTTTAAATAAAAATTTTCAATGATGAGCATCGTTGCGATTTGCCAAGTTTTCGCTTTTTTTCCCAAGTTTTTTTGAGATGCGAAAAAGTTTTCATTAAAGTTTTTTTTTTTTTCTAACAAAACAAGTTTTTTTCGAAAAATTCAAAATTTCATCAAATTCAACAATAATGTGAAATATTTTCATTTAAAAAAAAATTTTGTATTTTATTAGTCCCGGACAAAAGTAGCAAAGAAACACCATTAGAGGGCCACAATCTCCAGTGTTTCCTTTAAAAATGTTGATACTTTTGTAGACAGCATTAATTCTCGCACTGACAGTGCAACTCCTTACAACTCATAATTGTTGCCTAAAAGCAAAATTTTTCTTGTTGTAGCGCTGCCTTTTATTTTATTGATTGCTGCGTTTTATGCGTTGCGTTTATTATGTTTAGAAATAATGAAAGTCAATTGAAGGGTCAAAAATACAATTGTTGAAAACTCCTGCTTATTTCTGTATTTTAACAGAGAACATGTTGGGATCGAATAATTTATGTAAACAATTTCAAGAACGAACAACATTAGAGATGTAAAGGATTCACTAGAAGTAGAGCAATAAAGCTAGCAGAATTATTTACAGGCTTTAGAAAATTAACCGGGGATTCCCCAAACAATAAATAGAATCAATGAATTATAATGTATAACATCGGTTTTTCAACTGAAAAATAAAGTGCATGAATACTTTGCTTGTCTGAGGAATAAAATAAAGAAAATTAAACGTTTTTATTTTAAAAATTTTGTTAACGAATAAATTAAAGAGAATTGTAAGAATTAAACATACATAATACATGAAAAACTAACCGAAAGTAATATGTATTTGCATGAGTTTCTCTGGCCAACTAAAGTATCCATAAAATAAATAATGAATAAGATTTTTAGAAGTCCCATGATTAAGCTCATGAAGAGACTAATTAATTAGCACTAACATAGTCTAGTAAATGTATTAGTTATGTATAAGTCTACTTAAAATCATAATAAAATAAAATAGAATGTAATAACAATAAAATAATGTAACACAATAAAAACATTCTCTACGAAATCAAAAATTTAATTTCATTCCTTAATATCTTTAACTAATGATGAATTAATTTAGTTTTTTTTTAATTTTAAAGTTTTTCCCTCTTAAATAGTGTGATTCTATTAAAAAGATATCGTTGCTATAATTAAAGTGCCATAAATGGATTTTTAATAAACAATCACGACGATAAATCAAAAACCTTGAAATTCAGTCACAATCTCTGACTAAAGATTAAATAATAAAACAAAACAAAACAAAGTAAAATGATGTGTAAACAAAAATTTAGAGGAAAATATATTTTACAAAAATTGATACGTTATGAATCATTTATAAAATTTTATTATAAAAAAAAATTCTAAAAATATTGAAGGAACTCAAGGTGACAATTTTATTTTTAATTGTGCGAGATGATTGAAAATCAAAAACTCATTAATGCTTGCAAAAAAGTATTCAGTAAGAATTAAAATAAAATGAAATATAAAATATTTCGCTCTGATCGTTATACATCTCTGGAACAAAAGAATTTCTTCCAATCGCAATAGATTGTAACTTCCTTTGAATAAGGGTCAAGCGTAAGCCCGAAATATTTAAAAATTACAGGGACTCCTACCATGATTTACAGCAACGGATAAACAAAAATAATTTGACAAAAAAATCTTACATGGAAGTACAGTCAACCCTCCTATAACGCGGTACTCTCAGAACGCGGTTTCCATATAACGCGGGGCTAAAATTGCGACAACCCTTATAACGCGGTACTCTGAGAACACGGATTCCATATAACGCGAAACTGAAATTGTGACAGTCCTCCTATAACGCGGTACTCTTACTGCGCGTTTCCCTTCAACAACATCCCATAAGTTCCTTCCACACAGCCTGTGAATGACGCTGGTAACTAGATACTGTAAGAGGGTTTAATATCAGTTTTATTTTCGACGTAAAAGCACAGCCGAGATATATAAACAACATGTTTATATAAACATGCCAACTTATCTCATAGCCGTCTACAACATCGATTTCAGTCATCTCAGAGCTCTTTCACAGTACATAATTCAATAAAAATAATTTATAATTTATCTTGTCTTGGTCTCCATATAACGCGGTACGAACGATGTGATTTGTACTAATTTCGAGTTTCTTATAGCGCGGTTTCCACACAACGCGGTAGACGGTTTCCATAGAACGCGCTACGAATTATCCTGGTTTGTATGGTTAAATCCGAGTCTCTTATAGAGCGGTTTCCATACAACGTTATACACCGCATTATAGGAGGGTTGACTGTACTTTTAAATGAGAAGCCAGGACTTTCTCATTTGACTTATGTTGACGGACAGAGAAACTAATCTTGTTGAAGACAGGCTTCTATCCGGTATCGAACATATTTTTAGAGTTTCACTATTCACGCTTAAAGTTGAAGATGATTGTGCTTTAAGGAAGATAGATCAGGCCTGGTAGTTTAAAGAACCTACATATCCTATAATACGGCTTATCTAACTGCTCTATAATCATAAGATTTGTTCTCCGCTAACCAATTGTGGCGATTACTGCTCATTGCTAATAGCTGCAATGATGTAAAACACGGCGAAATGGAGTATAAAAGCAGCCTGTTCAGAAATATTCTTGACAAATTGACCGATCGGGCGCCATAGAACCCAATTCATATACACGTCTGGGTAATAAAATTACTGTGAAAAATTCCTGGGGTGTGGAAATCCGTAAAAACAATCCTTTTTGTGTTTCAAATTTAGGTGAGACCATCAGCTTAGTAACTGTTGACATTGTTGCTGAGGCAGTGAAGACAACTTTAACTTAACAGTTAAATACTTATGCGCCCAAAGCTTATACGTGTGTCAATCAAAGTGATGCCAATATGCGGACTCAAGTGGGAAACTAAATATTTGAATCGTGCTTCATATGCATTAGGATAACAGTTATAACGCCTCTTTATCGTTTACAATTGATAGCATTATTTCTTATTTCCAGGCTACAAACCTTTTTTCATACAGACATACATGCATAATTGGTCATTATAACCCTTCAGTTAGGATTACGACCTAGCTTCTCGCATCACTTCTGTTAACGTACAGTTTAAAGACGACTCCAAACGACAAATTGGTAAGAGACTTTGCATGGCAATTTTGAAAAAAATATTTTTCAATCTTCGTTTTGCTGGAGATGTTTGACCTGGGGTTTGAACCGTGGCCTCACGTCGTATAAGTCAACACACCAACTACTAGACTAGGGCGACTTAAAAGGGTTATCGCAGCTCTTAATTACGATGTCAAATTTAAACAATTTCGATGGCATTATACGAAAAAAAGTTAAAAAAGTTAAAGTTCTGTTAAAAATAAGTCTCCGAAAGAGATCGAACGAGTATGCCGATTGTAAGTCCACAGGCCATATTTTTTGTTTGTTGCACCAATATTTAGTTATCTTTTTGTACTAGTATTAAAGAAATATACCAGTTATACCAGCAAAAGCTCTCCAATCGAACATGGGTTATGAAACTCATGATGCGCTATTAACTCGAATACCTGTACGGCTCCAACTACATACACTTATTAGTCTTCTATTTAAATTAATGGTGAACAAAATACCAGCTTATCTCTCGCTTAAACGGTATACCGCGTTTCCAAAAAAAAAAATAATTATTTAAAACTTAAGGCTCATGAACACTAATCCCTCTTTTGTTCCACCATACTGGGAACTGTTTTTATTATATCGTCTAAGGACATAAGACGTGTGTGACTTTTTATTAAAAAAAAAATACTTCAAGATTCCATAAGAGAATCAGAAATATTCGATTTAATTTTCGATAAGTTTTGAACATTAGCATAAAAGCTATGAATTTCAAATGAAATCCTGTGATCTCAAAATATATAGTTTTGGTACCTTCTAAAAAGTACTTTTTAGGCTAGCGAAAAAAGTAATGAAAATTTCTTTTATATAATATAGAATGTATTAATAATAATAAATTTAATTGTACTTATTGTTTCCATGACCCCCGTGTCAGAGCTGGCAGTTACATACGTTACGTACCTAAAAAGAAAACAAAACAAAAACAATTTTATTAGAAAATATTAATTTTTATTTATTTAATAGAAGATTTAATTGAATATGATAAACATTTCTAGAGAATTTTAACAATTAAATCCCCCGTACTGCTTTTGCAGTACAACAATAAAATCAATTAAAAAATAGAAATCAAATTCCTAGAAATTCTGTTAGAGACAGACAGGCAGACGGACAGAGAGAGAGAAAAAGCTGACATTATAAAAATAATTTATGAGTTTTTATTGTAAATTGAATTGTGTTGTTTTTTTTCTAAATAAATAATATTTTGTCTCTATTTCAGAAGACATCAGGCATCTTGAAACTTCAATTCACTTGTTGCTGAAGTCCTCACCAAAACTCCTCAAATTCTTAGAAAAAAGAAATTCATTTCAAATGAAACAATTTTTTTTTTGGTTTTTTTTTTTTAGTGTGTCCACCAACCGACCAAACAACCAACTAACCGAACACCACGAACCAATAAATTTATCATTTTTAATGTGCACAGATGTCAACATTTATTAGAGTGTGGTTAAAACGGCTGATGTCGATGTCAGAGCGACAAGCGCACCGCAATAATGATGCAGATGATGATGATGATGATAACGAAGAAGAAATTGAAAAAGAAAAAAAAATGAAATCCAAACAACTGGCCTTGAAAATAATAAAATTGTTTGGAATTTAAAAGAAGGAATTCGCTAAAAATGTGATTTAATAATTGATTTAAGGATAACTGAGTAGTGATGGATATACTTGATGCTGTTTAGAATTCCAAAAAAACTAATTTTCTGAAAATTTCCCATTTTTGGGAGAAAAAATGGAAAATTCGGTGACCCAAATCAATGGAGGTAAAATAGAACACATTCAAACACATTTGCAAGCGCTTTCGAAACGTTTATTGCACGTAGGTAACGGGCGCCGTTTTAGAATACATACAACAAATAAGAGTAAATGCAATGTAAATGTATTTTGGTACCTTTTTGAAAGTTCTGTATATTTTGGACCAAAGAGTACTTCGTTTGAGGAAAACTTTGTTTATTTGAACATGTCTTTTGTACTTTTCTACAATTTGGACTTAAAAAGTAAGAAATAATAGGACAAACACCCACGGAAAAATTAAAATTACAGTCAACTGACGAAAATGGGAATATCCAGAAATGTGAACAATACAGAAACAAAAATATTTTTTTTATTTCACTGACTATTCCAAAACGTGAAGAAAAGTCGAAAGCTCTCAAACGATTTATTATTTATATTCACTCCTATCATGTTATTTACGATTTGAATGATTAAGTTTATAAATTTTGGGAATCCCCGCATAAAATACATCATCTGTTTGTTTTACATTAGTTCACCAGAGACCAATCGGAAACGTGAATAAAATCGAAAATATGAATACCCTTTGCAAAAATTAAGTTACGTTTCTGTGAGTTCACTGTATTCAAAATTTGTATAGCAATGAGTGTAAAAAAGGGTAATACAGTACCTCGAGTTGGTACTTTTTTAAAGCCAATTTTTTAAGTGTTAACAATTTTACTTTTATGACACTTTTTTCCTATTGGATTTATTTTAAAAGTAGGTTTTATTTTAAAACTTTCTTTTAAAAATTAATTTTAAGACAAAAATTTTTAATTTAATTTTTGTATTTTAAAAAGGGACAAAAAAAGTACTTAAAAGAGGAAAAAGAGAGAAAATTGAACAAAATTAATTTTATTCTAAATTTTACCTCTAATGATAGAATCAGATTGTGTGAAGTTAGGTGGCGGAATCATCTTGAAATATAAGATACCACTTAGAATTGATTTTAGGCCCATTATGTTACGACAATTAATATATAACCCAAGGTTCAAATTTCCCCTATATAGTCCCCAGGCGACTCAAAGTTCAATCAAAGAAAGTTCAATCAGAGAACCTTAAACTTTTCATGTCAAGAGATGAGCGTTGGCACATGAGGTGAAAACAGTTACTTCCTCCTCAAAGCCAAGACTATCTATCAACATGCTTTCTAAGAGAACAGATCTCTTTGAGTACAGAATTAGTGCGACGGATAGTCATGCGATTTAAGAATAGAATAAAGCAATCCATTCTTTTTTAATTCATGCCAATCCAGCAGAGTCTAGTTAAATTACTGCTAATAACGAAAGTGAGCTACTCAATAAACTGACCAAAAAATACCCAAATTAAATGAGGCGATCGAAGTGTTTTGTACCAGGGGAGGACCTTTTTTAATAGAACTATTTCGAAACATACTTTACTAAGATGAGAATTTAAAGAAAACGCATTTTTTCCTTGTTTTGGTACTTTTCAGATAAAAGTATGTTTATTTTTGAAAAGTTCTAATTTTAAAATTTTTTAATTTTCTCCAGTTTAGAATTGGAACCAGAAACGTTTTATTGACTGTTTGCTTGCTCTTTAATGATTTAAAAATGTGGTTCTATTCCTAGAGTGAAACCTGCTCTATGGAATCCAATACAATAGCTTGTCTGTATTGAAATCTCCCATATTCCCCTTTTTCATAAGAACGTATCTCCTTTTGGGATTAAATTCAAATTCTTTCAACTCTTTTAGTGCTCTGTCTGTTAAAAGTCATTAAGAAATCTTTGGCCAGCGGGATCAAATTCTTGTTCAAGACATGAGCTAATGTTGTGGCGTCTCAATATGATGTCATATTTTCCATTCCAAACACAATTAAATTGTTTTAAAAACAGAAAATGAAGAAGAAGAAACTGAAAAATAAGCAGCAGAGGAAAATTTCCTAAGACACAGAGATGGACACACACAAATTGCTTGGTATGCAAGCAAGTGAGTGAGTGTAGAGAAGTGAATGTGGAAATAAAGTCACAAGTAATTTGTTGTTGTTGCATGATTCTGAAGTTCAAGTTTAAGTTTTTCTATAATGTTGGCATAACATGCAAAAGTGACAACAACAACAACAACAGCAGCAACAGCAACAGCAACAAAGACAATAAACTTCTATTTTTACTACACACGCTTAAGAGCAGCAACAACAACAATAAAAAAAATAAACGTATGTACGTTGTTTAAGAAAAAGCCATTAACAAAATTACTCCGCGTTGCATGCCGCAAGTGGAAAGTCTCTAAAAATAAATGGCATTTCCATTTATTTCTAAACCAACCGCTGGCTGGGCTGGCTGGAAGTTGGCACTTGACGTTCGTTTGCAAAGGTCAAGTTCATGACAATGTGACTAAAAAGCAAAAACATTGTTGTAGGAAACATACACATGCGGCAGCAACAGTAACAACAATGTTGCAATCATATTTTGAATTTAAACGCAACAACAAAATAATATCGCGTATAATTACAGAGACAGACAGACAATTGCGATTGTTGCTCTGTTAAAAAGTGGAAATTCAACTCTAAGCGCCATTATATTTGCAACACTATTACCGTTGTTGTTGGTGTTGTTATTGCTATTGCATATAGGAAATCCAATATACAAAAATCTACACACACACACACACACACAGAAAGAGTTGAATAAATAGTGCTGTTGGCGAATCTCCGAAATGTTTATATGTGTGTAAACATTTAACTCAACATACGAACACATACACGAATAAATAAATGTATGCAACGTATATGTGTGTTGCACAAACACTCCTGCTTGTATTCAAAAGCGCAATAGTGTTGAGCTGGCAAATACCGTATTTACGGAGTTCCATTATTTAAACGACCAGGTGTAATGGCAGAAATTTTAAAATACTACCAAAGGGAAGGTAGGCTGAATGGGATATATAAGGAAAGAGGTATTCTTTGCAATTGAATCAGAGCCACTACATTCAGCGTAGATGGATGGAAGGCTTTGAATTGTTTATTGTCAAATAACTTCAATCGACTGAAACCTATGATGACAGCGTACAACATTTATAATGACGTTATGAATGAAATGGGAAATTGCTGAGAACGTCGTGAAATCGACGACTTAACATTTGCTAAGTGAAGCGATATTTTCGGTGGTACGTGCATTGCTGTAATGTACAGGGTTGACTACAAGTGTACCACTTTCAGTCTCTTTAGCTTTCTATATAATCTTGTCTATCACCCCGTAATGTTTAAAAAGTGGGAAGTTTGTATCACCACTAATGTAGTAAATTCTAACTGTTTTTATGTGCTCTTCGGTTATCAAATGATCCATATTCGTAAGTGACCAACCTTTACTAAATAAATGACACCCCAGATGAACAATTTATAGCCGACAGCTTTGCCAGATCAAACACATATGACCGTATGACATAAAATTCTAGTTCTATTAATTGAAATGATCAGATAGCTCAGCTTAGTCACCATTGCATTAGCCATTATAGCCCAAGAAGCTAGAAGAGATAATAAAATTCATTAAGGATTGTCACAGAGTCCATGATCACATCCGATTTGATCTCCTCACAAAACCATAAATACCCAGATTCGTCTTTCCTACTTAAATTACGCAAGTAATTAAAGTTAGGACAGCGGAGACTGTACTCTAAAAGATGTTTGGTATATAAGCTCCTGCATGGGAAAGCCCGGTGTAGTGTTTCAAGTGTTTAAATACACCAGAATACAAACAAATTTCGATTATGTATGTTTCGATTACTCAACAGATTTAGCCGCCCTCCCAATAATCAAACTACAACCCATCTGGCGGCAGAAAGAGAGGATAATAATAATATCAAACATCACAGGAAGATCAGACAGCGCTACCCTCTTGGGGGAGAGTAGAACTCAGTGAAACAATTTCTAACTATTGCCGCCAATTCAACAGTCCAACAAGGCAATGGCAACCCTGTCATTTTTGGATCTGTTATCAGGTTCAGGTCAAAGTGGTAGCTCTGATATCACAAACCTCACTTGAGCACGCATAGCGGCCCGTTGTGATGCCACGGATGAACGCAGACCCTGTACTGACCAAGTTCCACCAAAATCAGGGAAGAGGAAGAAGTTGGTCAGCGCAAGGGCTGCACATGGATCTGTCATAATAAACTAAAAAACAAACACCAAAATTATCTTAATTTTTACCGAAATTCAATTCATTTTGAGGCAGCGTAAACTCACCGTGTATCTGGTCATCCAACAGGGGCTTTCGAACTTTGACAGTTGAAAGCGACCATCTTGTTGAAGCAACATCTGTCAAATAAAATGTCATTTATTCAGTCTGTTTTGGTCTAACTGCCACGTACGACCATACAACGAGGATTGCGTGATTTGACCCCGTTAGACTTTTTCTTTTGGGGGGTTTCTTAAGTCACAGGTGTATCCGAATAGGTCATTAACCACAGCGGTCCTCGTGACCTATGTTATCGGTCGAATTCAACAGTTGATCGCTGTTATATTGCACTCATAATGGCATCAAGAGATCTTTCAAACGATTATATATGTATCTCACATCCATATTGTTTTAAAGATGGTGAATTGCTAGGTAAGTACAGTTTGTTGACTGTGACTCAACCAGGGTCACATTTTTTGCGACCTTCGAAAAATTACAAAACCCAGCTTCGTATTTTCTTCGCGATATTTTTATCAATTTTTCCAGTTTAAGAACTGTTTTGAGTTCCAGAACTCAGACCTTAATAACTTAAAATTCGAAACTATGTCCTACTGTAGAATTATATTTTAAAACATTCTGAAAAACAAATACGTATTCTAATAGGGTATACTTCCCACACCTGGTAAAAACTTCTGGCTGCTGCAAGTGTTTCAAAAACAGAAACAGGAACAGAAAAACTCTTTAACCACCGGTGCTGGTAAATACAATAAAAATCTTCGGATGTTAAAGCAGACGGCAATAACAGCGAACGAGCGGACGAATGAACAACAACAGCAACAACAACGGAAAACAGTTGATGTAATTGTTGTTGGTGGAAAATGGCTTGACTTGGCTTTACGTTCGAGTTGACTTCACTTGGCTCATTTGGCGGCTGTAGTGCTGCTACTATTGCTGGCTGTCGTTAACATGTTATAGTGGTTGGTAGACAAAAATGCCTGCAACTTGATAAACACATGGGACAGTCAGGCCGATGATTAAAAACAAAAACAAGCAAGTGAATGAATGAATGAATGAATGCATTGCTATATGACACAACAATTTCCACATCACGTGACGTAAGGACACACAGCCTCTATATAGAAGCGCAGGTACTATGAGCAACAGCAGCAGCAATCGTTAAAAATTAAAATTTATGATTTCTTTTTTCTTTTTTTAAATTTAATTTCTTTTTCTGTTTTAATTTTAAAATGACTTCCCCTGCATACAAGTGACTGAAGGCAATGAGGAACGCATTCGTATTTTTCTGTAATAAAAACTTATGCCAAAGAAATATAATTTTTTACGTCCATTTGAAAACGAAAACGAAGAAAAAACAAAAACAAAATCAAATTCATGACTGCTTCCTGGGGAATACCAACAATATTAGCCATTTAAGAGAGCGACATGTGACATACAAAAGATTCGTATTTATTTAAGATGAACGACAAACGAACGACATCATGACTCCGATCATGATGATGATGATGATGTTGCCGCCGATGCAGCGATACGACAGCATCTCTGATGTATGTTTGCATGCATGTATGCGTTCAGAAATATTTAAGCCTTCTAGTGAATATTTCGAAACGGTGCATAAAATTTGGTGGTAGGAGTTGCTCTCTGTAACACACCACACCACTCGTCGTACGTACTATTCTTCTACAGATATAGGGAAGGAGTCATGTGTCTTTTATAGTTGAGACATGTTGTAACATATGCAACCTGTGCACAAGTTAATTTTGTGGCATGTACATGTATTTCTATAAAGACAGACAACGCCTACCAATTTTCAACGACAACTCCTTGTTCGTGTTGTGCAACAAAGTGTTGCATATTATAACATTTACATGAAATTTTTGACTCGACGTTGGAATTTTTCGAACAACACCAGTGTCTAAAAATAGATAAAACGACGTCATTCAAAATTCTTTAAATTTTTCCGGGCGAGAGCGAGTGAGGGACAGAAGTTATACAGTATAAGTAAACAAATTGCTGGTACACTTCGCATTAAACTCAATTAGAGCCACAATAACTTGAAGTCTGCACGAACCCATAAAGCCTTGTAACATCAATAAATGCTAGATCGATCAGACCCATTAAGGAATCTCTCTCTCTAGCTCTGGACACACATGTCCCAATTATGCAAATTGGTGAAGAGAGATCTTTCAGCATATCGTTTTTTGGTCACGAGAAAACTAAATCCCCAGGGGTATAGCGCCTACAAGTACAAACATATGCAGCATTAGGCTCGTTGGTTACAGCTTTTGTTAGTTCCTCACCAAAAATATTATGCTCAACGAATGAATTGTGAGGCAATGTTGTTTAAACTCTTTCCAGAGCATCGATAAATGCCTGACAGAAAAAAGAAACCTAAATATTTGTAACATATACTCAGTGTCTTAGACCGTCTATAACACAATAAACATTAGATTTTTGAACTAGAACGACATCGAGTCTTTTGATCAAGTTCATTTTTTCTGATGCACAAGCCAATTCACCATCTTCTATTCAGGGCTATAGAGACCCCATTCAATCCATTTCATTGTGAGGAGTAGCCCAGAGCTTATATTTTCAAAAGAGGGAATTGAAAAGCTATAACCCACATTTCTTAAAATATAATGTCCGCTTATCAAAATAAAGACCAGCAGATTCACAGATCACAAATATTGGCTCATTTTGGCTTAAACTCTAACTATATAGAAATTATCAGAAGCGCGCACACGTGACAAGTTGAATGAATGACCTTCAACTTAATCTCAATAGTTCTCTCAGTTTACGATATAACAGTACTACACAAAAATAAGGGCCAAATAATTTTTGTTTACTTCTAAGGCAGTCATAGAACATCTCTCTCATCTTGAGTTGCGTTTTAAAATTTCAATAACAGTCCCGGTAGGGTATAAGAATACCATCTATTTCTGAAAATATATTGGATTGTGAATTGAATGTGGCGGTAAGGAACTTTGGTCACCTTTGAGTCATCTTCATTCTCAAGACATAGCGCTGTTTGAGCTCCGAGTGATGATGACCGTTGAGGTGTTTCTGATTGGGATTATTGGTGGAAGGAATGAAGATTCAATATTTTTTTAATTGTATAGATACATGTATAATTGAACAACCCTTTAGTCAGGATTGCGCCTTAGCTTCTCGCACCACTTACATATGTATGTTGTGTGCGTTAATTTTATCCATGAGTGGAGGGACCTACAGGTTAAAGTCAACTCCAAACGACAGATTTTTTGAGAAACATTTCATGGCAATTTATTTACTCTCAGAGTCAGAGGTCACCGAAGAAATATTTTTTCATCTTTCGTTCTGTTGGAGACGCCTAATAAGCCAACACACAACCAAATTGACTACAGCGACTTACTTTAATTGTATACAACTGGTAAATAAAACAAACTCCGTGATAGATGTAGACAAAGAGTTACCGCTTTACTCTCGCTGGGTAGCTAGTTTTGAACCACTTTCATATGTAAAATTATCTTAATCCAGGGAATATTCATAAAATTAAAGACACTTTTGTTTTAGTAAACTCGTAAATGAATATAATTTATTTACAAATACTTCTGTATAGAATATATTTGTCTTCATACTAACTTTCTGTAAAAAGTACCAAGTTTATCAAAAAATCAACGATAAACGAATATTAAATACTTAATATGTGTGTGAAGATAAATTCAAATTTTAAAATTCAAGACGCAATCAGCAGCGCCACATTTGTCGTTAACAGAGCAAAATTTTCTCTTAACAGAGCACTGTTAGCTATTTAACAGTATCTATCTGAAGAAGTCCACTTGTTTATGAACTAATTTTAGGATATATAGAAGGTCTACGAGTACTATAGCATATTGAAAGGAAGGCGCATACTATAAAGTGTTATGGTATTAAGGAAGTTGGCTTTGAAATTATCAATTTTTGCTTGAAAATTCTCTAGAAGATCGGTGGCCATTTTTGAACATATGGGGTATAGTACGCCTACCCGACATATGCAAATGGTAGTCCAGAGGGTCTTCTTTCGAACCGTGGTAGTGGGATAACTGGAATAACGATTTGAGAAAATTAGCCCCTTTTATCTCCCACCAACCATCCCATACAGTTCAACACTTTTATTCACAAATAATAATGTTCATAATGAGTATTAAATTTTATGTAAATTGCAAATTAGCAGAGTAATCTACTTATTGCCACTGTTAAACAGTTAACAGTGTTCTGTTTATAGCAAATTTTGCCCTGTTAAAGGCAAAAAGTAGTGCTGCTAAAAGAGTGGGTTTGCGTCTTTGGTTTTTAAATTCGATTTTATATTCAAACGCATCACACTTAAATTGGTACTTTTATTTCAACGGGATACTACTTATATAAAGTAATGGTCACAAGACGTAAATATATTTACAATAAAGTAAAGAATTTATCAAATACTACGTCGAACAAATGTTCAAGTAAATTTGGTACTTTTTCTGAAAATGGGACTTTTTTAATAATTTTTTCTCTTCGTATCATAAATGTTGTTTCTTGTTTGTTTTAAATCCTATAACTGTATAGTAAGTAGCTGTATGTTTAAACTATCGTACATATATTTTAAATGACCTTAAAATATTGAAAGCATTTGAAAAAAAAAAACGGTTTTTAACATATTTTCAATATTTTAAATAATAAATAAATAATTATACAGCGTATGACAGAAAAACAAAACTATTTGTCATATTAACAATATTTAATTGTTAATTGTTGTACGCTTTACAACATAATTAATGGTTATTGTTTAATAATGTTGTAAATAAACAAAAAAAAAAACCCATAATATTTGTTTTATAGCCCAACAAATGTGACTCGACATTCATTTTTTATTTATTTGGGTTTTTTTCGATTTCATAAATAAATTTGTTTAAATAAAACGAAAATATAAACAAATAAACAAATTTAAACAAATTAAAAAAAAGGTACTTTTTTTGCAAATAACTTTTAAGCGATCATTATTGTTTCAAATATGTATTGCGTGTGCCTATTCAAAAGTGAATTCAATTACGATTCGCGTCCATTGTTGTTGTTAGAAATTATGGGCCAGTTATAGCCACCACAAAACCGCTCACATGTTTAGTCACTTACAAATGAGGCAAAAAAAAAATCAAATTCGCTCACTTTGCGGTTTAGTGAGTCACTTTTGTTTTGGGTTCTTTATTGTTCATGAATTTAAATTTCAAATTTGTTTTCATTTTTGTTTTTTATTTAAAAACCGTAATATGAAGGGGATATAGGGTGAGTTTATAAGCTACATTAGTAATACAAAGTAACACTATTTCCGAAACCATAATAATAAATCCTAAAATCAAAGTCAAATATTTTCTAACAATTAAAGCAAAGCTTTCTGTACGGATTTGAACGTGGTAAATAAGAAATACCAGGATCGAGTCTAGTATCTTCTGAAATCAAATCAGGTATTGAACAGAATACGAAAAATTCAAACCAGATGGTGATTAAGGCGCTAAGCCTTAGCTGTCATCTCATGTATTATGTTTATGGAAAAGTTTGCACCACAGATCTTTTAAAAGTATCAGCATAAAACGCAGCAAGCACAACAATTTTGCAATTGCAGCCTTAGGTAAGCTGCATGCGTTTTAATTATAATAACGACAGCGGCAGCAAAGAAAAACAAATAAAAAATTCTTTATCAACGGTGGCACTAAAACGTTTTATCGCGTTATGTTTCGTACATTATGTTTTCAAAACTTCTATTTCATGCATGTTGTTGTATTGACATCAGTAAACCTCGCACAAATCCTCTCCCTGTGAGCACTAATTCTCTTATTGCTGGGAATAAAAATAGAGATTAGCCTAAAGGCAAAGCAGCAGAATCTTTGTTTGTTGTCGCGATGCCTTTAACACGTTCAGCGCCATGTCAGTCATATGTGTCTGACGCTAAGAAGTTCTACATGAGCCATGTCAGTCATATGTGTCTGACGTAAGCGATTTGGTAAATCACAAATGTCCGACGTAAACGACGCTGTGTTCAAAACAACAGGTTAATACTTGTATCTTGTTTGGATTGGTCAGATATATAAGACTGACACGGCTTGTCGAAAAAAAAAGTTTAAATATAGGGCCATGTCAGTCATATATGTCTGACATAAAAAATAGTGTTTTTCCGGGAATTTTGGCAAAAAAAAAAAATTCTGTGATACATTAAGTTTCCTTGATACATTTTTAACTAAATTATCTAATAAAGTTACCGTGGCCTACGTAAAAAATTTTCTGATATTACCGTGGCGATGAACGTGTTAAAGTAATCACTTCCATATATACTCATGTATTCCATTTTTAAAAAATTGCTGCGTTTGCTGCGTTGTGTTTATTGTGTTAAGAGCATGAGTTTTATTATGCAATTCTTCTCTGGCTGTGTACCACAACATAAGCTATACAGTATATCATAACAAAACTATTTCGTCAAAAATACTAACGAATGAAGAAAATTCACTACTGGAAGCTAAGAACATATAGGTGGTCTTCAGGTCTGTAAGAAACACTTTCAACAATACAAGTCGGAAACTATGATGGCGGAAAAGACGCACCCGAACTAAAATTAATAAAATAACAGGAATCTGAACCCGCTCTTGTTGGTGGCGTAGATTTGACTGTTCATTCCGACAACGGCGTTAGCAATTTCAGAAAATTCGTTGAAGTATAAACGATATTGGAGAATAACTATAAAGCCTTCAATTTTCCAAAGAAGAGAGCTGAGAGCTCTTTGCAATGGATTGACACCAAAAAACAAAACCTGCCAAAACATTATAACGTTTCCTTTTTGAGTTGACACTGATAGACCTTAGAGTTCAATTGTGTTGGCAACATTGTTGCATGCTCACGAAAATTCGTTAAGATACGGCATGCGGATGTCAAACCCACGATCTGAAATTGTGAGCATTTTTCTTTTGTATATCCATAGAGTACATGCCAAATTAAATATGTGTGAATATAGATTTTAAAATATGTCCTTGTGTGGGAAAACAGGACTGAGTAGGCGGACAATGTAAATGTGTAATAGTGTTTAACTATAGGACTTATTTTTTTTATAATTTTTTCCTTTTTTCTTATTTTACCCAGTAATTTAAATCATTTTTCCTGTTTTTCTTTTCCAGCCTTAAATTAAATGTTTAACAGAGTTCTGTTAGTAACATAACATAGCTCTGTTAACTGACCTGGTTTGTGTCTGGGGACATAGATTTTAAAATCTATCTCCACATACATCCAAATTATTGTGATGACCTTACAATGATCAATTTTCTTGCAAAACAATGACTTTGATAACCCGAAATAGTGATTATAAAGTGCTCTACTACAAACACAAGCGTATTAAAAAACACCGGAGATGGAGAAAAAAAAATTAAAAATTAGGAGACTTCAATTCCATCTACAAAGTAAGGTTCTCTCAACCCAGCAAACCTGCGAGTGTATAAAATCAACAAAGTACGTAATAGGAAAGCCAAATAACGCCCCTCTTGGAAATTGCTCTACCCCGAAAATGCTGTTTTAAGGCAAGCATAGACGAATCAGACCGGCTGTCATAGTTTCAAAGCCAATTTTCTTAACACCATCTTATTGTATATGTGATCTTATTGCTGATGATATTAAGAGGCCTTAAAACCTTCCTTTGAATATGATATGGCACTCATAGACCTAGCGTATATCCTAAAATTAGCTTCTAAACATGTGGGCCTATTCAGATGGATACTGTTAAACAGCTAACAGTGCTCTGTTAAGAGCAAGTTTTGTTTTGTTAGGAGAAAATTTTGCTCTGTTAGCGCCAAATGTGGCGCAGCTATAATTTATGGATTCCGTCTTGGGTTTTCAAATTCGAATTTATCTTCACACATATAAATTCGGCATGATTAAGCAAAGGCCAGAAGTTTTTATTAAAAATAAAGTGTAAAGTGTAGTGTAGGGACAGTACGCTGTCAAACTAGAGAGAGTAGAGACAATATACATATTACAGGCGGAATTTCTCAAAATTTGAGCAAACTTCATAAGTCTCAATTGATTTGTTAAGCCATATATGATCGACCAAACGGTCAACTAAAGAATGAAACAATATAATGCTTGTAGAAGCCATAAATCAATGTAAAAACTAATGCGGATGGCAATGGTGCACAATTTCTAAAAATAAAACTAAATTGATAACACAGTTTCAAACGCAATCGGGTTGTTTTTGTTTATAAATAATTAAACGTTTGTTTCAACAAAACAAAACAAAAATATAAGCAAAAGCAACAGCAAACAAAGTATAAACAATTACTAGATTTTGTTGTAGGTCAGTGCCATATTAAATTAAACTGATGATAATCGTTCAATTATGGCATCATCACAACCACCACCACCACCACCACTGCCAGTACTGTTACTATGTACTCAAAACATTCATTCAACATTCAAAATTTTTATTTCGTTGATCTACGAATGAATAGATTTGAATCGTTTAATTATAGGGTAGTAAGCAGCGTAAGTCAACAATGAAATAAAAGGTAATCGTTAAATGCAAAAAAAGGAACGTAATGGGTACATATGTATGTATGTATGTTTCCTAAAGTACCCCAAATGAAAGAAACCAGCTACACTTTAGTTTTGTTTATTTGAAACCGAAAATAAGAGAAAAAAGAAGAAATTTTTAAATTTGAAATCAACGGAAAATGAATCATTTGAAGAGAATCCAACAAATAAAAAACAAAATCCTCTCCACTGTGATGTCAGAATTATTTGGATTGTTCATGTACGAGTATGTGTGATTAGAGTATTTAAATTAACAATAATTTTAATTGAAGAAATAAAACTAAAAAACGCATTGATGGAGTCAATAAATAACGTCAAATAATTAAAATCATTAAAAAGTGTCAAATGAATTATTTATTCCGTAAAACATTACAGAATTTTTATTTCATAGTGCTGTTGGGTGAGAGAACCGATTAAATTACCGATGACTGATGACTGACTGATGATGATGATCATTGATGTTGATCACCGTCAATGACTGACTGATTATAATTGTGGTGTAGCGCGGCCTTTAATATTTATTTTTCTCTGGTTACGTGTTAAAATGTAAATGACCGGGTAATAATTGTAAACAATTCCAATTAATTTTTTTCTTTTCTGTTCGTTGTTTTTTCTTTTTTTTTAGAATATTGTAGCTGATAGAATAACAATTTAAATCAATTGAATATTTTTATTTTTTTTTTTTTTTTTCATCATAAAGGAGGTGTGTTTCATTGCAAATAGTGCTGCATGCCTCATTTAAATATTGATCTCCGTTAAATTGTAATTGACGATGATCAATCTTCTGTTGATTTAAATTAAATAAAAAATTAAAAATTCTTGAGTTTATTTATTGAATTCCAATAGTATTCTTCAGACAGAATTCCGATTCGTTGTTAAGGTGTGTTCTAAGGATGAAATGTTTCCTAATTCTTAAACGATATACTATACGAGGTGTAGTGAAAGGTAATCCAATAATTAAAAGAAAGGATCATATCGTATGGTTTTAGAAATGAAATGTTGTACAAGAAAAAGTTACGAGACAATTTTATTTATTATACAAGGGATGAGTAGGGATGAGTAGGCAGTGAACTGTGCTGGATTTAGGAAATAGTTCAGGAGAGGAAAAAATTAAGCAGTTTTTATAAATATTAGATTTGAATCCGTTCCACATGTAAATAACAGGAAAAGTTCTGTATGAAGATAACTTCACATTTGCACAGTAATGTGAAAAATAATAAGGACACCAAAGGGACTAAATGAGATAGTAAGTAGAAAGAGAAAATTGTTGATAAGTAGATACATATCTGGTCATTACAACCCTTCAGACAGCATTACGACCTAACTCCTCAAAGCACTTATGTTGTGTGCGTTAATTGTATACATGAGTGGCGGGACCTACAACTTAAAGTTACTCCGAACAACAGATTTTTGAGAAGCTCTTCATGGCAATTTACACGCAGATTTTTTCCCAGAAATCTGCTCAGAGGCAGACACCGTAGATATATTTTTTCATATTTCTAATAAGCCAACACACTACGTAGTAGACTACGACGATTTCAACTACGTGTCACAAAACTTATATTAATTGCATACTCTGCAAGAGCGAATTGTGACATGATCATCTCATTTTGAGGCGAGATCGAGCGATTTGACCCCGTTAGACTTTTTTGTGTATTTGCGATTTCTCAAAACCAATTAACCCATGACTTCGGTAAAATTCAGTCTGATTTATGCGCCAGAGCCATGGAAAATTTAACATTATGGATGCGTTCCACCCAGAGAAGTTATGGCGTACATTTGAACGATTCCACATATTGGCATCAATAAATCTTTCAAACGAAGAAAAAAATTGGATGATATCTCACAAACTTTGTTTTATTTTAATTCAAATATAGGAAAGGCTTTACGATACATCCGATATGTTTTCTAAATATTATAGCTCTTGAAATATATCTCAAATTTTTTGTGAATGAAGATATATACAGTATATATACAGTGGACAGCAAAAGTCTTAATATGGCAATATATTTTAACAATTTCATGAATTTTAGCCAAAAGTTTCTATAAAAATTTATTGTTTTATATTTATTTTATTAGTTTATTTCTGTTTTATTATAAAACATAAAATTTTTTAATATTTTTCATAATGCAAGTGAAAAATAAGGAAAAGTTTCAGATGACTCCATAGGTACCCACAAGGAGATCCCTGAATTTAAAATTCAAAGCCCTAATATATGAAAATGTTATTCCTTGTATTTAGTAGAATATTCCTTAAGGTCAAGCACTCCATTTAACCCATTTGGAATTAAATGTACAAGTTTTGTTTAGTGGTTTCTGGTGGCACCATGAGCAAGTTTTTCGGTTGACTTTTGTTTGAGGTTTAGCGATTACGTAACCGTTCTTTCAAATGATCTCCTAAATACTCTCTTGAAGCCATATCGGAACTTTGTGCAAGAGTATTAAGCCCGTGGGGCTTTCTTTTTGTCAAAATATATTGCCGTACTAAGACTTTTGCTGTCCACTGTATATGTTTATTTCTTTTTAAGATTTTAAATTCCATTGATGCCCGAACAAGAAAGAATTTTGAATAAATTTGTTTATGCTATCGCGAGGTGGTGTAAAAAAAAAATATGAAAACAAATAAAAATTATGAACTTGTGCTACTCCAGATTCCAAAAGAAACAAAAACAATAACAATGGCAATAAGAAAATAATAATAATTAAACAAACAAAAAAATAAAAGAAATAAATAAATCACTTAAAAGGCGATAATCAATATTAAATATGAGTAAATAAAAATAAATCAACAACAACAAAAACAAATAAATATTTAACAATATAATGTGAATTAAATTGTGTAGCAGCAGCAGCAACAGTTAAACGATGTGATTATTTAATAAAGCCGCAACGCGACTACACTTTAACGGCAACGACAAGTGAACCAATTTACGCAAGAAGACCTTGAAACCAAATGGGGTTAGAAATTTAAATTATTTTTCAATTGAAATAAAACAAAAACAAACAAAAAAAAGCATTAAAATTCTTATAAGAAAATAAAAATTTATAATTACTATACCATGCTACCGTATTTAATAATAACATTATTGACCCATTTTTTTATATAGGGTGGGTCATTTAAAAATTTAAATTTAAAAGAATGCAATAAAATAAAAACGGTTCGGAATTTTGCTAAGCTGTTGCGGTTCCGCGACAGGCCGCACAGTACCTCATTCGATCCGAACAATTTTCGTACACTCTTTCAAGTGTTTGGGGTCGTATCCCGGCTATGGCATCACGAATGTTGGCCTTCAAATGCTCAATTGCCTCTGGTGGTGTCGGTGTCATATCGCAGCTTCTTGGCGGCCAATTTCTGTCACCTTTTCGACTAATTAAACGGCGCCTTCCAACGTTTGACGCAATAAATCGATTGTGGCATGAGATGTGTGGCATGAGATGTGTAGCAGATTGCACCATCCTGTTGAAACCAAATATCGTTCACATCAATACCATGAAGAGCGTATACAAAAAAATCGCTTATCACGGTGTAATAGGTGTCTCCATTGACCGTTATGGTTGCGCCGTCCTCATTTTCAAAGAAAGATGGGCCAGTGAGTCACTCGAACCAAACAGTCACTTGTAATGAGTGGCATTGGCTTCTGTAAGACCACGTGCTAGTTTTCTGAGTCCCAAATATGGCAATTTTGCTTATTAACGTATTCACCAAGACAAAAATGAGCTTCATCTGAAAAGATGATTTTTTTTTGGCAAAATCGAATCATTTTACAGTTTCTCAATGGCCCAATAAATCCCAAAGTTGCCCAAACGTAAATCGATTCATTATGTTCAGTGAAGACAATTTACTGAACTTTGTGACAGCACTGAATGACATAAGTATTGCCAGATTCGAAATAACAGATGGTTCAAATTTAAACCCATAGATGGCTCACCCTATATTTTAAATTATTGACCTGAAAACCTGTTAAATAACAAAAAAATTCACTCCTCACATTTTACTTTTAAAAGGAAGGCCAATACATGCATATTTTATGGAAAAGAAGGAAATTTTGAGGAGAAACAAATTGTTGGAAATATTAAAGACTCACACAATCAATTAGTTTTGTATGTTTTTTAATATTATCTGTTGACCCAAATACATTTCAAATTAATTTTCTTTGTCTCTGGCTTTTCTTCTGTACTTTTCTAATGTAATGAGTTGAAAAGGGAGAGAAATTTGAAAATATTTCATATACAAAGTCATTCAAAAAAGAAAATAATTTGAAAAGCATACAAGAACAACCAAAATAAGTGGGTGTTTAAAGTGAATTTGTTAAGAGACACGAAAGAAGAAAACAAAAAAAAAATAGAATTTTAATGGTTTCACCCTTACCAAGAACGGTTGTTTCCTTAATCACTACTGTCTGTGGCTATTTGTTTAAAGAATTTTCAAAGAAAAAAAAACACGATTTAATTATACTTTCTGAACAGCAGGTGCATGTATGGAGGCACTACCATTCATACGAGTTTATTAATGTTTTAACCCAATTGAACACGAAATTTACGATCACATATTGTCTTTTTAATAATTTTTCTTTTCTTTTTTTTTAAATAATTTTACGATCGATTAAATTTGTTTTGAAACAATTTTTTATTATGAAACATAAAACCTTCAATAAAATTTTAATATTTTATGAGATTCTACTAAGATCAGAAATTTAATTTTGTGTGGAAAGACCCAAAAAATTTCTTAATATTTTTAATATTTGCAGAGGGAATTCGTTGAATTTTTCATCATTTAAAGAAAATTATCTTACAGTGGAAAATAATAAACTAAAATAAGACCAACCAAGAGCTGGTCGGTATATGTATATTGTAATCAAAGCATAGTATCTATTTGCACCCTATTAACTCTATAGGTTTTGTAGAAATGTACGGTTAACCTCTAGCTTATGCATGATACGACTTTGAATTTGACTCTCTCCAATATACTCTACAATCTGCAAGCGAAACACCCCTTAGTACACCAAGGCTCTCCATCTTTCTATTAAAACCTCTCTCTTAGTTCTACACAAATAAAGTGGTTTAGAATTGAATTCTAAAGAAACTTAGTTAAAATTTCGGTATTATTTGAGTCTCATGGTTATGTTGGTTCGATATTTTTAAGTGTTTGAAGACATATTACATCCTCTAAGGGTGGTAAGTCTAGTGGGTAGGGTGCTAGACTATTAGTGTGAGGGTCGAGGGTTCGATTAAAAATATAATTTATAATTGTATTGTAATTAATAAATAAATAATACATCCTCTAAATAAATATAATAAATAATAAGTAGCGGTAGTCTTTTAGATAGTGTGTTAGTTCAGTAGACTTGAGGCCACGCTTCAAACGCCAGGTCAGACATCCCCATCAAAACGAAATATGAAAAGATATTTCTTCGGCGACTTCATCTCAGCAGATTTCTGGCAAAAACTCTGAGAGTAAATAAAATTGCCATGAAAAGTTTCTTTAAAATCTGCCGTTCGGAGCTGACTTTAAAAATTAGGTCCCGCCACTGATGGATAAAATTAACACCCACAACATGGATGATGTGAGGAGCTAGATTGTAATCCTGACTGAAGGGTTGTAATGACCAATTTATGTATGTATGATGTAAATAATTATGTTCGGTCAACTTTTGCCAAACATCCGTAACACTCAAGGATCACTTCGGAAGACCTGATTTAATAATGCAATCAGTAGCAGCGTCAGGCGATAGGAGTTAATCAAGTCGCCGTATTCTATTAGGTAATGTGTGGCGAGGTTCAACCTCTGGCTCAAACATCTTAAACAAAACGAAATACGAAAAAATATTTCATTCAGGGAATTTATCGCAGCTTTCTTCTGGCAAAAACTCTGAGAATAAATTCAACTGTCATGAAAAGCTTCTCAAAAAAAATTCGATTGGAGTCGACGTTAAACTGTAGGTCCTGCCACTCATGGATAAAGATTAACACACACAAGATGAGTGGTCGTAATCCTGGCTAAAAGTTTGTAATTAAGGTTTAAAGAGACTCTGTATATATAAGGACAGGATCTATGCTAAAGTGGATGTGGCCACTAATTTGTATACTTGTCTAAATCAATTCTACAACAGAGAGACAAGGATCTGAACTTTGACGAGGCGAAATTTAAAGTTACTAGGAATGGCATTTCTAACAAGATGAAAGACTCCGGATTAAGTTATGGGAAATATTATCGTCAAACTCTTTACGAATACACGGCAAGAGAAGTAGATTTTAGCAGGAGTGTTATTAAAAGATTTTTAAATTTTTAAGTCCATTTCGCGTTGAAATTTTATAACGTCTTCAGGCTTATTCGTATGCTCGTCTTGCTCGAACTTATCATATGTGAATATGGGAAAGTATTGTCCGGAAAAGGACAGCGGAATGAGAATGAATGGAGAACGGTTACTTAGGGGATATTTGACTCGATCGGAGTGTTACAGATGTTACACTTAATTTCTAGCAACACTTTTTTGTATTGTATTGCATGTTCCAACAAATAGCAATAAAATGGGTTTCTTTTTTACCACCTAAGGACTACAGCCTCTACCCCAAAAAACCTTTTAAATTTGAATGAATTACCTTAAAGCTTGTAAGGAACTAATTTAAAACCATTTTTTTTTATTTGAAAATTGATGTAATCAACCTTGTTACAGGAAATTCAAGACCGCTTTCTTTAAATAATAATAAAAGCAAAATTAATCGTTACTTACTCACCTTAATATATTTGGATGCGATAGTTTATTCAGAAGTTGCACTTCTCTCAGCATATTTGGACGATTGGCACGTAATTGATTCATTTTCAAAACCATCACTTGGCCAGTTGTACGATGGGTGACCTGTAAATGTTTAAACGTATGATTGTTAAAGGCATTGCAAAAACAAGAACAATAAAAAAATATAGAAATAAATTTTAAAAAATATTTTTTTTTTAAATAGGAAAACAAACCATTAAACAACAAAACACAAAAGTAATGGTATTCGTAATCATAAATATTTATTAAGAAACACAAACGATGGTCGAGGAGAGCAGCTACATATAGAGGGACAGTGAAAACAACAAAAACTGACTGTAATTGCCAATGTCGAGGTCATTTAAACAACGACTGGCTGTCTATAAAACAATGGAAAAATAATTGTTAACAGACAACAACAACAACAACAACAACAATAATAATAATAAAAAAAAAAAACACGAATTAATTATTGTAGAATTTTGGTGTTAAATTTATGAAAAACAACAAAAAAAAATATAAAAAATGTATTACGATAGACTGGCATAAAAGGTCATAAAGGAGAATGGATAGAGAGCTGCAAACTTAATAAAATTACATAAACTTGGAACTTCTATTAATTGTGGTGTTGTGCTACCGGTATGCTTGAAATTTTAAGACCAAATATTTTTATTTTGATATGATTATTATCTGATCTGATTGTCTGATAATCAATAATAAATAAAACATAATGAATGATTTAATTCATTTATTTATTAATTACAATACAATTAGTAATACGGAGTAACTCTAACCAGAGTATCTGGTGGGAATCGAACCCACGACGCGCATGCTAATAGTCTAGCACACTACCCACTAGACTACCAGGGCACCCTGAACAGTAGATTAAAAAATTATTTGTTGTATATTTAATTTCTATAAAAATTAGTCTTAGAGCCATTATTACAACTTCCCGTTAAAGTTGGGTTTAGTTAAAGATAAATTTAGCTAAAGTGAACTTTAAAGTCACCTTTAACTTCTTTTCGTTATTACAACACTGTTCAATTAAATTTTTTTAAAAGCAGTGGCAACGACGGGCTTCGTTGTTTTGTTGCATATGCTCATTTTGTTTAAATTTGAAGTTGCCCTATTAAAAATAATATATGCATATGTATGGCAAGTTCTAACATAAACTTAACTTTAAAAGCTACAGGTAGGATGATCTTCCCTTTAGCTTAACGCTCACTTCTATTATATTGTCCACTTATAATAAGTTCTAATAATAGCCCTTAATAAATTAATTTATAAGCGCATACGTTTTTTATACAACTTTCTTATGCACAGTTTTCGTGAAAAGCAATAGGATATTTTATAAGAAATTATTGGTTCCAATTCCTGGTTATTTATTGGAACGTTAAAAAGTAAAAGTAAATATCACGTGAAGCCATTCTCGTTTATTCTCCTTTGACCTCCAGAGTCTTAATCGTTTTCCTAGTTGAAATTTTTAAATCTGTATGATATCGGCCTATTGGGCATATCGGCTTCTTTCGTGTTCTCTTCAGTTGTCAAATAAATTTTTCGCCTTTTACTAAAGGTTTGAATGATTTAATTTATACGATGTTTTAAAATCTGTTTTAAATTAGAATGAATAGCTAAAACTAACGCGTGTCACCTCTCTATATACGTACGACATGAACCGCAAAACAAATGTCTCCTATACCGTATTCTTTTAGGTAGTGTTTTGGCTTATTAGACGTGAGGCCACGGTCCAAATCAGAGGCCAAGCATCTCCAGCAAAACGAAATATGAAAAAATATTTCTTCGCCGACTTCCACTAAGCAGTCGTCTGGCAAAAATTCTGAGAATAAATAAAATTGACATGAAAAGTTTCTTTAAAATCTGTCGTTCAGAGTCGACTTTAATCCGTAGATCCCGCCACTCATGTTTAAAATTAACACACACAACATAAGTGGTGTGAGAAACTAGGTCGTAATTCTAACTGAAGTGTTGTAATGACCAACATCTACTACTACTACTGTCTACTACTCTGCGCAATTAACTCAAACGCTAAACAACAATTCCCGAAAATCTCTATGTTGAATGGCAACGAATTGCACGCTCCATGAAAATAGCCAAATCTGAGCGTAATATGAATATCAGCAGATTTCTGGCAAAAATACTGAGAGTAAATAAAATTGCCATAATAAGTTTCTCAAAAATCTGTCGTTAGGAGTTGGCTTTAATCCGTAGGTCCCGCCACTATGCATAAAAATTAACACACACAATATAAGTGGTCTGAGAAGCTAGGTCGTAATGCTGATTGAAGGGTTGTAATGACCAATAGACGCCTACAAAAATCTTCCAGAATTTTATTCTCCTTCAGTGTTGAAATGATTTTTAGAAGCAAGAAAAGGAATGGATTCGAGAAAGGATTATGAGCAGCCATACGATAGATTCGCAGAGTTTAGAAGCTACGTACATTAGATTGCCGTTATCTATAGCTTAAGAAGTCTTCCACAAAAGTCAGAAAACTAGTAAAGAAGTCATTACTTGAATAACCTATCGCTTCAGAAATCTCTTTCCAACCTTCAGCAAAGACTCAAACCTACTGCTACTATATAAAGGCTATACAAGGGATAATGGTAGACATGAATATATTGTTTACTTCATGATATAACTTTTAATTACTCGCAATAATTCTGAATTCTATTCTAGAGTCACTTCTTCTATACCATGAATATCCTCCTTACAACGGGTGTATCGAAACTAGCCCATCTGGTGAAGGACTTGTCGTTCCAGGGAATCTCGATTATTATTGCTATGAATAGCGACAACAAAGCAAAAAAAATTGTTGGTGGCGGGTATTGGTGCAACAGCACATCAGTCTATGACATCGAAGGTCACAAATGGTTTTCATTCAATTTCTTTTCAGTCGCAATGATGGCATAAGCGCAGAATATCAAATGTTTTGCTTCAACTTCAATACCTCATATGGTATACCATGTTCCAAACCGTAAATGTATTTCTTTTTAAAGTGAAACAAAGCAAAGCTTATTAAAAAGTGAAAATAATTGCTACGTAAAGCCGGAAAAATTGTATTGCAAACACAAGCTCTTCCCTTCAATCGCTGAAGACGACCAGTTGGATAGCGAAATAAAGCATACAAGTTCAAAACGTGAAGAAAACATGTAGTATTCCTCTATGACTTATGTTTAGAGTATCAATAAACTCCAATGAAATGAAATCATAAAAATTGAAAAACAATTTTTTTTCTCACGCTTGAAACATCCTTGCGTTCATCCATCAATAATTCGACACTTTTTAGCCAATTTTGTTTTTTATTGAGAATTCACAGCTTAAAACATGACAGATTTTAATGTTTCACGAAACACTCATATTTTTTTATGTTTTTTGCGAATAATAACAACAAAAAATCATTGAACTTGTCGATTTCGAAAAATGAACATGAACATGTGTTTTGTGGGGGTCATAACGTAAAATAACTGGCCTGGCTGGCTGGCTGGCTGGCTGTCTCTGATGATAGAGAGTGACCTTAGGCGGGCTAACAACTTGGATTTTCAATGATTTAAGCTTTCGCCATTAAAAGCAGCAGCAGCAGATCTAAACGATCTCTATAGAAAATTGTACACAATTTAGATAAAAAAAATTTTAATGTTTTTTTCTCTTTTTTGTTTATTTTTTGAACTGAGGAAAATAAAAACATGTAACTGGACTTTCTAAAAAAAAAATGCTTTCAAATACAATACAAATGATGCAATGGCATGTAACGTCACGTCACAAAACTATAAAACAAGTACAACAAATAGTTTCCTAATAGCCAAAGGAGCAGAAGGTGGTGAGAAGAGGGTGGGGTGGGTGTTATTGTATGGCCAGTAAAAATTTTTATGTTTTTTTTTCTCTTTTTTTTTTGGTTTTCTTTTCATTTTTCTTCAGATTTTACAGTCTACAAAGCAATTATCCATCATCATTTTATGTTTTTCTAGTTGTAGTTGTAGTTGTTTTTTTTTGCTCTCCCTGCATACAATTTCGATTTTTCTCTTTATCAATGGCAGATAAGCAGATATAAAGGCTAACAGACAGGCACACACACACACACCAACAGACAGACAGACAGATAGACGGATACACAGGCAAATAAACAGTCGGCCATAATAAACAACAGATGTGTGTGATTTTATACAAACGTTTCGGAAATTGATAGTCAAGTCAGAAGCAAAAGAGCCAGTCGAACGTACAGACAAACGAACAGACAATTAAAGAAACAAACAAGTGCTTCCAAATATGTACGTATGTAGCTGTGTGCGATTGTGTATCACTGATAAATTACGCAGACCTGTGACAATGAGTGTGTGTGGAGTATGTTGGGAGATTATAGTGGGTTTGCTAGCAAAGGAGAGAGGATATCACAGTGGCATAAAGATAGTGAAGTCTGAGACAACGGTTCAAACCCAAGGTCAGACATCTCCAATAAAACGGCAAAAACTGTGAGAGTAAAAAAAAATGTCATGAAAAAGTTTCTCAAGGATCTGTCGTTTGGAGTCGACTTTAAATTGTAGGTACCACCTGTCATCTATAAAAATTAACACACCCAACATAAGTGGTACGAGAAGCTAGGTCATAACACTGACTGAAGGATTGTAATGAACAATTCTGCATGTTATGTATGTAAAGGCAATGATGTTAGAAAAGAAAATACAAAAAAATTGATACAAATCCTTTAAATGATGGTCTATTAAGTCATTTCATTCTGACGTAGGCCGGCCGTCAATATAAATTCAAACACATGCATACGATCACATTATCTCTCAATTTAAAAAAAAAAAATTTAATAAATTTTTTATCGATTTAGCCATTAACAAGCTACAAGACACGAATTCATTATTTTATTTAAAATCGGTTCAGCCATTTGGAAGTAATCCACTCTATAGAGTGAACAGCATAGAGCTTCTTTAGGTATATCTTTTAGGTAAAATTTAAAACCTTTATGTCTAGGTCTCAGACGTTGGGCAACCTGTTGCAACGATACAGAGAAATTGAGCGCTGCAAACCCTCGATTTCCGTCATCATTTGTTGGAAACAATCACGGCGTAAATCGAGAGGTTACTGTATTTCCAGATTCCCAATTTTTTCCAAAACGAATAACATTTGTCCATAATTTAGATCTAATCAGCAGCAATCAGGTGCAGGTTCACATTTAATTCGCATCGATTCAGAATTTAGTCAAATGTTACTTAAGCACAAGACTTGGTGTGTGAGAGAAGACACCACGATTTTCGAAAGCAGCGTGCGCGTGAGTATGAAGTTGACGATCTAGACTATAGGCTTACTGCATACATACATAATTGATTATTACAACCCTTCAGTCAGGATTATGGACCTAGTTTCTCACACCACTTATGTTGTGTGTGTTAATTTTATGCATGAGTGGCGGGACCTACAGTCGACTCCGAACGACAGATTTTTGAGCAACTTTTCATGGCATTTTTATTTTCCTCTCAAGGTTTTTGCCAGCAATCTGCTGAGAGGAAGTCGCCGGAGAAATATGTTTTCATATTTCGTTTTGTTGGAGATGTCTGACCTGGGGTTTGAACCGTGGCCTGACGTCTAATAAACTAATATACTACCTACTAGACTACGGCGACTTCTATTTACTTCAACCAAAATTTATAATGGAAGAGGGTACCCTGGTAGTCTAGTGGGTAGTGTGCTAGACTATTAGCGTGAGGGTCTTGAGTTCGATTCCCATCAGAGACTCTGGTCTGTAACACTATACCGAGTCATGAGTTAAAGCAAAGAATATGGATATAAAGAATACGCATTATGTATAAGTAAAAGCTCTTATGGCGGGTTGTAACATTACGACCCGCTCTCACCAAAATCTTTTTTAAAAATCATTTCTTGATGAGGGGGGGGGCGGGTGGTAGGAAGACAGAAGGAAAATAAACACAAACAAAGAGCGTAACAATGTGTTGCTCTCATCGTACGAATGTACATGTGTATTCTTGTGTTTTTTGATTTAGTTGTCGATCAGACTGTGAAAAGAATGTTTAGCGGATGCTTTATCATTTTATTTCAGAATAACACTCGAAGAATAGTTTGTGTTAAAAATGTTCTGTCATTACCTGGGCGTATTTCATTTTTTTATTTTGTCTCATAGTATCATTTTTTTTAAATGCTTTGGAATGCTCGGTTTTTTTTTTCTTTTAATAAAAAATGGTTTTTACATTCTTTTTATTTTTCTAAAAAACATGGCCTAATTTTTAAGCCAAAGATGGGTAGTTTTATGTTCTTTTAATAATAAAATCGATATTTTATTTTATTTTTATTTATTAAAAATTATTAAGCCAAAGATAGACAGCTTTACATATGTATGTTGATGAAATGAAAATAAAAATGCCGTATATTACTAACACTTTTATATGGCTGTAAATAAATAAATTCTCTCAAATTATTTTCTCACTCACTAATCCATAACCATAGGCATGTGTTAACCTAGAGGAAAATTGTTAGTAATAATGTCAAGTCTACTTATTAGCCCAATGATATGTATATGTGATCGGAAAGTATAGAAAAATTGTACTGCACTAAGACACTAAGACACCGTATTTAACTTGGCAAGTATTCTTCCAAAAATCGAAATCATTTCTCATTGATATTAGTGAATACTACTGTGATATTTCTTTGGGTGTATCATTGAAGTCTTAAAAAAGCGACATGAACCTTCTTCTTTAAAAATTGACAAGATTTTTACGCTCTTTTTAACGAACATTCTTGATGTTCGTGTCCTATGTGTGTAAAAAGCCGAAGATGTTCTTCCCCTGAGGGACATTGGTGCCGACGTCTGTTTTTAACACCAGAAAAATAAATAAAAGTGGTCAAACAACAAAAACGCACGATGAGAACAACGCATTGTTACGCTCTTTGGTTTCTGTATCCTTCCCTTCTATCTTTCCCCCCGCGTCGTGAAATATTTTTGAAAAATATTCCAAAATATGTTAAAATGCACATTCTTTATACTTTATTTTCTTTGGTTAAAGTTACTCAGCTCCTATATAATTAGAATATATTTTGTAATTGTATTGTAATTAATAAAAAAAAATAAAATAAATATAATGGAAGACTATGATGGCTGTCTATGGTCCACGATAAATAATTTCAAATATTTCATGTCTTAAATTAATTAGAAAGTATCCGAAGCATAAATTTTACAATTGCTAACTTGGATTCAGTCTTTTTGAACTCTGAAAAATTTCTGAGAATTATTATTTTTCCATTTTTTTTATTAACATGAAAATTCGTAAAAGAAAAATGACAAAAAAGAAAATGCCGCCATACCTCCAATTGATTGTCAAATAATATGAAATGATGCCAATTAAGAAAGAAAGAAGGAAAGAAATAAAAGAAAACCACGATTTAAATCAAAACTAAAATCCTCAAATCAGAAAAAGTAGAAAATCAAAATTACAAGAGTGTAGAAAAATCAAAGCACAGATGAAAAGTTTCATCATTTTTTAAATCATTTACGTGTACATTTTTGGTAGTGAACGAATGTGAAGAATCCCCAAAAGATTTTTATGCGACCAACAAACAACATGTCTCGACTCGTCTCGTCTCGTCTGAAACCAATTTTTCTTTTTTTCCTTTTTTTTTTGCCTTCAAAACATTTTCCGTTGATTGGCCAGGGATGGATAAATTGTATCTGTATCTGATACAGAAGTAGAAATAAAAAAAAAAAATTAAAAAAATTTTTAATAGACGAAATGGAGCCATGCAACGGCAACAATCAACCGAAAGAGGAAAAAATGCCAGTCAAATCTAAATGGATTTTTAACGTTTTTCGTGGTTTGAAAAATGTTTAAATATTTATAAAATAAACCAATAAAGGCTTACTTACTTACACACGCTCGTAAAAATATTAAAGCCACTAAATTTTTGCCAACAACAGCATGTGGAATTTGGAAGTTGACAGTTTGAAGTCAATTTGTTGGTTGAGACAAGAATTTGTTCTTTGGTTTTTTTTTTGGGTTTTGCTTATACTTTTTAAAGTAAACTCCATCATATTTTACAATGTATGATGACGATTTCGGTTTTGTTGCCTTCTGCGGTTTCAATTCTACATTTTTTTAAATCGCTTGCAGATTAGTTCTAAATTTAATTCAAAATGAGTTATAAAGGCGCATCTACCATGTCTCTCTCGCAAATCACATAAGGATTATCGATTTCGTTTATCGGAACTCAAGTCAAAACTTATTTTCCATACAGAATTTTGCACTTCTTCTGATTTCAAAAGGGTTTGGGAATAATTCCGTTAAAAAATTATTTCAGGCTTACAAAAATATATAAAAAGAGAATACGATGACACAAAAAAATGTAAGAAATGACATAAAAAAATTATGACAAGACTGTAATGAATATTTTTATCATTTATAAATACTATTTCCAAGTATTTACTATTGTAAAACAAAAAGTGCATATTGCTTACACGTCTTAATTTAATAAATGACAATAATAGCAAAGTGACAAGTGACAACGACAAGCACAAACACCCTAATGTACTGTTAAATAAATAAGTAATCATCGTAGAAAAAACAATACAAAAATTTTGAACACCAGAATTTTGTTAGTGACAGACGATAGTAATCATTGAAATTTCAATTACTTTGAAATTTAATTTTTAATTAATTTTCAAATAATTTTTTAACTTAAAAAATCTTTAAAAATTCGTGTAACGTAGTGATAAATGACAGTAGTTGTGTAAACGGCATCGCAGGGTTATTAAATTGGGAAAACACACCCATATCTAGCAGAGCCAAATACAGAATCTGGAAGCTAGAAACAAAAAGTGAGAACACTTTGTATTCGAATAAGTGGTAGTGATATAACCTTCTCCATATCAATCAAATATTAAGGAGTAATGATCGGTGGTTGTTAATTATACGTTAGTCACCGCAGTCTAGTAGGCAGCATGTTGGGTTATTAGACGTGACACCACAGGTCAAGCCCCAAGTCAGAATCTCCAACGAAACGAACATCTCAGCAGATTTCTGGCAAAAATCTGAGAGTGAATAAAATTGGTATGAAAAGTTTCGCAAAAACCTGTCGTTCGGAATCGACTTTGAACTTGAGCCCCTAGTCTGTGACAAAGAGAGTATATTTTATTTTAAATTGTAACATGTGACAAATGACAGTGACAATCTTTTCTTTTCTTTTTTTCCTATTTTAATATTAGGAAATTTTCCAAATACTTTAAGGGCCTAACCTTTGTCCTTTAACTGTTAGTGTCGCTATTGTCATTTATACTACTGTTCTACTATGTTTTGAAGCAAAAAATTATATTTTAATAAATTTTTTTTTTGCTAAATTATTTGGCCTTAATTCTTAGTAAAAAAAAAAAGAAATAGCGACTGCAACGCCAATTTAGGGTTTGAACGAATACATTTTTTAGTCATTAAAGGTTTATTAATAACCCTAAATGAAATGGAAGTAATTTATGTTATCATTGTTATGCCATAGCAGTTATAGGAATTAATAAGTAGAATACTACTCAAATACGCATTGTCACTGTCATCTTATCAAGCATGTTTATATTTGTGAAAAAAAAAAATTATAAAAATATAATGAATTTTTATGTCATTTTCGTATGACAAAGGATAATATAATCTTAAATATTTGGCAAAAAAAAAATTATTAACAAAAATAATGTCAGTGTGATGTCAGTTTATGTACCAGTTCTGTGTTTAAACAAAATTTTTTTTATGATATTTTCTTATCTTTTTCATAAAATTTAAATATCACTATGAAAGGAATTAATTTAAGACAGAACATGAAATTTCTTAATACATTCCTTATGTAATACAAAAAAATTCATAATTTTTGAAATATTTGTTCACAAAAATATTCCCATCATTAACCGCAAACAAAAACTCATTAGCATTTTAAAAAACTATTCGAATAAAAAATTATTTTTTTTTTTTTTTGCATGTCAGAAATAATTTCAAATCGTATGAGAAAATACTTGAAACGCACATTCACATGACAGCCATTGGCAGCATTTCCATTTAATGGAAAAATAGTTGCGAACAGACCTACACTAATTTGAGGCTGTCAATCATATGGTATACGCATACTTACATACATAGACTGTATGGTATTTGTTTTGCAAATGCGTATGTCAAAAATTTCAACATGACAGAATTTATACGAAAAAATTGAAAAGTATGAGAGAGAAAAGATTTTGCCTTTAAAAGTGCTTAAAAATATTAAATATTTAATAAATTAATAATAATAATAATAATAATAAAAGAAAAACAGGCAAAACAATAAATTCAAGGTAAAATTTATTACAAAATTGTTGATTTAAGTCATTAAGCCGGCAGGGTAAAATGTAGAGCAGTCACGCAATTCATTATTAATTAAGGAACAACACAGTCATAATAAATAAACATTAAGTAGACTTTGAAAAATACACACGATACGTTATATATGTATACTGTATTATCATGATAAGAAAAATCAGCCCTAAAGAGTCAAGACGCCATCCTATAGCAGCTACCTCAACAAGAAATTGCAAAAAAAAGCAAAAAAAATGTGAATAAAATTTTATCGTTTATTTGAACGCCTTCACAGCATTATAGGAAATATTTACGCAATATTTTGCTGAATAAATTACAGTTAAGCGGTGTTAATTTTATTATTCAGTTTTTCTTTTTTGTTTTTATTCAAGCAACTGCTTTGTAAGACACAACAGACATTCTATCATGTTTACCCGGGGTTTAACATTAATTTGTTAAACATTTTACAAAAGCATGACAACTTTAACAGCCACAGTCAGACAGAAGAACCTCCACACAGAAACTCAGACAAGAAATACAAAAATGGTGAAAAATGGTGAACAATTTTTGGTTTTTTTTTTTCAGTTTTGTGGCAGTTTCTTTAAGAATGAAAACATTTCTTTTGGTGAGATTAATAAACATTAGATGACATGACATGTGACAAAATGTCCATCGTTTTCAGAACTATAAAAGTAAAGCAAAATTTCTTTTGTAACAGGTTTTCGAAAAATTCAAAAATATATTATTACACGGCATGACATGTCATGTCATATAATGTCATCGTTTGCAAAACCACAGAAGTAAGTTCTAATAGTCACTTTGACATCAAATGTGACTTTTTTACAAAGAAAGCCTAAAGAGAAAAGGCAACGCAATCAACTTTTTTATATTTTCAGCAATTAGAAAATGACAAACAAAATAATATTTTCACTGCCATACTGTTCATTCTTTAAAACTTAGTTTTTTCAATGTTAGTTTTTAATTAAAATAATAACAAAGAACGTATGAGAAACGGGAATTTCGTTTAAATCAAAATAAATTTAAAGTGTCACTGACATGTCACAATTCGAAATTTTTATTTACAAAATTATTAAAAAATAAAACTTGAAAATTATTGTCTCTAACAACAAATAAAGTGTGTTTGAAAATAAAATTCAGTTTTATGATATTGTCATGTCATTTTTAGGTAAAAAATTGTATTCAGATTAAAAAAAAAATTATAAAACTTATTTGACATTTTTTTTTGTACTATAATAATACAAATTTGTAAAAGTAAAAAATTATTTTTCTAAATTCCTTAATTCACATTAACTACTTGTCATTAATTTTGTCACTTTTTTGACACACGATGAGCAATAGTGAAGAGTGAAATATAAACTATTCCAGCTGTTTAAAGCAAATGATAATTAAATGCGAAACTGACAAGTGGATGTTCTATCAACAACATTTTTGTCCTTTTGAAATAAGTGACAAACAAATTTATATTGTTTAATTGCATCACAGAAGAAATATTTATTTTCAAATGACAAATGCCACAGATCTTTAGTGTTGTCATTTGAAATGATGGCAATAAATCTAATTGATAATTTTTTGCATTCTCTGGACAATTAAAAGCTCTAAAGTTACCAATTTTTTTAATTTTGTCACTTTTTGTCATGTCTTATGACAAAATAATTTTGACGTTTAAATGGAATAATTATTTTCAAACAAAACAATAAAATATTAAATTTATTTCTATTTGAATTTTAAGGCAAGTTTGTCATGACAAGTGTCATCTTTTTTGGACAAAAATTAAAATTATTTTAATGACACGTTTCTTTGCTTAAGATACTGATGTTATAGACAAAAAATTGCACATATCATAAACACAAGTGAGACTATTTATTTTAAAAATGTTGCCACTACATTCAATTCCTTTAAAGTACTGTCAAATACAACAGAATTCCAAAGACAGATAAAGAATTTGTAATGCCAATGCGCCTTTTTACCGCATAAATATTAGAAGGAAAAAAAGAAAAAAAATTTAATAGAAAACGTACTAAAATAGAAAACAAGTTACACAAAAATATACGGACGACAACAAAAATAATAAAAAAAAAAATGAAAAATAAAGCTTGTGTGATACAATATTTTCAGCACTTGTAATACATTAACAGGCTGCAAGTAAAAACTATAGGTTGCCACCAACTTAAAGCCAAAAAAAGAAAACAAAAACAAAAAAAAAACAAATAAAAAACAGTTTTTAAATGAAACAATTTTTTACATTTTGCAGCCATAGGCACTTGAAGACGTTTGCCTATAGAAAAATTACTAAAACTCAAGTCATTTTTTTTTCTCTTCTTGGCTTTTATTATTTTAAGCCAAGCCTCCCTTCTTTGCAAACAAAAATAATTCACCCTTTGGCAATGTTTTATTGTTTGTTTGTGTGGCATATTTCTTAAGTTAGTGTTCATATCTTGAAGATATTACAAACAACGAAACATAGTATGCATGATGCACTTCTCCTATGGTATTCATATACTGTGGTTATGAATAATACTGGCGCCAGTCATAAAGATTGAATACAAGACGTCGTGTATGGCATAGTAAAAATAAAAATAAAAAAAATTAAAAATAAAAAGAATGAATGAAAAAAGAAAAATAATAAATTTGTTTTTAAAATATTGAAAATTATACTGCCACCAATATTACCACCTACGCCTTCGTTTAGTTTGAAATTTGTACGTTAGTACTTGAGGCACAAGCATACTCGTCGCTTGTATAAGGCACTTGTGTCTTGAATGCTACAGATACAATTTTTTTTTTTTTTCAAAAATCGATATGGATTTGATTTTCAATTATTAGAAATTGGTATAAAAAAAAAAAAATTGGGGGATGCAATATTTCTGAACTAAATGAGAATTATAATAATACAAATATTAGATAATAAACGAACTAAGGATTGAAATCTTTATATACAGAATTGCGAAATAAAATGTCCATGTTATGAAGAGTTGGAAATCATTAAACACCACAATTTATGTACACATTGAGTGAACGAAGTAAGTGAGATATATGTAAGGTGCAAAGCTTGCAATAATCTCATGTTTAATTGAGTGAAATCTGTACAGTGGAAATAAAGCAGATGATGTAGTAGAAGTGGACTTAGTACAAATGCAGTCAAAATAGACATCGTATACTTTATGCAATAAACACAATAAACGCAACGCAGCAATCTCTCGAAAATAAAATACATGAGGCGTATATGGAAGTGATTATTTTAAAGACTGACGCGACAACAAGCAAAGATTCTGCTGCTTTGCTTTAAGACTAATTTCTGTTTTTATTCGCAGCATTGAGAGAATTAATGCTCACAGTAAAAGGATATGTGCTGTCAATACAATAACATGCATGAAATAGAGATTTTAAAAACGCATTGTATGACATATAACGCGTGGTGATGCCATTGATAATGAATTAATGAATTGTTTGTTTTTTACATGTTTTGCTTAAGCTTTACTGCCGCTGTCTTCATTATAATTAATATGCATGCAGCTTAACTAGGGCTGCAATTGCAAACTTGTAGTACATACTTGCTTCGTTGCGTTTATTGTGTTTTCAGTATCATACACATAACATACACAATTGGTCATTGCAACCCTTCAGTCAGGATTACGACCTAGCTTCTCACATCACTTCTGTTGTGTGCATTAATTTTATACATCAGTGGCGGAACCTACAGTTTAAAGTCGACTCCGAATGACGGATTTTTTGTCAAACTTTTCATGGCAATTATATTTACTCTCAGAGTGTTTGCCAGAAATCTGCTGAGAGGAAGTGGCCGAAGAAATATTTTTTCATATTTCGTTTTGATGGAGATGTCTGTCCTGGGGTTTGAACCGTGATTGTCTAATAAGCCAACACATTACCTACTAGATTACGACGACTTCAGTATCACACTCTGTAAATTTTAAAAGGTGGAGTTACAAATAGTATGGTCTGATTCCGTACACAAAACGGCTATGATGCCTCAACACCAAGGTAAGCTTCCTGTTGCTTAATTAAGCTCGTTGCTTTGAGACTCACAATTGCAAAGACGTGGATTCATAAAACATACAAATACACATCTATGTTGTCAAATCCAATTAATACCTTCCTGCTGCTTCTTTGTTCAACAATGGTTTCGCTCTCGATATTTTACTTATAGGGGCTGAATCTAATAGAAGTCTACACAGACGGATCTAAATTGATTGTTGGAGTTATGAGTTAGGCAGAGAAGCTTAAGTATACGTCAGTCACAGTTATATACATACATTAATTATATTACACCCATAAACTAAGTGTGTGGAGTAGTCTAGGCCCCTCACACGTGTCTTATCTCCTACCCAATATCATCTCTTAATTGATGTTTGCTTTTCAATTAATTTTCTTCTCTGAAGCTTTTTTGTTTTTTTTTTCTAAAATTTCTGTTGATAATTGGAAAATTATATATTGTTGTTGTTGGTTTCTTTGGTAATTGAATTGATTTATTTTAACGATTATAATGGGAGCAGTTAACACGTTTTATTTGCTGTTATTACAGTTGTTGTGCCAGCCTTGTGTCTTGTTAACCTGTGCTCACCCAAAACCTAAAGTATCTTTTAATGAATGTTTACTACACCCAAATGTGGCCATAATTGATGATTAAAGATAAAGTTAAAGTTACCAACAACAAACATTAAAACAAAATATTATTATATATCTAAACAAAATATTAAATACTGTATACGAGGGTCTGCTTTAAACTTATGATTAAATAAATCATAAAATGTGATGCGTGTTACATATTTGGGAAACCACAAGCATTTTTAACATGAAATTTACAAGGGTTTTTTATAATCAAACTTTTCACTTCATCCCTCGTTTACGAATTTCGTTATTTAAAGAAACTCCTTAAGAAATTCTCTCTCTCTTTCTTACAACAACAAAAATCAATTAAAACTTCTTGTATTTAAACTCATGTTAACATGTTTGCTGATATCGTTTGGTTGGAGTCGTAATTGTAATTGTTTTGCGTGTCGTAAACTGTTTAAACAGATTAAAATTGGAATTATAAAGCGTTGTTGGGTGGCGGCTAGAAAATACAGAATGCAACCAACATTTTATTTTGCAAAAGTTTTTTTTTATTTTCTGAATGGCAAACGCAAATAAGATGAAATCTTTCCAAAAAAACTTTTAATGGAAGATCCAGTGTTTGAGTAAAAATTCAGATCGAAAATACAGTAGACTGAATGGATTTTAAAACAATGGACCCCATTTGAAGATTATGTGCGTGAAGATAAATTCAAATTTAAAAACCAAAGGCGCAAACCCACACTTTTAGCAGCGCCACTCTATGCTTTTAACAGGGCAAAATTCGCTATTAACAGAGTACTGTTAACTATTTAACAGTGACAATAAGTAGATTAGTCTTCTACTTTGCAATTATCGCAGACTATTTATATAAAATTTAATTCTCATTATGATCAGAAGTCGCCGTAGTCTAGTTGGTAGTGTGTTGGCTTATTAGACGTAAAGCCAGGGTTCGAGCCCCAGGCCAGACATCAAAACAAAATATCAAAAGTATTTCTGCGGCGACTTCCTGTCAGCAGATTCCTGGCAAAAACTCGGAAAGTAAATAAAATTACCATGAAAAGATTCTCAAAATTCTGTCGTTCGGAGTCGACTTTAAACTGTAGGTCCCACCACTCATGTATAAAGTTAACATACACATCATAGGTGGTGTGAGAAACTAGGTCATAATCCTGACTGAAGGGTTGTAATGACCAATTATGTATGTATGTATGTATGATCATTATTATTTGTAAATAAAAGTGTTGAAAAGTATAGAATGGTTAATGGTTAATTTTCTCAAATCCCAAAATTATTCCAGCTATCCCACTACCACGGTTCGAAAGAGGACCCACTGGACTACCATTTGCATATAAGCGGGTAGGTGTACTATGCCCTATATGTTTCAAAATGGCCACTGATCTTCTAGAGAATTTTCAAGCAAAAAATTTACAGTTTCAAAGCCAATTGTCTCAATACAATATTACTTTATATGTGACTATATTGCTGATTATATGTATCAAGAGGCCTTGGAACCTGCCTTTGAATATGATATGATACTCATAGACCTAGTATTTGTCCTAAAATTAGTTCATAAACAAGTGGGCTTGTTCAGATGGATACTGTTAATTAGCTAACAGTGCTCTGTTAAGGGTAAATTTTGTTGTTTTTTGCTGCTAAAATTTATTTTAAAAAATTTTAAATTTAATTTATGGATTGAATTTTGGGCTTTCAAATTCGAACTTATCTTCACACACATTAGATTACTATAAGTTTCATTCGTTTAAGAATGCATTGGATGAGGTATGATTTACTTCACTAGATCCCAAGAGTTTTAGAACTACTATTGGTACATAAATGACAGCTTCAGAAACAAAATTACGTAGAGCAACTTAATTAGAAATTATAGTTAGCAGAGGAGAATAGAATAGAGTATGTGGAGTAGAGCAAAATAAAGAAGACATAGGTTAAATAGAACGTTATAATATATCACAAATTTACTGCATTATCTATGATAAAACAGTGCATCAGATTAGCACAAATTCATACACAAGAAACAACAAAAAAAAAACACATTCTTTTTTTTTTCGAAATCTATTAAAAATCAATTCACATCCACCACTTTTTACAAAAGAAATTTTCATCATCAGCGGTGTTTATCAAAAAGCGGGTAAATTTTTTTTCCACAAACGAATTCCGCCACAATGAGATGATGTTCTCATTAAAGTTTCGAAAAAAAAAAACAACAAAATCGTTCAGAATCTAAAACGTAACGAAAGCGACAAGTTGAGTTAAGAAGAAGAAAAAAAAAATCGATTATTGACACATGTTGTGCTGAAATGTTGTTGTAAATTGTTGTTGTTATCGAACAATTTATTACGATAAAATTTAATGTAGAAACGAATGGCAAGAAGACTGTGACTGAATAAATGCATGAATGAATGAAATAAAATGAAAGACAGAGCACATACACAAGTCGGGCGGTCGAACAGTCGTTCGGCATTCGTTTACAAAAAGATGGTGTTTTTTTCATATTTTTTTTTTCTTTTCTAAATGAAAAGAATATTAAAACGAAAAGTAGAAGCAAATAAATGGGGACACTGCATGATAATAAGAATTAACTTCAATTGTGTTTTATTTTTTATTGTTGTATTTTCATTATCTTCTTTTTATTATTGTAATTGTTCTTGTTGTCGATAAACAATTAAAAACGTTTAGCGTAGTTTAGACACATTCCATCTCATATTCGTACAGAATAATTATCATTAAAAAAACAGAAAAAAAAGGAAAGTAAAAAAAGTAATTGTTTATTAAGATCACTGTTCCATTTACTGGATTATTTTGATGGAGTTGATTCAAACGTTTGGATCACAACTCTTCAAAAAAGGGGTTAAAGAATATTTTTTATAAAAAAATAAATGAATGCCGATGCACGCTTTGTAATAAATGTAGGTAAACCACCTGTTTGTGAAATAAAAAAAAAATTATTTTCGAATACAATTTCGGGCAGATATTTTTTTGCCTGGCCTATGGTTACAACATTATTATTATTATTGTACTAAAGACGACTATTCTGGCTTTCAAAACAGTTCAGTTCTTTATAACTACAATTCAGTATGTTTTGTTCTACTATGGTTTCCGCTCAACTCTATTGCTTGCTCAATACAAATTTGCTTTGATTTACCAAATTTAGACCAAAATTCTTTTTATTTATTTTATTTTATTTATTTATTACAATACAATTACAAATTATATTATAATTATATACGAGGGCAGTAACTTGACCATATGCTCGGTGTAGTGTCACAGACCAGAGTCTCTGGTGGGAATCGAACCCACGATCCTCACGCTAATAGTCTAGCACACTACCCACTAGCCTACCAGGGCACGCCACATTCTTTTTTTCTATTCTACTTTAATATACTCGGTCATTAGAACCATTCAGTCATGATTACGACCTAGCTTCTCACACCACTTATGTTGTGTGTTAATTTTACAATTTAAAGACGACTCCAGACGACAGTTTTTAAAGAATTTTTAAATGCCAATTTTATTTACTGTCAGAGTTTTTGCCAGAAATCTGCTAAGAGAAAGTCGCCGGAGAAATATGTTTTCATATTTCGTTTTGTTGGAGATGTCTGACCTGGAGTTTGAACCGTAACCTTACGTCTTATAAGCCAACATACTACAACTAGACTACAGCGACTTTTACTGCCTTTACGCCATCCACACAAAATAGATCATCGCCAAGAGGAAGCTTTTTTTCAAAATTGAATCGTGTAATAAACGTTTAACTCTTATCAATTATACCCTACTCTATGAGGACACTCGTCTCTTACCAGATATTTTTCTGGTCCTGAGAGAATGCGTAGTCATCGTGCAAATCGTTACAATAGAGATGAATTATATTGAAATTAGAACGTATCTGTCATAAATCATAAACCAGGTCAAGAAAAAAAGACTCCTGCTATACATTACTCTGTCGTTAAAACAAAATTCTGATAACATGACCAGTAAACAATTGCTATTGAGGATGGAATGATCAAATTGAACAAAGCAGTGATCTGATTATTTAGTACCAAACGTAGGGTGTTCTATAATTACCTTTATATCGGCATAATAATTTTAAAATAAAAACAATGAACATGAATTGTTTCGCTTTCATTTGTTTTAATAGATTGTGTTTCTTTTTCTTCTCCTCTCTTCTTTTTAATTGTTTTATTTTATTCGCATTTTGTGTTGTTATTGTTGTTATTTTAAATACTTTTATTCATTTAACATAATTAATTACAATACATATGTGTGTATGTATGATTTTTAAATGAAATATTTTATGATTTTATTTTTTTAATTTTCAGCACATATCTCTGAGTTTATTACGCATAATTTATGAGTAATTTTGTGAATTTTTAATTTCTTTTTTTTTTGCATTTTTTTTAATTAAATGCAGTTTTAAAACTAAAATAACGATAAACAAGGTGAAATTCCGTTTTTATAACAAGAAAGATTAATTAATGAATTTAATTAAAAGCAAAATGTTATTTCTAAACGCGTGCAGATTTAATAGCTCTTAAAAGGAATATTAATTATCATGCAGTATGTAGTAGCTTAATAACGCAATAGATTTTCTAAAATTATAAACATCCTCTACCTTAAGGGGGAAATATAAAGAATTTTTCGTGAGGGGACACAGAACTAAAGTCTTTTTCTGAGATATATCGGATGAACCATATATCGGTTTAAATTTGAACCATTGGTTCTTTCGAAACTGGCAATACTTATGTCCTTCAATTCTGTCGCAAAATTCAGTATCTTATCTTCACTGAACGTAATGAACTGATTCACACTTGATTAACGTGGGGACTTCTGGGAACAAAGAAAAACTGCAGGATGATGTCGATTTTGCCAAAAAAAAAATCATTTTTTCAGACGAAGCTCATTTTCATCTTGGTGAGTATGTTAATAAGCAAAATTGCTGTATTTGAGGCACAGAAAACTCATACGTGGTCTTACAGAAGCCAATTAAGAGTGACTGTTTGGTATGTCTTGTGGATAGGAGGCATCATTGGCCCATATTTCTTTGAAAAAACAAAATCGGTTCTATTGCACCCATAATAATCGATTGTTTGGTACCCGCTCTTCATGATATTGATGTGAACGATATTTGGTTTCAACAGTATGGTACAACTTGCCACAATCGATTTATTGCGTCATATGTTTAATGGCCATTCAATTAGTCGAAATGGTGATGTCAACTGGTCGCCAAGAAGCTGTGATTTAACACCGTTGGACAATTTTCTGTGGGGCGCCGTTAAAGGAAACTGTTATGCCGACAAACGAGAGAAAATTGAGTATTTGAAGGCTAAGATTCAGGTTGCCATTGCCGAGATACGATCACTCTACACTAGGAAAAGTGTACGAAAATTGGTCCGATTGAATGAGGTACTGTGAGGCCTGCCGCGACAGACATACGAATGAAATAAAATTCCATTTCTAACCGGAACAATTGTACTTCACAACAATAACAAAAATAAATTTGTCAAAATTCAAACCGTTCTTGTTTTATTGCAATTTTAAATTTAAACTTTTAAAAGACTCACTCTATATATGTATGAAAACTTATAAACATTGCTCAGACAAGCAACATGTGCTGGTGGGTCAAGTTCAAACGTATTTATATTTTATTATTAATTAAATAATACTATATTAAATTCTATAAGAAAAAAAATATTAACATTTTGTTGCTTAATAACAGCAACATGTTGCTAAGCCAGAGATTTGGTATATGCTAATAAAATATAAGCATTTGATAGAGGATATTAGAATTTCCGAGGTCAGAACAGAAACTTTACTCTCTAAACGAACATGATACTGATGTGCCATCATATATTTTCTTTAATTTATCGCTTTAAAGCTATAAATCGTCAACAAAAATTTGTGCTAATTTTCTTTGCAGAAAATAAGAAAGCAAAACAATAATTTGTTACCATTTTTTCTTCTTTAATTAAATTAAATATTCTCTTTAGGAAAAGCACACGGTAAATGAATGAAAAATTTTATAGAAAAAGAAAGAAAACAAATCCATTACAATTCCACTACAATTCCATCCCGTGACAATATGACAAGTAGACCACACGAAATCCCATTAAACAAAAGCGTAGAGAGAAAGAAACAAAATCTGGATTGTAGCGAATTGCAATGCAATTGAAACGGTTGTAAAATGCATCCAGCAAATGTAACTGCAACTGCAACAGCAACAACAATACATTCCATAACAACAAATGAAAATGGAAAATAAAAACCTGGACTCTTTTTACAACTTAATGCAGCAGCAAATGAAAGAAAGAAAAGCAAAACAAAATAAGAAAAGAGTTGAAACTCAAGTCATATAAACGTCATTAGAAAACTGGGTTAATAACCACAGTCACAGCCATAGCCAAACAGCCAGCCAGCTAGTCAGCCATCTAGTCAATGCGAAATAAAATTAAAACTACAACACAAAAACAACAATAAAATAGAAATACGATAACAATACAATGAACAACATTCGTACACAATTGTTGCTACAGCGACAACTGCATTGGGATGCCATCGCCAATGACAACATCGACGTTAAAGCGTCAGCAACATAATATTGACAAAATGTCAACAAATATAAATAGAGAGTGCTGCTAAGGCACATACATATTATCTTATTTAAGTGTTTGTCTGCCTTTTTTATTTCCACTTATTTTTTTTTTTTGTTGCAATTTTACTTAAATAATGACAACAACAGCAACACTTTGAAGTTAAACAAAAAAAATGTATTATCTTGGCCAACCATCTTTTACCAACTGTTGCAAATGCTTTGCAATTTTTTGTTATTATTTTACAGTTGTGTCAATAAGTCTGCAGACACAAATGATTACACCATTTCCATTTCCACCAACAATAGCCTTTAGGATAATACTTACAAAAAATGTTAAATTTATAAGAGGAGTAACGTAATTAACAACGCATTACTAAAATTATAAGTAAACAAGGTTGCCAGATTGGCACGCTGTAAATTCAGTGTTAATTCAAAGGCTAGAGGTCCATAAAGACAATCGTTAGATAATTATTCTCTCTCATATCATTCGTCCACATCAACTGGTACCTTCTAAAATCTATTACACACATACATACATACATACATACATACATACATACATACATACATGCATACATACATACATACATAATTGGTCATTACAACCCTTCAGTTAGTATTACGACCTAGCTTCTCACACCACTTACAAACGACAGATTTTTGAGGAATTTGATTTGCTCTCATAATTTTTACCAGAAATCTGGTGAGAGGAAGATGCCGAAGAAATTTTTTTTTTATATTTTCGTTTGACCTGGGGTCAACACACTGCCTGCTAGACTACTGCGACTTCAATAATAATAAGAATACAACACCAATATTTTATAACACTCATGTCTATAGTTGAAAGAATATGAGTTAGGTTAAGTTATGTTAGTGTGGCAGCTTTCATACCAAAAGCTCATTTGAGCACGCAAACCGGCCCGTTGTGATGCCACAGGTGAACGCAGTCTCTGTACTGACCAAGTTCCTTCGAACCAAGGAGAGAGAAGTTGGTTAGCGTAAGGGCTCCACATTTTAAAGCTTTCGCGCTGGAGAACCAGCCAGAAAGCTTGATAAACGAGGCTATATCCTTGACATCAATGGACCTGTAAGCATGGCCACTGTGATCGAGATGATGTTACGACCAAGTCCAAGTAACTGGTTGGTGCGCCTTCTATCCACTGAGGGCTAAGTGAGCCTAGCGGTGGAGCAGGACTCCTCATTGATCCAGGATAGGTTGGCGTCTCGGAAGAATTTCCGCGCGATGGCCAGCTTGAACGAGGTAATTGGCATTCCCAAGTTGATTGAAGAGGATTCCGGAAGTAGTGCGCCAGCCATGGCTAGCTTGTCGGCTCTGTCACAGTGTCCGGGGACCCAGACAAGTGTGACACTGAAGCGCCCAAAAAGAAGGTTGAGGCAGCGGCGACATTCCCTGAGACGCTGATGAAAGAAACACCGTAAGCGAGGATCCACTGCGCGGCTCGAAAGATGGCCATTACTTCCGCCTGTAACACGCTGCAATAGTCCGGCAGCCGGAGTGAAATGTCCAGAAAGAATATGAGTATACTTTAAACAAACTTCAACACAAAATCCTACTTTTTATCACAGTAACAACGCTCTTTAATATATCTTTAATATCCTTAATATAGACGACTACCTATACCTTGAATATACGTTGAAAAAGTAGCAACATTTTGCTGTCAAGTGCAATTGAAACCCTAAATACCGTTATTGAAAGATAAAAAAATTAGAAATGAATAATCAACATGTTGCTGAATGGATCGAAGCTGCATGTTGCTAAAACTTGAACTCTTCATTTTAAAATTTACTGTAAAGATGTAGCAAATATCATGGCAATGGTGTACAAACCTGCGTTTTATTGTAACTGTTTTATTCGTTTTTTTTTTTCTGAAAATATAAACAACGTTTAACAAAAACTTGCTGAAAAATCAGAGTTTTTTGTTAAATAAGGCCAAAAACAATAATGCAACATTCATTGGAAAGCATTATACGTACTTATATTTCAGCAGCACAGTAAGTAGCATAAGCCCGTATTAATAATATTTATAATCTGGTTGTAAAGTGACAAGTAATTGGTGTTTTTTTTTCTTTTAATTTGTTGCACTAATACTCACTCTACTCTCCAACTGGAATATTACATTTTTACACACAACAAATAATGCAAACAACAAAAAAAGTTTATTCAGCATGGCAAGACTAAATATTTTGCACCTCAAAAAAACGAAAGAAATTAAAATTAAAAAAATTTCAAGATCTTTTCTTTAAACAAAAAAAGAAAAAAAAAAACAAAAAAAAAATTTATTTTTAAACAATAAAACAGTGCTGTCGTCTTTTTCGTAAACTTACAAGCCAACTACATATAGTACTTGTGTGATGGTTAAAAGCATTGTAAAATCAACGTGTTATTTTTAACTGTATTTTATGGCCATAATTTCGGTGGAAATAAAAGAAAATGAAAATAAACCATAAAAAAAGACGCTTTATTGTTAAAAGAAATGTCAACCAAACAAGGCAATTTAAAAGGTGAAAAAATATGTTTTTTTCTGCTGGTGAATGACACTTGACTAGAAAAAAACCTGGTCATCGTCATAGTGAACTTGATATTCAACAAGTATTTGGTGCTTTATTTGCGTAACACTCGTACCTTTAAAAACGATATCATAACACAAAAGGGAAATAATTTACATGAATATTTTATTTAGCAACATATTGCAGCAACATTTAAGGCCTATGAATTTAAAAGTAACAGGAGAAATTCTGCAGCTATTTGGAGAACGTTTTTATGTTTATTTTCCTTTAATTTATTTGTTGATGAAAAAAAAATTTATTTCTTGGCAACATGTTGCAGCAAAATTAAGCTTTCATTTGTCTCTATTACAAAACGAACATTTTTTTCAAATCGTTGGTATTTCAATAGGAATAAAAGGCTTTAGAAAAATGTTGAATTAAATTTAAATAAATTTTTGATTTTGTTTTGAATTTTCCAATTTAGTGTTGCAAAGACAGAATAAATAGTAAGTGTTTATTCAAGGGAAAAAAATGGTAAGAAATTACGGGAATAGGGTTAAGCAAAAATCAAATTACAGTAGCAAAATCATATATAGAAAAATCAATAATGACTGGGAAGTTAAGAATAACGATAACAAATCCACAGTGAAGTTGTAAAACTTGCCAGATCGAAAGTAAATAAAGTTGGTGATTTATAGAGAGAGAAAACGCGCTTCGTATTGTACTGTGTTTTATTATATACATTGATCTTTCTAGAAAGAGAATCGTGTTATCAATGGTGTTATCAAATAAAATGTCTTGTTAATTTAAAAGAAAAATTATTCTTTTATTTAAAAATTTAAATCCTCATTTTTAAATCCTAAAAATACTTTGGAAACAGAAACTGATTCCAGTTTAATTGTCTGTTGTGAACAATTGTGCCGTTGTACAGTAACCTGCTGCAATTCTAAAACATTTTGTTCAAACGGACAAGCCCAAATTCAAATGATACATACATAATTGGCCATTACAATCCTTCAGACAGGATTACGGTCTAGCTTCTCACACCACTCATGTTGTGTGTGTTAATTTTATACATGAGTGGCGGGAATCCGAACGACAGATTTTTGAGAAACTTTTCATGGCAGTTTTATTTACTCTCAGAGTTTTTGTCAGAAATCTGCTGAGAGGAAGTCGAACAAAAAATATTTTTTTCATATTTCTGGGGTTTTAACCATGGCCTTACTTCTAATAAGTCACCACACTAGACTACGGCGACTACAAATGTATTCAAATGTATACACCTTCACTAAATACAATATGATCTAAAAACTAAAATATAAAAATATTTAGCAACATGTTGCTGAGCATTAATATTTTTTAGATTTTACTATTTGAATGGTTTTTAAAACATGTCAGTTTAATATTTAATCAGCATTAGCTTACATCAAAAGCTAAAATGTTGCTGTGGAATCAAGCTATGAAAGATTGTGTGTGGTTGTGTTTTTGTGTTTTCACACTTTATAACATAATTCAAAAATTCTCGAACCCAAGTACATAACAAAGAAAATTTGCAGAAACTTTTTCAAAACAATAAAAATGTTTTGTAAATTTAAACATGTATACGAATTTGCTTAGCAACATGTTGAAGATTTTTTTTTTAATTTCAAAAGATTAGAAAATGAATAAAAATTAAACAAAAATTTCGTAGCAAATAATATTGACTCACAATACACCTTTGAAAAGCGGGCGTGCAAAGAAAAAAGGATGGCAATTACAGCAACCTGATGTACAGTGTTTCTCTTCATACTCTGATCATGTAATTTTTTTTTATCTTTCTAAGGCCTACCATTGTGATGTGAAACTGAATCCCATGAATGCTTAACAGTTATGTCAACATTTTCATTTCATTGCGAAATTTTTTTTTTGTTTTTGCTCTTTTTTTACGAAACGCAACATTTCACTTTCAAATCGTTTTTATTTGTTTCTTTAACGTTTTCATGCCTCAACATAAAGTGAAAAAAAAAAATTAAAAAAAACTGGCGTTACAAACAAAATTTAGATGGTAAAGCATACAAAACAAAACAACAACAACAATTGATCGTCACCACTTCTTTAATATGATCAGTAAAATAAAAAGTTATCCGCTACAACAACTAAAAAAACATCCTTTGCTAGACACTGGCAACTGACTTTAAAAGAAATGAAAAAGAAATGCTCGTTGGTCACATGATTTTATGGCTTAAAGTGTGTGTTGCATTTGCCAGCCAATGCGCCAGGTGACCAGTAAGTGAAGTGCAGCTTATACGCTGCAATCACAAAATGAACACATGTTTTGATGGCGAATTTAAATTTAAACGTTTTTCATGAGTATTTCATGAATTATTTTTCTGTTTGTAAAAATTAAAAACTTGGAAAACAACACGAAATAATCAGGCAGCAGACACTCCTCCTTCTCTCTTCTTACACACACACACAAATAAACAGAAATTTCATACAGGTTTGCAGAAAATTAACAAAAAAAAAATATTGTTTTTAAGACCATAATTATGGTCAAAATACAACAACATTGCATTACATATGCATCAACAGACTAAGCCAATAAAGGACAGACGCGTCAACACACTTGCCCATCAAATATCCAAAAATTAAGCATCAAATCTCCAATGACTGCCAGGCTGGCTGGCATCACTTCTGTTATCTAAGGAATTGAAATTAAATATTTTTGCCAAAATATTTTGCCTCTTGACATTACGCAGTCACTTGTTTTTATGGCCATAATACGAAATATTTGTTGGGTACCACAAATATGGCTTGTATGTAGCAATATGATGCGGGTAAATAAGGAAAATCTTCAAATAAGCCGACAATTTGTATTAAAATTTGATAAACTTGATAACAGAACACTTATGAAAACAAGTAAAAAATTTATTAAATTAATATGAACAGTCAAAGAAAAAAGTCTACATACACCGCTACGTACAGAACTTTTTCACGGTGATTTTTATTAAATTGTAAAAGCTTAAGGCAGTTACAATTAATAATGTTTGCAGACTAAAATAATATAACCTGGAAATTATTGGGGAAAAAGTAAAAAAAAAAATGGCGGGAAAAAGAGTATACATATAAGGGTGTATGTACACTTTCTTCTGTGACTGTATATCTCTAGCAAAATTTTAGGCAACATATAAAACAACATGTTGAGCAACTTAAAGGTTAGGTTAGGTTAAACTGGCTTAGCTTACTTTGGTCTTATTAGGCCCCGTTGTAACACTGGCATTTCTTATTCCGTCATACAAATATAACTCCTGGCTGGCATCTATTAAGCACCCCGAATGTCTCATGAATGTGGGAATTTTTCCCAAATCGCCTTTGCTAAGACACGTTTTGTTATTAAATTCTGATTGTCCAAGAATTATTCTTCTTACGTTCCCCAATGCCGGACAAAGACAGAGCAGATGTTCTATGGTATTTTCCTCCTACTTGCCGTTGAATCTCCTACCGACGTTGTTCTGATGTATTTCAAATGTCCTATCTTGAACACCTAGAGACAAGTGTCCCGTCATAACTGCAATGAGATTGCTTAGATAGAATCTTGATAAATTCTGTTCTACATATGTATGTATATCCATATCGGGTTGAATGTGTCTGGCATCTCTACAAGACCGTTGCCAATGAAATGAGATTTGTTTGCTTCTCTACATAGGAAAGCCAGTAACATACAGGAATTCAGTTAAATTTTACGTGGTGCCAGCTTCAGCAATGCGAGCAGATTTCTAGTTTAATTATATAAGGACATATCGGGGTAAAACACTACTCCTGAATGTGCTTACAATGCAAGACTTTTGGCAACATGTTGACAACGACAAGAAAGTTTTCTATACATTACCTTTGGCATATATTTAAAACTATTTAAAATCTTAACTAATTTAACAAAACATTGGAGAAATACAATATACAACGTTTGCACTAGAATTGTGTAAATAAATTGCATAAAACCAACCATTTTGTTAACAGTTAATACACAAAGTTTAGCAACATGCGGGATTTGTTAAAGAATTTTTTTTTTTTAATTTTCGTCAATACAAACCATATCAGCAACATGTTGGGAAAAACAATTTTTTATTATTATTCCGGGCTTTGCAGAGATATATGATATACAAAAGTCTTTTACAATTGGGCAATTCACACGACTTTGTATCGTGTATGTTGTATTGAATACATCTGTTTGTTTGTGAACGCTCAATGCTATGCTGTATTGTGTATCTCGTGGCATCCAAACGATTTGATAGCCCGAAACCAACACAACTTTTTAAAAACATATGAAAACATATACACATTTTGTTCATTCACACATTTTAATAGCACGAAACCAATACAACTTCAAAAAAAAAAAAAATGAAAAAAATGTGTATAAGTGTATCGGATTTTTATATGAAAAATGTTAACAACAATCATACACTGTTGTATGTTCTACCGACAATACAATGAATACAACGATACAACGGCTTGTGTGAATTGACCAAATATTTTTGCTGAATGTTTAGCAACATGTTCCCATTTAGAATATGTTTATCAATTTTTTTTTGTATTTTTTTTTTTTGATTTATTTATTTGTGCATTTCAGAAATGAATTGAATAGGAAGGAAGACTTTGATGACATTTAAATAATCACACCTTTCACCTGGCAATTTAGGATTTTTTTATTTAATTAAAAGCATTTGTTAATAAAAATTTGGCAATTAAAAATGCACTCAATTAACTGGGCTATTAAAAATATTAAACAACAATATTAAAAAAAACAAAAACGTTAAAGTAGCATTGAAACCCCACCCGTAATGGCTACAGTTTTCAGTATTGTCAGACAAAACAAACATTCTCCTTTAGAATTACTTCATTAAAACTGATTTAAATGTCAAGGTTTTGTTTTGTTTTGTCTGACAGAGATCTCACTTTCAATTAAATTAATTCGTTTTTAACTCTTAATGACTTTAAATTTTAATTTTATGTTTTTAAGCGCATAATTTTTTAGAATTTAAAAAAAAAACATTATTTTTTTAAAATAAATTTGAAAACTGCTCATGATACTTTTCATTTCCTTTCGTTCCACGCAAATTAAAATTACGAAATATTTTAACTTATTTTTTTAATACTTTTAATTTAAAAATAAATAGAATATTATGGTTTCTATGGTCGTTTAAAATAAAATCTTATCGAAATAAAAAAATATTTTGAATTGCTATTTGCTTAACGTGTTAATGTCGTCAAGTGTTTCCTGTACCTTCTCTTAATAAAAATAAGTTTTTTTTTTTTTTTTGATAAAAAATAATTAATTTTTATCATCAGTTAATTCCAATGGACTTTGGAGTTGAAGAAATGGGAAAGTTTTTATTTCAAATAAAAAAAAATTTTTCCCTAATATTGTACATTGGAATAGTATATAGTCCCCTACTTTGCTAGAGAACTTTTGGAGTCCACTGTTAATCAAGACTTGTGAATTAACTCTGGGCCATAGTTTTATGTGAAATCACAATAGCGTACTAAGTTTGTTCAAATGCGCTTTGGTTAGAACAAAGTTTAAAGTTGATTCCACTCAATTGATTCCAAAAATACAATTCTTAAGAACCAGTGCAGAAACAGCTCAACAATATTTACAATCACTAGGCACCATATGGTCTCCTTAAACGTAACTGTCGTTGGATAAATCGATAAATTTAGTAACAAATATCTTTCCGAGAGATATGCTTTACTAATTATTAAACTGTCGTCGCCTTAGCAGTGTAGTAGGTAGTGTGTTGGCTTATTAGACGTAAGGTCACGGTTCAAGTCCCAGGTCAGACATCTACAACGAAACGAAATATGAAAAAATATTTCATCGGCCACTTCCTCACAGCAGATTTCTGGCAAAAACTCTGAGAGTAATTAAAATTGTAATGAAATGTTTCTCAAAAAATCTGTGTTTCAAAATCGACTTTAAACTGTAGGTCCCGCCACTCATTTATAAAGTTAGATAGACTATCAAAAATAACAACCTATGGCAGTAAGTATGTAATAACAACGCAAAGTTAGTAGGCTATCCATTGAATTATATACGTTAACAGTTGAGCAAATTGTAAGAAACGCTGCAATTACATCGCCGAACATCACAACAAGGGAACTTGACATTCAAATCCTCGCATTTCCTGGTGGAAAAATTATTGGTCTGTCAGTAACAGCTGTGAAACAGGTGAAGTTATGCTCAGAATAATTTTAGTTTAGGTCTTCCACACAATGTCTCTTCTTTCATCATCTGTTTTGCGAAATTTTTCTCTGATCATCTGCACATGACTGTTTCACCTTTAATGGCCGAACAGCAGCCCCTCTATCCACGGATTTCTAGACCGCTCCATTGCTCCGTTTTCAGGTGGGCCATCTATCGGTTTAAATTGGAACCATCGGTTATTTCGAATCTGGCAATACTTATGTCATTCAGTTCTGTCACAAAATTCAGTAAATTATCTTCACTGAACGTAATGAATCGCTTTACGCTTGAGGAACGTTGAGATTTATTGGGCCAACGAGAAACTCCACGAAGATGTCGATTTTGTCAAAAAAAAAAAAAAAAAAAAAAAAAAAAAAAAAAAAAAAAAGCCAATGTACCCATAACGAGTGACTGTTTGGTGCGGCTTGTGAAGCGCAGGCATCATTGGCCTTTATTCCTTTGAAAATGAGGATGGCACAAGCACCGCGGTCAATGGAGACATCTATCGCACCATGATAAGCAATTTTTTCGTATCCGCTCTTCATGGTATTTGATGTGAACGATGTTTGGTTTCAACAGTCTGGTGATGTCAGATGGTGATGTCAACTGATCGCCATGAGACGATTTGACGCTATTGGACTATTTTCTGGGGGGCGCCGTTAAAGAAAATTGTTATACTGATAAACCAGAGACAATTTAGCATTTGAAGGCCAACATTTGTGTTGCCATTGCCGAGATACGACGCCATACACTCGATCGAATGTGGTACTGTGAGGCTAGCCGCGGCAGCCATATGAATGAAATAATATTCCATTTCTAACCGAAACAATTTTACTTCACAACAATAAAGATAAATTTTGCAAAACTGCAAACCGTTTTTGTTTTATTGCAATTTTAAATTTAAACCATTAAATCATCCACCCTATATTTTCTTAATTTTGGAAAGGAAAGTCAATAAATATTATTTTTATTTTTTACTCCAGTTAATATTAAATTCAAGTACCAAACGTTTGAGACATTACTTGCTATAAAAAGTAAGGTGATCAACTCTGATTACAATTATCATACCATTCTATTGTTTCAATGATAAATTACCTGTAAATAGAAGAAGAAAACGTACAATTATTATTACAATAAATATTGACCATGAAATTCACAAGAATATTAATATAATCTACAACAATAAGGCGATAACAACAATAAAAATAAAACAGAATTAAACAACCACATGATTATGGGGGAAACGAAATTCACAAATCTAATCTTATCAGGCACGACTAAAAGTGAGTTAAGTAAACTGCAGAAGAAAAAAACAAAAAACCTGAAAATAAAATCATCATAATATCGGCAATAAATAATCAAATAAAAACGAAATGTTTATAATAAAAAAAAAAAAACTAAAAATAAAAATTTGTGCCATACGAAGAAGAAAAACAGAAACAAAAAAAAAAAACGATTTAAATAATAAAAAACCCACCTGCAGCTTTAATTAGTTTTCAAACGTCTCATAAACGTCAAGACGTTGTCCAAATATAACCCCAGAAAAATGTTCAATTTCATACAGAGAAAAAGAAACAACAAAAAAATGTTTCTTTTATTCAATATCTTCCGATTTTCATTGATTTTAAAAACATAAAAAAACCAATTTTTTTCTCTTTATAGCTGTAGGGGTTAAAACAATTTGTCGTTGTTCGTTTAAGTCTTTACGAGACAACCTAACGACACTTTCAGCCAACAGCTGTTGTCATTTCTGGCTGTAATTTAATACTGTGCTCCCCCCTTATTGATGTTAACGTTTCATCTTTTCCAATGTTTTAATCGTATGCAATCAATTTTTTTTTTTTTTTTTTTTTTTTTGGAAATTTATAATAAAAGACAGAGAAAAAATCAGTCTTTTGGAATGAAGATGTCGATTAATGGAGTTTTTTGGCTTCAGAAGGATTTTTATTATAAAAAAAGGAATTATAATACATTCCTCCATAGAAATGCCTTCATGAACTAGTGGAGAATTACCATCACTTACTAACTACTGCACTTGACACTCTTTAGCCGATTTCGTGACATTTCAAGAAATATGAGTTTGAGTTAAATATATATATACGGTAATAATATATTACGGTAATTTTTGTCCGATTTGATCAAACGAAGTGTCAATCTCTTCACAAGATAATGCACTTTCAAAATGTTATCACTTATTTCATATTTTTTTATTAAACTTTGCTACTATGAACTGAGAAACTTGAAATAATATGAACAAAATTCTTATTTGTCAAGTTTACCTCATCAAACTTTATAGCATATTACGTCAAATAATATATATATTTATATGTATATCGTTTTAAAGGCCCATCTCTCTCCTTTTTTATAAGGTTTAAATTTTGGACATCGGTTTAGAAATGTTTGTGTGATCAATTAATTTTGTGCGTAAAGTAAAAAAAAACAGTTTTTGGTCAAATAAAACAAGTTTGGAGCGTTCGATAAAAATAAAAATAAAGTATTTTTAAGTTATACTCAACTAACTAAACAACTTAGACTAGGTAGTTACTCAGGTGTATTTAATTTTCTGTATTTTGTCGCATAGTATAATCAGTAGAATAAATGTTTTAAAAACAATTCACTTTATTTTATTCTAGCATGTTATCAAATATAACATGTCGAAAAAATTCAAAATTTACTATCGAAACTCGCTGTTAAGGGCTCTGGCGATTAATTTAGTTAATGGGACGTAATATGCATTTAAAACAATTCACTTTGTCCGCCTATGTTGTCCTGATTTATCCGTATATTGATTTATTTACCGGATTATATTAGCTTTCGGAAATGTGTGACTAACTGTTTAATATTTTGTAACAGTGATTAACTTTAGGGCTTATCTTACCAACTTGTGCCTTTTTACCTAATTTTACCCAGGAATTTTAATCATTTTTAATGTATTTCTTTCCAAGCCTTAAATTAATCGTTTAACAGATTTCTGTAAGTAACATAACATAGCTCTTTTAAGTGAATTGGTACCGCGTCCAGGGTAATAGATTTTAAAATTTATCTTCCCACACATATTGCTTGGGCACATGGCTGAAAATCTTGAGCTGTCGAAATTTGTCTGTTTATTTGTTAAGAACCTTAACAGCGGTAATAATGTTGTGCAGGGTGTATGTATGTGCTCCAGTGACGTTAAAATTTGCTTACGTCATTAAAGCATTTGATAAATTCGGTAATTATTCAGTGAGGACAAACGACTGGCTGCAGTGTCACTATTATCGTATTGGGAACAGTCCATGAACTAAAACTCTTCAGTTTAAACTCATTAGTAGTGAGAAAAAAGGTCTCAAAAAACAGCCAAAAATAGTTTACTTTTTTAACCCCTTATCTTAATATGGTACAATGAAGACCACTTTGCCAGGTACGTATTGGCAGATTTCAAGTTCTCAAAGCGATGTTAAATTGTTCAAGAAAGCTCTCCATATCTGGGGACTGGCTAATTACGAGACTCGTGATCAATATATTTTCGGTTAAATCTGGTACAAAATTAATTTCGATTGTACGAGTTTTTCATTAATAAATAACTTCGATTATATGTATGTGCACATACTGTGTACATAATATTTGGTCATTACAACATTTTAATCTGGATTACGAGCCTAGATTCGCGCAACACTTATGCTGTGTGTGTTAATTTTATACATGAGCGGCGGTAGCGGAGTTTAAAGTCGATTCCGAACGATGGATTTTTTGAGTAACATTTTTGATGTTAATTTTATTCACTTTCAGAACTTTTGCTAGAAGTCTGCTGAGAGGAGTTTACCGAAGAAATATTTTTTGATATTTTCGGTTCGACGTCAGAACTGGAGCTTGAACCGTGTTCTTAAGTCTAATAAGCCAACGCACTACCATACTACAGCGACTTCTAATTAATTTCGATTAGGAGTCCCATAATTAACCGTCTGGCTGTATTCAAGTGGTCTCAAGCGATTTTTAGACAGCATTTAAGTTTTGGACAATTGAAACGGTCATGTTTTCTACATACATACATACATACATAATTGGTCATTATAACCCTTCAGTCAGGATTACGACCTAGCTTCTCAATCCATTTATGTTGTGTGCGTTAATTTTATATATGAGTGGCGGTACCTACAGTTTAAAGTCGACTCCGAAACACAGATTTTTGAGAAACTTGTCATGGCAATTTTATTTACTCTCAGAAATCTGCTGAGAGACAGTCGCCGAAGAAATAATATTTCTTTTTCATATTTTCGTTTTGATGTCTGACCTGGGGTTTTTACCGTGGCTTTACGTCTAATAAGCCGACACACTACCTACTAGACTATGGCGACTACAACGGTTATGTTTTCTTCTTCTATTAAATTTTATTCTTTTTAATAATTTTATTGTAATTTTCTACAATGGACCTCTGGTGCATTTTATGCATCAAAATTACCGCAACGAAATATTCAAAAAATATGACGTATATTTCATTTTGCACATTAACTAAGAATTATTACATGTTCTATGAACTAACTTTGCAATTAAAGTCGTTTTAAATGGTTTTAGCAGCATATTATTTAAACCATAATTTTATTACCCAATAATTTGCAATGGCGTGGCGTAACACAACACAAAATTGATTTGTGCCAGCAATTTTCAAAATTCATGCTACGCCATAACCTGCAAATTCATTATTAAATTTTCAAAACATTTTCAAGGAAATTATAAGAAATTTTAAAAAATAATAGGAAATATATTTTTAAATATATTTTATGCTAAAAATAATGGCGGGTTTTCAATTAAAATTAATTTATATGCTAATCTTTGTTGTTGTTGTTGTTTCTTTGTTGCAAATTTGTAATTTAACGCAACTTGCAACAAAATTATACACAAATATTATGCAGCATGAAACAATAAAATATATTTGCAGCGTTGTTTTTTCTCTTTTCTTATAATTTCTAACGTTTTTTTTTTTGCAAATAAATTTTCATTTCCTGTCTGGTAAGACAAGACATCCTCGACAACATGTGTTTTCTTTGTGTTAAAAAATTGAAATTTTTTCTATCAAAAACGAAAGAAAAAATAAAAACAATAAAAAAAGGAAACAAAACAGTATAATTAACATGTCTTTAGTAAAGAAATTCCTTTTGCCAAATATTTTAAAAGAAAAGCAATGAAAAATATTTCATTTCATTAATTGTTGGTTAACAGCAACACATTTAAGCTGCATATTTAAAGCCAGGCTACGAAAAAAAAAACTGTTTTAATTTTTTAAATACTCGTTACTCGTAAGTATGCCACTAACTACTGCTGTGTCTGCTATTCGTTCGAAGGTGTTGAATAAATAAATTTTTATTTAATTTTCACGCTCTTGCCTTATACATTTACACGTTAATTTTGTTTTAAAATTGTTTTTTCTTCTTATAAGCCACTGGTAGTAGTCTAAGCCACCATAAACCAATTTTATAAACAGTAGCTGTTGAGAGTTAAAGCTAAAGAGCTCTGCTTAATTGAAAACTGAAAACCAAGCAATTTGAATAATCCAATATAAACCAACAACACTTCCGTTAACAAATTTCACAAAACCATGAACACACAACAAAAGAAAAATCATAAAATGTTTGAACTAAATTGTGTGGAGAAAAAGAAAAGAAAAATTAAAAAAGCATCATTAATTCGCATATAAAGGTGTAGTCAAAAGAAATATTTTGTTTTTGTTTTAGTTCTTTAGTAACCTAAATATTTCAAGGATTTATTTAATAACTCCGAATCTATCCTCAAAAAACAAAAGAAAAACTTCAAGAATCAAACTAAATTAAGGCAACAAAGCCAAAAGAGTTGTAAACTCAAAGCTGGACTTGTTTGGATTCAATTCAAGCTTCAAATAGCTCATGATCACGTTCGTTTCTGGAATGGCTGCAGGTGGAAATTAGGCCCATAGTATTTAATTCTTGTTTGCAGCTATGGAAACACCCATACATAGTAAACGCTCTAAATAGTTTCTGATCAACTTCTAGAATACAATGAGACTCTCGGAGTGAACAATTTTCAGAATTGTCAAAATGAAATTGCGGTTACTGAAACTGTGCAAAAACTTGTAAACCAACGAGAACTAGCTAAACCTATCACCTATCAAGTTCCACATATGGTACACCATGCCTTCCTGTGACTTGGAAACAGTATATCCTGTAGCAATGATATGGCCTATGTAGTCTACAAAGCTCTAAAACGATTTTTATAATTAAAAAAATACTAGCATGGACTTGAACCAAACTTTGATGCTGTGTTGGAATATCCTGCCTTAACATTACGAAATAAATTTACATTCAAATCATGGTTAACTTAAATTCATTTAATTTTGTTTCATTTCTTTTCCTTTCTCTATGAAACTTAAATTTGTTACAAATCAGCGTGATTAATTGTAACACGTGCTAGAATAATAGGACATGAATTGGATCCACGCAAAACTTATTAGCTTCATGAGCAATATATCCGAAATACAAATAAATTGCAATTACCCCGGTGTATCTTATTGCGCCTTTCAACAGACTTTTGAATAGAAAATGATGCACAGTCTTCTTCCAGTCTCCAGAGTAGAGTTTAGTAATCAAAACACAAGATAAACACAATGATCGATCATGTACAAACCATTATATGTTAGGTTAGGTTAGGTTAGCTTGCCCTTCAAAGGCAAGTTCACTCGGTGGCCATACAACCCATTGTGTTTGTTACCCAGTGTATGTATTGTCATGATTCATTAGCGCTTCGGATGAAACCGACCAGTTCTCTTAGTGGCACGTTTGCCACCATGTCCAGATCTTCAAAAGTTTTGTCACCCAAAAACCGATGTCATTTGTTCTGAAGTGCAGGACACTCGCATAAAAGCTGTTGCACAGATTCCGTTTCCTCTACATTATGGCAGCTTCTGCAATAACCCTGATGGGATAGACCGAGCTGTGAGCAGTGAAATTGCCAATGGCACAGTGTCCTGTTAGAATTCCTGTTGGAGTGCGAACCGTTCCCTTGTCGAACTCAAGTAGTTCCGCGGTTTTCCTGCTATCCACTACTGGACACAGCAGTTTTGAAATTCGGCAACCTTTCCAATTTGGAAAAATATTACTGTAGAGCATATATCGTCTCCTTCTCAGACATCTCCGATCCCTTCCGTGCCAGTTCCTCCGCCTTTGCGTTCCCCTCTATATCACAGTGGCCCGTAAACCAGTAGAGGCGGGTGTTGTGTCGACGTATACGGTGTAGAGAGTTTTTGCAAATCCTAACGCCTTTTGATTTGAGATGGGATCCCAGCGCTTTGATTGCTGCTTGACTGTTCACACATATAATCAAGTTCGAAGGAGGCAGGTTCTTGACTTCAACCATGCATGCAGGCTGTTAAATAACAAAAATTTCCTCCTAAAATATACAGGCCTGGTTAAGTAATCTGTATAACCCGTTCAGTGCCAGTTTATCGGAATAGACCCCAGATCCAGTCCGTATTCCATTTTTAGGCCACCGGTGAAAATCGTTATATCACTGTCACCGATGTCGGGTGTAGTGGTAAGGTTCTTAAGTTTCCATTATGTTTTAATTCCCCACATGTCATAAAAGATAGTCATGAAAACAAATAGACTTCTTTTGATCGGAATCAATTTCTTCCCTTTGCGAATCATTCAAATTAAACTCATGTATTACTCTTCAAGCGCACCAATGATAGTATTGATGAATTTCAAACACCTTTTAGGATCATTTCCAGTGCCATTTTATAGTCTCTTCAAAATATCTGCGAAACCCACATACATACATACATATGTATATAATAGGACATTACAACTCTTCAGTCAGGATAACGACTTAGTTTCTCACACCACTTATGTTGTGTGCGTTAATTTTTTTTATACATGAGTGGCGGTACCTACAGTTTAAAGTCGACTCCGAACGACAGATTTTTGAAAAAATTTTAATGGCAATTTTTATTTACTCTCAGAATTTTTGCCACAAATCTGCTGAGAGGAAGTCGCCGAAGAAAAATTTTTTCATATTTCGTTCAGTTGGGGATGCCTGACCTGGGGATTGAACCGAGGCCTCACCTCTAATAAGCCAACACACTACATACTAGACCACGAAAACCACTTCGACTTCGAAACCCACACTACGCAAAATTTTACAGTTCAATATATTGTGATCCTGACAATTTGCATTCTACTGTATCGATATTCTCTTTGGGAAATTACGAAAAAGGTGGCCTATACAAGTATTACTTGTATTCAGGCCATGTTAACATATTTTGTATACTAAAATCGATGTTTGAATCTCCAATTACGACCATTGTACTCTGTGCACAATTATTTTGTGTAATCACACGAATACTCAAAATCTCAGCCAAATTGTAGTTTTCCGACCCATAGAAGGACACCAATGTCACAATTTGAAATTTTTAAACGTTATGGATACAGGGTCATTCAAAATTAACACTCTTTTACAATTACTCTCTTTCAACTGAGGAATTCAAATTTCAATATCGATTTTTCTCACACCTTTTTTTATCGATATTTTTCTAATATTTTTTGTTTTTGTTTGTTTTATGCGGCAGAATTCAAGTGCAAGTTGAATGTTAAATAATAAATTCAAGGCTTGTCTTTCATAAAGTCTCTGTGGCTGTAATTTTTATATTTTTTTCATATTTTTGTGGCAACGTTTTTCCGTAAACATCATCATTTTCATGCCACATATTTCGTTTTGCTGTTGATAGTTGCTGTTATTGTAGTTTCTTCGAGTATTTTCCAGCATTTCTGGTGCCTGGAACTAGTGAAGGTAATAATGGAAGTTGATGGTGTTGCCGACGAAAAGACAGCAGAAACGCTGTCAGTGTTAATGTTGGCAATGTCAGTGCTGGTAACAATAATGAAGGCATGGTATGCATGTAGGATAGCGATGGCGATGGTGATGGTGCTGGTGATGCTGTTGTTGCAACAGCTTGTGGTGGTGATGGTGGTGGTGGTGTTGGTGGTGATGATGTTGATAGTAATGGCTGGTTGTGTATTATAATCTCGGATTGAATATTCCGCTTATTTGCAAACTAAACATTATAATTTTTTTTATTGTTGTTGTCCATATTACTGTTTGGTAACGAACAACAACAATAACAACATTGTTATTGTTTTGGTGTCTCAAATGAAAATCTCTTTTTTCTTGCCAAATGTTGTCGCTGCTATTGCAGATGATGATGATGATGATGATGACGACAACGACAATAGTATTAGAGCCATGCCAGCTTTATAATGTTTGAAGTTGAGTTGATGTTTCGTGTTGTATTTGTTTTCCATGTTATTATTTTTCTTATTATTGTTCGATTTATTGTAAATTATTATTTTCAACTTTTTCTGTTTTTTTTTATGTGGTCGCCACTTTATGATCGACTACTTGCAATGGCATTAGCAGCAGCAACAACATGTTTTTTTTATGTGAAAATATTTTTTTTTAGTGTTTTATCGTCTTGAATTTCAATCGTGTTTTTGAGGGGACAATTATTTCTATTTTTTTTAAAGTTTTTCTGCATCTTATGGCCATTTTTAGTTGCTCTTTTTTTCCGGTATAATTAAAATTTCTGGTTTGTTTATGACTTTTGCTCAAATGATCCAAAATAATATAAAAAAAAAATAAAACTTTTTTTTACTAAATCATCGTGTTTTCAAATGTATTACCAGGGGAGAATATAAAATTGTGTTCCATCTTGAAAAAAAAAACTATTCCTGATCCATGTTAAATTCTAGTGTTCAGTAATCATTTTTGAATCCAATTAAAGCGTTTTCGAATTTCCGCTCATATAAGTTCTGTCCAAAGAAATTTAAAAGATTATTGTACGTGGACTAAAGTCTGGACCCTCTGATTTTATAACAAATTAAACCACAAAAAAGATTAGCTACTATGCTGTAAAAGATTAACAACATTCCAACGTGGTAGAAATTCTTCTAAAACTCAAGCAAACACAACAGTAACCACCCGTACTCTGTTCGCTCCAATATTTCAAAGCAACCAAGAGGTTTCGTAAAATCTTTACAAGAGAAGCTTCTGATGAAGTCCCTACAATACCGTTAAATTTGTGTCAGCAAAGTTGGTTCCAAATTTTTACAATGCTGATGAAACGAGCGGCTAAAGAAGTTCTTCGTGACGAATTATAAATATAAGTTCAGAACATCAAAACTGAAATCTAGTCATGGCAGAGTTTCGTTGAGCCAAATTCAAACAGATTCAATTTATTTTCAATATTTGGTCCACTGCTGCTCTGGATTACAACGATCTTGTACGTCAAATGCTCTCTCCATAAATTCCATGCAGTTGATAACGAGTAATGAGAAATTGTGAAAAATTCAATTCCCAGACTAGCATGTCTAGTGAACATGATGTATCAAGTTCATTTACAATTTTAAAACGCAACCCGAATAATGCCGGAGTCAACATACTTCTAGCATAATTAGTTCTGTTACTATTTCCTTATACAAGAACTATAAAGTCTTTTGAAATAAATTGGGTTTTCCAGCGATTGATCAAGGTTTAATCACCGATTGAAGTCGTCGTAGTCTAGCAGACAGTGTGTTGGGTTATTAGAATTGAAGCCACGGTTTATACCCCATATCAGACATCGAAATATGATAAAATATTTCTTCGAAGACTTTGCTACTTTTCGAGTAGAAAAAAGGTGACTTTGGTCGTCATAGTCCAGAAGGTAGTGTGTTGGCTTCTTAGACGGTCAAAGTTCAGACGACTCCAGCAGACTTCCTCTCATCAGATTTCTGGCAAAAACTCTGCGAGTAAATAAAATTGACATGAAAAGTTTCTCAAAAATTTAGACATCTCCAACAAAACGAAATTTAAAAAGAAAATATTTCTTCTGCTACTTCTTCTCGGCAAATTTCTGGCAAAAACAAACTCTGAGAATAAATAAAAAATTCCATAAAAAGTTTCTCAAAAATCTATCGTTTGCAGCCGACTTTAAACTGTAGGTTCCGCCACTCAAGTACACAACACACACAACATAAGTGGTGTGAGAAGCTAGGTCATAATCCTGATTGATGGGTTGTAGTGACCAATTATGTATGTATGTGTGATCGAAGCAATAACATTATTTGTGGGCATCAAAAATTTTGCTGAGATTCTTCAAGAACTTTTAAGCTTAATACCTGTAAGAAATTATACCAATACCCTCTAGTGTACCAAGATAACAAGAAAAAAGCTTTCTATAAAATATTCTTAAAATATTGCCTTAAAATGAACCGTATTTTTGAAAACACTTCGCCTTCTTTCCAAAGTCTCATTTGTATTGCAAAGATACTAAAGATACGGCCCGCGGTTAATAAAAAGTCGAAGAATTTTCTTCACATAATTATTTGCATCATCAAATTAACTCTACGAGAATTCAAGAATTCAAGAGGTCTTCAATTAGTACAGGTTCAGATGTCTCTACTGTATTTCAATGCTAATGCCACTTAAAATGAATAAGGACACCAAAAATTGTGTGCTTCAGGCCCCAAATGAGAAAATTAATTTTTTACTAAGCTGTGGCCACTGCAACAGAAAGTTTTTAATACAAGGAATTCAAGACTATTAATCCATTGCCAACATGTCGCTCCAAACCACGTAAAGTGGGTATTGCGCGACTCATTCAGAGTCGTCATATATTTGCTAATTTAAATTCAGTTGTATTACACATACATACATACATAATTGGTCATTACAACCCTTAGGTCAGGATTATGACCTGGACTATGAGGACTATGAGCTTCTTACACCACTTATGTTGTGTGTGTTAATTTTTATACAAGACTGACGGGGCCTACAGTATAAACTCGACTCCGGACGACAGATTTTAGAGAAACTTTTGATGGCAATTTTATTTACTCTCAGATTTTTTGCCAGAAATCTGTTGAGTGGAAATCGTCGAGTAAATATTTTTTTTGTATTTCGTTTCGTTGACCTAGAGTTTGAGCCGTGACCTCACGTCTAATAAGCACTACCTATTATATTACGGCGACTTCAGTTGTATTATTTCTCCTTAATTCGCAATGAAAATCCATCCAGTTTATATGTCTTACAGAATTTAAAAAAACGTCACTTTCCCAGCTTTAGCGCTGGCATATTTTTTGCAACTGCATTGCATCAGATTTGCCCACAACTTTACTTGCAATTAAACTCAATAAATATATGGAACTTGAATTTTTTTTCTTAATTTTTGGGTTTGTAATGAAATTATAAAATTTCAAGTTTCACGCTCTAACTTTAAATTTTAAATACGATAATTTTTGTGGGTTTGCAATGTTTTTAAAAATATTTTGCACTTCAAATTGTAGTTCGTCCATTTTTAACAAGAAGCAAGCATAATGGAGTTTTTCCCTGCCCAAAACTTATGCTTCAATAGAAGAGTAGACGTACATAGACCAGGCCCCTTCATACAATACTAAATTGAATTAGAAAAAACCCCTTTTAAACACTGGGAGAAGGTACGTACGTACATTTAAAATTCCTTAATTTAAACAGAACAATACGCACTTAGTTAAGAAACTAATTGACACTGCAAAAGTATATATGTTTTGCAGGGATGGGAAAGAATAATTAAAAACAAACGTACATACGTTATGAATACAGCCGGCGACTGTAGACTGACTGACATTTGACGTCCAGTAACTCACCGTTGACTGCTGTTGATAGAAAGAAAAGTTTTTTGTTTTTCAATTTTTTTTTTTTCAATTTGAATGGGATGTCAACCCAACCAACATATTCATATCATGTCCAATTGTTGTCATTCATAGTGGGGTTTATCCCATTTAATTGACAGTGAGAAATGGCTTAAAGAGCAAAAAAAATCATTTTTTTTCTCAAACAAGGGTTGCTCTATCTAACTGCAAGAAAAGGGTGTGTGTGCCCGAGCATTAAATGCTTTAGCAATGACCATAAGTTTGGTGTTACTTTAATCAATTTGTTTAAGATACGGCAAAACAGTTTGCGCTGTCTATTTGCCATAGACGAGGTGTTCGGTCTCAAACTACAGCCATGAATGTGATTTATTTTTATATGGGCTTTGTTTCGCTTTGGCGTTACACACTTAATCCGTAATTGTATGGTGAAGAGTGCAATACAGAGACCATCAACTGATTAGATTGAGCCTCCTCATATATGTATGTACGTATATATGTGGAGATAGAGAGACTGCCGCCAGCCAATAAATTTATTTATTTGAGCAGCGATAAAAACAATTAAAATTTTTCAAATTGTCGTATTTTATGTTTTATTAGTGGCAACAACGTGTAACGCATTTGAATTGCAACGTAATACAATCGATAATCGATTAGTTACAGACAATTTCAAGTAATGCGATAACAAAAGCACAACGATATGAAAAAATAGCCGATAGAAAATAAAATTTAAAAATTAAAGTTTAAGAGAAAAAGTCTTGTGGTGAAAAAAAAAATTAAAATTATTGAAAATGTTTTAAAACAAAGTCATGTGACTTCCATTAAAACATTTCACTTTTTCAAAAGATTTTTTATTTGCTTATAAATTTTAATTTATTTACTTAAATTAAGCATTTTGAAATGCTTTAAAAAATATTTTAAGTTCTCTGGTGACAAAACTTTTAGCCGCCACATAGGGTTATTACGATAGAAGGATTCTTTTCTCATTTAAATAATGGTAACGTTTGTAATTACATCTGACATTTTTAAGTATGGCTGCCTTCCAAAATGTATTAGTACAAAGTTTGTATGCAGTTCTACGACGGTATATAAACTATGTAGATATGCAAAGTAACCAAACAATGCATCAACTATAAATCCGATGCCTGATTGCTTTTTAACTGTGTTAAAAATACACATTGACAACGTTTTAAAATAGAACACATTGTATATATTTTGTACAGCGGCATTATGAAATACGATACTTCGTTCAAATACAAAGCAACTAACATTTTGGAAGGCAGTCTATTACAACATTTAAAACCCATTTTCGTAAATGAAAAAAAACCTTAAGAACTTTGTCAAGAAATATTCAGAAATATGAAACAACAGTCACTAGTCCAAAATCGGAGATATTTTTATATTCCCTCAAACCTCTGAAGGTATGGGATTTGCTTACGTCGATGTTTATTGAGACCGTAACATAGTAGACATACCGAGCAATTTATAAAGTTTCATCAATTTCGGTATGTATTTTCAAAGTAGCATGTCTGGAGGTTTTTTAACGAAAGCCAACTATCGACCAACTCGTCCAAAAAGAAAGTTCAAAAGTAATAAAAATAGGATTATTACTCCACGTGAATGAAATATGAAAAGTTTTACGTTACAAATGTAAAGCGATTGGATGCCCTGGTAGTCTAGTGGGTAGTGTGTTAGACTATTAGCGTGAGGGTCGTGGGTTTGATTCCCACCAGAGACTCTGGTCTGTGACACTACACCGAGCATATGGTCGAAGTTACTCAGCTCGTATATAATCTATGTATATAAAAATGAATGTTTGTTTGTATGCAATTAATAGGATCGTAAACTATGCATTTGATCATGCTATGATCTTCAGCAAAGTTGTTGCGCATGAGCCGGGGAAGGTTTCTAAGTTGGTATGACCAATTTCCGACAGGTGGCGCCACTGAAAAATTACTAAAAATGATTTAATTCGTAAACTGTGTATTTGATTATGTTATGACCTTTAGCAAAGTTGTTGCGCATAAGTCGACAGAGGTTTCTAGGTTGGTGCGATTAATTTCCGATAGATGGCGCCACTACGAATTATTCAAAATTAATTCAATAAACTATGCATTTGATCATGTGTTGATCGGGCAAATACCAGACATTTTAGCATTTATCATTTATGATTTTAATAACATTTAGTATAACTCATGTCCGTAAAATGTCGAAGACAAATTTGAAACATTTTTGGTAAATTTTTAAAAATGCTGTTGGGTTCAATTGGATTGGGTACATTGTGAGATTATAATAAATTTAAAACATTTTTCAAGTCGTTCCAGTGCAATCATGCCTCCAAAGCGGCAAGCGATTGGTCGACCTACAGCTCGAGCACGGAAGAAAAGACAATTACCAGCCTCAGGATCAGACGGGCAACTAGCATTGAGGCTGGGAAATCTTCGAGTACATGCCACTGAGACCCGTTGGCATGAATCACTTGAACAACGAAAAGTGAGATTAGAAACTGATCGAACGCGTACTACTCAGGCCTGTTCGTCTGAATCATCTGGACAACGGGAAACAAAATCAATAAAATTATTCAAAATTAATTGGATATTTGTGTAGTCTTTCCTTCAAATTTATTTTTGTTGGTGGCGCAGCAACACGCGCAGGGTACAGCTAGTTAGAATATAATTTGTAATTACGGCCAGGTATGAAACTGTTATATGTCATCAATAACAGAAGTCATATTGCAAGAGCAGTTAAAAGCTTTATAGCACAGTCTAGGCTATACTTTGTTTTAATCGATACAGAAGTTATCACTGAAATTCGCTTATCTCTAAAACAGGGTATTTGAAATTGATTATTACTGTATAGAAATATTGACATTTAGGTTTGTTAATTAGATTTGGGGTCGGTATTATGGTGTATTTTAGATCATTCTGCAAATACAGGTCACTGATGGCATTTAGGATCACCACTATAATAAACCTTGATATACTCCCAAAAGATATGTGTGAAGATAAATTCGAATTTAACTAACAAAGACAAAAACCAAAAATTTTAACAGAGCTAATGTTAAAGTTAACAGAGCAGATGTTAAGTGGTTAACAGAAAATACCAAGAATGGTCAAGGAAGAAATCACTCAACATTTACGATATCGGAGAATGGAATACTTATTCCATTCCTTAAAAATTGCATTCTACTCGTTCCTGATAAACTACCAGACACTGTTGACATAGTGAATTTTTCAAGCCCGATTTCTCAAGTTTCAAAATTACTCGGAATATTCCACTTATTGAGATTAATTGGGAACATCTAAGACTACAATCTGTATGTAATGGGTCCCACTTTTTCCCAATATCGATCATCCTACCCAGACACTGTTAACATAATGAAGCCCGTCTTTAAAGTGGTATTGGAAGATCTAGGTTTCAGTATTTAGATTAATAAATTAAACATTTAGTTACGTTAAGTATATTTTGAACCTACAAGAATCCAAATGATAATATGGATGGCTTGATGGCCTCGTTGGTAGTGTGCTAAACTTCAAGTGCCGAACCGTGGGTTCATTTTCCACCAGAGACTCTCGATTGTTGTGATTGTCTGATTATTTGTCTGACATTGTATTTGATTACTAACAATAGAAAATATAAAAAAGAAAGTGAGAACTATCACTAAAAAAGTGACACTCATAAAAAATTTCGCACACTACCAACTCTTTCCTTTCTAATATAAATTATCTTTCACGTATTCATCCCCTGAGTGTTGGTCAAAAAACTTAACCCAAATGATTTATATCGATTACTGATGACAGACATTAGAATACCTTGAATAATTGACCACAGTATTCTTCCTCCCTCAAAGGTAAAAGGTTACATTACTCACAAGTTGATGCTGATGATTCACTGGGAGTTTAAACAAACATACATTTGAGCTAATAATGCCGGGTGTCTGTTCAACCATCAAATGAAAAATTCATATCTCTAAGACCAATGAGATTGAAAAGTGGTTGTTAGGTAGAAAGTGTACTTAAATACTTACTTACTAATTGATTATTACAATCCTATCTTCAGAGAAAATTACAGCCTAGCTTCTCAAACCACTCATGTTGTGTTTGTTAATTTAATGCGTAAGCGGCTGAACCTATAGTTTAAAGTTGTCTCCGAATTACAGATGTGGGAAACTTTCCGTAGCAATTTTATATTTCTCTCAAAAGTTTTTGCTAGAAGACTGTTGAAAAGAAGTCACTGAAGGAAATATTTTTTCATACTGTCGGAACCAAGGTTCGATTGTCTTATTGTCTAATAAGCTATCTATCTACACTATCTACTGGACTATGGCGACTTCTAATACTTAAATATTTGATATTTTATTACGATACCAAAATGTATGTGCTAAAAAAAACTTAGGCTTTCAGCTGTAGAATTAACTGGACACCCCTCCCTTATATACGAGCAGTAATAGGGCAAAATTGCCAACGAGCAATGCAGATTCTGTTTGTTAAGTGACTACTTTGACTTGAGTTGCCATAAGTTTAAATTTCTCGAATGCACTTAATACATACATACACAATTCGTCAATTGGTCATTACAACCATTCAGTGAGGATTACTATCTAGCTCCTCACATCACTCATGTTGTGTGTGTTAATTTTATACATGAGTGGCGGCGGAACCTAGAGTTTAAAGTCGACTCCGAACGACAGATTTTTGAGATTTTTGCCAGAAATCTGCTCAGAGGCAGCCGCCGAAGAAATATTTATTTATTTATTAATTACAATACAATTTCAAATTATATTTTAATTATATACGAGCGGAGTAACTTGCCCATATGCTAGGTGTAGTGTCACAGACCAGTGGTGGGGATCGAACCCACGACCCTCACACTAATAGTCTAGCGCACTACCCACTAGACTAGACTAAAGTAGGCAACGAAGATATATTTTTTCATATTTCTGTTTTGTTGTAGATGATGTCTCAACTGGCGAATGCACTTCTTAACTTCCTAAAATATGACCAACCTGCTGCATAAAAAGTATTACTGGATTACCAGAAAGCTTTAAAAGTCCTTCATCATTTCCCTTTTCAAAAAATTTTTTAATTTCAGATTCTAGTCTCTTCTGTAAGTGCCCAAACGATGTTTAACCATCCAAGAATAAAAAATTTAAATACTTTCAACTCTAACTCCTATACAACAACAAAAAAAAAATAAAGAAAGAAAAAAAAACTCACAACCCCAAAAACTTTACAAAACCCAATGTCCTGAAGCTGTTAACAAATTCACCACGATAATCCTTATGAAGGAGTTGTATTACTGGCAACTTTTATTATCACAATACTGCTGTCGTTGGCATTATTGTTATTATTGCTGTTGTACTTACTCTATTGTATTGTATTGTTGGCCAAAAGCCAATTTGCCAAAACAAAAATTCCCTAGAGTGCTTGCAGCAAATTCATTGCGTTCAGCAAAAGGAGCAAAAAAAATTTATGAAAACGGAAGGGGACAGAGAGCGAGAGAGAGAGAGAGAGAGACACAATAAAAAATTTAAATTAAAAATCATCCCAAAACACCAAATAAAACGAAAAGAAAATGCTGAAAAGTGAAAATGAGAGAAAAGTATTACAAGTGAAACCACAAAATGAAGGCAAAACTTTCATTATCTGAATAGAAATGAAATTCAAGTGAAAAAGGAATTTTTTTAAACGGAACACTGCCACAATTTAATTAATAAATAGAGAGCCTTTAAAGCGAACTTCAAGTTAAAAACGAAAACGAAAATTCATTTCGCATGGAAAACCTCCTCTCCTTCTCTTCTTAATATTTGTGCGTTGATTATGATCATTATTTTTAAATTATTTTCATTTGACGTTTATATGTATACGAGTATATGATAATAACATTTATGAATGCAATAATTTATACATTTTTATAGGCCTGTGGGTTGGCCTAGCCGACTTGATTAGATTTTATGACTTTAAAATACTTGTTGATCTTTTCAACACCACCCAACATTATTATTGTGATGGAAATGATGTGAATAATAAAAATGTTGAAATTCTTTATAAAGCAATAAAATGAAATAACAAAATAATTTAATCATAGATATTGTTGTTGTTGTTGTTGTCTGCTTTGTATTAATTAATTAACAACAATAATGATCATGTTGTTATTAAGAGTATTCATAGAATATTAAAATTTGATTCTTTCGTACCAAAGAAATATGTTCCTGTTCTTCTATTCAGTCAGCGCTATTGCAAATTGTATTAAGAATAAGGGTCTCTAGGCTAAAAGCCTTTTTTCGTTTCATCTACCTTGGAAAGATACTCCTTACTATACGAGTTAGGATAAGGTTCAGCGATGGAAGTCTTAGATAATAATAATATAATATATAATATGATAATAAAATAATTACAGAGTTTCGGTTCCGCATGACATCTCACAGAAATGTTTTCGGCAATATCTCGATGAGGAATTAACTGCAGAGACCGTTGTGTCCTAATGGCCGAGATTTGAAAAAAATCGGAAGGAATTGAAACCCTGGATCTTAACGGTGAACAGTCCAATAAAGGTGATGCTACGTCAGAATAAACACTAAAGCGTACGTATAGTAACAAAAATCAAAAAGTCCACTGCAGTCCACTGCAGAAAGTGTGATTAACTTTACAAAGTAGCATATAGTGGTAGTCTCGTAAAGTACGGTGGTGGCAATAGCGATGGTTTTTGTTGGTAATGACACTTGGAAGCTAGAGAATGTTTTTACATCGTATACATACACACGTAATTGGTCAGTACAACTCTTCAGTCAAAATTACAACCTAGTTTCTCATACCACTTATGCTGTGTGTGTTAATACATGAGTGGCGGGATCTACAGTTTAAACACGACTCCGAACAACAGATTTTTGAGAAACTTTTTCATGGCAATTTTATTTACCTTCAGAGTTTTTGCCAGAAATCTGCTGAGAGACAGGCGCCGAAGAAATATTTTTTTCACAATTCGTTTTGTTGGAGATGTCTGACCTGTGGTTTGAACCGTGGCCTCACGTCGAATAAGCCGAAATACTAGATTACGGCGACTACTTCTTGTAATACGATGCCTTACTTTACCTCAGTCAATTCATATGAGGTAATTTGTGGAAAACCAGCATCAAACTAAATTTCATGGATTAGAAAGTCTTCCATTGTTCTGATAGCCTACGTTCTTAATCCTTCGTCTATTGATTGGAGTACACCATAAAGACTTGTATTGGCTCGCTTGTAAACTACGCCATGACTGCAATGATTGAAACAATAGCTAGAACGACGCATGTAACTAGCATGGCAACGTAAATTATTACATAATGCAACTGATCTCAGCCGATCATGATTACTTCCGAATATATTTACAAAAAAAATATGAGCAAATGGAGTTCACCATTCAGTATTTATAAGAAAGAAGGATTTATTGATAACGCATAGGGTACTTTCTTTCACTGCAACCGATGACAAAACACGCAGGAGGCCATGGAACTAAGTATTGGATTTCTAATGCCAAAAAGCATTATGGGAAATACGAAAGAACAAGAAGATATTTGGAAATACATGATAAATTTTTGTATCAAGCAACTAAAAAAAAAAACAAAGTTGATCTTGACAGAATGTGAAAAGCCGCTTTTGGCTGCAAACAAAAAGTCATAAGTTGAATAGCCAAAGTAAGAATCACTAGGAAGCAGTGCGAATGCGGTCTCGAGGTGATCAAACCCTCAGAGAAAAGTGATTATCGAAGTTATAGAATCGCACATATCTGTAATGTTGTGGCATTTTTCACCCCTCGTGGAAAGCGATTTAAATTTTACGTTCGAACTTCCCCGATATAGACTGAAAATACGATCCAGTCAGGTATTTTACACTCAATGAATACTTTTACAGAATAGCAATCGCTTCAAGCGCAATATAAATGGTGTTTTTTATAGAGGTATAGAACTTTAAGTTGACATTACTTTTCAAGATGGCGACCGATTTAACAGCTGTTAAGTGATTTATTCTCAGTTTGGTTTGGCAATTCATCATGAATAGACTCACGCCTGAACAACGCTTGCAAATAGTGCAATTTTATTTCGAAAATAATGGTTCTGTGCGGAAAACGTATCGCGCACTACGTCCATTTTATCGTCGACAAAATCGTCCATCAGAGCAGTTAATTCGATTAACCATGGAACGCTTTCGCACCACGTTTACTCTTATTGATAACTCGCATACCCAGAGACGCTGTACGGTGCGTACAGAAGAAGTTATTGCTGCTGTAGAGCGTAGCATTGAGGAAGACCCGAATGAGTCCATCCGCCATCGAGCACAGGAATTGGATCTGTGTCCATCCACTTTATGGAAGATTTTGCGGAAGGATCTTGTTTTACGTGCTTAGAAAATCCAACTCGTGCAAGATTTGAAGCCAAACGATCATCAAGTAAGGCGTAGATTCGTCGAATGGGGCCAAAACGAGATTACCGTTGTTCATAAGCGAATTTTATTTAGCGATGAAGCGCACTTCTGGTTGAATGGCTACGTCAACAAACAAAACTGCCGCATTTGGAGTGAAGGTAATCCTCAAGTGTATGTGAAAACACCGTTACATCCAGAAAAACTGACTGTTTGGTGTGCTTTATGGGCTGGTGGAATCATTGGTCCGTACTTTTTCAAAAACGATGGTGGCCAGAACGTTACAGTCAATGGTGATCGGTATAGAGCCATGATTACTAACTTTTTCATTCCTGAATTGAATAACCATGATGTCCAGGAGATGTGGTTTCAACAAGACGGCGCAACATGTCATACAGCTCGTGCCACAATAGATTTATTGAAAGACAAGTTTGGTGACCGCCTAATTTCACGTTTTGGACCTGTGAATTGGCCTCCAAGATCTTGTGATTTAACACCGCTAGACTACTTTCTGTGGGGCTATGTAAAGTCATTGGTCTATGCGGTAAAGCCACAAACGCTTGACCATTTGGAAGACAACATTCGCCGTATTATTGCCGATATACGGCCACAAATGTTGGTAACAGTCATCGAAAATTGGACGTCCAGATTGGACTACATCCACGCCAGCCGTGGCGGTCATATGCCAGAAATCATATTTAAAATGTAATGCCACAAGATTATCTAAATTCATGTCAATCGAATAATCCATCGTTGTTTTATTGCAACTTAAAGTTCTATACCTCTATAAAAAAACACCCTTTACATAACAGGAACAAATACTCAGAAGGGGCGTATAGTTAACTCATTTCAAACATCTTGTAATTTATCAAATGCTAGGGAATTATTTATCGGAATAGGGATTACACACATACATACATACATGTATAATAAGGAATTACAGGATTACGAACTAGTTTTTCACACTACTTTATATTGTGTGTGTTAATTTCATACATGAGTGGCGGGACCCACAGTTTCAAGTCGGCTATGAACGAATTTTTTTTTTTTTTTTTTATGAGACACTTTTCATCACAATTTTTATTTACTCTCAGAGTTATTGCCAGAAACCTGCTGAGAAGAAGTCCCCGAAGAAATATATTTTCATACTTCGTTGGTTTCGAGATGTTTAACGTGGGGTTTGAACTGTGGCCGTAAGTCTAAAAAGCCAACACACGACCTACTAGGCTGCGACGACGGCGGACTAGGGATCATCAACTGAAAAACTCTAAAGAAGGGGCGCTTTTAAAACCTTTGCATGATAATACAATATAATCACTGACTATCCCTACTGTTCTATATCAAGTTTTACTATGAAAAATAAAATTAAAAAAAAAAATATTTAATTTTCAATTATCTTTTATCTTTAAGTATGCATGTGTAATTACTTTTTTAAAATGTTATACGACTTATTTAAGAATTTTTTTTTAATTTTTGTTTAAACTGTTGAAAAACAACCGCTAGTCAGTCAATATTGACAAATCATTTTAAATAATTTAAAAAATACTTGTAATAATTGTTTATAGCTTTATTATTTATATACAATATAAGTACGTATGTATGTATGTGTGTAAATAAAACAGTTAAATAGAAGCGTAGTATAATTGCAAAAAAAAAGAGAAATAAAAATATAATTTGAAAAATAAAATTAAACGTTAAAAATTTAATGTTAAAGTCACGGAAATGCCTTGAGAAGAAAACGAAAAAATTAGAAAAAATAGAAAAAAATATTCTCCAAAACAGTTAATAAATAAAATAAAATAAAAAACAAAATAGAAAAAATTAAATTGTTTAACGGAAAGCACAAACAAATTGCAAAACTAACTTAAATATTTTTTTTTTTTCATTTTTCGTCTTTTTTCATTTTTTCTTTGTTTTGCAATTATAAACAATTGTTTTGATTTTTTTTTATTTGTTTACAGTCTGTCCACAAAAAATTGTATGAGACCACTAAACTGAATACTGTAAGTAAGTAAGTAATAATGATCATATTCGGTATGATCATCATCTTCATTAAGAAACAAACTGACTTACTTATTATTAATTATGATGATACTTTAGTTATTAATGATAATTATGGCGATTATTTACAAAAAAATAGTTTTTTTTGTTATTCCATTGATTTGTTTATTTAACCCAATTATGATCACAATAAAGTAATTGAAATCGAAATAAACAAAAACGAAAAGATAAAAATGCCAATCGACACAGTTAATCAATAAAATAAACATTAATTTTTTCTTTTTAATTTCACTTTTATTTTTGCAATATTACAATTATTGTTTAAGAAGAAATCAAAACATTTCTTTACAAATTTAATTTAAAAAAAAATAATGTTTTCCTTTAGCGATTGGTTTGGGTAGGAGAAAACATAATTTCGCTTTAAGATTGTAAAAAAAAGTAACGTTTTCTATAAAAATGTAATAAAATTGAGAATACGACTTATGGCTGTAAAATGGCGGCCCAAGAATCCCGTAGGAAACACAACAAATTTGGGAATTTTTTTTATTATTTCTGAGTATAATATTCTCTTCTCTCTTTCACACTTTTTCATGCGATAGTCAGCTGTTTTGATACCCTGCTTAATGTAAGCCTTGTCTAGCTTATCAAAATAGTTATTCACCACAGATCTTTAAGGTCCATTGTTGACTGAATCTATTCATTACAATAGAAAACCTCCTTTTGATATAATTGAGATGAATTGTAAAATATTCAAATTGAGAATTGTATGGCAATTTACCTAGTTATACGGACATAAAAATTATGAATGGATCCTTGGCAACCTAACTGCATAATTACATAATTCGTCATTATAACCCTTTAAGTCAGGTTACGACCTAGATTTTCACTTATGATGTGTGTTTTAATTTTATACATGAGTGGTGGAACCCGCAATTTAAAGTCGACTCCGAACGACAGATTTTTCCGAAACTTTTCATGGCAATTTTATTTACTCTCAGAATTTTTGTCTGGGCTGGGGTTTGTACCATGGCCTCACGTCTAATAAGCCATCACACTACCTACTAGACTATAGTGACTTCAAATCCTTGGCAATATGGATTTTTATATTCTATTAGTAGCCTATTTACGCTATAGGTGAGGTTAGGTGCCGAACTCTACTTGAAAGGCACGGCCAGACTGAGCTAAATCGGATCTTATACGCCTTTAAATGGAGATCACGGTGCAAAATAATGAATAATGTGGATCATTTGATATTTAATTGCTGCGAACGATGACGAATGGATGTTTTTGGATCATCTTCAACACTTTTGCTCACAGCTGTTACATTCTCGATTGAACAGCCACGAAGTTTGTAAATTGTGTTTATGTTATCATGAAATATTTTTCTATTTTAATAATATTTGAGTGAATATATTTTTTGATATTTTTGAGTGAACCGGGAACTGTTTCTTCTCAGGCGCACAGATTCTGAATAAAGTATTCGAAAGAATGTCAAGTCTATGGGCAAAGATTTCCTTACGCCAACGGCTTGTGAGAAACGAATTAGAAATAGATGGTAATGCGTTTAAGGTGAGGACAAGCAGTTCTTCTCTTTCCCATAATAATTAAGCAGAGTATTGCAACATTGCGCGTGCACAAATGTTGAGTATCCGCAGAGCACTCAGTTTAACTGAGGCAATCAGAACACCTGCGTCTTGCAACATATTCGGAGATTGTGAGCTCTATACCAGTGCTGTCTAGTTCATCAGCAACACAATTTCAACCGATATCTCAATGCCCTGGAATCCGTACAAAAGTTATTTCTAAATATTCAAAATTTCCCTTAGAAAGCCCTGGCATGAGGCACATTCAACAGGGTGTCCGAGTAAATTATGAGATTGTCAATGAAAATTCTATTTCCCAACAAGAAATAGAGTTGATGTCTTTATCGCTAGTAGTCGCCGTGGTCTAGTAGGTAGTGTGTCGGCTTATTGGACGTGAGGCCACGGTTCAAATCCCAGGTCAGACATCAAAACGAAAATATGAAAATAATATTTCTCAGCAGATTTCTGACAAAAACTCTGAAAGTAAATAAAATTGTCAGGAAGAGTTTCTCAAAAATCTGTCGTTCGGAGTCGACTCTAAACTGCAGGTTCCGCCACTCATGATAAAAGTAACACACACAACATAAGTGGTGTGAGAAGCTAGGTCGTAATCCTGACGAATTATGTATGTATGTCTTTATCACTATGGCTGTGCTCTGATTGTTTAAACATTTTTCTATAAGCAATTACCACAATATTACATTTTGCTCTACAATTCTTTCTTTTGTTTTTGTTTCTGTTTTTGGTATCATTTCTGGTGCAAATAATAAATCAATAATAAAAATGACCATGAATTTAATGTGATATTGAATACCGGCATAATTTTTTTTCTTTTTTTTTCTGAATTTGTCTCTCTTTTATTTCAACGAAAAACTAAAAGATCGAGTCACGTGCCGTTCATTAAGAGAAGCACGTAAATTAACAAGTCGCGTATTCATGAGCATACGAACTCATGGGCTTGTATGTCTCGAAAGCCATATGGCAGAGAATATGAAACTAAAAACTGTTTTTTTTTTTCTTCTTACTTTTTTTCATTTTAACATGATCGTTCAACAGCTGAATTTACAAAAAAAAAAAAAAAAACACCCCGATTGAAGGTATAAGTCCATGTCGATACATCAATACATGAATACAGGCAGTCAGGCAGGCAAACAGGCAAATGCCTGGACGGTCGGCGGTTAAATAAAGGCCAAGTTATTATTCTTGTTGTTGTATTTTTGTATTCAATTCTATTCATTCATTTAACCATTCAGTCATTCATTTATTCATTCATTTAAGCATTGAACTTTTCATGGCTGATTGTTGTTCTATGCGGATCGTGACGACAGAGGCCATTAATTTAAAAAAAAGGATAAAATTACAAGACAAACAAACAGCCAACCAACCACGATCCCCATTTATGGACGTATAAGGCCGGACATAATGATTGTTGGCAACATTGTATGAATCTATGAGTTTAAAATCGATTAAAAAAAAAATGGAAAGAAAAGAAAAGAACAGAAAAGAAGACTCATAACGATTTACAATTTTAAATGACTTTTAATGAAGCAGCAGACAGAAGGAATGCTTAGGCCAATACCAAGATTAACACGGAAAAAAACAAGGTGACCAGCCTATCCGCAAACAGAAGAGGTAGAGAAGGAGGTAGAGGAGAAGGCATTAGTATTTCAAAGATGTCACCATCATATGAAAAACACAAGCCAATACTCGTATTTTTTTCTTTTTTTTTAATTTATTTCATGTACATCTGGATTTATTAATGTAATCATGTCGATCGTTATGTCTGTCTGTCTGTCTGTTTGTTTCTTTATCCGTCTCTTTGTGGCCAGTCAAGTGATATGTGTTATGAATTTTAAATATTTGAAAGCCTTTAAAGTGTCGGTAATAGTGTTTATCAACTCTAACTTTCTAGTCATTATGATGTAAGTTTTCTTTATTTCCTAATCATGTCACACATAATGAAGAGAAGAAGAATGTTGTTAAACATTTCCTTTAATGCCAGACCAGCAACTACAATTTTAAACGCTTCTAATGAGACAATAATTAGTGGAGATTATTTTTAATGGAATAAAATGTCGAAGGAAAACAAAAAAAAAATCTAAGAATCCTCTTCGTCATGGGAACAGGAAAAAGAGCTTGGCTTGTAGCGTTTTGAATTGTGGGCTACAAACTACAGTTGATTTGAAAAACTGTGTACAACAATTGGTTGGCATAACCACAATCCCACTATATAGGGTGGGCGATAAGTTTACATACATATTTGGCCATTACAACCCTTCAGTCAGGACTGCGAACTAGCTTTTCACACCACTCATGTTGTGTGTGTTATTTTATACATGAGTGCCGGGACCTGCAGTTTAAAGTCGACTCCGAACAACAGATTTTTTAGAAACTTTTCGTGGCAATTTTATTTACTTTCAGATTTTTTTGCAAGAAATCTGCTGAAAGGAAGTCGCCAAAGAAATATTTTTTATATTTCGTTTTGATGTCTGACCTGCGGTTTGAACCTTGGGCTTACGTCTAATAAGCCAACACATTACCTACTAGACTACGGCGACTTCAGGGTGATAAGTTTCTAAATTATTGTTCAAAATATTATACAAACAACTGTAACTATGTATGATCGGCTGAAACTGTTTCGATGGGTACTTCCCATTATGGTCCTATCAGCTTATAGAGTCATATCTGCCGTCTTTTAATTTATCCTATATTGAAGTCGCTCTTGTCTAATAGGTAGTGTGTAGGTAGTTATTAGACGTAAGGTCACGGTTCAAAGCCAAATTCAGACATATCCAACAAAACGAAATTTAAAAAGAAAATATTTCTTCTGCTACTTCTTCTCAGCAAAATTTCTTGCAAAAACTCTGAAAATAAATAAAAAGTGCCATGAAAAGTTTCTCAAAAATCTGTTGTTCGGAGTCGACTTTAAACTGTAGGTCCCACCACTTGTTTATAAAATGAACACACACAACATGGGTAGTGTGAGAAGCTACGTCATAATCCTGACTGAAGGGTTGTAATGATCAATCATGTTATGTGCGTTGACAGCAAATGTCGAATAAACAGTCAATGGCGAATAGAAGACCAACTTATTGTGTCGATTTAATCAGGATTTCAAACAAAGAACGCATTTAGCCAAGATAAGAGTGCTTTTCCGCCAGGCTAACACAAAGCTGCAGTTTCTTGTTTCCAAACGTGAATAAATGGCTCTGCGGAAAGAGAATCGACAACGATGAAATCATCCCACAAACTATTTTGATGACCTCTTCAAAGTTTAGATTTTATGAAGCAATAAAAAAATATGGAGAACTTTTAGACAAAGTGAATAGAGCTCCAAGGAAAATTTATAGAAAAATAAAATTCTTTTAATCCACGAGTCTGTGTTTCATATTAAAAGCCGCGGGCTAGTTGGCCAAAGTTTCTTCAAAATTTTATTGTGTTCATTAAAATTCCTTACTTCATGCATTTTGAAATCAATTTCCACGAGTTTGAAATAATTTATTTCCCCAGGTTCTACTAACTTTAAGCAGCACATTAAAATTGACTTCAAAAAACATTTTTTTTGTTTTTATAGACTGGGAGAGTAGTGTGTTGCCATAGAATCTATTTTGTTGGTCTTTAATACTTAAACTGGTTACTTACTTTACTCAATCCATCACTAATATTTCATAATTCCTTAAATGTATGTATGAACGCGTGTATTATTCATGTTCATGTTGAATTTCATTCATTTTTCTTTTCACTCTTTTCTTACCAAACAAAAGTTGTAAAAAAAAAAAATTCAGAAAAATAGTAACAAAAACAATAACAAAATATTCTCACGCGTTACTATTTTTTTCTAATGACTGCCGAGAGTCTTTCTTAATGGTGGTGAAGAGGAGTTACGGTTAGAAAAAAAACAAAACAATCACTGCCATAATTGCTACCAGACGTCCACACAGACAACACCTGTTGAATACCTTTGAAAGAGTCTCACAGGTCTCTGTGACGCTGACATTGTGTTTGTAACATAATGCTTTTGGCATTATAACTGTAATTTGAAACAGTTAAAGACTATAATTATTAAATCATACCTCTAAACGGCTTACGAAAGAGAGTGAGAGAGAGAGAGAGAGAGAGAATTGCAGTAGAAGCTTAGAAAGGTGGATGAGTAGTTTAAAAAAATTTTTTTTGTCGAGAAGTAAAAATAGTTGTTTCTACAATTTCAATTCCGCTAAAAGGCTTTTATACGAAGGTTTTACTGTAACTGTAATTGGTAAAACGTTTTCGTACTTATTGTACGGAATAACAATTTTTTAAACGTGTTGTTATTAGGTAAGGTTTATTAAAAATTCTATTAAAAGAATACACAAAGTTTTTTTAAGAATGAAACAAAGTTTTTGATTTAAACACCTGAAATAAATATTTTATTGTATAAACTTGCAACACCTGTAGTACTTTCTACGGATTGCCTTTTCGGATCTTTCAAATATTGGCGAGTAATTCTAAAACTAAAGTTTAAAATCGACCTTCACATTCAGATGGAAAACGATTCCGAATGACAGATTGGAGAAACTTAGTCATGGCAATTAGTTACTCACACAGCTTGTAACTGCTGCAACTGCTGAGAGCAGATCGTCGAAAGCAATAGATTACTCATACTTCCTTTATGCCATTTGAACACAGAGTTCTTGTACAGTAGGCCAGCACTCAACTCAATTGACTACAGGGACTTTATACTTCTCCAGAAGTCGACTATTCTTATCCAAAAAAAATCAAGCCACGTGGACAATAAAAATGAATTGAACGGTACATCTGTTCTAAGCCATTAGGTCAACAGATAACTAACCTAGTACGTGTAAGAATTAGACTGTTAGGTTAAAGAAGAATTTTACTTGGAGGACCCATGGCCTATTGCAATATCAGGATATCATATCACTTACACTACCAATGATTTTTGTGTTAACTTTATGATAAAGAGCGAGAACTACAATTTAACGTCGACAACAAACAATGGAACCTAGAAAGTTAGCGCAGATTATATTTAAATGAGATTAAGCTGCATGGCGACACATCAAACATACATATGTATGTGTTGGTACTATAATTTTGCATACTACAGCAACAGATCAATATTGAATCTTCAAACTTCATAATATAGTTGTTGTAGAGAGGCAGAGAATATATGACTTATGCAACGCCGTAGTCTAGTATATAGTGTGTTGGCTTATTAGACGTGGGGCCTCGGTTCAAACCCCAGGTCAGACATCAAAACGAAAATATGAAAAATATCTCTTTGGCGACTTCCTCTCAGCAGAAGATTTCTGGCAAAAACTCTCAGAGTAAATAAAACTGCCATGAAAAGTTTCTTAAAAAAAATCTGTCGTTCGGAATGGACTTTAAACTGTAGGTCCCACCACTTGTGTAAAAAATTAACACACACAACATCAGTGGTGTGAGATGCTAGGTCGTAATCTTGACTAAAAGGTTGAAATGACTAATTATGTTATGTATATAGTTGGTGGCAATCAAAAGTATTTCGATATTCTTCAAACTTATCTTTGCCTGTATGTGTGAGTATTATTTATCAACACAATAACAAAATAGAGAGTTTGATGCATTAATTTAAAAGGTTCAAATCTATTTATAACCCATTTGACCCTATCCCTGGTAATTATCTCCTCCAAGACGGGATCAGCTACTCTCAATGGACAGCTATCCGGATCCACACAATTGGGAAAATGAGTGTTCAATAGATTGATGTTTTCTTTTCTCGAAGCTGTCCACGTGCCATCGTTCTTTTGGACGAAGCCATGCAGCCTTGAACGATTGACAAACTGCTTAGTCAAGATACCGAAAGATATGATATCACAAGTATTACCGAGTGCCACCTTCCAGAGTAAGTCTCTCAGTACGATTACGTGAACGGTATTTTAATGTTTGAAGCCTTCAGTCCTTGTCCTGTCATAGACGATTTACAAAGATATCGTTTTTAGGCTACTTTTAGCCTAATCGACTTAAAAGTCTTCAATTCATTCAACTCATAAATGCTGATGTACATCGAACTTTTATTGAAAATTAATTGTTAGAAGAAATCTGTGAGCATTTTCAGAACTATCCAATATAAATCCTTCAATACAGACGGTTTGCAGAAGACAGATTTCATAAATTTGTGTGAACTTTAGTGACGATCAGACCAAATAATTTCGATTGTTTATTTTCGGAGTATATTTTACACGGTTTTTAAGGTTTATAGTGTTCCCAAGATAAGAATGCTATCGTATAACTATCAAATAGTAATACAAACAAGCTATAGAGGCTTAGTCTTTCAGGCATAACCATCCATAGTCCTTCTTTATTATATGTCTCTGTACGGAGACATTGTATATTTTGCAGGTCAGTGAAATCCTAGTATAACATTAACTAAACTGATGGGTTATTGCGCTTTTACTTTCATAATCTCATCATTTGTAAGGAAATTTCAAAATTCATTCATTAATTCCCCGGAGATATTTTCCAAGACGTTCGTTAAACTTTAACAATCGCATGCCCATATTTAAAACAGTAGAAAACAGGTGCTCTTCAAACGCTGAACAAAGTTATTTGATAAAAAAAAAATGTCTTTATTTAACTGTTTTGAGCATTTTCATTTAAATTAATTTAATTTTATTAATTATTTCAGTTTTTATTTTCCAACATGTTTTTTTTAAATTCATTTATACTCACAATTTAATTAAAAAACACCAAAACAGAGGAATGATGTTTAACGAAAATGCCTTCATTTATACAAAAACGCACTGTTGTTACATGGCTAGAGTGTGTGTGTATGTGTGTGTGTGTGTTAAACTCACCTAAAAAAGACAATAAAAACAAATTGTGCAATTAATTAAAAAATATATTTGTATGTATTAAGGCTTTAATATAAAACAACAACAACAACAACAATAATATTAAATAAAAAGATGATTTCTATTCGAAAAACAAAGGCAGTAACAACACCGGAAATTAAAAGCATTCGCAATGATACAGCAGCAACAGCAGCAGCAGACTTTTGGTGTTCAAATTAAAATTTCAAAAAATGGTAAATGAATGTTTGACAAAGACAAACATACAGAGAGAATCATTGTTGACAAACGAACAAACAAACACACACGCAGACAAACGGTGACATGACAAACACTACAGACTAAACAAATATTGTTTATAGTTGTAGTTGTTGTTGCTGCTGTCGTTGTATGTTATTTAAGGATCTAAAAACTTATACTCGCAAAAAGGCGTCACTTACAACAACTGCCATTGAAAAACTGTTTCACACATAACCAGAGGGATGGCATGGCATATACATACGTTGTAAAGTCAATGATTTTTTTCTTGATAATGAAATGAAAAAAAATATGACGAATACTATACTAATGATTACCATATAAAAATATGATAAAAAAAAATAAAAAATAAATTGGAAAAAAGGCAAATAAAACATTAATGAAGTGTTGTTGACTGTCATTCGTTTCGTCTGTCCTGCCATGAAAATATACAACAGAATGTTGAACTTTAGCAAAACGTTACTAAATGCATTTGCAATTTATCGAAAAACTAATCGTTATTATGACCTGATGATGACACGATAGTGATGGCAACCACTATCAGATTACAACGAAACAAATTCATTTTCCCTCTCCGAAAAAAAAAAAAAACAAAGAAATAACACCCACGATAGAGGACAAAAGGTTTAATGACCTTTTCTTTGTCAGCAGAAAGCTCGTGTTTTCAAAATTGTCGGAAATTAAATAATCGACATCCAGAACTTATTAGTGAGCATGGTAAAGTGTACTGCACCAACTTACAGTTGACTTTTGGCAGTCTAAGGGCCATTACATTACAACTTGCCATTAAACTTGGGTTGAGTTAAAGGTAACTTTAACTAAAGTGAACTTTAAAGTCACCTTTAACTTATTTTCGTTATTACAACTTACAGATAAAATAAAGTTAACTTTTTCAAAAATATAGCAGTGCCGGAGCAATGTCGATAAAATTGCTCAATTAAACAAGTTTTATTTAAACGCAGTGGCAACGACGGGCCTCTCTTTTTGTTGTTGTGTTTCCTCATTTTGTTTATACTTGAAGTTGCCATATTGAAAATAATATATAATATGGCAAAACATAAACTTAACTTTAAAAGTTACCAGTAGGATGATTCTCCCTTCAGCTTAACGCTCACTTCTACCTTATTGTCCACTTCTAATGATGAAAAGCAATTTATCTGGCCGTTAAAATCCTTTCTTTAGTTAACGGAAAGTTGTAATAATGACCCTAAATAAGGTGTAAACAGTGAGACAGCTCAACTCTTTAGTGTTTTTATCGCTACATATTTGAAAAAGGTAAATTACAGAGGAAATAAAATCAATCGGTAAGTCCTGAAGAAAAACAAGTCCTCAGGAGTCAGTCTTGTTCATATAATCTGTTGAGGACATATGCTGCTCATAGGATCATAGAACATGAAAAACAAAAAATAATAAAATATCAAAGAAGCTACATCCACAAAGAATTCCAGTAATAGAACACCAAAGAAATATCGAGAAAGAAAGAAACGAACAGAAATCAAATTACAATAACAAGTAAAAAAAAATCACGAAAGATGGAAATGAAAAGAATCTCGAAGTTGCCAAGCATAAAATAGTTGAAGTACAGTCAACCCTCCTATAACGCGGTGAGTGCGAGTGAGTACGGGTCTTCTTAGTGCTTTTCATTACATGGGGAGTTGAAGAACGATTTATTATCATTGGTTTTATCATCTGGCTGGCTAATAGATTGCTGCACACATGAAGGGTGATACGTTCTTTTGAAAGTTTAAACCCCTAAGTACGCCGTTGGTTGCTCAGCATGAAGGCCCTAGATGGTAGTTTTTTCCAATATAATGCCGTCTCATCAGCGTTAAAAATCTGATCAGGTGAATAACCTTCTCCATTAATAATTCTAGCGTAAGGAACTTATGAGATGTTGTTGAACGGAAGCCGCGCTGTAAGAGTACCGCGTTATAGGAGGGCTGTCACAATTTCAGCTCCGCATTATATGGAAACCGCGTTTTGAGAGTACCGCGTTATACAGCGTAGACCATTTAGAAGTTCAAATATTACTGTTATTCACAGTCATACGGCTACAGGCAGGCCCAGATAAACCAAGCCCAACCTTTAAGCTTCATTGGGCTGTCATAATGTCTACTCGTCCACTGTCTCAATGGTCCCATTCGATACCTTAACTTTATTAATATACGAAGAGGTCAAATATATGCCCAGGCTACTTATCCATTTAAAACAGAAACAATCATTTTCACATTAAGGAATTAAATGTCGAGGAGAAATAGAGTTAAACCCCACACAGCTTTAATGTTACGAAGTAAGATTGAAACTCACAATATCATGTCAATCATTCACTTAATATGGAGTGAATCCAGAATCGAATGGTTTCAGCAGCAATTTTTCCTACGTATTGTCAGAGAACGCCATTTCAGAAAGGCCCTTTAAAAGGCCTTTTTTAATGCCGTTTTACACTTTCTCAAACAACTGTTGACATTTTGGAATGTCATTTGGTTGTCATTCCTTTTAAAGTGCGTGTCATAATGCGTGGTCAGAGCAGAGTGTATGGGTGTATGTGTTTGTTTATTTAAAAGCAAAATTTTAGGCTTCATGTCATTGTTGTCATGTCGTTGTTGTTGTCATTGCTGCATATACCAACAACAACAACAGAAACAATTCAAGACTAAATATACAGAAACAACAGATGCAACTCATCAGCATCAGCATCATTATCATCATCATCTTCATCATCATAATCATTGTCTACAATTTGAGCGCAATTAAACGTAATGCTGCTTACACGTGACAGTGCCAGTGCCAGTGACAATGACAATGATGACATGAGCAACAATAACAATAACAACAACAACATTTACAACAATCTAATTAAAATATTAAAAACATTAACTACGCTTGTTAACAAATGAGGAATGAGGATTATTGGCTCATTTTTATTTATTCACGTTGAAAACAATGTGGTTGGTTGGTGGTTACTTTTTTAAGGCACTGTTAAACTGGTTGTTGTTTTCATTACATGTATATGGGGTGGCTGCCTCCTGGCTGGTGTTATGTTATGGTATGACATGATATTTGAACAATTGAATGTTATGTTTTAACCGTTCATTGTTCAGGCATTCGCTCGTTCGTTCATTCGTTCGTTCGTTCGTTTATTCATTCATTCATTCAATCATTTCTTCATTACATGCATATGCATTTTAATGCATTTATTATTGTTGTTGTTGCTGTTACTGCTTTTCTCTGTCAAATTCCAATTTTAAGTTGAATGAACTTTTTTTAAATTCAATTGCAACAACAACAACAACAAAATTTATATTTATGGCGTTGGTTATTTATTGTAATTGTTGTTGTTGTTGTTATTATCTGTTGACTGCTACTCTCTGCCTGTTTGTCTGTCGGCATTTGTTAATGAATTTGTTTTTTTTGGGTTTTTTTCTTTTCTTTAATAAATAAATAAAAATAAATAAATTAGTGGTGATTTCTTATTTAATCATTCATTAAAAGTGCACATATTTTCATGTTGTTGTTGTTGCTGGTGTTTTTTTTTTTTTTTTTTTTTGGCGAATATTTAATTACATGGGGGTTTTGTTTTCTGTTTACATTCGAGAGCATCTGTTTTTGGTTATAATTAACGTTTTAACAGCATTGTTACACCTGCACAATGGGTTGGCTGTAAACAAACATTACATGTACATATATGTATGCATATATATGGAGTTAATTAAAGACCAGACAATGTAAATTAAGCCTCGAAGATCATCAAGTAAAAAATATGGATGATATAATGAAGAAAACATATTCAAGTTAAAATTAAAAAAACTTGAAATTATAATCGCACCTTAGGATATGAGTTTTAGACCCGTAAATCCTGAACTTGGGATGCTTATTAGTAATTTCTTTCCAAAAATCAAAAGGAAAAAAGTAAAAAACCTTAACATAATGCTTGGAGCCTACTTTTATTCACAAAATACAGCATTGCAGCAGAGACAGTTTTGTTGAGGAAGTTTTCCAACCCTTTTTCGCACATTTCGGGGAGTATTCCGACGACAAAACTCACAAACATTTATTTTCTCATGTAGCCCCATTAAAAAGTTTAAGAAGTTCACATCGCAAAACCTGCAGCTACTCTTTGTGCGAGCATCTCAAGCCATAAAGCCAAATTCCGCAGTGTTGTTCGTCTCCTAGCAGTGTCGTGTTTGAGACCACGTAGCGTCTTGCTTACTTATTTAATTGGTCACTATAACTCTTTACTCAGGATTACAGCATAGCTTTCTCAAACCACCCATGTTGTGTGTGTTTAATGTCGACTTCGAACGAGAAATGGCAATCTTGTTTTGCTATGAGTTTTTACCAGAAAACTACGGAGAAAAAAACTGTCGAAAGAAATATTTTGTTCATATTTCGTTTTATTCTACATGTCTGAGTTGGGGATTGAACCCTGGGCTCTTATCTAATAAGCCAACACACTATCTACATAGATTACGGCAACTGCACATACTGTCAGGGTTATAATCTTCAATTGCACACCAAAAACGTCGTACGACAATAACATTCTGAATTGATGGAACCGTTTTTCAGGGTCAATAGTAACTCTCGTTCGTAATGCTTCTGTATTCTCTGAGCCGTATCATATGCTATAATTTTCCTTGTTGAGGCAACCACCAAATGAGCTTTATACCTGAGAAAAATTTCCTTTGAAAACTCAGCATTGAAAACCTGTTGCTTTAGCAGACAATCAATTGCAGTCTTTACAAACTCCTTTATATCTTCACAAATTTTGTCACGGATATAAGAAAGTACAGAAGCTATGGTTTATGATCAATTTTAAATTGCATGCGTTTCTGAACCTGCTTTTCACAAAGTTCCATTATGATAATGGTTTACTCCTTCTAAAAAACATCATCCAAGAATTCACTGACAGATCAAGATCACAGCAGTAGCTTAGATGTGAAAAATCTTTGAATTAATTGAATCTCAGACTACAATAGTATTATTCACAACGAAATAAGGGCTATGACCGACGGCCGTGAAATAAATTTACTGTTAAAACATATTGAATAGCGATGAACATATATTTACAGGAGACAGCGGTTACCCGCAAATGAGTACCAGGGGTACAAATAAGATAACAACAAAGCTGACACTAGTGCGAAAGCTGGTATACCTACTTATGTATATATCCGATTGAGTAAGAGATTCCAATTCCTATTTCTGGCTGATTTCACTCATTGACAAAGGAAACATGGCAAAATGAACTCTCTTGTATGGAATATGCAACAGAAAAATCGGTCTCTTTACAAATAATCTGAGGACAAAATTTGCTACAAATCTATTTAGAACCCTTCTGAAGAGCAGTGGTCGAAATAAGACTCACGTCCAAAAGCTGGGAAATACTTTCAAATGCTTTTTGACGAAGATAGAATCACAAGGAAAAAAGAAGGTCATCTCTTGTAATTGTACGGCTCGTGAGGAGTTTGGACGACAAACGTTATCGACATGCACTGAGGTAATTTGTATAATACCCAAAAGGGTTAACAGTACAATAGGCATTGCAATGGAACATTTACTACGTTCCAAATGGATTATATAGGGTGGGCCATTTAAAAGTTTAAATTTAAAAGCGCCAAAAAACAAAAACAGTAATAACAGAAATTTTGCCAAATCCATTTTTTTTTGCGAAGCACAATTTCTGGTTTGAAATGGAATATTACTTCATTCATACAGCCGCCGCAGCTGGCCTCACAGTACCAAATTTGGATCGGATCAATTTTCGTAGACTTTTTCGAGTGCATGGAAACGTATCTCGGCAATGGCATTACGAATGTTGGTCTTCAAATGTTCAATTGTCTCTGGTTTTTCGCCATAAGACTTTTCTTTAACGACGCCTCACAGAATATAAATGCGTGTAAAATCGCAGTTTCTTGGCGGCTAATTAAACGGCCATCAAAAGTTTGACGCAATAAATCGATTGTGGCATGAGATGTGTGGCAAGTTGGACCATCCTGTTGAAAGCAAACATTGTTCAAATCAATACCGTGGACAGCGGGTACAAAAAAATTGGTTATCATGGTGCGATAGGTGTCTCCATTGCCCGTAATGGTTGCGCCGTCTTCATTTTCAAAGAAAAATGAGCCAATGATGCCTCCGCTTCATATGCCACACCAAACAGTCACTTGTAATGCGTGCATTGGCTCTGAAAGACCACGTTTGGGCTTATTTTTAAAACCAGGGGATGGTCCCTACTCATGCAGTGCATTGTGCAGGTTTAGGAAAATAGGTTATAGGAAGGCGGAAAGAGGGAGTAGTGTTTGTGGACATTTGATTTAAACTTACCAATACCGTAACTGACGGGAAAAACTTCCGCAGGAAGATCATTCCACAAGCGAGCAGTGCGGGCAAAAAATGAATTTTCCCTGTAATGCATTGTGCGGTTCACTGGACAATCAACCACAAAAGGATGTGCTCTGCGAGAAGTACGAGTACCACGTAAAAATATGTGATTATCGGGATCCAAGCCCCCTATCTCTCGAGAACACCTCCCATTATAGTACTGATAGAACAATGAAACACACGCCACATTGCGACGAATCAATAGAGTTGGATACCCTACTGTCATTAAAAAGCACCTTCGCCCTCTCCTGTACGCCTGTCGAGAAGCCTCAAAGCAGACTTCGAAGCACCGGCACCATACATGAGAGTTGTACTCCATCCGAGGTCGGATAAAGGTCCTGTAAATAGTAATAAGGTCGGATGGAATGAAGTATTTTCTGCACCGTTTCAAAAAACCAAACGCCTCCTTCGACACTCGAAAAATGTGATCGTTCCAACGAGCATCACAACTAATTCTGATGCCCAGAACATCAAGAGCATCCGCCTCCTCAATATTTACATTACCCATAGATACAGATGACAGAACACCAGCACCAGCATCACGCCGGTGTGTCAAAAACAACATTGGGTCTTGCGCACATTAAACTCATTAAGACTTTTCGAGGTTGAATAACTTTCAACATAAAATCATTGAAACTCATCTGAAAAGATGAAATTTTTTCGCAAAATCGATATCATCGTGCAGTTTCAACCCAAGCGTAAATCAAGCGTAAATGGATTCATTACGTTGAGTGGAGAAAATATACAAAATTTTGGGACAGAATAGAATGACATAAGTATTGCCAGATTCGAAATAACCGATGGTTTAAATTTTAACCCACCCAATATAGGCCGGTAGTCTAGTAGGTAGTGTGTTGTCTTATTAGGCCACGGTTCAAACCCCAGGTCAGACATCAAAACGAAAATATGAAAAAATATTTCTTCGGCGACTTCCTTTCAGCAGATTTATGGCAAAAAGTCTGAGAGCAAATAAAATTGCTATGAAAAGTTTCTCAAAAATCTGTTGTGCGGTGTCGACTTTAAATATGTATAGAATTACCACACACAACATAAGTGGTGTGAGAAACTAGGTCCATAATCCTGACTGAAGGGTTGTAATGACCAATTATGTATGTACATATGTAATACTAAAGGCGATTGACAATTTAACCTGACCTGATGGAATACAATAACAGAATTGTTAACCTCTTAGCTTCAAATTCGCCCTTTCTATTGCTGATTAGTATCAATACAGTTGGCATGCGCTGCACATTCCCAGTAAATATTCTAATCTTTAATAGGCTCCTGTTATATTATCTCATCCGATCAGGTCGTGGAGTCTTTGTGATTTATGGCCAAATGCAACTACAGTCACTACTTGCTCGGTAAAAATAATATTTATCGAATACATACGCTCGGGGATCGCAAATATTTAAAAATACTTAATGAATTTTCATTTTAAATGAACAGATATGAACAGAACGGATAAATAAATTATGAACAAAAAAAAAAAAATTAAAAACTTTTTTTTTATACATTTTCTTAGGAAAAACAATGTTTATAGACAAAATGAAAGTAAATCACAAGCGGGAAATTATTTTAAAAAATTCCGCTTAAAATATATGCGATTTTGTTTATGAAAATAATAACAACAAAAATTATAAATAAAACATGATTTTATTTTTATTTTCTTTCTCTTTTTTTTTAATCTTTATATGGAAAATCATATGAAATTTTAATGTTTAAAAACATTTTTTTTTTTATAAAAATAAAAACACAATGAATTGATAATTGAATTGAAAATAATTTTAAAAACAATTTTGAAAACAATACCATACCATAATATAAATAAATAAAAATAAATTTACGGAATTTTTAATTAAGCGGAAAATAATTGTGCGCATGAAAGAAAACTGCAGGCAGTCAGAGAGTGGTATTTTGAAGAAGAAAAAAAATATGCACTCTGCTAAGGCCAGTAAAGGTAAATGACTTTTGAAACGAAATGAAATGATCAGAAAGAATTTTTAAAATAAAGAAAAACAATTCTGTTAACATCTCCATTTATGAAAATATTTGAAGAAATATTCACAACTTCTCACGCATGAAATCAAAGCAAGTCTTAAAACAAAAACAAGCAGAGTTGCCATATGGGCACTGAATACTTTTTCTCATCTTGAATTTAGAATTCAAAACTTCAAGAAGCAACGATTAAGAAAAAATAAAACTGTTTCTATAAAAATGGTTCTATTTTTTATTGTCCTTGACATGGAACTTTGTACCAACAAGAGAGATTTGACTAAGAGTGGACTGAGTATTGTACGCTTGTGTTTATTGGTCTCACTACAATATGAAGATCTCAATCTGAATTAAATTACTTAATTTTTACCATTAAACACAGTGTATATGCAGTCCTAACATGGTAAAGCATCAAGGCGGTAATATTATTATTTTTTTTTTTTTTATCAGACCAAGACTCAGGGGATAGCCCCTACGTATGCAGTGGATTGTTTTGGAATTAGAAAAATAGGTTATGGAAAGGAGAATAGAGGGAGTAGTGCTTGTGGACATTAGATTTAAATCTTCCTATATTATGAGTGGCAGAAAAGACCTCTGCAGGTAGGAAGCTCCATAGTCCATAGATAGTCTAGCTAAAGAATGAATTCTGTCTGTAATGCGAGAAAGACGGGAGCTACATACGTATGAATACACGGTTTCGTGGTAATGATAGAATAGTGAAACACAAGCCGGATTGCGACGATGTTCATGAGTTGAATATCGTACCGTCATTAATGAGCACCTTCGGCCTCTACTGTACGAGGTCGAGAAGCCTCAAAATAGACTTTGAGGCACTGGACCGTACATGAGGTTTGTATTCCAGTAAGAAGGTCAGTTTCTTGCACCGTTTAAGAAACCCAGGCACTCAAATACTTCTTTTGACAAATACTTCTTTTGACACTAGGAAAATTTGTTGGTTCCAGCGAACATCACACAAAGCATCTGACCCATTAATACTCACACCACCCATAACTACATACATATGAGGCAATATTATTGCTGCGCTTGTGTGGTTATAAAGAGCATTGCGACCACATTCGGAGATTGACTGTAAATCGGATAATTTATATTAAGCCTTTTTGCCTCAATCTCCCAAAGGCTTGGCCTACTATTAAAAGTTTATGAATGCTAAATATTGTTATCAACTGCAAAAGGTTAGATAGGATTTGAAGAATATTTTTGTTTGGAAATATTTTTTCTACTACAGTATTATGTCACGATATCGTGTACAAGCGCGCTTAGAAAGCTATTGATTAGGACGAATAAAAATATGCCACATTGATGCGTGATACAGCAGCGAACAGCAATAGCATTCTGAATTGATGGAAAAGTTCCTTCAAAGTCAAAACGTACAGTCCAATAATAACTCTCGACCGTAATGCTTTTGTGCTTTTGTTGAGGTAACCTCCACCAAATGACCTTTATACCTGCGGAAGATTTACTTTGAAAATTTCGCATCGAAAACCTGTTGCTTTATCAATAGCTGTCTTTACAAATTCATTTATAATTTACAAACTAAAGAAATTTTGTGAAACCCCAGCGTACTTTTTAATTACCAACTACTAGACAACAACGCAATACTCAATTCCTCACAATATAACTGCTACACAACCAGACATCAGCAATGAATCGTTTTTCCGCTACTCATAAGTATTCATGAAATTTTGATTATGAGTGAGTCAACAGTATTGAAATACAACTACTCTGATTCATTCGTACTCATTACAACATTGATTTATAAGTACAGGTTGCAATGAGTGTGAGTACAACGGTGACATCAAACTCATAACATTCTAAATTTGTTTGATTCATATGCCTGCTCATTTAGATTCACAACTTTAGAAAAATACTTATAATACTCATAAATGATTCGAGTGATTCGAATCATTCATCAAAATTTGTAATCTTAGTTGTTGTTGCATTTACAAAAAAAAAATAAAAAGACAAAGACAGCAAGCAAAGCAAACACAGAATCTTCTTGTGAGTATTGCAGTGTTCGTACGCGAATCATACTTATTTTGTGATTCTTGTAAATGTTGAGTTAAGGAAAGTCGCAATCAACATCATCATGCGTATTGTTAAGTATGAGTACGATGAGTACTTTAAACTTTAAATATGAGTAATATGAGTATGATATTAAAATAAGTATGAATGCTTATAAGTATCAGAAATTATGAGTATAATTCGAATCTACTCATCTTCTATACTCATTGCTGGTCTGTACACAACAGAAGATATATTGTAAAACCAGGGACAGACATATGTACCATAATTTTTTATTCTTAGACACCGACCCCCATCGAATAGTTAAGCTATTCGACAATCTAATATCGGTAAACACTGCTGCAGGATCAGTGCTGATTCAAAATTTTACAAAAAATACTTTGACTCGTATCAAATCGTCTCATAAACAATCTTTTATAAAAACCAGTGTTGCAAAACTGGAATTTGCATCAAATGATACTGAACTATAACTGAAAGAGTACTTTTCTGCATCAAATGGTACTTTTGCAAAAAAATACATACATACAGCTGTGTTCAAAATAATAGGAGTGCTACCATGTAATATTTTCAAAGTTAAAATTTTTTATTCTACCAATTTCCAAAACATGATATATTTTAATGGTAGTTACAACGATATGTAAGAAATAAAATACAAAAAAGAATCTGGTAATAACTTTAATATTTACGATGAAATTGATTCATTTCTGTGTTTGCCCCTGAATTCAGTTGATCAAAAAAATAAGAGTGTGAGTGTTCTTTTAAAAATAAAAATATAACAGCACATAATTTAAAGAAAAAAGTGAAAAATAAGTACGGAAAAATGCAGTTAAAACTTTTTCTACAGTGATTCACATAAATTTTGGTAATAGTGGGACGAGAAAAGCACTGTACTGAAGAAAAGAGAAAACTATTTAAAAATTTACGAAATAAAGGCAAAACTTACAAAGAAACTAAGGAAATCTTAAGTTAATCCGATCAAATGATCACAAATACATTAAAATATAAAAAAAGGCCGAAACGCGTGGGCGCGAAGCCAAAACATCTACTGTCGATGACCGCCGAATTGTGCGATACAGCAAAATAAATCCTTCAGCGTCTTCTAATAAAATTCAAAAGGATCTGAATCTTGCCGTATGTCTCCCTACTATTCGTAGGCGTCTGATGGACAACAATTTATTCGCAAGAAGTTCACAAAAGGTGCCATTGTTGACATACAAAACAGTCAGCAGCACGCTTAAAGTTTGCCCAAGAACATATCAAATATCCGAAAGAAAAATGGAAAACTTATTGTGGACCGACGAAAGCAAAATTGTTTTATTTGGTGGCACTGAGTCTAGACAGCATGTTAGACGTCCGCCCAACACCAAATATAAAGCTCAGTATACACCAAAGACAGTTAAACATGGTGGTGCAAAACTAATGATATGGGGAAGCATTTCATATAATGGTTTAGGCCCAATACATCGAATTAGAGATATAATGGATAGGAACGTTTATGTCAGCATTTTGTGAGAAGTGATGTTATCATATTCCACGCATCTAAAATGGATATTCCAACAAGACAATGACCCGAAACACACCAGTAAATTAGCAAATGAGTGGTTTCGGGTTAATGGGGTAAAGGTTATGGCGTGGCCAGCTCAGTCTCCTGACCTTAATCCCATAGAACATCTATGAGGGATGTTAAAAAATATGTTGCCGAGAGAAAACCGTCAAATGCAACTGAGTTGTGGTCTGTAGTGCAAGATGGGTGGAATAAAATTCCACTAAAACAATGTCAAGCTTTGTTGACTCCATGGCTCGTAGATGTGCTGCTGTAATCAAAAGTAAAGGCTATTCTACCAAATACTAATCGTATTTAAAGTTTCTGATTATAGTCATAAGCATTTTTAACTTTTTTAATAGTGAATTTTTATGAAAACTGAAATACTCCTATTATTTTGAACAGCACTTTTTAAGATATTTTTTTTAAACTTCCTGTTACTTACTTGTTGAAAGCTTTATTTAATTAATGAATAACTTAAATAATTTAGTATTGAATCAACATTACATTACACCAAAAAATTGAATTAAACCATGTTTTTTATTTGTTAAAATTTAAGCTTTTGTTTTTCAATGGGCTCACTCCTATTTTTATGAACACAACTGTATGTACATAATTGGTAATTATAACCCTTCAATCAGATTATGACCTAACGGCTCACACCACTTATTTTATGTGTGTTAATTTCATAAGTGAGTGGTGAGACCTACAGTTTAAAGTCGAATCCGAACGACAGATTTTTGAGAAACTTTTTCATGGCAATTTTATTTACTCTCAGAGTTTTTGCCAGAAGGAAGTCAGCGGAGAAATATTTTTTGGTATTCTGTTTTTTATGGAGTCATGGGGTTTGAACCGTGGGCTCACGTCTAGTAAGCCACCACACCTCCTACTAGACTACACATACAGACACGGAACATAAAAACTAACGACTTGTTCGTGTTCCGTTAAAGCCCCGTTTAGTCAAACGTTGATGGAATGTAATGTAATGTACGTTCGCCTTTAGCATATAAAGAACAATGCAGATGCTTACCGATATTACATTACGGTTCTGAAAGCGTTTTCGTTTTTGGACGTTTGGCTAACCGGAGCTAAAGCCTGATTCTACCTTTAGCATTACGTTTGAACATGTTGCTAATGCATTAATAGTTGAAAAGCGCAAGACATAAAATATGTAATAATAAAAAAATACTGAAAGCGTCGCCAGGGGTACTGCGGTATTTATGAAATGAAAAAGTACCAAAAAAAGTGCAAAAGTACTGAATTTTTTAACACTATTAAAAAGGTAATGGTTATTATGACAAAAATCGTAAACTCATAAAAATTAATCAATCAAACGAAAACTTGTTTTCTTCAAAATTCAAATTCGAAAAATGACCCAAATTTTTGGTTTTTTTTTTTATTAAAATCTGTCTCAGTTCCACTATAAAAAAAAATCATTTTTTGTTTGTATATTTAAACTGCTTGACATTTTTGCATCACAATGATGATATGATGATAACGATGATGATCATAAGATGACGATTGTGTCACACATGCTGCAAATGAGTGTATTTTTATATGATTTTAAGTTATTTTTTTTAGTTTTTTTTTAAATCTCAACATCATTTTTATTTTGTTGTTTTGTTTTGTTTTGTTTTTTATGTCTGCCCCAAAGATCAAGGCTGTGTCAGAATAAATTTTTATGAATGAATTCAACTCATCGTAATGGTTCAGTCATATGTATACACACACATTCGCTCGTTGATTGCCTCAGAACGATGGTACACTGTGCAACTGTGAGTATTATTTATATACGCAGCTGAAAGCGTTAATTTTATTTTATTTTTATTGTTGTTGTTGTTGTTTTTATTTTATTTTTTTATTATTATTTAAGGGGATGACACAGAGATAGAGACTCTAAAAATTTAGGTTGTTTACACTGGCACTACTATTAAAATGTTATAATAAAAGCCGGATTTATAGTTTTACCCTACGCCATGGTAGGCGGTGATGGTTGACTTTATTTTGGGTTTGTATTGGTGTTTTGTAACACTTAGAAAAATTTCCAATTTCAGCCCAAAGGACATGCTTTATAGTTTCAAACTAGGGTCACAAAACATTTCTTGTGATGCATTGAATCAGATGTGATTTATGCTTGGATTTGATTTGGCCACTCAGATGTACATACAGTGTTGGAAAAAATAATAGGGACACTTAAATTTTTCAATATACAGTCAAAGCCCGGTATAACAAATACCCAGTTTAACGAATTTGGGATATAACGAATGAGTAAATTTCTTACATTGACTACCTTATATAACGAATGTTTTATAATTTTCAAGCTCAGTATAACGAATGATTTAAAAAATGGTGAAAACAAAAAGAATGTAACAAAAGAGTACACAAAAAATGTTCGTTAAAGTACCGTTGATTTTCATTGTATACAAGCACACAGTGCTTTTGACCAAGTCGCCATAAAAATTTGCCAATGAAGGCTTTGCTGAGATACTGGACAATGCTCCAAGTCTATGGGGGTGTCTTTCGGCATCTGGCGTTGGCGTTGAAAAATTTAAGTGCCCCTATTATTTTTTCCAACACTGTATGTGTGTGAAGATAGGTTTTAAAATCTATATCCCCAGACGCAAACCAAGTTAGTTAACAGAGCTCTTTTATGTTGCTAACATAACTCTATAAAACACTTAATTTAAGGCTGGGAAAGGAAAACAGGAAAAATTAATTTTTGTTAGTATTAGTTAGTTAGTTAGTTATGTTAGTAACATAACAGAGCTCTGTTAACTGACATGGTTTGCGTCTGGGGAGATAAATTTTAAAATTTACCTTCACACACATCTCAGATGTTAGAGACAAAACATGTTAAGCAAAGGGCGATTTGAGAAAAAATGAAATTATGCCACAGTGCTTGGATCTACATCGCTACAGCAACCAAACACGTCAGCTACATACTCTTTGGGCACTGTAGTGTAAACAAAGTTCAAATCAAACACGACAGTTTGCTTATCACTCATTTGAGAGACGAATATAACCTGCTTACAATTGGTTTTGTTTTCAAATAGTCTTGCCGAATGTAGTTAAATTATTTGAGTTTTCGAAAACTTCTAGAACGCACTGTATGTATGGGATGTCATTAATGAAAACAATTCTATTCTATTTTAATGTGTTGACACATGATTACAGTTTTGTTTCAGGGATTTTTTCTATTTAATCTAAAAAGTAAAATAATTTACTTAAAAACCAACAACAACGACAACAACAACAACAACAACAATAGCAATAACAAAAAATTAAATAAATTGTTTTTAAAAAGTCATTTACTTTGCTTTGTAGTTGTTGTCTGTACTGAATATTAAAAATGCATTCAAAAACGTTATTCGCTGCTTTATTCGGAATATTTTTTTTTACATTTTCTTGTTTTATTCTCTTCATTAATTCTTTATTTTTATGTTTTATTATTAAGTTTAATGTTGTTCATGTTGTTGTTGTTGTTGTTGTTGTTGTTGTTGTTGTTGTTGTTACTGTTGCACGCTTTTATAGGAGTGCGTGGCATAAATTATGTTGTCGCTCAATTGTGTGTATTTTATAAGTCTTCGCGACCGGAAATGCTTTAATTTTCCACCATTTAAAAAATGTCTTTGTTTTTCATTTAGACCGTCTGACTTGTCTTATTCTTCTTGTTGTTGTTGTTTTTATTATTGTTAAATGAAATAACTTTTTTTTATTACAACAACAGTAATGAAATTATTAATTAATTTAATTTGTTGACCAACGATAGAGTGTTGAATGATGTTGCCCTCTGTACAAATTGATTAAAACCATGATGAATAGTTTTCCTTTGGAAATGTTCCCCTATAATGTCCACAAACGTAATGAATTTTCTTTGGAAATCCTAAAGAAATATTTTAACTAACACAGGCTTTTTAAACTGAGCCTCGTTTACCTCACTCCTATGTAGACTGTGGGACAGAAAGAGCGAGTCTTTTGAGACATTTTTCTGTTGCCATTTTTTATTTGGTAGCTTTCCTTCAATAATTCTCCTAATGTTAGCTAAACGCAACAGGCTGGTTGATCTGATCAATAGCGAACCTCCTCACCCTTAGATTAATAAATTACCCGCTAAAAAACTATGACAAGCAGTTACTTGGTTGAACACGAGCTCTACCCAGGATTTCTTGAACATCTTTTTGCATTTCTTGTGTATTTTTTCGAATAGCCAAGATCTTCACCACAAAAGGTGTTGGGTCTGACATGATCAAAGGTTTTCCTGCGATTACTTACATTGCGTTTAAATTTTTCTCTCATTATCATTTCAATTTTGACCTTTTTATGTCATTTATTTGAAATTTATTTAAAGACGTCCAAATACACACTCAGGCATATTTTTTCTAATTTTATCACTTCACTTCATTTCAAATGAATAAATCCGGGTGATTTTTGTTAGAAATATTTCGATTTAAGTAGGCAAAACAGCGCAATTACTACTTTTTTAGAAGAATAAAATATGTGTGGATTGCCTGAAGATTTACTAGTGCCAGTGAGTGCTTTTCAAAATACCATTTGAAATCCAAGCAGTTTTGTAATCAAAGAGTAATTCCGGATTTTAGTCCAGGATATCAAAATTTTAAATCAACACGATAGCTATCTGACAAGAAAAATTATGTATGACTATTACTTGTATATGATATAAGTGACTTTTTGAATTACCGTACAATCACTGATAGCAAACGATTGCATAATTTGAGTAAAACTTTGAGAAAAATGGTAACAATGCATGAAGTGCATCGAAGTGATTCGTAGCATGAGCATGATTCATGAGCTTTTGCAATTCTTTGCAGGGAAATCACTTTTTCCTGACTAATATAGAACAAGAAATAGTCTCTGTTGTAAAGATGGGTACTGTATACTGTACAACAAAAACTGAGTACCATTGTCAAAAGCATGTGAATAGGTATGCTATGTATAGAGCCTAAGTTACGTTCCAAATCTGAGCAAATTATTTTTTTAACCTATTATAACACATTCTAGAATGATAGGGTTGCCATCTGACCCAGAAACAACGCTCTTTGCAAAAATATATTGGGTTGTTGTATTTGATGTTGGGGTGAGAAATTTTCCTTATTATTCTATTATTTCTTACGAGGTGACGTCTTAGTCCTATCTGGAGATTAAACCCAGAAAATTCCAATTTTCATATTTTATCGAATTCAAACCTGAGGTATGTATATCTCCATGCTGAAAATCATCACTGGTTAATCAAACACATTTAAAAAATCCGTAGCTAAATTTAAGGACAATTTCGATTACCAAACAGTTAAACTTTTCACGCAAATCTATTTCAATAATTAGTGTATCGTAGATAACTTAGCGCAAAAATAATAAATTTAAATAATTCAGATTTAAAGCGGGTAAAGAAAGGATTCGACAAAAACTGGATGACAGAAAGAATACATTTTGCAATAATTCTTGATCAATTGCTTCTTATAAATGGTGTTTTTTTATAGAGGTATAGAACTTTAAGTTGGCATTACTTTTCAAGATGGCGACCGATTTAACAGCTGTCAAGTGATTTATTCTCAGTTTCGTTTGGCAATTCATCATGAATAGACTCACGCCTGAACAACGCTTGCAATTTTATTTCGAAAATAATGGTTCTGTGCGGAAAACGTATCGCGCACTACGTCCATTTTATCGTCGACAAAATCGTCCATTAGAGCAGTTAATTCGATTAAGCATGGAACGTTTTCGCACCACGTTTACTCTTATTGATAACTCGCATCCCCAGAGACGCTGTACGGTGCGTACAGAAGAAGCTATTGCTGCTGTAGAGCGTAGCATTGAGGAAGACCCGAATGAGGCCATCCGCCATCGAGCACAGGAATTGGATCTGTGTCCATCCACTTTATGGAAGATTTTGCAGAAGGATCTTGTTTTACGTGCTTACAAAATCCAACTCGTGCAAGATTTGAAGCCAAACGATCATCAAGTTAGGCGTAGATACGTCGAATGGGGCCAAAACGAGATTACCGTTGTTCCCGATTTTCATAAACGAATTTTGTTTAGCGATGAAGCGCACTTCTGGTTGAATGGCTACGTCAACAAACAAAACTGCCGCATTTGGAGTGAAGGTAATCCTCAAGTGTATGTGGAAACACCGTTACATCCAGAAAAACTGACTGTTTGGTGCGCTTTATGGGCTGCTGGAAACATTGGTCCGTACTTTTTCAAAAACGATGGTGGCCAGAACGGTACAGTCAATGGTGATCGGTATAGAGCCATGATTACTAACTTTTTCATTCCTGAATTGAATAACCATGATGTCCAGGAGATGTGGTTTCAACAAGACGGTGCAACATGTCACACAGCTCGTGCCACAATAGATTTATTGAAAGACACGTTTGGTGACCGCCTAATTTCACGTTTTGGACCTGTGACTTGGCCTCCAAGATCTTGTGATTTAACACCGCTAGACTACTTTCTGTGGGGCTATGTAAAGTCATTGGTCTCTGCGGTAAAGCCACAAACGCTTGACCATTTGGAAGACAACATTCGCCGTATTATTGCCGATATACGGCCACAAATGTTGGAAAAAGTCATCGAAAATTGGACGTCCAGATTGGACTACATCCGCACCAGCCGTGGCGGTCATATGCCAGAAATCATATTTTAAATGTAATGCCACAAGATTATCTATCGGATAAATAAAATTCATGTCAATCGAATAATCCATCGTTGTTTTATTGCAATTTAAATTTCTATACCTCTATAAAAAACACCCTTTATAATCCAACAGATTTTTCAAATCAAAATATAAAATTGATCACACTAGGGGATTCAAATCAAAACTATCAAAATACGTACGTACATCAAAGTACGTACGTATATCGATTGGTAAGTTCAAAGTGCATTCTTTAATTCCAATTTATTTAATTTTATTTTTTTTTATTTCTATCATACTGCTCCCATATTTGTTATGAAATAGTACAGAAAGAAAAAAATGATTGTTTTTTTTTCTCCATTCATTGCAAAACTGTTTTTTTTTTTTTGAAATTTTTGTCAACAAATAAATATTGTTGATTCAGTAATTGTTGTTGCTGCTACTATTATTGTTACTGTTGTTGTTTTTTTTTTTCATGTTCAAATTTCGCAACTTTTTAAGAGACAAAAACAGCACGACAAGAAAAACCACTGCTGCTGCTCAATTTCCAAATAAAACAGAAAAATGGGAGCGTCACAAATAGCGTCAGTAGTTTTCTTTATTTATTTTAATTTTAATTTTTTTTTTCTATTTAAAATTAAACAGAAATCAACAATAATAACAAAAACAACAACATAGCGTTAGAAAAACAACAAAGAAAAACATGCTCTAAAATGGATTCATTTATTTACATACACAACTGAATCGAAGAAAAAAAAATATAAAAAGCGAGAGGAGTCTCAAGGGTTGTCCGGTTGCAGAAAAAAATAAATTAATTCCGGAGACAAACTATGAATTTTGAAGCCTCTTTCGTTTTCTTTTCGGTTTTGTGAAATATCGGGTCATTGCAAATGCGTCAAGATTAATTCATACATAATTGCTCAGTACAATCTTCAGTTAGAATTACGACATAGCTTTCTCGCACCGCTTACATTGTGTGTGTTAATTTTATCTATAACTGGCGGAATCTACAGTTTAAAGTCGATTCCGAACGGCAGATTTTTGTTTGACAAACTTTTCATGACAATTTTATTTATTCTCCGAGTTTTTTCTAGATATCTGCTGAGAAGATGTCACCGTAGAAATATTTTTTTTTATATTTCGTTAGAGATGTCTGACCTATGGTTTGAACCATGGACACCGTTTAGTAAGCCAACACATCACCTACTAGAAATACAGCGAATATGAAATCCGTCATAACTTTGTCAAAAACTCAATGTTAAATTACATAAAAAATTACAATTATTACATAAAATCTTACAATTTCGACAAGAAAATAATATGTACTTTAGGCTAAAGGACTATAAGACTAAACATATCCTATTTATGGGGCAGAGGACGATATGATTTGGCAATGTCTGACTTTATTCCTTGCAGTTCGTTTCTTTGGAGAGTCGGATAACAGAATACAACGGAATCGATGCCTGAAACCCCGTATTGATTAAAAACGAAAAACTATGGGCTTCTCAGGAAAAGATAGACAGAGAATAGCAAAAAAAAAATATAAGAAATCAATCACAACTGGTCGAACTATATTATCGTACTTTGGACATGATTTTTCCCACCTAGTGTAATAACTTCTATTGTCTGTTCTTTTTCTAACACGTGAAGTGGTGCATCCATGTACATGTACATACCTCATCCATGTAATTTCATGATATATTGATGCTTGTAATAGTTAGGAACATTCATGACTAGGCGAAACTACTGATTAAAAAAGTGCGTGAACCGTTCCAGCGGCCAGGAACGCTTGCAAAGTAATTTCATTTCGGATGAAACTCATTTTAATCTTAGTGGGTAGGTTAATAAGCATCATCCGAGGCATCGTTGGCCTATATTTCTTAGATAATGAGGACAACGTAGCCATTACGGTCAATAAAGACACCTATCGCACCATGATAGGCGATTTTTTTTTGTACCCGCTGTTCAGGGTATTGATGTGAACGATGTTTGGTTTCAACAGGATGGTTCAACTTGCCACATATCTAATGCAACAGTCGATTTATTGCGCCAAACGTTTGATGGCCGTTCAATTAGCCGAAATAGTGATATCAATTGGGCGGTAAGAAGCTGCGATTTGGCACTGTTGGACTATTTTCTTTGAGGCTCCGTTAATGAAACGTGTTATGCCGCCAAACCAGAGAAATTGAACATTTGAAGGCCGACATTCGTGATGCCATTGTTGAGATACGACCCCATACACTTGAAAAAGTGCAAGAAAATTGGTTCGTTCGAATTGGATACTGTGAGACCTGCCGCGGAAGCCATATGAATGAAATATTATTCCACGAAAGAATTGTATGTCACAACAACAACAAAATAAATTTGGAAAAATTTCAAACCGTTTTTGTTTTATTGCATTTTTAAATTTAAACTTTTAAATGACCCACTCTGTATTAACGAAAAAGTGCCTTAAAAAGTTAAAATCACCACAATTACTGTGTGATTCGTTTAATAAAGTCAAATAAAATTTCGAAAAAATGTTTTAAATAACTTATGAACCCTAAGGCTTACTATACTCAAATCAATACATTTAAAGTGTCTCAGTGCACTGTGTGTGACATTTAAAACCCCACCAAAATGCAATTGTTTTGAATTAAAAATTGTGCACGCATGTATGTATGTATGGTCACAATGACACACACACCAGACTACAATGATCATGAAAACTGAATGAATGATTTGAAGTTTATTTTTCTGTTTGTTTATTTATTTATTTCTCTACTCTTCTCTTTTTTTGTTGTTTTTATTTAAACAATATTTTCTTTCAACAACAATATTTAAAACAATAAACAATGGAACAGAAAAAAATCTTTTTTCTGAAAACAAAAGGCACACAAAACGAAAAACGCAAAAAAATAACACGAGAAGAATAAAAAAAACTGTATACGCGTGGGAAATTGTCACACAAAACTAAAGTGGCAGCAACTTAATAAGTGCAACACCACAAACAACAACACTTACTTCATCATTATCATTATGATAATAATCATTTGCAGCAATGATCATTTGCTTCATCATCATTTGCAATTATTACAAGAGGTTTGCTGTGACTACTGCCAGCAATTGGATTGGCAATGGCATGGCATGGTATGGTATGGTACGGTATGCTATGGTTTGGCTCATGACAAAATTTGCATGAAAAGTGAGTGTCGTTCGTCATAAAAGCCTCCTGGTAAAAGTAAAAATAATTCATTTTTATCTTTTGCAATAATTTTTGGTTTTTTTTTTCTTTTTTAAAAATTAGGGAATTTGTTTTCGTTTCAGCTTTTAATGTTTCCCATAAAAAAAAATTAGAAAAAGAAAACCCAAACTTTTTGAAAGACTATAAATGGTTTTTAAGCAACTGATATGGAAAAACTCATTAAAAAAAACCAACATATTATAGTCGACACCAATCGAATTAGTCTTATCACCCATAAGACTAAACTACGGTTTAATACTACGTTTAGCTTAGGTTAGGTTAGAGGACGTGTACTTGTCAATTAAGACAAGCACAGTACCCGGAGGTCGAATTGACCCATTGCACAACGTCTTAGTTTCTCACACCACTTATGTTGTGTGTGTTAATTTTATAGATGAGTGGTGGGATCTACAGTTTAAAGTCGACTCCGAACGACAGATTTTTGAGAAACTTTTTCATGGCACTTTTATTTACTCTCAGAGTTTTCACCAGAAATATGCTGAGAGGAAGTCGCCAAAGAAATACTTTTTGTATTTTGGTTTGCTGTCTGGCCTGGGGCTTGAACCCTGGCTTTACGTCTAATAAGCCAACACACTACCTACTAGACTACGGCGACTTCAACACTACGTTTAAAACTTCCCATATTTCTGTTTTCTCTTTCCAAAGATTAAAGATGGAAATGGTGACATATACAGCTGCTATGAATTGTGTTTTCCAAACCTCCCAACAAAGTCACCTTAATGTAAAAAAGTGATGAGTGAACGTCACACCGGCTGATTGGCGCTGATGGTTGAGACACATTCTCCAACCCATTATGAGACTGAACCATTTACTTATTCACTTAATTGGCCTTCAACAACCCGATTAACGGATTTCGGCCTGCCACAACATATCCTTCCAGGCGCCTCTGCTTCTTGCGCGCCTACGTCAGTTGGTCACACCAATGATTCTCCAACCCATTATGAGACTGCAACATTTGACCAATTAATGGAAACTATCTTGGCCTCCTACATTTTCTTTTTTCGTATATCCTTAGGGTCCTTTTAGGAACATGGAACTATCACCAGCTAAAATTGGTAACTTTGGTTTACCCTTCTGAAACTCCATTGGGATGCAGAAATACTGATTGTTTTTGTGCGTCCAAAAATATAATATTGCCAGCATTTATTTTATGCGAAAAGTTTAAGCCCCTCTGAGTAAGCCAAACCCATTTGAGATTAAATCAAAGACAGGCGACTGACTGTAAGATAATATTGAAGGAATGCTCAAAATACTTTCCGCAATCCGTATACTCTACATTGTAATAATTGGCAGTTGGAACTTTATGTTGTTCATGTTCGGTCCATCACTTTCTTGAAGATCGTCATGGTCCTTTTTGACTCAGATTATGTATTTATATAATATATACGGAGGTCGGAAAACTCCCGCGGTGTTGTTGTCGAGTTTCTTATTCTCAAACCAGAGCAATGAAGATTCGAATACGGAGAGTAAAATATGTTCATAATTGTTCTCACATTTCACAAATTAAGAGGCATGAATTCCTCTAAAAATTAACGTTTTCTTGACTCCCCAGAGTTTAAGGTTAGCAAATGGAAAGTCAGGTATTCCCACTTCTTGGATAAGCAAAATTCTCACCTTCTGTCTGATAAATAACAGACGTTTGGCCTTGAAGGACACGCGGGCATAAGCCCAAATTTTTTTGAACTGGTAAAGCAAATAGCTCATGCAGCTAGTTTAAGTGAAATTTACACTGAGTTTTTAGACAAAGCTATGGCTGTATTGCATTAATATCTCTCAGGATTCTAATCTTCATCTGAGATTTTACAAAACCTACAAAAAAAAATTAAAATGTATCGACAGGGATCTCTCTGGCAGGTAGAGAGAAAGAATAAATCCATGTGGATTCGATTATTTTCGATCTGCCAACTTCTGGAATCTTTCTATGGGTTTGATATTGTTATTCTTTTCAATCTTTCGTGTAGAATTGTTTTCTATGTATAGTTGTTATTGCAATTTAATCTTTGTTTGTATCAATTTTCATAATTTCTTTGTTGTTTTGTTATTGTATTTCATTGTTACCATAACTTCTTTGTTGTTTTGTTATTGTTTACAAACCGTTGCTTTCTCTGAATGTTTCTGAAATAAACACGTTCAAATTCCAGACTAAAAAACCATTCAGTGTTTAAGCTGACCGCACTATTTGACTATACGATTTGCTAGAAAGCTTTTAAAAATATGATAAACGAACATTTTCATCTACGTACATACATAGACGACCTAGCTTCTCTCACCACTTCCGTTGCGTGTGTTAATTTGATACATGAGTGGCGGAAATATAGTTTAAAGTCGACTCCGGAACGATAGATTTTTGAGAAATTTTTTTATGGTGTTTTCATTCGTATTTACTCTCAGAGTTTTTGTCAGAAATCTGCTGGCAGGAAGTCGTTGAAGAAATATTTCTTCATAATTCGTTTTGTTGGAGATGTCTTATGTTCGTTAGTACTTCGAGGCAAAATATCTGAAACGTTCGACATCATTTTAGGCTCAAGAAAAGACTCTTGTTTCTTTAATGGGTGATGTCTTCTGATCGGCGATTAGGCCTGATATTCGGCTAAAGTCCATGTATTATGCAGATTATATAAGACAGCTCTCCCAATGGAAACTGGACAGTATTTCTATGGAGTCGAATAAAACTTAACTTAGAATAAATATAGCTAAGGCCAGCAAAAGAGATGCGAATAAATCCCAGATCGATTGAGTATCTAAAGATTCTTCATACTGAGGTGCAACGTGCATAGAAGAATTTCAATACTTGAATAGCATTATTGCAGAAAGGATGTGGAGAACAGAATTAAAAAGGCGTTTGTTATATCTACGCAATGGTATACATATGGTATGGAACTCAAACCTGTGCTGGACATCAGAACGAATCGACATAATTCACAGCCTGCGTTTTCTATATGCTTGTGTGACATGGTTTGTTACCAGCGTCGCACAAAGTAAACTGAAGATGTTTGCAAACCGATGTTTCAGAAGAATTCTTAAAATATTTTTGCCACATAATTTGGATAGATCGCACGACGATCCACGCTACAGCAGATAATCTGCATTTCGCATAATCTTGGTAAAATCTTTAACTACCACGGGGAAAACAGAATAATAGCCGCGCGTCGGCAAAGACTGAGGCAACGTGTGGACAGTCAATGTCAGGTAGATAGACAGCTGTCAACCAGATATCGTACATACAACCCTTCCATTAGGGTTACGACCTAGCTTCTCACATTACTTTTGTTGTGTGTATTAATTTAATCCAAAAGTGGCAGGGCATACAGTTCAAAGTCAATTCCGATCAGATTTCAGATTGTCAGATTTTTGAGAAACTTTTGATGGCCGTTTATTAATTCTCAGAGTTTTTGCCAGAAATTTGCTGAGAGGAAGTCCCCGAAGAAATATTTTTTCATATATCATTCTGTTGGAGATGTCTAGTCTGGGGATTGAACCTAGGCCTCACGTCTAATAAGCCAACACACTAGCTATTAGATTACGACGACTACATTTCCTACTACAAAAAATTAAATACACCCGAGTTATTTGAGTAGAACTCAAAAATACTTTTTTATTTTTCTCGAACCCTCCAAACTTGTTTTATTTGACAAAAACTGTTTTTTTTTTTTACTTTACGCACAAATTTATTGATTACACAAACATTTTTGAACCGATGTCCAAAACTTAAACTTATTAGAAAGGAGAGAGATGGCCCTTTAAAACGATATACATATGTACATATATGTATATGTTATCTGACCTAATATGCTATGGGTTTTGATGAGATAAACTTGACAAATGCGAATTTTTTCATATTTTTTCAAGTTTGTCCGTTCATAGTGGCAAAGTTTAATTAAAAAATATGAAATAAGCGATGACACTCTGAAAGTGCATTATCTTGGGAAGAGATTGACACTTCGTTTGATCAAATCGGACAAAAATATAATGTGTGTGAAGATAAATTCAAATTTAACTAGCAAAGACAAAAACCAAAAATTTTAACAGAGGTAATGTTAAAGTTAACAGAGCAATGTTAAGTTGTTAACAGCAAATAGTCAAGGTAGGATTATCAATATTGTGGGCAAATGAGACATGCTGCACATATCCCACTATATACAAATTGTAGCCTAAAGTGTCCCTAATAAAACCCAATAAGTCGTATATCCCAAATAATTTTGGAACTTGAGATATCGGGCTTCATATATACCCTATGTTAACAGTGGCTGGGTAGGATGAGGGATGATGGATATTGTGGAAAAATGGGACTTGCTGCACATATCCCACTATATAAATTATTTGGGATATACGACTTATTGGGTTTTGTTAAGGACACCTTAGGCTACAATTTGTATATAGTGGGATATGTGCAGCATGTCTCATTTGCCCACAATATCGATAATCCTATCTTGACTATTTTCTGTTAACCACTTAACATTGCTCTGTTAGCTTTAACATTACCTCTGTTAAAATTTTTGGTTTTTGTCTTTGCTAGTTAAATTTGAATTTATCTTCACACACATAAAAATATATGGAGACAACGAAAGACAGTTCAAGAAACAGCTGAAGCAAGTATTATTAGTGTTTTGTTGTGATAGATCGCCTCATTGGGGTAAAGATTAAAGTTTGTTTAGAGCGCCAACCAGTTTCATTGAGATTGACCCATATTTTTATCACCATAAATTAATATTTAAAAAGTGTTTTCATTTAAGTTTTAAACATTCCTTCTGTCATTCAAACATTTCATTTAAAATTGTTTTTTTTTTTTTTTAATAAATTCTTTAGAAAAATAACTGTAAATTATTATAGGCAAATTAGCATAAAAATTAATAATAAAAAATTAAAAAAAAATAAATAAATTAAAAAGTCTTTCTATTAACAGTAACAGACATAAATAAACATTAGCATAAATTATTAAAAAAAAAATAATAAAAATAATACAAAAGAAATAAAAAAATAAAACCAATGTCTGAAAAATATTTTAAAATCTTCACAGAATATCAGCCCAACCAGCCACAGATGAGCAGATGAAACACGGAATGTGAGTGAATGAGTGAATGTGAATGAATGGTGTTGGAGATAGTGATAGTGATGGTGATGGCCATTTGTATGTAAATTACTTTAACATTTTTTTCTTCTTCTTCTTTATTTTTAACACTTTTATTTCATTGAATTATTATGATTTGGTTTGAATTTCTTTGTTATTGTATTCGGATTTTTTTTTTCTTAATTTCATTAGAAAAAATATTTTTGTAAAAGAAGAAGCAGAAGAAGAGCTGCAAATATGTATAACACGAGTTTAGTGAACTTGTTTGTTAATAATTCATTACAAACTTTTTTGTTTGTTTGTTTGTTTTCTTTTTAAAATAAAATTTTTACATTTCTTTCCCATATTAATTTCAAATTGAAAATGAAAATAAAAACGAAAATATCTGGCAAATGATCAAATGATCGAATGAATGAATGAATGAGTAAATGAATGTTGCTGGTAATAAAGAAATTACATGAACAAGCAAATACTTCACAAGACAATAACAGGCCATTGAAATAGAAGTGAGTGAAAAAGTAACGCCATTATTTAAAGCAAATTTTTATTGTTTAAACAATAATGCGGTTCATATTGGAATTTCTTTAGAGTTCAAAATATTATGGGGCCTTTATTAAAGAATTATTCCACATGCATGCTGGAGAAAGGATGAAATAGATGGAATTGATTCTAACAATTTAGTCAATTGCTTCAAATGTCCTTATCTCATGTATAAAATTATGGCTCCATATTTTATTCGGCGCAAAAACTTGCCTATATGCGGTGAAACATCGCCTTATTATCAGTGTATTGTTTTGAACTGACGATTGTTCAACAAATCTTTATCTTCAGCTGCATACACACCTAAATTGCTAGATTACATACATAATTGGCCATTACAACCCTTCAGTCAGGATTACGGCCTAGCTTCTCGCAGCTTGTGTGTGTTAATTTTATACACGAGTGGCGGGATCTACAGTTTAAAGTCGACTCCGAACGAAAGATTTTTTTTGAGAAACTTTTCATGGCAATTTTATTTACACTCAGAGCTTTTGCCAGAAATCTGCTGAAAGGAAGTCGCCGAAGAAATATTTTTTCATATTTCGTTTTGTTGTCTGACCTGGGGTTTGAACCGTGGCCTTGCGTCAAAAGGCGAACGAAGAGTACTTAATTACTTAAGCAAACACTAATTAGCCTCACGAAATAATATCGGGTGGGCCATCTATTGGTTTAAATTTGAACCATTGTTTATTTCGAATCTGGCAATACTCTATTCTGTCACAAAATTCAGTATATTATCTCAACTGAACCTAATGAATCGATTTACACTCGAGCAACGTTGGGATTTATTGGAAATTTGTTTCCAAAATAAAGACAATTGGTCGGAAATTCCATGAAAATGTCATACATACTGGTACTAAACAGTATTACGCGGTATACGAATGTTTATTGCTAAAGTTCGTGCAGCTATTATCGTTGTTGATGCACCAAGATGTGCGTGCATCCACCCTTCAAAATCAGCTCGTCATCGTTCTCAAGAATTCAATTTTTCACACACCAATTTACGTTGAATTTGGTGAAAAGATCTCGGTATGACGTCTTACAAAGTTCAATTGGTTCAAGAGTTGAAGCTGCATGACAATCAGTTTCGAATGCAGCTCATTTACATCTTGGTGGATACGTTAATAAGCAAAATTGCCGTATTTGGGGCTCAGAAAACCCACATGTGATCTTACAGAAGCCAATGAACCCATTACAAGTGACTATTTGTTGCGGTTTGTAGAGAGGAGTCATCATTGGCCCATATGTCTTTGAAAATGAGGACGGTACAACCGCTACGGTCAATGGAGACACCTATCACACCATGATGAATGATGAACAAAGTTTGGTTTCAACAAGATGCTGCAACTTGCCACACATCTCATGCCACAATCGATTTATTGCGTCAAACGTTTAATGGCCCTTCAATTAGCCAAAATGGTGATGTCAACTGGTCGCCAAGAAGCTACGATTTGACACCGTTGGAATATTTTCTGTGGGTGTGCCGTTAAAGAAAAGTATTATTTCGACAAACCAGAGACAATTGAGCGTTTGAAGGCCAACACACGTGTTGTCATTGCCGAGATACGACCCCATGCACATGAAAAATTCTACGAAAATTGAGCCGATCGAATGAGATACTGTGAGGCTAGCTGCGGCACCCATATGTATGAAATAATATTCACAACAACAAACATAAATTTGGCAAAATTTCAAACCATTTTTGTTTTATTGCATTTTCAAATTTAAACTTTTAAATGGTCCACCCTATAATAGACGATTATAGAGTTATACTGATGGTACAGATTTGTAAACCTCCCTAATTTGTCTTTTCCTACTTTACCCTACCCAATCAATATTGTGTGTGTGTGTGTGTGTGTTGAGCATTTCTAAACCGCATTTTCATGCCGTTTCATTAAGCCAAAAAACAACAGTTGGTTTAATACCGAACACCCGAACACATACAATGACTGTGCTCTCTGACAGTTTCGGTTTGATTTCAATGTCTTCAATGATGATGTGAAGGTGGTGGCATGGTTGGCTGGCCGGCTGGTTGAGTGACTGCATGACTGACGGAATAGCTAAATGGACGTTGGTTTATTGGCACTCAGTCTTCACTCTGTTTTGGTTTCCCTTTTCTTGTTTTCTTATTATTCATGTTCAATATGGGATTTTATAGTTGAAACGAGGAAGGAGGGAGAAGAGATTCGTACTTTTTTTGTGACTCTAATCACCATCAAAAAAAATTTTTTGTTTGATTTTTGAATTTCGTTTTTCTCTGTTGTTGTTGTTCAATTACTTTTTCTTTTGTAGTTGTAGTACTATGTATGGGCTGTTTGACTAGTTGGTCTATTGATAACAGTCACGTTTAAGCCATCAACATTTCTGTTTCTGTTTTTTTTTTCTTTGCTGATCATTTTTTCGTTGTTTTATTTGCCAATTTAACCATTTGTTGTTGATTTTTTAATTTGTGCGGGACAAGAGGGAGACGGCGGGGTGGAGTATTTTAAAAACATGACTTTATAACGACAATTCGCAATTGAAATTGAATTTCTATGGAATTTCAAATAATGGTGGGAAGATACAATAACCTTTAGCACTTAACGCTCACTTCAGTTCATTTCACTTACATTTACTGCTCGTACTCAGCTCACTCACACAACAGAAGCAGCACTCACTCACTCATAGCCATACTTGCTTGCAATGTTTGTTGGCACAAGTACTTGTTGTTGAACAAGATCATCTTCATTCAATTGAATGGAGGCAGAAAAAAAGAAGGTTTTTTGGAAAATAAAACGAAAACGATTTTGGTAATGAAAACGTAAAAATTTTGGAAATGAAATTTCGTGCAAATTGCGTATGTATTTGCATTTATTAAAACTGATAATGAAAACGAAATGAATTGCAATAAATAAAAAACACTAAAAGAGAAACTCTTAAGGAAGAGGAAATAAAATTTACCCAAAAAAAAACAATGTAAAAACGAAACAATCAAAGCTTAAATATATAAATTCGAAATACAAATTTCTCATTGTTTCATATTGAAACTGTAGTTTCATAATAATAAAAAGAACCTCGGGGGACAGCCCCTTATACCTGCAAAAGTTAGGTTAAATCCGTCAAGTTAAATTGACAGCTGCCTAAAAAGCAGAGCTTCCAGGGAAAATAACTCTTTTTTCCTCGTCATTACAGCTTCCCCAGAAGTCGCTCCCAACCTTCGGATGTGTACATCCAGAGACCAGAGTATTTTAATAACTGCCAAGAGATTCTTAAGATGGACTCTGGATTAAGTTTAAAGCAAATTTTGATCCTCAAATGTTCCAAACGGATTAGATTGGGCTGGTCTCTATACAAGTAGGTTGATAATCCCATCTTTCGTATGCAAATGAGTAAAATTAGCCCCTCATGCTCGTTCAAAGCATCTTTATCCAGGATCCCATATGAGGATAACCATCGAATGTCTAGCTATTGCCACCAGAAACACCCGGATTTCTTGGGTAACCTTACTTACTCATTCAACACCTATACTGTCTTGAAAATTTAACACCTTCGAAACACCGCTATCTTTAAAAATGTATGCACAAAGGACACAACAAGCCGAGACTCAAAATTTCGCAAAAAAAAAAAAAAAAAAGCTTGACGAGCAAAACAAAAATATCTGGAAGAGCTTCTTACCCAAATAGAAAACATTTAATATCATATTCACGTATTCATGTGTTTTTATTTAGGCTAGTTCCATTAGCCCACTGTGCTAAACCATTCTAAGACAGAAGGTGCTAATGCAAGCCATTAGAAAGTGTCATTTGGTTCGAACCTTATTGACTTCCTTGTGTATCCAGCAATGTTCATCAATTTTTTATCCGACAGTTCCGTTAGAAATGCTCTGAATGGGATTTTCAGTATGATCAGAGAGCCTAGCACGAGTACTGAACAAATGACGATCTGTTCGTCGTGCTGCGACTCGCAACTTCTACAAAAATAATGTGGGGAGCATCTAAACAAAGGATGTTCTTACTTAGAAGGCAGTTTTCCTTATCAATGGAAACAACGTAGTGAATGACCATTCGAGAGAGAAAAACTATCTGTTTTGTGCTGCTTTATTTGGACTCGTGATGCTCAGAAATTGTTCGCTGTGGAATGAAATTTATTCTTAATTTGCGGAATAATTTGGGATAGGGTTCCATATCAAGTGTAAGGTAGTTTAGTTCGGCATCTAATTTGGCTAATTTGTCTGCAAGATTACGAATATCTCTCTATGCCCTGGGACCATGTGAAATTCAAAAACAAGTCAGCATGTTGATACAACGTTCGAAAGGAATTTTATGCCAGATTGGCTAAGCACATATGTAACGGGTGGTTTTTTAGCTGTTATTTTTTTGGCAACACTGGTTTAAGCAGCTCACGCACGTTTCGTGTTTTGTTTCAGTGTCAAACATCTTCAGTTTGGTCTATAATTTAACCATGAATCGTCTTACAAACGAACAACGCTTGCAAATAATTGAATTTTATTATCAAAATGCGTGCTCTGTTAAGAAACTTCATCGCGCGCTTCTTCCATTTTATGGTCAGTTTAATCGACCCATTGAAGCGGCTATTCGGGCTATTGTGACTAAATTTCGCACCAAATTTACATTGTTGGACATTAAACCACCAACACGCTTACGTAGAGTGCGAACTGAAGAAAATATCGCAGCTGTATCGGCCAGTGTAAATGATGACCATCAATTATCGATTCGTCGCCGCTCGCATCAATTGGGCCCCTGTTACTCAACAACGTGGAAAATTTTGCGGAAGGCTTTCGGTGTGAAGCCTTTCAAAATACAGCTGGTGCAAGAACTGAAGCCGAACGCCCTACCGCAACGCAGAATTTTTGATGAATGGGCTCTTGGAAAGTTGGCCGAAGATCCACTTCTTTATCGAAAAATTGTGTTCAGCGACGAAGCTCACTTTTGGCTCAATGGATACGTAAATAAGCAGAATTGTCGATTTTGGAGTGAAGATCAGCCAGAAGCATTGCAAAAGTTACCAATGCATCCAGAAAAAGTCACAGTTTGGTGCGGTTTATGGGCTGGTGGCATCATTGGACCGTACTTCTTCAAAGATGCTGCGAATCGTAACGTAACTGTGAATGGTGAGCTCTACCGTGAGATGATATCCAACTTTTTTTTGCTCAAAAAGCAAGAACTTAACTTGCATGACATGTGGTTTCAACAAGACGGTGCCACATGCCACACAGCACGCGTAACAATGGACTTATTGAGAGGCGAGATCGGTGAACATTTTATTTCACGTTCGGGACCGGCCAATTGGCCGCCTGGATCGTGCGGTTTAACGCCTATAGACTATTTTTTGTGGGGCTATGTTAAAGCTCATGTCTATACAGACAAGCCCGCTTCAATTGACGCATTGGAAGACAACATTGAAGTATTTATTCGTGAAATACCGGCCGAAATGTTAGAAAGAGTATGCCAAAATTGGACTAAGCGGATGGACCATTTGAGGCGCAGTCGCGGTCAACATTTGCATGAAATAATCCTCAAACATTAAATTATATGGACCGTACTATCGATTCAAATAAAGATTTCATGCATTTTTCTGAATTTTATGTTTTTTTTTTTTTTGAAAAATTTTCCTCTTAAAAAATCACCCATTTACATATCTCATGGAATATTCTGCTAACAAACAATCATTTGGTTGCCATCAAAATAGTTATGACATCCATCATGAAGATGCTGCAGTGATTCCCAAAAATCTATACAAGAGTTAAAGTTCTTAATATTTACATCACAACCGGATTTCCCTTCTAATTTCGATCTATTGGAGTACATTTTCAAACAATTCAAGGAAGGTGCTAGACTCTGCTTTTTGGCAACAGTGTTTAAACACCCGTCGATATAGTTATGGACAGCCATGTAATCAAGCGGTGACGAGAACTAATCCAGGAGTTTCTTCAAAAGAATAGAGAAGGCAAACGTAAGCGAACAAATAATAACACAAGTGCAGCACAGTAATCAGCAGAAATATTCCGTAGCACGGTCATGTATTTAGCAATTACAAGACAAACAAATTTTAACAAGGTCCTTAGAAATCCTAGCAAAGAAGATCAGCAGCAAGGCAATACAGTTGCAAACACATCGATTGCGATTCCTCGGAAGCTACGACAGCACATTACATACATACATGCATTACAATCTTTTAGTCAAGATTACGACCTAGTTTCTCACATCACTTATGTGTATTTATGATATTCATTTTCTACATGAGTGCCGCGACCTACAGTTTAAAGTCGATTCCATACGACAGATTTTGTGGAAACTTTTCATTGCATTTTTATTTATTTTGAGAGTTTCGAAGTCGTCGAAGAAATATTTTTTTCATTTTTCGTTTAGTTGGAGATATCTGACCTGTGGTCTGAACCGGAGCCTCACGTCTAATAAGCCAAGCCCTCACTATAGCATGATTTAAAAATTCTTGTGAAACTTAGCTTGTTATACGGTGTGTACATAAAGGGATTACTCCCCAAACCGATTACTGCCTAAGACATACATTTTGTGGAAAACAATTCCTAGTATTTCTCAAATAAGGATGAAGATTTTCAGCGAAATGGCACATAAAGGAGTTCCGTTCAAAATGGTAAAATGAAATTAATTCATTTTCACTACACCTTATGTCATAAGACAAAATGAAATGATTTTTTTTTATTTTAGTTTTAAAGCCTATCGCACAGGCTTAAGAGTTGAAATTGATTAATTGTTCTCAAGTTCTTAGTTTCCATCTCCTTTATTGCGGTTTATTCTTAAAGCCTAGAAAAAACAAAGGTGAGGCGGTATTTAATTCCTTTTTAAAAGTTCGTCATTATCATTTATTACGACGTTTAATAAATGCTCATCAAATCGCCATTAATTTTCAATTTTTTTCTCTCTCCCTGTTTTGTCCTTTCGAAAGACATAATCTTTCAACCCCAGCCAAATGGTTCGGTGTCGGTAGAGTTGTGCTGATGTCGATGCCAATGGTGTGTAATGTTGCACAATGACAATGACAACAACCTTAAGAATAATTATCATTTATCACCGAGACAATATTCATTTGCTGTTGTTGCAGTTGCTATTTTAACCATTTAATCTCTATGCGGCTAAGCTTAGTTGTCGTTGCTGGCCGTGTGTTTTTAGCCATTGAATGTCATCCGTTTTAAAGACATTAAATTGAGCCGATTAAGCATTTATTGTGGCCCCAACAACATGCACCATCCACCATCAGTAGTCACGACGACCCATAAAGACAACGAGGCAGTAACAAAACCTTGCTAACAAAGCCATGCACAAACAGTTAACAGAACGAAACTTTAATGTCCTTTTCTAGGTACCATAAACATAACAAGCAGTTACAATAACTCCTTTAAATCCAAGGCAATGGTAAATGAATAATTATTCGAGATGAAGATGATGGTGATGATGATGATGATGTCGACAATAGTTGACTGCGGCTTTATAAACTTTTAAGAGAATATTATTCATCATTTTGTAGCATTAAATGCCACCCAACATCAACAGCAGCAACAGACTGCCGGTAACAGTGAATGAATTTTACATTGAAAGCGGAAATCATTGGAAATTTCTTATGGCCAAAGGAATTATTTGTAATTGAAAACCTTTTATGTGCATGTTAACAAAGGTTTCTATGCGTATCATCCTGGAACAATTGATAAAGTATGTGTATAAAGAGCTTCACTCCAAGCGTACAGGGCTAAGGAGCGGAAGATTTTGTGTCGACCAAATAGACACCCTTAAGATAATAATTGATAAGGCAACTGAGATGCTCCACTGGACGTTACTTTAGTAATACGCAGTACCTAAGAGAGATTCCAATGTTCGTTTCTACTTCGAGGCCGAATATCTTAAACTTTCGACACCATTTTAGGCGTAAATCAAGGCTTTTCTTTTTGTAATGAGCGCTGTCTTCCGCCTGGGGATAAGGCAGGGCTAAAGTCGATTTATTATGCCAATAATATAAAAAAACACCTACGGCAGAATAAATAACTATGAATGCATTCTACGGCTTCAGGATCAATTAAAAAATCATAACATTTGGCCTTCAATGCTTAAATAAATTACAAGTGCTTACGCTCGTTTCTTATGATGAAATCTCTAGGAAAGCCCTTTGGGAGGACACACGTATCCGGTAAATAAAAATACATGACATGACCTTTAACCTTGTATATAGAACATTTAAATTTTGTGTAAATTTAAAACATATGACCTTTGACCTCTATAGGCTGTGCTTTGTTTGACCTGTACCATGTAGAATTAAATACCTAAAAGATATCGGGGTTTGATTTCAGTACGATTGAACCTACAAAAACAAGGCTATAACCTTTGACATAGAAAAAATCTTGCGCTCTGAATTTTAGAGACTTCAGAAAAGCGGTTTACTCTCTAGTACATTTTCCATGTTGAACTTTGACCACACCATTCACGTATTCCAGGTTGTTTTCTAATTTTTAATTTAAAAAGGCACTTGGAACATTGATTTACATTAAAAATTAATATTTGACCTTTGACCCTAAGACAAGATTAAATACTCTGACTTAGTTTTTAAGACTTCACATCAAAGAAGGTTTTTTCCGTCCAAATTTACCCCGTTGATAGTTCAAAAACTTAAGGCAACCTTTGACCTTTTAATTACATTCAAGAAAAATTAATTTATTTCCTCTAGAATGCAAAACACCATTTTAGAAATCGTTTGGAGTTTCAGCAACACGATCTTAACCAAATAAATTTTGACCTTCGGCCATTTATGGGTGTAAGAATTTAACTTTTTATTTAGAAATAATTGTTTAACGCCTTTAAACAGATACATATCTATGCAGGTTTGGTGGTCAATTTTTAAACTTGTATAGTACAATCCGCTCATAACCTACATGACCTTTGACCTTTTATTATTTGAAAGGTAAAATTTATTCAAAGAAATTCAATAATTTAGAATAAAAGAAAGAGTCTAATTTCGATATTCATAAATAATTTGTACAAGACAATCAGATCAAACCTTCAGGTGACCTTTGACCTTTTGCTATTTCAAAAGAGAAATTTGTCTATTCAAAATAATTCTTTAATACTTTATCAAAAGCGTGTGTTTACTTTTTATATTTTGTACCTTAGCACAAGGCAATCAGGTCATAACCTAACCTAACCTTTGACCTTTTGTTATTATAAAGTTACATTTACTATTCGAAAGAATTATTAAAGCTTTCGAAAAAAAAATTATACTAATTCATGTATTTTAAATGGGGCCCCAGAAGAAGTTCAAAGTTCTGGGTAATCTTTGGTCTTTTATGGGTGCAAAGATCAAACTTAACAGTCTAAATTCATTATTTAAGGCACTTAAATTAAAAAACGATAACTTATCTTTTCGTATATTTAAAGATATGAATACGTAATGGACAATCAAGCCTCAAAATTTAAGTGACCTTTGAACTTTAGCATATTTTATTGATGCATACATATACTGTGCATTTATTTACACTTTTGAGGTAAAATGTAAACGAAACAAATTAGAAAAACAAAATTTATTGGACAAAGAAAACGGTTGCGTTTTAAAATTTTCAAACGTTAACCTGGATTTATGTTACGTTTTCTGTTCATTTTTATTCTTTTTTTTTTTGCAAATTTTTGACGGCAAATAATGCCCAAAAGAAAAAGAGGAAATGGTGTCATAGAAAATTTTATCTTCTTTGCTTACAAGAAACATTTTCTAGTTCTTTTATTATCAGTTTTAAAGTTCCTTTTTATTTTATTTTATTTTATTTTTTTTCTTTTTTTATGAATTTTAAATTTTATTTCCATGGTTTTCTTTCTTCTAAAACCGATATTCTAAAATGAGTTGAGCGTTTTTCCAGCTGCAGTTTTAGTACATTTTTTTCTATTATTTCTGCCACATAAAGTTCTACAGTTTGCGTGCTTGCGTCTTGGCGAAAAAATTCTCATTCTCAAACACAAAGCGTGTAGACTCGAATGAACAAACCAACAAACAAACAGTGGGTCGTCTTTAGAATTTGAAATGAAAAAAAAAAACAGAAACAGAAACAGAAACACGATATAAAAAAAAACAAGAAAAGAAACTTGAAACCCCAAGTGTTTGTTGCAAAGTTCTGGTTTCTTATCATTACAATAGAGATGATGATTGTGGCAGTGGTCGTGGTGGTGGTGGTGGCTAGTAGTCATACAACAACAATTTGACTGCCTGCAGAGCAAAGAATAATAAAAGCAAGAAACACAGCATGATTAGGGAGGAAGTGACAAAGGGACGAGAGCAGCAGTTAGAACATGCAAAATTTCTTTCTTCTTCCTGCCACTGGTTCGTCTGTTATCAACTGTACTATTTTGCACTACGCCATGCTAAGCCGCTTCTTTTCTTTTCCATGCAATTTAAGAAAAATTCCATTTTTCATAAAGGAAGCCATAGAAGTCATAGTTTAGTTTGGATAGTGACACTTCCTTTCTACCTGATGCAGTTACGGTTGAACTGTTTTCGGTAAGTTTAGTGTTTGGAAAACTTTTGTTTTCTCTCTAAGAAAAAGAAAACAAAAGAAAAAGAAAAAGAAAAACGACATGTTCCCAAGCCACCTTCGGACAATGTAAACTTAGACTTGTTAGGAGAATAGAGTTACCAAAGCAAATTATTTAAAATTCAGACTTTAATAGTCTTAACTTTCTGATTTAATTGCAATTACAGTCTGATTTTTATTAAAATCTCTTAAAATTTTCAATTTTAACTCCCTTTTCGTGGTAACCTTCAAAAATAACGCAATGGTAACCCTTTAGTCACTAGAGGATACCATATTTACTGTGTTTGTTTTAATAGCCACTCTCCTACATGTTCTCTCATCATCATTCCTCTTTTTGTGTTTTGCTCTCATTATAGTTTTTAATTGTAAACAATCCCAGTTACAGTTTCTGCTCTTAACCATACTTCCTGCTATCTTATCTTACTCGCTCTTTTTACTTTTCTTCTATTGTCTGATAGGTTTTTTTGTTGTTTTGCTGCTTGATTTGCATATTTGAGAGCAGAAAACAAAAATGGAGTAATAAAGGAAAACTGTTGTTGTTGTTCAACTTAGAAAAGAAAATCAGTGTAAATGACACCACTTACGACAAGGGAAGTACAGCTAATAAAAAGCCATACAGGGTCTAAGATACACCACTACACAGCTACACCACTATATACTCTTTGTATATAGAATTTTACAGATTTTTCAAGGAAAAAATTGAGGGTCACCACATAACTTAAGAAGAAGAAATTATTATATTATAGGAAGATTGATTGTTATGAGCGCTATAGATATTTTTACCGTTAGCATGGTATGGTAAAGTACCAAACTCCTGTACAGACTAGTTCTGAATAAATTAGTCGCTTGACTCCACATGTAATATGTTGAAATATACAGTAAAGTCGCGAAGAAGTGAATACAAAGAAACGTGAACACTTCAGAAACATAAACACTCCTCTTCACATTGATTGTTCTTAAATGTGAATGCTATAAAACGTGAATTTTAAGTTTTAAGGAATTTTTTTTATTTACATTCACCCCTGGCATGTTATTTGCGATATGGATGATTAAGTTCATAAATTTATAAAGTTCATCGCCTTTTTGCTTTGCCTTAGTTTACCAAAAACCAATTGGAATTGTGAACAAAATCGAAAATGTCAACACCCTTTGCAAAATTTATTCACGTTTCAGTGAGTTCACCACTTTATCAAACATTTGTAAAGGATTACAAAAAACGTATCGCCGTGTATTAACTTGATTCCGGTATTCTAGTGGATAGTATGCTAGACTATTAGGACGTGGGTTCGATTCCCAACAGAGACTCTGCAACTATACTGGCCTGTAGAGATAAAAGTATAATCCAAACTTAAATTATAGATAACTTTGCACACCTTTCAAATAATTGTGTGGTTGTAGTCAATGTCAATTAGGAAGCGCTTTTCGTTAACCAAGCGACGATGTTTAAAGTATAAGACGAAAATATTTGGGTAGTATTTTGCTTAAAGTTGTTGAAGTTAGAAAGGTAAATTATGATATCAGAAGAATTCAGCCTTGATCGCCTATAACTTTGCTTTGTGCCAACTTTTAAACAATTTAATGTCCTTAATAGTAAGTATTACGTTAAAAATATTTTTTGGTGGTCCAGTAATCTAGTCAGTTGTGGGTCCTAATCCCATCATTTGTTACAATTTTTAAAGTTTGTAAATTAACATAAAAAAATCAACATCAATTTATTACACACATCCCCTCTTTCTATTCTCCTGGAATACACTTTCCACGAGTACATTATAATGCTCTGCATGAATTGAGATAATCGACAGAGTTTTTGTATCAGTTTAAAAGAAATTTCGAATACGTAGGACTATTTGGATTTCATTTAGTAGTTGTTTGTTATTTAAGCCTATAAATTGAATATATTTGCATACTAATGCAATAAAACTATCGTTATAGGTATTAAAATATGAAATTAAAATTCGTACAATTTAATTTCGCTTTGGATCAAAACAAAAATATTTGACAGCAACTGTAATACCTCTGTTACAAGATTTTCGCGGGTGTCTTTAATATGAACGACATTTTAACATAAATTTGTATTTAGTTTTTAATTAATTGTATGCGATGTTTAATTTTTTTTTTTTTTTTGTGAGAAAATTTATTTCCAACTGTTAATTCTTTGAATATAATTGTTAAGATTAGCTAGTTTCCTTACCATGCAGATATTATTTACGTTACAAAGACCAAAGAAAGTATACAAACCTGAAAAGAAAAGAATGTTTTTAAAGTTATTAATTTAATGTCGTAATAATTTAATTAAATTAATTTTTCAAACATAAACAACTTATTCTTAGATTTATTTATATTAAAGTCTTTAATATATTCTTAATTTTCATTACAACAGATTTCATTTATATTAAAAAAAAATATGATCTATTTTCTGAGTTTATATTGAAAACCGAAAATTAAAGTATTTCCTACAGGATACTGTCTCCAAAAAAAAAACACATTCGCCATGTTATTCATGCAAAGTATTGTTTACATTTTTTTTTTTAATGTTTTTGATTTTCTTGTGTGCAATAACACTTCCTTTAACAAGTTTCGTGTCAATAGGATCGCTTCGTGTGTGTTCCATTTATAAATTGTGCATACGAGACGACCAACCGCCTCTACTCACTCACACATTGTTATCATAAACAAAAGTAAACAATGCTAGAATGAATCAAGAAATCTCTTATTGTTAGTGTTGTTGCTTTAATAATAGTATGTCAGTGTAGTTTTAATTGTAAAAACAACAATATATCGAAGTGGAAAAAATGTGTAACACTTGTTGCTGTCTGTTAATTAGTTAACAGTGTTAATTGTGGTAGTGGTGATGGTGGCGATGGTTAATTCGCGTTATTGTAGTAAAAGAAATTGTTTGTGTTACTGTACTTGATAGAGCTTATTTAATCGACAATCTCAGGAGAGAGTGTATTTTTTTTTTGTTTTGTAGTAATTGTAGTTAAAAGGGAACAGCAAAAATAAAGCCTTGATTGTTGTTACTATTAATTAAATATGTTACGACTCTCATGTCTAGGAAACTTTAATTTAAAATACACTCTCCTTGATTTTACCACAAGTTTATTTTATAAATACATGCCAGAGAGTGTTTGTGTGCACTAAAACCCTTTGAGAGTGTAAAAGCCTATGTTTTAATTTGTTTTGTTTTTGTTTGCGTGTATAGGGCTGCCAATTTGAATTTGTTTTGAAACATTTACGCCAGTGCTGCTAGATTTTATTAAATTTTGTTCGTTTTTTATTTGCTTGTTTAGTAAAATCCCCCTTTTTTATGTACAATTCTCTACTTTTCTTTGTTGATATCAAATTTCATTTAATTTTACTTACATTTACCCTTCAGTTTAAATCAAAATTTCCGTTTAAATGTTAATACCGAACAAAACAACACTCAAATAAATATGTAACCTCCTCCTGCATTTGGACGTTATTTTTTTTTTTTGTCTGAACGTTGTTTGTAAAAAAAACAAAACAAAAATAAGGCCTAGAAAAACATGTATTGTAGGTTTTTGGTGCAACATACACATATTTTTTGTAAATTATTTCCTTCTTTTCTTTGCGTTTTCTATACAAAACTGAAACTGGGCTAAACTATGGTTGTAACAGAAAACTATCAAGGGCATTAGACAATAAGACGCTAAAGTAGGCATTATTTTCATTGTTTTCTTGTTTTCCGTTTTGCAATTTAGTTTTTGAATTTAAGTTATGCTTTAAGGCGGCCTATTTCGCTTAATCAATAATTTTCCAAGTGCGATAAATAAGCTCGTTTTCGGTTTTCTCATGTATTTAAGTGATTCACTCATCATACCCACACCCTTTAGCTTTAGCTGCTGACTCAAATGGATTTTTAAGAAAATTAAGGGTAAAATTCATTTTCATTTAAAACCTTTTGTTCTGCCATTTCATTCCTTTGTTTAATAACAGATATTAGGGTTTGGTGGCGTATGTTTTTAGTATGTGTGTGTTTATTGTGGCGTTCTGAATGATTTTTGGGTTGGGTAAGGTTTTTTTTGGTTTGGTTTTTAATAAATTTTTCATTTATTATATTATGGTGTGTATATTATGTACTATGTATGTAGTACATCCACATATCTCATCGAAATAAATGGATATTGGTTATGTTATCGTAGGCTATTTTGTGGTAGGTCTGTAATTAAGAGGAGATTAATTTAATGCGCGCCCATATCTCTTTAGGCCATTAACAGCACATGTGATTATATTTTATTACAATTATTGCCATAATAATATAAGGGTGCCCGGATTGCAATACAAAAACACAGAAAGAAAATTAAATTAAATGAAACACCTTAAAAATTTTGGTATTATGGAATACAAGATAACACAATACAGAAATACATATATCGGGTGGGCCACATATCGATTTAAATTTGAACCATAGGTTATTTCGTATCTGGCAATACCTATGCCATTCTATTCTGTTACAAAATTCAGTATATTATCTCCGCTGAACGTAATGCATCGAATTTATTGGAAATTTATTTCCGAAAAAAAAACACCTGGTGGTACAAAATTTGTTCGCAGAGAATGACCAACGATGCACGGTCTACGCAAGTTTATTGCTAAAAATCGTGAAACAATGCGTAATGTGAGAAATCCTCAGCGTTCTCAAGAATTGAACATTGCATGCATATATGTATTTACGTCGCCTTTTGCGAAAAGATCTCGGCATGACGCCTTACAAAGTTCAATTAATTCAAGAGTTGAAGCTGCATGACCGTTCGCTTAGCCAGATGGTCCAACGAGAAACACGATGATGTCGGTTTTGTCAAAAAAAAAAAAAAACTTTTCGGATGAAAATCTCGGTGGGTACGTTTTTATAACCAAAATTGAGGTATTTGGGCTCCGAAGACCGACACATGTGCCTACAGAAGCCAATGCACCCATTACGAGTGACTGTTTGATGCGGCTTGTGGAGCGGAGCCATCATTGGCCATATTTCTTTGAAAATGAGAACGGCGCAACCATTACGGTCAATAGAGACACGTATCGCTGCATGATAGCCGATTGTTCTGTACCCGCTGTTCATGGTATTGATGCGAATGATTTTTGGTTTCAACAGGATGGTGCAACTTGCCACACATCTCATGCCATAATCGATTTATTGCGTTAAACGTCTGATGACGATTTGACGATGTTGAACTATTTTCTGTGAGGCTCCGTTAAAGAAGCGTGTTATGCCGACAAACCAGAGACAATTGAGTATTTAAAGGCCAACAATCGTGATATACGTACTTAATTAAGATTAACCCTCAAACGTAAATTTCTGGGAGTTACTCTCAACCATATAAACTACATGTCACCGCTACTAAATCTCATCTCTTCTTCTTTACATACAAAGTGTTTTTGGAGTCATTTAACTAAGATTGAATGCGGCAAATATGTATTGATCAAAAAGTATAGATTTTTTCCACTTTAAACAATAGCTTTAAATAATGTTATGCTTGATAGACAGAAAGAAGGCCACCTCCTCCTCTTTATTTGTCTCTTTTTTTGGATTTGTAGAGTGTTCATTTAAACGGTTGACCAAGCGTTAACACAAACATTTCTTGGTATTTAAATAAATTAAGAAATATTGGGGGTTACGAATTCGGTTTACAAGGTTACCTTTTTAACAAATAACTTAATAAGTAGGCTTGCAGAGAAATTTTTCATTTTTACAGGCAAAAACAAATTCCATTGAAACACTTTTTCCATTGAAATTGATAGTACAGAGTTTCCATTGTGCTTATCAAGCTTGGCCTAAATTTTTCTGCATTAAATAATGCTTATTGAGCTGAAAACACGAGGTAGTCTGTTATTATCACTGGCCGTTAAACACAACCCAAAATGACCCCGATTAGTAAAATTTTACAAGCGTCAATTGATAGATACCCATTGACAGGAGCAATGTTAGTTAGCAATGTCTGTTAAGAGGCGGGAAATTCAAAGACTTAGGGCCATTATTACAACATGCCATTAACTAAAGCGAGGATTTTAACGGCCAGATAAATTGCTTTTCATCATTAGTAGTGGACAATAAGGTAGAAGTGAGCGTTAAGCTGAAGGGAGGATTATCCTACTGGTAACTTTTAAAGTTAAGTTTATGTTAGAACTTGCCATATTATATATTAGTTTCAATACGGCAAAATATAAACAAGGTGAGCAACTACAACAAAAAAAAAAAAAAGAAGCCCGTCGTTGCCACTGCGTTTAAAAAACCTAATTGAGCAGTTTTATCGACATTGCTCCGGCACTGCCATATTTTTGAAAAAGTTAACTTTATTTCATCTGTTGGTTGTAATAACGAAAAGAAGTTAAAGGTGACTTTAAAGTTCACTTTAGCTAAAATTACCTTTAACTAAACCCAATTTTAACTACTTTTCGTTTAAAAGCTAAAATTGACTTGACTTTAAAGTTCACTTTAGCTAAAGTAACCTTTAACTAAACCCAACTTTAACTTTAGCTAAAGTGAACTTTAAAGTCGCCTTTAACCAAACCCAACTTTAACTTCTTTTCGTTATTAGTTAAAGCTTACTTTAGCTAAAGTGAACTTTAAAGTCACCTTTAAGTAAACCCAACTTTAACAGCAAGTTGTAATAATGATCCTTACTCTCGTATTTTTACGTTCTGAAATTCAATTATCGTGCCCAATTTAAAGTTTTTATTCTACTTTTTTAATTAAGTGTGCGTGTTTACACACACATTTCAGGCTTCAGTTTCCTTGTGACTCAAAGTAAATTTTGTTTTAATTACATCACTAGCCACCATTCCCATCATTTCATCATTCTGCCATTATTTTTTGATGGACCCCTTTAATAATTTTGAATGTTGCATTGTAATTAAGCAGTAGCATATACATATTTACGTGGGGTAGGGGGATTTTATAAAGTTCAATGGCTCTGTTTAATACTAAATTTTAAGGCAAGATTAATGGTCTCTCAATAGAATTTAATTTTATTGGGCCTTTAGTATCAAACACTCACAAGTTCAATGACATCTTAATGATATGATGTTTAGATTGTAATTGACAAGGAAGGGAAAATTTCTGTTGTTTTCCTTTTTAATTTTAATATGAAAAATTCTCACAAAATTCTCACTGGAATGGCGGATTCACTTTTCTACTCTCAGACTTATGGTTTTGCAGCCAATTTTGGTTTGCTTTGCTAGAAGGTTGAATGGTAATTTGACAAATTGTTCATAAGGTGGATAAAGAGTTGAAGCCGACACATTTACCATAGGCGGTATAATACTAGACTTTGGTTTTGATTTCACCATCAATTTTTGTGTCCGTATTTATGCGTTTGATTCAATGCGGTACATATAGCCTTTCAGAAAGAATGTGAGCATGACCAGAGGATTCAAAAATTTCCATTTTCTTCACAGAATTTTCGACAATTGGTCCTCTAGGCCCCAAAGTGGAATAGTTAACATCAAAATATTACTTGTTTAGAGGTTATAATATTAGTATCAGATACTTCACACACACATTTTCAGTTAACTCTCCAAAGTTTTCACATTTATCAAGAGAAATTTATAAATTATACACTATTTTCACTTTGCAGGCCTATTATTCCAATATAGAGCAGAGCAATAAACTGTTAATTCTCTTCATTATTAGAAAAATAATGAAATCCTTTATACTACACCTTATATTGAATAAAGTATCATCTTTAGTCTATCAGATATAAAACTCTGGATCAAGAGTTCTTTTCATAACAAGGATAGCGGCCTACAGGATACACAAGAAACTACAAATGTAGTGTGTGTTCCTGTAGTGGGTTGGCTTACTATATGCTAACTCGTGGGTTCAAACCCCAGCTCTGACATATCAAACAAAGCGGAAAAATGAAAAACTTTTTCTCATTCGTTGATTTCCTCTTAGTAGGCTGTCTAATACAGGAAATATTTTTTTAAGTTGTTGAAACTAATTAATTTTTTATGTGTGAAGACAAATTCAAGCTTAAAAACCAAAGGTGCAAACCCACACTTTTAGGAGCGTCACTTTTTGCCTTCAACAAGGCAAAATTTGCTACTAACAGAGCATTGTTAACTATTTAATAGTAGCAATAAGTAGATTAGTCTTGTGAATCTTGTCAAATCCCAAAATTATCCCACTACAACGGTTCGAAAGAGGACCCTCTGGACTGCCATTTGCATAGAGTCGAGCAGCTGTACTATGACCCATATGTTGCAAAATGGCCACTGATCTTCTAGAGAATTTTCAAGCTAAAATTGATAGTTTCAAAGGCAATTTTCTTAATACCATATAACTGTATATGTGACTATACTGCTGATTATATTAAGAGCCCTTGGAACTTTCCTTTGAACTTGGAACTTTTCCTTGTTCACATGGATACTGTTAAATAGCTAACAGTGCTATGTTAAAAGAAAATCTTGCTCTGTTAACTACAAATGTGGCGCTGCTAAAATTTATGGTTTGTGTCTTAATTAATAATAAAAAATCAAATAAAAAAATCAAATAAAAATAATCTTTAATGTTCATTAAATTTAAGTAATTTTATAAAACTTTATATAAAATAAATAAATTTTTCTATTATTTATTTTATTATGTTAAAGAAAAACAATAAATTATTTGCCCCAACAAAAATAATTAGAAATACCATCACATAAATACTCGTACAATACATAGTATTTCCTAATGACTATGGCTAAAGGCATTTATAGCGAGCTTAGATGGACCAATGGGCAACGCCATGATACATTTTTTTGGCAGAAATTCAAAACAAAACAAAAAAATTATTTCGAATTTATGAAACATGACAACAAAAGCACGCTTCTACACTGCCAACAATGAAAAGACAAAATAAAAATTAATAAAAAAAATGTTTTCAGAACTAAAATAAATAAAATCAGTGGAGAACATTGGGAATAGTAAATAAAAAAAAATAAAAATACATTGTAAGAGAATTATTTCATTTCGAATAGAAAAAGAATACAGTGCTGGACATAACATGGAAAACTCAGGCACGAATGACAAGCAGAAATAAATATAGTAAAATAATGGCAACAATTGAACTCGAAGAAATCGATATGAGACAGAAATGCATCGAAAATATTAACGTTACTGACCATAAAGTTTTAAATAAAGTCGTTGAGCCTGCGACCACCGGTAATATTGAATCAGACTGACGGATCTAAAGTATCTAAGAGTAAGATAGACTGCAAAAATTTCCTGAATTGCTTGATCTTAGAATATTCCCTTGAGCCTATGTAGGGAAATCTTTCAAGCGGTAATTACATCACTTTCATGGTGCTACCTTCAGTCCTAAAGTGTTTAGCATCTGTCGCGACTTCTTCCATCCATATTTGCGGTGGTTTTGTGAAAAACTCATAGAATTCTTGGTTAACTGGGGCATCCCTGTGGCTATGTCCAGCTTGTTAGAGTAGGCGTACTCCTATCGAATGTCAAACGACACAGAAATATACCATAGGCTTACCTCTCATCTCCGTTAGGCCGGAATCTGAAAAATAAAAATCTTCAGGTCATAATACAATATTTTAGTGTCTCTTACTGAACCCCATTTACAGTATGTTTGTCAAGAAATTTTAATTCGCCGCAGTCTAGTTGGTAGTGTGCTTGATTATTACACATTAGGTCTCGATTCAAACCCCAGGTCAGACATCTCCTACACAACGGAATATGAAATAATATTTCTTCTACGACTGCCTCTTAACAGATTTCTGGCAATAAACTCTGAGAGTAAATAAAATTGTCATGAAAGAGTTTCTCTAAAATCTGTCGTTCGGAATCAGCTTTAAACTGTAGGCCTCGTCACTCATGTATAAAATTAACACACACAACATAACTGGTGAGAGAAGCTAGGTCGTAAACCTGACTGGAGGGTTGTAATGAACAATTATGTATGTATGGATGTATGTTGTCAAGACCATATCAGTGTTCTACCTGATTGCAGAGTCTGTTGTCTTATTTTGCAATCAATTTCTGTTGATTTTAATCACACGGAAACTTCTTGATCTAACTGAGTGAGTACAGCTGCATTGTACCCCCATTAAACGATCCTAAATTTGAAATATTTTTTTTTTGAAATCCAGTATTAAAATTTTCAATAGTTTTAATTGCAATTCAATTTTGATTGTGTTGTTTTTGTTTTTAATTACTTTTAGTCAGTTGTTGAGTTGCCTGTATGCAATTGCAGTTGTTTGGTGTTTGGCAATGCGGCTCATTTGATTTCTTCTTTTCATTTTGATTTAAATTTCATTAAAAATGCAACAAAAGTCATACACATACACATAAGCACACACACACACACACACACACGCTAATAAATATGTATACCAAAAGTGGCGAAAGTTTTCTCTTTTGGTCCGTTACGTACGTTTCTAATTTAATTAATTTTTGTTTTTGTTTTTTCGATATTAAAAAACAAAACAGATGAGAGAGTAGATAGAGAGGAAGAAGAAGAAGAAGAAGAAAAATTATAATAAATCATCATATCGGGGAGATAAAGAAGCATGAGAAAAATGAAAACAAATTAAAATTGGATGAAAAATTCAAATAAAAACTAAAAAATCAAAATCAAACCCATGGAAAAATACAGGAAAATTGAACTACTAAACGAACAATTTCCACAGACTGAAAATATGAAAAGAAAAGAACTTAAACATGTAAAGGGTATCCATTATATGACATCAGAAGTAAATTTATATAAAAAACAGCAGTTATTCCATATGAGGAAAGTATACATACATACATACATAACTGATTATTACAACCCTTCAGTCAGGACTGCGACATAGCTTCTCACACCACTTATGTTGCGTGTGCTAATTTTTATACATGATTGGTGGGACCTACAGTTTAAAGTCGACTCCGAACCACAGATGTTTGAGAAACTTTTCACGACAATTTAATTTACTCTCAGAGTTTTTACCAGAGATCTGCTCAGAGAAAGTCAGCGCAGAAATATTTTTTCCTTTTTCGTTTTATTGGAGATGTCTGCCCTGGTGTTTGAACCGTGGCCTCACGCCTAATAAGCCAACACACTACCTACTAGACTATGGCGACTTCAGGAGAAAGTATTTCAATTTAGTTTTCAAATACTTCGCCGTTGGGACATTATCAGCGTAGATACTGCCTTTTACCTAACCCTGTTGGTTTATTCACACCATCAAAACGTAAAAATTACTCTTTTTTGAAACTTTTCATTCAATAAACCCCGTAATCGTCCGCGATGTGTAGCTTTTGTTACTGTCCACTTCATAATCTTCAATTGTAGGCCATAAGAGTCAGCTACCTTACAGCCAAAGTGTTACGAATTAATTGTAACGCTTCTCCAGGGTACCACCAACATTGAATGCTTGCTCCTTAGGCGTCCAATTAATATATCCACGGTTTTGTAAATGGTCCAGCCGAAATTAATTGTCAAGTGAGTTAGACTTTATATGAATGAATTCCGTATGAATTCAAATACAAAACATGTCTTATTTTACTGTAAGATGGGTACTACCGTGTATAACGTCGTGAAATCAATAAATTTGGAACTATTCGCAGCTATTCCTCAAACAGAAACAATATTTTCCGCAGAACACAGACTGCGATGTTACACATTCCAGACTACGTCTGTAGCGCTTCTTGTCTCTTCTTCTTCTTCTTCTTCTTCTTCTTCTTTCAAATCTTTGTAATTCTTTGCACAATAAGTAGGTAGATTTTGATGACCATACATACATACATTAATTGCTCATTACAATCCTGCGGTCAGGATTATGACCTAACTTCTCACAACAATCATATTGTGTGTGTTAATTTTATCCATGAGTGGCTGGACCTACAGTTTAAAGCCGACAGATTTTTGAGCAACTTTTTCATGGCAATTTTATTTACTCGCAGACTTTTTGCCAGAAATATGCTGAGGGAAGTCGCCGAAGAAATATTTTTTTTTCATATTTCGTTTGCTCGAGATGTCTGGGCTGGGATTTGAACCGTGGCCTCACGTCTAATAAGCCAACACACTACCTACTACACCACGACGACTATAGTCACCCCTTAGTGCTCGAAAAGATGCCATGTTTATATCACCAATTTTACTGTGATTTATTAACTATTTTCACGCTCTTGCGGTTATTAAACGATCCTCATAAGTAATTGACAAATCTTTCACAAAATAAATGACATTTCAATTGGAAGATATTTAACTGCCAACAGCCTTGCCAGACCGACAGTATTGTAACCACAAAATTAATACTTCTAAAGGGTGTTTTTTATAGAGGTATAGAACTTTAAGTTGGCATTACTTTTCAAGATGGCGACCGATTTAACAGCTGTCAAGTGATTTATTCTCAGTTTGGTTTGGCAATTCATCATGAATAGACTCACGCCTGAACAACGCTTGCAAATAGTGCAATTTTATTTCGAAAATAATGGTTCTGTGCGGAAAACGTATCGCGCACTACGTCCATTTTATCGTCGACAAAATCGTCCATCAGAGCAGTTAATTCGATTAACCATGGAACGTTTTCGCACCACGTTTACTCTTATTGATAACTCGCATCCCCAGAGACGCTGTACGGTGCGTACAGAAGAAGCTATTGCTGCTGTAGAGCGTAGCATTGAGGAAGACCCGAATGAGTCCATCCGCCATCGAGCACAGGAATTCGATCTGTGTCCATCCACTTTATGGAAGATTTTGCGGAAGGATCTTGGTTTGCGTGCTTACAAAATCCAACTCGTGCAAGATTTCAAGCCAAACGATCATCAAGTAAGGCGTAGATTCGTCGAATGGGCCCAAAACGAGATTACCGTTGTTCCCGATTTTCATAAGCGAATATTGTTTAGCGATGAAGCGCACTTCTGGTTGAATGGCTACGTCAACAAACAAAACTGCCGCATTTGGAGTGAAGGTAATCCTCAAGTGTATGTGGAAACACCGTTACATCCAGAAAAACTGACTGATTGGTGCGCTTTATGGGCTGGTGGAATTATTGGTCCGTACTTTTTCAAAAACGATGGTGGCCAGAACGTTACAGTCAATGGTGATCGGTATAGAGCCATGATTACTAACTTTTTCATTCCTGAATTGAATAACCATGATGTCCAGGAGATGTGGTTTCAACAAGACGGCGCAACATGTCACACAGCTCGTGCCACAATAGATTTATTGAAAGACACGTTTGGTGACCGCCTAATTTCACGTTTTGGACCTGTGAATTGACCTCCAAGATCTTGTGATTTAACAACGCTAGACTACTTTCTGTGGGGCTATGTAAAGTCATTGGTCTATGCGGTAAAGCCACAAACGCTTGACCATTTGGAAGACAACATTCGCCGTATTATTGCCGATATACAGCCACAAATGTTGCAAAAAGTCATCGAAAATTGGATGTCCAGATTGGACTACATCCGCGCCAGCCGTGGCGGTCATATGACAGAAATCATATTTAAAATGTAATGCCACAAGATTACCTTTCGGATAAATAAAATTCATGTCAATCGAATAATCCATCGTTGTTTTATTGCAACTTAAAGTTCTATACCTCTATAAAAAAACACCCTTTATATAGGAAAACAAATCCTTTATGAAACTCATTTAAAGGAGAGAAGGCGAGTGCAAACAGTATATTTTTTACAGTGTGGCTAACTTTAAAATTTAAAAACAAAAACCGACAAAAGCATGAAAAACACTGAATTACACTGAAAAAAAAAGTGGAAAATTGTACCAAAAAAAATATTTCACAAATTCGATTTATTTTACGTATAATTTTTTACATAAAAAATCTTCAACTAATTAAATAAAAAAGAGGAAAAAATTTGAAAAAATCATGCTGGAAATGAATTTTTCTTTTTAACCGTAGAAAAACAATGCCATGACGGTTATTTTCCTTGAGTATTTTACCTCATTTATGTAAAAAAAAAATAAAAAAAAATTTATATTAAAAAAGCATAACAAAATAATAATAAAAAAAATTAATAGAAAACTAGAAAACCTAAGTGAAAAAAATAACAGTTACTTATAGCTGCTTATTTTGTTAACCTATGGATGTGTCCGTCTGCAGCTAGCTACACATATTAGTTATGTGCTGTAGTTGTTGTTTTTATTATTATTTTATGACTTGAGGAAATGTTAACTTCAGCTAACGACCACTTCAGAATGAAAAAACTGTAACGAAATGGAAAATCAAAGAAAAAAAATCATTTTGAATTAAAAGTTAAGCACAACGAGTAAGAGTGTCAGTTAAGTTAGCCAAGTCAGTCAACCGAACGACCAGCTTAAAACATCACGAACATGTTTCATTTTACATTTCTCATGTTGTTAGTACGTCTTGCTTTGGGAACGATGCTAAAAAGAAACCCTTATGGATGAATTCTTATTTATTTTCAACTGGAGATGATTACTTATTAAACAAGCAACTGAACAAGCCCACACATATTTGGGTGCACTGGGTTTTTAGGGCACTTGCAATTTTCATACGGGTAAACATACGTATGCATACAGTATTTGGAAGGTTTTGTAAAGATTTTATTAAAACCGAAATAATTTTTATTTTTTTGGACAACCAACAAATCATCTGATGTACAACACTTATCTGACACATTGTTTGTAGCCCATAGAAGTTTGTAACGCTTTTAAAATGCATATTCCGGAAGTTATCTTCATTAAAACTTTTAATATTGTTTTCAAACTTTGTTTCAGATGTAAGGGATCGCACCATACGTATTGTTATAGACGGGACTTCAAATTTTTTTTATGATTCACTCTTCTTTTTGAAATTCATTCCTATGTATTCCTTTGGAGATGACATCATAGACCAAAGCCTCATTCGTTAGTCACAAGCATTCAATATACAATTAATCTCCAGATGAGGTCATGTGCAAAGGACTCGATTTTGTTTACTATCTCATAAGCCCACTTTTTATAACATATCATTAAACACTACTCTCCCTTCTTTCCTACCTTCCACAAAAAATTTCCTTAAGTATGAACTGAAAAGGATGCATCCCCTGGATGTTGATCATATTAAAAAAAAAGGAAAAGGCAGGACAATGGTAAAGGATGTTAGATTACACCACGTCTTTGAAGAAAACAAGACTACTTTTTAAGTTGATTGGGCAACTCTTCGAAGGGAATAGTTAGTTTAGATTTCTTAACGAGTTTGCAAGCTCAGGTTATTCCATACATTCTCCATTTTTCATTAAATAACTTAGTAAACCTGAGAACGACAAAAACGCATTACATTTTACATTTCCTCAGAACAGTGAATACCATGAAAGGTACTACAAAGTCTACTGTTCCTCTTACTCATGGTTGCCTTGATAAATTTAATATGCTTTCAAAGCTTAGCTTACTTTAAATCAGTCTATCTAGATAGGACATACAGTGCATGACAAAACAATGGAAACTTTTTCAAAAATTTATTTATGTGTTACAATCGGACGAAAATTTAAAAATCTTTTTAAGAAATCGGCAAAATATTAATGCCTTTTATTAATATGCACTGTTATTAACATTTCTGTATTTTAAAAAATATATAAAAAGACTATATAATTCAGTAATTAGAAAAAAAATAATTCTATTCACATATTTGATGTTGACAAAACATTGGAAACTTTGGAAACTTTTTTAATTTTTGAATTATATAATTCATTTTTATACATAAATTTAATATACAGAAACGTTAATAACAGTGCATATTAATAAACTCCACAAATGTTTTGCCGATTTTTAAAAAACATGTTAAATTTTCGTCCGATTAAGTACATTTTTGAAAAAGTTTCCATTGTTTTGTCAAGCACTGTATATCCAAAGACTTGCATTAGTCAGAAGGACTAACTGACTTGAAATGTGAAAAAGTCTACTTTCGATTGCTCTCACGGGGCCATACAAAATCCATGGTAACTAAAAATTAAAAAATATCGTCAAATACACTGTTGAGAAGACGGAACAAGAAATAGAGAGAATGGTGATAAATAGAGGTCAAATTTCAATAACATATCTGCACTGAAATTGTAAGTTCTGAACGTTGTCAGAAAGAAAATAAATGCAGTATGAGTGGACGGAACAGTAACGTTGCTAGGCAGTAGTAAATTGTAAATTTTGCAGACACTGTGAACATAGATCGTTGTAGTAAAAGGATCGTGTATTTTTAACACAGATAATAACCTTTTAGAAATCGCCGTAGGAAGTGTATTGGCTTATAAGACATGAGGCTGAAACCCTGGTCTGATATTTAAAAAAAAAAAAAAAAAAAAAAAAAAAAAAAAAAAAAAATGGCGGCTACCTCAGATTTATGGAAAAAAAGCAACTTTCGCCACTTATGTCTACAAATAACACACACAACATAAGTGGTGAGAGAGGCTAGGTTGTAATCCTGTCTGAAGGGTTGTAATGACCAATTATTAAACTTAAATAAATAAAAGGATTATTTCAATTTAAAACTATGCATGGATAATAACTTTTTATGTAAAATTGGAGTCTTTGAATCAACAGAAAATATTTGTCCAAAGGAAAATAATTTTTTTGTAATTCTTGTTTAAAAAGTAAAAACTAAAACACGTAATAAAAGGAATTTATTACCCATAAATTAAAGTGATTCAACATTTGTACTAAAAACTTCAACAATTCCTTTAACCTTCATTCATTTTCACTTAAATTCCGCTAGAATTAATGTGGCATCACTGTTTCCAAATATTATTGTACGATACAATATCCTCTCTCAGTGTATTTGTTTACAAGGTTCTAATTGAATGTGTATGTGTTCGAAGGACCATATTCTTCGCTCACACTCTACCACTATTTCTCTGTCTCTGTCTAGTTGATAGTAAATAACAAAAGAGGACAACAATGACACGCGACAGCAACACAGTAAAAGCATTACATTTAAGGGCCAAAGCAAAAAACCAATAATGAAAGCAAAAACTCAAAACAAAAGCTACAGACGAAAAAACACAAATAGGAAGAGAAAGAGTGAATGACAATTAGAAAGAGAGGAAGAGAGTGAGTGCAGGAACTGTAAGCATAAGGTGAGATATTCTTTGTTCGGCCAATTAATCGATCGATGATGGTTGATTTACTGATTTTTTTCTTTGTTTCTTTTTTTTTACTTCATTACCTTTGTTAAATAGCGAAACCTTAAATTTAAGCAACACTAACAACAATAACAAAGGCAAACAACAAATCTAAATAAACACAAAGCAATACATCAAAGTGGTTTTTATAGCGTCGTCTGCTTTTGCCGAAACGAAAAAAAAGTGCAGAATTTAAAACAACTGAACTCAGCAACATGATGATGATCACCTTTCCAGACGAAGAAGAAGAAGAAGCAAATAAAAAAATAAAGAGAGAACAAAAACAAGAAGCTAAATATAATGAAATGTAGCGAGTAATAAATCAACAGTGACATGAAACATGTTGCGTTCTTTACTAGTTTTTCTTTTTTACCATACACTAACCAGCAGAAGTCGCCGTAGTCCAGTAGGTAGTGTGTCGGCTTATTAGGCGTAAGGCCACGGTTTCAAACCGCAGGTCATACATCAAAACGAATATATGAAAAAAAATATTTCTTTGGCGACTTCCTCTCAGCAGATTTCTGGCAAAAACTCTGAGTAAATAAAATTGCCATGAAAAGTTTCTCAATAATCTGTTGTTCGGAGTCGGATTCAAACTGCACGTTCCACCACTCATGGATAAAATTAACACACACAACATAAGTGGTATGAGAAGCTAGGCCGTAATCCTCACTGAAGGGTTGTAATGACCAATTATGTATTTATGTAACAAGCAGATGTTGTTCGTAAACGCAAATCAAAAATTTTAACAGAAATTATTTTGGCAAAATTGTACAATAACTGCTTAACATTACACACATTCTAGGTATCTTGATATGTTTATTCTCCAATCTTCCGGAATTAGAGAATTTACTACGTAGACACACTAGTACATAACGTAGACCCACAAAAAAGACTTAAAAAATGGCACCGAAATGTTAAATTTCTTTCGGAAACTTCTCATGCAATCAAATCAAAATCGAATGTGTTGTGAAGCAACATACCGCCCTGTTCATAAGGCTCAATTGCAGGACCATAAAAAGACGGTTATTATACGGCCAGATTTTTAACACCTGACAGTCTTGCCAGACCTACAGTCTTGAAACCACGAAATTAATTACAATTAAAACAAAAAAGTTAATGTAGGGTACTTCATAGTAGGGCAGTGCGGCATTCAAATTTTTTTACTGTTTTATCACAATTTTTTTGTGTGGTTTACCGTGATTATTTTCAAATCAAGAAAATAGAAGAAGAAACTTATCGCATGTGACCATCGCTCGTTTTTTAGGTTTTTTAATCATTTTTTTAACATTTTTTTACTACTTGATTATTATTTTTAATCATGTCACGTGATCATGTTAAATAACAGTTTTAATGGAAGGAAATTTAAAAATATACCGACTTCCTAAGCACCTTATTTAAAGGCACAGTGTTTTTGATTGTGTACAAAATTGCACTCAGAGATAACAATGGTAGCGGCTTTTTATCGTTCTCCTTTATTCAGAAAATCAAGAAAACACAACAGACACAGCAATCTCTCGAAAAATAAAATACGCGGGTGCATATGGAAATGATAATTTAAAGGCAACGCGACAGCAAACAAATTGTTGCAGCAAAATTGTTGCGTTTGCTATGTTGCGTTTGCTATGCTGCGTTTATTGTGTTTATAGCATCAGATATACTAGTTAAACACACACAGAGAGAGAGCACATGTATTAGAAGAGCAAGAGAGCATTATGTAGCATAACCCCCATAATTTTGAAAAAATTAATTTTGCCCTACAAAAATTTTTCGAAATTATTTTTAATAAAAAAGAAGAAAAAGAAAAGACTCCTTGAAAATAATGTGGGAGCATTGTTGTTGTATTAAAAAATATACAAAGCAACACGATTTTCGCTTTTATTGTTGTTAATTGTTTAAATTACGCAAATAAGCAACAAAAGATAAACGAATACAAAAAATGTGAATAAAAAATAAGAGTGAGAGCCACACGCATTCTCCCACTCATATATTACTGTGAGTGTGCGTGAATGTAGCGTTTAATTCACTTTTACATGCCAAGTTGACAAATAATTTATGGTTTGGAAAGTTTTCGTGTTTTTTTTTGTGCGTTTTTAGACATTTTTTCACTTGTTTATTTACAAGCTTTTTAGTCAAGGTCGTTTGCTTGAAAAAAGTTATTTTATTTTTAGAAGGTTGATGGGAAACTAACATTTTTTTCCTTAATTTCTTTATTATACAAACATTTGTTGTGAATCTTTAAATACGAGACGTTACTGTAATAAGTCAATGGAGTTAGAATTGGTGGATCTATAAGACACAAATAAGCGAAATATCTTTCGTAGCTTGAGCCTTTATTTTGCATTTCAATTAAGTTAATTTCAAGGTCTTTTCAATCGATTTTTTTATTTATTTTAACAGCTTTTCCGTCATATGCATTTCGTTACGCAGGTGTCAGTATAAACGTGTTTTGAATGTTTTTTTGAATGAAACTATATTCAACTCGAGAATTGAATTGAAATCTTTTATCAAACTGAAAATTCTGTGAAATCTACACTGCGTAAAATCTTGGATACTTCTGCTCGTCCAACTGAAGATGGTTTAAGAAAATTTAAACGAAAATTAAATTAGTTTGAGTCCCCTGGTCTAGTGCAAGACATAAAAATACTGACGCATATTGTACCACATGAAGGAAAAAGCATTAAAAAAATATCTTAGTTAGTACAACAACGTCGACAGTGTATTATATACATCAGGTTAGGTTAGCTTAAATTGACAGCCGCCAAATAAGCAAACTTGAGTCGTAAGTCTTGTTGTAATAGCAAATATTTACATTTCTAGTCTGACACTTCACAACCATCCTAAAAGGTTTAAAGAATATATGAGATTTATACAAATCAACAAAAAAAACTTATGCTACAATAAAATCATGACAAAAATTGTGATAAGAACTCGATGGGCTTTTGTGTAAATTGACAATATTCTTAGTAAAATGAAATTTAATTTTAGTAAACATTTTCTTTTTATAATTTTCTTCTTTTAAAACTATTTTACTAATTGGAAGAAAGAAAACAAATCTCACTATTCGTTGTAATTATTAAAAAATAATTGACATTTTTGCTTATTAAAAATGTGTATGCGCGATAAAAAATGTCAATCACACTTTTATGGTGTCTTTTTGAAGGCGCTTAAAATGAAATTTTCTTTTCTAGTATTTTCCATATGCTCCTCTCTTGTTATTTTTACGTGCAAACTTCACATCAATGGACTAAACATCCACTTACTCGGGTAAACACTCCTTGATTACTTAACATATGCATGTGCTTACTATGCTGAACACATTAATGTTGTTGTTTTCGATATGTGAGCACTTATTTTTTCTTTGTACCGTTAAATAGAAGAGAGAGAGTCTTTAGCATCTCTTTAAAGGTGAATGAATTTAAGAGTATTTTATTAAGTGTTGAAGACGACATGAAAACAGACTGTAATTTACGAGTGTGAGTGAATATTTTTGTTTCTCTCTTTCTCTCTTGCACAGATTATTTTTAAAATGTTTTTCTTCTGTTTGCTTCTCTGGTTTTGAGAGAAAAAAAATAATTTAACGCTTCATAAAGATGAGGTATATGAAATAAATGAATATAAAAAATGCAACAACAGCAGCATAAAAACAAGTACGAGTGTAAACATCTTAACCCACATATTTATTACATTGTATTCGATTTTTTTTATTTTTTTCATTACGAGTGTTAGGTGTGCAAGCCTGCGTGTGTGTGGAAGTATATGCTATTATAAATGCATGCAGTGTAAATAGAAATGCAATGTTGTCAACCTTAAAGAGCAAACGAGAGAGAGAGAGAGCGAAGAAACAGCTTGAATGAATAGATTACAACATAAATAATATAAAAAAAATACAGTGATGGATCATAAAATAGCAACAATAAGATAATATTGAAGAGATATTTTCACCACAAATAAATTCAAATAAAACAAATATTTGTCGTAAAATTTTTTAAAGAAAGACTACCTTACGGCTTTTAATGTCTGCAAGTCGCCGTAGTTTAGTGGGTAGTGTGTTGATTTATTAGACGTGAGGCCATGGTTCAAGCACCAGGTCAGATATCTTCAACAAAACGAAATATTATATAATATATCTTCGGCGACTTCCTCTCAGCAAATTTCTGGCAAAAGCTCTGATAGCAAATAAAATTGCCATGAAAAAATTGCTCAAAAATCTGTCGTTCGAAATCGACTTTAAACTGTAGATTCCGCCAACACACACAACGTGGGTGGTGTGAGAAACGATGTCTGGCAAGCCTGTCAACTGTTAAATACCATTCACCTGCATTGTCAATTATTTAGTAAAAGATTTGCCATTTACGAATAAGGATCGTTAAACAACCGAGGAACGCGTACAAATAGTTGAAACACTACAAACAAAAGTGGTGATTCAAACGTGGCCCCTTCTCGAGCATTATCGGGTGATTATGGTCGTTATAATCAATCTATTGTGCAAGAAATTGATGAGACTTGAAAAAAAAATTGAAGACGTTGAATGCGCTTAAGGATTTGCGTATATATTGATTTCTATCAATATAAAGTCCCATTAACGCAAATATTAAAGTTCTAATCGAAATTGCGAATGCAACACGTTTTCCAATGATGGAACGCCGGGACGAGTTTGATTCTGAAGTAAGGCAGAACGTTTCTTTATACTGTTATATCAGGTGGAATACGTCGTTTCTTTGAAGCCAAGTTTTTCATACGGACTTATACATTTGAGCTTAGACAGCTTCGGTGGCTTAGTCGTACTTTTATAATTTGCATCTGTTGTGAATATACTTACATAGACTTTTAGAGTATATAACCATAAGCTTTAAGCCACTTCTTTCTATCTGCTAGGCCTAATAGAATAATCTTGGAAATGATGGATATTCCTATAAGGATATTCCTATAAGCAGTCATTAAGTATTTCTACCTTTTCTTGTTATTTCTTTACTTCTTTTCAGATTCATTAAACTAGTTTTTTCAGAAAAGGTAGCAGGTGCTAGCATTACCATTCTAAAAACGTATGTTATAATAATGAGCAACCGTACTTACGAATGCTCTACTCTTCCATCATTCGGTGTTCGTTAGTTGAGTTATTATCTCTGGGAGATCAGGAATCATTCAGAAAAATTTGATTTCTTTAGAAATATATTGTACATATATGAGAGAAATTACCTTCATTATCTTATTATTGCCACCACTGTACAGTATAATTTGTTAGTCTGTGAAAGAATTTCATTTCGTGTTCATTGTGTAAATTCCTAGATTCATATTGGCATTCATTCTTATTTTGCTGTATTAATGAGTTGAAGAATTTTTATAGAAATTCTTTCTTCTTCTTTTTTTGTTATCGCATAATTGAAATGCAAATGACTCGTTCTAAATTTTCATAGTTAATGGGTATTTAAATAGACAACAAAACACTACCGTAAACGGCAATAAATAAAATAAAATAAAATAAAACCGGTATGAAACAAAACAAATCAGTTAAAAAAAATAGTATTAGGAATACCGTTGAAAATTATTGGAGAAACAATAAAAATTATAGGATTTATGGAATTATTAATTTCATTGAAAACATTAATGTTTTTTTATTGATATTTTTTTAAAAATAAAAAAAATATTTGATTATGATATTAATTTTGCAGTCATTAAACTCTTTAGAGGAAATAATTGTTAGAGAAAAAAATTTTTTTTCTATTAATCTTTTATATTTTACATACATATAACATATTGTAGAGTTTAGTTTCTTTTTATTTAATAGCTAATAAAATATAAGCTATTATATTAATTAAGTGCAGTTAAACCATTAAAAATATAAGCCTAAAAAATTTTAATTTTTTCCCGTAAAGAAAATCATGCGACCCATCGCGACTGAAGTTTATGGGTCCGCAAACCGTAATATTACCACCACCGTTGGCATATGTTTTTATTTTAGTTTTCTTCACAAGCGAATCTTACAATTATTCTTTCTGATTTAAGTGGGTTTTCCTTAGCTATACTTAATTTAAAACCATTGTTATGCAGAACATTAATTATTGTTCTTGACGTCATGGTTATCTTGAAATACTTTCCAATAAGTTTCGACAATTTTGAAGGACACATTATTGCAACTTGATTGACGTCTTGAGAATGCAATGGAATTGGAAGAGCTTAAAATAACCGTAGTCTACTAGGCAAAGTACTAGACGTGAGGACGTGGTAAAAACCCCCAGCCCACAATATCACCTAACACCCAAGCAGTTTGGTAACCAGCATGTAATTCTAGGAGTCTAGTCAATATTTTAAATTAATATGGTATATATCTGACAAGACAAATTAGGTAATCTTATCAATGAAGTCGCCATGATCTAGTAGGTAGTTTGTTGGCTTATTAGACGGTAGGCCACAGTTCAAACTCCAGGTCAGAGATCCCCAAAAAAAAAACAAGAAAATATTTCTTCGGCAATTTCCTCACAGCAGATTTCCAGCAAAAACTCTGATAGTAAAATAAAAATTGCCATGAAAAGTTTCTCAAAAAAAAATTTGTCTTTCAGAGTCGACTTTAAACTGTGTAGGTCGCGCTACTCATGGATAAAATTACCACACACAACATGAGTAGAGTGAAATGCTAGACCATAATACCGGCTGCAGGGTTGTAATTATCTATTAAGAAAGTAAGTAAGAAGAGCTAACATCATTCTATTAATACTTCTTATTTAAAAGTTGTCAGATTTATGCGGACTTTTTTGTTAATGATTAGGTTACAATGTTTTTATAATAACAATTCCTAAACAACCATGATTTCTATAATTTTCTCAGTTTACAACAAATAGCCTAAGTATTGTTATAAAAAAATTTTCTAATACCATCACTGTTGCTTTAAAACTTTTCATTTAATGTGAAATTTTCCTTTTAACAGTAATAATAATTTATTTAATTAATAAATTTAAATAAATAAATAAAACCACAACAAATATTTGTTTTGATAGTTAATTTTTTAAAAATATTTACTTTTATTTTCTCCTATTTATTTATCATATTTAAATACTTAGGTATGTACATTGTATATAGTACTTACTGTATGCAATAATTTCTTATATTATCTTATATTGTATACGAAAACAAAAAGAATGATTCACATTAGAATTTAACAATTTATCAAATCATTTTATGAGGTACACAATATATGTATAATACATATATTCTATATTTCTTCCACATGAGAAAAACAAAATATTAAATTAAATAATATTTTTATATTTATTTAATAATAAACGAAAAGCATCTAATATATCGCATACAATATATACGATTCAAGCCTACACATTATTTTTGTGAGTGTAACAGTTTTGTTTACATTTTATTTCAGTTTCAGTATTACTTTTGGCAAAGGAAATATTTTCAAAGAAACCGTTTGTTTTCCTAGAGCAGGGATAAAGAAAAAGAGAGAGCGTGGGAGATGGAGTGAAGTAAAAACATCAAACATTTCTTTGAATGAAGATATTCTACCACCAAATTCTTTATAGGTAAGTGACTGTTCGTATGTGTACGTGTGTGTGTTAATGTAAATAAAAAGAAACAGAGAAATTAAACATAAAAACTCAATCGTAAAAGGGCTGTCAAATGTAACAACATGTTCAACATAATTGTTTATGAATGACATTTCTGTTATGCTGTGCATGATGTAGCGTTTGTGTTTTGTTTTTAGGCGATTTTTGATAGCTAGACATAAATTTTGGTTCTTTTTTTTTTTTAGTAAAAACAAATATTTGAAGATGTTTTTGGCAAAAAAAAAAAAAATATCATTTAATAAAATAAAAAAGAAATTATACAAATAAATTGAATTTTTCGTATTTAAATCTGGAAGAAAAACAAGGTGCCAGGTCAAGTTTTTAACATTTGGTGAAATAAAAACGCATCTGAACAATATGAAAGTCTGCAAAGAATAATTTTTTACTATACGAAATGCAAAAACACTACTCTTAAATTGGTTCAAACAGATGGAAATTTTGATCGGTATTCGTTATCCAATTTGCATCAAACTTTCTTTTCCCCTTTAGTGAACATACAGCTGTCGGACAGCACCTTACCCGCCTTCTTATTATTCCTTACACTTGTTTATGTTTTATTACTCAAATTTTTTAGTTTAAGCATTGAATTGATCTATAGCAGGAGCTCGAATAATTAGATTGCCATCTGTCACTACTTAAAAACAATATAACAGAGGAATCTTTAATATTGACTTTCATTCCAAGAGGTGATATAGAATGGCCTTCCTATGATATGCTCCATTGGCATTATGCTCGTTGAAATTTGGAACTTCTTGAAAAAATTATTGGGAATACGGTTGAATTTTATAATTTTCAAACTTCGAAAACTATGACGAATCCATTAAGCTGCTGAATTTCTAAATATTTACTATAAAAAAGCGTTGTTTTTAAAAGTAAAATTTTATTTGATTTTAGTGTAATACCACACAAACATGAGTGTTGTGAGAAGCTATGTTGTAATCCTGACTAAAGTGTTGTAATGACGAATTAATTACATAATTATGTAAGTAATACGCCGTTTTCACAAGAAATCAATTTGACTTTATACGCTAAAGGCGGTAAGAAAAGAGACTTAGCAGTTGACATCAATATAAAGGGAAAAAATTTCATAAAATAAACACTTTTTGATGAAGAATATCGTCATAAATTGGTAGTATTTTGCATATTCCATCAAGAATCGTGTTTCACAGTATTGCTACATGCAGAAAAAGCAACCTATGATGGAAATGACGGCTGCTAAAGCCAACTTGAAGGCCCTAAAAGTGTCATTTTGAAAAATGACGATTCCACGCCTGACCACAAAAACTATATTGATAAGACAATGAGATCTTTAAAACGGTATGAGGTGACGTTTATTCTAAATTCGAAACGGAACTAAGATCTGAATATTCAATAGCAGCCCATATTGCTATCATACATCGCCTCATTGCATATTTCTATTTAGCGGAATAATTTTAATTTTAAATGATTACCAAATAAGCGTGTAAAATCAGTTTATTATAGGCGCTATAGCTTAACCAAATAAGGATTTCAATAATTAACTGATCTTAGTTGATTTTATTTATTTTATAAACAAAAAGGTGTTAAATTGTTGTTAACAACTGACGTTCTTTTTTATAAGCATTTATTTGCCAAACTAAACACCCACGAGCAATATTTAAAAGCAAAAAAATTATTTTTGAATTTAAGAACTGACACACGACCAAAATTCAAACGAAATAATAAATTAAAAATTTTTTTAGAGTAAAACAAACAAGTTTTTTAGATGAAACATCAAACAAACGATAAAAACACAAACAAAACGAAAAAAAAAAAATAGCAACTGCCACTGAAAATTAAAAATTTAAATTCCCACAGTACTGGTTGCAAAAATCGAAATAAAATAAAAAAAACATTACAAATATGATTTTAATACAAAAAATAAACCAAATGAGATTAGGTAATAAAAATAAACAAACAAAACAGTGGGCGTTTAAAATGTATGTATAGTTTTTATGGCAAATATTTCAAATATTTTTGAGAAGAAAAAAATAATAAAAAATTAAATCAGAAGATTTAGTAACGAAATGTCTGTTTTGAATCACGTGTGTGGACTGTTTGTTTCTTACACAAAGAAAAAAAGGTATTCTTTTGAAAACAAAAAAATTATTTTTACTTGAAAAAAAAATAAATAAATAAAATAAATAAATAATTTGTCATATTTTGTTATTTATTAAACAGAATGTGTTTTAGAAAAGAAAGAAAAACTATAAACACATACCAATGATATGAGTAGTAGTGTAGCAGTCTTAAACGTAAAATACAACGCAAAATAAACATTACAAGTGAAACAGTTTTCTTAATTAATTTATTAACAAAATATAAGAAAAAAAAATGAAAACACAACAAAATATTTTATTGGTGACACATTTGAGAAAATAAAATCTATTTTTACGAGTTGAAAGTATTAAATTTAATTAATTTTTATTGTTTTCAGTTATTGTTTCTTTTTTTCTTTTCTTTTTTTTTTAATATAAAGAAAAATAACTTTTAAATTAATAATAATAATAATAAAAATGTGTAAAAAAAATATTGTTTTTAATTTAATTGTTTTTTTTTCGTTTGTAGCGTGTAAATGAATTGACTTTCATTTGTTTGATTTAAGATATTGATAACACTGTATTTTATGTAGTGCATAATCGTGAATAACGGTTTTAAGCAGTGTTGCTAATTTTAAAAAAATAATTAAGTAATTACTTTTCTTTGCCTTGGATTTAAGAGAGATTTGTTTAGGCCACTCAAAATCTTATGTGGGGAAAAATTTGTCCTGGACATATGCATACTATTGGGGTTTTCGAAAAGAATTTTAGTTTTTTCCCGATAGAGGATTTAATTGTATTTTTTTGCACCCAACTTCACACTTAAGCCGTATAATTTGTATATGCTTTGAGAGCTCATATAGAAAGGCTTGTGTGTGAAAAATTTCAATTAATTCTAAGCAGCAGTTTTTGTTTGGTGCCCTTTTAACTATGGAGAGCGATAAGCAGCATTTTCGACATATCTTACTGTTTTACTATACATAGAAAGGGTAAAAATGCTGTTCAAGCCAGAAAGAAATTGGCCCATGTGTATACAGAAGTTGAAGTCATCGTAGTCTAATAGGTAGTGGGTTGGCTTATTATACGTAAAGCCCGGGTTCGCATCTCAAGTCAGGCATCAAAACGAAATATGAAAAAAACATTTCTTCGGCGATTTCCTCTCAGCAGATTTCTGGTAAAAATTCTGAGAATAAATAAAATTGCCATGAAAAGTTTCTCACAAATCTGTCGTTCGGAGTCGACGTTAAACTATAGTTTCCGCCACTCATGTATCAAATTAACACACACAACAGAAGTGGAGAGAAGCTAGGCCGTAATCCTGACTGAAGGGTTGTAATTGGCCAATTATTTATGTATGTATGTATATGTATGACTGGGTCGCTAAATTTCGATCCGTTCGCTACGTTCGGGAAGCCCGGTTGAAGCTGATAAAGATGCAAAAAAGGCATTAGTTAATGCGAACCGGCGAATAACAACACATAACATCGGATTGAGGTTAAATTTATCAAATTCAACAGTTTATGACCACTTCATAATATTATACGAAAACTGTCTTTCATTTCCACAAAAAAAAAAAACGAAATTACTTTTCGAACAACCCAATACATCATTGAAATGCTAGTCTACAGTCAACAAAACCAGAAGGATTTTTTAAGAAACAATGACAATAGACTCCGAGGAATGAGTAACGTAAGTATTTTTATTTATTTATTAATTAGAATACAATTACAAATTATATTTAACTGTAGTGTAACAGACCAGAGTCTCTGTTGGAATTCGAACCCATGACTCTCACGCTAATAGTCTAGCACACTACCCACTAAAATATCAGCGCACCAAGTAAGTAAAGTTGAAGCTTAAAAATACATTTTTTAGAGCACTGTTATAGTAAAAATTGAATTTGTAGAAACTTTGTTAAGTCGCTTGATATGCTATCCTCATCTTCTGTAGGTTGATGTAAAGAAAACCTTCGATACCTTCTTCAAAGGAGTTCATACATACATATATCGAAAGCAATGAGAAGGAAAGACATACCACAGTAAGTAAAAGTAAATTGAATCATTAAAGCGCCTACTTACAGGAATGTAGAACTCTAAATTCCTCACAACTAGAAGATCTAGAAAAATAAGCGGATAATGCTTGACCTGAGAATAATATCATGGTTTTACTTGCCATGAAAATAAGCTTTGTTAGCATAGAGAACATCTTGCTGCAAGACCAACCAAATGAAAACTTTGATAGATTTTATTATCTCATCCTCAACATCTATAGTGACGTTAATGGTTGTACAGAAATAGGCACAAGGGTTACGATAGCAATCTGCAGCTCAGAAATATCCAGATAAACATTCTTTAGAATATTTATCGCATGTATAAATTGTTGTATTGAAGTCAAACTGGCCTAGTCTCGAATTCAATCATGAAAATACTGTAAATATTGTTCAAAAATCGCGCTCCTGAGTTATAAATTCTAGCCCAACACAATAAACGACACGAATTTCTGCAATTAATCACCGAGAAATCCTAACTGAAGCCAATTATGTTGTGTGTGTTAATTTTATACGTGAGTGCCGGGACTTACAGTTTAAAATCGATTCCGACCGACAGATTTTTTGAGAAGCTTTTCATGGCAATTTTTATTTACTCTCAGAGTTTTTGCCAGAAATCTGCTGAGGAGAAGTTGCCGTAGAAATATTTCGTTCATATTTCATTTTGTGCGAGATGTCTGAGCTGGGGTTTGAACCTAGGATTTATGTCTAATGAGGCAACACACTACCTACTAGACTAACTACGGCAACTTCAACTGAAGCCAATCAAAGTTTGAAAAAAGAGGTGACTATGTAATACCATCAGAAGGAAATGCGATAATATCACAGTGCCTTACATGACAGGACGCAAAAACAAAATCTGCAAACCGTATAAGATGGATATGTTTTGGAAAGCTGTCAACTTCCAATTGTATTCGAATCCGTTCTATTTCCACCGGGTGCTTATTGTTTGGTATGGTTATTATCAAACAGAATGGGTATTAAATTTGGTAGGGAATCTGTAAAGATCCTGGCAGATCCTGGACACTGAGTTTTGATGGCAAGGTCCAGTTTATGGTACAAGCGAATACCTCCTTTCTGCAGGGTTTACGATAATGTTAAGCAGCCTAAAACCGTCGATCTCATTCTATACCTCTAATGATTGTGTGTTTTCCTCGCAACTACCTAACCTAACCTATCAAGAAAATTTTTGAAAATGTAGCAGCATTTTGAAATAGTGCTGTACGTTAGGCAGTACTTGGAGTCTGAATCCTATGTATAGTTCAGTGAACATGGAAAATCTTGGAAAATCTTTTTAACGTAAAATCTCACAGAATATGTAGAAATTACCGGCACTTCTTGTGAAACATGGTACTGCCAGCATTTTCTTAAATCTTTTCTGAAATCAAAGTGTCATAGTAGTGGGATTTCAAAGAAATGTGTCAAAAGCCTAGCAGAGCTGAAATCACACATCAAACGACGGCGTGTGTGTTCACCCAAAACATGAAAGAATCAAAACGGAACCATAAACAGTTATTTGCCATAAAGCGGCTCAAACATACATATGTAACTTTTAAAGCGCGGAATAGCTGAGGAAAAAAACGCCAAAATGCATTAAAACATACAAATTTGTTTAAAAAAAAAAAAAACTTTTACAAATCATTGGACGTTATTTGTTGCGAAAAAAAAAGAAAAAAAAATCAAAAAATTAGCAGCCATAATAAAAATAATAATTCGACATTAAATTGTAAATGAATTTAGAAAAAAATAACATTTCTTAACATAAAAATAAACAAGAAAGAGACAAAACACTTTAAAAACATTTCCTTATTGCAGCTGATCTGAAATGGTTGCAGAAAACTGAAAAACGAAAAGAAAAATGCAAAAAAGAGGAAGAGAAAAACACGAATTAAAATTGAAGAAAATTAAAACAAATGTGGGTTTCATTCAAATCAATTCAATCCTATTCAATCCAATTCAATTCAAATCTATTCATTCACTAACTCACTCACTCACTCTCTCACTCTTTCAACGGCGTATTCATTAAACAAGACAGAAAAGAAAAAAACAAAAACAAGAAAAGAACTGGTGATAGAGAAAAACTAGACGTGTTGTCAGTCAAGAGTAATGATGGTAATGGTGAGATGGCGAGGAGGAGGCATGAATGTTTAACTAACTGCGTTGAATATCCACATATTTATGTGGCTGAGTGCGTTGTTTTATTTGAATTTCGATTCTAGTTTACAACTAAAAAATAGAAAAAGAGGAAAAAAAAATTAGAAAGAAAAAATGCGTGCGGAATGCTGTTGCTGTTGCTACTGTTGTACTGATACGGTGATGGTGCATTAGTAATGTGGCAAACAGTGATTATTTATAAATTATGCAAACCCATCATCATCGCTACCACAACAACCACCACCACACCACTACCCTGCTCTTGTTTGGTAAATGAATATTTAAATTCCTTTCTTTTACTTCTATTTTGCTTATCATTTTTCTTACAATTTCATTTCGTTTCGCTTTTTAACGAATTGGTGCATAAAACTTCTTTAACAAAATTTTTACGATAAAATACCAGAAGAAAATATATGCGTTCCACCAATCCAAACAATCTGCCATCACTGGAAACTCTTTTATTCTCGTTTAATGAAATCTTAAAACACTTTACGTTCAATTCATTAAAATTCATTTTTTTTTTTTTCTTTAACATACAATGTATGCACTCATATAATACAGTGAGTTTAACAAGTTTACTTACATTTCTAATTTAAAAAGAAATTCCAAATAGACAAATGATGTGATACATACAACGTACAGATACATAAAATTGAGAGGAAAAATTTATTAAAAAAAAAAATATAAAAAAATAAAGGAAAATGTCAAAAAAAAATTTTTCTTCACAATTTTGTATGTAAAAAAACGCTTAAATAAAAGTATTTTATTTCCTAAACGCAAAAAATATTGTCGTGTTGTAACATCAATGTTTATAGTATTCTACAATGAATAGCGGCAGTAGCCAGTGTGGCCAAGTAATGCAGTTTTTTTTAATTCAGCAATTACGGACATTTTTATATCCGCATAACCTGCAATATCTGGCGTTAAAATTTCTTTATCTATCAATTCTTCAGTTTATGTAAACAGAAAATATGATATGTTGCGAAATATTTCTATTTCCTAAATCAGATAAAAATTATTATTTTATATTGTTTCAGTTTTATTAATAAAGTTTTTATCCCACTTAACCGGTTTAAGAACAACAGAGTTGCCACCTGCCTTCATCTGCAAACAGCGCTCTTTCTAAAATGGGTGTATTAAGTGTAGAAGTATTGTAGTAGTTGTATTGTAGTCTATTAGGCTGTTTGTTGGCCTATTAGACGTGAGGCCACGGTTCAAACCCCAGATCAGACATCAAAACGAAAATATGAAAAAATATTTCTTCGACGACTACCACTCAGCAGATTTCTGGCACAAATTCTGAGAGTAAATAAAATTGATATCCAAACGTTTCTCAAGAATCTGTCGTTCAGAGTTGACATTAAACTGCAGTCCTCACCCCTCATGTGTGAAATTAACACACTCAACATAAGTGGTGTGAGAAGCTAGGCCGTAATCCAGACTGAAGGGCTGTAATGGCCAATTATGTATGTATGTGTGTAGTCTATTAGGTAGTGTGTTGGCTTGTTAGACGTGAGACCACGGTTCACACGCCAGATCGAACATTTTCAACAAAACGAAATATGAAAAAAATATTTCCTCGGTGACTGCCACTCAGCAATGAATCGTTTTTTCGCTACTCATAAGCAAGCACTCTTGAAATTTTGAATATAAATGAGTCAACAATATTGAAATTTAACTACTCTGATTCATTCGTACTCACCACAACGTTGGTTTATAAGTACAGTTTGCAATGAGTATACGTACAACGTTGACATCAAACTCATACCATTCAAAATATGTTTGATTCATAAGCATACTCATTTAGATTCATAACTTTATAAAAATGCTTACAAATGACTCGAGTGACTCGAATCGTTCATTAAAATTTACAGTCTTAGTTGTTGTTGCATTTACAAAAAAGAAAAAAAGAAAAAGACACAAGCAAAGAAGACAGACCAGTGAGTATTTTAGTGTTCGTATGCGAATCATACTTATTTTTTGATTCTTGTAAATGTTGAGTTATGGAGAGTCGAAATCAATAACATCAAACGTGTTGTTAAGTATGCATTTGATGAGTACTTCAAACTTTGAATATGAGTAGAGGAGGTTCCATGATATTAAAATAAGTATGAATGCTTATAAGTATCAGAAATTATGAGTATGATTCGATTCTACTCATCTTTTGGAATACTCATTGCAAATCTCTCGACCGCGTACTCACTCATACGAATGGATTTTATAAGTAATAAAGAGGAGTCAGTGAGACAAACTCCTTTATAAAACAACCAACATAACATGGCACTCAAGAGTGTATTTCTCTTGGCCTCTATTTTAATATCAATTTTCTTCATGTTTCGTTTTTTTCTTATCATCCACTGTATACAATAATATTCCGAAAATCTTAATTTAATGTTTACGAGCATGTTTTCTTCATCCAATGTTGTTGTTTGATTTTCGATTTGTGAAAACCGTACAGATTTCAATCTCTTAATACGTGCGTTTTTCTTCTTTCAAATTACCGTTACAATATTTTAGTCAAGTCTATTAAGATTTAAATCGGCAGCGTATTTAAAGTAAAAGTAGTATGTGCGTGTGACTTGGCTTAAAAATGGAAAATTTTACACAAAAAAAAAGTGGAAAAAAGAGAGTGAAAATGTTTTTCTTTTTTTTTCTTTCTTGAAGCATTTTAAATGAAATAAAAACCTCATTTGAATAACAGAAACGCTAAAAAATTTTAAGAATAAATCACTAAAGGAGTAGAAAAGAAACAAATAAAAACTTGAAAACTATTTGTTATCTTGCTTAAATTTTGAGCATATTTTGTGTATACAACACTGATTCTTAACTGAGCTTAACTAGTGTGTAGAAAAGCGATAGCAATATATTAACCTGGGATGGTTATGTTACAATCTTTTCTTTAAAAAAAAATCTTTCAAAGGATAAACCAATTGGGAGGAAAATATTTGAAATTCTTCATGTAATTACAGCTTCCAGCTGTGTGTCAAACAAACAGTAAACGCTAGTTTGCAAAAAAAAACAACAAAATCTTATTGTAACTGTCTGTTATCGAAACAATAGAATCTAATTCTGCTTCTCTCCTTTCTAAATTTTCGTTTTGCTAAAGAGAACGATGCAACAACAAATATTAGAGAAACAATGAAAAGTTGACATAATGGCTACAACATAATCAAATAAACAGGATGGTAATACTGTATTATTATTGCTAACACACAAAAACAAAACAAAAATAGAGTGAAAAATACAAAATAAAAGAGAAAAAATAAAAACTGATATCAACATAAAAAAATTACAACAAACAGTGGCATTTAATGTCGTGATAAGAATAAAAAGACACCGTCTTTTAAGTTCTCTTTACTATTTCAATTCATACATGGTAGACGTTCAGTACATTTCAGTGGTTTGAAAACCGCCGGTAAATCGTGTGGCAAAGCTGTCCCCATTTGAAGTGTCATGTACAGAGTAAAAGGTTTGCCATGTCCAAAACTTGATCGTACAACAACAAAAAAACGTATAAGAATAGTTGAATAGTGATGATTCAAACCTGACCACTTTTCGAACCTTTCGGGTTCATAATCGCCCTACAGTTTAAAGAGACAGTCGAGTCCAATGTGGCAATGTTGAACTACCGATCATATCGCTTCCGTTAATGAAAGAGTAGTTAGTGTTGGACTTGCATTTGTACCTCCACTCATATAAAATCAATCAATTGAGTTCTAATGTAACAGGCTTTCAACGCTGTTTTCGGAAAAGAAAAAGAATTTCAATTTAGTTACGTCAAAGAAAATTAGCAAATTTCACGTAAAACTCATAATTGAACACTTTATGTAGACTGCAAGTTATTGTTGTAAAACCTCGCCCAGGACCGTAATTTTTTCTGCTAAGTTCGTGCCAATTCGAATGCAAATTATGAATCATTATTCAAGTGAAGCGTCAAAGGCGCCGATCAAAGATGCAATGAGTCAAAGAAAAAAACAATCTACGTCGGAAACCCGGCATTTAATTATAACATTAAATGGCGAGGGTGAAATAGTGCATAAAATTACTCAAATTGTTGATCGATGCCCTCTTTAGTTCGTATTAGTTTTAGTCAAGAAAAAAAATTAAACGACTATGATGACCAGTGGATTTTGAGGAAAATAAAAGCAAAAATGGATAAAACTCTGTGCATACATATTGCATCTACATTTACCTTGAAAAAATCCCATCAACCTGAGTTAATTTTGAGGAATACTACTGCTGTACTTCTGCTTCCATTATTTTAACCAATAAAATCAAAATTTTGAAAAACTTTTTTATTTAAAACGTTTTTCCGCCTTAAGAAAAAAATTTCTAATTTTAATATTCGCTTGACATTTATATGTAAGTATGTATGTAGTTTGAATAACAACGTTTAGCAATTTGTTTAACGGTATCTTTTTATCTTTCTCTTACTCTCTTTTCTTTCTCTCTCTTTCTCTTTGATACCAGATACTCCATATTTATTGTGTAAAATAAGAGGTTTTACGACAAATTATACAGCGACAGACAGGCCATTTAAAATAGTTTACTAAGCTTACAATAGTTTACCCACCATTTGTTAAAACTTGAAATTCTCTCTAAAAAGGAAGAAAGAAAGCTCTGCGTTAAAAATAGAAACTGATCTGTACCTGCCTCTTAATATTTCGTTTAATATTTCATTACGGTAAGCGTTATTATGACGCTGATCGTTTAACGTTAGAATTGTGCTTCTATACGTGTAGGGGAATGAAACGGGTAATACACCCAAGAGAGAAGAACGAAAAGAGACGAAATGATATTATATTGGCTTGCTATTGTTGTTCTAATCCTATTGTGTTGTGGTGTTGCCATTACAATGGGAAAAATAATAGTTTTGACTGCTTTCAAGTGTAACCAAATGGTCATTTTACTTCCAAATATAAGAAGAAGAAAAAAACATTTTTAAACGTAACGTAAGATGGTTGAATAATTTTTTTTTGTTCTTTCTTTCTCCCAGTGTTATTAATATGGGGGGGGGTCTGGTCTGGTCTATCAAAATTAAACAACAATAGAAAAATTAATGGTTGGTTTGAGCATTAATTTGAAAGAGTTTAAGAAAAAGATTTATTCTCAACATGCTGTTACTGTTATATTTGCAACTGTATGTGTATATATATATATGTATATGTGTATGTGTGACTTTATTACGAGAATGCAAAGGTAAATTTAAAATTTTATAAAGAATAAAGACAACTTTCCACTTTTTAGTGAATACTACTACTACTACCACTACTACTGCTGCTGCTATTTGATATTGCCTGGCTGCTCTTCGCCAAGTATAAGCATTTGTAACGAAATGGGAAAGAAAAAACCCCATTTATTTAAATTTAAACAGCCATCATATCATTTTAGTAGAAATTGTATGCAATTTTCTTGTTAGATTTTCTAATATTTTTTCCTGTCCATTTCTTTCCAATTTTTTTTATACCATTTCTTAACTGTGCAACAATATTTATCTCTTCCGTAATAAATCTAAGCTTCAGTGGTTGGTAGGTTGGTTGCTTAAATACTGATTTTTAATAGGATTTTTTTGTTTTGCATTCGTTTTACCTGGAAGGCGTTTCGATCAAAGCTAACGAAAAATGAAAATTTATTCCCAGATTTAAAAGCAAATTTACAGTTAGAAATTTAATTTTTTTTAGTTCTATCCACCTTCCCTCATCTAAACATGGGGAAAAGAAAAAAAAAAGAAAAAATAAATAGAAATTCTAGAAATGTAATGTTACTTGCAATAAATGTCAGAGATGGGATTTTTTTTTTCAAGAGATTAGCAAAAGACTAAACAGCGATTATATGGAGTTTTAATATTCACTTGGGACAAAAGCAGATGGACAACATGGGTAAATTACGACGGAGAGCCATTGATTAAATGTACAGATCCATGAGGAAACTTATGGACCCCTAAAATAGTATCACGGAGAGGTGGCAACAACTGTGAGACGAAGAGCCGCCATCGAACCAATTACATGTACAGATTCATAAGGAAACTTATGAGAGACTAAGCAGCACCACAAAAACCCCTAAAATAGTATCACGAAGAGGTAGCAACAACAGATTTGAGTGATTCACTATAGACGCCTGTTTTTGTCGAATGGTTTAAATTCCCAAAAATTGATTATGAATGTTGATCGATCAAGGACAACCCACACACCGATTCCATATAGAAAATTCCACTGTAGAAAAAATCTCGAATTCAATCCAAAGCTTAAGGTGTTGATGATGTTGCAGCTGAGTCATTAAACTGTAGACTGTTTGCTAATGCTCCTATAATTTTCTATAATCACTCGAACGAGAATTTACCCAATGATCTGGCAGAGGAATAACTAGCATAGTATTCCTATGCTTAGTGGTTAAATCTGACAACTAACTCTAGAAATGTCAACGTTGCTACTTGTCCGTCTTGCTCGCCAAACTGAATTATAATTATAGTCGTCATATTGGAACTGCTAAAATTATCAAAATCAGAAACTGAAGGATTACAGATGTGTTCAGACCCGAGTATCATTGTATAATCGCTTCCGTTAGTGAAATTATGGCGTATAATCGGTATTTTTCTATTATAGAGAGTTCTTAACAATTGGATTTGTAGCTCATTATGCGAATTTTGAATTTCGAGTCTAACTCACACAACAATTAAAGCCGGCTGACCACATGATTGACTGCTGGATTAAAATTTCCGCCACTAGGGATGCAACACATATCTTACAAGGCGGTTACATCAACAAGCAAAATTGTCACAAAAGGGCTTCGGTAGACCTATAAGTACTTAGAGAAATGCCATTACTTCCGAAAGAAGAGGTCTACAGGTGTTATTCGGCCGTATTTTTTCAAAAATAAGCCTAAAAGAAACTTTATCGTCAAGTCAAAGTGCTACGGTAGTATTATAAACCCTTTTTTTGCCCGTTATTGGAGATTACGATAGTGACATAATTTCAAAAAGATGATGCAACGAGCCAGCTGACCCCGACAGATTTTAGCTTCATTGTATGAGAAGTTTCTATAAAATAATTTTCACATGTTGCAGACATCAAATGGCAACCAAGATTTTTGGGGTTACGACAAAGAGCGAGTTTAAATGGCTGGAGTATTTGGGAACAAACTTCCGTCAAGTTATCGCTTGCTTATACCGCTCGAAATGTGCAAAAAAATTAGTATTTCGAACAAAATGACATGGGCCGAGCACTGTTATGAAATAAGTCTCCGTGAAATCACAATTGTTTGGCTGTTCTATTGAATCTTAACTTTTGAAACCGACAAATGCATAACTCTTTAGTTTTCTAACACAGCCTAGTTAAGGAACATTAAAGGTAATTTTCCTTTGCAAATTCCAAACCAATATCATAAGTGGAAGAAAGAAGGAAGAGAGTATTAAAAAAAAAAAGAAATCAAAGAATACTAAATGTGTGTCAACAACCCTTAAAAGGGACTTCATTTCATTTCTTGTTATTATTTGTCTATTTCAGTACTTTTCAAAGAGAAAACAAAAACAACACGAACTAGTAAAAAAGAAACTGTTTTATAAGAAAAAAAAAACAGTTATAAAGAGGAAGAAATTGAAAATCTTCTCTAGTCTAAGCAACAACCTGCATGACACAATAATGAGTCTTTTTATGAGAATGAATGGCAAACATTTAAACGTTAACAGAGACAGAGAATGTAAGAAGAGAAAGAAGAGAGGAAGATAAAGACAAAACATAGTGATACTAATACTCATGTCGAAGTTATTAAGTATCATATATGTTAAGGATGATGTTTAAGATGATGACGTTTAATATGATGATGATAATGTTGTTGTTCGCTGATAATCCAGGCCCCACACATACTCACGTTTCCAGCAGACAATGAAAACTTCCAACCGAATAGGCAAATAAAAAGTGATGGGGAGTTCATGAGCCCAGGAATAAAACATTGGATTGAATTTTTATTTGTCTAACATTCTTATTGCATGGATTAGAAGTTTTTTTTCCAATTTTGTTCCATTTCATAGAATGGAAATCTAATGTATGAACAAAAAAAAGTCATTTGAAATCATTTTTATCACATGCATATTCTGATTTTGCAATGGCATTCAACAATGTTTCCTGGTCATTTAATGTGGCGGCAACAATTGAATGGCACCAACCTAATCTATTCAAAGAAAAATTCCCTGTTTACTGAAAGCTATTAAAGCCAGTAAGAAAATTTAGTTGCTCTTACATGAAAACGTATACTTTTCAAATTCCGCTAGGGAAGCTTATACTTAAGAGATCTAATATAAATTCTTGTTAGTTGGTCATGTTAAACTTCAAATACGAACTTTAACTCTTTCAGAGAGCTCTATTTGTTTTTTGTTTTTTTTTTTCTTTTGATACTCGTTAGGGCATCATGTTTATTTGTGTTAGAATTTTTTGTTGCTGCCTTTTAATGGAAACAGTGATGCCCTCCTATCGTAAGTTTAAAGCGCTAAAAAAATTGTCGTAGATAAATGCAACTATTATCGTATATTCCAATAATAGAAGAAGTTTAGTTTTATTTTTGAATTGATTTGGAAAATTATTGATTAATGCTACCGAATTTAAGCGTGCCTTAAAGGAAAAAAAGAAATCTTAACCATTTCGTTTTTGAAAACTGAAAAACACGCTGGAAATTTATAAAAGTAAATATTTCTTCTATAAACACATACCACCCATTTACTTTTTAAAGATTATTTCATTTAAGTGACGCTCACAGAAGCGTCATCGATGATCCATCTGTGAGCGCCGAATTGGGAGTTTTTTTCAGGTTTTCGGGGATATGTCGCTAGTAACAGCTGTATTGTTGTCTTCCATGGTTGGAAATGCGGATGGCATGTCCGTGTACGTATCCCAGTAAAAAAAATTATCCAGTGAGGTCAAATCGCATGATCACGACAGCGAAAGTACTACTCCAAGATGTGAAATGAAATGCTAATCAAACTTGATACTCTATAGGTTCATGGGGGCATTTCGCACAACCTGGTTTTGAGTAATTTTTCCACAAAAAAGTCAGTAATTATTCAGGATGCATTGGCAGCTGCTTTTGTATACTATTTACAATAAATATGACAATTCCTTTTTGACGTATCCATTGAGCCAAAAATACAGACAACTTTCCAATAGATTTTCACACAACTTTCTTAAAGCGCATTCACCACACAGACAACGTTGTGGTATGCTTCAGTTCTTTCAGCATATCCATTTTCATTGGCTCATACCAACGTCCCTATTTCAAGTGGTCCCTTTTTTTCCAACCCTTTTTTCCCAACGACGGCAATATTTTGCTTGATGGTATTTTACAGATGGTAATCGAAGCTACCACTTCGACATAACCTAACTCTTCAGATACGTGTTTTTCAAGCAAATTTCAACAAAGTGAATTGACTATCGTTGAGTCGCTTATGAGAACCATCTATTCGGGTGTGATTTACGAAACACATTCCGCAACATTGCGTTGCGTATGTTGAACAATTCTTAAGCGCTTGGCATAACACAAATCGACATCACTGGCTGAAAAACCTTTTCTTAATGGGCAAACATTTGTATTCATACTCTCTACCCCATGTTCTCCCTCTATTACTTTCTCACACTCTTTTACTAGAGGGTATGCATAGAAACGCTAAAACATAACGAAACATAACATCTACCATCATCATGAGCATCAATAGTCATAATAATGACTGACAGTAACATCATTCAAAGATTTCTATGGGTTTCATTCATTCAATGCAATTCAATTCAATTCAATTCAATTCAATTCAAAAGTATTTGTGTGAGTGTTGTATTTTTAATATTTTATTTATACGTTTTTCTGTTATTGTTGTTATTGGCTTTGTAAGCGAACAATATTTTATTAAAAATTTTTCATTTTTTTTCTTTCAAACTCTTTAAAATTTTCATTTAACCTCAACAGAATAAAGTTCAACATGTACAACAACAAAACAAGAATTACTACGCTACACACAAGAGTGAATAAATGGTAAAAAAAAAAGTGAGAGGAAGTGGGACCGGGAGAAAACAAAACGTACAAAACAATAAATAGAAATTAATTCCGTTAAATGCACCGAGTTGTCATTAGACAGGCATAATAAAAGTGAGTGAGCAAAAATGTAAATCTCATCTCATCAAAGGAGAAAGAAAAAAAAAACAAAAACAACAACACAATATAAAATTCATCTCCGCTAACTTTCTTACTTGAACTTAAAAATCCAATTGGATTGGATTAACGATTAAAGAAATTTTTTCTGTTGGCAATAGGGTGTTTCATACACCAAATAAACCATGGATTTTTAAATTGTGAGAATTTTAATGATTTTTTTCGTTTTTTTTTTAATTTTAATTATTTTTTTTGCTTTGCTTTATTGTAATTGACTTTTTTTGGTTTTAAATTAGATTAACTTTTAACATGCAATTTGACTATTTATTTTTATTTTGGTAATGAAAGGGAACAAAATGCAAAAAAAAAATTGAATTTGTAAGTGAATAAGGTGTTGGATAAACTTTTAAACAATTTTATGAATGACTATTGTTGAGAAAGCAAAGCAAGTACAAAATATGAATGTATGAATGGATAGCTATATATGTATAAACATTTTACATACTTACATATATTATTTGTATGCAGTTATTAGACACATTGTAACTGGCAACATGTTGCTCTAATATAAATATTTTATATTAATTAAAATAATTGAAGGAAAAGAAAAATACTCGTACATTTTTATTTTTCTCTTTTAAGAACAAATTAAAATGTGTAATTAGTTCGGAAACAATATTAACAGAAATTTTGAATTAATTTTTCTTATTAACTGCCGTAAAACACAGAAATTGTCTTTTCAATAGGCGGCTTAAGAATACAATAAATCTTACATCATGCTGGGCGTCGTAGTCTAGTAGGTAGTGTATTGACTTATTACACGCAAGCCCGTGGCTCAAGGCCCAGCTGAAACATCTCGGACAAAACGAAAATATAAAAAATATTTCTTCGGTGACTTCCACTCAACAGATTTCTGGCAAAAACTCTGAGAGTAAATAAAATTGTTATGAAAAATATATCAAAAATCTGTCCTTCGGACGCAACTTTATATGCTAACCACTCTTGTAAAAATTAACACACACAACATGGGTGGTGTGAGAAGCTAGGACGTAATCCTGGCTAAAACAATAGTAATAAGTAAGTAATATCATGCCTTAGGCTTTACAACATGAAAGCTAATAGCCAAAAAGGAAAATGTGAAATGAAAATTAACTTGAAACTTGAAATAAACAACAACAAAGAGAAATAGCCACTTATTTTACAATTTTCCTTCAAAAAAGAATCAAACATGATCCATGCGTGTAGGAATATTTGGCGGTCTTGACGTCTAGGGTAGCGATACTATATGATGTTTGTATCGTATGAGTACCGGTACATAGAGACATTTCGGGTAACTGCATAGCGGATCAACTGGCCAGAAGGGCACAACCATCGAACTCTCTTATGAATTCTAGACATAGGGAATCCCTATGGGTAGCTGCAAACTTATAATTGACTCAGCACTGTTGTCGGGGTTATTACGAGGCATTGCATTTATAGGAATACATGCGAGGCGAATTGGCCTTAAACACCTTGCAAATGATTTCTGTAGCAGCTGTGGAGATGAGGAAGAGGATGAGACTGTTCTTCACCTACTGTGTACATGCCCGTCACTTGGTCGGAGGTGGGTGCGTATATATACAGGATCTGAATGAACTATCATACATTGCTATTGGCAGACTGAGTCGCTTGATCGGAATCTCCGAGTAGTTCCTGGACTAGGGGAAACTGTGGTATCACAATGGGCCCTGTGTGTGACCTAAGTGTGTCCGCTCATAACCGACATGGTGAAACGGTTAGCCTTCACAACCCGTAACTGTGTGCACTTACTCATTGACTCCGAGGTGAATAAGTTTCAAACATAAACTGACTGGTAATGAGAAGGAGGGATCAAAGTCAAAGTAGTGTACGCTAGTACTACAAACATAGTAAAATTCGGAGAAAATTAGTGAAATTTTAATCCCAAATTAGGACCTATATTGGCAACAATTGAATTGCTTGAAGACTGTAATAATCCACAAATGGCTAGCAGAGACGTTTTGAAGAAGCTAGCTTTCTTTCTTTTCCTCAGTATTATGCAGCAGGTAATTTTGTTGGTAAAAAAATATTTCCCTTGAGAGAGGCATAACTGAAGGACCTTTCAAATGGCAGCAAGTTATCCAGTTAAACGTTACATAATTAAGCTGCAGGTCATCAAGAATATAAAACCTCAATACATACATAATATTATAGTTTTAGGAACGATTCTTAATAATATTTTAATAATATACGAGCTGAGTAACTTTGACCATATGCTCGGTGTAGTGTCTGGTGGGAATCGAAGCCACGACCCTCACGCTAATAGTCTAGCACACTACCCACCACTAGACCAGAATTATTTTATTTTTCGAAAATTATTAATTTTCTTAAATTTTTACAAAACGTATATGAAATTTGCCAACCTTTCAACACAATTTATGAATTACAACTTAATGAAGGTATTAATTGTTCGCTTAATTTCAATTTTCATGTACCACTATAAAATGTTGCCGCTATAAATGTTTTTTTTTTAAGTAACAAATTTTAATTTAGTTGTTAATATTTTACGATGATACTTTCTAATTTCAGAAAGATAAATTTATTCTTTTTTACTTGACGTTTAGTTATGGATTTTTTTTTGTTTAAAAGCTTGAACATATGATATCAATTTATCTTTAAAATTTTTTATCTCTCATGCCTAATCGCAAAATAATTAAATTGTATGATGGTTAATTAATAATAATAACAATTTATAACTTCATTTGTAAACGTCTTTTCTTTTTTTTTTTTTGTTATTAATGTTGCAGAAACAATAACAAATTGATGGTAAGGGAATTACATGGATTTTATATTATTTTCCAGCGATAAATTTGTAGCACAAATTAATATTTCATACATCTTATTGCATTGACAGCACTAATCCGTTCATTGCCACAAATAAACATAAAAATTAGCCTAAGTGCGCAGCAGCAGCATCTATGCTTTCTTGCACGCTATATATACATGCGTTATGGTATTTTGCTGTGCAGCACTTGACTCTTCGAATGTGTTTATAGCATAAACGTTAATACTTTATTACCATGACTCTAATTTTATTATTCAATTGTCAAACTTTCTTATGCTATAAACAGAATACACGCAACACAGCAAGCGCAACAATTTTGCTACAACAATTTGCTTTTTGTAGCGCTGCTTTTAAAATAATCATTGCCATATACACCCATATATACTGCTTTTAGGAGATTGCTGTGTTTACTGCATTACGTATATTGTGTTTACAGCACTAGGATCTTTTATCTTGGCATACGGAATATACCGACAGAAATTTAAGTGTTCGTACATAATTGGTCTTTACAACCCTCAGTCAGGATTATGGACCTAGACTCTCACACCATTTATGTTGTGTATGTTAAATTTTTACATGAGCGGCGGGACCTACAGCTTAAAGTCGATTCCAAACGACAGATTTTTGAGAAACTCTTTCATGGCAGTTTTATTTACTCTTACGAGTTTTTGCCAGAAATCTGCTGAGAGGAATTCGCCGAAGAAATATTTTCTCATATTTTCTGGGGCTCGATTATAAACTATCTTAAAATGATTGGCTTTAAAATATAGCCTCTCTAGTAATATTAATTGCATCAGTCAGCCCTACAGCTTGTTTGAAATGTGACTTCGGAACAATACCGTCACTTTTTGTAAAGTTTATGATGACGTTTTATATCGATGAAATCATGGAAAATTCAAGGGAAAATTGTTAGGGAATTAGGCATTCATCAAAAATCGGCTGAAGAATCATTTGAAGGCAGCTAGATATACAAAGAAGTACGATGTTTGGATGCCACATGTATCAAGAGTAGAAAATTTAATGGAACGAAATGCTGAAATGGAAAGAATTCGAATCATTTGTCTAGCATATGATTATGGGCTATGGAAAGAGCATTACGTACAACAATAACGAGCAGAAACTATCATGGAGGAAGCAAGGTTAAGCTCCACAGACGGTGACATAGCTAGAATTGACATCAAGAAAGTTAAGTTTTGTGTATGCGGGGGGGATTAAAAGAGAATTTTGCAGTACGAGTTTCTAAAACTTGATCAAACAATTGCTTCTGAGCTCTTCCATTAACGACAAACGAGCGATTGAAGCTAACAATTCAGTTTAAATGGACAGAATTAATTACGCCATTGACTGTGTTAATAAATAACAGTTCTAGGAAAAATTGAGAGAGAGAGAGAGATAAAGTGGGAGCTCTCGAAATATTCTCTCAGCAAAGATTGTTTGTTTTGAATTTGAATTGTTTACAAATGTAAGGGTAGGGTTGTCATATTAATTCGTGTTATCATATTCATAATTTGCTCATAATAAAATTTCTTTTTTGATAAAACTTTAATAATATTTTGAATAATGTGGTGGCGGTTAAGCACGGTTGCTTACCTTTATAATTAATTGTTATGAAAAGTATAAACAATTAATTAAAAATTTACCCACAGTTTCACTTTAAAGTATTATTATTTTGTTTTTGTTTTTGTTTGTTTTTAATCTATTTCTGTTCAAGACAGCTTTTATTGTTTTAACGAACCCAAACCAAAAACATAATGAAATTGAAAAATAAACGAAAAAAAACAGCATAAAAATAGTTTAATTGTAACATCTTGCTTTCAACTTCAACGAAAAAGAAAAAAACGAAAAAAAACTGTGCTTTACTCCTCGTAAGCCATTCATTGAGATTTTCACCAAAAGAGTGAATGCGAGTGTGGATTTTATTTAAAAATTTCGCTGTCTATAGCGAAAAGTTGTTATGCTTTAAACATCTTTTGTTTTGTTATAATTTATTTGTTTTGTAAATTATATCAACTGCCAGCAATAACAAAAACCAAACAGAAAACAAAAAACCATTTTAAAATAAAGCCATGTTATGTTTTCACTTTTATTTTAACACATACAAAAAAAAACGAAAAAACTAAAATGAATGGAAAATATAAAAATTGTTCAAGAAAATTAATCTATTGTTTTTAAAAACTTTTATACACTTGGAAAGCAAAAAAGGAAAAAAATTAAAACTCTTAAATGCAAACAATAACACAGCATCGGCATCAGTAAATTGCCTTTGTTGTTCAAAATTCATGAATGGAAAGATAAGATACCCACCACCACTACGCTCTAGTATTTGGATGCTCTAAATTGACAAAGAAATACAAAATGAAACTTTAAAATTGCTTAAAGTCAATAAGTTTGTAAGAAAAACTTTGTTTAAACATTTATTTAAATTTAATTAATTACACTATGCGACAAAATAAAAAAAATTAAATACACCCAGCTAATGGACATAGTGTAAGTTGTGAGTCTTATTTAGTAGAATTCAAAAATATATTTTTATATTTCTTGAATCCTCCAGACTTGTTTTATTTGACAAAAACTGTTTTTTTGGACTTAGCAAACAAATTTATTGATTTACACAAACATTTCTGAACCGATGTCTAAAGTTTAAACCTTATTCGAAAGGAGAGGAATGGGCCTTTAAAATGATGTCCATATATATATATATTATTTGACTTAATATGCGCTATGGGGTTTGATGAGTTAAACTTGACAAATGCGAATTTTTTTCATATTTTTTCAAGTTTGTCCCTTCATAGTGGCAAACTTTAATTAAAAAATATGAAATAAGTGATGACATTCTGAAAGTGAAGTATCTTGTGAAGAGATTGACACTTCGTTTGATCAAATCGAACGAAAGTTATCGTAGTTATTATTTAAAGAGTGTAGCAGTCTAGTTATATTTTTCATATATATATTTTTTTCAAATGAATTTTTTGTTCAAAAATTTTCAGAATTTTTGATGGATCTTGATTGTTTATCGGGAAATGTGTCAATCAAGTTCAAACTTGAGTTCTGGCGACTTAAAAAAAGAAGTATGTCCCCTCCCTCTTAGCATTGTTCTGTCAAAAGCTGCCAGTGTTGTTAATTGCCATGAGAAAAAAAACTTTTCAAATCTGTCACTCTCAGCTAAAGTTAAACTGCAGATCCCGCTACCTATGGTAAAAATGTAACTTGCACACTCTGTCTAAAGGGTTGTAATAGCCAGTAATGTGATGCATTGTTGGGAACATATAGTACGAGAAAAAAAATCATTCAATTGTCTTTCATTTTAAGTCCTTTTCCTTAAATTTTCTTTCTTTTTTTATTATTTCTTTGGTGTGTTTGGATTTCTTTAATCAAGACGCCTTTTAAACGTTCAAAGTACTTTGCAAAGAATTTTGACAAACTCTCGATATTTTGTTATTGTGTATACAACCACCGGTAGACGACGAACGAAGAACAAAACATTTTTGCGAGTAAATCAAAGTGTGAACTTACCCCCGCTCGTTTTTAACCTCTCTCCTACAAACTCAAGACTTTTCAAAGCACTTTGCAATGGACTTTGAACTTGCAAAAGGCGTCCAAGCATTTAAAGATAAGGAGATGATTATTCTTTTGTAGCAGATGTTAGGATGATATTGTTAGAGGGTAACTGCTGTTGTCTAGGCGGAACAGCCTACTTAAAAATATATTGGGTTGTTGTATTGGCTATAGTGGCAAAGAACTTTCCTCATTAAGGCCTATTCTCACCTTCGGTGGAAAGCCTCCTAAGTCCATGATTAAAAGGGTGAGTAAAGAGTCTTGATTTTAAAATTTCAAAAATCATGAAGAAAGCTTATTTGAACTTGGTTTGCATGAGTTTGTTGTCAAGGGTTTTAAGAAAAAAGACAAAAAATAACTTAGATCAACTTATAGCGCTTTTAGAGAGCGTGTTTTCAAAGTTATATTTCAATTTAAATATAAAATCTTTACAGTTTCCATTCTATTCATTCTATTTATGTCTTATTTCTTCACATTAATCATCATTATGTCGGACGCCAAATAATTATTAAAAACTGTTTCTTTTGGTAGAGAAAAAATAAATAAACATTTGGCTACTGGAATAAACGTGATTTAACACACAAAATAAAAAAAACCGAGAATGAACACTTGCAACTAAAAATAATACAAAGAACAGAAGAATAAACTTGTTGCAGCTTAACAACCAGCCAGTTTTAGACATGTTGAAAGCTGTGTTATACTTCCAAAGCTTACTGTTGCAAATGATAATTACATTGTGCCCCAAGAAGATGACGCCAGTATTTTTCATTATCATCTGCATTACTGCCAGTTACATGCAGAAGAGGATATTTTAGTTGTAGAGGAGTTTGAATGTTTAAATGAAGCGCTGACTGGCTCTATATAATTTGCTTAATGGATGGACTGAATTTTATATTTAAAATTTGATAAATAATAAACATGAATTTATAAATAATTTTCTGTTCTTTTCGTTTTTTAAATTAAAATTCAACGCTTGAGTTTTAGAAAACTTAACACATTGTTGACCGGCAATTTTACTCTACGCGTTCTAGTAGGATTTTTTTACACCGGTAACTATTTTTTCTAAAACGTGGTCTTTTAGTTGTCCTGACAGCCCGAAAGGTGGATCATTGCACGGAGCCGTTTTTGAAGTACGCGATGAAGTGCCAGGTTCAAAGCTGAATATCTAGAAAAATAACTGTGTTTTATAATAAGAGACACGTCCAAACACGATAAACAAAGCTTTTGCAGTATACTGTATTGCCCTGGGATTCATAAATTTAAATTGCTAATACAAACAAGTACAATCACGAGTTAACTAGTAATCGGTCAACAACGTTTGGGCATGAAAACACAAGTTAACTCGTGACGGGTTAATAGATTTCTACAAGTATGATCGTTTCATCTAAAATACTTTATAATTAAATTGTATTTTTTTCCTGCATTGCCATAACACTCCATTGAAATGTAAAAAAATTTAAAAAATAAAATAATCTCCAAAGGTCACGCATGCACTTACCTTATAAACTTCCGAGAAAAAGCCCGAACCAATTTTCTCCTTAACAAAATCATCCACCGAATATAAAGCAGAAACAGCGGTACGCAAAGCTTTGCACGAAGGACCAGTTACCAAACGATCCGATGATATGGTACGTGCCACAGGCGGTATTGCAGCGGTCGTTAGGCAACCGTTTGCCATCGCTTTGCCAACACCTAAGGCCATATTTACACCACCATTGCTTGTATTACAATTAATGGCCGCCGATGAAGTCATATTATTAGCGGCAATTGTGGCGTTGACACCACCAACATATGCACACATAGTCGAGGATGTGGACGTTGAATTTATTTTGGCAGCACTATCCACTTGATCGTAAGTGGTGATGGTGTTCGTAGTATGAGACAATTTACTGTCGCTTAAACAAGTTTTATTACCATTGAATGGGACATTGATTTGGTTGTGGGTGGGATTATTAATAACAGCGGCGTTGTTGGTGGTATTTGAGGAATTTTGTTGTAAAGTTTTCATAATTATTTTTTGTTGTTGCAGTTGTTGTTTTGGTGGTGGACCAGGACCACTGTGTTGATTTAAATTCATTATTATCACCGTCGTCTAACGCGTACCAGCGCGCTGTCTAGATTATGGAACATTACCGCTGTTGTTGTTAAACAAAATTTAAATTGCAACAGCTTTTTAATTTTATTTAAAATTACACATTTGGTTGAACAACATTCTTTATAATTTTTTTTTAAATTTTTTTTTTTTTGTAAAATAAAAGCGAACTTTTTTTCTTTTTTTTTCGTTTAATACAAATTAAAACTTCAAAAACATTTTATTTGACACTCTTCTTTTATTTACACTTTTTTCTAAACACTCATATTCATATTTTATTTTAAGGGGGCCAGATATTTTTTAATATATATTTTTTTTTTATTAATTTATTATTCATTCATTATTCAATTATTCATTTATTTTTATTTTTTTTAATTATTATTCCTTTTTAAATTTAAAAGGGAAGCACTATGTTGTGTATTCATGGAAAGCAACCTAAAAGAGATAGAAAAATTGATTTATTAATTAAATATTTAAGAAAATTCAAGAATAATCCTGTAATTCTTACAAAACAAATGGGAATTTTTCATAAAAACACACACAATTTATTCCACTACAGGATGTCTCGCAGTAATTAATACGGACAACTCTATGTAAAACATAATAAAGATTATAAGTAGTGTATGTGTATATACAACAATTTTAGTTTTAGCCGAACTTTAATTACAGTTCTCAGTACGTAAACAAAATAGAGTCAATGAATCTGCCGACTACAGTGTCCAAAAGTATTGTGATTGTGTTTGTGAGCGAATGACAATGACACTGTGTGACGAGTTTATTGAATTTCAAAAGCTGGATGGCCACACATTAAACTAACGGATCGAACTCACCTTTTTGTGATTGTATTGATTAAAAATTCTCGCTCATATAGGCTACGGTGAGTTTGAAGAATATCAAAATACTTTTGATTTTTATTGTCCGCTCTGAGGAAAAATTTAAGACAAAATGGAAGGAAATTAAAATTTGTCCAGTTTTGCCATTCGCCATTTGCCTTTATTTCCCACTAGTATTTGTCGAAAGCTTCAAGTTCCCTATTTAATAATTTTTTGATAACCAATTTGGACTGACATTAGATAGATAGTAGGTATTTAACCCTCATGCGACGGGTGGCCTCTATATATGGCGGTCAGTTGGTTCATCACAGCGGCTGACGCCATGTAAATACGGCAGTTACCGATTGGTCCACATTGCGTTTTCGTTAACGATGACAAAGCTGCAGAGTATAGTAGAGGTTCATCGCCGCGAAAGGATTAAAAGGAGGGGTACACATTAACCAAAGGCAGTGTACCATGCTCTATACAATGAACCTATTGCGATGGCCTCACCGCTGAGTAATACCAGCCCCGTCAAAAATTATAGGAAATCTGTATAAAGTAAACACATTTATCTCGTAAGGACTTCTAACAGCAAAAGTGCAAAAGTGATACTTTACGCATTTAATTTCTTTCGGTGCTTTTGAAAAATAAAGTGGCAATTGAATGAAAGTGTGAAAGAACGTGTGTGAATGCATCCTGTGTACATAAGTAGACGTCCTCTTGTATATAACAACAGCCGCCGACTGCACAACTTTTCCATTTCCATGAGTAATTTATTTACCGTTAAATAAGAGAGTTAATAATCACTTGATTCACTATAAAATGGTAAATTTGCGTTTTTATTTACACTCAGTTAATTTGGCAGCACTGTGTTTTGATATTTGCAAGAGTATTTGTTAAAATTTTCGTTAATTAATAAAACATTGGAATAAAAAGTGTGCTTTAAAGCGTGATTTATATTTTTTTCCGCACATATTTTGCTTATCCCCTCTCTTGAAAGCAATTGCAGAATTGTCCGCTTAAAATTCTGAGAATAAGAAAATAAAAGTGGCTAAAAAAATATATATCGTATCACGTGGTTTGGTTTTGAACTTGAAAAATAATAAAAAATAAATAAAATAAAACAAAAATTAATTTCAATTTGAGGTTCATTTTTGTTGTTGCTTTTCAAATTGTAATAACGTTTAAACAGTAGATCATTGTGTATATCTGAGTGTATGCGTGTTATCTGACCTTGGAAATTTTTAAAGTTTTTGTTTTAATTTATTATTATACGCGATACAATTATTATTAGTAGTTTTGTTATTGTTTGCCTATAGATAATAATAATAATAATAATGTAACAAACGTTCTTTTTATTATTATTATTATTATTTAAACGTTTTAAAATGTATAGCAAGCAACCTAAAATATTGTAAATATTATCAAAAGAAAAGTAAATAAACAATAATCTGCAGTTATAAATAGAATGAAAATAAATTGAAATTGTTGCCGATGTTTACTTAGCTATCTAAGCTGAATAAACAAATTTAAAACTTTTATTAAATATTTATAACGTAGAATGAAACGTAACTTTTATATTCGATGTTTTAACTATAATTCAGCTGGCTGAATAAAGAAATTTAGATCAGCTAAGTTCAGCTCAGCTAAAATCGGGAAGAAAATAGAGCTGTTTAATAAATTTGTCTATAGCTTTTTGAAATAAAATCCAGATCTATAAGAAGAAGAAGGATTTTTATATTTCCGCTAGATGAATGCAATATTTCAAAGTTTTTGAATATTTATGATTGTGTTTAAGAAGTCGCCATGGTCTAGTAGGTAGTGTGTTGGCTTAATAGACTTAATATGTGCAAGGATTTTACAATGCTTCAGATCAAATTTAGCTAGCTGAATAGGTTAAATACAAACTTCACTACTTAATCCGATAGAACAATCCAATTTCTAAGGAATGACAATTGGCAGCCCTATAATCTTATAACTTGCTACAGTAGACTCCTGCTGAGCTGGAGCATAACTTACGAGTGTTTTTGTATTCGCCACTATGATCATAAAGGTGCTTAAACCTATGTAACTATATTATCGGTCCTCGTGTTCTTTCTGGTCCAAACAATTTGATATACCCAATCGATTGATCCATCATTAAACAATATTTGCTCTTTTTACGGTCTTTCTTTTCTAGTCAATCTTTTTTTTTTCAAGATTTAAAATGTGATTGTGAACACATACTTGTAGTAAATGTATGTATAACTACCATTTTTGTTTTAATTAAATTTAAAAACATTTTAATTAAGAATATATTTTTATTTTTGAAAATGGTAACTTGCTTTAAACAGTTACTTGTAACTGACAACTTCACTCTCAAATAAGGCATTAGAAATGAGCAAACAAAGCGAAAAGCTTGTAAAGTTAACAATGCCTACCAACAGTAGCTGGCAATTGTTTGTTTGAGACAGTAGTGCGTCAGAGATTCTATTTTTATTTCAAATTAATTCTTGCTTTTTATTATTTACATCGTATTTCTTCTATCTCTCTTTCGTTTATGGTATTAAATGTTTATTGTAAGTTTTCTATAATAAATTTCTCTTGTACATAATTTGACACATTTTGAATTTAATTTTCCTTTTTATTTCTTTTCTAATAAAATACAAAACAGATTCTCTAAATAAAACTTGTTTTTGTTTATATTTTTAGATTTAAGTATTATTTGTTTTAGTTTTCTTTTAAATACACAATATTTAAAACAATAGAGTGAATCAGTCAGTAGCTAGTTTAACTCTTACTTTTTTTTCTTTTCTTACCATTGTTCAGCGTTTAGTAAGGCCTTCAAAAACCACACAGGTAAACAAAGCTTTAGTAACACTTTTATGAAAAAAAAAAAATTAAAAACTTTCTTAAAAACCAAAACCAAATCCAAAAATCAACAACAACTCTTTTTTATTTTACAACCATGTTCCGTATGTAGGCATGTATGTAGGTAAAAACCAACAACAACAATAATTATTAATAATAATAAACAAGTTGAAAAAGGTCAAATACCTCGCCATAGTAAGACGCTCAAAAAGGCATAGCGAGCGGCATTCTTTAAATATTTTTATTCTCTTTCTCTGCTATTCACACACGCACAGACACACACACTCATGCACACAAGCTGTGGTGTTTTTATAAATCATATAATCAATCAACAGAAATAAGCAAAAATAAAAACAAACGGGCTCTATCTGACAGCTGACTGACAAATGCCAAAATATTTTTATTCGAATCGCATTTTGCGTTAACAATTTACCATAAAAATAAAAGTGTACACTTTTTGGGTATTTGGACTTAAGGTCACGGGTATTCAGGAAAATTTACCGTATGTCCCATATTTACACTCTTCAATGTATTTGAATAAGAGACAAAAAAAAGCCAGTGCTGCCATTTAAGAGCGAGAAAAAGGCCAGATTTTTATATTTTTAGACGAAATTTAAGAAGAATATGCAGCGTCAAATAATAAATCAAAAAAGGCGATTTGTGAATGCTGAGTGCAATACAATACGTTTTTCTACAATTAATTATTCCAGGAAAAATAGTAGAAAGGGGAAGTGGGAAATAAAAGAAAAACAAAAGGCATAAGTTTGTGAATATAAGATCAAAATATGAAGCATAATGCAGACCAAGATATACATATTTATACAGGTCATTTCGCTTTGAATTTATGCCAAAAACAACATGTACATATTTGTCCACCTTCTGTCAAATCTGATTCGCCCAGCATATTTCGCCTGCTAAAAATAACTAATCGTAGGTAAAAGTAACAGCAAACACACATAAAAGGTAAACATAAACAAACTTTACGCATTGTTTCTGACATGTCAGACAAATCACCAGGCAGCAAAACTGCTGCATTTGCAGCTTTTATGCGTTTTAGAAGAAAACTCCAACGTGTTTACCAAATACTAGGCAGAGAGTTAAATTTATTGACATCAAACAGCATCCGGAAGTTGTTCTAGGCGACAGGATTGAGGTAGTGAAATCCAATACAGATTGGGGACCGTACCTCAAATTATTTGTTCTAAATAACAATAATGCAAAGCGTAATAAGCAAAATTACAAGACTGTGGATCGACAACGTAAGAATAAAAAGAGTATTGAATCTAGGCAAAAACAGATTGAAAGCCTATCATAAACCAACCTGCTACAGTAAAGCATATTTAAACTGAAACACAACATAGAAATAAGAAGAATATGAAAGGATGATGACAGCCTAATGTTCCTTAAAGAAACGGAATAATTTGACTTCTTCTTGGATCCTGTCGTTTCAATGGAATTTTGTAGATTATTTAACTTTGTTATAATCGACTTAAGGCTAACCATGATGGAAATCCAAGATTGCCCTTATGACGGTTCTTTGACATCTTGAAAGATCTCTCAAGACTTGAATGAAACTGATATAAAATCTCAGCTTCGCTGGGAGCCCGTAAAATATTATTAGGTCCTGTTGGACAGATCTGGATAGGAAGATGTCTGATTACTTTCGTTACTCAAATGCTACAAGAAAAGTGGGAAGAAGGAGGAGATTATCATCCAGTGCCCGGCACTTGCTACAAAAAGGAGGAGAGTACTGAGTACTGACTTTAATGCACTGGCGAGATTTATTATAGAGTCGTGGTGTTTTCTATGCGGCTGTTTGATACCCGATCTAACCTCGGCATTAGTAGAACTGTACGTAGTCAAAAAAGAGAATCTTCAAAACCTAACCTCAACTTGCATAATGAAGTTTTTTTGTTTACGTTAAAAAAAAAAAACAAAACATAAATCCATAAACAATTTCTATTACCAAAAAAAAAACCGTTTTACAACTAGAGGGAATTAAAAATTTAACGCTTTAAGCAAAAAAAAAGAATTGCGAAGTTCTTTGTGTATTTTAAAACAACAACAACAAATAGAAAACATAAAAGAAAAATTAATTTCTTTTAAATACGTTTTATGTTTACCGAACTAAAAGCCTCGTGTAAAGGCGCATCTTGGCACAGTATAATGATAATAGCAATAATGGGTGACTATTTCAATAAATATTTACCAAATGAAATGAATAAAAGTAATTAAAAGAAAAAAGAAAAATCTGATAAAAAAAAAACGAAAAGAAAAATACACAGAAAAAACTTATCTTTTTGCAAGCAGAGATAAGAATTATTATAACCTATAATATATACACACAAACACATACACAGACACACACACACACACGCTGTGTAACCAAATAACTGTGCAAAATAAAAAACAATAACAATAAAAAAAAATATGTGATAAGATTAGAAATCATGAAACAAATTTTGAATTTCCAAAAAAAAAAAGATCGTTACAAACAAGTGCAACGACTACAGAAAAGAGTTTTTATGTCGTCCAATTGATTTTTAATTTTATTTTATTTTTAATTCTATTTTTGAAAAAAAAACAAAAAATTTTAAATAAAAGTTTTAAAATGCCACACACTTTTACTTTTATTTGAAATTGTTTTTTGGAAAAAGAAATAAAAAAAACAAAAGATGTATTTATTGTTTCTTTTAATTTTGTTTTTTTGTTTAATAATTAATCTTAATTAAGTTAAAAGATTTCTCTGAAACTATTTACACGTTTTGTGTTATATTTATTTTGTTACAAATATTTAAATTGTTTTCTTTTGTTTTGTTTCCCTAATACATACATTTTTTGTTAAAAAACATTCCTATTCATTACTAAGTTGGCTTGTGGTATTAAAAGAAAAAATAAAATTGTTTTCAATTTGGTAGAGAGCGCTTAAGTTTGACAGATCGCAGTAAAACAAACCAGAGCCTATGCTAACAATCGAATTTTCAACCCCACACTGACAGGGTAGCACACTAGGTTAGAGTACGTGTACTTGTCAATTAAGACAAGTACAGTACCCGGAGGTCGAATAGAACCATTGTACAACTAACCATTATAGCACACTAACCATTATCGGATTATCGAAGCACACAATTTTTATTATATACCAGTAAAAAGCCGGTATGCTTCGCTACCCTCCTTGTATGTAATCTTATTCCTATCTATCCAATACTGCCCATTTTTTGCCTTATGATAGATATTGTCTACAAAGTTCAAGGGTGCTTCCACTTTCAACGTTTCTGAAAAGTTTTGGTTGCTATTAATAAAATGCGGACAATATCAATTATAAACGGAGATTTTTAAATGGTCAAGACAATATTGATGATCAAAAAGCAATTAAATGTTCCATAGCAAATGTGTGGCAACGTCTGCCCTCACACATAGACGGAAATGCTGCAACGGTTGTCAGAATACGCTTTGAGGCCAATTAGGGTTACCAGCTATTACACAACCCGTATCGTACTTGTTTGCAACATCACTCCACTCTCACATCGTCAGAGCGCTGACGTAAGCACCAGCTAAATAACTGTGAAGTTAAATCGCGGAGCAGTAAATAACATGCCTTGGCTTCGCTACTTCCCACAAATCCTTTAAGCGAGCACAATAGTGCCAGATAAGCAACACAAAATTTGTAACGCGCTGCTGTTTCTGCAAAACTTTGACATTCGGCTGTAGCTTTTTTGTTGCTTTCAATGTCTAATATTTTTGATGATCAAAATAAGACTTTCGTAATGAAATTATCGGTGTTAGAACGGGACCTATGCTAGGCCCATTGAGGCGACTATAAATTCAACATAACCTAACCTAATGAAATTGCTCTCAAAATATCGACAAGCTACTGCGGAATGATTGTATATTTGATTTGAAATAAACGCATTTACCTTTTATAGAAAAATTATGGATTTCGCTTTACTACACCTTAATATCAATATAAAAAATGTATGTACTGAAAACAAAAACAAGGATATGCACCTCGATTTTTACTTTTTTTTCAACCACAAAGTATTTACTTAAAGAGAGAAAAGAGAGAGAAAAAACCTTTAAAAAATCTTTGATTAAAAATAAAACGTTGCAAAAACCCTTTGACATTTAGTTATAAAATTTGGCACCACTTTTCAATGTTTATAAGAATTTATGCATTAAAATCTATTGTTTTATAAAACAAATACATCCAATTCTCGTTTTACACGAACTTGATCTTTTTTTTATACGAATTATTTTGATTAAATACGATTTTCAATATTTTATGAATTTTTTCTTGAATCTCATAGAGTCAATAGATTTTTCGATGCAAGTATGAAGGCTTTTATTTCTTTTAATATATTCAGTGAATTAATATGGGCAAGCACACCAATTTTTCATACAAAAATTTTTTAGGAACGATAGATAAGTGTAAAGAGAGAATCAGGTGTGTAAATGAAACATGGAACCAAAATTCTATGTCTTTATCATATGCTATGATAAAATTAAATTAAACCCAGACACAAATACTGCAAATGTCAAACGTGTTGGGCCGGCTGTCTCTTTCTTTTTTTCTTTTTTTTTTGCAATTTGGCAAAGGCAATTTTAATTTAGACCTGAATAAAAATTTCAAGAATTTCTAAAATAAAATGAAAATAGTTTGAAACAAAACAATATGAAAAAAATAATGCCAAGAGCCAAAGTCATGCAAGCGCTCGGTCGATAATTGCATTCATCTATCGAATATTTACAAATGTAATGAAAAAAGAAAAACACAACTTTTTTCTACCCAAAATGAATTGTACATCTATGTATGTACACGTATTTATAAAGAAAAGCATTTTAAATTAAAACACAAATGTTCGCATTAAAACTAAAAACAAAAAATGAAAAAAACGACAGATATCAAAGAGAGAGAAAAAAACGTAGAAAATTGAAAGTGATTTGAATGAAATTTTTTGTTCAACGTATATCTATGTATGTATGTATGTATGTACACATGTACAACGTACACTAATCTTTATGTGACAAATTAGCATAATAAAGTAAAATGCAAAATAAAATAGAAAAAATTGAAAAAAATCGATTCATAATTGAAGAGTTTGAAGTTGTTTTGATTCGTGTAAAGAAAAGAAGAAGAAAATAATTGGAAACCGCACAACAGTCACTAAAAGAAATTGTAAGTGAGTGGGAAAGACGTTAAGTGAAGAAAAGCAAGATAGGCCACCAACTTCTACTAAATCTTTCATCGTATAAAACAAATAAATAAAATTCGAATTTATTGTTTATCTTTTATACAATAAATATTTTATATATGCACACAACACATGTCTGCCTGGTGAAAAAACTAAAGACAATATAAAAGAAAGAAAACAGAAAGTATCTCGATTGAAATTGTTATTGTTATTGTTTTTTTTTTTTAGTATTTTTTCTTCTTTTTAAATTGAACAAAATTTAATTTAAAAATAAAACCCATGCCTGCTGCTTGCATTTGTGGTGTGTTTAGGCGGCTAGTGACGATATCACACTAACTTATAAGATTTTTGAACTAAATAGTTGTGTTTTAAAGATTTTGAATGTAAACGTTAAACACCCGTTCATCAATTGCTGTGTTTTGGGTCAGGAGAAAATGGTCGTGTTCTTGGCATTTAATCTGCCATTATTATAGCATTAAAAAAGAAAATCACAAAACATTGTTAAGTTTGAGAATATTGTTGGTTTTCAATTGATTCGTTTAAGCCACGTATTATAAATCACAAAAAATAGGGCAATGTGCGTACAAAGGCACATTTCTCATTTGTTTAGGTTCCTTTATGGAACAAACTCTGTTTCAGTTGCTTTCATCAAGTTTTGTTTAAGTAGGTGAATGGTCTATTGTTCTACGAATATAGAGACGTCATCTGTCGTTTCCGAAAAAACTATCACTATCATTGTAATACATCTTAGAAGAGAGCGTAAGAGAGGACAACAAAGGAGATAGTGAAATTAGAAAAGAAGTGCTAGAAGAGGGAGGATAAGGAGACGGAGGAAAAATCAGACCACAAACACAAGAGACACAAGAAAACACGGCTGCAACCTTAAGGCCCCAGCACTTCTTAACCAGCTTAACCTATTTATGAATCTATGGAGAGCCTTAACAAAGAGTCCAAACCTTCGAAGAAGCCCCTTTCAGGGGTCCTCAATCTCAATCTACTAAAGACTACACAGTTGCAGAGAGAGTATTTTACTATTTCCATCTCCTCCTAGTCGCAACATACTTTGCAATAGTCCGACTGGGACCTGTTCCAGATCCTTGTCAGCGATATAATCTCGCAGTGCCCTGTAATAAAACCAATAAATAGCGTCAGGCTGGCCTTATCTAAGACACGCATACTGCAATGAACAGCAAACCTGTTCTGTCTCTGTCTATAGCAGGCCATAGACACCAAGACACATAACATCACGAATCATTCCCCAAAGCCTCTGCCCTTCCACCCTGACCCATTTAGTGATGAGGCCGTAGAGGTGGCAGATTGGGGGATCAGGACCAACTATAAAATCGCCCTGAGAACGATATTATTTCGATATTATATTGTGATTAAATAATGTGAAATGTCGGATCATTCAAATATATATGGGTTGCAGGACATAGAGATCGTATTGCTGATGTACTGAATAGGTATGATACAGAGTTCACTATCACCGACAAGTCACAAGCCATAGATGTTCCGATTGCCTCAGTTAAACTAGGTATTATCCAATCGTTTTGGAGGAAGGCTCAACTACGTTGCCAACATGAAGGTATGAGCAATATTGATACGCTTTGTCCAACTGACTTGTATAAAATGAAAACTGATTATATATTATTACTTAACCAACCACATAACATCTTTCATTAAACGCTATTTGATATAAAAGTTACCAGATAAGCATTTCAAACTAATCAAAAATTGATAAAACCAATCCACATTTGTATGTACGTAGTCTACAACTGTCTTGAATAATTCAACGCCAAAATTTACTACGTATGATGAGGATTTAAAGGATTTGTGATAAATATCTTAAGCAAGTGTTGTAAAAAATCTAAAATCTTTTCAATTTCAATAGACAATAGACAATGATATTTAAGCTGCTTATAAAATTTGTAAATATTTATTACAACACATGTTGCACTTTCAAAATATTTTGACGTTCTTCACAATAATAAAATAAAAATTACAAAATTTCCCTGTTACAACATTTTTCTTTTTTATTTAATTTTTTTGTTTTTTTTTTGTTTGCTTTCGTATTTCATAATAAACCCAGCATATCTTTTCCTCCTATTTTTTTATTTTTTTCTTTAAGTAACAACATAAACAAAAAACCCAAAATATACAACAACAAAAAGAAGCACTCGCTAGTAGTCGCTCTTGAAAAAAAAAAATGATTGGCAAGACTGAATAAAAATGAAGTGAAAACAAGAAGAAGAAAAATTCAAATCAAAACGAAATCATAACAAAGATTTATGAGTATTATATGGATAAACATTATGTATGGATATACAGGGTTATTCACTTTTCAGTCCCAAAAATGAAATTAAATAAAACACGCATACGGCAATACTTATTAAGAAACTTTTGTTTCGTTTTAATGCATTGCCTTCGAATTGGTTGTAGCGGTCGATCCCTTGAATCCTTGGATGTTATTTTCGGCCAGATATTCGCACATTTCGGGTTTTATCAGCAATAATTGACAAAAGTTTGATTTCAAACGTTCTAATGTTTGGTTCTTATTGGCATATTTGTGGCACCTTCTTTTTGAGACCACATGAACTCCAGTTTACACTCTTCAATTGCAGGCCGAAGAAGGTCGATTACTATAAGCCCTAGCACTCTGAATAGTTACCCAGTGCGCTAAATAGCTCTTCCAGGGCCAACTTCGAAAAAATACATCCCAATGATGGCTTCAGATCATAAAGCGTCGTTTCTCCCGGACAATAATTTCTGGTTTCACTGAGCCACGTATGTATCTTTTTTGCTTGTTGACGTAACCACTGTGTAAGAAATGACCTTCACCGTTAAAAAAAAATTTTTGTTCGAAAAATTGACATTGAAATCACGTTACTACTCTAGCATAGAATCAATACACCGTAAAGCATTGTGTATGGTCAGTCGACTTTTATTCTTGTGTGAGTTAAACTTCAATTAACTCATAATAAACAGAAATTTCTGATTATCCGTCAGACTTTCTCTAAGAGAAGCAAGAAGCATAGACTTGCGAATACGCATAGACTTGAGATCACATCTGTAAAGTTGCCAGTCACTTAAAATTTCTATAAAATCTTGTCAATACATTGAATGTAATCGAAATTTGGACACGTTTGAATCACTACTTTTATAATCAATTCCGATACGGCAGTTTTGAAACCACTAAATGTATAACCCGATATGTGTGTATGTATAGATGTGCTCATATCACAATAAAAGCAATGGGCCCAATAACAAATAAACGGCAATATCTTCCATAAGAAAAGAAGATGAAAAATTCAAAAGTGATGCCAAGTATTACAATGTTTGATTTATGTAGGCGGAGATATTTCATAGTTCCCCCGCACTTGCATATAAAAACAAAATAGAAGATAAAATGATGGCCGTTTTTCTTGAAATTTAAAAAAAATATTATTTATGTACTGCATAAAGCATGAGTAAATGATGTCTGCCTTCTTCTACCATCTATCCATCCATCCATCCATTCATATACCATTTTAGTGTTTATCTTTTTATAAAGTATTGTGTTGTTTGGTGCTGCTGATATTTTATTAACAGACATGTTGCACGTAAAACTGGCAACACTATTATAATAGCTGTATAACAGTATTACACCGTTACATCATGAACGAATTCAAAATTACATCTTTGACCATATGCGTATGTATGTATGTATGTATGTCCAGATCTTGAGTTTTTTTCGTTCGTTCACTGCTTAGGTTGTTGTTGTTTCTTATTATTATTGTTTACATTTATTATTGCTTCCGTGATGAAAATTGTTGCGTGTGTGTGTTCATCTGCATTTTTCATGACTTTGGAACCAATCCGACCCTTCAACAAATCCGCTTTGAATACCCTGTTAATATTACACACAAGCATTTTTGGATCTCACGTGTGTGTGGATGGATGTGTGCATGTTTAACTTTGTTTTCAAAATAAAACACTTTCATAATCTGGTTTTTACGTTTGATTTTATTTTTTTTTTTGAAGATTTTGTAATATTTGAAGAGTTTAAATTATAATTGAAGTGTTAGTGGCGTAATAATGTGCGGGATAGTAAATATTTTGATAATATTTATAAAATATCATATGTTGGCGAAATAAAACAAAGCTACAGTTAAAAAGTAGTGCATAAAATCGAATTTTTCATCTGGCAATTAATACATCCCATTTCAAATCAGTAATGAAGAATATTCCAGTGCAGATGGACATTGTAAATTGAACAATACATATATTCACAAGCGAAAGAGGAAACTTTAATAGCTATTTAATTGTAAAATATAGGTTTTTATGTCAATTTACCTGGCTACTTATGCAATTTTTGAAGTGTACTAAATGGCCTCAGTAATTCGACGCAGAAGGTACAGAATGTTCTACACTCAGCTCCGATAATTTGAAAAAGAAAAAATAGTTTTGAAGAGTTGCTAATTGACATATGTAATCTTCTTAAATAGTCACAGTCTAAGAAACTCGCATGATGATACCCCGTACATAGTACTCGACAGGAACCCACAAGTTTGTCGTAGAAGAACGAGATCAGCAAATAGGGTAAAGGCAATAAAGGCAATAAAAATTTGACTGACGATAGCAACAGAATTCTAGCAATTAGGGAAGATTAAATTTATATGTATGTGCATACACGGGTGTTGTAAGAAACTATGCAGTAATCCTTTCTGAAGGCTTGTAATGGCCCAAAAAGGCATGCATGAATTAAAATAATCTTTTATAGATTTTGAACATACTACCTATAACCAAATCTACCAGCAGTGGGTAGGTGTCATCAAGATTATAGATTACAAATGGGTTTGAATTTTTAGAAAGTGTCCAGTAACTGTACACAGGAACACTACTCAAAGTGCAGTAATATTAGTAGTCTTTTGGAAAGCTATTTTGTCATTGGAAATATGAATCGTTTAAACTAGGAAAAATAATTTAAACTATTACTTTGTCATTGCAAATACGAATCGTTTAAACTGGGAAAAAATGTTGATTCAGACGTGAATCTTCTTCGAACATTCCGCACCCTAATTGTCCCATTTCAAAAACAGTAAATAATAGGCCGATCATTTGCAAGATTTTAGATTTGATGGCTAGACGACCATAATTTTCTTCAGCAATAAAGTTAATTTCTTACTGAGTCGTTGAGTACACTCTGGAAGTGTCATTGTTACTGTTAATTCACTGCGCTCTGCCCCTATGAATTTTTTTAATCTTATTTGGACCCTCTTGGTATAGCTATACAAATTTATTATTATTTATTTATTATAATATTATATGGAAAATCAACACAACGAATTTTAGCTTAGTTAAAAGTAGCTAAAGAATACTCTTGTCGATAATTTTAATCTTTTTAAGGGCGCAATCAAATATTGAGGTGTTAGATAAACCTAATCAAACGTATGATATGATTTGGCAATTTTAATTTTTAATAAATTTGATAAGCTCTAATGTAAGGTATTCATAAAATTTTTCCAAAACTCTGCTGTCTTTGAAAAAAAACAACACTTTTACGGACAACACACACTTGTTTGCACTCACTTTGCAACACTAAACATTTAATTTTGAAAGATCGAGAAGAGAAAATCAATTTAAAAAATTCTCATATTCTTAATAGGTATTTAGAAAAAAAACGTTGCTACACACTGCATACAAATAAAAATTATGTGTTAAACAAGGAAAAACACCAAAAAATAAATTTACATACACAAGTTTAAAAAATAGAAATAAAATTTATTGTACGATATTTTCTTATGATTCTTCTATTTACACTACATTGTCTTCTTCTTCTCTCGAGTTATTTTTAAATATCCGGAACACAGATGTAACACTATTACAACAAAAATAACAACAACAACAATAACACAACTACGGTATAAAATACCAAACAAACAAGAATAAAAGTAGAAAAGGAAAAATAGAAAAAAAGACAACATTCTTTGGCGGTGTAGATCGATGGCAGGCTTGAGGATGATGAAAGCCAGAAATATGCAATAAATAATTTAATAATACACAACACGGTAAATGTTTAAGAGAAAAAAGAAATGTTTATAAAAAGTAATAAAAAACATGCTTTTTATAGCAGCCAAGATTTTAAAATACAACGAAGAAAAAATGAATTGAAACGAAACGGTACATTTACAACATCAAAAAGTATGTACTGGCACGTATGATAAACGACTGAAAAGCAACAACAACTTTAACGCCAATGCATATCATCATAATCATCTTCGCCATCAGCAATATTATCATTCACTGATGCATCACACTGTAATAATTGTATTCTTTTTTTTGTTATTATTTTCATTATTATTTGTCGATGGCTATTTGCAAATGTTTAGGTTTGGTTGGATGCGTGTGTTCCAATGTATACAAGAATAAAGGTGGAAGAAACACAAAAAAAACAAAAATAGCCAACTTAAGAAAAACATTGACAGTTAAAGGAAATGAGCAAAAACAGAAACACAAGAAAAACAAAACACCAATTTTAAAGAGAGGGAGAGTAAGAGGCAAAGAGCGTAAAAAATACACATACAAAAATGCAATAAGAAAAAAAAATGCTACAAAACATAAGAAAAATGTAACAAAATACACAGCCGAGAAGAGAAAAAAATGTTGCACAAAAAGAAAATTGCTAATTTTTATTAAAAAAAAGAAAATTACTTTTTAATCAGGTTGCATTAATCCAAATAGTAATCCTTGTCAAAGTATTTGGTATCCTTTTAAAAGGTTTGGTATTTTCTTAAAAAAATTTGATTTTTATAGTATTTCTTTTTAATCAGCATTAAAACACGTCTGCTTTTATTTTTTTTTTTTTTGTTAAACTAAAAAATTATCTTTTATATTCACTATGTTATTTATATTATCTAAACAAACAAACATTATTTATTTGTATATATTTTTTGTTTACTTCTTTTTCATAACATTATTGGTTATTTTATATTTGTTTTCCATAAATAATTATGCATTTACGTTTAGCACTTTTAATATTGCAATGGATTTAGAAAAGCAAAACACTTTACCGCTATAAACACTCCGAAAGCGAACATAACCAACGACGGCGCGTAGATGACTGAAAATTCCAATTGTCTGGTAAAGATGTTTTCCAAAAGCAATATCCAAGAATTTGTAGAATAAAAGAAAATGTCAAATTACTGAAAAAAGTAGTGCCTATTTGTAAACATGTGCTGCCAAGTTTTGATATTTACTAATAACCCCTTACGAAGCGAAAAAATATATACCGTCACTGCACATTTTTAAAAATTTTGATTGAGAGTCCTTTAACACATAAATTTTTAAGTACTGGGTCAAAATGTAAAGAGAATTTGGCAGTATTTCAAAGATTTTAACCCATTGTTCTAATTACTTACAATGCAAAAATGTGAGCGAGTTATACAAATAGACCGACGAAGCCTATTTCAGTTGTTTTCTTGATGTGTATATTCTGGCTATATAGCCTTAAAAGTGGAGTATTACTTATGGCCAATTTGTAAATGTTCGATAGCTTGACTAGCTAGAGTCAGATAAAAATAGTTTTTCACTTCATATTTTTATTTTTCTATTGAAAGTCTAACGAATTTCCATTGGAAATAGAAAAATAGACAATAAAATTTTCGACACCTAAAATTAGATTTAACAAGGGAAAAAGAATTTGAAAAACGTCACATGGCAAAGCCGGACACATCACCTGAATGAAATTTTCGTTATCTGACGTGTTTTAGAATTAAGAAATATCCTAATAAATATATAGGGACTTGTTAAGGAGACTAATAAAAAAGTTTTCATATTGTAAAAACTATTTTTACTTTACAGTATGAAGATATGAAGTTATTCTTCAGCCAATTTTCCAGTTTGGTTACAAATAACAAAAATTTTATTATTTCTTAGTTTGTGTCTATTTCTTTTTAATGTATTTCATGTATTTCTTGGCATTGAAATTATCTTCGACTTCGTCAAGAATCTTAACCTTCTTACGTGGTTTACGGGCTTCTAGGCGGGCCTTACGTTCAGTTTCACTCAGTGTAGTTAAGTCCAAAGGTAACTGAAAGTGAAATTAAATTGTTTATTTTTTACTAGAATGTAGAATATGTAGTGTAAGAAAGACTATAAGGTAAACTCTTTGAAAACTAATTAAAGCTATAAATGGAGAACAAAATAGTCATTGTAGTATAACGTAACGAATAGCGCTGCACGCTGTAAAAGTTAAAAACAGCAATTCAAATTGGTGTCAACAGCATACATAGTTTTAGTAGTCGCTGTAGTAGAAGCTTAAAGAGGGTTGCAATGATTAACATTAAATATGTGAAGCATAAAATTTAGTATTGCTAAAGATAAATATGTGATTCAATATTCATTTATTGAACAATTTGATACGCATGTTGTTAGAAAATTCACATAATATTCTTGCATTATTCTGTAAGTTTTTGAAAAGGTTGTTTGGCAACATTATAATAGAGCCTCACTATTCTGTTCACATTTTTTCTTGCTTCAGTTTCTAATATAATTACTTTATTCTACTCCAGGCCAAATGCCTAAGAGGAAAGGAAATAATGTAGGCAATAATGGAAATGGACCTTGTTCCTAAAGATTATTTATCCAATGAAAATTTGTTATATTTCTCACAGCGCCGTTAAATTTGTCGCTATAAAACTACTGTTTCAGACATTTACCTAAATATTTACCCTATTCCGCTAATATTATATCTAATAAAGAGTGAAGACGGTGTCTACGGATTCCTTAGCGTCTCGAAACACAGCTGTATTGCCCACTATTTTAATTTTTGACTCAATAGGGCCAATAGGTGACGGAAAATTCAATGAATTGAATGTTAAGTTCGTAAACTGTAGATTGATTTAAATTGTAGGTGAATAATTTTCATACTTAGAGAATTTCTAATGTTCAATATTAGAAATTGTTCCTGCACTACCGTATTTTTTTCTAAATAAAATTAAATTATAATTTACCTTAATGATCTTTCTTGGCTCTCCATAGCGTATATTAATTGTGGAGCCATCCGGCAGAACCACAACAGTTGGATATTGTCGTGCATAAATGGAACGATGCAAACGAGTAACAGCAGCAGATGCAGACGAAATCTGCCTCAATTGTTGTTTGACCAAAGGCGTTAATTGTTTTAACAACATTTTTAATTTATAATTTAAGGAAAAATATACGCTTTTGTAAATTCAATCTTTAATAAAATATCACAATGCTTATGAAATAAGGAACACAACACAGCTGAAGAAATTTGACAGCGGACAGCTGATCATATGAAACGAAGTAATAAATAAAAGTGCTGCCTAGTTTTAACAAAATGTTGAATATTTCTGCGAAATCAATACAAAAATTTGAACTGTTTTTAAATATTTAAAATTCTTTTAAATTAAATAGTTTTATTTAGATATATATGGTGCTTTGTAACAAATATGTTCTTTTTTATGACAAACTTGAAATGCAACTCTGTATTAGATTAATTACTCGACATTTCTTTTCTCTTATTCCACTCGCCACTATTTGACAATTCACCAATTGTCATTTGTAGGTCTCTGACAAATTGTGAGTGGTATTTTCTTTCTTTGGTAATATATTTTTTAATGTTTTTTCTTTTTAAATTTATTTAAAATATTAATTCTGTAATGTTAAATTTTTAATGAATTAATTAAAACTACTATGTTGAACAGTAGTATTTGAATAAAATCTTGTGTCAAAAATTAAAATCATAAAAAAAGATTTGCTCGGTCTAATGTTGTGTGCCAAATTACATAATTGCAAATTTTAAAGCAATTATTTTCTGCAATATTTAATACGATTTTGAATACCCCCGAACCAACAATGCGAAATATAAAAAACGCTTAAATTTGCCACTATTACATATATTAACTAATGGAATAATCTTATTAATTGATATTACATAACCTCAAATTTGTTAGAAAAACTTAATTTTTCTGTTTTCTATATTTTAGGTCTTGAAATTCAATTGTAATGGCAGCACGTCGCGTTACACAATCCTCCATTAACTGGTCTGCTTTGGTCGAACGTGTTCCACCCAACCAAAAGGCTAACTTCGCTGCCTTCAAATCCCGTTCGGATGTTTACATGCGTGCTGTCTTGGCCAACCCTGAAACTCCACCAAAAATTGACTGGGCTCACTACAAGAAATTGGTACCAATTGCCGGATTGGTCGACAGTTTCCAGAAGCAATACGAAGCTGTAAAAGTTCCCTATCCTGCTGACAATGTTACTTCTCAAGTTGAAGCTCAAGCTAAGGAAACCAAAGCTGAAATTGATAACTTCAAAAAAGCCTCTGAGGCTCGCATTGCTAGCTTGCAAAAGGAAATTGATCATTTGAAATCTTTATTGCCATTCGAGCAAATGACCATGGAAGATTACCGTGAATCATTCCCTGATTTGGCTTTGGATCCCATCAATCGTCCCACTTTCTGGCCACACAATCCTGAAGAACAAGTTGGCTATGTCTCCAAGGAAATGGAAGCGGCCCGTGCTGCTCATGAACATTAGAGCGTCGCATATCGTCAGAGAGATGGTGATGTTATTCTAGATTTTAAGTTGTGCTGAGAAGTTTTGTTTACCAAGAATAAGATGTAAAGTTTTGAAACTCGAAAATTAATTAAATTTAAATAAGAGTTCAAAACATAACATATAATTTCTGTAATTGAAAATGCGATTTATTATTAATATTTAAAAATTGTTCGAAACGATAATTTAACATCTAAAATAAAAACATTCAACATAAGATCTAGATTGAAACTTTTTTCTTTTTGAAGTTACAGCCGTTTATGAAATAAAACTTAAAATAAGTTCTAATATAATTGTTTATTATTTATTCAAAAATATGGATATTTAATTTTCCGTAATGCAAATAATAATACTAAAGGCTTCACATAATAGCTTTAGTTTATAGTATAATTTAGAAAAAAGATAAATGGAAACAGACCAAAAAATAGCAGGCAAAGAATATGGAAGACAGAAGTGAGTTAGCCTATGATCAGGATGCGCCAAAAGTGATATCATATTCTTTATAAAGACCCCCTAGTCAGTCAGCGCTAGCAGTTTATGAATACTACTACATTCTCGAACTTACAGTTTTTCAGATCTACCAGTTCCTCAACAAATCGACAAATTAGCAATTTCTGCCTACGAGAACAGTGGTACAAATGCATATATCTTCTGCCTCGTCATATAGAAATCAAAAATACCCCATTTCGATCTATTGAAGGTGTTTTTAAAGCGGTCACGTCCTATTACAACTCCTATAATAGCTCTCCTCTCCTTCGAACTCATGCTTCGTACCTGTAGGAAACTTTGGCTGTAAGGCTCTTGCCACCCTACTCTCTATAAAAATAAAATACTTGAGTATATAAAATGTTATATACTGATCGGCCGTTTAAGTGGCATTTTTGTTTTTAACTACCTAGCCAAGGGAAAACATGATAAAGCATTTAAAACAGCCGTTGTTGGCATGCTAAAATTAATATCTTTTTTAATTCTTTAAATTACCCCTTTATACTATCGATAATCGTTAAATTATTGTATTTTTGAAAGCCATGTCAACTGTGAACACTATTATTATTAGAACACTGCTTAATCGACATGTCAAATATGTTGAAAACAACAGCTGACTCCCAGAGGGAAGCCCTTTTTAATTTTTTGTTTAATATTTTTACCATTTCTAATTTATATTAATTTCTTATTGGGAAAATATTTTAATTATTTAAAACGAACAAAGCGACTCAATATTAAGCCATAATTTGAAACTAAATTTTTTATTTTGCAAATATGTAAGAGAGTGTATACATGTATATATTTTAAAAGAAACGAAATTATTAAGTACACACAACAGAAGAAAACAACAACACCAATGAGTAAGCATTTTGCAAGTATCGAAAAATATTTACAAATATTTTATTAACCCACCTCCCACGCGTGGCGAGTGGGGATTTTAAAAACTTTTAAGCTGCCACTTCCTTTAGTGGATGTTGCATGAACTACTTAACCATTTTGCTGTGCAATCGCAAACCACCAACGATGCTCTCACGCCGGAGCAAAGATAAACAGACAGCTGCACACAAAGAGGGCGTTGTGGGGAAATATGTAAAGAAGGAGACACCTCCAGAAATACCCGTCATAAATGTTTGGTCATTCGATGATCAGCGCACTAAGCAAAAATCAAAGACGCTGCAAAGATGTGCCTCTGCTTCGCCCAGCTGTGATGGTGTTGGTGGTACAGGAGGTCGTGGCCGCTCGGGGAGCGTTAGTCGCAATGTGTATACCGACAGCCAACCAGATTACTATCATGCTCGCCGAGCCAAGTCCCAGTTGCCACCCTCTACGAATTCAATGCGTTCGACTCTGCCCCAGCCACCGCAATCCACACAGCCTACAAGGCGTATGCAGCAGTACCAGCAACGGCAGCATCCACCGCAAATTAGTTCCCACTCCTTTTACTCCACAAACAATTTGGATATGTCTTCCGCCGCACACAGCCATAATAACAATTTGAGTAGCAACAGCAGCAATTATGTGAATATCGAGCAAATAGATCGTATGCGTCGTCAGCAGTCATCGCCGCTCCAACATTCACAGTCGAGTTATTTTCAACGCAGCTATTCGTCTAATCAAAAGCATGCTAACTCCTTTGATGGTCATACAAATATGATGAGGGAACGTTTGGATTCTATGCAATCGAATATGTTGCAATTGCCGCGTGGGGCCACACCTAGACCTCAAACGCCACCCCACCACTTTTATCAACATCAACAACAACAGCAGCAACAGCATCATCATCAAACTCAACACCATCCACATCATCAGCAGCAGCAGCAACATGCTCCATTAACACAAACCTATTCTACGGATTCATCTTGTCCTATTTATGAGAACCCGTACCGCGTATCAAACACACTTCTACCGCCTTCAATGACAATGGCCGAATCACAAATGTCCTTGTCTACACATGGCAATCGTTCAGAGTCACCAATTTATAGTAATACCACTTCGATGGCCAGTAATTTAAATCACACACATCATCAACAATATCAACACTATCAACCTCAGCATCAAATGCATCAACAACAGCCACAACAACAACAACAGCAGCAACATCATAATTTTAATAATAACAGTTCTAATATAAATCAAATGATGTCTTCGTATGATCTCAGTTCACGAGCAACGCCTCAATCTCACAACCAAGCCAACTTTTCGTCATCAATGCAATCATTATATCAAAATACCAGCAATACTAATACCGCCAGCAATGCCAATAGCAGCCATGCATCATCTGCCTCTAGTAACACCACTAATACCCAACAGTTACATAAACATCCTTCGCAACAATCTTTAGAAGAAGAGTTACCGTTGCCTCCGGGCTGGGCTACCCATTACACTTTGCATGGTCGCAAGTACTATGTCGATCACAATGCCCATACAACGCATTGGTCTCATCCTTTAGAACGCGAAGGTCTTCCAGTGGGTTGGCGTACAGTTGTATCAAAAGTTCATGGAACCTATTATGAAAATCAATATACCGGTCAATGTCAACGTCAACATCCTTGCCTTACGTCTTATTATGTATATACCACCTCGGCGGAACCGCCAAAAGCTATACGTCCTGAGACATATTCACCACCTACACATACTCATAATGCCTTGGTACCAGCAAATCCTTACCTATTGGAAGAAATTCCCAAATGGTTAGTCGTCTATTCGGACGCCGATTCTTCGAAGGATCATATGTTACAGTTTAACATGTTCAGTTTGCAAGAGTTGGAGTGTTTTGATGGCATGTTAGTGCGTTTGTTTAAACAAGAATTGGGCACGATTGTTGGATTTTATGAGCGTTATAGGTGAGTATACTGCTTGGACATATTTTTTTTAATTCATAAAATATAAAGTAATTTTTTTAATTACTAACATGTAAAATAGTCCCATTGAAAAGAAAGGTATGAAAAAATTTGTTAAGTTTGTTGGTTTCAAAATTACCCTTAAAAGATTGATTACAATAACATTTTCATTTGCTTTAGAAATTGGAAAAAACTGTGCATTGAAATTCTTCACAACCAACTGCGTAAATGATCAGTAACGTTTCTAATAACATTATATACACCTCGAAATGTAATATTAAAAATGTCTCTTAATTATTAAGAGTATTTTTATTACTTATAATTAACGATGTCACAATGTAATGGAATTAATTTTAATTGAAACCATAATAATGAACCTTTGAATTAATGCCATACAATTGATTCAATTAACTGATTCACTAAATAAGGAAAATTGTATGTTAGGTACCCAGTTCTTTTAATATTTTGCAAAGCAAAATTATTGAAATCTCCTCTTGGACAACTGGGTCACCCAAATATTAGAAAAATTACAATAATATGAGTGTATAACTTAAAAATGAGGGATTTATTGATAAATTGTGTTACCGAAACGAAAATATAAAAATTATTTCTTCAGTGACTTCCTCTCAGCAGATAAAATTGCAAATAAAGTTTCTCAAAGAATCTGTTGTTCGGAGTCGACTTTCAACTGTATTAAATTGACACACACAATACGAGTATAAGTGGTGTGAGAAATTAGGTCCATAATCCTGACTGAAGGGTTGTAATGACCAATTATGTATGTATGTATGTATGTATATGTATTTTGTGTCTCCAGGACTATTTAGGCTTTCTATAGACGATATTAAAACAGAGTTGAATAAATCCATATAGGACATTGTGAGGTTATCTTATCACCGACAAGAATCTAGGATAGGCCGACGTCGGGCGATGGGAAGTTGTAATGGGATTGGACTGACAAAGGGATGCTCGCTTTTTTTACATAACTTTTTTCCTGTAGCGCCTACCCACTTTTCTCTAAATTATTTCCCTTGCATGTTATTGTTCTGCAGCTTTAGGACGACGACAATGGATGAAATTACGTCCGAGGGAAATTTGTATTTTTATCCATGACAGTAAATGTCTGCAAACCTATCTACCTTGCTATAAAATCTATTTATTCAAACTATTAACTGACGTTAGCTATGACCTTTCTGCCAGCATTTTATTTCGCGCAAGAATAAACTGCTCATCGTTTAAGGCTAAGAACTAATTAAGCGAATTTCGAATATCTGAAGTGAAGGAATGAAGATTTTTGCATAGGTTAAAACTAATGGTCGTCAGGCGTGGTAAGTTCTGGAATTTGGAATTGAAAATCATTTATAAATGAAATATCTACTGTGGTTGCACATTTTGACCATTCTTAGTAATTTCTCACAGCAAACGAGTTCAGTCCAGTAAGGATCTTCTTCGCACGTCTGACCCGATTCAGCGGCTTATAATAAATGTGACCTTGATGGTTCAACCAAATATAGAGTACAACCATCTAATCAGTCAGTTCGGAAAGAAAAGCAGAGGAAAACTTAGCAAATACGACTAACAGCAGATTCACAAGTTTGGCATAAATCGAAGATAGTACATTTACAACAATCCTTAAGACTCAAGAACCGCATGGGCAGAATTCAAGTCAATTGAAAAAGGCAAAAAACAAAATTTACGGTGTAAAATGTCTACCGATACCAATATAAAGTAAAAATTAAAAGTATTGGTTAACGGGTTACCACCGTCATAAACGAAGACCTTGGTATGATTTTAAGACTGGTGACTATTAATGTGCACTGGATAAAATTGAGTTGAATTGCTAGTACGTAAGTGTTTACAGAGCTGCGCTCGTTTGGGCAGTCGTCGTCCAGACACTACAAAAGTGTTTGTGGTAAACAGTTAAAGCGTTAGGATTAAAGAGGTTCATTTGAAAGTTTCAACTGAAACCCTATGCTTCTAAAAGGTGTAATAAAAGGAAAAATCTTTGACACAAGCGCTATTTTTTGATTTTAGTCAGATTTGGCTAGTTTATTTTTCTAATTGATTCGTTTCTAGCCATCATACGAAGCAAAAATCAAATTTTTATACAAGCGCATCTCTCGCCCTTAACTCATATTGTAACCAACATTCGTGTTTCTTAATGAATTCTATTGCTGTTTTCCTGCTCGAGTGGTTCTTAATGTTCTTGCAAGTTTTCCTTAAGTATGATAACAATCTTCATGGCTTTGATTTTCATCCGATGCTAAAATCACAGCACGTTGAAATCGATTGAGTGTTCAATGTGCTTCTAACCGAAGAAGAAAATCAATACTTACCTAAAACAAATTTTTTTTTTGTCAAATTTAATGATTTCGAAGTAAAAAAAAAAACTTTCTACTTTACGCTATGACTTTAAATGATTAAGGGAGAACAAATGACAGATATTTTTACTCCTCTACAAGTCCAAGTAATTCTATTTTAAATCCCCGAGAGAGCAAACTAACTTTCATCAAATTTTTTGAATTTATAAAATTAGGGGGCCTTCTTTTACGTCTAAATAATCCTTCCGGCCATCCTAGGGGGACCCCATATAGAGGGGTCAGATATACAGAAAATAATCACTCAAAGATTGTTAAGAAGGGTACCATTACAGAAAGGCCACTCACTTATCATTCTAAGACCTGTTGCAGTGGCCCAATTATCACCTGCTGAAAAAATAATTTGAAGTTGCCCTAGTCTATGTAAGTAATGTGTTGGTTTATTAGGCGTGAGGCCTAGGTTCAAACATCTCCAACGAAACGAAATACGACAAAATATTTCCTCGGCGACTTCTTCTCAGTAGATTTCTAGCAAAAACTCTTAGAGTAATTAAAAGTACCATGAAATCTGTAATTCGGAGTCGACTTTAAACTGTAGGTACCGCCATTAAACTTATTAAAGATTTAAACCTTGAGTAAAAGGAATTCAGAATTTTTTAGGTTATATTTTCCAATTATATTGACAATTAATTATATTACTTGTATTACGAGTGGTCCCCTATTAAGACGTAGATGTTTTGAGATTTATTACTAAACATATGCTTATTGTTTATCATTATCTTTTCATTTAATTTCAAGGCGAGCTCTGATTTTGGAAAAGAATCGTCGTGCCGAACATGAACGTTATTTGCAAGAACTACATGCTGCTGCTGTTGCAAATGCTGCGAATGCCAACAATAATCTACAACCAAACTCTGGCATTGTTAATCATATAAATCAACAGCAACTTTAAAATCAAGTGATTATGACACATGGATTTAAATTCATATATAAAACACACATCCTCGCTCGTTTGCAGACTTTTGTTTAATATACATATATATATATATATATATATATATGCAATATTTTTTATATACATACATATATGTATATACATATATATTATTATATATTTTTTTTATTAATTTTTGACTATTTATTTTTAATTCTTAGTTTATTGAGTTAGACCTTTTTTAAAATATCAATCAATGTCATATGCTTTTCAAAAAAAAAAAATTATTTAAGTGCCTTAAGAAAAAGTTAATAAAAGTTTTTTAAGTGTTTTATAAGAACACATTTTAAAATTGTTATAAAACGTTTTTACCAGTTTTAAATGAAAATTTTTTTATTTTTAAAATGATTTTATATTTTAGTTTTTGTTTTTCCTATGTATAAAAAATAATAATGTTTCATTTATATTGTAAACTTTGTTTAAAGAATAAAGTTGTGTTTAATTTTCAGTCTTTATTTTAATTTTTGCTGATGCAATTTATACTGTAGATGTTGTAGGCTGTTTAATATTGAAATGTTGTAGATGCAGTTACTAGGTTTTGAAACAATGATAACAATAACATCAACAAGAGATGGTTATCAATGAATGAAAAGTTTTTATATTTTTTTATTTATTGTCTGTATGTATGCTTTTGCAATTACATTAAAAATCAATTATTTTCTCAGATAATAATATAACATTGCACAAAACTTGTTATTGACAGGCATACATACATATGTAAACAGGGTAATAAATCAGGAGATGTTATAGTTTTTTGATAGGATTTTATTTTTCAATTTTCCTTTCAACCTACTCAAAAGTATTTGAGTAACTAGAGGCCTTTCAAATAAATTGTTAACTGTGTATAATTGCATGTAAGTCGCCGTATTCTAGTAGGTAGTGTGTTGGCTTATTAGACGTAAAGCCAGGGTTCGTGCCCCAGGCCAGATAACAAAACAAAATACAAAAAGTATTTCTTCGGCGACTTCCTCTCAGCAGATTTGTGGCAAAAACTCTGAGAGTAAATAAAAATTGCCATGAAAAGTTTCTCAAAAAATCTGTCGTTCGGAGTTGACTTTTAAACTGTAGGTGCCGCCACTCATGTATAAAATTAACACATACAACATAAGTGGTGTGAGAAACTAGGTTGTAATTCTGACTGAAGGGTTGTAATGACCAATTTTGTTATGTTATGTATGTAATTACATGTTGCGTGCGCAAATAATCTAAAATTACTGATATAAACATTTCATAAGAAAAAGGAATTTCAATTATAGTTTTAAGCAAAATTTGTTTCTTATTCCACAGCCAAAAGAAAGTCTCCAAAATTATGAAATTCCTTTACAAGCGTACATACTTACTGCACGAACTTGTGTTGTGCCGTTATCTCATTAAAATCACATTCTTTTACCTGTTCGCGTTTTGTATTGTTTTCAAGTTTTTCTTGGTCAAATGTTTTCAGTTTTAATTTTTCTTTTTGTTTAGTTTTGGTGTCTAGAGCAAAATTCAGTAGCTTACGCAGCATATTTGGAGTACTTGACATTAATATTGTATAATGAGGCAACGATAAACCAAATACAACAACATAACTTTGTTAAGTATGTAGTAAATATTTTTTTAAGTTCAAAACTACTTAATAGTGGGTTTTTGTAAGTGTTGAGCATTTTGCAGTGTGCGACAATAAAATAAAATTCTTTACAATACAAATATTTTACTTGGTCCTTAGAAGATTTTGTGTGAGCGTAATTTACGGATATAAAATTTTAATTTTTTAATTGTGCCTCTTTATTTTATTAATTTTTTTGTGAGTTATTAAATATACTGGTTGTAGAAATAATATTAAATTGTATAATGAACTAAAAATCAAATTCTGAGAAAATGTTCTTAAAAAGTGAGTACATACTGTTTATTTTTTAAACAAAGACCGGAAAGCTTGTTTATGAAAGGTATGTCAAACATTATGTATCTGTGAATTGAATATAATTTTGATGTCAATTACAAAGTTTTATGAAAAAGTACAGGGTCTTTAATGTTTCATTTTTAAGTAAGTGTATTTCTTTTTGTAAGTGTGAAGTTGAACAGTCAGAACCCAAAAAGAAATTGAAAAAACCATTACCATATACCACATTTCGTAAAATGTTTTATCTTTTCACAATGCATTAAACAATAATGTGATTTATGCCTGCAGCTCTTAGTTTAAAGCGTACACAGTGTCGTAAAATGTCTTTAAATTTACTATGATCTTTAGCTAATGTATTGGTTTACATTCACAGACTTTATTTTGTTTGTTATGCTTCTCTGGGACGTCCTTTACATTGTGCTCCTTATGGGTTCTAGTCCGAAGTTTAGCTGGCAATATTATGTAAAGGTTTTCGCAGCATTTGTCCAATTTATTTCAAGGCCCCTCCTTTCCAGTTATGTATGAGTGTAAAATTAGCTACAAAAGTTATATTTATTTTTTGCAGCGAATTTTATAATAACAAAGATTGTTAAGATAATTTAGAAAAGTAAAAAAAAAATCGGAAAAGAATCACAAAAATAGGAAAGTATCAAATAAACTTTCGAACTTAAGTCTATCGAACTACTGTTCCATGATATTAATTGTTATTGAAACCGTAAAAAATTAAAGGAATTATAATTATAAGGAAGATATTTTGTTACTCAGGCCAAGGGTATTTGCCTTTGATACAAATGCCATGAAAAATTTTGACATCCAGCGTAGGATACTGTTATAAAAGCGTTTATTCTTCTTCACATTACCGAAAATATGGTACATATATTAGTATTACTACTGAGAGCCACGTTGAGGCATCTTTAAGCGATATGAACATTCACCATAGCCTGAATACTGGTCCATGCTATAATTGACGATTATTTGGTTACTACTAAGCGGTGATTCACTGTTTGCGACCTTTATATATTAGATTATGGCAGATCTGGACTCTCTTCAACAGCCACTGTTATGACTAATAATGTAAAGAATAAATTATTGTGCACTTGAGTACTCAATGAGCACTCATTGGACTAGGGACTATAAAATCTTTCTGGCATGTTGGTTTTCTATTGTCATCGGCCTAGTAAGTACCTCTGCTGACTGTTTTGTCGCATATGGAGAGTATAGTAAGGTGTAATAACCCCTTATAACTGCCCTAATCTAATCAAAGTTATCTAACAAAGACATAAAAGAACTGAAAGCTCTAATTAATTTTTTTTCTACTAATATTACTTTGTAATGATCACTTAAAACACACTCATTTTATCTTTTACAATAATGACTATTTTTTTAATTGATAACCTTGATTAGTTTGCCGTGTGCAAAATTCAGAATAAAATATTTTTATTGGTTTTGTGCAAATCGTCCTCAACCTCAATCTACCAAGGGCTGGGCAGTTACAGAGGAGGTGTTCGATAGTCTCCAAATCCTCATCGCAACTGTAACTGCCCAGCCCTTGGTAGATTGAGGTTGAGGACCCTTGGTAGGCCCTTCTTTGAGAGTTTGAATTCTGCGTCGAGAGCCGACATCAAGGCTCTCCACAGATTCATTAGTGGCTTAGGCTGGTTGAGAGGCTAGGACTTCATCGGTGTAGTCGCACTCTCCCATCCTTTTGTTGTGTCTGGTCTGTGTGATTCCTCCGCTTCCCACTCCCCCCTTTCCCATATACCCTCCTTTCATCCTATCCCCTATAGTATCCTTCCCTCCTTTAGGACGTTGTACAATGGGTCAATCTGACCTTCGGGTACTGTACCTGTCTTGACTGACAGGTACACGTCCTCTAACCTAGCCTAACATAACCTAACCTTGTGCAAATCGTCTGAAATATGTTTAAACATAAAATTGATAAAAATATTTATTTCTTAACGACTAATGAAGTTTGAAAATGGCATAAAATTTATTTATAAAAAATGTTTATGTTTATAACTATAATTTTTTATTATAGAAAATTAAAAAGAAATTGATAGCATTTTATTTGCGTTGCACGAATAAAGTTATAAGGGATCTGATGGGTAATTGTAATCCAACTATTCAGCATTTTAATTTTCCCTGATCTATATTTGTATTGCAAAAATTTTGTGCGTATTAGATGCTGGTAGGAGCAATAAGTCTATAGTTGTCAGTATGTGTAGGTCCTAATTAAAACTTTCATCGTAGAGGATGAATGATGATTTACATTTCATAGTAAATAATTCCATGTCAACCCGGCCGTAAATTCAAGATTATGTCAAAATAAACTAACGAATTAAAATTTTTCTTAAAATTAATATGTAAAAAGTAAATGTAAATAAAGAGGAAGTAGGAAATGAAAAAAATGAAATTTTAAAATTGCTGTTGTAAGCCATATAATGTAATTATCTCTGGATCCATCATTCTGGCAAAACTAAATCTGAATGGCAGTCCGAGCCTTTCCACCATAGTTTCACCACTCTTGAAGTTACCATAAGGCATCCTTGTTTAGAAGGTTCCAAACCAGTGGTTACCATTTCATAGCAAAATTGTGCAGATCGTATTCACACATATTGCTTATGCTTTTTTATTTAGTTGTCGAGCAGACTGCGACAAGGATACACGTCAGCATATGCTATATTTTTTTCAGGTTTACACTCAAAAAATCTTTTAAGTTAAAAAGTAATTGTATTAAAATTCAATGTCTTATATGTTCTTAAAAGATATTTTGATTTTTTTAATATTCAAGTAAATAATTTAAATGATAAGAAAAGAGAATAACTGTTTTATGGACATAAAGCAATAATTTAGAAAAAATAAAAGGTTAGTTATTAGTAGATGAGGAAATTTATGAACCAGAATTAGATCCCAGCAAATAAATATCTAAAAAACATTCCCTAATTATTAAGACAAAGATGTAGAACTTTATGTATATTGATAAAATGAAAATCAAAATAGGGTATATTACTAGCACTTTTCTATGACTGTAAATAAATAAATTCTTTTAACTTATTTTCTCTCTCTCTCTTACTCACTAATACACAACCAAAAAATTTTTGTAACCCCCGTTCCAAACTCTTGCAATGTTTAGTTTTTAGATCGAGAAACTTTACGGTTGCAGTTAAATAACATCCTATATAAGGGTATGCCTATACAACCAGCACTAGTTCGGAACGTAAACCATTTTAAATTGTAATGTTCCAGACTATTTTTTTTTTGTTTATATTCAAGTTATTGTTTTTGTTTAAACAATTAAAAAAAATTTATAATAAAAAATGAATATTTTTTAATAAGAAGACACTTGTTTAAATTTTAAAAATATTAACTAGTGAGAGGGAGAGACCGGCAAATTAAATGTGACGAACTGTTACAAAACGAGAACTTGGAAAAAAAAACCGATAATCGCTAACTGAGAAATGGAAATAACAGAGCAAAATTCAACAGTAACGTACAATATTGCGCTCAGTTTAATAAAATTCGTAAGCAATCAGTATAGACTGCTTCTTGTATTCACACATACACCTATGCATACGAAAAAATGTGGAGCCAAGTGCACAGACTGTTTAATTAAAGTCAGAAATCGGCGGCAGTAGCTAAAGCAGCACAGCATAGCTGAAGAAAGAAAAGGTTTATTTTGCCTCTATACACCGCTTAACATTCAGTCGTTACGAGTACGTCAAAGCAAGCGTTCGTGAAACGTCTCTAATTTATACGTGGATTTGTTTGATCGGTTACTGAAAAAAGCGGGATCTTTTTAAATCAACAATTTGTGCTTTTGTTTATTATTATTTTATTTTAATATCTTTATTAAAGATTAATTTACCATACTTAGCAGTTTTAAAAGTAAATAAACAAAGTGTTGATTTTAAAAAAATAACAGCAAAAAAAATATAAAAGAATATTAATCAAAAAAAAAATATTTATTTTAATTTAAAAAGAAAAAAAAATTCCTAGCAAAAGGTACAAATATTTTGTTCTTTTTTTATTAATGTAGTTGTGTGGTGTTATTTTATCAAAATTCATATTAAAAATTACTTGAAATATAATCTTCTTAATCGAAATATTATCGTTGAATAAGTTTTTTTCGTTTTTTTAAGAGAAATAAAATATTTATGAACGATTTTTAATTTATACCACACTTTAAATATTCATAAACAAGAAAACCAGAAATTTACAAACATAAATAAAAATATTTTATTTTTTTTTCTTTTTATAATATGTATTACGAATTGCACTATTGATTTGCTAATTTAAATATAAAAAATAAATTACACCTGAAGAAAAAGTTGTGTCCTATTGAGGATATTAAACTTAAAAATATTACGATTATTTCTGAAAAAATCTAAAAAATATAATTCATCCTACTATAATTGCCAATGACAGACAGTATGTTATAAAAGTGTGCACCATGACCAATGCTGAAGATTTGATTGTTTAAAGTCAAGTTTGTTAAATTTTTTATAAACGAATACCAGCTAAGAGATGGTCACTAAACACGCAATGTCTTGTGTTGGAACTTTAAGGTGGACACTATTCAGGCGATTCCTTGTATTGGAATAGCGATTAGGGGATGTAGTATTTACGGAAGTTAAATTTGAATTTGTTATCGTGTGATAGTTTTTACTCTTTTGGGTATTAGAGGTACATTACCCTTTTTTAAAAATCCCAGCTAATAAGCGAGCAAGATTTTAAAAACACTGCTTCAGGACAAATCTGGGATAGCTTACAGCCCAGACAATTCATTATATCGAGGTTCGTAAGAAGTCGGACTACTACTGAAGAGCATTAATTAGGAAGCTTATTCTAGACATAATTTCTAAAACTCTTTTGAGTTCGTGCAGTGGTTGATTGCTTTTCGTGGAGTTAGAATTGTTGGCCAATAAATCAGATAAAAGGTTAGATATTTCAACCTGAATAGCGAATGCTCAATCATTCATTATAAGAATTGTAATCGACTAGCATTTCTCTTCACACTGCCTTGCTGAATGACGAAAAGCTATTTTTTTCTTACGGTGGACGACATTTTGTAATTAAAAAAAAATCAAGAAAAATATTAAATTATTAAAAATAATTGAATATGAAAATAGGAACCCTTAAAAAATATAATAATAAAACTAATAATAGACATCAGAGCTTAATATTTACAAAAAAAATCCAAAAAAATTTAATTACGTGCTTTTGTGAGAATAGACTCATTTTCACAAGTTAAATTAGGAAAAATCACTAATTAAAAATAAAATAAAATCCAGCAACAACAACGGCTTTTACAGTGCTCGTAATTTCAATATTTGTTCGACCTACACCGTATATTCAATTTTTATAGTGAATGGTTTCGGGCGCAGAAATGTTAATTGTTATTACTTTTTACTGTTGAAATTGACCATGCGAAGTTCTCTAGTATTTCTCAAGTTAAACCGTGGGTTTTCCTATATTAAATTTCCATGAAAATCATGCGGCAGTACCTGTCTTTGTATGAATCATTTAAGTTTCATACACTGATCCTTGAAAGATCTTTTTTTTTAATTTTCTGTTTATCTTTGACATTTTAGGGAATTTTGTATCACACTGTATAATCTAAAAAATCTAGAAAGCTTACAATAATCTATAATAAGTATATCGTAATAATTTTATGATCGAGTAACGTGATAAATGTTAGTGTCATTAATAATCTATACATACATACATTTATTGTTTTATTTCTCCTTAATATTATTGATAAAATTTTGCTTGGTATTGCTTTCTTTTTTTTCTAAGAATACATCCAACTGCGTAAATATATCTTGACACGTTTCGTTTTAACGACTAAAACAATTTAGAAACAAATTAAACAATTTAACAAATATCAATCATTCAATTTTTAATGTCAAACTGACGGATAATTCTTTCTGTAAGAAAGTGTTTTGTAGATTTGAATTAAAATTGATTTGGATTTCATTTATTTAAGGTCCTATAAAATTTTAACTCCATAAGTGATTTGTTCATAACAAAACAGAAATTTTTCACATAATGATAAAAAATATATATATATATATATATACGTTTAATTATTCAAAAAATAAACTGTAATTTTGTTTCCTGCAGAAGGGCAAATACAGATATTTCAAAAAATATACGCATTAAAATGCACAGGTGACTTCATTCGTTTTTATTAATTTTTTATTTGTTTTAACAATTATTTTTTATTTATAAACTAGCTGTACCCTGCGCGTGTTGCTGCGCCAACAACAAAAATAAATTTGAAGAAAAGACATCAATTACACAAATATCGAATTAATTTTAAATCATTTTATGGATTTTGTTTCCCGTTGTCCAGATGATTCAGACGAACGGGCCTGAGTAGTACGCATTCGATCAGTTTCTAATCTCACTTGTCGTTGTTCAAGTGATTCATGGGAATGGGTCTCAGCGGCTTGTACTCGAAGATTTTTCAGTCTCAATGCTTCTCGAGGTGAAGGTCGACCAATTGCTTGTCGCTTTGGAGGCATGATTGCTCGGGAGCGACGTGAAAAATGCGTTTAAGTTGATTAGAATCTCACAATGTACTGAATCCAATTAAACCCAACAGCATATTCAAAATTTTTCTAAAATTAAGATGTTTAAAACTTGTGATTGACATTTTACGGGAATGAGTTATACCAAATGTCATTAAAATCATAAATAATGAATCTTAAAATGTCTGGTATTTGTCCGATCAACACATGACCAAATTCATAGTTTACGATTCAATTAATTTTGAATAATTCTCAGTAGCGCTATCTATCGGAAATCAATCGCACTAACTTAGAAACCTCCTTATACGCAACAAATTTGCTAAAGATCATGATCAAATGCACAGTTAACGATTTAATTCATTTTAAATAATTTTCAGTGGCGCCACCTGTCGGAAATTGGTCACACCAACTTAGGAACCTTCCCCGGCTCATGCGCAACAACTTTGCTAAAGATCATACATGATTAAATGCACAGTTTACGATTTAAATCATTTTTAGCAATTTTCAGTGGCGCCACCTGTTGGAAATTGGTCATACCAACTTAGTAACCTTCCCCGGCTCATGCACAACAACTTTGCTAAAGATCATAACATGATTAAATGCATAGTTTACGATTCTATTAATTACATACAAACAAACATTCATTTTTATATATATAGATTATTTAAAGAGTGTGTCAACGAGTATACTCGTCATCACTCAAAAATTATTGAGCTAACATTAAAATTACAAACAATTAAAAATTCTTAAAACATTATTTCCACAAAACTCCCCAAGTTAATGCAATGCCATATGAATTTACAATAAGCGAAAATCACACAGAAGATATCAAGCAATTGTGTTATCTCTTGACAATAATAATAAAATTGACGGGTTAAGTAACATACATAATTGGTCTGGATTACAACCTAGCTTCGCACACTGCTTATGTTGTGTGTGTTAATTTTATACATGAGTGGCGGGACCTACAGTTTAAAGTCGACTCCAAATGACAGATTTTTTGAGAAACTTCTCATGATGAGAGGAAGTCGCCGAAGAAATATTTTTTCATATCTCATTTTGTTGAAGATGTCTGACCTGGGTTTGAATCGTGACCCTACGTCTAATAAGCCAACACACTACCTACTTGACTACGGCGACTTCAATAATTTAATTACACCATAAAAAAAATTGCAGATAAGTTGCTCTTTTTTTGAAGAGAGCATTTAAAGAATAAAATCTGCAAATGTTTTGTACGATACAATGAACTGACGACCAAGAAAGACAGTGCTTTAGATAACTGCACTGTACGTGCATTGTGAAACCGACTCTAAATTGCGCAATCGACCTTATGAGTCAATACATTTAACACGAATTTATCAGAGTTGTATCTGAAACATAACTGAGATTACTGAAGTATTTTTTATTAATCTTAGAAAATATCGGTGTTAACAGCTAATCAAAGTGCAATTATTTCAATACTCTTATCTTTATTGGCGACGGAAAAAATGTTCTTTAATATTTTTATAACTGGCAATTATTATGAACGTAATTTGAAAATGCTTAAGTTTAATTCAACATAATTTTTAAATATTTAATTAAAATGCAACAAGTTCTTGATTTAGAAATTTATCGCGATTACATACATATGTATAATTAACACACTTGTTGTACATAAATTACACTTAATTTTATTAAGAACAACAAAAATATGAAATGGCCGACAAATTGTTTTAAATCTTGAAATGAATTTGAACTTGGAATTAAAATCAACTGCGACTACAACTGTTCAGATTAGAAAAATATTTCTTAATACTTAGCTTAAGTTTATTAAATTAACAGATCGTATCATAATTTATATGTTAGCCCAATGCATATGTTTACTTTGATGCAAAATCTTGAAAATATTGCTTTTAACGTAATGTGCTAAGTTTAGCGTTAAAAACATATGTGGTGGCATGTTTGGACAATTTTAAAACAGTCCCTTAAAGAATAAACAATACCATAACAGTTTTCCAGTCGATTTAATTTGACATTGAAAAAGTGAAAAAAATCGAAAACATATTAAAGGCAGATGTTGATTTCAAAAAGATACAGAAAAAGAAATACGAATAAACTGATGTTTTTTAAATTGCATTTTAAAACTCAGTTGTCTATTTCTCTACGTTTTATATTACCTACTTATTTAATTGATCATTTCAACCCTTCAGTTAGGATTACAACCTAGCTTCTTACACCAATCAGATTGTATGTGTTAATTTTATCCATGAGTGGTGGAACCTTCAAATTTGAATCCGACTCCGAACAACAGATTTTTGAGAAATTTGCAGGAGGGGATTTTCGCAATCTTGAAGGCTATTCAGGCCATAGCTGGTGGCCCAGCTTCGGATTCGGAATCTTACATGATCTTCGTTGACAGTCAGGCTGCCCTTAGGGCCATTGCGTCGATCTGGTGCAAATCAAGGCTCGTTCGCGAGTGCAAGGACTCGTTGATGACTTTTGGACTAGACCGTATCCGTCTGTGCTGGGTTCCGGGTCATAGCGGAATACTGGGCAATGAGACGGCGGATGCCCTCGCTAGGTTAGGTTCGCTTTCTGGGGGCGATTTGATGGTTGGTCCTGAACCCCAGGTCTGTCACCAACCTCATCAATGGATGGGTCAGGGAGGAAGAGTAGAGGCGTTAGGGGAACGGATCGGGTTGTTTTGTCTCTAGATGTCTACGGCCTGCTGTGGACAATAGGAGAACAAGTTGACGGCAAGGCTTGGACAAGGCCAGCTTAAGGTTGGTTGTCGGTTTTATCACAGGGCACTGCGAGATTAGGCCGTTGACGGGAATCTGGAACAGATCCCAGCCGGACTATTGCAGGGCATGTTGCGATGAGGAGGAGTTGGAGACTATCGAACACCTCCTCTGTAACTGCCCAGTCCTTGGTAGAATGAGGTTGAGGACCCTTGGCAGGGCCTTCATTGAGAGTTCGAATTCTGTGTCGAGAGCCGACATCAAGGCTCTCCACAGATTCATTAGTGGCTTAGGCTGGTTGAGGAGCGCTAGGGCTTCATTAGTGTAGTCGCGCCCTCCCCCTTTTTGTTGTGTCTTATCTGTGTTATTCCCCCACTTCCCTTTCTCCCCTTTCCTACATCCTCTCCTTTTTAATCCCTTCCCTCCGTAAGGACGTTGTACAATGGGTCAATTCAACCTCCGGTTACTGTACATGTCTTTATTGACAAGTACACGTCCTCTAACCTAACCTAACCTAACTTACGTAGATATCTGATGCCGTAAAACTTTCGCAGATGAGATGCCACTTCCCCTTTGTTTACAAATGCTATGTTTCACTATTATAATTACTATTACATCACATTTTAAAGGTGTAGATAAAGAAACCTTCATTTTACCTCTTGAGTCCTTAATAATTTCTAGAACTTCAGATATTTAAGTTCACCGGTGATCGCTGATCTATTAAATTGTCATCGAAATCATACTAGGGCGGGCTTCTGACTTTTCTGGAGAAAAAAAATTCATTTTATTTGTCAACACAGTCTATTGTGGGCTTAACGCACTTTGTACAACGTCTCTCAAATATGTTTATCTCTTTCAAAAGATCATTTGTCGACGACATAAAAAAAAATTAGTTTGTAAGATGACTTCATCGTTTTCGAGAAATATTTCGTGAGAAAGAAAGTAACTCGTAGTTTAATTCATGGATTTTTGCAATAGAAACTGCAAATGTGTGTAAAAGTCAAAAAGTTTTTCCTTGGCAAATTAACTCTGTAAACTACTTTTTCAATATTGAAATTAATCGTGCTTAAAATTAGAAGAAGACCCTGACAAAAGTATTTGAATGATTAAAAGATGAATTCCAATTTTTTAAAATTCTGTTAAACAGAAGTATAATATTTTTCGACGTTAAGTTCCTCGTTTTTGGCCGACACTTTGTAAGCATTCGTTTTTAATTTCAGATATCATCTTCAATTTGTTGTTTGTTGTTTTCCCTGGAAATCTAAGTTGAAATTTAAGATGACAATTATTCTTACAATTTATTTTTCTATTTGAACAAGCAATAGTTTCGAATGCACTCAGAAACTTGTGATCGTAGAGGACAATAAAATTTCGTAAAATGATTTTTTTTCACAAAATTTTCATTTAAGCTAAGAAATGAATAAGTTTTTTTTTTATTTTAATTATAAATATTTGTTTAATTCAAGGTCGTTGGAGGTTGCAATAACTTTTTTAATTGCTTATAAACACGAATTTAGTGATTAAATTATAAAAATGGAAAAAGTCCCCAAAACATTGTAAAAAAATTCCAAACACAATAATCATTTGTATTGTTTTTAAAACAATTTTAAAATTTAATTTCACACACAAACCTAAAATGTGTTTTTTCTTTTAAGTTAACTTTAAGAGAACGACGTCTAGATAAGACCCATTTGCATACCACTGCCTTGCGCCATTATTTCTTATAGCGATTTCAAAACCACTGGCCTGCTGTGGTTTCAGTTGTTAAATATCTTTCATCTAAGGTGTCATTTATGGTGAAAGATTTGCCATACAAATCATTTAAAAAATAAGAATGACTGGTGATTGCAACGTTTCGAACATTATGATTATGATTGTCATGATCAAAGCGTTACCGATGCGGTAAAGTGTTGCATCATCGCAGTGTAAGTAAGCACTGCCAAAAGCATCGATTCTATTAAAGAAGGTGCGGCGGATAATTCTAATTGGTCGATTCCACGGCTTTCTCATTTGGACTTACGCCCTTATCCATATAAAGTTCAACTCAAGCAATAATTAAAGTCGGATGACCATTCAAAACGCCTTAGATACGTTGATTGGATGCTAGAGCAATAGGCTTTCAATACGTATTTTTTTTTCGAGCAATGAAGTTTATTCCTCTCTCAGTGGTTACATCAACAAGCAAAATTGTCACATAAAAGGCTCGAAGAATCCAGAAGGGGTTCTGGATAAAGCATTGATTCCAGAGGAACTAACTGTATGTTTATCATTTGAATGTATTTTTTCGAATATGACTCTGATAGAACCTAATACTGCATGATAATTGTTTTGGGTTAGCCTGCAATTAGAGGCTATGAACTGAAGTGTATTTGGTTACAGCAAGACAATGCCACAAGTCACACAACTCGAGCGATTTTTGCATGACAAAATTTTTAGAAAGAACGACTTCACGCTTTAGCGATTTCAATTGGCCACAAAGCTACAGATATGAGATTTGGCGGCGTTAGACTTATTTGTGGGGCTATGTGAAATAATGCGCTTATGCGGATAATACCAAACGTTGAAGTATTTGCGACCTAAAATTCGTCTTGTTATTGCCAAGATTCCTGCCGAAATGTATGAAAAAGTGGTCGAAAACTATCTTTAAAGGATCTATGGCTGCAACCATTCCAGAAACGTCCTTTTAAATGGCATTAGTTCTTTAGTTCCTTTAAGAAGCGTGTCCATGTTCTTAATCGATATGGGTTTTATTGTAGCTTTGTTTCATTTCCATTAATCAAATAATGTGTCTATTGTAACTGGCGCTAGGATGATGAGGTTATCATTATCCGTCGTTGTATAGAAAAAACATTCTCTGAGGAATATTTAGTTGTTTTTTAGGGTGTAGTATTGAGGAATCTCACTCATTTAGATATATTTTGCGCAACCTGTCAACCATTACAGCAGTCAATCAATTTTATCAAAAATCCATTATTTTGGCAATGTTTCATATCTCCCCGAAGGCAATTACAAATAGTTTATTTTTTATTTTAACTTAATTCCCATTTGAAAGTGATCATGATCACTTTTGTATTTCACTCGCTTGATAAAATGTTAAATACAAACAGAACCTTGCAAACAATGTTACACATATTTTATAAATGAATTTTTTTTATTGTCGCAATAATTTATGTACTGCCACCGATAAATTCTAAGAATTTTGAAATTTTTAGACTTTAATTTTAAACTAAGCTGTGTAAGGTTTTTAATTAAAATTCTTGTTTTAATTTTAATTTAATATTAAAAAAAAAGTTGCAAATAATACTAATAACATACATATACATACATATGTGTATCCATACATACATACATACATAAAAATGTTATTGACAATGAATATTTTCATTCATTGTCAGATATTAAAACAAATAAAAAAAATACAAATTTGAACTCGAAAAAACCTTGAAAAAGTTCGAAAATGTGATAATTTGGCTTAAAAATGTAAAAGGAAATTCGTTTTTTCTCACAAGTTATATTTCATTGCACATTTTATAGGTTTAGCAAACAAAAAAAAAAAACGGTTTGACAATCTGAAATAACAAAACTATTCTTTGTTATGTTATTTCTTTTGTACATTGGGTGTGTGTGTATGTCTATCACACCGTTTTCTTCATTTCATTATAATTTAAGCATTGCACGCTGTTCTCGATTCTGCTGAATCTTTGCTTTTGGATTTTTAGTATTTAAAATGGGCCAAAAGACTTAATTCATAGCCAATAGTCGTATTTAGTGTTATAGGACTTATTATTGATGCCCAATCGGTTTTTTGAAGTCCCCGTAGTCTAGTAGGTAATGTGTTGGCTTATTAGACGTGAGGCCACGGTTCAAACGCCAGGTCAGACATTCCCATCAAAACGAAATATGAAAATATATTTCTTCGGCGACTTCCTCTCAGCAGATTTCTGGCAAAAACTCTGAGTGTAAATAAAATTGTCACGAAAAGTTTCTCTAAAATCTGTCGTTCGGAGTCGACTTTAAACTGTAGGTCTCGCCATTCATGTTTAAAAATTAAAAAACACACCATAACTGGTGTGAGAAACTAGGTCGGAGCCCTGACTAAAGGGTTGTAATGATCAATTATGTATATTATGTATGTATGTGTGAAAAATTTTCTTTAATCTACAAACTGGTTGAAAATCTATGATTCTACAAATGAATAGTCAATGTTATATCCTTTGAATATAAGAGAGAGAATAATCTTGTGGGGATTATATCGAGCTTTGCTGGTATAGAAATTTTACGATGAATACAAGACTGTGTTTTTATATTTCTTAACTTGCAATATCTGGTTTGTGCTAATTTCATCAAAGACTAAAATAAATTGCCAGAGAAATAGTATGAATAGTTCACTCATACGGACTTTATGTTCTGAGGTTCATGTAGAACCGAAATTTTTTAAATTATTCTCGCACATGGATTCACGCTCTAAGGTTTGTGCAAAACCAACGGTTTTTGTTCGCTCATAATAAAATAGATGAAATAAACAAAATATTGAGACGACATGGTGTAGTTGTAAAGTGAATGAAATAATTGTCCATAAACCTCAGCAATCCAGGGGATAATAAAAAATATTTTTCAGGTTACAATTTTAAAAGTTTTTGTCTCCAAATAATGCATTCGGGCAGCTGATACCACGTCCTCTTGAGAAAGATTAGAATTTAATTAGTAAAGTTCCTTTCCATTATACTCAATTCAATTTTGAAGACAATTTTGTTTCTAGGCAAAAATAGTTGGTAAACCTATCATTCTAGGTTTTGTTAAAGTAGTAGAACTTGATTACAAACAAGGCAAAACAGAATTAAGACCACGATATTAAAACTTTAGGGAGGAAAGGCTATGCAAACTTTTATTACTTTGTAATGATGGGAACATATTTCGTATTTCATTGACAATGGAAAACACTACTTATTGGCTTTGGATGTTTATTAACGGGGCATAACTTGTTTAATAGATTTTTCACAAGAGACGCCTACATATGTGCGACAGGGTTCATCCGATGTGGGTTGGTTTATAATGAATTAACGGCATTTACTGTCACTTTACCTAGTTTAATATTCCAAACACCACATATTATGTGGTCATTCTATAGGAAATAACACATTTCAAAATAACTACGATATGGACATGTACAAAAAAAATTTCGCATAAAGACTTTGAAAAAAATATCCCATGTTTGGTGTTCCCTATTTGAATGCTTTTGAAATAATTTTTTTATCTCTAAATTTTCCACTTTTCATGTAAGTATTCAATTGAAATTGCTAAATTGTGCAAAAAGAAAGAAATGCAACAAAATAAAGATCTTTATAATGATACTGCATAAAATAACATGAATTGTGTGACTCATACATATGTATGTATGTTCTATGGGGAATTCCTCATTTTAAAATTGCATTTCATCATTCATTCATTCGTTTAGTCAGACAGACAGACAGACAGACATTCGCTGTCGAAATTTCTACAAGTAATGCTGACACATGCAGGTCAATTCTAAAGTCATGCTACAAGATCAGGTTTAATATTTAAGAATTTTTTTCTTTTGATGAATGATTTGTTTCTTGATATTTATCTTAATAACTAATAATAATTTAAATTATTATAAATCTTCTGTAAACAAAATGCATTTGTTTGCATATGTATTCAATATGATTTATACATACACATTACAATTAATCAAAACAATTTAAAATCAAACCGAAAAAAATGACAAAAAAAAGTTAAAATTGTAATACAATACATATCAATGGAGTAAATTGAAATGAACTGAAGCATTTAATAAACAAACTTTAATAAAAGAAAACAAAAAAAAAAGAAATCTTAATAAATAATAAATTCATTATTGCACTTTATATTTATGACCAATTGATTTTATGATGAAATCAAATGCAATTGGAAACGCCAGGTCTGTGTGTCTGCTGATTGTCACATTTTGATTTCATTTAAATTGTATGTAAATGGCCAAAACAGAAAATAATTAGGCGCCCTACACGAATACACTTTCAGCGAAAATTGAAATTTTTTTTTCACAATAGAGATAGATGGTGCTATCGAAATATCTTCTTAATTTAAAATAAATTACAATAAGTATTGAAAATTTTAATTGATTTATAAAACACTTCGTATTTTGATTGCAAGCAGTTTCACTTCTTACTGTCATCCTTAAGTGATGAAATTTAAATCAAAAGTATTTCGCTGATTATTAGAGTTTTTGAACTTTATATAGAAATATCCATAAAACACGGCAGTGCAGAATACTTTGGATGGTAAGCAGTTTAGGATAAGTATGCGATGAAAGATCATCTTTTACACTGCTTAGCGTTTAGTAATCTCAGATTGGGACTCCTTGCTCATTGAACGCTAGCCAACAGAACATGCGTTATTTCTAAAGAACCCCGATTGGCCTATAGCTTCACTACAGAAGATAGTCCCATAGATACCATTAAATAATGTTAAAATATTTAGAATAGCTAAACCTCCGCATGCTCTAACTCGAGCTTTCTTGAAAATATAAATGTGTAACCAAAAAATTTATAGAGACTCAGAAATAATCATTGTATCAATTTGTTCTCCTGTAAGTAGGTATTTTATATAAGCAGAAGCAAGTCCTTACACAGTTAAACGGCTGCCATCCCTGGCTGGTTGACTAAATTCTCAATATTTTCCTCATCAAATAGGAAAAAAGGTTCATTTAAAAGTAAGCGTTACTTCAGAGCTTCAGAATTAGGAATAGACACATTTGGAACTTTATTTCCATAACCAAACTGTATTGTATTTACATTAGTTCTCTTCAAAGCAGAAGCAACTCAAACCGAGTTCAAAATAACAGCAAAATTTTAATATCTCCATATATGTGGACATCCTAATCAGTAATACGATTAGATATTAAAATATTTATTATCAGTTGTTGTTGTTGTGCTTTGAAAAGGTAATCAACGTAATTCATTAAAAAAAAATTTACGGTCTTAAGTATTATACAGCATGACGCCAATAAATATACAGAAATTTCACTGAATATTAAGAAGGACATGAAAAAGTCTTTACTGTTTTTAGATTATATTTATTAGATTTCGTTCCTTGATGATACATAGTGCATTGCTTTGTTTTAGTTTTATTAACCCAATATTTGATATGTCTAGTGTAGTACATCCTACTACAATCTAGGTGTTCATATGCCATTGCCTAGAAACAACTTCCTCTGTGAACAATTGTTAGATGAAGTGTTAAGCAACTTTAGCCGATTGAATACTTTTTTCTCGTACTTTCTATATCGTTAGTAGATATGTATGGCTCAATTATGAACAGCAACTAACCTCAGTTGCATTGCCAATAGTCAAAAATGTTATTGTAGATGGCAACTGATAAACACATTCAAAAATTTTACTTTGAACTCATTTTTTTCCCCGGTAATTATGAATTATTAGCTGCAAGCTCTAAGTACTGTTGCTGTTCATAATAGATCCAGTAATATCCTCTCTTGGGGCCAGAAGTCAAGAAGCATCCATGATGGATTAATTGCAACCTCTTCAGTTTAACAATTATGAAAATTTACTCGTATTATCAAGTTTTGACGGGTTTGTAGTTGAACACCTTAACTACAAGAATAACATGTCAGCTCTAGATAAGTTTTTTTGATTTGTTTAGTTATAGGTTCATTATTTTCTTTCAATATATAAATGTTATATAGACCAATAGGAATAATTGAGGTTGCAACTCTTTTGGGAAGGATACGTTAAAGCGACGCCATTTCTAATAAGGCTATACATTAATAAAGGCAGAAAAGTATGTATATGTATACCAAAAAAAAAAAAAAGACAACGAGTGAATTTAGCAGATGCATGATTCGAACACAGTTGAGTTAAGCAATCTAGAATTTAGAATCCTTTTTTCCCTGTTCTTGGAAATTTTCTTGGACATTTATTTAAACTGGAAGTTTATTTAAATGATTTTTGACACTTATTCCCTTGATGGTAAAAATAAATCCTTTCGACAGCCCAAACTTAATGAAATAAATCCTATTGAGATAACAACAAGTCTTAGTAACACAAGAGCTTTTTGAAATTTAATTAAAAAAATAACATTTTAAACAAACCGGTAAAATTTCATAATAATTTGAAACCGGCGTCAAGTAAAGTTTCAAATTGTAATTAAAACGTAATAAATTTCATTACGTTGCTGCTTATCAAAATAAAGTTATTATCAATAAATCTAATTAATATGACACTTAACGTCATTATTATCATTGTTGTTATTATTCTTAGATTACCATACACATACATATATTAACGGAATTTAATGTAGGTGATCAGTGGGTCAAACTTAGTAACCCATACACAAATTATTTTTATTATTTTTTTTTTGTTTTTGTTGAAAAAATTGTTTTTTTTTTATATTTTCTTTCAACTATTTAATGAAGTGTTGAATCATGATCGTTAAAAAATATTTAAATCACGTTCAGCATATTAATACCACAAAACAAGCTGTTCAACGAAACGTGATGGCGGTTAGATGACACTTCATTATCGATTTTTAGTTGATTTTTTTATGCATACTAAGCCTTTACTAATTTGTACTTAAAATAAAAATTATTTTAATATGGTCTGCAATACACAAATAAGTAAATAAGTAAATAGAAACAATTGTCAACAAATGAATTTGTTCAATGCATAGAGTATTTCAATATATTGTAATAATACTCTTACAAAAGATTGGTGCCAACAACAGGAAAGAAATGCAAAAAAAAATCTGAAGACTAAAAACAATCCAAAAAAGAAAAGAAAAAGTACTGAGTACTGAGTACTTGTACGTGGCAGTGTAAATCGATGTCTTGCAGTAGTTTTACTACCTCGTAATTGTTGGTTATTGGTACGCTCTGCTAAACCAAAGAATCAATATTGACTGGGGTCAGTAACATCAAATTCAATTAACATTATTTAGTTCCATATTTATTTATTTGTCTATTTATTCATTTACTTTTTTAAAATAGAAATAATTTAAAATACATACATAATTGTAATGGAAAACACAAAAAAAAAAAGAAAAAGAAAACAAAAACTCGTACATGTTCTCTATTTCGATTTTAAAAATTCTACCCTTGGGGGACTTTACGTTAATTTAAATTTTATTGGGACTCTATATAATTCATCTTCATTTTCGTTTTCATGTTAAGCTTAATTGATTTCTTTCTTTTTTATATCGTTTCTATCTGTCCTATGTTAGAAAAAACTTTAATTTCTATTAAGTAAGCGGCAGTTATAAATCAAATTTATTTTTACTGACGTCATTAGTTACAAGTTAAAAATTTGTTTACTTCATTTATTGCCGAATATTTTAATGCCTAATAATTGGAATTGTTAGGGAAGTACAGTATTACACAATGTATACAAATATTAACGTTTTCTATGTATGCGGCCAGCACGGAGTAACACCCACATCTTTATTGTTAGAAAATATTAAAATTAATAAGCTTCAATCCCAAAAGTCCCCTGACACTTGCCCAACCGTAAAGAATAACAACAACAAGGAATATTATTGGGCCAGGTAGAACCACCACTTGAAAAAGAATATAATTCAGTGAGTACAGTTCCTCACCTTTATCTCACCGAATACAACAACACAGTACATTTTCACAGATAGTTTTATTTCAATACAGTGGAATATTGCAACTTATTGTAGATTGCAGAGTATCGACAAGAGATTTTTTAGTACTTATTTACAAATTAATCGCAACTTGATAGCAATGTCATCTCGATCAGATTGGCCATGCTTACAGGTCATAGTGTTATGGGAAGACACGCGGAAAGAATGCAGCTCCCACCCAACGACTTCTGCCGTGGATGCGGGTCTACTGAGGAAGAGGAGACTGTTATCCACTTTTTTTGTCAATGCCCACCCCTTGCGAGGTGCAGATATATGTTATTTGGCTCTCCAATTCTTGTCAGCTTGACGGAGCTTTCATCCATTGATGTCAAGGATATGACTTCGTTTATTAAACTTTCGGGCTAGTTTTCTAGCGTAGGGTAGTCGTGCTTTCAATGTGCAGCCTATGTGCTGACCAACTTCTTCCCCAGCGTGGCGTCACAAAACGGGCCGTTATGCATGTTCAAGTGTGCTTTTGATGTCAAGGCTACCACTTTAACCTACCTACCTACTTACAAATTAATCCATAGCAATTTGTAGAAGTATCTGAATATAATGGATCATAATGGATTTTTTGTTTACTACACTCTATATTAATAATTCAAATCAAATGCTATTTTTTTGTTTTGCTATATGTAATTGCTAAAAATGATGACTTACTTTTTTAAACTCTCAAAATGCAATAAAATTTGAATAAAAGAAAGGCAGACAGAAATAAAAAGTAATTTTTTTATTTTTCCCCCCCTTTATTATAATGCCTTCTCATAAAATGAAATCACGTTTCAAATAATAATAATTTGACAATCGTTTGTTTATTTTCAATCTCATAATCATTCAATTTGAAATCAAAAACATCATTTGAATTCAAAGGGTTAATGACATAATGCTCGCAAACTTAAAAACGTTTAATTGAGCTCTTCAGAGAATTTCAATTAATTTCACTTTTTTTTTGTTTTCTTTTGTTAATATTGGTACTTTTTTGTATCGATTACTATTTAATGGCCTATTTCACACCTGGACATTATTTTTATTAGCTCTAGGTTATCGTTATAACCATATATTGAATAAAACAAATGTTTATTCGTAATTAATGATTTGTTTGAATTGGTATTTCTTTTTTATTAGTTCATATTGATTTTGATATTTAAAAATGATGGATGTTTATTAGGCAGATTTGATAATGAAGTCTATTACAACCTTTATCAGTGGCGATAGAATCGAGATTAGATTTACAGCTTTTTTTTTTGTTTGTCGCGCTATCATTGAATGATTTTGCAAATCGGTTAAGGTTTTAATTGTCAAGGTTTAATGAAAATATTTATGGCATTCGTGTGACAGACAGATATGGTATTTTATACCCCGTTCGTTTCTATCTTTAATGTTTTTGTTTCAATATATGTATTACGGATTTAAAAATATATTAGGAGATGTGAATAAAAAATAAAATGAAAACTTAAAAAATGTATCAACCTGGCGTTATTTATGACAAAACACTCTCTTGTAATAGACCACAATGATGGCGTATTCATTACGTTGTATACTAATTTTTTATAAATTTTAAATCAATGTTCAGATCCGAAATCGCATAAATCAATCACCAAATCGTTTCGCATGAAGGCGAAGAAGCCACATCGATTACATAATAAACTACATCAACAATGATATATGTAGTACCATGGAATGCAACAATATCAAAATTGAATCACACTTTTAGCAAATAATTCAATCCATTTGACTTCCTTACTACTTACACCACCTATATCTGACCAAAAAGGAGTAAAATTCTCATGGCCAATCATTGCCTCGAAATCGATTTGTGCCTATTGTCATATCAGTTGGGCATCCAAAAGTATGTAATCCGTAATTTCATTACAAAGAACTGCATTAGTCCCTAGTGTGCTAATGTTATATAATCATATACTGGTAACCGTTAAACACTAACGGTGAGTGGATTGCTTCACCGTTAACTAGCTTAAGATCATTCTCGATAACGATGACATTCACAATAGTCATACTCCCTACGCTATTAAGAGACCAATAAAAGTATGGACATAACAGTTAAAAGCCTTCTAATTATCGGATCTTTTAAACCACTTTGACATATAACGCCTGGACATTTCGAAAATAATTTCTGTAACAAATTACTTAGTTACATAATTGGTAATTACAACGCATTAGTCAACGTTACAAACTAGCTTTTTACACCACCCATGTTTTGTCTGTTAATTTTATCCATGAGTAGCGGGACCTACATTTTAAAGGTGACTTCGAACGACAGATTTTTGCAAAAATTTTAATGGCAATTTTATTTTCGACAAAGAAATATTTTATAATATATCGTTTTGCTCGATATGTCTGAGCTGCGGTTTGAACCACGAGCAACACGTTACCCACTAACCCACGTTGACTTCATATTGCTGCCGAAATAAATATCCGAGTATCATATCATTAAATCGGTTAAAGGCTCCAACATTTTCTTTTAATTTGATCCTGGGTAAAATACAATGTAGCTGGCTATTTAACCAATATATGTATAGAGGCTAGACGAAATAAAAGAGTTTCTCTTAAATTCTTTGTTGACTCTAAGAAATGTTATTGAAATTTTGCTGAAAAATTAATCCTCAGTTTTAAACAGAGAACTATGGACAGTAGAAAATTTTGAATGGAATCAAAACCACAAGAACTCGAACACAAAGTCGCAACAGCAATACGGAAAAAAGTATCAGAAATTGTGGAAAAGATACTCACTACAATAATGCGCCTATATAGTCGCAATTGCTTGTTATTGATTTTTTAATTGTCAAAAAACCATGACCTTAAATGGGTTTGGTCATCTCATAACTTTTACTATTCACCGAAAAGCTAGTGCCTATTTGAAGTTATTTAAGGGTCGAAAAAAACTTTGACAGTAGGTCGTTCTGGCTGAGGACAATACATACATATATGCTTTAGGATAATATAGAAAATGAAGAATAAAAAAATATTTAAATAACAACTATATTTAACTAACTGTACGTATTCATACATACATATACATATACACAACATATAGTATAATCTACGGCACCACAACGAAATCTTAATGTTATGAAATCAATTTTAAATTCTTTTTATTTAATACATACAAACTATTTTCAACAGGTCAATTTGTATTTCAACTATTTATCATAATATCTGTTGGACCTGGATATCCATGAGCTTTAATTTGGACAATGAAAATATCTAAACCAAGAACTCAAACGCTATTGAGTTTTTCCCTAACACTCATCACAATTTGTAAGTTTGATTTGAAAGAGCAAATATCGTATAGAATTAATGAAAAAAACACTCTCTGTTAAAATTTAGTTACACAAACTTGGCAAGCGCAGGCATCAAAAGGTTTAACCATTTCAACACATGATGTTACAGTTTTAGTCAATAAATCTGAAACGGTTAATGTATACGCAACGTAAGTTGTGAGGGTAGGCAAAATGATTATGAAATTTATTAATTATTTGCATTTCATTGTCAGTGATCCCTTGAACGAGAAAGTCACAGTCATACTAAAACCACAACATGACAATTTGGCTTCAATAGACCCTATACAATTTGAATATTCGGCGGGCAGTGAACAAAATCAAGAAATTGTGATAAAGGGTTTGCGACCAGGACATTTGGAGATAACAGCAGATAGTGTTCCCAATGAGAAATGGATGTAAGTGTAAATTTGGCGTACAGTAAACTTCATTTTTGTTTTCTTATCGCTTCTTATGTAATAGAGTAGAAGATGTCTTTTTACGTGTGACGGTGGCCAATTCCGAGGCTATTATCTATACGTCATTGGTTTTTGGATGGATATATTTTGTGGCCTGGTCGGTGTCGTTTTATCCCCAGATATGGATTAACTTTCGTCGCAAATCTGTAGTGGGCCTTAATTTTGATTTTGTTTTCCTGAATCTTCTTGGCTTTACTTTATACTCTATATTCAATTGCTGTCTATACTGGGCACCAGAAATTCAAGCTGAATATGCCAATCGCTATCCTCGCGGTCTAAATCCTGTTATGCTAAACGATGTTGTATTTTCATTACATGCCGTGTTTGCCACAACAATAACCATTTATCAGTGTTTCGCCTATGAGGTGAGTTATCCGCACCTTATTTTTTTATACAATAGAACAACCGTTGATCAATGCAATACTTTTTCTATTTCTCATCTATATTTTAGCGTGGTGAACAACGAATTTCTAATACATCTGCTGGTCTGTTGGGTTTATTTACATTATTCGTGATAATTTCAGCTGGTTTAGCAGCCGGTAATGTTATACATTGGCTGGACTTTTTATACTACTGCAGTTATGTGAAATTAACAATAACAATAATAAAATATGTGCCACAGGTATGTACAATAAAAATGTGGTATGTTGCATTACATTAATATTTATGTTGCACTCACTTGAGAGAAACATTTTTAAGAAAGTAAAGAAAAACAATCTGAATGTTTTTAATACGGACAAAAAAATAAAAACAAAAACGCTTAACCATTAACTTTGGAAATTGGACAGAAAAATTTGGTTATAAAACAGAAAAATAAGTTGAGCATTTGGTCGGAAAAATTTGTTTTTTAAATAAATTTAATTTTTGTACTTCTTGCTGAGCCAACAGAAGCTGGTCCAAGGTTTTTTAAAGTTGATATGAGGCACCACACAAAAGAAAACTTAGAAGAGATTGGCTTTTTTCGAAACGAATATCCGGTTTGAAAATCATTCATCATGAGTCCGCTTTCGATTATAGTTTTAAAACGATACTGGGTAGATCTTATTTTACCAATGGTTTACAACTTTTAAAGAACGTCATCCTAGTATTTACTTTCATCCAGATGACGTGACAATGTCGGATGTGAAATATTTTCGGAACCGTTGAATCTTGGATTGTTCTTTGTATTAAACACTGTCGTTGCATGAATTCGGTATCAGAGCATATTAAGGCGAGTACCCATATTTACTGACAGTTAAACGGCTACTAGACCGCTAGAGGATGTAAACACTATATTTAAGATTATTTAAGAGTTCCAGGTATCCCTGAAGTAAATACGACGGGTACGTCTTAAATGGGCTTCTGGACAAAAAGAAGATAACAACAAAACAACAAACGTGTAAAGTCGAGCACTTCCTGTTGTATTTCGAATGTATTTGTATGTGAGATTGCCATTCCTCTAAAGAGGAACAAAAAAATGATATTGCACCAACTTTTATAAAGGTCAGATACATTTATCTCGCTATGAAAATATACAGAAAAAAATTGTGTTAAACCTAACCAAAGACCATCTTAGGAACCTCATAGTAGCTATAACGGGGCACTGGCCCCACGTACACACACCCGGTATTACAATAGGACCTAATTGGATCCAAGTAAGCTCTCCTTTTAAGGTTTAACCTAACCTAACCTTTCCTCTGCAGATCTTCTGATTATAATAGGGACATACCACAGGCTTCGAACCATAAACTTTAGTGTAAAATAAGCCACGTGACATTGAAAATACTGTTAAGTGCACAATGGTTTAGTTTTTGATTATTTACACGCATACCGATTTTACTTGAAAATTCGTCTTAAATTAATATATTCTTACCGAAGCGCCGTTAAGGTTCTTAAATTCAAACTCAAGCCAAATTCCAATTGTTTCAAGATTTGTTTGCATCACGTACGGTTTATAGCATAATAAAGTATTTTAACAGAGATTGTTTACTATTAACACGTATTTTATTTCTTTATAAATAAATTCAAGAAAACTATCACACAATCACTTGTAATAAAAATCGGAATAAATTCAAAAGTAATGCCAAGTCTTAAATAGTAAACATAAACAACTGAAAGTATTGCCAAATGAAATAGTTTAAGTGGCATGTCGTTACAGATTGAAAGTTGAATTTGAAAATGAAAACAAGTGAGTTTAATTAAACAAAACCTTTGAAGCACACTTTAAAATTAGAAGGTAAAATAAATACTAATATAAATAAATAAATGAAATTTGAAGTGTAAAGTTATTCCTAATTTTATTAAATATTATTTCTTATTTTTCTAGGCTTTAATGAATTATCGCCGTAAAAGCACTATTGGCTGGAGTATTGGTAATATTATATTGGATTTCACTGGTGGCACATTAAGTATGTTGCAAATGATACTTAATGCTTATAACTATGGTAAATTTCTTTAATTGTTCTATTTTAAAAGAATATTTTTAATTGCGTTTTTCTGTTTTTTTTATTTAGATGATTGGGTATCCATATTTGGAGATCCTACCAAATTTGGTTTGGGCTTGTTTTCGGTATTATTCGATATATTCTTTATGCTGCAACATTACGTGTTCTACAGGTAGGATTTTTAATTTTTTTTCAAACAACTTTTACCTAATTATGTACATAATTCTACTTTACTACGGGTTTACGGTTTAATTATGTTCAAATAATAAAGATTTACATTTTCATAAAACGAAAATTAACATTAATTTTTTATGTATATTTCATTATTCAGCGATTTTCATTTCAATTGCGGCACATATAAATTGGCTGATAAGATAGAAATTTATTAATAAATTGCATACGTACATACACATATAAACAGCACTTACATACATACAATGTGGAATAATTAAGCATAATATATACATATGTATATGTATATATTAAAAATATAATAATAATCCCTTCACTATTTGTATATGGTCTAATCTTAACATTTTCAATATCCATTGTTTCCTAATACTCAACATTTTCTCAGTTGCATAACTTCATTTAAATCTGTTTAAATGTCAAGCATATATTTTTACAAAATTGAAATTATTTTAGGCATACTGGTGATATTTCTAAATCTAGCGAAACTGTGGAATCTGTAGTATCGCCATCTTCTGTACCTTCTACTGATTCTATACCCGATAAGCCTAAAAATGATATAGTTTGATTTGCTATATTTACTCATATACGTACATACATACATAGTTTTTAATGGAAAAAAGTAAATATACTTTTTTTTATTTAATTTTAAGCCCATTTTAAAATTATTATTTAAATGAATTTCGTTTAAGTCATAAATTGTATTGTTTATTAAGTTTTAGTAGATTTTTGTAAATTATTGTAATTTATATTATATGTTAAAATATATTGTTTTTTACTATACATGCACTACATATATGTAAAGATTTATTTATAATTTTAAGTGTTCATCCAGATGCACTCTTGGCTTTTTTAGCCAGTTCCATGTACAATAAAACTGGCTTACCATGTAAATGATTATTTTTAAGTCACAACGTTATCAAGCATTATACAGTGGGATCAAATACAAAATTAGTTAGTTGGAGCAAAGAGCTGTGCTAAAATTCGAATATCGTATCTCACGTGATCAGGTTATCTCTGCGTTATCTATATCTCAATTTGTTGTTTTTTTTTGGCAACGTTAAGGGTATTTGTATATAAATGAAAACGCTACAGAAGAAATCAAATAAAATTTTATTACTATTCTTTGCGGTTTGGCCCAGTTTTTTTTGTCAGATTTCTATGAGAAACCACATATAATAGGAATATTTTTAATATAATTCCTGGAGTCGCAAACGATTAACAGATTAGAGGAGAAAAATCTATTTTCAAAATGTATGTGTGGTGATTTTTCTATTTCTCATATTCCTCACATTCTGTTCGTAATATTTTTTATATACTGGTCATCATTGGACGCATTATGATACGTTTACTCCAATTTGTGGGTAGACACCACGTCATATGAGTAATGCAGATTTTTCATTCGACTATACGTACCTAATGCAAAGCAACTTCGTTAAGTTCACTGCAATGATATTTCATTGTATGAAATATTAGTTACAACAACTACCACTCTGTTGGGAATGATGCATTTTAAATCTGCTATTATGCGATATCTAGTCTCCAATTAAACGAAACATAGAAAAATATTTCTTCGGTGACTTCCTCTCAGCAGGTTTCTGAAATCTGTCGTTCGGAGTCGACTTTAAACTGTAGGTCACGCCACTCACGTATGAAATTAATACACACATATTCCTGACCAATTATGTTCATATGTATGTATTATGGGATATTATAATATTCACCAGATTACAGCAAAAACCATTTCCTAAAGAAATGTGAAATCTCATAGACCTTCTCTAACGTTATTTTAAAATTACTACTATTCGTCTATTTATTGTTCTAAATTTTAATTTAGCAATTTTTTATTTTGATCCCACTGTACCGTGTCTTAGATTTTCGCACACTACGTTATGCACTGGCTTTTAAACGTTTATTTGGAATACTTAAAAGAAAATATAATTTTTTAACAAAAATTTAATTTACTTTAGCGTTAGAAGACGTCCTTCATTTCCCTGTAATTGCTCAAAATTTTGCAAATTATTTAAAAAACAAGTTTGCACCTGTAGCCATAGTCCAAAAGCTAGAAATGTAAAACAGACAGCTGCAACGAATGATGATGTAAATCATCAGCCGATACAACACGCTCAAATATTTTATGAAAAAATTCAATAAAAAATATTTAAAAAATTTAAAGTAAAACTATATTAATTGTTTAAATTAAATGAAGTAAACCAGGTAAAGTAGAAAAAGTACTAGTTTAAAATGCAAAACAAAAACAGAAAATAATAAATAAATTGCTTTCATTCAAACTTGTATGCTTTCTGTTCCTTTTGTAGACATAGCCAACCTTACGAAAGACTGCCTGGACATAATAATGTCAACGAGATAAATAATCAGCATGACGAAAATACTATAGAAGTCAGTACTGGAAATACAAATTCAGTCATAAGTATTTAAAAACATTTTTTTAACTGTATTTTTCAATACATATGAAACCGTATTATTTTATATTTATATTCTAAGTTTATTTTTTTTATATATATAATAAAAATTCATATTGCACTACGTTATGACAAAAATAAGGTTATAAGTTTTGCTAAACATTAAACTATAAAATTAGATTTAAGGTATAACATTCCAAGGCACATAACTACCAGCAGGTGGCTGGTCAATCTGGAAAAAGAAGAATAGAAATAAAAATATCATACACAGGAATCAATAAGTATTTATTTAATTTTATATTAAAATTATGCGAGCCATAATCTAGTAGGTAGTGTGTTGGTCACGGTTCAAACTCCAGGTCTGACATCAAAACGAAATATGAAAAATATGCCTTCGGCGACTTCCTCTCATCAGATTTCTGGCAAAAACTCTGAGAGCAAATAAAATTGCAATGAAAAGTTTCTCAAAAATCTGTCGTTCAGAGTCGAATTTCAACTATAGGACCGCCACTCATGTATAAAATTAACACACACGAGTGGTTGAGGAGCTAGGGCGTAATCCTAACTGAAGGGTTGTAATGATTAATTATATATGTATGTAATTATGCGAGCCAAGACAATATGCTCGGTACAGTGAAGTAGACTTGAACCTCTGTTACGAATCAAACCCCTGACCCTAGTACTATCTACTAGACTACCATGGCATCCATAGATCAATAAATATATATTGTAAACAGATTATTTTTTAAAGAAGTTTAAACGAAAAAGAAGCGCAAAAAACGAAATAATTTCATATGATGAGTCTACATTAAGGAAACAAGTTTTTATCTGTGTTAGAAACTCTTCCGAAGCCATAGAGATGATGCCAATAATAAATTTCGTTCTTAATAAAGTTTGTGTAAAAACTAAAACTGAAAACGTGTTACAGCGATTTTTTGGAAGCCTTGTGTCTGCTTAATTTTAAATAAAAAATTCAATATGCGTTCTCTGACTTCTTCGATTACCTTGACACAGAATATAAGGATTCTTAGCCACAAGTTATATAATGATGAATAATTACAGAAATATATTTTATGGGTTTTGCATCACCATTTTTCCACAAATCTTTTGGCTAAAAATACACTTAATCATGTCTCAGTCTACAACAATTCCTTTCTTAAAATTAAGAAAAGAAAAGGTAGAAAAGGAGATGATAGGGATGCATTATTGAAAGAAGGTTTATAAATTTTTAAATCGTTCGATTACAATGTCCTACTTCGTTCTTGTTTTTTTTTTCATCCACAAAGAAAAAATTGATATTGCTAATTAAGACTGATAATTTGTTGAAATTTTAATACACTCGCCATTGTCATTGTCACACATGACATTATTGTGCGATTTGATATTTAAAATAAATATGGTTTGCTCTTCTGCAAAATCCCCTTCAAATTTTACCAGCTAAAAAAGGTGTTCATTATAGTATGTTCGTGTGAATGTAAACACATACATTATTGAAAATAAAGTGACACTATCTAATGTCCAGAATGGCTGAATGTTCTTAAACACTTTCTGATATTGTATAGATGTGCCCCTCATCATTCATTCCTCTTGGGTAGCATATTTTATCATATTATTTCGGTAATCAGAAATTCCCATGATCTTAAGTATGAGAATACTTCCAAACCTCAGAAATTAAAGGTTGACATATGATTTTATCATTAGAAAATCTAAACTTAGAATTGTCGACAGAAAAGCATTTCTAGTGTGATCAAGAAGCTGTCAACATAGTTGTCAAACTGAAAAGCTCTTCAAACATTAAGCAAATAATTCGAGTGTCTCACCAATTTTGTAAACTCATCTTGACAAGCCATTCGTATACGAGCCGCTGTGGCGGGTGATTCTAATTTAAAGTCTTTATTTAAGCCATTAGAATCGCGTGCTGCAGCGATGGCTTCATGTATAGCAAAATATGCAGTGCTGCCAATAAACAAAGGTGGTTCTCCAACGGCCTAAAAAAGAAGAAAACGTCCTATGAAAGCAACCTCTTTATTCACAAAGCTTAAATCTTACCTTCGAAGAGTAAACAGCTCTGGGATTTGGAGCTCCTGTTAGTATGGTAACATTAAATTCACCAGGTATATCTGCAAAACCCGGCAATTTATACATGCCCGGGCCACGTGAATATAATACGCCTTGTGGGGAATAGACCAACTCTTCTAGGGTGAAAAGGCCATAACCTTGCATAAAAGCTCCTTCAATTTGGCCAATATCTATGGCAGGATTTAAACTCGAACCGATATCCATGACAATATCAGTACTCAAGACTTGATGATCACCGGTAAGACAATCAATTTCCACTACTGATACACCAACACCATTGGTAAAGTAGTTATACATGAGAGCATTGGGATTATTGGCAGGATCATAACCAATATCAGGCATTTTATAGAAACCCGTGGCCGAAAGACTAATTCTCTCAAAATATGCCTTATTAATCCATTCTTGCCAAGTGCCTTTTGGATTGGCTTCCTTAATGGGGGCCAGACGTTTGTTTAATTTTTCGCAAGCATCCAAAACAGCCATGCCATTTAGATCTGAACCTACACTCGCAGCTGTTGGTGAAGTATTCGGTACCTTATCAGTGGCGCTTTCCGAAATATGTATAAGTTCAATAGGAATTTGCAAGGCTCGAGCACAACACTGTATCATTTTGGTATGTAAACCTTGACCGATTTCCACACCACCATGAGAAAGTAGCACCGAACCGTCTGCATAAATATTTATTAGAGCACCAGCCTGATTTAGATGGGCCACACCAAAGGCAATGCCATATTTGGTAGGCACTAAGGATATGCCTCTTTTGCGCCAACGGTTATTACGGTTGAATTCGTCAATCTCCTTCTTTTTTTCATAGTACCTGGATTGTTTCAGACAATCATGAAAGCAGCGTTCAATGGGGAAGTTGTCTAGTTTTTGACTATAGTGGGTAACATCGCCTTCTTTATAGAAATTCAAGGCCATAATTTCTAAATAATCTTTTCCCAGTATACGGGCTACATCACGTATTATATGTTCACCAGCAAACATACCTTGAGGACCGCCAAAACCACGAAAGGCGGTATTCGATGGTAAATTGGTCTTGCATACCCAACCTCCGACTTTAATGTTGGGTATTTTATAGCAGTTTTCAAAATGGTACATGGCTCTTTCCAATACCGAGAAGGAAAGATCCATAGACCAACCAGCATTATTATAACACTCAATATAGCAACCTGTTAAACGTCCCTCCGATGTAAAGGCAATTTTGTATTTGAAAAGAAAAGGATGGCGAGTTCCTGTAGTCATCATATCCTCATCACGGTCTAACATACAGCGTACAGGCCTCCTTAGCCGATGACAGGCTAAGGCAACCGGTAAAGCAACCAATATAGAGCGGGATTCTTTGCCACCAAAACCACCACCTAAACGCTTGGAACGACACACTATACGATGGGAGGGTATAGATAGGACGTGGCCTATCAGTTTTTGCACTTCGGCAGGATGTTGTGTCGAACTAAAGATTTCAATTTCATCTGAATCCCGGGGAACAGCCAAGGATGCATGGGTTTCCAAATAGAAGTGTTCTTGGCCACCCATGCGGCAGGAACCTTCATACACATGCTCAGCTTCATTGAAAGCTTTTTCTACGTCACCAATTTCCGCAAAACGGGGATAATCCAGAAAATAAGACTTATGTTCTATGGCCTGTTCTATTGTTATAATAACCGGCTTAAGATCGTCGTATTCCACTTTAACTTTGCGAGCCGCTCTTTGAGCTAACGATTGAGTATCAGCTACTACAGCACCTACAACTTGTCCTTGACAGTGGACCCTATCCGTGGCAAACACATGTTCATCATGAAATACTGGTCCAACTTCGTTTTGATGTTCGGTAATATCCTTACTGGAAAAGAAAGCGTGAACACCAGGCATTGCTAGAGCTTCCGTAGCATCGATGCTTAAGATTTTAGCATGCGCCTTAGTGCTTAAAACCAATGCCAAATATAATTCATTTTCCATACGTGGTATATCGTCACAATATATGGCTTCTCCTGTAGCCTGTTTCAGTGCAGATGCATGAACATTAGGCCTGCCTATGGGATCATATTGAGATTGTTTATTTGAGACTCTTTCAAACAGTTGAGCACTTTTCATGACAGGAGTGTGGAACAATTCGGAACCGCTTAATTCTTCCTTGGGAAGAGAATCCCCGGGTAATACATTCAACTTAATTAGTTTTTGAGTGATATGCAAATAGGCCTTGAAGAACAGGCTCACTACTAAAGAACGACGATAGGCTATCATGCCGCCAGGAGCCGAAGGGGCCAAAGGCAATTCGGCACATAAGCTTTCTGCTACTCTTTCCATAAGTACCTTATTCCACTGTTGCTTAATCATTATTTCAGCAGAACGAGTAGCCATAACTGTTGTTGGAGCCATACCGCCAAAAGCCATGTACGCTCTATCCACTGTTACAGCTTTGGGGTCAATGAAAACATTAATGGCCGCGTTTACAATGGCTATGTCGTCATCTCGGCGTTTAGCCTGTTTAAAGGCCACCACATATTGATGCTCCAAAGTTTTCGGAAAGTACAGACCAACCACAACCTCTGTAGGTTCAATGATATTTTTGCGATAGCCCGTAAAGAAACCGGAACCCATAGTTACCTCCCTAAATTGTACTTGACCCTGAGAAAACTTCGCCACTTTTAATTTGACATTACCGGCCATTAGTACAGGATTCATATCCGATATAGGACTGCCGGTCATAATGTTACCGCCCAAGGAAGCTACATTGCGTATTTGTTTGCCAGCAAAGTAGTGCAGCATATCCACCGAACATTTGAAAAATCTCGTTTGGTATTCGGGTAATTTCTCTATATATTCCTTGAGTATTCTATCAATATCCATAAGACTTACAGAAGCGCCAAAGTAAACACTATCCTCCAACTCTTTTACTTCAATCATTTCCTCAACTTTTGTTGGATTTACCAGAACAGGATAAAGGAACTGTTTGAACTTAACTTCAACTCCCACCTCAGTATTGCCCACGACCAGTTTTGCTTCGGGAAATTGAGACTTTATTTTGAGTAAGTCTTCCAAGTTGGAGGGTCTATACCAAGTAACACGTTCTCCTTTAAACACTAAACACTGGGTATGCCACTCTTTATTTAGTTGCAACTCAGGAGGAAATATCGGTTCTTGCGACGGATCAAGTGGCACAAATTCACTTTTCTCGAACAATTTATCATCGACTAATGTACCATTTCCGTCTTCTCCACATTTATTACCATTTAGTTTGCAACACTTCTCACCCATTGCACAGGAAAACTCTTTGGTAAATGTTTTATAACCTTCCAATATGGGCCTATAACCGGTACATCTACATAGATTTCCCTGAAAGGCAACTTCCAAATCTTTCATCGAGGGCTGGGGTAAACTTCTCAAAAGGGCATACATGGACATAACAATGCCAGGAGTACAGAAACCGCATTGACTGCCATGAGCTTTAGCTAAGCGCTCTTGTACCGGATGCAATTTTGTACGGGTGCTGCCTATACCTTCCACGGTGGTTACAGCGCAACCATGCATGGCACAAACTGGTGTGAGACAAGCATTTACAGCCAAATGTTTTATTTGATTAGTTCGATAATTCAAACGCGATATCATCACAGTACAAGCACCACAACCACCCTCACCACAACCCAATTTTGTTCCACACAAATGTAATTTCTCGCGTAAATAGGTAAGGAGGGTGCATTCTGGATCGGGTTTGTTATCGATAATCTGTAGGATTGAAACAAAAAGGAAATCGATAAGTTTTTAATAAAGAAGCATGGATAATGGATGAGTACATAGGAATAAATTTTTTATTATTTAAAGATATCTCTAGCATGTCAGTCTTAAAAATAGAAACGCAACCTGCTTTAGAACTCACGAAGTTAGTAGGGTATATTTTGCATTATGTCCAACCAAAAGTTCTTAAAGTTCTAAAAGAAATTTCCCTTTAAATTCTATATATTGAGATGATGCACAAGCGATGATGATAGGATTGCTTTTAAATCTGTCTGAAATTCAATCAGAGGAATATAGTTATTCCTTTCATAAACGTTCAGCCTCCTTTTTTATACCCCTCAAACTTTAATATCCTTGAGGCAAGCTCTCTTTCAAGATCCCAAAATTCAGTATATTACCTCCACTGAAAGTAATGAATCGATTTACACTTGAGCAACGTTGGGATTTATTGGAATAGATGGGCCAACGAAAAACTGCACGATGATGTAGATTTTTCCAAAAAAAAAAAAATATCATCTTTTCGGGTGAAGCTTATTTTCATCTTGGTGGATACGTTAATAAGCAAAATTGCCGTATTTGAAGCTCAGAAAACCCACATGTGATTTTACAGAAGCCAGTGCACTCATTACGAGTGGCTGTTTGGTGCGTCATGTGGAGCGGAGGCATCATTGACCCATATATCTCTGAGAATGAGGACGGCACAATCATTACGGCAAATGCAGACACCTATCGCACCATGACAGCCGACTTTTTTGTACCCGCTCTTCGTGGTATTGATGTGAACGATGTTTAATTTCAACAGGATGGTCCAACTTACTACACATCTCATGCCACAATTGATGTATTGCGTCGAACGTTTGATGGCCGTTTAATGATGTAAATTGGCCGCCAAAAAACTGCGATTTGACACCGTTGGACTAATTTCTGTGGGACGCCGTTAAAGAAAAGTGTTATGCCGACAAACCAGAGACAATTGAGCATTTGAAGGCCAACATTCGTGATGGCATTGCCGAAATATGACCCCATACACTCGAAAAAGCGCTAGAAAATTGGTCCGTTCGAATGAGGTACTGGGAGGCCAGCCGCGGCAGCCATATGAATGAAATAATATTCCATTTCTAACCGGAACAATTGTACTTCACAACAAAAAAAAAGAAATTTGGAAAATTTTCAAACCATTTTTGTTTTATTCCATTTTTAAATTTAAACGCATGATATCTGCAAATGCAATGTCCTTAGTATTGTTATCAAGCAATCTGTGAAATATACTATTTAACCAATGAATTTAATAATAGTGAAAAAATCACCCTGTACTACGAAGTGTTCTCCGTTTACTCCACAAAACTGAATAACCGTCTTGAATGTCAAAAACATGTCGACGATATTAAAGGCACTTTAGAAAATATTGCATCTCATTTTTAGAGATTTTCCAGTTTTTGATACGTGGATAGATTCTAGATTTCGCTTAATACATTAGAAACGCCTTGATCGAAAACTTTAATAATAGATGTGGAGACCTTAAATGTCTTCAAATCATCTTCTCCTATATAAACTGCATCACTTGGGGTCTTAGTGCTAGCAAAAATGATAAGGTTTTTATTATTTTTCAGGTTTACACAAAATGGTTTCAGTTATCAGTTGTTGACAATCTGCAATGAGTGAATATGTCGAAATGCACAAACACAACAGCTACTTTTGATAAGACATGCCCTGCTTCTGTTAGACAAACGATTTCGATTTTAGACGTTTGTTTCAGTTCAAAAAAAAATGAAAGAAAAAAAATACTTGAGAAATTGAACGAAGGCTTTTTTTGCAATCGTTTGATAACGCCCGTCTTACAGGAATAGTGCGATTAATGTTTATCAAAATGGTATTTTCCAATTAAATTGTGTTTCTAAGGCCGGACTATCTCGATTGCATTTTGTAAAATTCATTGAGATTTTTATTATGAAATATTCAACTGTTATTTGCTTTTCAATTGTATTTTTTAATAAAAATATAACCGAGATTTTAACAAGGCACATGTGAAAAGTACAAGAAAGAGGAAAAGAAAATAAAGGTGAAGGAAAAGAAATTTAGACATTTCATCAGCCAACCACGTAGCTGTCAACATCAGAAATGCTAATAAAGACCAACTTCACCTCTGCAGACCAGGGTTGAGACAAAAAATGTACTCAACTCTGTCTTGGTCATATTACGCAAAGGCTACAAAAACAAAGAATGCCTATTTTGCCTTGAAATATTGAGATCCTAATGGGTTCTTTGCACAGGTCATCTGTAATCTAATTGCCCATATTCGTTACCCATGACGTTCTGGAATGGTTGGAGCAGCGCATCTGCAATGCCATTGTCCCTTAGAACACAACAAAGGACCGCTCTGCTCTATACCTGTTGGAGAGGCTTTCTCAATCTGACACAATGTTTGCTTTTCTCGTTACTACAAGAAAGTATACTGCATTTAAATAATAATACATACATATACAATTGGTCATCAGAACCCTTCAGTCAGGATTACGACCTAGTTTCTCACACCACTTATGTTGTGTGTGTTAATTTTATACATGAGTGGTGGGACCTACAGTTTAAAGTCGTCTCCGAACGACAGATTTGTGAGAAACTTTTCATGTCAATTTTATTTACTCTCAGAATTTTTGCCAGAAATTTGCTGAGAGGAAGTCGCCGAAGTAATACTTTTTGTAATTTTGTTTTGATGTCTGGACTGGGGCTCGAAGCCTGGCTTTACGTCTAATAAGCCAACACACTACCTACTAGACTACGGCGACTTCAATACAATCGTATATTTTAACGCAGTGCTTGTCTTTCTCGTATAATACATAGCACTGTTTCTAGATTATAGAAGTCGCCGTAGTCTAGAAGGTAGTGTATTGGTTTATAAGATGTGAGGCCAGTATTCAAAGCCCAGATTTCTGGCGAAAACTCTGACTTGCCATAGAGAGTTTCTCAAAAATCTGTCGCTGTAAACTGTAGGTCCCGCAACTCCTACATAAAATTAACACAGACAACATAAGTGATGTTAGAAGTTAGGTCGTAATCTTGACTGAATGGTTGTAACGATCAATTACTTACGTTTTTAGATTATTTATTGCTGAATCGCACATCCTATTCTAGGCAAAATTAATTAGTCGCATTATTGTCGTCAAACTTTTCCTATAGAAGCCTTTCCTATCTGTTTCAACAGATTATAATCTAATATTTATAAACCATATAGTTAGTCTCTTCGCTTTATCTTTAATTTGAAGGTGACAAACAGATTTTTTTCAAAATTTATTGAGAAGTTCTCTTCACACACTAATCAAGAGTAAACAAGTTGAGTAAAATAATGAAAGGAAAGGTATTGAAATATAATTGTTGCTACTATAAGAATTATCTACTGAAGTGAAATTATCAGCATTTCACATATTTTTTATATATTTAAGCATTCAAAACCAAGAATATTAACACTTATCAGACCTCTAATGAAATGAGTATTTTGTGTAGAAAAGTGTGCCTCTATTTTTACTTTTTATAATAAAAACAAAATAAATAACATAAAAATTTATACGATCGAATTGTAAATACCTGTTATAAGAATTTTGTTTAAACTTTTACCTGCATTTAGGAAATAAAATATACAAATATTTACCGAACTTCACTCAAAGGGCCAATTCTTATAGAGATCGAATCGAATCGTTTAGATACAATATTTATTATTTATTAAATCGAACACTTTCTCTGCAACTATCCAACCCAGAGTTGCGATTGAGGACCTTGGTCAAGGTTATACAAACGCCTCTTGTGTGTTTGTCGTCTATCTTTTTTCCGCCGACTCTTACATCCTCCCTTTCCAACCTCTTTTCCTTTTCCAATTTCCCTATCTCCTTCACTATCCTCTCTCTCTCTCTCCCCTAAGACGAATTTGCAATGTATCATTTTGACCTCTGGGTATTGTACTTCTCCCTATGACAAGTAAATGTCCTCAAACCTAACCTAACCTATTAAAAATAAATAAATTTAAAAAAAAAACCTGATACATTTTATCTTTTTTATCTTTTATTTTTTTTTTTTTATTTCATTAAACAGCAATATAAATGTAATAAATTTAATATACAGTGCAGAAGTGAATACGTAACGGGTTATACATTTAGGGGTTTAATATTAAATATATTTCATATGGCGGGTTATTATGTATTTCGATTCGATAGAAAATTCATTTGAATCCTACGCTATTAAGCATTGTCTTTCGAACATTTTTCTTTCATATCGAAATACTCAATACCTCCTCTAATTTAGGTTTGCCATTTACGGATAAAGAGCGTGTAAAAATATTAAATTTGAATCAGATGCAAAAATATTTGTCAAAGAAAGTATAGAAGATAATTCAAATTTGTTGATTCCAAACCGTTCTCAGCATTTGGATTAGCAGCTCCATATATATAAAGTCCATCGGCTGACTATTCTATTGATTTTTTAAACAAAATTTTCTTCAGCGATAAATTTCATGACAATATCAACAAGCAAAATTGTCGCATATGGGGCTCAGAGAAGCCAGAAATAATTGCTTTTTCTAGCATGAAATTAAAGATTCTGAATAGATCGGTGCCAGCAGCCACTCAACACGAATTATTTTGATTTTATTACATAAGAAGTTTCCAGTAATCATTTAAGAAGTTTCTAGTAATTTGTTATTAACCCATTAGTGCCCAGTGGCCATATTAAGTTGCCAGCAGAGGTTGCCTTAGTTTTTATGCTCTGAGAGGAAATTTAGTGTAAAAAACAAAATGGAAACCGTTAGAAAAAAAAGTAATTCGGGCATTAATGGGTTAATATCAGGCAATTTTTCAATAATCCTCTAACGATGGAGCATTTGAAAAGCAGCATTCGTCAAGTTATAGATAGACTGCTGCAACCAATCCCGATCACGCATAATCGTAAGATTCAAACATTGTAATGAAATAAAACTTTCATCGAAATCATAGTTTTATTTTTGAAACTGAAAAGGATAACCCTGTACATACAACAAGCTTGATTTTGTTTTCTTTTTTTTTTCAAATATTTTTGTTCTATTTGGTTAGCATATTAATTCATTTCATTGAATTATTGAAAAAAACATTTTTATTTATGGCGCACGAATGATAAGGAATATAAAAAAAAGAATTCTATTCATATGCAGAATAACAACAATAGTATGTTAATACATGTCCACAATTTTGCACACATAGGCCTTCATTTACAAAATTGTGTTCGAATTGATAAAATAAGGTGAAAAATTCGGATAAAAATTCCCAAATTTGTTTTGTTCGATAACTTGTTGCTATATTCAAACTTCTTTGTGAGGAATTTTTAACTCCAAAAAAAAAATTGAAGGAAAAACCATTCTATAAGATCCCATATAACCATTTTATTGATATCGCCCTGTTTTTAGAATTTATCTCTCTTAAGTAACCTTAACCTTTTAAGTAATTAATGTATACTTGCGTAGTACACAATTTATCATTGTGGCTTTAACGATTTTTGTTTCTACATGGTGACTTTATTGGTGCCTTTGCCACTTCTGTGAGCTTTACTTTGTTTCGTTTACTATCTTATTCTTGTCGTACATAATCCACTTCTCATCTAATTGAATGATGGTGAAAGAATAGTTTTGTTCGACGTTTCTTATTATTGGGCTTTTAATATCCAAATTATCAGATCGATAACGAGCAAACTAGTTCCCTGTTGGAGTTCTAATTACAGCATCGTTTCACAAACCTCACAAAAGTTTTCATCAGCCTGGTGGTTTTCCGAAATTTCACTTATTTTTAATGCAGATGAAATAATTATGTTTAATGAGCTATATCGATAAACAATAAAATATTCATGAGAGGAAACAGAACATGCTCGAAAAAAAATATTACGATTTGATAATACTCTTTCGCTTCAATTTGTAGATAACTGATCCCTGAAAAGGTAACTTAAATCACAAAACGTAGCGAGTAGTGTTGATAGGAATAACAGAGGTATCGGTGTTTTATGAATAAAATTTGGAAGAGAAATAGAGGCTCGTATAGTTTCTGCATGTAAGCACGATAATAAAAATACCAACAATAACAACAATTACATATCGATTAATTAAAAACTTTTTTTTCTCACTAAAAAGTATCTTCTTTTATTATTATTTATTATTATTTTTAATATTGCACTTATCTATTTATTTAAAAATTCTTCACTGTTTTATATTATTATTGTATTATAATATTATGTTTTTTTATATGTATTATATTTATTTAGTTTACCTTTTTGCCATTAACAAAAAATATTAATGAAGTAAATGCTGTTGAATTCAAAACCAAAAGATCACCATTTTTTTGCGTCATTTTATAAGATTTGTTTTTTTTTTGACAACAAAAACAACAAAAACTGTGCAACTTTTATCAGTTTGTTTTCAATTAATCAAAAACAATATTATTTTCCTATTAAGTATTCGTTTTTAATAAAATTTTGTAAACAATTTAATAACAAAAAAAAGAGAAACTGCATAAAATTTAAACGGGAACACTCCCTACACTTTTTCAAAACACTTGTCGACTCAATGATCACACGTTGCAGACTGGACAGCTGAAAGTCGAAAACATGAGTATTTATTTTTCATTCAACTACTGTTATACTGTAAACAGAGATGGAAAACTTTATACGATAAGTTTTTTTTGCCTTTTTCGAACACAGTCTGAACGATTTTTTAACAAATTTATACCTTTTATACATGAATAAATTTATTTTCACTTTTTTAATAAAACAATATATGAGAAGAAATACCATTTAAATATGATTATAACCGTACTCATTTTCATTTCCTGGCTTCTTAACTAACATAAGCATAAGTTAATATGAGGGAAAAAATGAATCAAGTTGACCTAAGGGTATTGTTAAATTAGAATCTATTTTTGAATTCGAAAACTTGAAACATTGAAACAAAATCTGTTAATGCCAAAAATTTTATTTGTAAAGAGTATATCATTTGACAGGTCATATTATTTTGTTACGGAGTTAATACCGAGTCTTTAATTTTTAAGTTTTTTTGAAATATAAAATAAGCATAACATGTCTTTTACTTCAGTAAAGTTTTCGAAAAATTTGGGGCATTTTCTTTGTTTTTAACTGAGATCATCTATTAGGGGATGGTCCCTACCCATGCAGTGCATTGTGCTAGGTTTGAAGACGTGTACTTGTGACTGGGACGAGTACAATACCCAGAGGACAAAATGACCCATTGTAAATTCGTTCTAGACGAGAGAGAGGATAGTCTATGAGATAGGGTAATTGGAAAAGAAGAGGAGGTAGAAAAGGGAGGAAATAAGAGACGGAGGAAAAATGGTGGACCACAAACACACATGAGACCGCACGACTACAACATTGATGCCCCAGCACTTCTCCACCAGCTCAACCAATTTATGAATCTATGATAAGCCCTATTATCGGCTCTCAGTAGAGTCCAAAAAGCCCCTGCCGAAAGTCCTCAACCACAACCTACTCAGAGCCGGACAGCTGCCCAGGAGATGTTCGACAGTCTCCAACTCCTCCTCATCGCAACATAACCTGAAATCTGTTTCACATCCGTGTTAGCGATCTAATCTCGCAGTGCCCTCTAATGAAACCAATAACTGACCTCAGGCTGGTCTTATCTAAGCCAACGGCAAACCTGTTCTATCACTGTCTATAGCAGGCCATATACACCTAGATACATAACATCCCGATCCACCCCTCCAACGCCTCTGCTCGAAACACGCTACTGTCATCCTTTAACCTAAATTGAAATTCAAGACCGAGATCCTTATATTGTGTTGAATTTTTTTTATTTTTTTTTTTTGAATTTTATTATCGTATCACAAGTAAATTAGCAGATTACCCACCGGACTAACCGGACGCAAGATCTATCTCGTAACCTTTACGGTGACCGTTTCCATACATACATTTCAAATACAAATATACAAAATAGACCATATATAGTAGACAAAATAGACCATATTTGGCAATTTCGGTGGTCAAATTGTTTTAGAATTTTGGGAAATTATTTTTATATTACATTATCGCCAACAGGCAAAATCAAAATGCTTTTCTACATACTGTTGGGAATTTTCCAATGGCCAAAAGCGACAATTTTCTAATGAAAAATATAATTTTTAAATAATAATAAAAGTGAAAAGTAAATTTTTCTTTTACATGTATAATCCATTAATTGGTGTCCTAGTGGTCTAATGAGTAATGTGGCAGTCCATTAGTGTTATTCGTGGACATGATTCCCAACAAACACTCAGATTTGATACACTGGTCCTAGTTGGTGCAATCATTGCTATATAAGTAATTGAGAAATACATAAATAACACAGCCTTGATTTTTAAAATCTTCTACTTCAGTTTCGGTATTTAAATATTAAAAAAATTATTGTTTAATCAATTGTTTCAGGTTATTTCATTACACAAAAATTGAAATACTATTTACCAGGTCATGAAATTAAAAATCTTTTTTCTTTAATGTAATAAAATTATCCAAATTTTCATGCTCACGGAAATACTATGAATTGATCTCCAGAATATTATTAATTGTGATCTTTGAAATTTGAGTTCAAGCCTGTTAAAGAGTATAAAAGCAAGACGCTTAAATCAAAAGCACTCTGGAATGCCAACTTAATTTCGAAACAAGCACATTTCGTTTGACTAGCTTCAAAGTAGGATATCGATTCTCTGAGGTAGTCGGTTTTTCTTATTTTATTATTGTTCTTAAATTTTTAGTCTTCATTTTCAACTATACTCGAATGTTATAAATCATACGCAAAATTAAAATCACAAATATAACAATAATTAATTAGTATATTACATGTTAATAATTAAATACTACGCCGTTTTAAGATCAAGTTCCTTTTCTACTTCCGTTCCCTCATATAGAGCATGCTTTCGCATGGCCTCTTCCAATTGAGCATATTCAAAACGGCGAGCCGACCATTGATATCTAAAATAACGCAACCGTATATGTGAAACATACATTTTGTATTTATATATATTTTTTCATTAATAGAAATCTTACCGACACCAAGTCCAATAAGCTATGGTCCCACAAAAGAAGGTACCAAAGCCAACATGAGTTGAAAAGGTAGTTCGCGATGTTCCTAAAAATGTTAATAGTCCGGTACCAACTCCACCGCTAATGCCATATAAAAAACTGCTACGGAAACAAGGTATTTGTGAAACATCACGACCGAATAGTGTAAAACCCTAAAATATAATGTTTTCACAACATTTCTTATTAAAAAAGAGAATTTTATAATAATTAAATACTTTATTTGGCTCTTCTTCCATATTGATTACGTTAAAAAAAATATCTTCAAGTAACTCAGCTGTTTATGTTGTTTTTGTTTAGCCAGCTGCTCAATGTTTTGACATGTGAGTCAAAAAAAGGAAACAAAAACCCCCATTCCAGTGCTGCCATACTTTTGTTATTGTTCTGTATGTTTTTCTGTTAAAAAACAACGATATTTAAAAAATTGAAGCAAAATTTTCGGCATTACGGTTCGCAACTAAAATTATTAAATCTAGTCACCAGACCACCACCTGTATTCTTAATAGAATTTAGTTGATTGTACTACCAATGATTTTAGAGTAAAAAAAAGTTAAAACAATGTGCGAAATATATTTCTCACGCATGTATTGGCGATCCATTTATTTATTTGTTAATGAATTATATTTAGTTATTTACAAGCAAAATAACTTCGACCATATGCTCAGTGTAGTGTAAAAGTGTCTCTGGTGAGAATCGAACCTACAGCGCTCACGCTAATGCTAGACTATTAGACACCAACCACTAGACTAACAGTGCACCCTTGGCGGTATATTATATCTATTTGAATAGGGATAAGGAATAAATTACCATATTCAACCTCTTTTTTTTTGGCGTACGTTGGATTGGGTCAACGAAAGCCTTTAAATCGACAGAGTACTGATAAATTTCAAGAGCAGGAAAATTAATGAAACAAAACGTATTCCGATCCATTTATTTTATTTGTTAATGAATTATATTTAGTTATTTACAAGCAAAATAACTTCGACCATATGCTCAGTGTAGTGTAAAAGAGTCTCTGGTGAGAATCGAACCTACAGCGCTCACGCTAATGCTAGACTATTAGACACCAACCACTAGACTAACAGTGCACCCTTGGCGGTATATTATATCTATTTGAATAGGGATAAGGAATAAATTACCATATTCAACCTCTTTTTTTTGGCGTACGTTGGATTGGGTCAACGAAAGCCTTTAAATCGACAGAGTACTGATAAATTTCAAGAGCAGGAAAATTAATGAAACAAAACGTATTCCGACTTGCTCTATTAATAAAAAGTATTCTAGCACAGCACGGCTTCACAAGAAAGAGATCAATATCAAATGTTGCCAAACAATCATGTTAACAATCAACTGTGTAACAGTTTTTATTTCTTTTATCTCTATTCCTGTGGTCTGAGACACTACACCGAGCATATGGTCAAAATTACTCCGCTCTTATATAATTAGAATATAATTTGTAATTGTATTGTAATTAATAAATAGATAAATAATAAGTTTATACTTGCAAATTATTATCCATCAACTTTAGAATATTCCGTTTCTTTATTTTATCCTGGTTGCAATTTCTAAAAGAAAGTCCGTGCTTAATTCTTGTATAAACGAATCCTATTAATTTGTATGTATGTTTGTATATACATATGTATGTATCCCAGTGAGAATATTTTTTTATTTTTGTCTGCAAATTGTGTAAATTCTTAAAAACATCAGAAATACTTAAAATATTAAATATTAAAAATATTAAATACAAAATGATGCTTTTTTTATCAAACAAATTAGAATTTATAAATTAGAATCGTTTTGTCTTAAATTTATCTATCAACACAAAATATTTTGTTTCAAATAAAATTTTGGTATACAAATATGTACATTTATAAAGCTGATTACTCTCTCAGATTTATCGTTCACGCTTTTTTGAGAGATTTGTTCAGTTAGTTCTGACCGGCACTGCATATATGTAAGTATGTACTATATAGACAAGTCCACACCAGGATTACAAAATAAATTTTCAAAACTAACACCCGACTCGACCTACACTTCGAATTGCAATTGGAACACTTTGCAAGCGTTTACATTGCCTTTCACCAAGCACTCCCAAATTAAGACAGAAAATAAAGAAGTCACGACAGAAAAAACATGGCCTCTTCAACATATTTATTGAATCAAAGAACACCTAAACCCATCCACATTTACAATACTACAGAGAAATAACATCCCGTAACACACTCGTAAGAGAGCTCATGATGTTCCCATTTATCCATCTGTTCTTAATGAAATAAAACCACCCACACAAATGTGCGCAAGGATATAAGAAATTAAAATAAGTTTTTTTGTTGTTCAATAAATAATGTTTTATTTTGAGATGGATTCATTAAATCAAATCAATCTTAAATCATATCCTAAACACTAAACTTAAAATTAGAACACAGTCTATTGATTTATTTACAAGTGTTAGGCAATGAGTATCTAAGATGAGATTGTATATGAATTACGCTGCTCTAAATAAAATGAATAATAATGCTTTGGTGAAATGAAAGTGACTATCGACTTGTTGTATCTTTAGAATGTTGACTTTAAATAATTTTTAAACAATTTAATCCACTTCCTCAACAGTTGGACGGCCATAATTACTACCACCAAAACCGCCAGCTTGTTGGCCACAACCAGCACCTGCTTGAGGACCAGCTCCACCTCCGCTAGATTGTTGATGTAGACGAGTCATTATGGGTTGGCATATTTTTGTCAATTCTTCTAATTTGTAATCGAATTCTTCCTTCTCGGCGGTGGTATTGTTATCTAACCACTTGATGGTTTCATCGCATTTCTGCAAGACCTTATCACGATCTGACTTGGGTATCTTTTCACCGGCTTCTTCAGTAGATTGTTTAATATTGAAGAGGTACGATTCCAGTTGATTGCGTGCAGCTATGCGTTGACGTTGCTTCTCATCTTCATCGGCATATTGTTCAGCTTCGCGTACCATACGATCAATATCGGCCTGTGACAAACGGCCTTTGTCATTTTTGATGACGATATTCCTGGCATTGCCAGTGCTCATTTCTTTGGCGGTTACATTCAAAATACCATTGGCATCCAAATCGAATGTGACATCTATTTTAGGAACACCACGAGGTGCTGGTGGTATGCCTGTTAAATTGAAAGTGCCCAGAAGATTGTTGTCCTTAGTCATGGCACGTTCACCTTCGAAGACTTGTATAGTTACAGCAGGTTGATTGTCAGCATAGGTGGTAAAGGTCTTTCCTTGTTTGCAAGGAATACGTGAGTTGCGTTCAATCAACTTGGTCATCACTCCACCTGCAGTTTCAATGCCTAATGAGAGAGGAGCCACATCGACCAGTAAAACATCTTGAATAGCACTACTCTTGTCTCCACTGAGAATGGCAGCTTGAATAGCGGCACCATAAGCTACAGCTTCATCAGGATTGATGGATAAATTCAAAGTTTTACCATTAAAGAATTGCTGTAAGAGATTTTGTACTTTTGGAATACGTGTAGAGCCACCCACTAGAACGATGTCATGAATTTGCCCCTTGTCCATTTTAGCGTCGTTTAAGGCCTTCTCCACTGGCTGTAAAGTACTGCAGAACAAATCGCCACACATTTCCTCGAAGCGAGCACGACTTATTTTGGTATAGAAGTCTACTCCCTCGAAAAGAGCATCGACTTCTATTGTCGCCTCAGTGCTTGAAGACAAAGTGCGCTTTGCCCGTTCAGCTGCTGACCTTAGGCGCCGCAAGGCGCGAGGATTTGATCTCAAGTCCTTTTTATATTTACGCTTGAACTCTTCGGCGAAATAATTAACTAGACGGTTGTCGAAATCTTCACCGCCTAAATGTGTATCACCAGCTGTGGCTCTTACTTCGAACAGAGAACCTTCATCGATGGTCAAGATTGATACATCAAAAGTACCACCACCCAAGTCAAAGATGAGAACATTTCTTTCGCCTTTCAAATTTTTATCCAAACCGTAGGCCAATGCAGCAGCAGTCGGTTCGTTGATGATTCTCAAGACGTTAAGGCCAACTATGGCTCCTGCATCTTTTGTGGCCTGACGTTGTGAATCATTGAAGTAGGCTGGCACTGTAATTACTGCATCTCTTACCGATGTGCCCAAGAAGGCTTCTGCTGTTTCCTTCATCTTGGTGAGAACCATTGAACTGATTTCTTCTGGAGCGAATTTCTTTTGTTCACCTTTGAATTCGACAGAGATCTTTGGTTTGCCACAATCATTTACCACTTTGAATGGCCAGTGTTTCATGTCATCCTGTATTTTCTGGTCATCGTACTTGCGGCCAATCAAACGTTTTGCATCGAAGACTGTGTTCTGGGGATTCATGGCAACCTGATTTTTTGCTGCATCACCAATTAAACGCTCCGAGTCTGTGAAGGCAACATAACTGGGTGTAGTGCGGTTGCCTTGATCGTTAGCAATAATTTCCACTTTTCCATGTTGGAAGACACCAACACAGGAGTAGGTTGTACCCAAATCAATACCAATTGCTACCATTTTTATTTGATTTCTCTTAAAAATCCTTTTTATTACACAAACAATTAAATACTTGTTTTAACAATACTTTATAAACTGTTAAACACTTTTATTAGGGGACTTCGAACTACTCTTATCGAACTTTTCACTTTAATTTCTTGTTATTTACTGTGCTCAGCAAATGAAACCAACGGCCTTTTATACTTACCGGCCTTTCGCGTAAATGTACTCGAAATTTCCCATAGAAAATTCACGAAAAAACTAGATAAGAGAGAAGTAAATGAATTGTACATCTGCAAATGCAATATACAGTATGTAAATATATTTTCTGCAAATTTTCTCTTTAACAGCAAGAGATTCTCTTATAACCACTTGAGTAGAGTCAATTAACCTAAATTTATTGTATGAAAGCATTATAAAGTAGTATATACATATATTGCTAACGTAGCTAAGAGTATATTTTTTAAATTTTCAAGAGAATAAGATTTTAGTCCTCACGTTGAATACATCTGTAGTATTTTTTATTACACTTATTATTTATTATTATTATATTTTAATACTTTGTTGTAGAAAACACACCCAACGGAAAATCAAAGATGTCACAAACAATATAAAATTTTGCATAAATTTTATTTGGAGGATTTTTTTCTTTGTTTATTTTTATTATACAATATTTTTCTAAAATCTAAATCTAAATTTTCTTCTTTCATATTGTGGGATAGTTAGTTAATGGTCTATAATTTTAAGATTCTAATTATTGATTTAGTTTTTCAGAAAAATTTCCTTTCTTATAATACTTACACTCATTTTCCATTATTTGCATTCTATGTACATATGTATATAATATATACATACATATGTAATATCATTTGTATTGTATATTACTGGATTTTGTTTAAAAGATTTTTTGGATTGATTACTAAAATTTTGGTTATTAGAATACAACTTTGCCGTAGTAATTTTGTTAGTTTATTAATAAAACAAATTTTTTAATTATCTATAACGGATAATACTATACACAAACATACATATAGAGTTTGTATTAATTTTTTTTGTGGAATAGATCTTTAAAGATAAAAATAATTGTAATAAAATTTTTAAATTTTATATTTTATATATAAATAATAACCGGCTGTTCACATCACTTAGTACGTACGTAAATACGTATGTATGTATGTTCATATCAATAAGTATGAAGCAAAAATTCAACACAAAATAAATAAACAAATAATAGAAATTCACGTGTTTAAAATTTGTAAACAAATAAGTTTTTTGCACAAAAAGCTGAAGAAATTTCCCGAATCTTTGCTGCGTTATTCAATTCTCTCATACAATGTATTATGTATTCTATTTCGTTCGGTAGCAAAATATAAACAAAAATAAAAATTTGCGGGTCTTTTATGTTCTCATCTTTCTCTACAATACTAATCTACATACATACATACATATCTACAAACTAAAAAAGAACATAAACAATAAAATGGATCTTTAAAGATACAAATAATTGTAATAAAATTTTCAAATTTTATAAGTTACAAAATAATAAACGGCTTTTAACTCACATCACTTAGTATGTATGTACATACGTATGTATGTATGTTCATATCAATAAGTATGAAACAAAAATTCAACACAAAATAAATAAACAAATAATAAAAATTCACGTGTTTAAAATTTGTAAACAAATAAGTATGTATGTGTCAGTATATTTGCACAAAAAGCTGAAGAAATTTCCCGAATCTTTGCTGCGTTATTCAATTCTCTCATACAATGTATTATGTATTCCATTTCGTTCGGTAGCAAAATATAAACAAAAATAAAAATTTGCGGGTCTTTTATGTTCTCATCTTTCTCTACAATACTAATCTACATACATACATACATACATATCTACAAACTAAAAAAGAACATAAACAATAAATGAATCATTGTGTGCTCTTTACACACTCCACATCACGCTCTCTTAAATATAAAAAAATACTGCTATAATTATTCTCCCCGTTTAACATGCTGTTTCCAGAAAATACACAAACTTTCTCGAAAGAGTATCTAGAGAATACGAATGTACAGTGTTGCAAAATTGAAATTTTGAAATGGTACTGAACAGTAACTGAAAGAGTACTTTTTCGCTTCAAATGGTACTTTTATATAAAAATACACACATAAATGGTCATTACAACCCTTCAATCAAGATTATGATCTAGCTTCTCACGCCTTTTTTATGTGTTAATATTGATACATGCGTGGCGGTACCTACAGTTTCAATTCGACCCCGAGCGTCAGATTTTTTAACAAACTTTTCTGGCAGTTTAATAATTCTTAGAGTTTTTGACAGAATGAGGTACCTTTCTTCATTTTTCTTTTTGTTGGAAATGTCTGACATGGGATTTGAACCGTGGGTTCACATCCAGTAAGCCAGCACACTACCTACTAGACTATTTATTTATTTATATTTAATACACGTACGAAACTGAACAGAAAAACTAACGACTTATACGTGTTCCTCACATGCCAAAAAAACTGCTGATTCTGAACGAAACAGAACGTAAAAGTCCCATTTTTCAAACGTTGACGTTCGTTTGTAGCATATGAAGAGCAATGTAAATGCTTAGCGAAATTATATTACGGTTCGGCAAGCGTTTTTATTGCTTTTCGCTTATCCAAACGTCTAAAGCGAAGCTAAAGGCTAATTCTACCTTTTGCAATGCGTTGCGAATGTATTAATAGTTGAAAAGCGCAAGACATAAAATATTTAATAACAAAAAAGTACTGAAAGTGTCGCGGGGGTACTGCGGTATTCTTGAAATGAAAAAGTACTGAAAAAAGTACTAAAGTACTGAATTTTTCAACACTGCGAATGTATCTGTGAATCGTATAAATACCGGCAGTTAATTTCTCTTCGACATTAGTAGTAAAGAAACAAGCAGAGCGATAACATTAGAGAGAAGCAAACAAGTAAAAGCGTTTTTTAAATAAATTTTATTCACACATTCAAGTACAAGAAATAAAAAAAGTTGCGAATACATTTAAACAGAAAAAAACAAGAAAGAATACGAGCGTCTATAAGTGAAAAGTTATTAAAGTTTTTATTTACTCAACAAGAAGAAATTTCAATTGAATTTGAACAACGAAAACTCAAAGAAAGAAGAATAAAACAAACAAAATGGTAGCAATTGGTATTGATTTGGGTACAACCTATTCCTGTGTTGGTGTCTTCCAACATGGCAAAGTGGAAATTATTGCCAACGATCAAGGCAACCGCACAACACCCAGTTATGTTGCCTTCACAGACTCGGAGCGTTTAATTGGTGATGCAGCGAAAAATCAGGTTGCCATGAATCCCCAGAACACAGTCTTCGATGCAAAACGTCTTATTGGTCGCCGATATGATGATCCCAAAATAATGGAAGATATTAAACACTGGCCATTCAAAGTGGTCAGTGACAGTGGCAAACCAAAGATTTGCGTCGAATTCAAAGGTGAACAAAAGAAATTCGCTCCAGAAGAAATCAGTTCAATGGTTCTCACCAAGATGAAGGAAACAGCTGAAGCATATTTGGGACATACAGTAACCGATGCTGTAATTACAGTACCCGCCTATTTCAATGATTCACAACGTCAGGCCACAAAAGATGGGGGTCGTATAGCTGGTTTGAATGTTTTGAGAATCATCAATGAACCGACTGCAGCTGCTCTGGCATATGGTCTGGACAATAATTTGAAAGGAGAAAGAAATGTGCTCATTTTTGACTTGGGCGGTGGTACCTTTGATGTATCAATCCTGACCATCGATGAAGGCTCTCTATTCGAAGTGAGAGCTACAGCTGGTGATACTCATTTAGGTGGTGAAGATTTCGACAACAGACTTGTCAATCACCTGGATGATGAATTCAAACGTAAATATAAGAAGGACTTGCGCTCAAATCCTAGAGCCTTAAGACGTCTTCGCACAGCTGCTGAACGTGCCAAGCGTACATTGTCATCTAGCACAGAAACCTCCATTGAAATTGATGCCCTATTCGAAGGACAAGACTTCTACACAAAAATAAGTCGTGCCCGTTTCGAAGAATTATGTGCAGATCTGTTCCGTCAAACATTGGAGCCAGTAGAAAAAGCCCTTAACGATGCTAAAATGGACAAGAACCAGATACATGATATTGTCTTGGTTGGCGGTTCTACTCGAATTCCTAAAGTACAAAGCTTACTGCAACAGTTCTTCTGCGGCAAGAGTCTAAACTTGTCCATTAATCCGGATGAAGCAGTTGCATATGGTGCTGCTATTCAAGCGGCTATACTGAGTGGAGACAAAAGTAATGTGATACAAGATGTTCTACTGGTTGATGTGGCACCTTTATCTTTGGGTATTGAAACAGCAGGCGGTGTCATGGCTAAAATTGTTGAGCGCAATTCACGAATTCCTTGCAAGCAAACACAAACCTTCTCCACCTACTCAGATAACCAACCTGGTGTTACCATTCAAGTGTTTGAAGGTGAACGTGTCATGACTAAGGACAACAATCGATTGGGAACTTTTGATTTATCCGGCATTCCTCCTGCTCCTCGTGGTGTGCCACAAATTGAAGTCACTTTCGATTTGGATGCCAACGGAATTCTTAATGTCTCTGCCAAGGAAATGAGTTCTGGAAATGCTAAAAATATTACAATTAAAAACGATAAAGGACGCTTGTCTCAAGCCGAAATTGATCGTATGGTCAACGAGGCTGAAAGGTTTGCCGAGGAAGATGAAAAACAGAAACAGAAAATTAGTGCCCGCAACAATTTGGAAAGCTATGTATTCGGTGTAAAACAAGCATTGGATCAAGCCGGCGACAAGCTTTCGGCACAAGAAAAGAATGAAGCGATACGGGCATGTAATGAAACCATCAAATGGTTGGATGCCAATACTTTGGCAGAAAAAGAAGAATACGAAGACAAAATGAATTCACTTACAAAACTTTGCACACCCATAATGACGAAATTACATAATGGCGGTGGCAGTAGTGCTGGAGCATCGTGTGCTCAACAGGCAGGCGGTTTTGGAGCCGGTCGAAGTGGTCCAACGGTCGAAGAGGTCGATTAAACGAAGATAATTCAATCTCAGTATTAATAATAGAAAGTATTTCAATCAAATTTAGTTAAATTTTACTTTTTATACCGCATTATAGTATAGAACTAGAATAACAAATTATTTTTATTTAATTTTATTTTATTTGATAAATTGTCAAATAGAATGAAAACAATAAATTGTTTTATGTTAAAACACTTTTAAAGAAAATTAATAAATTTGTGTGTTTTTATTATTTTATATACATATTTGGTGGTAAAAAGGGATATGAAAAGGTGAAATGATAAGTTTTGAAAGCGTATGATCACAAACTTATATGATTTATACGAAAATTTGTAGTGCTAAGCCATGTTTGCTTAAATTCAAATTTAATTTCATGGTCTAAAGACTTCGCATGCTAAACAGTTTTCTTTTTGGGGGTAATGTATTTATTGTGTTTGCTACAAACAGATTTGAAAATCCTCTATTAACCAGGTCTATTAGTTTTTTGTCAACGTTCAATAACAATTTTTAAAAAATTTGTGAAGTTTACGATTTATGGGTCAAAAGAAAAATTTTCTTCGTATTTCTCTTTTCAAGATGATTTAGTATGCCAATGTAACCTAAAGAGGTGTATACTGATTTCTCAGTTAAATATGGCTTAGAAAATCATTTTTAATCATAAGAGATTTCTTCCTTTTTAAATAACAAATTTGATTTCCAAGAGACAAATGATAATTTCAATAAAATTGTTTGTAGATTCTAAATCTAATCAACACGGATCTATTCAAAAACGATATTCACTTTTATAACATCGATAGATAAATAGATAAGGATTTGAACAAATTTCATTTCATGACATCAGAATGATTTTTTTTATTTTACATATTTGGTGGTAAAAAGAGATATAAAGAGATGAAATTTCAAAGTTTAAGAACGAACTACAGTTTAAGTTGTGAATGATAAACTTACAGAAGTTGAATATAAATCAGAAGTAAAAAAGAGTTAATTTTTTAAATTTGATGGCTTGATTATGGATGACGACTGAACTTCAGTTATATTGGCTGAATATGATATTGGAAACGTATTGCAACTGACAATTAACATTTAAAAATTTCACTTATAAAAAAATTGCTTTTTTTGGCTACTAAAAATTTTAAGTTGCTAGCTGGCAAAGCAACTGTAGTTGCATTGCCGTTCATAATAGACCCATAAATTTAATTTTTTAACCCAAAGTCTTCGTATAGAAAAAGATATTTTTTGTTTATTTTCTTACAACGAGGACTATATGCAGTATTTAAATTTTTTGTTGAATAAATACATATTTCGTTGAAATAATCGATAAATTTTCCAAATTGGCAAATAAACATTAGAAGAGTGAGAAAAACAAAGTATATGTTTATAGTAAAATTTTAGGGTGCAGACCAAGATACTTGTTCCTTATTTTTGTATTTTATCTAATATTGTATAAATTCAACAATAAAATTTGATAAATTTTATCATTCTAAAAAATTAATTTTAATTAACATTAGAAATTCAAAGAAAAAATTAGTGAACGCGGAGATTGTTAAGAACTCTACTCTAATGTTTTGCATGTACTACAATTAAGTTCAATAGGTGGACCTAGTAGACAGTAGAACGATAAGGTTAAGGTAGTAAAAAAACTTCTATGAGAGTTACGTGATTGCTTAAGCATGTCTTCAATTTTTTTCCTTAAAGGCAAAACCAAAACCCAAAAGACGTTCGAAAGTGTGAATAGAATTTATGATACTGAAACTAGTATAAAAATCAATTATTTATAATTTTTTTAATAATTTATATAACAGTATTGTATGACACTCTGAAAGTACAATTCTTGAAAATGTGAATAAAATAATCAAAATTGTCGAGACTACATGATAATCATTGTTTTGATTGCCCAAAGCCGAGCATTGCCAACCCTTTCGCTTAACCCTTAATATATAGTACAAAAACTCTTATATTTTATATATCAACTCCTACATACCACAGAAATAATAGTCAAGAATTTAGAACAATTTTTTTTATGACGACATATTTTTTGAATTGTACCCATATGGATACAGATTCAGTTTGTGGTATAAAAAATTTCTATTTGAGAACGTTTTTTTTTATTAAATTTTTTAATTTTCTAACAGAAGACTCAAATCTGATCTATATATATGTATGTATATAAAAATGAATGTTTGTTTGTATGTAATTAATAGAATCGTAAACTATGCATTTGACCATGTTATGATCTTTAGCAAAGTTGTTGCGCATGAGCCGAGGAAGGTTCCTAAGTGGGTATGACATATTTCCGACAGGTGGCGCCACTTAAAATTACTAAAAATGATTTAAATCGTAAAGTGTGTATTTAATAATGTTTTGGTCTTTAGCAAAGTTGTTACGCATGAGCCGACGAAGGTTCGTAAGTGGTATGACATATTTCCGACAGGTGGCGCCACTTAAAATTACTAAAAATGAATTAAATCGTAAACTGTGTATTTAATCATATTATGATCTTTAGCAAAGTTGTTGCGCATGAGCCGACGAAGGTTTCTAAGTTGGTATGACCAATTTCCGACAGGTAGCGGCACTACAAATTACTAAAAATGAATTAAATCGTAAACTGTGCATTTGATCATGATATGAACTTTAGTAAAGTTGTTACGCATAAGTCGACAAAGGTTTCTAAGTCGGTAGGACCAATTTCCGACAGGTAGCGCCACTAAAAATTACTAAAAATGAATTAAATCGTAAACTGTGCATTTGATCATGATATGAACTTTAGCAAAGTTGTTACGCATAAGTCGACGGAGGTTTATAAGTTAGTGCGATTAATTTCCGATAGATAGCGCTACTGAGAATTGAATTGAATCGTAAACTATGCATTTGATCATGTGTTGATGGGACAAATACCATCATCATTCATTTCATCATTTATGATTTTAATAACATTTATAACTCATTCCCGTAAAATGTCAATCTCAAGTTTGAAACATTTTAATTTTGGAAAATTTTTAAAAATGCTGTTGGGTTCAATTGGATTGGGTGCATTGTGAGATTCTAATAAATTTAAGCGCATTTTTCACGTCGTTCCCATGCAATCATGCCTCCAAAGAGACAAGCAATTGGTCGACATATACCTCAAGGAGCATTGAGACTGGAAAATCTTCCGTTCGCATGAATCACTTGAACAACGACAAGTGAGATGAGAAACTGATCGCATGCGTACTACTCAGGCCCGTTCGTCTGAATCATCTGGACAACGGGAAACAAAATCAATAAAATGATTCAAAATTAATTGGATATTTGTGTAATGTCTTTCCTTCAAATTTATTTTTGTTGGTGGCGCAGCAACACGCGCAGGGTACAGCTAGTATTCGTATAAAACTTCAAAGGTAGGTGGAAATAACACAATATGATTAAAAGTTTATATAAACCAATAAAAGAGATATAACATATGACGGTAGTTTCTAAGGGGCATATGAGCTTTATTCTTTGGGAATGAATAAATTAACATAACACATTTGTATCCTGTTTTTTTAAATATATTCGGCTATGATTTTTGGTTATATGATATACTTTTTTCTTCTTCACTATAATCACAACAATACTTATCAGTTATTTTTGCCATTTGAAAAATTTAATATTGAAAAATTGGAATTGAAACATCGGTATTCTGAAAATTTTTTGTCTGGGAAAGGTGAATAATCGATTTCATTAATGTATCAAATGTAACCCCGGTTTGTGACAAAATCTTTGGATAATTTTAAAGTCTACAAATAACATATAAGGGCATATATGTATGTATGTATGAGCATATTTTGTGTTCTATATTTAGAAATTAACAACATTTTGCTATTTTTTCTGTCTAATCTATAGCTTTCACTCATTTTTATGAATTTCAAACCATAACATCTATGATTAAAAATGGTTTTCTAAGCCATATTTAACTGAGAAATCAGTATACACCTCTTTAGGGCACATTGGCATACTAAATCATCTTGAAAAGAGAAATACGAAGAAAATTTTTCTTTCGACCCATAAATCGTAAACTTCACAAATTTTTTAAAAATTGTTATTGAACGTTGACAAAAAACTAATAGACCTGGTTAATAGAGGATTTTCAAATCTGTTTGTAGCAAACACAATAAATACATTACCCCCAAAAAGAAAACTGTTTAGCATGCGGTCTTTAGACCATGAAATTAAATTTGAATTTAAGCAAACATGGCTTAGCACTACAAATTTTCGTATAAATCATATAAGTTTGTGATCATACGTTTTCAAAACTTATCATTTCACCTTTTCATATCCCTTTTTACCACCAAATATGTATATAAAATAATAAAAACACACAAATTTATTAATTTTCTTTAAAAGTGTTTTAACATAAAACAATTTATTGTTTTCATTCTATTTGACAATTTATCAAATAAAATAAAATTAAATAAAAATAATTTGTTATTCTAGTTCTATACTATAATGCGGTATAAAAAGTAAAATTTAACTAAATTTGATTGAAATACTTTCTATTATTAATACTGAGATTGAATTATCTTCGTTTAATCGACCTCTTCGACCGTTGGACCACTTCGACCGGCTCCAAAACCGCCTGCCTGTTGAGCACACGATGCTCCAGCACTACTGCCACCGCCATTATGTAATTTCGTCATTATGGGTGTGCAAAGTTTTGTAAGTGAATTCATTTTGTCTTCGTATTCTTCTTTTTCTGCCAAAGTATTGGCATCCAACCATTTGATGGTTTCATCACATGCCCGTATCGCTTCATTCTTTTCTTGTGCCGAAAGCTTGTCGCCGGCTTGATCCAATGCTTGTTTTACACCGAATACATAGCTTTCCAAATTGTTGCGGGCACTAATTTTTTTGTTTCTGTTTTTCATCTTCCTCGGCAAACCTTTCAGAGTCGTTGACCATACGATCAATTTCGGCTTGAGACAAGCGTCCTTTATCGTTTTTAATTGTAATATTTTTAGCATTTCCAGAACTCATTTCCTTGGCAGAGACATTAAGAATTCCGTTGGCATCCAAATCGAAAGTGACTTCAATTTGTGGCACACCACGAGGAGCAGGAGGAATGCCGGATAAATCAAAAGTTCCCAATCGATTGTTGTCCTTAGTCATGACACGTTCACCTTCAAACACTTGAATGGTAACACCAGGTTGGTTATCTGAGTAGGTGGAGAAGGTTTGTGTTTGCTTGCAAGGAATTCGTGAATTGCGCTCAACAATTTTAGCCATGACACCGCCTGCTGTTTCAATACCCAAAGATAAAGGTGCCACATCAACCAGTAGAACATCTTGTATCACATTACTTTTGTCTCCACTCAGTATAGCCGCTTGAATAGCAGCACCATATGCAACTGCTTCATCCGGATTAATGGACAAGTTTAGACTCTTGCCGCAGAAGAACTGTTGCAGTAAGCTTTGTACTTTAGGAATTCGAGTAGAACCGCCAACCAAGACAATATCATGTATTTGGTTCTTGTCCATTTTAGCATCGTTAAGGGCTTTTTCTACTGGCTCCAATGTTTGACGGAACAGATCTGCACATAATTCTTCGAAACGGGCACGACTTATTTTTGTGTAGAAGTCTTGTCCTTCGAATAGGGCATCAATTTCAATGGAGGTTTCTGTGCTAGATGACAATGTACGCTTGGCACGTTCAGCAGCTGTGCGAAGACGTCTTAAGGCTCTAGGATTTGAGCGCAAGTCCTTCTTATATTTACGTTTGAATTCATCAGCCAGGTGATTGACAAGTCTGTTGTCGAAATCTTCACCACCTAAATGAGTATCACCAGCTGTAGCTCTCACTTCGAATAGAGAGCCTTCATCGATGGTCAGGATTGATACATCAAAGGTACCACCGCCCAAGTCAAAAATGAGCACATTTCTTTCTCCTTTCAAATTCTTGTCCAGACCATATGCCAGAGCAGCTGCAGTCGGTTCATTGATGATTCTCAAAACATTCAAACCAGCTATACGACCCCCATCTTTTGTGGCCTGACGTTGTGAATCATTGAAATAGGCGGGTACTGTAATTACAGCATCGGTTACTGTCTGTCCCAAATATGCTTCAGCTGTTTCCTTCATCTTGGTGAGAACCATTGAACTGATTTCTTCTGGAGCGAATTTCTTTTGTTCACCTTTGAATTCGACGCAAATCTTTGGTTTGCCACTGTCACTGACCACTTTGAATGGCCAGTGTTTAATATCTTCCATTATTTTGGGATCATCATATCGGCGACCAATAAGACGTTTTGCATCGAAGACTGTGTTCTGGGGATTCATGGCAACCTGATTTTTCGCTGCATCACCAATTAAACGCTCCGAGTCTGTGAAAGCAACATAACTGGGTGTTGTGCGGTTGCCTTGATCGTTGGCAATAATTTCCACTTTACCATGTTGGAAGACACCAACACAGGAATAGGTTGTACCCAAATCAATACCAATTGCTACCATTTTGAATGTTTTATTCTTCTTTCTTTGAGTTTTTGTTGTTCAAATTCAATTGAAATTTCTTCTTGTTGAGTAAATAAAAACTTTAATAACTTTTCACTTATAGACACTCGTACTGTTTCTTGTTTGTTTCTGTTTAAATGTATTCGCAACTTTTTTTATTTCTTGTACTTGAATGTGTGAATAAAATTTATTTAAAAAACGCTTTTACTTGTTTGTTTCTCTTTAATGTTATCGCTTTGCTTGTTTCTTTACTACTAATGACGAAGAGAAATTAACTGCCGGTATTTATACGATTCACAGATACATTCGTATTCTCTAGATACTCTTTCGAGAAGGTTCATGTATTTTCTGGAAACATCATGATTATTGTTTGTGATTAAATTGCTCTTATTAAACGGGGAGAATATTTTTAGCAGTATTTTTATATTTAAGAGAGCGTGGAGTGTGTAACTGAGAGCAGACAATAGGAATTCATGCGTACTGCTACGTACTGTATTAAGAATTGAAAAGATGAGTATGTATAAAAGGCCGGTAATTCTCTATGTTTGTGTGTATAAAAACACACATACATATATAAATGATACAATCAAATAGAGAATTTTATAATTACAAGTTCTATTCGCGAATTCTCTTCATGAATATTGTAACAAAAATATATGCACATATCTATGTATAAATGTATGTATGTATGTATGTATGTATGTATATACAACATATACTACATATATTTCGCTAAACTAAATATATCCACACACATTTATTTATGAATAATATGAATGAAATATTGTTAAGCCGAAAGTCCATACCATCCTTTTCATGCGCCTTGCGAATCTTGCTTTCTATGCCGATTTTATTGCAAGTTACACACAATGCGTTTATGCGACTGGTTTTTTGTTTTGATCAGCTGTTGTGGTAAACAACAAACAAGCGAACAAGAACATTTTTGGAAAAAATAGAAAATCAAATTGTAATTTTAAAAGAATTTATGACATTAATTTCAAATTTATGAGTTTATTTAAATTTATGAGTTTACATTTGAAAAACGCTCATTACATAAAAGGGCAGGTCAATTTAGAGGGAGAAAAAAAATGTTATAAGTTTTGCGAGGCAAATGTGTTAGAAGCAACAGATATACAGAGTGAAAACTGGCAGATAAAGTAAAAAAATTAAATGTAAACAAACATTTATTTTGTGTTAAAAAGGGGAAAATTTGGAATATTTTTTAATTTCGTCAATGAAAAGTTTAAAGATTCTTAAATATTTAAATATTAATCGAAATGTTGGTGAATTTCGGTCACAATGAGTATAGTTTCTTGAGCAAGAGTTAATTAAGAAGCTAAATATAATAAGATCAAAATAAGACGTACTGGTCATAAAAAATTTTTCCTGCTGAAAGTTGCCAAAATTTTTTAATTTCTTGGAAGGAAAAATTAAAAATTGTTATTAGTTGTTTTTATTATTAATAGTTTTACACAAAAATTACATTGTATTGTGCTGTTACTACGAAAATCCTCAAAAGAACACAAGACGAGTGTTTTCAGTAAATTTATCCTCCATTTTTCTTGTTTACAAATTAATAAATTCAAAATAGATGACACTCAGTACATAAAAACAATCATATACATACATATGTATAAACAATCATCATATACATATTTTGTTCATGAAAGAAATTTGTTAAAAAATGTATTTTAATGTATTTTCCTCTTAAATTAGTAATAAACTTTATTATGAAATATGTGTTTATTAATATTTTTATAATACAAATAAAGAAAAATGCGAAAATAGTAATGCACTATTTAAACATATTTGTAGAAACCATTCACAATAGTATATAATTTGGCATGCCAAGTTTAAAAAACTGCTGACATTTTCCAACACTGCATTATTCGCATAGAAAAGTAGAAAGTAATCCTACTTTGTATGCGTCTATGCATATTATGCTTTTTCTTCTGTAACTTGTCACAATCAAATGCACTGATTCTATTTTTTCGGTATACGCATGTTATGCAAAACGCATGGTATGGACTTTCGGCTTTACATTTATTTTTAGTGATTTGAATAAATATACATGCATATTTATAAATAGATTATGAATTTATTTTCATTTAAAAGTGACATATTTTAATAATACATATTTAAATATTACTGCAAATATTTAAACAATACGTATGTAAATATGTATGTATGTACATATACATACATACAGTGGTGGCCACGAATTTAAGACACGACATTTTATTTATACATTTGTGATAATTTTTACATCTTATCAAAAATATTTTAGATCCATGATATTTTTCTTAAGATTTTAGTAATATTAGGAAGAAAAAGTAATAATATTTTGATACCTATACTTGGTTGAGAATTTTTATTTACATATTATATAGATCAAGACAAAATGCTAGTCAAGATTTGATATTTTTTGACACAAGTGGTTTACGTTGTGCAATATACCCACGCAAGTTTTTCCCATTTAGACATTTGCTTATTGCCCCAGACGAAATATCGATACCAAAATCCAATACAATTTTATTTTTTATTTTACTTGAGCTCGTGAAAGGATTATTAGCAGCTACTTTAGGGTGTAGTTTTTCGGGCTCTAGGTTGCTGTTTGACATTTTTGGTGGTACCATGTTGCTTGATGTGTTCCAGCGCGTTGTAAATCTTGCATCTAGAACATTTAAGCAGCTTGGATATCTCCATTATTTTTTTTCCATCAAATTTTAGTTGTTGTATCAGTTTTCGCTCGGCATCGGTATTCCAAGTACCTCTGACCATTTATAATTAAATATTTCTGTGTATTCCAACATAAAATAAAATAAAACGTTCGTTGCTCAACGTTTAGCTTAAAAAAACACCAAAAAATCACTTAAAAACCAGATATTTCTGAAATGTCTTAAATTCGTGGCAAATTTCAAATAAACGTTTTTACAATAATATGATCAAAAAGCAACAAAATGTAAAAAGAAACAAAATAAAATAATGGTACTCTTTCTTAACATTACAGAGTACATAGAAGAATAAAGAATATCAATTTTGATATTACATGATTGTAAATATTATCACAACTAAGTCAGTCATATGTCGTGTCTTAAATTCGTGGCCACCACTGTATGTGTATACATAATGAAGACGAACATCATAAGGTGGCCCAAGGTGGTAAATGTTCGAAAAGTAAGAGGACATTATTAAATTAGTAGTTTTGAGGTTTGGATAGCGGATAGTACGTTACGCCGCCTGCATATTGTGTAGGATGCCGAACATTCTGGTTGATTCAATATCAATTACTTTTTCTTTACGAATTAAAGTAAGCGCAATTACTGACCTACATATTTATAACTATGGTAGCGCACTTACTGACGACCTACATATTTATAAAAATGGTATGCGTTATTATCAGCAATATTGGTTAGGGTAGGTCGGAAACCATTGAAATAATCTCAAAAGTTTAATGGCATTCAAAAGAGTTCGAGAGAAAAATATTCCAGATACAATACAAAATAAAAGTTAATTTACTCTCGTCGTACGCATGCTACTCATAATATAAGTTTGTGAGCATAAAATGTAATTGTGTTGTGCGCGATAAATTTATATAAAAATGTCTCTTTACTTTGTACTCTTAAAATTATTGTTGCTTTGCCTCAAATAACTGATGGTATATGTAGTTTGGTATATTTTATAGAAATTTTCTTACCGCTTACAGGTTCTGGAAATTCAATGCAACAACAAACAAAAAATAGATTTTACCCAGACTAGCAATTAAAAAATAGAAAAATTCTAAATTAGCTGTGTGTACTCATTGAAAGAATAAATGCTCAAGTACGAATCGAATTAAAAAAATTCTATCATTTTGAGTTTTGAATCAATAACAATAAAAGCTTCTCGAAAATCTCTCAATATTTAAGCCACTACAACAAACTAAACTAAAAAAAACTTTTACCTTTAATATGTAGTAGCAGAATTTTGGTTTTAACTTATCCATCGGCATTTTGCGGCGTTCTTGACGGCAGTAAATAGTCTCTCTGTGCTTTCCCCAACCTCATCTCAATTGATTTATCGATTTACTACTTTCGTCACATTTTCGATAGGGTTAAGGTCGGGCGACTGCACAGGTCATTGCATTGCAACGACGTCTTGTTGTGAGAACCACTTTTTCACAACTCTTGAGATGTGGTTTGATTCGGTGTGCTGCTTACTTCTTTCCCTTCGTCTGTACCTACTATAGTTAATTTGAATTCATTGAAAGCTATACGTATGTATATACAAAATATTTATACTAGGATTAAATACGTGACCAAAAAAAAATTAAAAAGTATTGCTATCATACCGATTCATAAAATAGAAAATAATTTGTAAGGCTAGAATTATTGCGGGAAATTTATATCGATTTACAATTTCTATCTATCTACAAAGGTTATTTATTACTAATTGCCAATTTAATATGAGACCACTGGACTGGACAAATAAATCAACAACTGATCAAATGCTTTTCATATGTATATATATACATATGTACATATTTAAAAAGGTTACGAAAAAGAACACAAGTATCAGCGATAATTGTGGTGCTTACATAAAGGCATTGGAATCTTTGGGGAGAAATGTCATAAGACATACACATACATACATACTAATTAATAAAATATTTATTTTCGTTTCTTTAAAAAGAGAAGAAATAAAATTACCTCATAATTATGAAACATTGAATAACGGATTCTGCTGCAAAATTGTACAATTACAATAATTCTTTAAAAATTCATGTAAAGATAAATAAATCTTTAAAAGGAACCCAATCGATCCAACTAATCTTGTAAATATGGGATGCTCTGTACTACTCAGCATACCTATGTACATGCAGACGACTGCAGCAATATTCCTCTGGGTCGGTCATATAAATTCAGATGTCCATAAATCCATTTCTCTATACGTTTTCATTATGAAATGGAGAAAAGGGATTTTAAGCTAAGATTATAAATAAAGTAAGTGAGAAACATTTTGAAATTGATTACAAATTCTATATTTTGAATGTAATGGAACTCTCCCAATTAGCAATATAACATATTATAGACAATATTACTTATCAAAATCCGATAATTAGAATGCTTTTTCTGAAACACTTTGCAACCATTTAGATTGCCTTTAACTGAGCACTCACAAAATAAGACAGAAAATAAAGGCGTAACGAGAGAAAATACATGGTCTCTTCAATACAATTATTGAATCAAAGAACACCTAAACCCATCCATATTTACAATACTACAGAGAAATCACCCCGTAACACACTCGTAACAGAACTTATGATGTTCCCATTTATCCATCTGTTCTTAATGGAATAAAACCACCCACACAAATGTGCGCAAGGAAATAAAAAATCAAAATAAGTTTTTCTTTTGTTGTTCAATAAATAATGTTTTATATTTGGATGGATTCATCAAACCAAATTAACTTAAAATCTTAAATCATATCTTAAAAATTACACTTAAAATTAGAACACAGTCTATTATTTTATTTATAAGTGTTAGGCAATGAGTATCATTAAGATGAGATTGTAAATGAATTATGCTGCTCTAAATAATATTAATAATGATGCGTTGGTGAAATGAAAGTGACTATCGACTTGTTGTACCTTTGGAATGTTGACTTTAAATATTTCTAAACAATTTAATCCACTTCCTCAACGGTTGGACCGCCATAATTACTACCACCAAAACCGCCAGCCTGTTGGCCACAACCAGCACCCGCTTGAGGACCAGCTCCACCTCCGGTAGCTTGTTGATGAAGACGAGTCATTATGGGCTGACATATTTTTGTCAATTCTTCTAATTTATAATCGAATTCTTCCTTCTCGGCGGTGGTATTGTTATCTAACCACTTGATGGTTTCATCGCATTTCTGCAAGACCTTATCACGATCTGACTTGGGTATCTTTTCACCGGCTTCTTCAGTAGATTGTTTAATATTGAAGAGGTACGATTCCAGTTGATTGCGTGCAGCTATGCGTTGACGTTGCTTCTCATCTTCATCGGCATATTGTTCAGCTTCGCGTACCATACGATCAATATCGGCCTGTGACAAACGCCCCTTGTCATTTTTGATGACGATATTCTTGGCATTGCCAGTGCTCATCTCTTTGGCGGTAACATTCAAAATACCATTGGCATCCAAATCGAATGTGACATCTATTTTAGGAACACCACGAGGTGCTGGTGGTATGCCTGTTAAATTGAAAGTGCCCAGAAGATTGTTGTCCTTAGTCATGGCACGTTCACCTTCGAAGACTTGTACAGTTACAGCAGGTTGATTGTCAGCATAGGTGGTAAAGGTCTTTCCTTGTTTGCAAGGAATACGTGAGTTGCGTTCAATCAACTTGGTCATCACTCCACCTGCAGTTTCAATGCCTAATGAGAGAGGAGCCACATCGACCAGTAAAACATCTTGAATAGCACTACTCTTGTCTCCACTGAGAATGGCAGCTTGAATAGCGGCACCATAAGCTACAGCTTCATCAGGATTGATGGATAAATTCAAAGTTTTGCCATTAAAGAATTGCTGTAGGAGATTTTGTACTTTTGGAATACGTGTAGAGCCACCCACTAGAACGATGTCATGAATTTGTCCCTTGTCCATTTTGGCGTCATTTAAGGCCTTCTCCACTGGCTGTAAAGTACTGCGGAACAAATCGCCACAAATTTCCTCGAAGCGAGCACGACTTATTTTGGTATAGAAGTCTACTCCCTCGAAAAGAGCATCAACTTCTATTGTCGCCTCAGTGCTTGAAGACAAAGTGCGCTTTGCCCGCTCAGCTGCTGACCTTAGGCGCCGCAAGGCACGAGGATTCGATCTCAAGTCCTTTTTATATTTACGTTTGAATTCTTCGGCGAAATGATCAACTAGACGGTTGTCGAAATCTTCACCACCCAAATGTGTATCGCCAGCTGTGGCTCGTACTTCGAATAGAGAACCTTCATCGATGGTCAAGATTGATACATCAAAAGTACCACCACCCAAGTCAAAGATGAGAACATTTCTTTCACCTTTCAAATTTTTATCCAAACCGTATGCTAATGCAGCAGCAGTCGGTTCGTTGATAATTCTTAAGACGGTAAGACCAGCAATGGCACCTGCATCTTTTGTGGCCTGACGTTGTGAATCATTGAAGTAGGCTGGCACTGTAATTACTGCATCTCTTACCGATGTGCCCAAAAAGGCTTCTGCTGTTTCCTTCATCTTGGTGAGAACCATTGAACTGATTTCTTCTGGAGCGAATTTCTTTTGTTCACCTTTGAATTCGATAGAGATCTTTGGTTTGCCACAATCATTTACCACTTTGAATGGCCAGTGTTTCATGTCATCCTGTATTTTTTGATCATCGTACTTGCGGCCAATCAAACGTTTTGCATCGAAGACTGTGTTCTGGGGATTCATGGCAACCTGATTTTTCGCTGCATCACCAATTAAACGCTCCGAGTCTGTGAAAGCAACATAACTGGGTGTTGTGCGGTTGCCTTGATCGTTGGCAATAATTTCCACTTTACCATGTTGGAAGACACCAACACAGGAATAGGTTGTACCCAAATCAATACCAATTGCTACCATTTTGTTTGTTGTCTTGTTTTTTTGGTTTTATATTGTATATGAGAATGTGTAATTCGTAACTTTTTATACTGTTTAATAATACTTTATGAATAAAAGCTTTTGCGGAGCTCTTTCTTTATTTTCTCTGAACTTTTCACTTCAATTTGTTGTTATGAACTGTACCGTACGAGCACTGTGCTGGGCCTTTTATACTTGCTGGCTCTTTGTCACTACTACACTGGAAATAACGAGAATATAGATGAGGAATTTTCATGAATGTTGTAGATATTCGAACGTGACGAATGCATTTGGCTATTGAAATGTGTTTAGTTTAAAATGTATCTATGAGTTTAAATTGTATAGAATTCTCTCTTAAATCAACACGACATTTCTCTTAATTTCTGAATCCCTAAAAATGACTCTGCGGTAGAGAATTATTGTATTGCATTTTAGTTTATTGAGTTTATTATATTTCAGAATTTTCTAAGGTATACATATGCCTGTACATGTACGATATATTTTGTAGATACTTTTTCTTTTTTTGGTGTTTATTAATGGAAATTTTTACTTTTTACTTTTTATTATTATTTTACTTTTATTACTAAAATGTGAATTATTAATAAATAAACAATAGCAATAAACAAGTAAACAATTGATAATTAAATAATAATTAATATGAAGAATGTTATTACGGTGGGTCAAGTTGTGCAAAATAATGCTCTAAATTTTAATGAATTTCTTGGTACATAGGTATAATAAAATTTCTCTTTGAAGAAAATTATTCTGCCATATTCGGATTTTATTCAATGGATCTTGTGAAAAAGCATAATTTCTTTTATTGCATGTGGAATTCGAAACAATTTCTAGGCATACATAAAAATGGTTGCAATGGCAATATAAACTATAAATTCGGGGAGCAACAAAAAAATAAAACAACGCCAAATTTTTCGCAACTTTACCACCGTCATTGCCCCAGCTAAAGCACCAGAGGTATGAAATGATAGTAACCATGTCTCTATACCGTACATAAACGACTATTACATTTCGCTTTTTTTATTATTATTATAATTTTTTTTTGAAGCAGAAAATTAAAAGAAACAGGGTCACTATCGTGTATACATATAAAAATTACGGTCTTTAATTTGTCAAAATTGAAAAGGGACTAAACTGTATGGACCCACAAAGCATATTTTCATTTCTAAGAGTCAGCTGGTACATGTGTACGACCTTAGCCGCAAAAGTGCCGTGTGTGCATTGACGCAGCAGCATATCTGTAGTAGAGAGCATTTCCTTAAACGGCTTCTTGCACTTTTTCTTTAAGTTTGTAAATAAAAATTAAACACTTGTAAAAATCTTGCATATTTATGTAAGTAGTGTATCCCAATATCAAAATGTTGAATACAGCTTTCAACCTCTGCTTTTGCTACCAAGAACCCTTTAGATGAATATTCGAATAAAAATGCCATCGTTGTAATTTTAATTAATTCGATTTAGTCATTTATAAGTTTGTAAATAATGTTCATCCAAAGTGCCACAAATAATCCAATATCGCTATTTTCATTGTATGTGCTGCATTCCAAATGAAAAATAATTCGATGAGTTAATTTGACCACAATCGATAACCAAAATTTGCTCAGACATGTTTAAACTAAGAGTTGAGTCAGTTGAATTTATGTATGATTTATGTGATTTCATGATTTGTATACATATAAAAATTAAATTAAATGCAAGTAGTGTTAATTAGAATTTCTTTAGCCTACGGTAGTAAAAATTCTTCTCCGTATTCATTTAAAAAAATTGGTCTCTTTCGAATTTTTTTAAACAGCACTCAGATGACCTTCACCTATAAAGGACAATGTACTAAAACCACAAAACAAAAAAAAAGTTTAAGAGGAATGAAGAAGGGTAACGAAAAGTATTTAAAATATAACGTTATCAAAGCATTGTTTACAAACAAAACGAATAAGAAAGGCCAAGAATATTCTCGAATAAATTTTAAATTGATACAAATATTTTCTATATGGGCTCCAAATTACATACTCTCTTAAACCAAAATGCACCGAAACAATTTCTTATTTTATTTCAATTGTCTACATTACTCATAAAAATAAAATACAAACTCACATAAAAGAGACCACAACTCTCTTAATTACACAAATAAATTATGTACGCAACAAACACAACTAATGGGTTTCTAGCAAATACGCAAACATTCTCGAAAGAGTATCTAGACAATACGAATGTATCTGTGAATCGTATAAATACCGGCAGTTAATTTCTCTTCGACATTAGTATTAAAGAAACAAGCAAAGCGATAACATTAAAGAGAAGCAAACAAGTAAAAGCGTTTTTTAAAATAAATTTTATTCACACATTCAAGTACAAGAAATAAAAAAAGTTGCGAATACATTTAAACAGAAACAAACAAACAAACAAGAAAGAATACGAGTGTCTATAAGTGAAAAGTAATTAAAGTTTTTATTTACTCAACAAGAAGAAATTTCAATTGAATTTGAACAACAGAAACTGAAAGAAAGAAGAATAAAACATTCAAAATGGTAGCAATTGGTATTGATTTGGGTACAACCTATTCCTGTGTTGGTGTCTTCCAACATGGTAAAGTGGAAATTATTGCCAACGATCAAGGCAACCGCACAACACCCAGTTATGTTGCTTTCACAGACTCGGAGCGTTTAATTGGTGATGCAGCGAAAAATCAGGTTGCCATGAATCCCCAGAACACAGTCTTCGATGCAAAACGTTTGATTGGCCGCAAGTACGATGATCAAAAAATACAGGATGACATGAAACACTGGCCATTCAAAGTGGTAAATGATTGTGGCAAACCAAAGATCTCTATCGAATTCAAAGGTGAACAAAAGAAATTCGCTCCAGAAGAAATCAGTTCAATGGTTCTCACCAAGATGAAGGAAACAGCAGAAGCCTTTTTGGGCACATCGGTAAGAGATGCAGTAATTACAGTGCCAGCCTACTTCAATGATTCACAACGTCAGGCCACAAAAGATGCAGGTGCCATTGCTGGTCTTACCGTCTTAAGAATTATCAACGAACCGACTGCTGCTGCATTAGCATACGGTTTGGATAAAAATTTGAAAGGTGAAAGAAATGTTCTCATCTTTGACTTGGGTGGTGGTACTTTTGATGTATCAATCTTGACCATCGATGAAGGTTCTCTATTCGAAGTACGAGCCACAGCTGGCGATACACATTTGGGTGGTGAAGATTTCGACAACCGTCTAGTTGATCATTTCGCCGAAGAATTCAAACGTAAATATAAAAAGGACTTGAGATCGAATCCTCGTGCCTTGCGGCGCCTAAGGTCAGCAGCTGAGCGGGCAAAGCGCACTTTGTCTTCAAGCACTGAGGCGACAATAGAAGTTGATGCTCTTTTCGAGGGAGTAGACTTCTATACCAAAATAAGTCGCGCTCGCTTCGAGGAAATTTGTGGCGATTTGTTCCGCAGTACTTTACAGCCAGTGGAGAAGGCCTTAAATGACGCCAAAATGGACAAGGGACAAATTCATGACATCGTTCTAGTGGGTGGCTCTACACGTATTCCAAAAGTACAAAATCTCCTACAGCAATTCTTTAATGGCAAAACTTTGAATTTATCCATCAATCCTGATGAAGCTGTAGCTTATGGTGCCGCTATTCAAGCTGCCATTCTCAGTGGAGACAAGAGTAGTGCTATTCAAGATGTTTTACTGGTCGATGTGGCTCCTCTCTCATTAGGCATTGAAACTGCAGGTGGAGTGATGACCAAGTTGATTGAACGCAACTCACGTATTCCTTGCAAACAAGGAAAGACCTTTACCACCTATGCTGACAATCAACCTGCTGTAACTGTACAAGTCTTCGAAGGTGAACGTGCCATGACTAAGGACAACAATCTTCTGGGCACTTTCAATTTAACAGGCATACCACCAGCACCTCGTGGTGTTCCTAAAATAGATGTCACATTCGATTTGGATGCCAATGGTATTTTGAATGTAACCGCCAAAGAAATGAGCACTGGCAATGCCAAGAATATCGTCATCAAAAATGACAAGGGGCGTTTATCACAGGCCGATATTGATCGTATGGTACGCGAAGCTGAACAATATGCCGATGAAGATGAGAAGCAACGTCAACGCATAGCTGCACGCAATCAACTGGAATCGTACCTCTTCAATATTAAACAATCTACTGAAGAAGCCGGTGAAAAGATACCCAAGTCAGATCGTGATAAGGTCTTGCAGAAATGCGATGAAACCATCAAGTGGTTAGATAACAATACCACCGCCGAGAAGGAAGAATTCGATTATAAATTAGAAGAATTGACAAAAATATGTCAGCCCATAATGACTCGTCTTCATCAACAAGCTACCGGAGGTGGAGCTGGTCCTCAAGCGGGTGCTGGTTGTGGCCAACAGGCTGGCGGTTTTGGTGGTAGTAATTATGGCGGTCCAACTGTTGAGGAAGTGGATTAAATTGTTTAGAAATATTTAAAGTCAACATTCCAAAGATACAACAAGTCGATAGTCACTTTAATTTCACCAACGCATCATTATTAATATTATTTAGAGCAGCATAATTCATTTACAATCTCATCTTAATGATACTCATTGCCTAACACTTATAAATAAAATAATAGACTGTGTTCTAATTTTAAGTGTAATTTTTAAGATATGATTTAAGATTTTAAGTTAATTTGGTTTGATGAATCCATCCAAATATAAAACATTATTTATTGAACAACAAAAGAAAAACTTATTTTGATTTTTTATTTCCTTGCGCACATTTGTGTGGGTGGTTTTATTCCATTAAGAACAGATGGATAAATGGGAACATCATAAGCTCTCTTACGAGTGTGTTACGGGATGTGATTTCTCTGTAGTATTGTAAATATGGATGGGTTTAGGTGTTCTTTGATTCAATAATTGTATTGAAGAGACCATGTATTTTCTCTCGTTACTCCTTTATTTTATGTCTTATTTTGTGAGTGCTCAGTTAAAGGCAATCTAAATGGTTGCAAAGTGTTTCAGAAAAAGCATTCTAATTATCGGATTTTGATAAGTAATATTGTCTATAATATGTTATATTGCTAATTGGGAGAGTTCCATTACTTTCAAAATATAGAATTTGTAATCAATTTCAAAATGTTTCTCACTTTATTTATAATCTTAGCTTAAAATCCCTTTTCTCCATTTCATAATGAAAACGTATAGAGAAATGGATTTATGGACATCTGAATTTATATGACCGATCCAGAAGAATATTGGTGCTATTGCCTGCTAAAGATTCAAATGCATTTTTATAAGATTCACAATTATTATTGTTATGATACGTGTATCCTTTTTGGTAACCTCTTTAAATATGCACATATGTATATAACGTATGAGAAACATATGATATTAAATTTTCATTTAGTAATAACTTTTGTAGATACATAGGTAGAAATTGTAATAGACAACTTATTTTTATTTTATGAATCAGTATGACAACAATATTTTTTTATTTTTGGTCAGGTATTTCATTCTGGTATATACATGTATTTTGTGTATTGATAACGCTGTGCATGTGATGAGCATTACTTACAGATGCCATTTAACTTTGGGAATTTTTTATTCTTTGCCATACAAGTTTAAAAATCTAAAATTTTCTAAAATGGCGCTCAGACTTAATTGCAATTTTTCATGTAGGTCTAGTCGGCATAATTTTAAATCGATATTTTGTAATCTTGGCGGGGATTTGTCGATATATATACATACGTATAGTGTCCAATGAATTCAAATTAAGTATAATAGATTCAGATCAAGGGAAAGAAGTACGTCGCCCAACTAATCAAACCACATCTCAAGAGTTCTGAAAAAGTAATTGGCACATGACCTGTTTGCAATGGAATAACCTGTGCAGTCGCCCTACCTTAATCCTATCGAAAATCTGGCGAAAGTAGTAAATCGAAAAATCAATTGAGATGAGGTTGGGGAAAGCATAGAGAGAGACTATGTATTTACTGCAGTCAAAAATGGCACAATAAGGGATGCCGAGGGATAATCTGAAACAAAAATTCTGCTACTAAATATTAAAGTCAAAAGTTTCTTTAGTTTAGTTTGTTGGAGCTGCTGAAATATAGATAGACTTTTCGAGAATCTTTTATTGTTATTGATTCAAAAGCGAAAATAATTGAAAATATGTATGTATATTTCTACTTTTGTTCAATATGTATGTATGTATATTTCAGTGAAATAAGGCTCCGTTATATGTAAAACTTAAATGATAGAATTTTTTTAATTCGATTCGCATTTGAACGTTTATTCTTTCAATAAGTACACGCAGCTAATTTTGAATTTTTCTTGTCTTTAATTGCTAGTATGGGTAGAAACTATTTTTTGTTCACGCATAGAATTTTCAGAACCTTTAAGGGGTTAGAAAATTTTTATAAAATATGTCAAACCATCAGTTATTTGAGGCAGAGCAATAATTTTATTTTTGAACTCAGTGTTGCTAAATTGAAATTTCGAAATGATACTGAGCTAAAGACTAATTCTACATTTAGCATTTAATGATAAAAAATTACTCAAAGAGCCGCGGGGGTACCGTGGTATTTTTGTAATGGAAAAGTACTAAAGTATTGAATTTTTCATCACTGATATACATACATATATTGATAACGTAGCTAATAGTACCTATATTTTTTAAATATTCAAGAGAATAAGATTTTAGTCCTCACATTGAATACAATACTCTGTAGAAGAACACACAACCAATGGAAAATCAAAGATGTCCCAAACAATATAAAATTTTGCATAAATTTTATTTGAACGATTTTTTTTCTTTGTTTATTTTTATTATACAATATTTTTCAAAAATAAAAATATTTCATAGTAACAAAAATATATTCGTACCATGAGTCAAATTGACCTCTGGGTACTGTACTTGTCTCATTTGACTAGTACACGTCCTCTAACCTAAACCTAAACAAAAATATATTTTTTTTTTGTTTTTGTACGGTATTCGATACCGTAATTTGTGACTTATTTTACATGGGATTAAAACAAATACATAAATTTTCTTCTTTCATATTGTGGGATAGGTAATGGTCTATAATTTTGATTACATATTAGAATACAACTTAGCCGTAGTAATTTTGTTCGTTTATTAGTAAAACAGATTTTTTAATTATCTATAACAGATAATATACACAAACATACATACTAGGGATGCCAATCGGGAAATCCCGAATCACAAAATCCCGGGATTTGGGAATCCCGAAATTTTCGGGATTGTAAATTCATACATATAAACTTCATAAAGTAAGAAAAAAATTGAGTCTACGACATTGTTTTTTATTTAATATAACATTAAATAACACTCATGTAGTTTTTCAAGTGTATCATGCAACAATTAAAGCCCACTTCACACGGTAATACTTTACGTACGTAAAGTCTAATGAAAAAGTAAAATGTAATTCCATCCGTATGACAAAAAAGAGAATAAAAGTCGTATGATTAATATTTTTTGCGTTTACATGATCGGTATAAGACAATAACAAAGTAAAATGAAAACAGCTGTTACACTTTTTTTCTATGTGTTTACATAAAAATACATCCCTGATCTAATGCGACTTGCTTGTTCATTGAATCATTTCAAAAAATGAAGAGCCGTATTTTCTCTCAATGTGTGATGGTTTCATTACATAGTACACGATTTACACGATCACATCCGTACTCTTCTACACAAAATTTTGACAGATCATATTACTTATGGGACCGTGTAAAGTAGGCTTAAGTGAATATTCTATATCACCCGACATCGAACTGAATAAGAACCCAACTTCCATTGCTAAAAAGTTAAACGTTGCCCTCGAAGTCCAATAAAATCTGTTAATACAGCTGATGGCTTAGGCAATCAACTTTCTAAAGAAATAGATTTGATTGAATCACGAGATGTTAGAGGTGAATAGTTATATTCTGCATATAGCTTTCTTGAAACCATTTTGCCCACAAGTGTAGATTGCCAAAAATGTTTTTCAGCGAAATATGTTTTTGTTTGCATCAGAACTAAAGCAAGAAATATTAGTGTTTTTAAAAAATTACTTAAAACAATTAATATAATTAATATATATTTTAGACACTAAATAGTGTTCTTAAAAGGGTAGGTATTTGTTTCTTCACTAATGTGTCTATACATATAGAGTTTGTATTTATTTATTTTTTTTTATGAAATGGATCTTTAAAGATAAAAATAATTGTAATAAAATTTTCAAATTTTATAAGTTACAAAATAATAACCGGCTTTTAACTCACATCACTTAGTATGTATGTACATACGTATGTATGTATGTTCATATCAATAAGTATGAAACAAAACTTCAAAACAAAAAAATAAACAAATAATAAAAATTCACGTGTTTAAAATTTGTAAACAAATAAGTATGTATGTGTCAGTATATTTGCACAAAAAGCTGAAGAAATTTCCCGAATCTTTGCTGCGTTATTCAATTCTCTCATACCATGTATTATGTATTCTATTTCGTTTGTACATTTACGTTCGGTAGCAAAATATAAACAAAAATAAAAATTTGCGGGTCTTTTATGTTCTCATCTTTCTCTACAATACTAATCTACATACATACATACATATCTACAAACTAAAAAAGAACATAAACAATAAATGAATCATTGTGTGCTCTTTACACACTCCACGTCACGCTCTCTTAAAAATAAAAAATAGTCTCCCCGTTTAACATGAACAATAATCATGCTTTTTCCAGAAAATACGCAAACATTCTCGAAAGAGTATCTAGAGAATACGAATGTATCTGTGAATCGTATAAATACCGGCAGTTAATTTCTCTTCGACATTAGTATTAAAGAATCAAGCAAAGCGATAACATTAAAGAGAAACAAACAAGTAAAAGCGTTTTTTAAATAAATTTTATTCACACATTCAAGTACAAGAAATAAAAAAAGTTGCGAATACATTTAAACAGAAACAAACAAGAAAGAATACGAGTGTCTATAAGTGAAAAGTTATTAAAGTTTTTATTTACTCAACAAGAAGAAATTTCAATTGAATTTGAACAACAGAAACTGAAAGAAAGAAGAATAAAACATTCAAAATGGTAGCAATTGGTATTGATTTGGGTACAACCTATTCCTGTGTTGGTGTCTTCCAACATGGTAAAGTGGAAATTATTGCCAACGATCAGGGCAACCGCACAACACCCAGTTATGTTGCCTTTTCAGATACAGAACGTCTAATTGGTGATGCTGCGAAAAGTCAAGTTGCCATGAATCCCAAAAACACAGTTTTCGATGCAAAACGTCTTATTGGTCGCCGATATGATGATCCCAAAATAATGGAAGATATTAAACACTGGCCATTCAAAGTGGTCAATGACAGTGGCAAACCAAAGATTTGCGTCGAATTCAAAGGTGAGCAAAAGAAATTCGCTCCAGAAGAAATCAGTTCAATGGTTCTCACCAAGATGAAGGAAACAGCTGAAGCATATTTGGCACAGACAGTAACCGATGCTGTAATTACAGTACCCGCCTATTTCAATGATTCACAACGTCAGGCCACAAAAGATGCGGGTCGTATAGCTGGTTTGAATGTTTTGAGAATCATCAATGAACCGACTGCAGCTGCTCTGGCATATGGTCTGGACAAGAATTTGAAAGGAGAAAGAAATGTGCTCATTTTTGACTTGGGCGGTGGTACCTTTGATGTATCAATCCTGACCATCGATGAAGGCTCTCTATTCGAAGTGAGAGCTACAGCTGGTGATACTCATTTAGGTGGTGAAGATTTCGACAACAGACTTGTCGATTACCTGGCCGATGAATTCAAACGTAAATATAAGAAGGACTTGCGCTCAAATCCTAGAGCCTTAAGACGTCTTCGCACAGCTGCTGAACGTGCCAAGCGTACATTGTCATCTAGCACAGAAACCTCCATTGAAATTGATGCCCTATTCGAAGGACAAGACTTCTACACGAAAATAAGTCGTGCCCGTTTCGAAGAATTATGTGCAGATCTGTTCCGTCAAACATTGCAGCCAGTAGAAAAAGCCCTTAACGATGCTAGAATGGACAAGAACCAAATACATGATATTGTCTTGGTTGGCGGTTCTACTCGGATTCCTAAAGTACAAAGCTTACTGCAACAGTTCTTCTGCGGCAAGAGTCTAAACTTGTCCATTAATCCGGATGAAGCAGTTGCATATGGTGCTGCTATTCAAGCGGCTATACTGAGTGGAGACAAAAGTAATGTGATACAAGATGTTCTACTGGTTGATGTGGCACCTTTATCTTTGGGTATTGAAACAGCAGGCGGTGTCATGGCTAAAATTATTGAGCGCAATTCACGAATTCCTTGCAAGCAAACACAAACCTTCTCCACCTACTCAGATAACCAACCTGGTGTTACCATTCAAGTGTTTGAAGGTGAACGTGTCATGACTAAGGACAACAATCGATTGGGAACTTTTGATTTATCCGGCATTCCTCCTGCTCCTCGTGGTGTGCCACAAATTGAAGTCACTTTCGATTTGGATGCCAACGGAATTCTTAATGTCTCTGCCAAGGAAATGAGTTCTGGAAATGCTAAGAATATTACAATTAAAAACGATAAAGGACGCTTGTCTCAAGCCGAAATTGATCGTATGGTCAACGAGGCTGAAAGGTTTGCCGAGGAAGATGAAAAACAGAAACAGAAAATTAGTGCCCGCAACAATTTGGAAAGCTATGTATTCGGTGTAAAACAAGCATTGGATCAAGCCGGCGACAAGCTTTCGGCACAAGAAAAGAATGAAGCGATACGGGCATGTGATGAAACCATCAAATGGTTGGATGCCAATACTTTGGCAGAAAAAGAAGAATACGAAGACAAAATGAATTCACTTACAAAACTTTGCACACCCATAATGACAAAATTACATAATGGCGGTGGCAGTAGTGCTGGAGCATCGTGTGGTCAACAGGCAGGCGGTTTCGGAGCCGGTCGAAGTGGTCCTACGGTAGAAGAGGTCGATTAAACGAAGATTTGTAATTCAATCTCAGTATTAATAATAGAAAGTATTTCAATCAAATTTAGTTAAATTTTACTTTTTATACCGCATTATAGTATAGAACTAGAATAACAAATTATTTTTATTTAATTTTATTTTATTTGATAAATTGTCAAATAGAATGAAAACAATAAATTGTTTTATGTTAAAACACTTTTAAAGAAAATTAATAAATGTGTGTTCTTTTATTATTTTATATACATATTTGGTGGTAAAAAGGGATATGAAAAGGTGAAATGATAAGTTTTGAAAACGTATGATCACAAACTTATATGATTTATACGAAAATTTGTAGTGCTAAGCCATGTTTTCTTAAACTCAAATTTAATTTCATGCTCTAAAGACTTCGCATGCTAAACAGTTTTCTTTTTGGAGCTAATGTATTTATTGTTTGCTACAAACAGATTTGAAAATCCTCTATTAACCAGGTCTATTAGTTTTTTATCAACGTTCAATAACAATTTTTAAAAAATTTGTGAAGTTTACGATTTATGGGTCGAAAGAAAAATTTTCTTCGTATTTCTTTTTTCAAGATGTTACAGCTGAGGTTCGAACCTGAAGCTCTGCTCATGTACTACTCACTAGTTTACGACTCCTTCACCTTAACAAATTAAAAATCTAAATATCGCTAAAGAGGTTTATGCTGATTTGTCAGTATCTCTCTCTGTCACGTAGGAGAGATTATACTTTTGAAATGAATAAAATTCTTTGGATTATTTTGTTAATCGATGTAATATGTAGCAACAATTCTGTTTGCCAGTTTGAGTAATCATTTCCTTTGAACTGAATATTTAAATAATAAATTTGTTTTCCAAATAACAAATGATAGTTTCAATAAAACTGTTTGTAGATTCTAAAAGTTCGTTTGAATAATCAACACGGATCTATCCAAAAACGATATTCACTTTTATAACATGGATAGAGAAATCGATACAAATTTGAACAATATTTAATTTCATGACGACAGAATGATTTGTGGACATAATTATGTTACTCTGGGATAATTATGCTTCACAAGTAATTTTTTTTAAACTTTGTATTTCTGGAAAAAAACTTGTTTCCTACGAAAGTACCAAAATTTTAAAAGAAAATACCGGAGTCCGGTGTTTCTGTCACTTAACTTGTTGGTGATTCTTTGCTGACTTGCATTGAATTTATTGAAATAAATCAAAATTGAAATTTCTTAAAAAAATTTGTTTTATTAGAAAACAGATTTAATGAAAACTTTTTGTCATCTCAAAAAACTTGGAAAAAGGGGAAAACTTGGCAAATGGCAACGCTGACTATGAGTGAAAGCTATGAATTAGACATTGAAAAAATAGCAAAATGTTTTTTTTTATAAATATAAAACACAAAATATGCTCATACATACATACATATATGTACATGTACTTATATGTTATTTGTAGGCTTTAAAATTATCCAAAGATATTGCCACAAACCGGGAGGAAATTTGATACGTTAATGAAATCGATTGTTTACCTTAAATTGTGAAATAAATGGACAGAATGAATAGTTTTATGTTAAAACACTTTTAAAGAAAATTAACTAGATTGTGTTCTTATTTATTTTAAATATTTTGTGGTTAATAAGAAATGGCAATGAAAAGCTGAAATGAAAGATTTTGAGAAGGTATACAGTCTAACTTATGTATATATGAACAACTTCTAGAAATTGTTTATAAATCAGGAGTAAAAGGAGTAAAAGAGATTTTTTTTTCAATTTAATGCCTTGATTTGGACAAATGGACTTCAGTTGTATTGAGTGTTGCCAATATCGATATTGTAAACGAATAGCAACTGACAATCAACATTTAAAAATTTCACTTGTACAAAAAATTAACATTTTTCTTACTTGGTTAAAAGTATAAATCAAACGGCCGAAAGTGTGAACAGAAATTATGATGAACCAGTATAAAAGCCAATTATTCATAATTATTAATATTCTTTGATATCACATTATTTGATACCATATTATAAGAAAAAAAAGGACAATTATCGAAAGTTATCAAGTAGGCTTGTAATGCGCTTACCAATAAGGAATACCAAACATACTGTCTATAGAAAGTCAATATCTCGTACAAACTTCTTCCCGTCCACTCCTCTGAGGCGAGCTATGTCCGGGCAATGTCATAAAAAGTACTCCATTGTTTCGGTGTCTTCACCACATACTTGTATTTACCATTTACCACCACTCCAATACAGTCCAGTTGCAAATGTAAATTACTAATGGTTTTCCTCTCATACGGATCGTTCCAGAGTATCATTGTAATTCTTACTACAATAGTCGATGCAGCTTTTCCACTCACTTTCCCACCTTGGTTTGCAATGTAATGAAAACCATTGGGTTACCCACGTTTATGGTATGTTAAAATTAGCCAGAATATTCTTCTTAATTTCTGATCACTCCTTGATGACTAGAGTGTTATGTTGTTAACATAGAAATGTTATTTTTAACATACGAATGAATAAAATTGTAAAAGAAATATGTAGATTAAAGTCAGTCTGTAGAAAAAACTCGAAGTGTGTGGTTTTGCTTGTAACAAATTGGTGACGAGGCGGTAATAAATTTTTAAATATAATAAAAAATGCCTGATGGACCTGCAACGAATTTGCAGACTACGGTGTTATCTAGTTTTGGATCTAGAACAATGACAACGACTCGTTGAGTGAAGTGTTTTGAGGCGGCATTGGACATTTACGTGGCTGGAGCAGGAGAGAAAAAGAAGCGAAGGCTGTTGTTACATTATATGTCGTTGAGATAGAATACTGCCTAAACAACCGGAAGATTATCCTTATGGAGAAATAGTTAAAATATTAGAGACAAATTTGATCCACGGCCAAGCGAGATATTAGAGAATTATAGATTCCATTCTAGAAGACAGAAGGTAGAGGAGACATGTGATAGCCTCGCGGTGTTCGGTGGTAGAATACAGTTTTGGAAATTATTTGGACACAGCGTTAAGAAATCAATTTGAAAGATCAATAAGTTCAGAGCAGATTACTGGTAAAGAAAATTTAAACAATTGGTGAGGTTTAAAATTGTGCAAATTCCTATGGAAGAGCTGCAAATGGCGGACTCTAATTACAGGGGTAAGTTGATAACAAAGAGGGATGTGGTAAATAAAGTGCAAGTAGCATTGTTGAAAAATTCAGTACTTTAGTACTTCCATGTACGTCCATGCAAAGTACATTCATTTTTAGAATAACGCGGCTTTTACGTTCCGAATCAACTGTTTTAGTTTTGTATGTACATATATGAGAAACATGTATAAGTCGTTAGTTTTTCTATTCCATTCCGTACGTTTATTAAGTATAAATAAATATTATTTATAAAAGTACCATTTGATAAAAAAAGTACTTTTTTCAGTTATAGTTCAGTACCATTTAAAAGTTTCTATTTTGCAATACTGCTAATAAATATAAATTAATTAAATTTGCAGATAAAAATAAAACAAATTAAATAAAAGAAACAATAATAATAAAATAAAAGCACAAACAAATTAATTTTAAAAATACAGTAGAAGTCCATTAGTCCGGCATCCAATAGTCCGGAATGCCCGATAGTCCGGCATCGCTCCGGAAAATTGTAAACATTTTGGTTTTCTCCAAAATTGTGCTTTAAAGCAAATAAAAACGCTCGATAGCTATTCGGAAGTTTTCGGGATCATCCGGAAGTGCTCGGTATTGTTCGGATATAATTAGCCGTTGGCTAGTCTCAGCTGTCACAACAAATTCAGGTGCAGTGCAGATCCGTTAATCAATCACGAAACGTCTTCGCCATTTTTTTGTGCGTTGTTGTTTTGTGTCCTTTCACATCGCAGTAAACGTAACTTTTGAAACTGTTTATAAAAAAGTGATTTTCGTTCTAATTGTACAGTCACCATGTTTTCAAAACATAACCCTTCGAGTTCAAAAGAAGAGAAACGAAAACACATCATTATCAACATTGTAGTAAATCTCAGCCTACTCAAAATCTAGAAGAAAGTGACTCAGATGCCGAAACGGATGAAAAGGAAAAAATCTTTGCAAAACCTGCGGAATCACTAAATAAGTCTATCTCTTTCGCTGAGGCTGGTACTATCTACAGTGCTTCAGAAATTATTGATTTCCATATCAATAGAAATAAATTTTATACTAAACGCCAATAGTCAAGAAAACAAAAAGGCATTCGTGACTTTTTTAAATCTAAGTGAAATATGTTTACAGTACGTGTACATACTTACATTATATGAAATGTAAAATAAACCTTGTTGTATGTATTTGCATACTGTATTTGTAGTTTAATTATTAACCTAATTGTTCTTATAATTACCGCCCGGTAGTCCGGAATTTTCTATAGTCCGGCACCGAGCCGGTCGCGAACGTGCCGGATTATCGGACTTCTACTGTATTTAAAATATTAAAAAACATTTTAAATATAAAGGCAACAAGCTTAAAAAATTAAAAAAAAAAACATTTGAACACAATTTTGATCACTCAGAACCTCACACTCATGCAAAATTTTCTTCGTAAAATCTTTAACTGGCTTGGTGTTCAAGTAAATAACCTTGAAATCACCATAACATTCCTGCAGTATTACTCTTTAAACAGTAGTGTTAGTGTTCTTGTTATCAATTAACAGGTTGCTTTTCTCTCTCTCTCTATCTCTCTTTCTTACAAACACGATGCTACAGCATATGTTTTGCAAGCATCGTAACAAATTAAATTTATTGTTTGGTTTCCAAATAGTTTTGAAACTCACCTTTCGGGAACTGCTCATCCACTCACACCCTCTCTTTCTCTTCGTTGTTCTAATGCAATTTACTTCCACTACACACACATTCAAGGCCATGCACTAACAACACAACATTTATTTTTTTATATATAAACCGGTTACTCTGCTATTGTACTCCAGCAAGGGAGTTTTCAAATTTTATTACTTATTAAAACCCTTTTGTTGTAATTGCTTTGGTTTTATATTTCTTGACACTCAAGGCCGTGCACTAACAACACTTCACTTACATTTTATCTTTGCTATTTTTTTTTTGTAACATACCCCCTAATGATGTACTCCATTTTGAAAATTTTCTAATGATTCAAAGAAAAAAATTTACTTTACAAAGGTTTTGTATTCCGTTCGCATTTTTATTATTAAAAAACGATTACACGTTTTAACACAACATATATGGATATTATTATATTAACATAACTTTTCTATTTTTTATTTTGCTTATTAACAAACTTAAATTTATTTTACTTTTACTTCAAATAACACAAAAATTACCACTAACCGGCTGCTGGCTCTGTAGTTCTTTTTAAAGCAATTCAATCAAATAACATCAATTAATAACATGACGGTTACAAGACAATAAAAACAACAATTACGTGCATCTTTAAATGAAATTGAGTGCATATGCTTTCCTTTACCTTTACTACAAAAATCTCGTAACAATAATAACACAAATAACACTACATAGGATAATTCAAAAACAACAACAAGAACATAATTTGAGAGTGGAGTATAAATATGTTATTCTTCTAATTGTTTTTAGTTCTTATTAATAGACATAATAAGAGAAACAGAAAAATAACATGAGTGTATTTGTTGTTGTTTGTTTTTGTTTTCTTCCGGTTGTTATGCTTACATTTGAAATTACAGTACAGAGAGGGAAGAGTGCTGTTTGCTCTGTGCAATGTAGTGTGCAAGAAATCTTAACATTGTTTGACCACAAAAAATAACATAGATTTGTTTATTATTTTCCTTCATAATAAAAATTCGTTTATAAATTATAAGGCATGTCAAACTTTGCTGTAATTTGGTTTACATTTCGTTAAGTTTTTCTGAAATACTCCACTTGCGTCTTATATTATTTTTTAAAATAAGCAGAGCAAAGGTAACAGGCAACCAACATGTTTTGTTTGTTCTTGTTGTAGTTTTTGAATTATCATAGTGTTATTTGTGTTATTAATGTGGCGAGATTTTTGTAGTAAAGGTAAAGGAGAGCATATGCACACAATAATCATTTAAAGATGCACGTAATTGTTGTTTTATTGTCTTGTAATCGTCATGTTATTAATTGATGTTATTTGATTGAATTGCTTTAAAAAGAACTACAGAGCCAGCAGCCGGTTAGTGGTAATTTTTGTGTTATTTGAGAAGGTGTAAGCGAAAGTGTTTGTGGTTTAAAATTTGAAGTAAAAGCAAAATAAATTTAAGTTTGTTAATAAGCAAAAAAAACAGAAAACTTATGTTAATAAAATAATATGCATATGTGTTGTATTAAAACAAGCGTGTGTAATCGTTTATTAATAATAAAAATGCGAACGGAATACAAAACCTTTGTAAAGTAAATTTTTTTCTTTGAATCATTAGAAAATTTTCAAAATGGAGTACATCATTAGGGGGTATGTTACAAAAAAAAAATAGCAAAGATAAAATGTAAGTGAAGTGTTGTTAGTGCACGGCCTTGAGTGTCAAGAAATATAAAACCAAAGCAATTACAACAAAAGGGTTTTAATAAGTAATAAAATTTGAAAACTCCCTTGCTGGAGTACAATAGCAGAGTAACCGGTTTATATATAAAAAAAAAATAAATGTTGTGTTGTTAGTGCATGGCCTTGAATGTGTGTGAAGTCGAAGTAAATTGCATTAGAACAACGAAGAGAAAGAGAGGGTGTGAGTGGATGAGCAGTTCCCGAAAGGTGAGTTTCAAAACTATTTGGAAACCAAACAATAAATTTAATTTGTTACGATGCTTGCAAAACATATGCTGTAGCATCGTGTTTGTAAGAAAGAGAGATAGAGAGAGAGAGAAAAGCAACCTGTTAATTGATAACAAGAACACTAACACTACTGTTTAAAGAGTAATACTGCAGGAATGTTATGGTGATTTCAAGGTTATTTACTTGAACACCAAGCCAGTTAAAGATTTTACGAAGAAAATTTTGCATGAGTGTGAGGTTCTGAGTGATCAAAATTGTGTTCAAATGTTTTTTTTTTTTAATTTTTTTAAGCTTGTTGCCTTTATATTTAAAATGTTTTTTAATATTTTAAATACAGTAGAAGTCCGATAATCCGGCACGTTCGCGACCGGCTCGGTGCCGGACTATAGAAAATTCCGGACTACCGGGCGGTAATTATAAGAACAATTAGGTTAATAATTAAACTACAAATACAGTATGCAAATACATACAACAAGGTTTATTTTACATTTCATATAATGTAAGTATGTACACGTACTGTAAACATATTTCACTTAGATTTAAAAAAGTCACGAATGCCTTTTTGTTTTCTTGACTATTGGCGTTTAGTATAAAATTTATTTCTATTGATATGGAAATCAATAATTTCTGAAGCACTGTAGATAGTACCAGCCTCAGCGAAAGAGATAGACTTATTTAGTGATTCCGCAGGTTTTGCAAAGATTTTTTCCTTTTCATCCGTTTCGGCATCTGAGTCACTTTCTTCTAGATTTTGAGTAGGCTGAGATTTACTACAATGTTGATAATGATGTGTTTTCGTTTCTCTTCTTTTGAACTCGAAGGGTTATGTTTTGAAAACATGGTGACTGTACAATTAGAACGAAAATCACTTTTTTATAAACAGTTTCAAAAGTTACGTTTACTGCGATGTGAAAGGACACAAAACAACAACGCACAAAAAAATGGCGAAGACGTTTCGTGATTGATTAACGGATCTGCACTGCACCTGAATTTGTTGTGACAGCTGAGACTAGCCAACGGCTAATTATATCCGAACAATACCGAGCACTTCCGGATGATCCCGAAAACTTCCGAATAGCTATCGAGCGTTTTTATTTGCTTTAAAGCACAATTTTGGAGAAAACCAAAATGTTTACAATTTTCCGGAGCGATGCCGGACTATCGGGCATTCCGGACTATTGGATGCCGGACTAATGGACTTCTACTGTATTTTTAAAATTAATTTGTTTGTGCTTTTATTTTATTATTATTGTTTCTTTTATTTAATTTGTTTTATTTTTATCTGCAAATTTAATTAATTTATATTTATTAGCAGTATTGCAAAATAGAAACTTTTAAATGGTACTGAACTATAACTGAAAAAAGTACTTTTTTTATCAAATGGTACTTTTATAAATAATATTTATTTATACTTAATAAACGTACGGAATGGAATAGAAAAACTAACGACTTATACATGTTTCTCATATATGTACATACAAAACTAAAACAGTTGATTCGGAACGTAAAAGCCGCGTTATTCTAAAAATGAATGTACTTTGCATGGACGTACATGGAAGTACTAAAGTACTGAATTTTTCAACAATGCTACTTGCACTTTATTTACCACATCCCTCTTTGTTATCAACTTACCCCTGTAATTAGAGTCCGCCATTTGCAGCTCTTCCATAGGAATTTGCACAATTTTAAACCTCACCAATTGTTTAAATTTTCTTTACCAGTAATCTGCTCTGAACTTATTGATCTTTCAAATTGATTTCTTAACGCTGTGTCCAAATAATTTCCAAAACTGTATTCTACCACCGAACACCGCGAGGCTATCACATGTCTCCTCTACCTTCTGTCTTCTAGAATGGAATCTATAATTCTCTAATATCTCGCTTGGCCGTGGATCAAATTTGTCTCTAATATTTTAACTATTTCTCCATAAGGATAATCTTCCGGTTGTTTAGGCAGTATTCTATCTCAACGACATATAATGTAACAACAGCCTTCGCTTCTTTTTCTCTCCTGCTCCAGCCACGTAAATGTCCAATGCCGCCTCAAAACACTTCACTCAACGAGTCGTTGTCATTGTTCTAGATCCAAAACTAGATAACACCGTAGTCTGCAAATTCGTTGCAGGTCCATCAGGCATTTTTTATTATATTTAAAAATTTATTACCGCCTCGTCACCAATTTGTTACAAGCAAAACCACACACTTCGAGTTTTTTCTACAGACTGACTTTAATCTACATATTTCTTTTACAATTTTATTCATTCGTATGTTAAAAATAACATTTCTATGTTAACAACATAACACTCTAGTCATCAAGGAGTGATCAGAAATTAAGAAGAATATTCTGGCTAATTTTAACATACCATAAACGTGGGTAACCCAATGGTTTTCATTACATTGCAAACCAAGGTGGGAAAGTGAGTGGAAAAGCTGCATCGACTATTGTAGTAAGAATTACAATGATACTCTGGAACGATCCGTATGAGAGGAAAACCATTAGTAATTTACATTTGCAACTGGACTGTATTGGAGTGGTGGTAAATGGTAAATACAAGTATGTGGTGAAGACACCGAAACAATGGAGTACTTTTTATGACATTGCCCGGACATAGCTCGCCTCAGAGGAGTGGACGGGAAGAAGTTTGTACGAGATATTGACTTTCTATAGACAGTATGTTTGGTATTCCTTATTGGTAAGCGCATTACAAGCCTACTTGATAACTTTCGATAATTGTCCTTTTTTTTCTTATAATATGGTATCAAATAATGTGATATCAAAGAATATTAATAATTATGAATAATTGGCTTTTATACTGGTTCATCATAATTTCTGTTCACACTTTCGGCCGTTTGATTTATACTTTTAACCAAGTAAGAAAAATGTTAATTTTTTGTACAAGTGAAATTTTTAAATGTTGATTGTCAGTTGCTATTCGTTTACAATATCGATATTGGCAACACTCAATACAACTGAAGTCCATTTGTCCAAATCAAGGCATTAAATTGAAAAAAAAATCTCTTTTACTCCTTTTACTCCTGATTTATAAACAATTTCTAGAAGTTGTTCATATATACATAAGTTAGACTGTATACCTTCTCAAAATCTTTCATTTCAGCTTTTCATTGCCATTTCTTATTAACCACAAAATATTTAAAATAAATAAGAACACAATCTAGTTAATTTTCTTTAAAAGTGTTTTAACATAAAACTATTCATTCTGTCCATTTATTTCACAATTTAAGGTAAACAATCGATTTCATTAACGTATCAAATTTCCTCCCGGTTTGTGGCAATATCTTTGGATAATTTTAAAGCCTACAAATAACATATAAGTACATGTACACATATGTATGTATGTATGAGCATATTTTGTGTTTTATATTTATAAAAAAAACATTTTGCTATTTTTTCAATGTCTAATTCATAGCTTTCACTCATAGTCAGCGTTGCCATTTGCCAAGTTTTCCCCTTTTTCCAAGTTTTTTGAGATGACAAAAAGTTTTCATTAAATCTGTTTTCTAATACAACAAATTTTTTTTAAGAAATTTCAATTTTGATTTATTTCAATAAATTCAATGCAAGTCAGCAAAGAATCACCAACAAGTTAAGTAACAGAAACACCGGACTCCGGTATTTTCTTTTAAAATTTTGGTACTTTCGTAGGAAACAAGTTTTTTTTTCTAGAAATACAGTTTTTAAAAAAAATTACTAGCAACGCTGTTCATAGTCTAATAGCTTCAGTTTTGTGATAGCCTCTCTATATGCTTAAGGTAGGGCGACTGCACAGGTTATTCCATTGCAAACAGGTCATGTGCCAATTACTTTTTCAGAACTCTTGAGATGTGGTTTGATTAGTTGGGCGACGTACTTCTTTCCCTTGATCTGAATCTATTATACTTAATTTGAATTCATTGGACACTATACGTATGTATATATATAGACAAATCCCCGCCAAGATTACAAAATATCGATTTAAAATTATGCCGACTAGACCTACATGAAAAATTGCAATTAAGTCTGAGCGCCATTTTAGAAAGTTTTAGATTTTTAAACTTGTATGGCAAAGAATAAAAAATTCCCAAAGTGAAATGGCATCTGTAAGTAATGTTCATCACATGCACAGCGTTATCAATACACAAAATATATGTATAAGTTAACGCTAAATATGTTTAAACATCAAACGCAAATTCACAAATTCTTTTCCCACCAAAAATGCTGACACCATGTCTGGCTATTTCAACAGTGGGAAAATGCTGACACCATGTCTAGCAGAAGTGGCGTGATCATACAAATCTACAGGTAGAATGCTAGGCTAGAAGTTAAGAAATATTTTACTGTTGTTTTGACTTTTAATAAATAAAGACGTGTTGTGTGCTCTAAAAAACACACAACACAAAAAATAATTTTTTTAAGAAAAATAATTTAAAATTATTTAATTGGCGCCCGAGCAGGGACCTCCTTTTTTCAAAGAAGGTCCTCGGAAACCGGTCGAACTCAATCAAGCCTTGGCAGGCTCCTTAGTAGAGTCTTCAAAACGGGTTTGTGCGTAAAGCCAATGCCTGTCAAGCTCGCGCTCGCGGAACGCGAAAACTTAGTGTATAAAATAACATAAAGTGCTTAAAAAATAAAAAGAAGTGAAATAAAAAAATAAATTAAAATTTTACAAATCAAAAAGGATATAAAAAAAAGAAATTAAATAAAAATAAATTAAAAATTAGATAAACTGAGAAATTAAGTGAAAGCTAAGTAATAAACAAAAAAATTTGTCTCAAGAACAAAAAGTGTTAACTGAGTAAAAACTAGATTAAGAGAAAGTTAAATAATAAACAAAAAAATTATCTCAAAGTGTTTAAACTGAAGTTAAATTAAAACAAAGAAAAGGAGCTAGATTTTAGCCAACCGATAAATTTAAAATAAAAAATTGTCTAAAGTGTTTAAATTGTTTAAAACAAAAGAACAAAAAAAAACTAGATTTTAATAAACAAAAAATTTAAGTAATAAATAAAAAATTGATTTAAGGACAAAAAAGTGTTCAAACTGAAAAGAAAATTAAATAAAAAAAACTAGAGAAAATTAAACTGCATCAGAGACAGGAAAACATCATATCAACAAAGACAACATCAACGAATCGTCGTATCAACAAAGCCAACATCAACGAATCAACGTATCAACAAGGACAACATGCGTCTATTAATACTATTTTTCGTGACTGTTTCGGCAGAATTTAACATCCTTGACTACTCTAACGCAAGACTAATAACTATTCAGGACGGTATCGCTAGACGCCAAGAGGGTACATTTAAAGTAATACATTCAATTGACCTTGAACAGTACCAAATTTTATCGGAAGGCATCGAATCAATTTTAAATTCAAGCTCATCCGCTCCGTCCGTTTTTATTACAACAAGTTCTAAACATAAAAGGACTTCTTAAACGACTCAGTCCCGGTAGGAAAAAAAGATCCATAGATTTTATTGGTAGTGCATGGAAATTGATCGCCGGAACTCCAGACGGACATGACTTTGAAATTCTCGATGAAAAAATCAGAAATGTACTGGAAAATAACAACAGACAAATGATTATAAATGTACTCACTACAAATAGACTGCAAGAAATTTCTAACATTACAAACGAAATATTGAAAGTAAAAAAAGAAAATTGGAATAATGAATTGCTTGTTAAATTAGAACATAAACTCATTGTAATAGAAAAAGAATTACAAAATATCGAATATGCCATTCAGTGGGCAAAAGTTAATATTGTAAATGCATTTATTCTGTCAAAAACTGAAATAGAAACTAAATGATGTTCTTGAAAATTATAATATCCCAACTTTTAGTGTAGACGAATTGTTATCTTTTGGCAATGTAAAAATAGTAGCAAATTACAAAGACATTTTGTATATTCTAAGTATTCCAATTGTCCGAGAAGACACATGTAAAAGATTTTTGGTTAAACCTGTAAAAAACAAATATTTAATTGATAAAATCGAATTTGATAAAATTTTAGACTGCAATAAAGACTTATTCGCTATTAAAGAAAACTGTAAAACTTATGATGATCTAACTATTTGTAGTAGAGATAAGCTTATAGAATTAACCGATAATTATTGTATTGCTAGTTTGTTTAAGAACAAGATAGGGAATTGTACCCAAATAAATAATGATCACATACCAACTATAGAAGAAATTGAAAGTGACCTTTTGCTATTAAACCAATACGCTGGAAAAATTGAAGTGGAAGACGACGAAATAACACTGAACGGAACTTACCTAATTAAATATTTTAACGTTACAATAAACATCAATGGCAGAAAATTCTACTCAAAAGAAATAACTAGCAGTAAACCTCTCCCCGCATTTCTACAACCAAGAGGAATGAACATTCAAACTGAAGAAGTGCTATCACTAGAAAGACTGCAGACAATTGATCTGGGCAATATAAAAAGATTAGATAACCTAGATATTAAGGACAATGCACTTTTAACAACAAGCAGCATTTTGTTAATTTTTGCTGTCTTCATTATCACGTGGATGTCTATAAAAAAATTAATTAACAAGAAGAAAGATAACATTGAAAAGGAAGATGGAATTCCGAATAACCCAACAACAGAGGATGTTGCTAATGTAAACAAGAAAACAAGGAAGAAATCTTCAAGCATCTATGACATTCATGCATTCCAAAACAATCGGGACGATTGTATTTGAGGAGGGAGGAGTTAACGCTAAATATGTTTAAACATCAAACGCAAATTCACAAATTCTTTTCCCACCAAAAATGCTGACACCATGTCTGGCTATTTCAACAGTGGGAAAATGCTGACACCATGTCTAGCAGAAGTGGCGTGATCATACAAATCTACAGGTAGAATGCTAGGGTAGAAGTTAAGAAATATTTTACTGTTGTTTTGACTTTTAATAAATAAAGACGTGTTGTGTGCTCTAAAAAACACACAAGACAAAAAATAATTTAAAATTATTTAATTTATATACCAGAATGAAATACCTGACCAAAAATAAAAAAATATTGTTGTCATACTGATTCATAAAATAAAAATAAGTTGTCTATTACAATTTCTACCTATGTATCTACAAAGGTTATTACTAAATGAAAATTTAATATCATATGTTTCTCATACGTTATATACATATGTGCATATTTAAAGAGGTTACCAAAAAGGATACACGTATCATAACAATAATAATTGTGAATCTTATAAAACTGCATTTGAATCTTTAACAGGCAATAGCACCAATATTCTTCTGGATCGGTCATATAAATTCAGATGTCCATAAATCCATTTCTCTATACGTTTTCATTATGAAATGGAGAAGAGATTTTAAGCTAAGATTATAAATAAAAATATATAGACTTTTATTTATTTCTGTGAGAAACATTTTGAAATTGATTACAAATTCTATATTTTGAATGTAATGGAACTCTCCCAATTAGCAATATAACATATTATAGACAATATTACTTATCAAAATCCGATAATTAGAATGCATTTTCTGAAACACTTTGCAACCATTTAGATTGCCTTTAACTGAGCACTCACAAAATAAGACATAAAATAAAGGAGTAACGAGAGAAAATACATGGTCTCTTCAATACAATTATTGAATCAAAGAACACACAAACCCATCCATATTTACAATACTATAGAGAAATCACCCCGTAACACACTCGTAACAGAACTTATGATGTTCCCATTTATCCATCTGTTCTTAATGGAATAAAACCACCCACACAAATGTGCGCAAGGAAATAAAAAATCAAAATAAGTTTTTCTTTTGTTGTTCAATAAATAATGTTTTATATTTGGATGGATTCATCAAACCAAATTAACTTAAAATCTTAAATCATATCTTAAAAATTACACTTAAAATTAGAACACAGTCTATTATTTTATTTATAAGTGTTAGGCAATGAGTATCATTAAGATGAGATTGTAAATGAATTATGCTGCTCTAAATAATATTAATAATGATGCGTTGGTGAAATGAAAGTGACTATCGACTTGTTGTATCTTTGGAATGTTGACTTTAAATATTTCTAAACAATTTAATCCACTTCCTCAACAGTTGGACCGCCATAATTACCGCCACCAAAACCGCCAGCCTGTTGGCCACAACCAGCACCTGCTTGAGGACCAGCTCCACCTCCGCTAGATTGTTGATGTAGACGAGTCATTATGGGCTGACATATTTTTGTCAATTCTTCTAATTTATAATCGAATTCTTCCTTCTCGGCGGTGGTATTGTTATCTAACCACTTGATGGTTTCATCGCACTTCTGCAAGACCTTATCACGATCTGACTTGGGTATCTTTTCACCGGCTTCTTCAGTAGATTGTTTAATATTGAAGAGGTACGATTCCAGTTGATTGCGTGCAGCTATGCGTTGACGTTGCTTCTCATCTTCATCGGCATATTGCTCAGCTTCGCGTACCATACGATCAATATCGGCTTGTGACAAACGCCCCTTGTCATTTTTGATGACGATATTCTTGGCATTGCCAGTGCTCATCTCTTTGGCGGTAACATTCAAAATACCATTGGCATCCAAATCGAATGTGACATCTATTTTAGGAACACCACGAGGTGCTGGTGGTATGCCTGTTAAATTGAAAGTGCCCAGAAGATTGTTGTCCTTAGTCATGGCACGTTCACCTTCGAAGACTTGTATAGTTACAGCAGGTTGATTGTCAGCATAGGTGGTAAAGGTCTTTCCTTGTTTGCAAGGAATACGTGAGTTGCGTTCAATCAACTTGGTCATCACTCCACCTGCAGTTTCAATGCCTAATGAGAGAGGAGCCACATCGACCAGTAAAACATCTTGAATAGCACTACTCTTGTCTCCACTGAGAATGGCAGCTTGAATAGCGGCACCATAAGCTACAGCTTCATCAGGATTGATGGATAAATTCAAAGTTTTGCCATTAAAGAATTGCTGTAGGAGATTTTGTACTTTTGGAATACGTGTAGAGCCACCCACTAGAACGATGTCATGAATTTGTCCCTTGTCCATTTTGGCGTCATTTAAGGCCTTCTCCACTGGCTGTAAAGTACTGCGGAACAAATCGCCACACATTTCCTCGAAGCGAGCACGACTTATTTTGGTATAGAAGTCTACTCCCTCGAAAAGAGCATCAACTTCTATTGTCGCCTCAGTGCTTGAAGACAAAGTGCGCTTTGCCCGCTCAGCTGCTGACCTTAGGCGCCGCAAGGCACGAGGATTCGATCTCAAGTCCTTTTTATATTTACGTTTGAATTCTTCGGCGAAATGATCAACTAGACGGTTGTCGAAATCTTCACCACCCAAATGTGTATCGCCAGCTGTGGCTCGTACTTCGAATAGAGAACCTTCATCGATGGTCAAGATTGATACATCAAAAGTACCACCACCCAAGTCAAAGATGAGAACATTTCTTTCACCTTTCAAATTTTTATCCAAACCGTATGCTAATGCAGCAGCAGTCGGTTCGTTGATGATTCTTAAGACGTTAAGACCAGATATGGCTCCTGCATCTTTTGTGGCTTGGCGCTGTGAATCATTGAAGTAGGCTGGCACTGTAATTACTGCATCTCTTACCGATGTGCCCAAAAAGGCTTCTGCTGTTTCCTTCATCTTGGTGAGAACCATTGAACTGATTTCTTCTGGAGCGAATTTCTTTTGTTCACCTTTGAATTCGATAGAGATCTTTGGTTTGCCAGAATCATTTACCACTTTGAATGGCCAGTGTTTCATGTCATCCTGTATTTTCTAGTCATCGTACTTGCGGCCAATCAAACGTTTTGCATCGAAGACTGTGTTCTGGGGATTCATGGCAACCTGATTTTTCGCTGCATCACCAATTAAACGCTCCGAGTCTGTGAAAGCAACATAACTGGGTGTTGTGCGGTTGCCTTGATCGTTGGCAATAATTTCCACTTTGCCATGTTGGAAGACACCAACACAGGAATAGGTTGTACCCAAATCAATACCAATTGCTACCATTTTGTTTGTTTTATTCTTCTTTCTTTGAGTTTTTGTTGTTCAAATTCAATTGAAATTTCTTCTTGTTGAGTAAATAAAAACTTTAATAACTTTTCACTTATAGACACTCGTATTCTTTCTTGTTTTTTTCTGTTTAAATGTATTCGCAACTTTTTTTATTTCTTGTACTTGAATGTGTGAATAAAATTTATTTAAAAAACGCTTTTACTTGTTTGCTTCTCTTTAATGTTATCGCTTTGCTTGTTTCTTTAATACTAATGTCGAAGAGAAATTAACTGCCGGTATTTATACGATTCACAGATACATTCGTATTCTCTAGATACTCTTTCGAGAATCTTTGCGTATTTGCTAGAAACCCATTAGTTGTGTTTGTTACGTACATAATTTATATTTATAATTAAGAGAGTTGTGGTCTCTTTTATGTGAGTTTGTATTTTATTTTTATGAGTAATGTAGACAATTGAAATAAAATAAGAAATTGTTTCGGTGCATTTTGGTTTAAGAGAGTATGTAATTTGGAGCCCATATAGAAAATATTTGTATCGATTTAAAAAATATTCGAGAATATTCTTGGCCTTTCTTATTCGTATTGTTTGTAAACAATGCTTTGATAACGTTATATTTTAAATACTTTTCGTTACCCTTCTTCATCCCTCTTAATATTTTTTTTTTGTTTTGTGGTTTTAGTACCATTCTCATGGTACTCTCTCAAGGTCATCTGAGTGCTGTTTAAAAAAATTCGAAAGAGACCAATTTTTTTAAATGAATACGGAGAAGAATTTTTACTACCGTAGGCTAAAGAAATTCTAATTAACACTACTTGCATTTAATTTAATTTTTATATGTATACAAATCATGAAATCACATAAATCATACATAAATTCAACTGACTCAACTCTTAGTTTAAACATGTCTGAGCAAATTTTGGTTATCGATTGTGGTCAAATTAACTCATCGAATTATTTTTCATTTGATATGCAGCACATACAATGAAAATAGCGATATTGGATTATTTATGGCACTTTGGATGAACATTATTTACAAACTTATAAATGACTAAATCGAATTAATTAAAATTACAACGATGGCATTTTTATTCGAATATTCATCTAAAGGGTTCTTGGTAGCAAAAGCAGAGGTTGAAAGCTGTATTCAACATTTTGATATTGGGATACACTACTTAAATATGCAAGATATTTACAAGTGTTTAATTTTTATTTACAAACTTAAAGAAAAAGTGCAAGAAGCCGTTTAAGGAAATGCTCTCTACTACAGATATGCTGCTGCGTCAATGCACACAAGGCACTTTTGCGGCTAAGGTCGTACACATGTACCAGCTGACTCTTAGAAATGAAAATATGCTTTGTGGGTCCATACAGTTTAGTCCCTTTTCAATTTTGACAAATTAAAGACCGTAATTTTTATATGTATACACGATAGTGACCCTGTTTCTTTTAATTTTCTGCTTCAAAAAAAATTATAATAATAATAAAAAAAAGCGAAATGTAATAGTCGTTTATGTACGGTATAGAGACATGGTTACTATCATTTCATACCTCTGGTGCTTTAGCTGGGGCAATGACGGTGGTAAAGTTGCGAAAAATTTGGCGTTGTTTTATTTTTTTGTTGCTCCCCGAATTTATAGTTTATATTGCCATTGCAACCATTTTTATGTATGCCTAGAAATTGTTTCGAATTCCACATGCAATAAAAGAAATTATGCTTTTTCACAAGATCCATTGAATAAAATCCGAATATGGCAGAATAATTTTCTTCAAAGAGAAATTTTATTATACCTATGTACCAAGAAATTCATTAAAATTTAGAGCATTATTTTGCACAACTTGACCCACCGTAATAACATTCTTCATATTAATTATTATTTAATTATCAATTGTTTACTTGTTTATTGCTATTGTTTATTTATTAATAATTCACATTTTAGTAATAAAAGTAAAATAATAATAAAAAGTAAAAAGTAAAAATTTCCATTAATAAACACCAAAAAAAGAAAAAGTATCTACAAAATATATCGTACATGTACAGGCATATGTATACCTTAGAAAATTCTGAAATATAATAAACTCAATAAACTAAAATGCAATACAATAATTCTCTACCGCAGAGTCATTTTTAGGGATTCAGAAATTAAGAGAAATGTCGTGTTGATTTAAGAGAGAATTCTATACAATTTAAACTCATAGATACATTTTAAACTAAACACATTTCAATAGCCAAATGCATTCGTCACGTTCGAATATCTACAACATTCATGAAAATTCCTCATCTATATTCTCGTTATTTCCAGTGTATTAGTGACAAAGAGCCAGCAAGTATAAAAGGCCCAGCACAGTGCTCGTACGGTACAGTTCATAACAACAAATTGAAGTGAAAAGTTCAGAGAAAATAAAGAAAGAGCTCCGCAAAAGCTTTTATTCATAAAGTATTATTAAACAGTATAAAAAGTTACGAATTACACATTCTCATATACAATATAAAACCAAAAAAACAAGACAACAAACAAAATGGTAGCAATTGGTATTGATTTGGGTACAACCTATTCCTGTGTTGGTGTCTTCCAACATGGCAAAGTGGAAATTATTGCCAACGATCAAGGCAACCGCACAACACCCAGTTATGTTGCTTTCACAGACTCGGAGCGTTTAATTGGTGATGCAGCGAAAAATCAGGTTGCCATGAATCCCCAGAACACAGTCTTCGATGCAAAACGTTTGATTGGCCGCAAGTACGATGACCAGAAAATACAGGATGACATGAAACACTGGCCATTCAAAGTGGTAAATGATTCTGGCAAACCAAAGATCTCTGTCGAATTCAAAGGTGAACAAAAGAAATTCGCTCCAGAAGAAATCAGTTCAATGGTTCTCACCAAGATGAAGGAAACAGCAGAAGCCTTTTTGGGCACATCGGTAAGAGATGCAGTAATTACAGTGCCAGCCTACTTCAATGATTCACAGCGCCAAGCCACAAAAGATGCAGGAGCCATATCTGGTCTTAACGTCTTAAGAATCATCAACGAACCGACTGCTGCTGCATTAGCATACGGTTTGGATAAAAATTTGAAAGGTGAAAGAAATGTTCTCATCTTTGACTTGGGTGGTGGTACTTTTGATGTATCAATCTTGACCATCGATGAAGGTTCTCTATTCGAAGTACGAGCCACAGCTGGCGATACACATTTGGGTGGTGAAGATTTCGACAACCGTCTAGTTGATCATTTCGCCGAAGAATTCAAACGTAAATATAAAAAGGACTTGAGATCGAATCCTCGTGCCTTGCGGCGCCTAAGGTCAGCAGCTGAGCGGGCAAAGCGCACTTTGTCTTCAAGCACTGAGGCGACAATAGAAGTTGATGCTCTTTTCGAGGGAGTAGACTTCTATACCAAAATAAGTCGTGCTCGCTTCGAGGAAATGTGTGGCGATTTGTTCCGCAGTACTTTACAGCCAGTGGAGAAGGCCTTAAATGACGCCAAAATGGACAAGGGACAAATTCATGACATCGTTCTAGTGGGTGGCTCTACACGTATTCCAAAAGTACAAAATCTCCTACAGCAATTCTTTAATGGTAAAACTTTGAATTTATCCATCAATCCTGATGAAGCTGTAGCTTATGGTGCCGCTATTCAAGCTGCCATTCTCAGTGGAGACAAGAGTAGTGCTATTCAAGATGTTTTACTGGTCGATGTGGCTCCTCTCTCATTAGGCATTGAAACTGCAGGTGGAGTGATGACCAAGTTGATTGAACGCAACTCACGTATTCCTTGCAAACAAGGAAAGACCTTTACCACCTATGCTGACAATCAACCTGCTGTAACTATACAAGTCTTCGAAGGTGAACGTGCCATGACTAAGGACAACAATCTTCTGGGCACTTTCAATTTAACAGGCATACCACCAGCACCTCGTGGTGTTCCTAAAATAGATGTCACATTCGATTTGGATGCCAATGGTATTTTGAATGTTACCGCCAAAGAGATGAGCACTGGCAATGCCAAGAATATCGTCATCAAAAATGACAAAGGGCGTTTGTCACAGGCCGATATTGATCGTATGGTACGCGAAGCTGAACAATATGCCGATGAAGATGAGAAGCAACGTCAACGCATAGCTGCACGCAATCAACTGGAATCGTACCTCTTCAATATTAAACAATCTACTGAAGAAGCCGGTGAAAAGATACCCAAGTCAGATCGGGATAAGGTTTTACAGAAATGCGATGAAACCATCAAGTGGTTGGATGACAATACCACCGCCGAGAAGGAAGAATTCGATTACAAATTAGAAGAATTGACAAAAATATGCCAGCCCATAATGACTCGTCTACACCAACAAGGTAGTGATGGCGGTCAGCAGGCAGGTGGTAACTATGGCGGCCCAACCGTTGAAGAAGTAGATTAAAGTTCCATTAATAAACTGTATGGTTTAGATGCACATTTATCAGCCATTTAGCGGAAACATTCCACACATGTACAGTATTAAAAGAGCTGAGTTTTTTCGTAAAAAAAAAGACTGAATTATACAAATGAGTCATTAAAATATCAGAATATTGCGCTTATAAAGTAAACTCAATAGAGTTGTAGCAGACAATTGTATGTTGATTAATTTTAAGTACACACTTATTTAGTTGTTTAATTAGATCTTAGTAAATTATTTTTGTTGTTTAATTGTAAGCAAAATTATTTAAAATAAACTATTTTAATTTATAGTAAACAAAAAAGTTTGTCTGAATTTATTTAAAGGAATTTGTAAAATTTTGTAACTATCTGCTCTTTCTGCCATTACCGGACTCCGTACTCATAATTAACACACCTAGGCTACCAGCCTTTGTGATGGAAATGTCGGGGTACCCATTAAGAAATACATTTGTATATAAATTCAATAATGTATATTGACGTCTATTTGATTAATTTTTCTTTGGTAATTGCATTTTTAACGAAATTTTTTCCTATATTTACCTATTTTTTCTATATGCTTATCGAGAAGTTTATAAATCTGGCGTGCTCCCGATGTTGATATTTGCGTGTATTAAATTTGTGATACTCTGCTTGCTGTTATCGTAATAAACTTAGACTTTGAATGAAAAATGTATCTCCTTCTTTTGTCCCCGGAGATTTAAATGTTCCTCAAACATTTAAACATGATTCTATAATTTGTGATCCGCTGAATAGTTTTAAATTTACTTGGAAATACTTTTCAACATTATCTCCAGAGCCTTACAAAAGTTGTATGATTTTTATAACAAAATGGAAGTAAAGAAATGCTCTTGTCAGAAACCGATTATACTTATTCTATTGTAGAAGCCCTCAATCTATACAGGTATCGCCGTAATGTCTGCCGCAGTCTGGTTACTGTGACAAACTTCAGGATACGCCCAATTGTTTCTTACTGAGATGTATTAACGCTAGGTTCCAAGTATGTGTTCCAGTGATTCGTTCTTCTTATCACGGAGTTTACATATTGGGCATGAATTGATCCCTATTTTAAAACAATACTAGGCCCCATTACTATCCTTAGACTATTTCTTAATAGCTATAATAATGATGACAATCATGAGCTCTGAATATTTCAATCTAGTACCAAACACCATCTTATATTCTGCTGTATGTTTTTCACCTATTTGTATACCACAGAATGACCCCTCTCTTATTACTCAAACTCGTGGAGAAGTTCAAGCTCACAATTAAGGAGGTAACTATTAGGTCACAATGCCTCTGCTGAATTTCGTGTTAGAATTGTTTCCCAAGAACCTAAACCCTTATTATCACAAGGAATAGGCTTAATTTTAACAGAACCGGCATAGCTGTTATAGGGTAGATTCTCATTGCCATGGTTATACCAACATAAGTCTGTCTCGGTATATTTTGAAACTTTACCTCCTTTAAATGTTTTCAAGAATAGATTTACAAAACTTTTTTACATTTCTAGGTCGATTATGTATGGCATAAAGTATTCCAATAAGCATTTGTATTAAGTTTTTAAAAAGAATCGATTTTTTATAAATTAACATTGAATTGTTTCGGTGTACCGAGCATTTTTGAAACATCGATGTCCACCACTATCTTAGGTAGTAATGTTTATAAAAAAAATAGTTGAGAATCGCTGAAATCGTAAATTCTCCATAATACATTAAACTAATTAGCAATTAACATAATAGAGAATAACCTATAATTAAGCTTATTAATTTAGCTCTGAAAGGGTGTTACATTTCGGTATACATTTAAAGACATAAAGGTTAATTCAATTTAATGAACCATGATAAATAAATAAAATACTAAAACTTAGATATAACTATACCTGTTAAATTTCGATTACGATTAGTAATCAATTACATTACTTTTAAAAAAGAATCGTAATGATTATATAATTTTATGAACAATTTTTTCAAATTACTAATTGATTACGGTTACAAATAATCTAAAAATAAACAGAATTACTGGCGATTAGTACAAAATATTTAAAAAATATAACTAATCAAAAGTAATCCAAAAATAATAAAATTATTTTGAATCCTTTTAGAATGTTTTCAATAATTGTCATTCTTTCCAAAATAATTTTTTTTAAGATATTTTAAAAATTATTCGGAATTCTTTGACTTTTGTATTCAATTGTGTTACAGTTTGTACTTTGTTACTAATACATTCTATTTTTTGGTTGTTAAAGATTCTTATAAATAAAATTTTAATTTACGATTTTGAAATGTCAGAAAATGTTTTCGAAAGCGATTTTCTCTCAGATTCAGACTTTTAAAGGATCAAACTTTTTAAAAAAATGTGTTTGAATTTACAGAATTTTCAAAAACGAATTTTATGTAGAAGAAAAATTGAGATTTTTAGCTACTCAATTCAAGTATACAGATTACAAATAACATGCGCTAGGTGTGTTTCCTGCCACGTCGTGATAAAAGGAAGCCGTGTAGAGGCTTCAAACTTCATTAAACATTATCTTTTACTGTTTCGAATAAATTGTAGAACTCATAAATTCTCAATTATTAAAAGGAATCATCAAAAACAATTTGATTACTTTTGGATTACTTTTGATTCTTTTTGATTATTTTATACTAATCGCCAGTAATCCTGATTATTTTTTGATTATTTGTATTTGTAATCAATTATTAATTATTCAATACAAAAACAATCGTAATTGTAATCATTATTTCACCATTCAAAAAAAAGCAATCTAATTACTAATCATTGCGATTATTAATCATTACTTAACAGGTATGGATATAACAACTGGTGTTCAGTTAATTAAAATAATTTTATTAAATTTTTTAACCTAGTTCATTATCAATCTAAAAATTTAACTTATTAAATAAATCAATTCGATCAAAATAAATTCAAGTTCAAGTTCATCAGTCTTCAAAGCATCCTAATTCACTTTAGTACATTCTTCATTTTTGTGTTCAAATAAATTTGAACAACAGTAAGTCCTAAAATTTAATCAATGAGATTTTCAAAGGAAAAACTCATCTTAAATAAATATACGTTTTTTTGTAATCCTAAACCATTTTAATCAAAAGTAGACAATGCAGAATTTCAAAATTCTCCATTCTTTTATAAATAACATTTCCTTTTGTTCTTAATGCTAAAAAATTGTGAAACTGAAAAACAAAAATTGTTATATTTATTTCACTCATATCAAAGAACAAATGATACACATCTCATACAGTCTCCGTTTTTTATTGTCATATTTAACAATACCGTTCAGTTATGAATGGCAATCGAACATCGCATATTTGTCGAAAATGCATTAAATATAAGCAAAATTATTTTAATCGTTACTCGGGATAGTCCCAAAAGCTTATTTTGTATTGTTATTGTGGCAATACTCAAAGCTTCCTTAAAATTTTACTCAATATATAAATTTCTCATCTTTAGCTTCTCAAAAAATTTAAGTGGTATGGATATTTCCGCCTTGCTTTCAATCACTATTCTCTTCGCACGCTTATCTCTTCAGACGTCGAAAAAATTATAATTTATCTCACTTTGAGTGTGGCTAATGTATTATGTATAGTATAGCCGGTTTAAGATTTAATTTAAAATTTAAGAGGGAGTGATAGATAACTCCTATTATCCTGTGAGACCGATAGAGTAACAATAGTAGGTGGAAGATCTAAAAATAGTTTAAGAAGCTTCAACTTCAATAATTTCTTTGGTATTGTTCGTTACAACTGAATTAAATTGAAAATGTTAGAATACGTATTCAATTTTCCCGATTATGTCTATGTATAACAGAGTTATTTGAAGCTTTAAACGCATTTGAGTAAGTTTGTTGTCCATATATATCCGAGCTAGTCACTATTCCATGCTATTCGGATTATTGAGTTTCCTGCACATAACTTTCTATTATACTTTAAAACTTTAAATAGCAACAAATATGTAATCTCTATTAGTACAAATCTTTTATCAGAAATATTTAATTTCATATATATAACTAACTTACCAATTGAATTATGTTATTCCGAAATAATAAAACAGTTACTTAATGTATATTGATTGACCCCCATTTATTTCACTGAAGTATTTCTGAAGCTTAAAACAAATAATCCATTAAATAAGCCGAGCATTAAGATTCATAATAACAAATAACTAAACTTACAGTAAGGAGTGATAATATTTTTCACACACTAATACGAATTGCATTTACTTCCGGAGACATTCCTTTTCAGCCCATTCTATATAAGAACCTAAATAGTTTTTGATATTCTTATAGCCAAGTGTTCTAGCCAATTCAGCTGCTTTCTGTGATCTTTTGCCGGATCTACAATGGAAAATTATTTCGTTATTCTTATCCGGTTTATCACGTCCATATTTGGCCTTAAAGGTACAATTGTTCACAGCTGATCCCAATTCATGTTCGACTTGACCAAGAGGTATATTAATACTGACGGCTATTTTACCACACTCTTGTAATTCTTCTGGCTCTCTGACATCGATCAATAATTGTGGCGATTGTTTTGTTAACTTTTTAACTTCTTCATAAGTTACTATTGGTACATTATTTAAAACGGTTGTTGAATAATAGTGTACAAAATTTATATTGCTGCTGTATTTAGAAGACTTGGCTGGAAAATGTAATTTTTGGTTTATTAATACAATAGCTGTATTAAACATTGCAGTCTGTCCTCTGGCATTAAAATTTTGAACCTTTTGCACTTGACGTAATAGTAATTTTGTGGCCATTATTTATTTTATATTCTTTAAACAATCTCAAAATTGTTATCCGTATGTATTGACTTGTTGAATGTTTTAACTGAAATAAACATTAAAATTTATCTCACATACAAGCAACCGAGGAATTAAAATGTTATTCCATTATCACACAAAATGCGTGTGAAATTAACATTATAGTTCTAGCAAATATTCAAGACAGGAGTGAGTAATCTAAATGATTAATGAATAGACAAGTTTTATGCCAAGACTATTTATAGGGGGAAAACAAAAAAGTATAAATTTTAAACCTACAATTATCATTTCTATTTCGCTTCTTTTGGTTGAGATTTATCACAAACATCTAAACTCGTATCATTTAGTTTGCGTCGGTAATATATGACATTCAAAGTTATCCTTTTTATTCTACACATTTTTTAGTAAAAAAAAAATTGATTAAGGAATATCGATCTTAAACTTATGTATTTGGAAAATAAGAAATAAGTTTTAAATCCAATAATCTAATTTAAATTCACTAACTTTTGTAGTCACCGTAGTCTAGTAGGTGGTGTGTTGGCTTATTAGACGCAAGGCCACGGTTCAAACCCCAGGTCAGACATCAAAACGAAATATGAAAAAATATTTCTTCGGCGACTTCTTCTCAGAAGATTTCTAAACAATCTGTCGTCCGGAGTCGACTTAAGACTTTTAGGCCGTAATCCTGCCTGAAGGGTTGTAATGGCCAATTATATATGTATGTAACTTTTTCTAAATATATTAATTTTATAATACATAGTCAGCATTACAACCTAGTTTCTCACACACTTAGGGCCACCGTATATTATACGGTGCTTAGGGCCGTTTTTTGAATGCAAGTTTAAACTCGAGATTAAGTTAATCTCCAGTTAAAGTTAATCTCCAGTTAACTCAGTTTTCATTTTTTGAATGGGAATTTAACTGGAGATTAACTTTGTAGAGCTGCCGTACTTATAAGCAAAAATGGCAACATTTTTTTCGTTTATATTGTTGTGTTTACTACTTTTTGCAAATTATTTCACAACAATTTGCTTTTGTATATAACAAAAACAAACAAACAAAAGCTGAATACTATTGATCTTTATGTAAAAAAATTATTTTCTTAAAATAATAAATAAATTAAGACTGTCTATTGTCAATTTGTGTTTTATATAGTTCATAGCATGGTATAAGATATATATATTTCTTATACCATGGTTCATAGTCACTTAAATATTTGTCTTATTCGGCTTCCCCTCACTTAAAAGCTTTTTTTAAAAAAAAATTTGTCAACTACTTTTCATAGTTAATCTCGAGTTTAAACCACCAACGTTGCTGGTTTAAACTCGAGATTAACTACTTAACCGTAATAGGCCATTTACACTACACCGAAATCTAGTAGATTAGATTTCAAATCTAGCTCAAAATCTAGATCGTTTACACTGTATTTATTTGACAGTAGCAAGATTTCATTTTAATAACAAAAACAGCTGACTGAAATTTAAAAGAAAATAATAATATTTTAGTTTAACCCTAATCAAGTCAGGAAAAAATTTTATAAATCCAGTCAAAATGTGTTTCAGAGGCACATACACAGAATTTACGTATTAATTTTGTTAACTTATTTTCATTTTATTAAATTTTTTCTTCTCAGTTACATAAATGAAATATTATTTATTTATTTTCGCATTTTAAGCAAACTAGAACTTTTGAACAATGCTCGTTGCAAGTATTTTTGTGGTAAATACTGCAAGACTGCTTACACATTCTGCATATCTTCGGTGGTCACATATAACATCTACGTCGCATATCTGTCTGCCTTGGCTGGTTTGAGAATTCATCCTCGTGTTGTATGGACCGAACATTGGACAAATTATTTTTATTTAATTTTAGAAGACTGCGGCAAATAATGGGTGCCAGAACTCTTCGTAACTCATTATACCTCATTATAACTCATTATTATATTTAATTTTGTTGTTCACCAACAATAGAAGTAATAGTTAGCGTTCCCATATGTGCCTCATAGACACATTTTGACATGATTAAGAACATTTTTGATTGAAACAAAATAAAGAATAAAAAGAAATTAATTTATTACTTAAAATTTGTAAATTCTAAATAAAACAACTGAAAGTAGGAATTCAAGAAGCAGTAAGAACTGGAACCTATATTCAAGGAAGTTACAACATGACCAAGTGAAATATGTGTCGGAGAGGCACATGTTGACTTGATTAGGGTTAAATTGAAATGTAATTTTTTTTCCTGCTCAGCGTTGTATTTTTAAGTACTATTTGGCAAAACACATAGTTGCATTTGTATTTTTACTAGATTTTGAGTAGATTTTGCCGAAATCTACTAAATAAGTAGATTTTGTTTTGTATGGGAAATCTAGTTAAAATCAACTAGATTTGGCTCGAAGTACTAGATTTCGCTGTAGTGTAAATGGCCTATAAGGTTAAACTCAAGATTAAGTGAATTCAAAAACTGAAAACGGAGTTTAACTGGAGATTAACTTAATCTCGAGTTTAAACTTGCATTCAAAAAACGGCCCTTAATGTTGTGTGTCTTAATTTTATACATGAGCGGCAGGACCTACAGTTTAAAGTCGACTCCGAACGACAGATTTTTTTTAAAAACTTTTCGTGGCAATTTTATTTACTCAGAGTTTTTGCTAGAAATCTGCTGAGAGGAAATCGTCGAAGAAATATGATTTCATATAGTTGGGTTTGTACCAAGGCCTCATGTCTAATAAGCCAACGCACTAGCTACTAGACCACGGCGACTGCTAATATAATTATATACATAATATATCATATATAATAATATTTATTTTCGCAAAATTTCTAATTTTAATTCAGTTTTTCATTTTCAAATTCCGTTTTTTGTAAATTCCATATTTTTTATGAGACACATATCAGCGATAAAATCAGATTAAATTTTCATGGAGAATATATTTGACTACGTCCTTTAAACAAGGATGAAATACTGTTTAAAATATAATAATTCGAGCAGAATTCGAATTGAGTATTTAAGAAATATTTAAAAGTTAATATTCTTCAGAATATCTGGTCATTTGAAAATCGTTATTTATTTGAAATACCCTATTTAAAGAACACATCCAAAAAATCTTTATAATCATTATTTACTTGTTAAGACCTTCCTTTTCGGCCCACTCAGTCCATGAGCCCAAATAATTTTTGCTATTCTTGTAACCCAAAGATTTGGCTAATTCAGCAGCATTTTGTGACCGTCTGCCAATTTTGCAATGGAATATAATTTCGGTATTACCATCGGGTTTATCGCGACCATATTTGGCTTTAAATGCCCCCTTATCCATATTAGCAGACAATTCTTCTGCTACCTGACCTAGTGGTATATTAATGCTTGAGGGAATTTGACCTGTTTCTTGCAATTCATTGGGTTCCCTTACGTCGATTAGCAGCTTCTTGGGATATTTGGGTAACTGTTTTACTTCTTCATAAGTCACAATTGGAATATCATTTACGACTTGAGAGCTGTAATTCCGTACATAATCATTAGTTTTCTTGTTGAATGCTGTCAAAAACGTCGCAGTTTTTTTAAACTCCCTTGCTGCTGTCCTTGGAATTATATTTGTTGAGTTCAGGACAAGTATCCTCCCTATTTGTGATAATAAAGTTTTGGCAGTCATTTTTAGCTACAATAATCGAAAAAAAGAAGTTTTTATATTTTACTAATTACATAAGATATAAAAACACATACCCTGTGCTCAAGAAGAATTGATGTTGTACCGGCGTTTAAACGAATGTTTTTGTTTTGAAATAATAAAAGCAAACAATGTACCATTTTCTTAGCAAAACGTGCTAAGTTGACAAGCATTGTGTGGAAAGATGTTTCGTTTCATTCCACATTTATGTAAGCCTCCGATCTTTAAGGATTTCTGAAATTTCTAGGTGTGTCCAAGCAGGAAATTTTTTAATAGATTTCTTTACCTCATTTTGATTCATCCCACAAGAATTTATACTCGTATATTATACTTTATTTGTTTCTTAAAGACATAACATTAAATGTGTTTTGATGTGTTCTACGAAATTCCATAAATATCCATAAATTTATAACAAATTTTTTTAATGGCATTAAAATTTGAAGTAAATTCGAAGTGACATAAAGTGCTAAAAAATACATTTACCAGATTCTTCCCTCTAAAGTAAACTTGTGCTAAGCAAAATTTTCGGAAATTCTGTTTAATTTCAATTTGTATTCGAAACTATTTAATAACTTCAAAGGTTTTGTGAGAAGGGTCCTAAATGGTAAAGAATCATGATTATGGAAGTATAACAAATACGAAACATTTCAATTTAAGTGCCTATTCTATTGAGCTCAACACTTAAAAATTCCATACAACTTTCTATTAAATACAGGCTTTACTTACAGCAGCTGATCATTTAGCCTCGCTAGAGATTAATAAATTTTTTTCTGTAGCCCCATATTAATTTCCTGTTACTTAAAAAATTTGACGTTTGAAGAATATTGATGAGGATTGACACATTCAGGTTACTGATGTTAGGTTAGCTTCCTTTGTTTTCTAAGGTCACGTATTTCGCTGTTATTCTAGACAGCAAGCTGAACTGTAAAAGGAAATTCAAGGAAGGAATGAAAAAACGTCTGAATGCTCTTTATCAATGTAGGAAATCTTTAGGTAAAAGCTGGGTGTGTTGATCTTTTTAACGGAAGATTTTGGATAAGGTTTAGCGGAATGGAGGTTCACCGGAGTTGCCCTCAGGCTACACTTGATTTATATGTCAAGCAACGTGCAGAGCTCAGTGCCTTACGCCTGAGGGAACCAGGGTCCTGGAAATAGCGCTCGATAGAACATTCTGAATGTCGTCTTCCCTGATGAAAGAAACTGGTCTTTAGAGAAAATCACCGACTATATTGTGTCTGAGGCAATGTTCCTACCTGATTTGAGGATACCGAAAGGTATACACATATTCACAGATGGGTCGAAGTTAAATGGATGCACATGTGATGGAGTTTTCTGCAAAAATCTCAGACTTGAGCTTCACTTTAGATCTTTCAGACAGAGATTGTTGCTATCTTGAAGGCTATTGAGGCCATAGCTAACATACCCATTTCAGGTTCTGAATCTTTCACGATCTGCGTTGACCGTCATGCGTCGGTTTGGTGTAAATCACGACTTGTTCGGATCCATCTATGCTGTGTTCCGGAACTTAGTGGTATACCTGGTAATGAGACAGCTGATGCTGTCTAGATGGGTTAGCTAGGAAAAGCAGATGCGTTGGGGAGATGGTTCGAGTAATATGTCTAGGAGTCACGCTCTCTTGTGTGTTTATGGTTCACCTTTTTACCTCCGTTTCCTATATCCTCCCTTTACTAACTCTTCTCCATTGCCCTATCTCCTTCACTATCCTCTCTCTCTCTCTTTCTGAAAAGCAGACTTGCGAAATTTATCAGAAACCTATCGAATATTTTGAAAAATACAAGTTATAAGCATAGCGGGAATACTTCTAAACTGAGAAAATTAATAATATTTCTGCAACAAAAACTTAAGTCAAATTTATAAATTGGTTTCGTCAATATTTATTAATCTCTAGCTCCTTCTGATTATAAGAATATGTATGTATGTAAGAAAACAATCTACAAAATAAAATAATCTGTACTAAACATTTGATTTCGTCCCCCACGTTAGTCTCGTTTTTATTGATGATATCTCTTGAAATTCGCATTCTCCGGATTGAAATCACTCTAATTTCACTTAAATTCGAATTAATATCATACCCAATTTCATTTTCGGAATCCTAGATTGTATCTTCATCAGGAAGGCCGCTGCTTGTCATCGCCCGGAAATAATGTCAATGTTTGATAATCAATGTTTGATAAACGAAAAATTATTTTTAAAGGTGGAACTTATTTTTGTATTTGCAATATTGTTTGTACATTTTTTATAAATATTGTAAATTAGCTTCAACACGCTACAATCATTCCCAGACGATAAGTGATGCGTCGTGAATGAAGGAGAAAACCAATAAAACAATCACGTTACAGACACAAAATGTTTTATAAAATTCCTTACTCACATACGTCATAATTTTAAAAATTTTTTCACTCACATTTTATATTTTTTGTAATTGTATAGAAAGAAGCATGGCATATTCATGCCTTGGAAAGAAGGTTTCTCGCATAGGTACATATGTACATATGTATTTAAAATTATAGTTGAACTCTTGAAACTTATATTTTCGTTTTCTTCTTTAAAAAGTAACAAAATTCCAGATATTTATGCAAAAATATTTATTTAATGAAAAAAGTTCATTTGAAAATTTAATCCAAGTCCAAAGTCGAGGCGAATATTCTAGTCGCTATCTATTCCTTAGGCAAACCTTCATGTTCAGCCCAGTCCAACCATGAGCCCTTGTAATTCTTAACATTCTTGAAGCCCAACTTAATAGCAATTTCGGCCGCTTGTTGAGCACGTCTACCAGATCTACAGGTGAAAATTATTGGCGTATCTGCAACAGGCTTATCGCGTCCATATTTATTTTTAAAATCTTCTGGCTTCACAACGTCCGACAACTCTATTTCAACAACAGCGAGTGGTATATTAATACTGGTGGGTATTTTACCTGTTTGAACAATTTCCTGCGGAGTGCGAACATCAATTAAAAGTACTTCAGGATGATTTGGTAAATCTTTAATTTCTTCATAGTAGGCCATTTGAATTTTATCAGTTTGTTCGGTGTTGTCTGCATTTATATTAATAAAAAATAATTGCAAAGCAATTACTGCGAGCAACTTTCTAGTCATTCGTTGTACCATTGTGTGCACTGTACAATAAACTGTTTGTAAAACTTATTTATTTATACAAACATTGACATTGAATACAAAAAGCCGCACAGGTAAGTTTCCTCCAACTATTGTTGTTAGCAATTTTGGCCAAAGAGCGCAAAATTTGTAAGCCATTGCTTAATAAGCAAACCAGTTTTTGCGGTAACGATAGCTGGTGATAAAAACCGAATGAAGCGTATGGAATTAATACTTGTCATACTTTGACTTTTTTTCTGTTATCAAAGTAACAATATTAAGTTTAAATTCATTGCTGTCAAACAACAATACAAACCAGTGGATAGTCGCCAAGGTACTCAACGGACGTCAAAAGTTAAAGATTCACAACTTTTGCGTTGAAGTACCGAATGTAACAACGCATATAGTAGGCCTATAGCCAAAATTACAGATTACAGATTACAGAAAAAGAATAGAATGGAAGGTATTGATTTTATGGTTTGATTTGCCCAAATTAAATATCATGAAGGTATTCAAAATGATTATTATGAATTATTATGTTTAAAAATAAAAAATATACCTATATGTATGTATGTATATTTATCTGTTGACATATGTACATATATCACATCATTTTAGATTTTTATAAAAAAAAGAACAGGATAATTAATCTATATTACATAATATCTAAATTAAGAAGAAAAATTATCTTAAAATTTAAGGCGTAATAATAGAATAAAAATTAAAGTCGACATAAAGATTCCAAATTTTCTACTAAAAGAAATTATGTACACATATGTATATAGATGCAAGCCATTAGATGACATCACAAGGAAAGCCATAGATTGGAACCCCCAGGGAAGCAGGCGCATCGGACGACCATCACACACCTGGGAACGCCAAATCACAATCGAATTATCCAAACTACGTCTACAGTGGAACGAAGTCAAACACCGCGCTGACGATCGAGCTCATTGGAACCAACTTCCTGCGGCCCTATGCTCCCTAGAGGAGTAAGAGGAACATATATATATATATATATATATATATATATAGAATAATTTTAATATACCCGATAAGCAAGCCATACTACTTTACAATTCTTTAATTGCAGAAATTTCAAAAATATACTGTAACTTCAACCGACTGAAAAATATAATTTATTGAAGCGTAATTTTTTTTCACAATGTCATATGTACATACATACATAAGTATTTTATGTAAGTATATAATAAGAAATAAAATATTAATTTAACCTTTACAAAAAAAGTTCAAATATTATAAGTTACTACAATCCGGTTCTTATCACTTTGGAAAAAAAGACTGCGTCTAGCGCTTAAAACAGTCAACTTATAAATCAAAAAATAAAAATTTTAAGAATTTTCTATTACTTCTGCTATAAATAGAACAATAATAAACATTTACTAAGAAACAAAAATTATTGTTTTTAAAATTTCGTAATATTAATAGACGTTTCGTCTAAGAATTAGGAAACTCTTTCGAGATATGAAAAGCTTATTAACATTAGTAAATTATGAAATAAAAATATTTGTTCTCATATACATACATACATACATATATGTTGTAGGTATGTTTGATGTACCCATATAAAATTTTTAGAATCATACATTCATTCATATTATAAAATTAGTTTTATATATCCCAGCTAGCATTTGGAAGACTGTTTTTTGAAAAATCACCTTGCTGAGTCTTTTTAGAGTACTCTTGGTGATCAAAAACTTATTAGTCAGTTACAAGATTAAAAAAGGAATCATAAATGATTAGCGCCAATGAGTAAAATAAGTTCGATTTAAAATAAATAAAAAATTGTATACCAATCGAAAATTAATCATCCAGATGTTTAAAATGTGACTATTATTTACATTATTTATTATTATATTGTACTTATACTGTAGATTGAAAAACGATTAATCAAAAACACATCATGAAGGTGTTTGAAAAGTGATTATAACTATGTATTTATGATCATATTTTGAACAGATGGATGATTAAACAATGCTTTTTTTTCACCCTCTCTTATACATTTTCATTAATGTAAAAAGATGGCTATGAAATGAAGTACAATTTGTTTTTAAATATAAATATAATATTCTTTCTTTGGTCGCCAACTTCCTTTCAGTTTAGTTTCTCAAAAATCTGTCGTTCGGAGTCGACGTTAAACTGTAGGTCCCGCCACTCACGTAAAAAATTAACGAACACTGCATGAGTGGTGTGAGAAACTAGGTCGTAATCCTGACTGAGGGGTTGTAATGGCCAATTATGTATGTCCGTATGTATGAAGCCCCAAGCTCTTAATAGCCTGGGGGCTAGGCTAAAGTCGAATTTTAACAATCTTTTCTTTGTATGCCTTTAAAGATGGCCAATGCATTTTCATTTTTGCCACCTTGATTAGTCGTTGGGGTCGGCTAAAAACACATTTTGTAATACGACTAATAAATGACTCAAATTATAATCATAAATGACGCAAAAAGGAGTCCAGATTAATACAAACATGACTGATAAATGACAATAAAAGGACTCCTAAACATACTGATAAATTACTCATAAAAGACTCGCTTGCGATTAAACAATGACTGAAAGACGACTCGAAAAAGAAGCATAAACGATGTTAAATACGACTAATAAATGATCAGAAAGCGATTCAAAAATGATCACAAAACTATTCGAAAATTACTCGAAATTAATATAGAAAATGACTCATAAATGATTTTTTGAGAAGAGTCGCCCGTAGTAACATTTTTCTCCCGACAAATGAGTCTTTTATGATCAGAAAATGAGCGCATATTCTTACTTTTCAATCGCGCAGAAGAATCAAAAAAGACTCGAATTTGATTAAAATTTTCAAAAAATGCTGGCTGGGATGTACTATGTACAGAGCCTGTGCTACAGACACCTACACATATATATGTATGTATATTAGTATTAAAATGATTGATTTGTCATGATTAAATATTTTTGAAATTTGTACTTAATATACCCAAAAATACACAAAGTGTCAATTTGTCATCAATTGTAGGGCAAATTTCGAAACTATTATTTACAAAAGGAAAAGATGATAATTTTTTAATAATACAATTTTTATGAAGAAGGGAAATGGATCAAATTGTTAAGTTCAATAAACTAAATTAATCTGTTGATTTAATATGATTGTGCATATTCCTCCTACAGCAGGCGTATTTATAGAATATTGAGAGTTATTAAGTCTTATCAAATTTAAATTAATTCATTGTTTAAAATGTTTCCCAGCAAGGGAAACATTTTGATTTTACAGAGGTTTTTTATATTGAAAGCAGAAATCACAAAGAATTAATTGATTACTTTCATGATCCCGTTTGTAGATCTTAAACAAATACCTACTCCGATTTCCAATTATTTTATCTAAAGATTTCAGCAGACTATGCAAAATATACCGAATAAAATATAAGTGCATCAAGGTCGCCGTAGTCTAGTAGGTAGTGTGATGACTTATTAGAACGCAGATCAGACATCAGAAGGAATATGAAAAAATATTTCTTCGGCGACTTCCTCTCAGCAGATTTCTGGAAAAAGTTCTGCGAGTATATAAAATTGCCATAATAAGTTTCTCAAAAATCAAATCATGTATAAAATTAACGCACACAACATAAGTGGTGTGAGAAGCTAGGTCGTAATCCTGACTGAGGGGTTGTAATGACCAACTATGTATGTATGTATGTACATATGTATGTAAGCGCAAAAAATCACAAAAAGGTTTTAAGTTTATTGCGCTGTCTCTCCTTTTACGCCAAATAAACGTCCAGAAAGTGGTTTATAAAGTAAAAAATTAGAGTTTGATAACAAAGTTTTCATAATTTCAAGAAACAATTTTGATGCTAGTTTAACTTAGGAGGTCTCACAAATTTTTCGAAAAAAAATTGCTTTCATTTGCTTTATTTAAAATTTTTGCTAAAGATTAATTCTATTAACTGACTGGTATTTGCAAACAAATACTTCTATCAGTACTTTATACTTGCTAGACACTTAATAATCACCTTCACGTATTATATTGAGCAAACTTGTATGTCTAATCATTCGAGAAAACGTCACAATTTTAATTTAATTTTTTTTTCAATTTAAGCATGGCGTGAGGTTTGTTCAATTTGAGTCCGGGTTCAGTTATACTTTTCTGTTTCTCATCTTCAGTTGATTAACAAAATTATTGTGCTTTTCCTGTTATTTGATATTTTTCGGAAATGATCCGATCCTTATCAATAAACAATATGCACTTATAGTAATGAGAACAAGAAACACGCGTATCTTAAACAAAAGTAAAAATTAAAAATTTCTGAAAATAATTTAAATATAAAACACAAAGAATGGAAATAAAATATTAGAGCAGGCAGAGTAAGCTTGTATTCTTTTAGGATCATGCCAAGTAATGCCACCTACTTATGCAGTACATTGATCTAATGCTAGGGAATTTCATTGAGGAAGTAGGGCTAGAGAGAGCAAGGGACTAATATTGCTAAAATCAGTAATATTAAAGAGGCTTACCTGAGAATTGCTTCATTTGGCGTCATATCGAATTTTTCTGTAATAAATCACACAAATCATTGTCTAATTTATAACAAAATGCTTATTCTTTACATGAAAGATGACATGACTTAACCTTGACTCGATTCGTCCAACACCACTCAGAGTTTTCATAGGTCGTTTTTAAGTCCGTAATTCACAATATCGAATACCAACCATAAGAGTACACAGAAAGTTAAGGTGAGTAGGAAATAAAACAAAAACTTGTGGTGGTACTCCTGAATTTGTAACTGTCCTAATGAAATCGCATAGTTTATTGGTCTTCAGAAGATTAAGTTATATTTGATGTTAATCGAACTACATAGTACATTATAAACTGTTCGTTTTTAAACTTTTTAAGCTGTTTTTTGTTTTAAAATGTAGCTACGTACTATTTAAAAGTTCTTAACTCAAAATCAAGATGATTAATTTTATGTACTAAGTCTTCAGTATGTTTCCATTTTATTATGAAAAGATTTTGAATCAAAAAATTTCATTCCCTTTTGCCTGATAGTATATCTATGGCACGCATTTCAGCTTCTGCAATCAGTTTCCTTTCTTCAGCCAGCTGCGCATCACGAATTGCCTTTTGTTCGGCTTGGATTTCTCGAAGTTTTGCTTCTTTTCTTGATAAACGTTTTTGATGGAATAGTCCATAAAAAATTCCAAAAGTTAGCATCGACCACCTCCCAAATTTTATTAAGGGTTCCACAGGTACTGGCGGTTTAGACATCGCTCCTTTTTATTAAAAATTATAATTAAAATATTTATTTATACTGAAAAATGTTTCTTTTTACTGTTGAGTTGGAGATTATATAATTACGATATCAATTTTTAAATGTTACCAAGTGATGTGCATATTCAAATTTGTTTTTATCGATTATTTCTTTATTTACTTTTTTTAACATTTTTAAATTTAGATTATATAGATTGAATAAAAAAGAATAAAATAAATCGTTGAGAAAAAGCTTTCTAAAAAGGATGATCAAGTACATATACTTTAGTTAATTGAGAAATTAGAGAAAAGTATCATTGGAGTGAAAACAACTTCTTTTAATATCTATATGTATTGTTGGATGAATTGTTGAAGAAATTATTAAAACATTTGTTTCTTAAGACTGTTTCCAAGGTCTAAATTGTTTTAAAATGTCTATTAGTTAGTAGCGCTCATCAGTAAATTGATCCTGTCGACAGTATTCTCATGGATAATTTTCTGTACCTCGTTATTCGCAAGAAGGCCGTTTATTTTGATCGCCACAATATTGTGGTCTTCTGTGATCAACGCCCTTTAAGATAAAAAATTTATTTTTGAAAATTTCCGAAATAGTATTCTTTAAAATAAAAAAAAAAAATAAATAAATAAATAAATAAAGAAAATAAATATACAAAAATATTGTATAGGAATAGCTATCTCTCTGTAATTCAGTATAAGTTGTATAGTATAATTAAAACACAATCACCTAATTTTATAAATATTTATTTATTTCATAATATATACTAAAGAAAACTTTATTTTATTTTATAAATTAAAAATATTTGTGTGAATTTCGACTTAAAGTCTTTTATTCTCCATAAACAATTGGAGATGAAATAGAACATTATTAATTGTAGTGATAATAATGTACATACTAACTCCTAAAAATAATACAAATATTAAGAATTCCACATAGTTTAGCCTATATGGCATATTTTTGTTACTGTTTATGTTTTTGAGATTATATAGTATAAATATTATTAATAAATAGTTAAAATAAAGCAAAAATTTAAATACTTTAGAAATAATTGAATAAGATATACATACATATATATATTTTTTTTTATCGGAAAAGGCACTAAGCTTAAGATAATTATCATGTACAAGCAACATTCTTTTTAATTTGTAGTTTATAATGAGATAGAATATTTTTGGGAAACATTAAATATTTTATCGTTGGAGGTAATTAGGTACCTGAGGTTTATGAATCACAATAATACAATCGTAAGATTATTTTTTAGTTTTATTTTTGTAGCATTTCGAGGGAGGTGTTTTTACCTACAAAACATGGTGTTTAAGCATTTCTTGCAGATTTTCCGCATAACAAAAATTCAAAATCATAAGCTGAGAACTTGTAAAGCGTCCAGCAAATAATTTGAAATTTCATAAATTAAAAAATTATTCATGACAGGAAACTAAATTCATCATGATAATTACAGTTTTTCTTAAATATAATGAAATTATCGATATTATAGCTTTTTTAAACTTCGATAAAGACAAATATTTAAGAATGACACTGATCCAAGTTTCTTTAAAGAAAACAAGATCGATACTGGAATTTTTACAAAATTTTAAACTTTTCTTCAGTAAATTTTCTTATGCCATATGACCCAATGCTTGACCTACTTTAACTTTTTGCCCAGCTTCTATATTAAATTGAAAATTTGTAGGAGCCTCAAATAATAATACAATAGTGCTGCCCATATTAAATTGTCCTACCAAATCGCCCTTCTTCAATAGTGGTTTGTCTGTCAATAACAGCTCATCATATTCACGATTGGTTTTTAAGCCAACCCAACGATTTGTTTTCAGCTTATCGTCCATGAGGATTTCCATTGAACCCACATTTGTAGCACCCACTGCCGTATAACTGAAGAAACCATATTGCCAATGACCCAAGTATAAAGCACGTTCATTAAGTACAAATAGACCTGGTAACCAGGTAGCAATTTTAGGATTTACTGACAATAATTCGCCGGTAAAATGTCTTCTTAATGAGGGCTGCCATTCAGCTGGAGAATGGAAACGATGATAATCACCGGGAGCCAAATATATAACGCATTGATACAGGGTAGTCGAACCATCTTGTTTATGTTTAATGGCGTCAGCATACTCTTCCAAAATTTTATTGTTATTCTGTGCCCAAGTAGGAGGACCCAGGAAATCATGAATACTATAATTAACTCCCTTTACTTGTTCTATAAGCGATTTTGAAGCCATACCAAAATGTAAAATTTTCCCATCTGCTGGAGACACAATGGGAGCTTTCATATCAATAGGTCTGACACCTTCTCGTAGTGGTCGCGTAAAGAATTGTGATAAACTATGATAATGTTTAAAGTCTGTATAAAGGGCTTCCTCAATATTTACACCAAATGATTTTGAGTACCAACCATACACATATGGCCTCAAATTCTCTGGTATATAACAAGCTGCTAACCATCCCCAGGCTCTGCTTAACACTCTCAAAGGTAAAGAGCAATAAAATTTTGTTTGGAACTCAGAAGCTCTTCGTGGTTGTTGTTCACGTAAGCATTTTTGCTTATGTAATTGCCATTCCAAAGCACCAAACACGCATATACCCATAGGAGCCCATTTTAACAGGAATCCAGTCCATTTTAACCAAATATTTAAACGTCTCTTTTCGAAATCGTTATAATTTCTACCTTCGAAGTTAGGAGCAGCCTTGTGCAAGGTTTTATTTCTTATCAAGTGGTCAACTTTCGTTTCTGTAGTCTGGTTGGCGCCACCATTTCCTCCAGCAACTTTGGTAGAAAAAGTTTGGCGAAAATTCCTAATCAGTGGCCATTTGTTCCCGACTTGTTGTCCAGCCTGTTGATTTTTTTGATGAGCCTGCCGCAAATTTCCAGCCTTGATGAGAAAACGACCGCGAGGTACAAAATAGGAAACCATATTTACTTTAACTACAAAACACGCCTTATACTCTATAATTCTTTTTCCAAAATGATTATGTATTACAATATACTTTTGGTAATGTGATAAATAATCTTTATTGACTTTTTAAAGAGAATCTGCTGCCTTCTTTTCAATTTAATTTTTCAAGAAAAAACAAAGCACTGAAACAAAACACGTCTTCCTCCGTGTAGGTTATAAAATAGAATGAACGTTCTTCTTCAAAAATTGGGTTAGTTTTTCCTGCTCGTACGATTTTTTGTGCTCTTTCTGATTCTCTTCTTTTGCTGACTGATATATTGTTGTTTGTTACTATTTCTTATCACACAAACAATTCCTATTAATATTTCTTCTCGTTTTGTTGTTATTCCTTCTTTCGTATTTGATGTTAGTCAAGGTTGATTTTTGTGTTTATTCAATCATTTATTTTGGTTACTTTGTCCAGTGTTATAATAATCGAGAATATTCCGTTAATCTATAGTTCACTTTCGACATTTTCTTTCAATTTTTTCAACAACTGCAACAAAAAATTATAGCGGCAGAATTCGTTTAAAACCCGTTTTACATATATCAACTAAAAAAAAATTTAAATGAATTGATATATAATTTCGTTTCAATTCTTGAATATGTGAGTGTTTAGCAAAATTTGTGTGCTAAATATTGGATATTAAAATAATAATGCGAGGAAGATCCTATTTTCCGTGTTCAAAGATATTAAATATTTTATTTTAGAATTTGTCTATGTGAAAATCTCTTACAAGAAAATTTATCATTCGTTTTTTACATATTGACAGAAGACTGCGTAAATTTTAAATGATAAAGAAGAAGAATTTGTAAAACCAAGATTTTTAAAAAAATTTGTGCCATATGTTCCTAATTTCATTATGCTGCCATAGATCCAAATCTCAAATTTGTGTATACACTAACAAAAATTAAATACACGAAGGCATACACTGTATTCTCGAAAGAAAATATTCATAAATGACTATTTTTCTAAGTCAGTTTGTAATCTGGCAATAAATTTGCTTTTTGGGTAGAGAAATGCTAAAGATAGCATAAAGTTTGTTTTGGCTTTAAAAATCGCTAGAATAACAATTAATTTGATAACAAAAGACGCTTCGTTGGAGCAGGTAAATTCAGTTCTTATTCCGTATACTTCAATCATATTTTTTTATACATAAACACATACTTAGATTTGAAATTTATTACATTTCGATCATTCATTATTTACATATCTTCAGTATCAAATAAATTTGCACTTTCTTGCGAAACTCGACTACCGATTTCTTTAAGAAAAGTAAGCATCACTATTCTTTTGTTTATTTTCTTTTTTATTCAAACCAGCTGTGTAAAACAATTCTTAGGAAAACCAAAATAGTTTTAATTTTCTTTGTTGGAAAAATAACTATTAATTATTATTAAATTAACCAACAAATATGACGGAAGTGGAAGTGGAAAAGGTGTCTGTATCCTTTGCCTGCCAAAGATGCTTACAACCCATTGTACTGGATGAAAATCTCGATAACATAAGCGTCCATGCAATGGCAGAATTATCTTGTAAGTTATAACTAAAATATTTAATAAACAAAGCATTAACTATAATGTATACTTATTTATATTGTGTATATTCAATGAAAAAAGTGCCCATCTATGCTAGTAATGTTAATACAATCGATACCCAAGACAGCAGTGGATTTGACCATTTTGTACCGCCTTATCGTTTGAGTGACTCTATAAACGGTACTGGATTTATGTTAGTATCAGACGGAAGAGACAATAAAAAATGGAATGCGGATTTTAAATTGAAAGCGGAGCTATTCGATTGCTTGTCATCAAATTCTGAAATAGATCATCCGTTGTGTGAAGAATGTGCCGATTCTATGCTAGAAATAATGGATCGCGAACTTAAAATTGCTGAAGAGGAATGGACCGATTATAAGAATTACTTGAAGCAATTAGAACTACAGCAAGAATGCCCTAATATCACTGAATTAGAGAAGGAATTAACAGATTTAAAAGAAAACGAGCAAAAACTCTTAGAAGAACTTACTAAACTAAAAGAAGAAGAGCAGAGTCTTAATAAAGCCATTGAAACAGAAGAATTAGAGAAGGAAAAACTTCAAGAGCAAGAAGCTAGCTATTGGCGAGAATATACCAAACATCGTAGAGAACTTATGCTTACAGAGGACGATAAACGTAGCTTAGAGTGTCAGATTGCTTATGCCGAACAGCAACTGGAGAAACTTAAAGATGCCAATATATTCAACATAACATTCCACATATGGCATGCTGGCCATTTTGGTACTATAAACAATTTTCGTTTAGGCCGTTTACCATCTGTTTCGGTTGATTGGTCTGAAATTAATGCCGCATGGGGTCAAACAGTATTACTGCTTTGTGCTCTGGCTCGTAAAATAGGTTTATCTTTCGAACGTTACAAGATAGTTCCATTTGGTAATCATTCTTATGTTGAGGTATTGGGTGAAAATCGAGAATTACCCTTATATGGTACCGGTGGTTTTAAATTCTTTTGGGATACAAAATTTGATGCTGCTATGGTAGCATTTTTGGATTGTTTGACACAATTTCAACAAGAAGTAGAAAAGCGGGATCCGGAATTTCTATTGCCTTATAAAATGGAAAAGGGAAAAATAATTGATCCTTCAACAGGAAATTCATACTCAATAAAGTAAGTACTCATAAATTTAGTGGATATTAAAAAATATTAAAAAAATACTTTTTCAGGATTCAATTTAATTCCGAAGAGCAGTGGACAAAAGCATTGAAATTTATGTTAACAAACTTAAAATGGGGTCTTGCTTGGGTGTCGTCACAATTTGCAAACAATCAATAATTACAAACATACGTTTTTAATGTAAAGTTACTTTATTTTTTAATTTAGCCAATAAATTTACATATATAGTAAAAAACGACGATGACATTAATATAACTAAAGATTTTTGCTTAGAATAGATCCGCATCCTGAATCCTTATCACTTTCAGAAGTCTTTGCCTCATTTGACTCCTCCGAGGTATTTAAAGGTTTTTCTCTTTTATCAGGCAAACTTCTCAGTATATCAGTATCGTCGTCATCTTCACTTAAGTCTGTATCGTCCGATGAGAGATCATCATCAATCCATAAAGATGTTTTTGTTTTTTTCGCTTTAACCTCTTGCTGTGCCGTTTCTTGCTTCCGCTTTAAATCACACCCAACTGAGCTACTAGCTTTCTTAAATCCTTCTTCCACTGCATTACAAACCTTTTCCGTAAGCTTTGATCTGGCCTCCTCATAATCGACATCCTTGAATTCATGTTTTGGTACAGCCAACAATTTTTCAATCTTTCGTTTTTTCCTTTCTTCTGCCTCGCGTTCACGTTCACCCTGTTTCTCTAGCCAGGCTTTTAATCTCTTTTCCTCATTTATATCTCTTAAACGGCGACCGCTTAGGTCTCTGCACGCTTCACGATTCGTAGTTTTTTCTATTTGTGCACCAATCGCTCTTAACATTGAACCAAAACCACCTTTTCCTCCCAACGTACATAAACGCAAGTAAATGGGAGATCCATGGTCTATTTGTTCATAAAGCCGTTTGCCTTTTTGTTCCAAGTAAAAATCACTTGGCACCAGACCGGTCTTCTCTGTAATACATTTTATAATTCCCTTTATGTTTTGAAAAGGAATTTCTAATTTATTTGTTTTATTTATATAAAGTTCCAGCATTATTCTAAATTTTTCTCTATATATTTCTGGACAACGATTTACTCCGTGTTTGGCTTCTCTGGGAATTGCGTCTTTTTTATAATCCGAAAAAACAATACTGATTCAGTGTTATTAAGAGATGAAACAGAATTGTGGCTTCACGATATTTTCAAGGTATATTTATATAGTGGTAGTGGCACCATTACAACAACTCATTTCGCTTTTAATTTTGCAAAAATCAACATGTATTTGTTGCTTTTTCTCAACACTGAAAACTGTCAAATTTTATTCGCCTTGCCTATTTCGCCTGCTAAAAATGACAAATCTTTGGTAAAAGTAACAACAAACACACATGAAATTTTTGGCAAAATTAAAAGCGAAATAAGTTGTTGTACGATGCAGTGTTGTTAAGTGCTAAAAATTATAAAGTGGTAAATATTGTAAATCTAAATGTCACTTTGACAATTCCCACATAGTTTGAAAGCCACTGATAGAATATTTAAGTAAACAAATACGTAAATATAAACAAAGCACGTGAAAATATTGAAGCCATCTAGTAATCACCGAGTAAACTGTATTTTGTGAAGTAAACTAGGAACATGAGCTGCTCTGATGAATCCCATAGTTCCTCCGAGGAAGAGGAAGTTTCAGAAGAAGAAAAGGTAAAATATTTCCAATCTAAAAGTTATAACGTTATTAATCAAAACTATATAATAGAATGAAATACGAGAAGATTTAAAATCGATGACATTTGAGGAAATAATGAAATTAAAGGAAGAACTGGGCACTAAAGTCTACAAAGAAGCAATCTTTGGTGTAAATACCGATAAGGCATCTAGTAAAAAACCACACAGAGACTTTAAACGTCTAAACAAAAATAGGCCCCGCGAACAGAGTGCTAAGCGACAAGTTCCTTTTCTGGGGATAGAAATGCGTTCCAAACGCAAAAAGGAAGAGGACAAATTAAGAGATCCTCGATTTGACGAAAGAGCGGGTGAATACGATGTTAAAAAATTCAAGGAAAACTATAAATTTGTAAGCGATATCCGTGAAAAGGAAGTACATCACTTAAAGAAACAATTAAACCGAATAACAGATGATGAAGAGAAAACGGAGTTGAAAAAGACTATGCAAAGGCTAATAAATAAAAACGTCGAGGAAAAAAAGTGGCACAAAAAACAAGAAGTGCTCAAAGAAGAGCAGTGTGAAATACAAAAGGCTTTGGCTGAGGGAAAACAACCTCACTATCTTACTAAGAGTAAGTTGTTCATGTGGTATGAATATTAATATTTTTAAAATTTAAATATTTTCAGAGGAAAGAAGAACCAAAGAGTTGGTGGCTCAATTTGAAGAATTAAAGCAGAAAGGAAAACTCAATAAGCATTTGGAAAAACGGCGCAAAAAGAACGTGGCTAAAGATCGCAAAAGAATTGGTTTCGATTAATGATTTATTTATAACTGTAATTTGTAACATACATATATTTAGGATAAAATATATTTTATTATACCTATCCGGTACGCAACATTTTAGCTTCACGCTTTTCTTGTAGTTCTCGTCTCTGTTCTTCAACCACAGTCTTTCTTTCTTCTAAGAAAACAGCGTATTCATCGGCTTTTAGCTCACGTACCACTTGAATTCCACAAGTTCGAGCAATACCCACCAACATTTCACACATTTGCTAAAAACAAAAAATTACCTTTAACTTTAATTGAAAACTACTTTTGAATTTGCTCTTACTTGCATAGTTAATAAAGCATTGGGGGGATCTTGAATTTTTATTGCTGCAATTTCATATAAATGCTTCAATGTAATCTTGCCAGCAATTTCTTTTCCTGGATTCATAGCTCCCTTTTGTACACCAGCGGCTTGCTTAAGAAAAAATGTAGCGGGTGGTGAATGAATGTTCAAATTGTAACTTCTGTCGCTATTTACACTAATGCGGCACGGTAGAGGAATACCTTCTCTCATTTCTGCAGTTCGGGTATTAAAGTCTTTGCAAAAGGCCGCAATGTTAATAGCGCGCTAGAAATTTGGTATATTTTTTAATTATATGTTTAACTTTTTACCACTTAGCTATTATACCTGGCCTAACATGGGCCCCAATGGTGGTCCAGCAGCGGCCATGCCTGCCGGTATATTTGTTTTCAGCTTTGTTGTGTGTGTTATCTTTTCCATAGTTTTCTTCATGGTTTTTAATTTACCAGCGGCTTTTGACATTATTGAATGATCAGTATTTGAACAATTTAGAATTTCCAAAAAATCAAGTACAAGTTAGTATGGTTATGCAAAAAAATGTTTTTTTTCTGCTTTTCGTATATTAGTTTATCAGCTGTGGGCAGTGTTATCAATTTTAGAATACCGAATGGCGTACAAATGGGGATGAAACCGGTGAAATATCTTTTGGCATTAAAATTGCTAATTTAAAAATGTTGTTTCTTAAACAAATTAATCAATGTATGATAAATTAAAAGTGAAACAAGCATTACAAGCATTAAGTATTATGTTTATGTACAGTTATTTAAAAGTATTGGGGGTTCGGTCATAATTGAAAAGTATTGGTAAAGTTTTCAATATCGCTGTGAAGGCATACGTTTTTTATTACAATTTCTCTTAAAGTCTTTCCAAGATTTATCAATTTGTGATAATTAAGTTATAATGAGGGTTATATAGTTCATTATAAATAATTTTAGGATTTTTTTGTATTAATTATTAAGGTTTTTTAATAATATTAATTTCGATTTAAACATTCCATCTGGCAGCCTCAAGCGTACAGATTTATTTCAATATAGCATCATTGCTTTTCAAACTGTATGCATAAAGTTGAGGAGTCTATGCAAATTTTGACAAACTTCATTATTTAAGGGTTGAAAAACGGCTGACAGAAAATGAAAAAATATTGCTGAGTGAAGTTCTTCCTGTAAAAATTTTAACAAATATGTAATACAAAAAGATAAAACAAAACTGATACTTAGGTGTTATGGTATAAGTGATTTTTCTAATTAATGTATAAAAACGCAAATTTAAAAGATAATTAATGAAAATATTTGTGGTTAATAGCATTTGTAACTTGATGAAAAACAAAGAGGGTGACAAAACAATTTTTGTGTCTCCAAACAAAGTTAATTTTTGTTCACACTTTTTGATAACATTTAAGGGGGTTTTATTTGAAAACAACCCCCTTTTTGAAATTCAAGTCTCCTCTTAAATTATTCGATGGTGCGTAACAAAACCCAATCTTCATCATCGTCTTCTTCATCGGGCAATGCAAGTAATAGTAGCAGCACCAAGTCGCCAATACGTCAAAATACTCATCGTAAATCGTCCAGTACTTGTAGTGTAGCTTTAATAGACGATGTTAAACCTTCCACATCCTCAGTCCGTCGTTCACCCAACTCATCACCAGATGATGACACAGACGACTATGATACTACACCCGTAACCCAAAGATCAGCTTTTGGATCAGTACACAAACAAAACCTCTACGTTGTTTCATTTCCCATTATATTCCTGTTCAACATACTACGTACGCTAATCTATCAGCTGTTTTGTATATTTCGCTATTTGTACGGCGCTAGCACTAAAGTCATTTATCGTCCTCATAAACGTGAATGTAATATAGAAATTGTAGTTGGTTCATCTTCATCTGCAGGCACTGCACAAAATTCAACAGCACTCACAACAGTTACATCGAAAGATAGACATCAACTACTTGAGCAGGCTCATCAAAACGCTGCATCAACAGCAATTGCTCCTTATCCACTTATCGGTTCACAACGCATACGTCCACAACAACAATTGGAAATGTTTAATAGAAACAATGCAATAGCATCCGGTCCAGGTCCTGGCGATCCATTATTAGCAAAACAGAAACATCATCATCGTCGTGCTTTCGAATACATTTCCAAGGCCTTGAAAATAGATGAAGAAAATGAAGGTAAGCAAACAAGTTTGAGGTAATTTTTGTTTGTTTTGTCAATGTTTTGATTTTCTTTGGTTAAAATACTACAGTGTATACATATAAGATATAATGACTCATATTCGACGCTTAGAGCAGATGAGGGGAAAAATAAATATAAATAAATAAATATAAAATCAATATATTTTTGGAATAGAAGTTCCAACCAAAAGGTTAATATCTAATTTCTTAATACATATATTCATTGTATTACAGTCGCGAACAAATCGTCCAAGTTTAAACTTATCAAGTATTTTTAGACAGAAAAATTAAATTTAAAAAATACAAAATTACTTTAAATGTAGAAAGAAGTCATGAGAAATCACCTTGTTGCTGCATAGGATCTTTACTAACACATTATGTTCTCTATAAAGCCACCTTCTTTCTTTATGTTCAATAATCGTATTCATTTTACGATATTCTTAATTAAACTCTATTTTATGTATTTCTGTCCGAATTCTTTCAAATCACCTAAAAGGGGTTCTGTGCACAAAAAATTATAAAATCATACGATTTTCAAATCGGTCAAATCTTTAGAGCCGTGTTCAGAACAGTTGCTTAGTTTTACAAATACTGTGTTGTAATGAAATGTTAAACGGCTTATATAAATAATAAACAACTTTTTGATTGAAAATTGAAAATATTAAAAAGTTCAAATTTTTAAAACACCTTTAGTTCTGCCTATAAATTGTTTGCTTACTTTGAAATAGTTTTATCATCACTCATCTTCCAAACAAAGAAGTGAAGGCAGGATCAAGACTGTACGTACTAGCTACGGCTAATATGAGCATACCGTAATCACATTTCGCTTCAAAACTTTTAATAACACTTACTTGATGTCATTGAAAATGTGTTATAATATATACATATACACTTGTGGACACACAATTAAGTCACCCATGCAAAATTTTTCATTTTTGTAAAAATTAAAAAATTTAAGAAAAGTGGAAACAAAAACAATTAATATTTATTAATTTCATATGCTTAATAATTAATTAACAACAAAAACTTAAATAGTTTTTCATTGTAAAAAATGTTTTGGTACTTAGTTGATATCAGACTTAAAATTTAAGTGGACACATAATTAAGTCATCTGAAGAAAAATATTGAAAATTTTATTTAATTGCTTTATTTTTCACCCAAACTATTTGGAACCTTTAATATTTTGTGGGGAACCCTTTTCGGCATATTATTTAGGTACATCTTTGTGGTATTGAGTTGATTAAGTTGCGACACTGCTCAGGACTAATGTTATACCATTCTGCCTGGAAAAGCTGCCAAAAGCTTCTTGATGCTGGGTTTTTTGGCTGCAGCTGCTCGTTTTACGATCCCCCAAAGATTTTCAATAGCGTTCAGATCAGGACTTTGAGTTGGCCAATCAAGAACGCTTATTTTTTAGCCAGGATGAGTGAAGCTGACCCATTCCTCATATCTACTTAGATTATATAGTACATTGAGTTGGAACACGCTGTTAAAATATCGGCAAGGACGGTAAGAATACGCTTGACTGAAAATAATCTCCATGGACGTTTTGCGAGAAGAAATCCTAATGTGTCCAAAAAAATATTCAGCAACGCTTGCGGTTTGCTAAAACCCACCTCCATAAAGACGACAAAATTTTGGAAATTAGTCGTATGGAGTGATGAGCCCAAGTTTAATATCTTTGGAAATGATGGCAGACCCTATGTAAGACGTCCTGTCAATACACAATTATACCCAAAGTACACCAAACAAACCGTAAAGCATGGAGGTTCGTCAGTAATGGTTTGGGGTTGTTTTATCTCATCCGGCGTTTGTGCACTGGTAAGAATCGATGGGAAAATGACTGCGGAAATGTATTAAAACATCCTACAGAACAATTTGACTAAAGATTATGATGACGAATTACCACTAGCGTGGATATTTCAGCATGATAACGACCCGAAGCATACATCTCGGGTAGTTAAAGCCTGGTTTGCTGATGAAAAAATAAGAGTTCTTGTTTGGCCAGCTCAAAGTCCCGATCTGAACCCTATTGAAAATCTTTGGGGGATCGTAAAACGAGCAGCTGCAACCAAAAAACCCTTTTGGTAGCTTTTCCAGGCAGAATGGGATAACATTAGTCCTGAGCAGTGTCGCAATTTAATCAACTCAATACCACAAAGGTGTACCTAAATAATACGCCAAAAAGGGTTCCCCACAAAATATTAAAGGTTCCAAATAGTTTGGGTGAAAAATAAAGCAATTAAATAAAATTTTCAATATTTTTCTTCAGATGACTTAATTATGTGTCCACTTAAATTTTAAGTCTAATATCAACTAAGTACCAAAACATTTTTTACAATGAAAAGCTATTTAAGTTTTTGTTGTTAATTAATTATTAAGCATATGAAATTAATAAATATTAATTGTTTTTGTTTCCACTTTTCTTAAATTTTTTAATTTTTACAAAAATGAAAAATTTTGCATAGGTGACTTAATTGTGTGTCCACAAGTGTATATTAAAAATAAAATTATTATACTGTTTTTATTGTAAATTTAAAACTTTTAAAAACATAACTTATTAATTACTCAGTCAAAAAAATAGCACCAGATTCTTTTGCATTAAAATATAAGTTCCAAAACTAAACTCAAAGAAATGCATGAATTCATAGATTAAAACAACAAAATTAATATTATGTCGTATGCCCTTTATTAGCAATAACCGCTGCACAACTTATTGCCATCGAAATTACTAGGCTTCGATATCTTTCAATTGACATTGAATTCCATATTTGTTGGATAGCCACCCAAGACCTTCATAAGTAGTGCTGGGTTGCATTTAAGTTATGCCCTTCTTTATATCCGTCTATAGGATAAGCCACTTTTGAATTGTATGCTTCCGGCCAATGTCTTGCTGACATATCCATTCGCATTATCGACATAGACTCTTCAAGGATATAAACATTAAAAACATTAAAATTGGTTTACTCATTACTTTAATCAAATGTATGGGTCCAACACTGTCATTCAAAAATATTATGTTTTATGATTTTTGAGGTGAATTTTGGGTTTAAATCTGCGTTTATATGATATCATATATGTATGTATGTATATATGAATGTACTAAGAATACATACACATTACACAGTAATGTGCAAATAAAGTCGTCATAGTCTAGTAAGTAGTGTGTCGGCTTATTAGACGTGAGGCCACTGTTAAAACCCCAGTTTAGACATCTCGCACAAAACGAAATATGAAACAATATTTCTTCCGCGACTTCCTCTCAGCAAAAACCCAGAATAAATTAAATTGCCATGAAAATTTTCTCAAAAATCTATCGTTTGAAATCGAATCTAAACTATAGGTCCTGCCACTCATGTATAAAATTATAACACACAACATAAGTGGTGTAAGCAGCTAGGTCGTTCTGAATGGAGGGTTGTAATGATCAATAATGTATGTATGATGTGCAAATAAAACACAATTGATTTTTATTTTTATTGATCTAAAGAAAAAAAATATTAGTAGTGCTATTTTTTTCACCGGTACTGTATGTGTTCTGGTGTTGAAAATAACTTACTTACTTGGCTATTAACAGTCCGATTAACCGATTTCAACTTGGATTAACACATCTTTCTATGCGTTTGTGCTTCCTGCGCGCCTACGCCATTTGGTCACACCAATCGATGACAGGGCTTCCTCGATTTGGTCCATCATCTTTGCCGACTTCCGCAGATCCCCGCGTCGAACGACATGGCTGAGCCAGCGTAGTCGCTGGATGTTAATATGCTGCACAATGTCTATGTCTTTAAGGAGCTCATACAGCGCACTGGACCGAAGATCTTAAGTAGGCTTTTCCCTCGAATACTCTCAAAGCTGCTTCATCAGTGCTTAATATTGTCCATGCCTCTGCACCATAAAGAAGCACGGGGAGGATGAGCGGCTTGTAGAGTATTAGTTTTGTCGTACGAGAGAGTTCTCTGCTACTCAATTGCCTATTAAAACCATAGTAGCACTAGTCGGCAAGGGTGATACTGTGCTTGATCTCCAGACTGATATCATTTTTGGCGGAGCCAAGATAAATAAATTCCTTGGCTATATCGAAAGTATAGTTATCAGCCGTAATCTGTGATCCAATACACCGTACGTCCCTACTTGTCGACAACATATACTTTGTTTTGCCCTCATTTACTGCCAGACCCATCTCCCGTTAAATAGCACTAAAGACAACAGTAACATCTCGCTTGGTACGCTCTATGACGTCAATGTCGTTAGCGTACGCAAGCAACTGGACGCATTTTTGAAAAATAGTGCGCAGAACGCTCTCCATTACGAAGTTGAAGACGTCGCATGATATGGGATCGCCTTGTCTGATACCTCGCACGGTATCAAAAGATATCATTTCTACCTTGACGGAGCTGCATGAATTGCTCAACGTCATTCTGCGTAGCCTTATCAGCTTCACAGGTATACCGAGCTCAGACATTGCGGCAAAAACACGATTCCTTATGGGGCTATCGAAGGCTGCGTTATAGTCGCCAAAAAGATGGTGTGTGTCGAATTGTTTTTCGTGGGTCTTCTCCAGGATTTGACGTAGTTCGAAAATCTGGTCGATGGTGGACTTGTCAGGTCTGAAGCCGCACTGATAAGTTCCAATCAGTGTTTTGACGAGTGGTTTCTGTCGTTCACACAATAGGCCCGTAAGAACCTTATATGCCATAGGGGTAAGGCTTATACCCCTGTAGTTGGCGCATATCGTAGGGTCTCCCTTTTTCAGGACAGGCCAGAGGACACTGAGGTCCACTGGGCATACTTTCCTGTAGCCATATTTTGTAAATAAGCTGGTGCATGCGTCCTACCAACTCATTATTGCCGGTCGTAAACAATTCAGCGGGGAGGCAATCAGGACCTGTCGCTGATTTATTGTTTTTCAGACTCATAGTCGCGACTTTGACATCTTCATGGCTAGGCGGCGGAATCTCAAGCAGTCATCATCGATCGGGTTTGGTACATCACCTCTAATGGCGGTATTGGTGTCGTCATCGCCTCGTAGCAGAGTAGAGACGTGTTTTCTTCACAACCTCAGCACCCACCTGCGAATCTGTTACCAGGCTTCTATTCTAATCTTTGCAGGAAGACGCTCCAGGCTTAAAACCTTCGGTTAGACGAAAATGACTCCTCTCCTATTAAGCATACCTCATTACTTATGACCGTGGATTTTTTCAATTTGCTTACTTTTTCACTGTGCAAACCTTATTCAAGACATTAACCATATTTTGATCATTTTGTCGTTGATGTCAAGTGATAATAATTTTTTAAAATTTATCCAAAATATGAAATCACTGCAAATGCCACAAACAGTTTAAGAATATTAATATTTTTCATTTGAAAATTAAAGCAATGTCGTTAAGTCTACACCTTCAATATTAGTTATAAACTATTGGACTTATTTAAATAAACATATCGTTTTTGTATTTATTTAAATTGAGCCTTATTAAAACTACTAATTAAATAAATGTTTAAGCATTAGAATTGTTTGGTTCTACACTGTATATAATTTATTAAAGGGAAGCTATTTAGTTCCATAATTATTTGATATCGTGCATATTCGCTTTAAGATTCTATTCTAAATGATTAAACTGAACTACAATATTAACATTCATATATAGTACTATAATAATGCATTTTTTAGAATATTGTTACTGAATTTTTTTTTGCTAATTTGCTTATACGTTTTTTAGGCCATAAAGAATTAGCCATCGAATTATATCGTAAAGGTATTAAGGAGTTGGAAGATGGCATTGCAGTGGATTGTTGGAGTGGCCGAGGAGAAGTTTGGGAACGTGCACAACGATTACATGATAAAATGCAAACAAATCTTTCAATGGCAAGGGATCGTTTACATTTTCTAGGTAATTTTGAAAGATTTTTTTTTTAATAATAATTAACTCTTCATTATTGTAGTAAAAATTATATGTATGTAGCATGATTTAAAATTTTTATTTTATTTTTTATAATTTCCTTATTAGTTTTATTTATTTTATATTTTTATTTATTTATTTTTTATGTCATAAACATCATTTTGTTATTGTGTTTTGTTTGTGGTATAAACATGTAACAAAAATCAAAAACTGTTTGAAAACAAACATGTAGAGTTGCGTGACGAAGAGCTACGTTTGGAGCAACTGCATTTGAATGAAGAAAATGAACAAAAGGCAAAGCCTAGTGGAAATCGATCAAATTTAAAATTTAGAAAACCAACTGCCGCCCCGGCAAAGGCCTCATTAACTTCAAATATACAAATAGTACAGCCCATGCAACTAGATACAAATAGTAGTTCAATAACAATACCTACAGTTCGTACAAATCATACCACAAAATTACGCAGCATAGCTGCACATAATTTAAGAAATAATTATTCAAATACAGCAACCAACACCTCATCTAATGCGGGGTCTTCAGCGGGTAAGTTCTAAACTTTTGTATAAATTAAAAATTAAATGATGGCGAAAACTACAAACTAATATCGTATATGCACATAATGTTTCTCATTTGTGTTAACATTTTGTTTTTTTTTTTTTTAATTCGACAAATATTAAGGCAATGCTTATTAAAGAAAATCATCATCATCATTCACAATGCACGTTAAAAAAAAATGATTTTGTTATTATAAATTCCTTAATTTTGTTTTTATAAATTTGCTTTTTACAAAAAACTACGATTGAATTGAAGAAAATTTAATTTGATTAATAATATTGTGTTTCTGATTGCTCTATTTGCAGCTTCCGGTCGAAAACTTACCGTAAGTTCTAAGCGTCCTGGGAATTTGGCAGTTGTAAATAAATCGCAAACGTTGCCTCGTAATCTGGGATCAAAAAATGCTATAGCTGGTGTACCCCGTCAACCAATCAAAACTGCAGCAACACCACCTGCTGTTCGTAGACAATTTGTAAGTTAAAACATTTTTCTTCATTCATTTTTTAATTGTATTCTTTGCATCATTTACATACATTTATGTGTTGAAACATTTTTGCATTTACTGAGAACGATAGCTTTTTTGTAGAAAACACAATATTTGAAAAAATATTCGTCTTTAATAAATTCGTTAGTGGTATAAACATAGTTGCAATCTAAACTTATAATTATAAGCCTGTTTTAAAAGCCAACATATTCATAATATAAATTAGATAATAATATCTGTGAAATCCATAATGAGAAACTAGGTCGTAATCCTGACTGAAGGGTTGTAATGACCAATTATGTATGTATGTAAAATCCATAATATCTATAAAATTATCTAACAATCTGATAGAAAAATCCAGTGCCAGTAATCAAGAAGAAAACACAAATTTTTTGCCAAATATAACGGTACCGTATTTTTTTAATTTTAGTCATCTGGACGTAATACACCCCCACAACGTTCTCGAACCCCTATCAGCGGCATTGGACAATCGAATAGTGGCTCAAACACACCTAGTGTTAGTGTCAAAGGTGTTGAACAAAAATTAGTTCAAATAATTTTGGATGAAATTGTTGAAGGAGGAGCCAAAGTAGAATGGAGCGATATAGCTGGGCAAGAAGTGGCCAAACAGGCATTACAAGAAATGGTTATCTTGCCGGCCGTTCGACCAGAATTGTTTACAGGTAATTTTTTAACTGAATTTTCTCTTTTATTTATTTCAACTGACCTCGTATATGTTTGTAAGGTTTACGTGCACCGGCTAAAGGGCTCTTACTATTCGGACCGCCAGGAAATGGCAAAACTTTACTTGCGCGGGCCGTTGCAACAGAGTGCAGTGCTACATTCTTAAATATTTCTGCAGCTTCGTTAACTAGCAAATATGTCGGTGACGGTGAAAAGTTAGTCAGAGCACTTTTTGCGGTTGCAAGAGATATGCAGCCATCTATAATCTTCATTGATGAAGTCGACTCACTTCTCTCTGAACGTAGTAGTAATGAACATGAGGCTTCTAGACGCTTAAAGACGGAATTCCTGGTTGAATTTGATGGTCTACCAGGAAATCCCGAGGGTGATCGCATTGTTGTATTGGCAGCAACAAATCGTCCACAAGAATTGGATGAGGCTGCGTTAAGACGCTTTACAAAAAGAGTTTATGTTGCATTGCCCGATTTGGAGACACGTGAATTATTGCTGCGACGTTTACTACAAAAACAAGGCAGTCCTTTAGATACTGACGCTCTTAAACGTCTTGCCAAACTCACTGAAGGCTATTCTGGTTCGGATTTAACCGCCTTAGCTAAAGATGCAGCTCTTGAACCAATACGAGAATTAGATGTTGAACAAGTTAAATGTTTAGACATAAGCGCTATGCGTCCTATAACGGAAAATGATTTTCATAATTCTTTAAAACGTATTCGTCGTTCGGTAGCTCCGCAAAGTTTAACATCATACGAAAAGTGGTCTCAAGAATATGGTGATATTACCATATAAATTATATTTAAACTCTACTTTACATGTATACACTCTACTTTACATGTCACACACACACACACACACACACACAACACGAAATATTCCACCACACATTACTACACACGTTTTTGAACAATATTTGAAATTATTTAACCTTTTACTATGTTATCTTATGTTTAAAATTTATCTGCTCTATCACTACAGCAATAATGCAATACCACGCTCATCGTACTTCCAAAATAACGTTACTTCTCGTTCATATACAATATTTTAATTTAACAAGCACAGAGCGTCAGTGATACAATATAGCAGTTATATACTGAGGAGTTTATATGTGAGTGTATCCCTTTATTATTATTATTTTATTTCTCTTTCCGAAAACAAAAAGAAAAAAAAAACCTAAGGATTATTAAATAAGTTTTTGTGGTTTTTAATTAGTATAAAAAATTTCCTTTTTCATAATTTCTAATCATAAACATATGCCCTCGGCATCATTAGGAATACAAATGTTTGTTTTTCGTACGAAATGATATAATTAAGATTTTTGTTGTTTAATTTAATTTTTTTATTATTATATGTAAGGTATTATTTTTATAATCATTATTAATATATTTCTGTCATTCCGCTGTCGTTTTACTAACTGTGTTAGATTGTTTTCGTTCATTACATTTTATAAGACATTAATTACGTATACACCATATACGTCTATATACTTATTTAGAGATTTGTTTTAAAATTTCGTTCTCATATTATTACGGTAGGCTGTCGTTTTTAATGGCAACAGTTTAATGCTATGCGACAAATTTAAATCTATGTTTGTGGCAGATAAAAATGGCAGCCTTTTAATTCATTTAGTTCTTATAATACATTTCATTACGTTAGCAATAGTAATTTTTCTAATTTCATTATAAATAATAATAGCCTAATATTCAATTATATTTATTTATATACAATATTAATTTTTTGTGCTAAATTCTTCAAATTGTTTACAAATTCAATTAAATATCGGAACCTCTAAAAAAACCTAAAAATTAAAAAAATCAATAATTTTTTAAAGGTCCGCAGAATTAGTTTTCAAATAACTATAGTAGCAAATAATTCATTTTAATTAATAAATAAAAATACTTTTTAGTGTAGTTAAAAATAGAATAACTAAACACCCATCTTCCAATAAATAATCATACACTGTTTTTTATGTTTTCAAATTATCAAATTAATATCAATAATTAACGAAACTAAAATCAAAATCCGTGTATACAATAAATTTGTTTACAAACCAAATAAACTCATACTTGAATAAATAATTAGCTACAGATGTTACACTAATTCCATAGATCTTAATAAATTCATTGCTGGTTGATCACTATTATTTGCAGAATTTATAAGTGTAGCAAAAAGTACTACTTATAAATACAATTACTTCTTAGTATACTAATTAACTCACAAGAATTATATTATTTAGAAACGCAATACATTTTTTGTAAGTTAATTTTTACTTTAATCATCGTTTTGTTTAGTGTAAAAATGAACGCAAAGGATATAAAAAAAGGATAGAACATGAATTGTAAATGTAGCATTAAAAATTTTGCATAATGTTTATTATATTTTATTACTAGTATACATAAAAAATTATTTCATAAGTGGAGGAAAAAACAACGTATTTTGGAAAATTTAAATAAAAAGTAAAAAAGAAAACAATATATTCCTGTGACTTTGCAGTTAATTAAAAAAAGCGAACAGTTTCTTTCACAAATTAATACCCCTCGACAATTTCTTTGGAAAAAAAACATTTAAAATTTCTAAAAAAATATGGGTTTCACTGATTTTTAATAATGTTCGTGAATAATAAATGTTTCAAAATTAACAAAAAAAAAAATCTGTAAATATTGGCATTGATTCAAATGAATTTGACTTAAATTATAAAATTAAAAGTATTCCTTGTCGTTTTTTGTTCAGCAAACCTGTCCTGAAGTCGCCGTAGTCTAGTAGGTAGTGTGTTGGCTTATTAGACGTAAAGCCAGGGTTCGAGCCCCAGGCCAGACATCAAAACAAAATACAAAAAGTATTTCTTCGGCGACTTCCTCTCAGCAGATTTCTGGCAAAAACTCTGGGAGTAAATAAAATTGCCATGAAAAGTTTCTCACAAATCTGTCGTTCGGAGTCGACTTTAAACTGTAGGTCCCACCACACATATATAAAATTAACACACACAACATAAGTGGTGTGAGAAGCTAGGTCGTAATCCTGACTGAAGGGTTGTAATAACCAATTATGTATGTATGTAAACCTGAAAAAAATATACCCGGCACACATATGTATGTATAGTGCATATGCTACAAACACATAAGAGCCAGCAAATGCTGCTAGCCAATCGAACAGCATGCATCTACATATACGGAAATGATTATTTTAAAGGCACGGCACTAACAATCCCCGATGCAGCTGCTAAACATTTAGGCTAATTTCTATTTATGCTCGCGGCATTGAGCGGATAAAGCTGAGGTACTTTGACTTTATAACTAACGGCTAAATTGGAAAACTAAGCAAAGCGTAGAATTGGAAACTTTTGACTTGAGGTAAGTACTTAGCTGGTTTGCGTTGACGCAGAAGTACCGAATGGAACAAAGTACATAAGAAAACATGTTTTTCAACTTAACTGTCAATTAAAAAATCAAAGTACCTCGGCCTTAATCCTCCCATTGCTGTGAGCAAAAATAGAAATATGCCTAAAGATTTAGCAGCTGCATAGGCGCTAGTTAGCGCCTTGCCTTTAAAATTATCATTTCCCTATATGTATATACGTGTATTTGATTGCCTTTCTCTCAAAAAGAGACTACGGAAGTATATGGAAGTGATGATCTGAAAGGCAGCGAGACAGACAACCAGTAAAGCTTCTGCAGCTTTGCTTTTAGGCAAATTTTTTTTCTATTCTCACCAATGAGAGAATTATTGCTCATAGTGAAAGGATTTGTGCTCGTAATGTGAGGTTATTGCTGTTAATATAATAACAGCATAAAGTTTTTAAAAACGCGATCTTTGAAATAAAACCCGGAAAAACGTTTACTGTTGTCACCATTGATAAAAAAAATTAATGAACTGTTTATTTTTTTATTTCTCTCTGCACCAAGGCGAATTCATTATATGAATTCATTATATGAATTCGCCTTGCTCTGCACTATTGTGCTTTGTAGCAGGGATGGCAAGCATGGTAGAAATGTAACATATTTGGTACAATTCAAACTCAAAAATGGCTCCTTTAATACAAATAACCAAGTTTTACAGTTTTAGAAATTTTATATGGCAATTCATGACTATAGGCCTTTTTCAGTGAATATATGTGTACATAGGTTGCGTTTTCATTTTTAATTAAATATTTACTTCCTTTCTAAATAATTCGTTTATTTACAATAATTAATTATTTTTTGTTCTGTTTTTAATGAATCTAATAAAACTATCATAATTTCAAATAAAAACTATTTTCAGTTCAATTTCATTAAAAAAATTTACAATTTATTGTACCATGTTCGTACTTCGTAATACCATCCCTGGTTTGCAGAGAGAGTCGTTATTGAATAGAAGAGCGTAAGAATATGTGTGAGTTCTCTCTGTAGAATTGTGCTACATGTTGTTTATGATCGCCTGGTATAATTCAGTTTTTGGAAAAATGACGTTGTTGTACTAAAAATAAAATCTTTATTCTTTTTTCGCGACCTAAGAAAGTCATAATGACGTTGTTGTAATAAAATAAAAACTTAATTCTTCTTTAGCGACCTAAGAAGAAAATTCGAGATGCTATTAAATAAGAAAACAAATCCAGTTGGATGAAATTTTTTTTTATATTTTATTCCTTTTTTCTCCTTTTTTTTTACATAAAACGTTTTAAGTTTTTTTACATGGTTTTTATTTCATATTTTTTTCTATTAACGCTAAAAATGGCGTTTCTTAAATATATCATTTCTGCATTTTCTTTATAATTTAGTAGGTTGATTTTTCTTCTTCTATCCGTCCTGCTGGTTTTTCAACTTCTTTCTAATTATGTAATGTAGTAAAATAAATTATTTCAACAATAAATTTAATAATTTTATGGATTTCTTACAGAGACTAAAATCCCAGTCATTGTTATTTTTGACGTCGCTTAAACGTTACATTTTTGTTTTGAGTAGTTACTTAATTTAATTTTTTTTTGTTGGTGTTTTGGTTGCCTCACACGAATTTTGTTGTAGTTTTTGTTTTATTTTTAGATACATAAATTACAGTTTGCTTTTTTTTGTAGAAAAAATATTTTACGATTTATGACTAATCAGTTTTTTGTTTTTTTGTTTTGTTTGCTAGGCAAAGAAATGAGAGATGGTAACGACAATATAATAAAACGTGAAAAAAGGACGAAAAAGTGACAGATTCTTTAGTTTTTACTATCACCTGTTGGTTGTTGATTTTGTTTTTTACTTATAGTTTCTTTTCTTGCAATAAAGTTTTCTTTGCAGTTCATTTTATTTTATAGTTTTTTTTTTATATTTATTATAATTATTCTTTATTATTTTAAATATAATTTAATTAACAACGACCTAACATCTATGTTTTTTTATTTTTGTGTTTGAAAATTGTAAGCGAATATTACAAGATATATTAGTGACGTCTGTAGGGGAAAAGTTTTAGTTAAGAACAAAGTCAAAAATAATCAATTTAAAAATTATGTTTATCGACAAATGATTGATTGCATTGTAAAACTTAAATACGATAACGGTGAGAAATCCAAAAGACTAATCTCATAACAAAATATGCTACTTGAGAAATCAATTCTTTTAAAACTATTTTACATGAAATATGTAGGAGGATAGGCACATAACCATGCAAAATAATATAAATCAGTGATCCAATCAACAAAAAAACTTGTCGGTTTTTAAAGATGAAAAACAATGCGTTGTGGTAAATCGTCGAACTTATAATCAAACGTACGTTCCTATATATAGTGTATTATTCGCTGACAATCAAGGAATATAGCGAGATTTTTTGTTTGTTTGTTGTGGATGTTTTAATATTCTTTATGTTTTGTCTCATATATTTTTATGTCGATTGTTTCCATTTGGAATCTGGGTTCATCTTATTCTTTGACGCGTAGACAAAAAAATTTAAAGTCAAATTGTTCTCTTCTTTGACAATAACTGAAGATTGTTTTTTTTAAAGCATGTTCGTTTATGTGTTGTAAAATATGTTTCCAGAGAATTCACAAACCTTTAACATGTGTCTACAAACTCTCTCTCTCTCTCTATTTTGTTAACGGATTATTTCTTCTTATTTTTATCTTAATAATAAAGCATCACACTTGTTCATTAATCCGAATACACATTTGTTCTTGTCGGTTTACGACAATTAGAATAAACAACACTTGTGAGTAATTTTGTTTTGCTCTTAACAAAATTTGTACAAACATGCTCTAATTTAGTAGCTTCATTGGGTTTGGTACTGGGGCATTGCAGCACTATACATCATTTGTGGTCCCAGGGAACCGTTGGCTGCTGTTGCTGCTGCTGTAACACCGGGTACTACTGCGCCAGGTACTCCCCAAGCTACGTTTGGCTGCACCATTCTGTATCCTGCTGCTGTAAATAAAATTCGTAGACAATTGTATAATTACCAGTAAAAAATCATAAAAAATTGTATTTGTACAATTAACTTACGCATGCCTCCAGCTTGTTGTGCACTTGCGGCATAAGCATATGGGTAGTAGCCTTGTTGCATGTACTGAGTTTGCATTTGCGCTGCCTGATAACCCTTTAATTGTATAAAAAGACATTGTTAAAAAATCCATTTGTTCTACAGTATATTAAATATGCTTGACGCATAAAAAGTAAACATAAATACTTATTAACGTATGAAGTTATACAGTTTTAAAAGAACTAAATTGTAAACTACTATCTGCATGTTTACTTTAAATCTGAATAAAATTATTACATAAAACAGTTTGTAATAAGTTCGTCAAATTCAAAAATTTCAAGACTTCAGTTACGTCTTCAGCTGGCAACCATAACTTAGTAGATGTTAGTTAGTTAGTTGTCAGTTGCCATCTCTAATATCAATTTATATCATTATTCACAACTGACAACTCAACTGAAGTTCGGTTGTTATCCAAAATCGTCCCATTGAATTGTTGTACAAATTGTACCTCAATGTTTAATGTGTGTAATAATTTAAGAGAGTTTGCAAATAAAGAATTTTGGCCTTTAAAAAAAAAAAAAAAAAAAAAAAAAAAATTTTTTGTATGCGAAAAAACGAAAAATCGACATCCGTCGTTTCTATATTAAACCAGTACATATTATTTTGAAATAGTTGCTTTGGTTAAGATTTATAAAATTTAATTTAAATATTTATGCCAATGAAAAAAATTATTAATTTTTGCACTACTTTACTATTTGACGACAAATTAAAAAGTTAATAACGGCATGTTACCCAAGGCAGATTGAATCTTTGTTGAATAGTTAACTCATTGATATATGGTTCGATTATGAACTGCAAAAAGAACTTCAATTGTGCAACGCGAATTAAATTCGTGAAAATTCTTAATTGATCTAAAACAACCTACCGCTGGTGGATACCAATAGCCCATTTGTTGATATGCCGTCGCATAAGGATATTGTACTGCTGCTGCAGCAGCAGCAAGTTGCTGTTGTGTCATCATTTGGCCAGAAACTGTGGCTCCAGCTGCAGCTGCGGCATTAGCAGCCGCTTGGGCAGCGGCAGCTTGTTGAGGTGTTGCCTGCATACCACCAGGGCCCATAATGGCACCAGCTGCTGCAGCAGCCGCCGCAGCTGCAGCTGCACCTGCTGATGCGGCCGCCATGTTATTCATCTGATTATCATTGCTAGCAGCAGAATTAATGCCACCATTTTCTTTGCCCCAGAAACACTTAACCGTATTCCCAAGAACTTCCGAGTTATGTGTATGTTCAATAGCACGAGCTGCGGATTCTTTTGTAAGAAACTTTATAAAGGCGTAGCCTTTGTCTTTGAAAACACGTACATCTTGTATGTGACCAAATTGCATAAAGTGCTTCTGCATAAGTTCATCGGTGATCACATTTGGAGGAAAGCCGCCACAATAAACAGTTGTATTCATAGGACTCGACTGATTGTAGACTTCTTCAAAAGTTTGCCGCATGTTATTTTTTACTCCTCCGCCACCAACACTATTCGTTTTACTGCTTTCACGTGGAGGGGCTAGTTTACGTGTCGACCAATTAGTACGAATAGAACGTGATCCTATCCATTGGCCGTTCATCGCTTGTATTGCGTTTTCAGCTTCTGCCTTTTTAACGAACGAGACAAATGCATAACCTCTCGATTTCATTGTTTGCGGATCACGGACAATGCGGCAATTAGAGATCTCTCCGAATGGAGCAAATGCTTCGCGCAAGGTTTCAGTTTCAATTTCAGGACTTAGATCGCCAACAAAAATATGGTGATGTGAACTGATGTCTGTTTTCGGTTGATTGCCAGGACTAGTAGCCCAATTAACCTTTCATTTTTAAAAGACAAAGGTAAAAATTATAAATATTTTATGTATTGTATGTTAATATTAATTTGTTTACGGTATATTTACCTTAATTTCCTTATCGAGAAATAAGCGTTTATTCATGGCTGTTAAGGCGGTCGTGGCTGATTGATAAGACGAATATTCGATAAAAGCATAGGGATCATTGCCGGGTTCTCGTATAATTTTACAACTTTTTACTGAGCCCATTTGACTAAATAGCGCTATAAGCAAATCTTCCGACACAGATGCATCCAAATTCCCTACATACAACGTTTTCGGCTGTGACTCGTCCATTGTAGTTAGAAATTATTTTGTTTTGTGTTAGTTTTTATGGATGGATTGATGGATAGATATTCCTTGGTCTGTATTAAATTTGTTATTGGATTTGGCTAAACTATCTATCTATAATATTGTACTCTATTGTTCTAAATAGATTTCAAGTTACTTAGCCTATAGTTTATGTTTAATTCTATTTCATGTATCATAAAATTGTTTGATGCGGATACAACGAATACAATTCCCCTGAGCTTTTCTTGTTTACCCTTGTTGTTTCCAAGGAGGAGCAGCCTTTGTTTTTCTAGTTTTCTCTTTAGGAGCTAATGGCGATAGACATGTGAACTAAGAATTCTTTATATATGCTTTTCTTGTTTTATGATTGTTGATTGATTCTCTGTTGTATGTTTGCTTTTATTTGTAAAATTAATTATATAATAAATATTTATCCAAAAATAATCGAAGAAATATGTAGGTATTGCTCCTATGGAGTTTACAGTTGCGTAGCTGCTGCAACCTATTACAGTTGCTTGCTTTTTAGCCTTTTCAAGTGTAACTGCTGTTACTTTTTGTGTTTCTAGCACTGATCCAATTTCTGTTGCTTTTGTGATAGTTTCCGTAGTTGTAAGATGTAATATTCTTGCTCACAAACACACACATTTATTTTAATATATGATATATATACATATGTATATATTATATAAAAGTTAGATGATATACTGTTTCAGTTTCCTTTATGTCCTTTATAATTCACAACTAAAGTTAAATATTTTTCGTTATCATTTAAATAATAGTATCTATTATAACTTGTGTATATTTATTTGGAGAGTTCTTTCCAGGAGAGGATCTTGTTGGATGATATAAATATTATATATAGCGCGCTATGTATTTCTTTACTTTGTGTTTGTTATTTGTATTTTTATAATATTCGAATACTTTTCATACTATATGTACATATATACACATACATACATATATATATACATACATACACACATGTATATATTTCTTAATAAAACAAGTTTTTTTTTTGTTTATAACGTTTGACCTCTTTGTGGCTGACTTTAGTATTAACTCAATTTGTTTTTGCTTGGCAGGTTAAATTTTTTTGGGTGGTTGGCTTTACAAGATATTCACAACGATGTCTTCTTTCATCCTTTAATCCATCCGTCTAGCCTATGATATTATTGTATATAGAGTAGATGTTGTTATGTTAATTTTGATTTTTTTTTTTAAATTGTTTTCTTCATTAAATCTAATCTATATCTCTAATGGAGTGTTTAAGTTTGCATATTGGTTAAAGGCATTTTTCATTAAAAAATCATATATTTTAAAGGATATATTTTTTCTCTTAGAGAAAAAAGATGTTGCATATAGAGAATATTTTTTTCAAATTTTATATACTTATAATTCAGTATTCTTATATATATTTCTTTGTTGAAGTCAATCACTCGTTGCTGTTGATATTTGTTTTGATAAAATTTACTTACAAAGTAGCTTTATTTTAATTCTTGTATATAAGATTAATTTGTTTCAAATAGGTTCGCAAAATAGCAGAGTCAAGCTCTTCTGGACTTTATTAAGGATTACTGAAAATTAATAGAAAATAATTTATAACAATTAATAACTGTTGATTGATTGAAATATTTAATGTTTAAACATTAGCTAACAAATTTATTAATTTTCTTATTGTAATATTTAGAAAAATCGATCAGTTAATTCAAATATATCTGATAACGTGATTTAATACATCGTTAAAAAAATTGGGGAGAATATTGTGAAGCAGAACTAATAACATCTTATATTAATTATCATTCTTATTTTATGTGAAATTGTGCTGACAAAAATTTAAGATTGGAAGTAATAATGAATTGTGAATAGTATATAGAATTATGGAAATAGGTCTTCTATATTTTCTGGCGAATCAAAAGGTTTGCTCTGCTGTGAAAGGTGAAACTTATCATAATTTATATTTGGTTGTGTTGAAATATGTATGTCAACGGATAGCGAGTCAATTCAAACGATTAAATTTTTTTATTCAACTGTCATAAGCGTTTTTCACTGCCATAAGTATTTAATTTTAGACAACCGAAATATAGTACATTTATTATAGCTATGAACAACATATTGAAAACCGCTTTAATGCTTTTCGTCTATTTCATTTAGCATAGATAACTAAATTGTGGAGTAAGCTTACGATTAACTTAACAAATTTAATATTCAACTTCTATTATCGAAATTATATATTTACATCAAATTTGGAGTTATGTAAACTTTTATATATTGGCCTTAGGATTACAGTAACATATTATGCAAAACAAATTGCAACTAAAAAATGTTGGGATGTGTTTTTGAAAGCCATATTAAATATGTAAATTATTAACAATATCACACTTAAATACTATTTAAATTAACTTGTCAATGATTTAATTTAAAAAATTTGTTCATATTTTCCCAAATCATTCTAAAATATTTTTTGTTGACTTCTAATCGATAGATTACAGAATTAACAGAATTCTATATCGAACTAAGCAATAAGGACTACTGCAATTTCATTTGTGGATTTCTGCGGAAATACAGTCGCACATTGAGTTGATGAAAATCATACGCAAAACGTTTTTCGGTAATACTATTAGATCCCTCTCAAACTTACATTTAGGGTAAAAACTTCACGATGCATTGCAAGCAATTACCTTTTTAACGATATTGTTGAAATAAAAAAATGGATTTCCACCATGTATCTATACTCATCCCTTTCAGAAAACAAACTATTTAAGGTCATTAACTTCATGCAATTATACTATTGTAAAAATGAAAATATAGCTTTGCAAGATAAACTACAGTCAAATTCTCAATGTATCCTTCCATAAACAAATTATTTGAGATTTTCGAATATATTTTTTATACTTCAATGTTCCCTTTTCCTTTTTTAGTTGGCGCTTTGTACAAGACAACAAAACACACACAATATAGGCTGGCAGGCAGGCAGCCAGGCACACACACAAATATTAAACGCGCCTCAAAGAAAAAAAAAAAAAAGAAAACGAGACTTCATTGTTTCTCTTAGTAAAGGTAATTTTTGTAACTCTTTATTTAATAGCTTACATCGATATTTGTATATTTCCGGTATTAAAAACACTGCTTTGTAAAGTTTTAACTATTATATGCACAAAAAAGATTACTTTTTGCAAAAAAAATATTGTTTAAAAAATATTAAAAATGGAACACACAAGAACAAAATCAACTATAGAAGAAATGGCTGTTCGTTTGACAAGAAATAAAAAGACGACGATGATGTTGATAGAAAGAGCTGCAAAAATATGAAAAACCGGTTCAATATAGTTGTACTCGTCTAACTCATAATCTAAAGACGGAAACTTTGGCAAACAATGAATATGAACAAAGCAATGTTGAATCAAAAAATGCAAAGAAAAAAATTAAACCGGCCGTTGTAGAGTTGCATTTGCAAACGAATTCAGAGTTAACTTAAAAAAAATGAATATATAGAGCAGCAAAATGTTAATTTGACATTTTTTTTACTTAAAAATTTTTAAAATAAACATTGTGAAATGTTTTCTAAACACATATTAAATTACAAAATTTTTAACAAATATTTGAAAATTTTAATATTTCCTCATATACATGTATGCATGTTGAAGGGTTGATATTGACTTCACTTTAAAAATAGTAATTTTTCATTTAATAAATGAATTAAATAAAGTTTAAAATATTACTTTTGACAACAAATGTACAGCCAGACAAGAGGGCCGTTTTTAAGTCATTTCTAACACAACTTCTGTGATGATTAACCTATTTTTCATTACAAAATAAAAAATTGCTTTCAATTTCAACAAACAACTACTCATTGAACTTTCTTAAAACACTTCCTAATTACCAGCAGCAACAAACAACCACCACTTTTTTCATTTACCACTAACGCCGCCGTTCATTGTGTTCTTGAAAATATGTAAAAAAAAACTTACGACACGTCTTTGGTATATATGTGTGTGTATTTTGTATGGTTTGAACAAAAAAATGTAAGAAGTAAAATTATGTTAAGCTGATATTCTTCACACAAATTGCATACACAGTGACGTGGCTTAATTCACTTATTTCTTTTACAATTCACGTTAAACTTTAGTAAATTGATTTCTTGTTTGATTCTAAATAAAAGCACATATTTTTCAAAAAATTTCTTTTATATTTCCCCAACTTTTAATTGTTTAAAAACGCGTCGCTGATTCTTTTTTACCTTACGCTAAAAGCGAACTTATAAAACTAACATGGCTGCAACTCAAAACTGTATCTGCAATAGTAGTATTTGCCAAAGAAACGTTGATTACAAAAAAGGTACTTACACTCATTGCGTTATTTGTAAATATGCAATGAAACTTTTATTATTTTTAAGCAATTTATTCTATTCTTTTATATCTTATTTGTTTTTTCTTGAATTTATTTCCAATAAATGATTTTTTTCTGAAAGCAAAATACTACTAAAATTTACACAGCTTCTTCTATTAAAGAGAGAAAACTATTGTGCAATTTTGTCAATTATCCTTTTTACGCTCAAACTAAAAACAAATTAAACGCATATGGCTGCCAGCTGAATGCAGGGATGGAAAAACAAAACTAGATTTTTAAAATAAATTTGAAGACTATTAGAGATGAAATTTTTTCGAAAGTATAATGTTTAAAAGATTTTATTATAATAGATTTACTACAAAAGACATCTGAAATAATCTTTCATATTTTTTGTAAATTTTTTTTTAACAAATGGATGTTTAGCAAAAGTTAACTTTTTCATGCTAATTTTAGCCATTTTAAAACATATAAGTTGGCAACCTTTTAAACACATGATATTGCTGCGAAAACAACAAACACCGTTAATTAATAGCAATAAACAAAATAAAAAGTAAATAAAGTTACAGTTTGTTTTATTCAAGTAAATAAATATATTTTATTTATAAAATATGGGAAAATCCGGTAAACAGGAAAAGAAATCAAAGAAAAAACATAAACACAAGGAGCGCAAAGAGAAAAAGAAAAAATCGAAAAAATTAAAAAAACTTCAAAAGGAGAAAAATGAGAGAGCGATAATCAAGAGGACAGAAAATAAAGAGCTTTTGGAGAACAATGAACCCAATGATGACGAAGGCTTTGCAATTCCTGTTGAATTGATGGACAGTAAATCACATGCGCCAGAGACTCCGGAAGAGTATCAGGAACGACAAAATCGCATACGGAGGGAAGTAGATCCGACAACTGGACGTTTGCGTTTAATAAAAGGTGATGGCGAAATTCTCGAAGAAATTGTCAGTAAAGAACGTCATAAGGCCATAAATAAAGAAGCTACAAAAGGAGATGGAAATTTTTTTCAAGAAAACACATTAGGCAAACATTACTGATAGTTAACGAGCAACACTAAAGGGTTTACCAAATAGATACTCTTACCTCGTCTTTGCCTGCGAGGTATATTTTAATATAAATTGATATGGTCTAAAAAAGTGTTAATATACACGCAGCTGTCTGGTGATGACATTCAGTTATATGTAAGAAGACTTACAATAAATCTGGTATTTTTAAAAATAAAGAAAATTATATACTTAACATGTGCTAAACTCGTATTACTTCAAGTAGTTGTGGTTGCAACTTAAGTAGTTGCGTTATGGATGGTTGTAGACCCTTAATCGTCTTGTCAGTTGGATATACACTTTTTTTTATTAACTTATCGACCTGTATATTCCGGGAATATATCTTTTAGAATTTATGATTGTTGAGTTGAGTCTCTATCAATATTTATCACAAAACTTATCATAATTTTATAAAAATGTTACTGCAACATAATATTTTCAAAAATTAAACCTGGCCATAAAAATTCCATTTCGTCATATTTAGTTTTCATGCTGAAGTTTAGTGTACAACTCAAACTCAGTATCTGTTATGAAATGGTATTAAGTTGGACCGAGAACACTATCTCTACCTTAAAATTCGTTCAGTTTAATAAAAATATGGAAATCAAATGAAAGACCTGTGAAAAAACATGCTATTTTGATCATTTTTAAATGCGATAGTAGAATATGCGTATTTTATGAAATATATACTGGCTTTATTAAACTGGATTAAAATTTAAAAAATACTTTTTTGTAATAAAACTGTGTAAATACTTCTTATAATTGCTTACACTGTTTAAGTACATGTACATAGCAAATATAAGGAATGTGTATTTATTTGTTAATAATTTTACATAAAGATATTTAATGGGATAAAAGAAAAAAAAGAAACTTACATATATATTCAAAGACCTATGTATATTAACAACGTTATTTATAGAACAATTAAAAACTATAATTAAGGAATTAACATAATTGATAAAAATAAGTGGTGGCACCATCTTGCCAGGTTGGATCTTCACTTACTTTAGCGCGACACATTGGACATGTTTGTTCGCGTTTAAACCAGGTATTAACACACTCATCACAAAATATGTGACCGCATTCTAAAACCACTGGTGTTGTATATGAATCATGACATATGGGGCAAACTGTTCCTGCTGCTTCTAATTCGTCTTTGGTCGGCTTACGATCATAGTCCTTTTCATTTCAAATGATGTAATTGCAAGAATGATTTTATTTATTTAAAAATATAAGCAATAAAATATTATTCTTATTTTTACCATATTGCGTATAAAGTTCACCAAAGCCTTTTTTAGAGGTTTACTGCGTTCAACAAATTCAAATCCTTTAGCGCCCAAATAAAATGCGGAGAATAGTATGCCAGAGATCTTAAATGGATAATTATTATTTTAAGCGATTTTAATTTAATTTGTATAACTTTACTATATTCAATTTTCTTTTTATTGTACTAATACAAAATACTATAATTAATGCCCTTTTCTTGTCCTCGCAGTAAGCTCAATCAAGCTTTTTGAGTTTGTCTAACACGAAGTGCGTTTCTGTCTTCGAAGTTAGGTAAACCACTGTAGTTTGAGTTTGTTTTGATTACAAAATGACAAATAAATTATTTTACAGTGAAGTCACAATTTTTATGAATTTCTTGTATAGCAAAGAAAAAAGGTTTTAAATGATAATCCGACGAGAAAAAAATTATTCTAGTAATTTATTAGTGAATTACACATAAGCAAAAATTCATATTTTTGTACTTTTAACTCATAAAATAATTTCAATATGAATTTAACAAAATAATTAAATTTTTCGAAAACAAAAACTATAGGGTCTGTTTTTGTAAGACGTTTGACACGTTCGTCTGTTTGAGTGAAAAGCACAAACACATTCAATTTTGTTTGTGTTGTTTATACAAATAGACGTTAATGTGAAATTGTTTGTATCACAAAAACAGGGAAATAATATAAAAAACTTTAACAGGTTCGAGTCTTGAATATTTCAAATAATTTTTGTTCAAACACCAATTTGTTTCTGGTTTGAATAAGAAAAATAAAAATTTTTATATGGGAAATCCAATGAGTAAGAGCTAGAGTTAGAACTGAAAAGTTAGCTTCTTTAACTTCGAGGATAGAATATGGACATAAGTATCAAATTCTAATAAAGTGCTATTATATATTAAATTTGATTGATTTTAATTTCAATTTTTCATACTTAAGACTATATATGTTATACTCACTACTTCTAAACCTGTATAGGATTCAAATAAAAATGTCAACCATTGTCTCATGGGAACCAGAGCACGATAGAACTGTGATGTATATTCAATAAGAGCATATAAGCGAGCCTAAAATAGATAGTTAATAACAGTAAGTTCAGCTTTTTTGATTTTTATTTTTTTAAACTTACCCTAGATTTGTGACGTATAATTTTAGTTGGCAACATTGTTGCAATAATCTTAATCAATTGTGTCAACAATTTCAAAATTAAGTCATTTACAGCAACATAATAGAGGAGGGTACCTAATGAGATCGTCTTTGTTACAGAAATTGTACTAGTCATTGAATTTTTCGTAGGAGAAGGCACTTCATCACTTTGTTGTTTTGAATTCGTAAATGGATTTAGATAGCTTGTAAAAACATCATGAGGTAAATCATTTGAGGGAACAGTTTTTTGTGTTGATGATATATCCAAGGTTATAGTTGCTCCAGGAGGATTTATGAGCAGGCCAAAGGGATCAGGTGACGAAGTTGATAAAATTAAGCGATAGGAAACAACACAAAGAACTAGAATCATATCTCGTATTATAACAACGTACGATTTCTGATTTAGTTTTGCTATCTGTTCTTTTATGGATTTGTTAGTTTGATACACCACACCATGCAGTAGCAGAAGATCTAAAATTCCTAGCAGATGGTCGTGAATAAATTTCACAAAGAGAATAAATATGAAAGGTAGATAACGGACAAAATGTGTTACAAGTTTAACAATCATTTCTCCCACAGCATTTGTATCAGCATCGTCGATCATATCAATAGTGGGGGCAGTACTACCACCAGTTGATGTTTGTCTTTGCGGTTGCCGACCACCGCCACTATTATTTGAAGATGTGGAGTTACTTTGTCTCCTATTACCGCCATCACCGCCGTTACCATTATTTTCAATTGCCATATCCACTGCTGTTGAAGTTTGAGGCGCTATGGAAGAATTTTCATCAGTTAAACGCGAACTTTGTCTTGATAGTCTTAATGCGGACGATGGTGATGTGGAGGCCTGATTTTGACCCCTAAACGGTGATTGTATTTCAGTGTCAGTATGACTAGAACCCTGGCGGTTGAGCAAAAAATGAAATTGATCCTCTGGTAGCATATCATTTGTGGGCAAGGAATTATAACGAACATTTGTTGCCGAAGAGGGAGTGAACAAAGCTCGTAACACGTCTGTTCGCGGGGTTACCGGAGAAGCTAAAACGTCATATAAGTTTTCACGCCAAGTGCGCGGATGGGCAATGCTTTCCGCATTTGCCGTTGCCACCATGGATTGAGGTTCTCGCAGGGAGTGTGATCGATTTAATTGCTGTCTAGCTTCGCGTAGCATAGAAAATATGTTACGAAATCTTTGTCCTTCATCAATATTGGGATTATCATTGGCAGATGTGCTGTTTGGTAAATTTACTTCCATATTAATTCTTGTGGTACCCATATCCCTGCGTAATTGCTGCAGGTATTGTTGTCTCTGAATATGTTGCTGACTTGTTCCTGGTGCCATATCATGCTCGATATTTATGGTGGTTTCAACATTGCCTGCCTGTTGACGTGGACAATGCTCTGATTGTTGTAAAAGTATTTCCATTTCATCGTTATCAATGGAATTGTGTCCATTATTACTTCTGCCTGCCGTTGCATTGTAAACATTACGTGTGTTATTATTGTTTGTGTTATTGTTGCTGCTATTGTTACTCATACTTTTCTCACTCTCACTTAGTTTTGTGTTTTTACTTTATATTCTGTTATTGTAACTTTAGAATTTTGATTTTAAACAGAAATTGGCGTAAGTTTAAAAATGGTTGGTAAGAATTTAAGTATAACTTTCTTATTTTTCACGAAAAGAAAAATATAACTTTCCTCATTATCGACATTTCACGTACTTTATCTGTGATAAAATTGCAAATCAACATCGTAAAGTGCACCATTAAAACAGAGTTGTTACAAGCCAAAAGGAAACATATGTTCAGTTATTATATATCTTTAACCCTAAAAAGGGACAAAACTATATTTTTTCAATAGGTTTACGGGAAATAAGTTTTGCGCCTATATAGGTGCTGAAATTTTTGGATTCTTTGGGAATGTTTTTATAACCAAAAAAATGTTTGTATTTAAATCATCTACAAGTTATATGCACATTTTTTGCGAAGATTTCTTATTCTCATAGAATTGGAAGATTTTATTTATTTTTTTTTGAGGTGAAATGTGTAATTTGGCTTATGATATATGTAAGCGACCTTTGTTCAAATGCATCCGAATAAAAATTACTGAATTGGACTAATCAGACAATCAAAGTTGTACTTTTGTATTCGTTTATTTACAATGTATTAATTAAAGATGTTTTAAGCCTTCTTATAACGAGGGGGTAGTTTTATTTTTCAAAACCACAATATCTTAAAGTAGATAAGAGGTTATCTTGACTCAAAATTTATGCCTAATCACATATACTCACTGAAACGTTGTCATGAGAACGACAATGTCCTTTTTAGTATAAACACACTTATTTTCTCTCTCATGGTTTGCCAAAGAGAAAAAGGGTGACCATTATCTATTTTTTCTTAAAGTGGAATTTTACAGGTAAATGAAATATTTTAAACAGGGAATATATGATATTAAATTCTATATGTATGTAGGTATATTAGAGATTCGATGAAAAAGTAGCTAAAATGAGGAAATTCTTGATAAGTAACTGCCCTAAGTTTCAGTTTATACATATATGTATATATCCTTTTTGTATTTTTTATAAAATTAAAATACAAATTCACTTTGTATCAATAACGATAATTTTTGGTTCACTGTGTATACGCATATTCATTTATCGTTTACAAACGGATTGCCGTTTAACAATTTTGACGCCAAATTCAAATCCCAAGTAGACTAATAAAAAAGATTGCGGTGCATTGGATTAGAAGTGTTGAAGTGTGTTACATTGAAGTTAGATTCCGTTTGTGGGAAGCAAAACTTGAAAATATGCGTCCCAAAACGCACGCTTAATTTATTATTTATTGTTGTTCGCATTGATTTCGTTTTTCAAACAACACTTTTTAATTCTTTAGATATTTTATGTGTTCAAAAGAAGCTATGTTTTGTCAAAAGTTCTTCGAGGAAAGTCCTTAGTTCATTCTTTTTAGTTGTACGGTTTTGATAGACAAATTACTTCACGTTAAAAATGTGATTTCCAGTCATTCACGGTTGCTGAGTAATTTTAAATACACACTGAAAGTAGTTATAAAAGTTCATTGACTGTTCGAGATCGGATTTATTTTTTTTTTGCATAGAAGAATAAAGCATTGAACTCTCAAAATTTCTTAAATTGGATCGCCGTTGGATGGCAAAAAATTAATAAATGAAATTATAATAATTCGTAATGCATTGCATCGTGTAGTTATGTATGACGGACTTGAATTTTTTCCTTTTTTACAAATGGTCACTCTAATATTTACACTAAAGAAAATAAAACTAAATCGACTCAAACGGTTTAAGCCTTATCAACTCTACAGCAATAACTAGAAAATATTGTATACCATAGATAACATTGGCCAAACTAACAACCCCATTTGGCCATGTGCATAGTACAAGGATAATTTAGTTTATGCGAAGTTGTTCGTGTGCTTACAGGTCCATAGAACTAAGTGTTAAAAGAAATTACAAAAAAAAAAAAAAAAAAATGAAGTAACACAATGACAATAATTCGTTGTTAAATATGTGTATGTGTAAAAACGATTTATTTAAATTAAAATAATTAAACTTAAGTTACAATATTATATAAACAAATGTGTGTATGTATGTATTTAAGTTTAATAAAATGTTTAAAGCTGACGAAAACATTGAAATTTATTAAAGAAAATCAATTAATTTCAAAACAAAAATCATCAAAACAATATCAGTCTATAATATTCTCTCTCAAACAAATATAGGTTTTGTTTTTAATTATTTTTCGTCACACTCTTATACAATTCGCCCTCTTTAACGTTTCTAAGGCTCTTAGTTTACTGATTGTATCGATAGGCGGCGTGTCTTGTTCTTCGTTTTGTGTCTTTTGTGTAGAAATGTTTTCACAGATTCCAAAGGCAGTTGAAAGTGATAGTAGGCACAATAAGGCAACGGATCCCAGTAAGTGAATAACGCCTCACGTTTGTCTAGCGCAGCTGTAGCACTGTTTGCTTCCAATGAACACCATTGGGATGTTAAGTAAGCCAAAGATGATTCTTCTTCATTGGAGACGACCAGATTCAGAGGTCTCATATGCACGCATTTCATGGTGCGACAAAGTATTTGAGCATGGGAACGGTTATAGCATATATAGGGTAGGGAAACGCCCAAACGTATGCCCAAAGGTAGAAACTCACCAGTTGCTTGGCATTTAATTATTCGAAAACTGATGTGGCAATTGATGGGACGTTGAAAGCGAACTTTAGCGAAAAAGGTTTTAAGCCAATTTTCTATTTGGGAGGCTTCATTTGCAGTAGCAGCAACTGCAGAGGAAACGGGTACTAGATTTTTCGTATCATGCTCTACACGACAAGTAACATTAGCCACTACTTGGGACGATTTCACTGTGGTGCAGGTAACATAGTGTTCTCCGGGTACATCTCTTACTACTAACCATTGTTGCCGTTCACTGATCTCGTGAGCAAAACGTAATTCACGTCTCTGGCGTGGCAACATGTATTTAAAACGTTCCAAAATGCCTTGCATGCCTACAGCTACAAGAATATTACGAAATTGTCGGATAAAGCCTTGTTCATATAGGTCCCAAAGTTCCCGGGTTGACGACAAAGCTACGTAAGGAGGCAACTTAATATTTTGAGCGGCACATCGTTGATAAAATTGTAAACAATCATCCAAAATTAGAGTCTCTTGTACTCCACACATAAAGGTAGCACAACCCAATAACTCCAGGTGTGGCTTAGCAACAGCGTCGTAATATGCAGGACTGGTGGCACAGACTGGTATATAAACAGACGGCTTTTCTTTTCGTACAATATGACACAGAGCCGTTATGTATTTGTCCAAATTGTGTGGATTGGGTTTGGGTACAGCATAAAACTTATCAACGGCTGTCGAAAACCGAGCCAAACCAAACAAACCGTCAAATTCGAAAACAACAACACGTGCTCCTGAACTATGAAAATTACGCGCTAAATGTAATGTCTGTATAGTACTTCCACAACTTATAAGGACCGTACGTTTAACAGATCCATTTTGTGAACCCAACTCCTGAGTAGAGGACGTATCGGCAACGCTTAGAATCCATTTAACCAATTCTACCGGTATGCGTAATAGCTTCCAGAAAATCCACAGCAAAGCCGATAGCCAAAAACTAGGTGCCGCTATAGACAGTGGTATATACAAAATATAACGTATTATTAAAAGAATTAAACTTGCAAGAAGATTTGGCCAGAATACCAACACGGAATGCAAACGTTTTCTTATAGGTGGAGTTGGCTCATTTGTTTTGATAAGTAAGTTTTTATTTATTCCTGTGTTGGAGCGACTAAGTGTTGGTGTCGATAACTCATCGTCGTCTGTTTCCTCTTGACTAGGATTTTCCGGTATCAGGTCTAAAGAGTTAATCCGACGAAATTTTGAACGGGCATAACGTAATTGCCGCACGTAATCTTGTTTAGATTGAAAATCGGACATTTTTCACGGTGTATTCTAATGGGTAAACATTTATTTTTAAAACTCGTTTTTAACACTCCATACAAATATTAAAGTTAATTAAAATTATATCTCGTAAATTTTGTTTTTTGCCTTAATTTTATTTATTAATAAATTTGATGAATTTTTTTTTTATATATATTTTTTTTATTAGTTATTTAACAACACTTTTTATTTCGAAGAGAGTATTATTTGCAAAAATTTATTAAATTAAATTTTATTTAATAAAAAGGAGTTTTTTTTTTAACAATTATGTGCGTTCGTACCGTTAAACACTTAACGGTCAGATCTGCCGAACGGTCTGCTCTCGATTGATCAGTGATCTCAAATTCATTAGTAGTTGCAGTATCATCCATAATTACTGATACATACGTGAGGAATTTTTTCCGAGTTTATGTTTGTTTGTTTATTTGTTTTTTTTTTTAAATCAAATTGGACTCATCACATTCATTATCAGAACCAAGATTTCACTTGGTCTTCGTTTTCAATATGATTTTATTCTCGCTGCACTTATAAATTATTTCGTTTTGTGTTTGTATCTATGTTCACAGTATTAATCTAAAATATTATAACATTTTGAATTAATTATTAAAAAAATTATTAATTATTGTTTGTTGTAGTAGTACTTAGTAGAAAGTTTCATGAAGAATATGCAAAATAATATTTTTAGTGCCCTATAAAATTTAGATTGTTTTTGCAATACATCCCACATTTATTAGGTCATTTCTATTGTTAAGGAATATCTTTAAATATTTCTTTATCGATGCTGATTTGCAAATTTCACCCATTCAGGCAAACCAGCAAATTGGTGGTTTTCCGCGAAAATTTCTCTACATAAATTCAACATATATTTTGCGTTGGTTTAAAATCTGGCGATATACTGCTAATCCATTACTTCAACAATTATTAATATAACTGCTAACTGCTATTTTTTCTGTGTTTTGTGATGAAAAAAAGATAATAAACTAATTTACAGAGTTAAGAATTAGTTAGAAATAAACTCTATATATTAATTAATTGCTTTCAGATTAAGCTCTTTATATATTTCATTTAATTAGTTAATTTATATACAAAAACTATTTTTTTATAAAAAATCCATTTCAAGCGTTTAAGAGAAAGATATTTTAATGCTTTAAGAAATAGATAAAAAATATTTACTTGGTTTAGATGTTAATTCAAAATTCGAACTTAAAAATAGTATTTTTGTATATAGAGATATTTTTATTTCACCACAACGAGTTTTTCGCTCAACGGAAATATTATTTATTATTTAAGGCGTTCAACAGCACGCTCTATTATCCTAGTCTTGATTTCAGTTTAAATGTGATGAAATGCAGTCGCTGATTTTTTTCAAACATTTTTAATGTTGACTGCCTTGGAGAACGCTAACACCTTTTTTAATTTGAAAAAAAAAATCGCCAGGAAAAAAGTCTACATACACCTTTGAGAAGACCACATATAAATTTTAATGCTGAAATGTGGTCTGCCAAATAGAATCGGATAAATTTGAAAGCTGGACTCAATTATACTGTATAAACGGTTACATTGTTCCTGTCTCCACTAATGTGGTAGTTTAAATTTGCGTCTTTTATAAATTGAAAATTATTGTTCACAGTTTTGTAGCGGTAAAATACTGAATATCCTTATGATGCCCAAATTAAAGAATATATGAGGATATATGTAATTTATATTCATTTATTATATTTCATTCATTCATGTCATTTCTCTTAATTTATTATTTATTCTTAATTTGAATAAATTTTTAAAAGAAAAATTTCCAATGCCATTAAAGAAAACTGTCTGTCTTTTGTGTGATTTCTTCTGTAGTGTTGTTTCCTTAATCTCAACTTCTTGGCCCATTCCTCTGTTGAGCGATCTGTGCTCGTATTATCACGTACTTTGATCCTACTTTTTTTGTTGCGTTTTTGTTTTTCTTATTATTAAACTTTATTGAAATTTGTATTTAATAATAAAAAATCAATATAGTACTAGTATAATGCTGTACTCAACAACTGATAAGTGATTGAAACGGCGTCGCGTCTTTATTTTTGGTGTCTCACTTTTATTAAATTCAATTGTCAGTAAACGTTACAACATACACACACATATGTATGTATATATATGTATGTATATATATATATATATATATATATATATGTATATATATGTATGTATATATATATATATATATATATATATATGTATATATATGTATGTATATATATATATATGTATATATATGTATGTATATATATATATATACATATATATACATATATATTAATAATGCATTTGGTACACAGGAAAACTACTTAATTATTGTAAAATTTAATTGCTTTATAAAAGATTAATCTTGTAATTACTGTGTAAACATAATTGTTACAAATATGCAAGATGTTAAAATACATTTCTAAAACCTAATATAAATTAATTAAATATAAATTAGATATACATATATGTATATGTATATAAACAAATATGAATAATTGATTTTGAAGAAAGTTTAAACTCAAGTACACACATTACTAAAAAAATTAAATATTGAATGTTGGGCCTTTGACTCTCGAAATAAATCTACCCAGAAGTCAAAGTAGTGTTTTGTTTGATTTCCATTCATATCGTAAATGCCACGGAGCCACTGTGTTCATCTTCGTAATTACTTTAACGTATAGTTTCGGTTTTTAGACTACTTTGTTTAATCCCGGTCTATATACAGAGGATGATTACTGCTCATACAGTTCTTTCTGTTTGAATTACGAGAGGGAAAGGTGCTACATTAGATTTGAGTCCATTTAGATTGTAAAAAACTGCGATGACGCCTAGAGGTCTTCAGATTTTAACAGCTAAATAAAATCAATGTCAGTAATGAGATGAAAAAATTTCGAGTTTCAAGACCATACTAGAAAAACCGAAGAAACCAAATACTGTTTTTGACACGTGATAAATATGCTGGTTCCAACATATGCCAACAATATGCTGGTTAATTTTTAATCGCATTTACTAATCAAAACTAACTGATTTCTAAATATTTGCCATGTTTGTAATACAAAAAACAACATTTGGTTTTGGACCTTCAAATTAAATTTATTAAACCGATGTCATTCTAAGACTCTATATAAATAGAATGTGGGTATGACATTCATATTCACAGCGTTTTTCAAAGCTGTTGGCCTTTGATGAAGAAAGAAATCTGGAGATATTATTGAATTTAAACTGAACTTGTCTTATGTAAGGCGTCTGATTTTAAGATTTTTGCCGATGACCCCATTTAATCATGGTTCTCTTTGAAAGTTTTGTTTATACCAGTTTTGTAACTTAATATAAGCCGCGTAATTTTATACTATAAGTTTTCTTTATATTTGCAAGAGAGTGCGTAGCTCCTATACAAAGTTAGTGTTTATTTGAAAAAATATTAGACTATTAAAATTTTAAATGTTAGGCTAGGAAAAACATATTCTTTTTCATTTAATGCTATACACACGAATTAATAAAATGGCTGTTAATAAAATGGAAATATTGCATTTATTGAGCCTGTAGCATGATAGCAGGAAGTGGTCTAGAGTTTACTTATTTAAATTCGTAATAATAAAACCACTTCTACATATGTACGTAAAACTTATATTCTGCAATAATACCTGAATATTTATTATCATTATTTTGACTTTCAATGTCGATGTATGTATCTTTATGTTGATTGTAAAATTATCACCATTTACATGTTCACCTATTATTATTTATACAATAAAAATATACATAATAATACTAATAAGGCTATATATGTGTGTGTGTGTGTATTTTATTATTAAATAATTAATATTTTAAAATAAAAACACAATTTGAATACAAATTCTATACCTACAAACATATGTATGTATATGTATTCATATTTAGTATAGATTTTTGACCACTCGTCCATTGGATGGATGAAAGGTTGTAAAGATCACTTTTTATTCAATATAATGAAAATTAAATAAAAATAAAAAAATTTTACGATAAGAACTGCAATGTGTATTTATTTTATTTTACTTTCACATTTCAACTTATTTAATAAATTTAATTTAAGTAATTAAATTCATATACAAATATACTCCTACTATACATATATAGTTCTAATATGTAGTGTATAAAAAAATTAGCAAAGTTACTAGGAGAGAACTAAAAAATATAAAATAATAGAATACACCTATGCGACCAATATTGATAACCTTTATTGAATAGAGAAAAACAAGAAAAAAAAAAACTTTAGACTTTGAGAGCTAGGCGTGATTATTCATAGCATACACACCATTCCACTTATTATGCTGTATTAAACTATAATTAAATGACATCAAACATAATTCAACATATTTTAGAGGAAAAATACCCTCTTATGACATAGTGGAGCCACTAGTCATATTTCATAGCAATGTACATATATGTATGTATGTATAAATGACACTTTTATTTCGAAGAAAACACTACGAATAACAATGTGCTGGAGAATAGCTCTGACCTTCAGTAATATTTTTTGTTTGTTTGAGAATTAACATTGAAGTATGGACTTTTTTTTTATAAAATACAACTTGATGATAATCTCCAAGTAACTAAGGAAAGAATTAAAATTCAAAAATACACTTTATAAAACAATTTTTAATTCGATAGTGGGTTAATAAGTTGTTTTCGGCAAAAAATCTTTTTTTTTTAAACATAAACTGCCTTAAGCTTTAATTCATTTTATCCAGCGTTTCTTCTAGTTTCTTACCACTTCCAAAAAATAAGATTTGTTATGACATCGGAATACATTTTTTTTGTGTTATGATTTTTATTTCCCCCGAGATATACCTTCAGGAAAAAAGAAATGATTACTCAAGACTAAGTCCAGAGAATACAACAGATGAGACAATAATTCGAATTAATGCAATTTTGACAAGAGTTAAATGACGAAAACCTGTCGATAGTAGCAGTTTTGCTCTTTTGGTTATGAAGCTTAAGATATTTGTGTTAAATTTTACTTCGATTGACTTCAGACGTATTTTTTTATTTAAGATTTGCAATTGTTTTTTTCTGCGCTTTTTTCAGATTTCTGAAAAGATTTTTTATTTAAATGTGATGCATCATAAATGAATTCCTTTCTTTTCATATTTGTCCACAGTCCATCTCTAATGCCCTTTTTCTGTCCTCGAAGTTAACTAATTCAAGCTTTTTGAGTTTGTCTAACACCAAGTTGGTTTCTGTCTTCTAAGTTAACTAACTTACTGCAGTTTGAGTTTGTTTTGATTACAAAACGACAAATAAATTATATTACAGTGAAGTCATAATTTTGACGAATTTCTTACATAGCATAGTTTTAAATGATAATTCGACGAGGAAAACTTATTTTGGCAGGTTATAGGTGGATTATATATCAGCAAAAATCTGAATGAAGATCTGTAATCAGCGACCCCAAAAACCCCTGAGTAACAATTTTTAAGTAATTTAAGTGTTTCTTTTTCTCTTGGACCCCTTGACATAAACCCACCCCCTACTTTAAGGGTGCATGCAAACAATTTGGTTTTGGGCTCATTTTAAAGAGCAAAGATCAATTGTCAATTGTACTGACAATAGCGATGGTTCTAGCACGTCAGTGTTTAGCTCTACATTTTTTTAAAACTGGCCAAAAACGCTATTTTAGGGGTTTCAACCCCATTTTTCTCGCAAAATGCCTTCAGAAACACCTGGAGCCATCTTATTTGCAAAAACCATGCAGGGCTGTGTAATTTTAATTTTAATTGTTTTGAAGAATATCTATAATACATAAAAACTTTAAACAGGATTGTGTCTTGAATATTTCAAAGAATTTTTGTTCTAGCACCACTTTGTTTCGGGATTGAATATGAAAAATAAACCAAACTCTATGAGTTAGAGCTCTCACTCCAAAGTTAGCTAACGCACTTATAACTTCGCGGATAGAAAAAGGGTTTAACATCAAATTGTTTCTCAGTTAAACAAGAAAAACAAACAAATTTGTCAATTCCAAGGAGTTAGAGCTCTACCTCCAAAATTAGTTAAGATACCTTTAAGTTCGAGGACAGAAAAAGGGCATTCAAATAATTCACACATAAATATAAGAAATATTTGATGTGTTCAACGATTTTTTATTGAAAAAAGGGAGAACAAATACGTAAAATTTATTTTAAAACTAATAAAAAGATCAAAAATATTTGAACTGTTTACAATGTTATCCGAGTAAAATAAATGGATTAATATTTATGAAAGAGTGAATCATACTCCCCAAGAAGATGATTTTTTACAGCAGTCAGACATTAAAGTACTTTATCAATAGGCGAAAACGTTAAGAAATTGGTAACGAAGAATCACAGTAAAAATGAACGCCTGAATAAGAATAATATTACATTTGATTTAGGTTACTTTACAGTAGCAAAATATATAATGATGAAAAAATAAGCATTTTGCGAGAAAAATATCTTATTTGAAAATCAACGATGTTAATAAACATTGTAGGCGAATTAATAGAAACGATATTACACATATAAAAGTTTTCAATTTCTATTCTCAAGTATCTGGACACATACGAATTATTTCGTTACCCACTGCATATGTACAGTTATTTCTCTTTACTTTCCCTTAATAATATTTCATTACACATTGAAATTTATTAGAGTTGTGATATGCAATTTACTGCACTTTCTAGTCCAACTATCGCTAAAAAACATTGAATCTGAATATGAGTACAACATAGAAATGTCCATTTATTGTAAATCATGTTTCATTTAAATTGCTTTCATGTGGTGTCCTTGGAAACCAGGAATTTGTTAATTCAATGCTCATTGTGGTTAGAACATTCCAATTCTCTGTTCTTGCTACGTTTGCTCGTCTAGAAATAAGCCATTCATAAAATTGGCCAGTAACATTTTGGAGTTCGGCACATTTTTTTTTGTTTGTTTCGTTTGTTAGGGCGACCGATTTTTATTTATTTGAACTGTCAATTGTTAACAAGGAAGTATTTTAACGATCCTATTTTTTTCCTACAAAAGTTATTACATCTTTACCCCAACTTTTCACTGTTCCTATACTTAGAATAAATAAATAGAAATAATAATAAAAAAAATCCAAGTGAAAAAGTTTTTTTGTATCTATGCCAACAAAAGCACCATAATTGGAACTCCAAAAAACGAGGCGTTAAGTTTAACAAATCAGTTAAGAATTTCCAAGTTCCCAATTTACACTTAAACGGTTAACAACAAATTCGGTTATAACGCGGTATAAAGTAAATGGAAAAAATTAACTAAAAAAAGTTTAAGTAGAAATTATTCATACATATACAATATAAACTGTTATTTGAATATAACAGTAGTTTTAAAATATAAATTTTAAAGTCACTTTTCTCAAAAAGATATTAAAAAATGTTGCAGATGGTTTTAGAAATTTAGATTAAATTAGAAAACATTTTTCAATCGACGAAAATTTTATATCGATTATTCCGACATATAAATATTAATTGTTTGAAAAGAAAAGTGAAAGAATCTTCAATAAAAGATTTTAGAAAAAAAAAAATAAAATAAAAAATAAAAAAATAAACTTTCTTGACAGTGTCTGCAGTCTAGTTTGCAATATAGAATCAATTAAATTAATATTCTTTTAATAGCAATTTTTGTTAAGAAAAGCATTAATATTAATTTAAATTAAAAATAAAAATGAAATTTTACTAAAATATGTTTTAATATTTTTTTTATTAAACAAGAATTGCCAGAAAAATGTGATCAAAAAATATTATTTCTTATATGTTTACTATAATAATTACGTATAACAGTAAATAATAGGTGGTATTTGATTTTCTACTGCTGCAGTAGAGCAATATTAAAAAAAATCAGTTTTAAGAACTAAAGTTTCATGACAAAAACAAAAAGCCAAATTACAGATGATTTATCGAAATAAGAACCTTTCTAACGAAGATATGATACATTGAGTGTAGTAGACATACATACATACGAGTACATCTCTATTATTTTATAACATTAAATTCATTTTTAGCATATTTGAATGATTTAAAGCAGGACCAATATATATTTCTGTCACTTGACATTGTCGTAAGTGAACTCCTTTATATTATCAGTTACCGGTCTCTTCAATGGAAATACGGCCTTGTAATCAATGTATGTACAGTGGACAGCAAAAGTCTTAGTACTCCAATATATTTTGACAATTTCATGAATTTTAACCAACAGTTTGTATAAAAAATTAAAGTTTTTATATTTATTTTATTAATTTATTTCTGTTTTATTATAAAACAAAAACCTTTTTTATGTTTTTCATAAAACAAGAGAAAAATAAGGAAAAGTTTCAGATGACTCCATAGGTACGCCCAAGGAGAACCCTGAGTAAATTTAAAATTCAAAGGCCTAATATATGAAAATGTTATTTCTTGTATTTAGTAGAATATATGTACGTTAAGGTCAAGCACTCCATTTAACCCATTTGAAATTGAACTTACAAGCATTGTTTAGTGTTTTCTGGTGGCACTATAAGTAAGTTTTTCGGTTGACTTTTGTTTGAGGTTTAGCGATTACGTAACCGTTCTTTTAAATGACCTCCTAAATACTCTCTTGAAGTCATATCGGGAATTTGTGCAAGAGTATTAACCTGTGGGCACTATTTTTTATCAAAATATATTGGAGTACTAAGACTTTTGCTGTCCACTGTATATATAAAGTGAATTTAAAATGAATTATTCCAATATTATTTTAAATGATTTAAGGATTGATGGATCGGATAGAGCTATTTAGATAATTTTTTTTTCGTTTAATAATGCGAGTAAACTTTCAGTTTCATTCACTCTGGTGATCCTTCCATTCCATCTATATTCCTGTAGTCTTAAATCCAAGTTTCATGCTTTGAGAAGTTTCCCACTTGAATATCTATTCTTCACCAAGTTAAGGTATTTCTTAAAATCTTGCAGTATAACTAAATTTTTCATAGTTGATTTAGCTTTTTGTTTTTAATCGTGAAAGCGGTTTTATATTTTACGTGTATATAGATAATATCAAACCAACGAAAAACACAACATGAAAGAAATATTTTTTATAATTAAATTTTTAATTAATAATTTTATGATACAGCTGTTGCTATAGAACAAATATATTTTCCTATCTGAAAAAACCTGCATAGTTTTAAAATGATTATAATTGGTTAAAACTGTTTACATAGCAAAATATTATTACAAAACATAAGATATATTATTAAATTTTTTAAAATCATTCAACATCAAATAATATATTTCTGTAAACAAATTAAATTATTTTAAGTTTTTATATGACAGTTGAATAAAATAAACTGTTTAAGTTGTATAGTTATTAAATTTAATTAACTATCGTAACAATACAGTAGTCGTCGCAGTATAGTCAGTAGTGTGTTGGCTTACTTGTCGAGAGCTCATGAGTTCAAACGTCAGCACTACAGGCATCTAAAAAAGAGATGTGTATAAGAAAAGAAATGAAAAGTCTACTCAAATCGGTCTTAGGACATTAAATTGCAAGTCCTACCACCCCATGAATAAAGTTCTAACGGACAACATTCGATAATCCTGACTAAAGGGTTTCTAGCAACCAATAAAGTAAGAAAGTAGTAAATACATATGTCATGGTAAATATGAAAAAAACATACTAGTGAGCACAACAAATAAAATCGTAATTTCTTGGCACATATGACTGAAATATATTCAAAAATATGACGTGATAATGTCGAATTATTTATTTATTTATTAATTACAATACATTTACAAATTATATTCTAATTATATACGAGCGGAGTAACTTGACCATATGCTCGGTGTAGTGTCACAGACCAGAGTCTCTGGTAGGAATCGAACCCACGACCCTCACGCTAATAGTCTAGCACACTACCCACTAGACTACCAGGGCACCTAATGTCGAATTATTCCAGCCTAATTTTACGTCTTGTTTAAATTAAATTCTCCAACCACTTGCTCTAGCGTTAGGACACGTTCAGAATTTCTAGATTCTACTAGGACTGATTCTGGACAAAATAGGACTGATTGTCCTCTTACCTTAAATTGTATGTTCATCCACAGCACTATTGGCGTTATTATACGCCATTGCCCTATTGGAAGACATGTCGAAATACTGAACATTACGTTGTATGGTTTCTGTCAGTGCTGTGGATCTGCGGTGGAGTAGGAGACTATTTTTTCACCTCTTGCGACAGTGCCCGTGTGTTGCTACGAAGAGGAGAAGATTCCTAGCTTCATATTTTCTATCAACTTTGACTGAAATAAAGAATACAGTATTAGCCTGATTTATTTTGTAGTCGGGATGGTTTTCAATAGGACCCTTTTAAGAACAGTCTACGACCTAACCTCATCCAACGTTCTCTGACACTTCTGGTATAGCCAGAACTTTTCAGTTACATAACTCATATTAGAATTTCTATTCTTTATATTTATTATATTATTTACTTATATTATAATATATGTATACTGATGCACAAAAGATGACGTATCCTTTTAAATCAGGGATTTTATGAGTTGTTTAAAAAATGTTATAACACTTTAGTGCCATAATTGATGTTTTTAAAGAGTTTTTGAATACGTTTTATGACAAATGACAAATAACTTACGTCCGATTAAATTACAGGACACGAATCATGAAATGCCGCAATGAGCAACTTCTTTGAAGGTCATAAAACGATTTTCGCTTCCACGTTGGCAATTTCAGAACGATTTTTGTCACCAACCTCTCCTAATTCTCTTGTATTACTTATAAGCGTTTTTGTTCAGATAACTTGGAGCACTTTAAATTCATTTTACACACAAAATTTGATGAAAGTCTGATTGATTTTTCGTTTTTCGGTAAATAAAATTTAGCAAAATACATTAAATTTTTCAATTTTTTGATCTGTAATAAGCAGACAAGGGATATATATAGAAATACGTTAAAACCAAAAACCAAAGCAAAATAATAAAATTTTTAAAATAATCTGATACAACTTGAGCTCACGTATTCATTCTTCCAATCTTATATAAATCATTTGTAAATTCGATTGTTTTACCATTCAAAGTTAGATTCAGAATCGAGTTGTTTAATAGAATAAAATTAGAGAAATAGGTTGGCTATAATAATATATTATAGCTTTGACGAAAGCTAACCTAATGAATCTGTATTATTATTCAAAATAAATTTAATTAATATTCAGTATACATGCAGTATTAACAAGCCGTATTATCCTTATGAACCAAATTTGTTATAACAAATAAATAAAATCGAATCAACTGAATAAAAAAATGTAAAACGAAATCAATTCAATTTATGTTTTTATCTCAACCCATTGAAAATGGCTGTACAATATTGGTAGCTACATACAGCACATTGTATTGAAGTTATATTTTTATATCGAATTGTACTAGAATAGAAGTACGAGCATTAATAAATAAATAAATAACATTAAAAATTGTTTGTTGATTTCTAAATTGTAATATCAAAGAGACGGACGGTGGGCCAGAATACAGTGTAATCGAATACATAATGGGGGAGAGAATATATGTATGTATGGTGACAGACAGTGTAATGCGTGTTTTGAAAACATAAACAGTCAAGTTAGAAAAAATAAAACTAAAAAATAAAAACCAAAATATCAGAACAATTTTTTTGCATAAGAAAGTATTGTGCTTAGAATTCAATCAGAATTATTTTCTACAGAAGAATTTAGATTAAAGGCTTTAAAAACTATGGTGACCGGAAGCATGTATGCAAACTCGTATGTATAACATTTGATGCATATATTTATTAAAAAATACACAAAACAATTTCCATTCATATTTACGTTTATTAAAGGAATAGGGTTATAGTTGTTGTAATATGTAAATATAATTTTCCATTCCCCCTCCTATTTACTCCTTCTCTTATACAATACCAAACTCTAAACTTACATTACAAAGTCATAATAGCCATTATTTTTGCAAATATAAGTAAGTTTGTTAACTACTTTGTGGTTGCGAGGCAAAAAAAAATTTAAATAAAATGAAAAAAAAATTAGGGAAAGTTTTTTTTATTTTGGAAAAAAGTTTTGCGATTGATAGATTATTGAATACATTTTATAATTTATTGCTTTTGATATGATTTCAGATGCAAGCATATCGCGATAATTTCAAGCAAACACCTTGCCCTTCGAATTTGGAACAACCGAGTTCTTCACAAAGCCGTTTGCCTTTTTCAAAAGGAAATTTAAGCAATAATACTAATAATCGCGGTCGTACTATTGTCAATAACGATTATAATACCAACGGCTCAATAAACGGTGTTAACACAACTGTAACAACTCCCAGAATGTTAAGTCCTACACCATCGGAAAATGCTGGCAATTCAACATCTGCTCTATTACGGCAAAATCAAGAGTTGCGTCAACGTTTGGCAGAGGAAGCGAATAGTTATCGACGGCGTTTAGACACCTATAAGCAAGCCCAACAAAATCAGGCCACACTTGTTAGTCGCTTGCAATCGAAAATTCAACAGTATCGTCAACGTTGCAATGATTTAGAGGAGCGCATGCAAGAAACTATTAAACCATCTATACCATGTCATACCCCAAAAATTACCACAGGACCAACATCAAGTCAGGTTATGGTATGTACGAGACAAACTATCTATAATAATGCTAAAGAAGGTTTTAATATTTTGTAATAAATAAAGTTGTAGCCGCAGTCTAGTAGGTAGTGTGTTAGATTATTAGGCGTGGAACCACGTTTCAACCCTCAGCAGATTTCTAACCAAAAATTCTGAGAGTAAGTAAAAATTGCCAAAAAAAAAACGTTTATCAAAAATTTCTGTCGTTTGGAGTCGAGTTTAAACTATAGGGTTTCGCCACTCCTGTATAACACCCACAACATAAATGGTGTGAGAAGATCGTAATCCTGAATAAAGGGTTGTAATGATCAATTATGTATGTATGTATAGATAAAGCTTTGATTTGACATTTGAAAATAAACGAAGTGACTAAATTTAGGTATTTTTTGCAGAGAAGCAACAAACATCTAAACAAAGGAATTTAACCCAGACTAAATAGGCCTGATGGCAAAGAATAGAAGGAAGGAATTTATTTGTTATCTGTCTTTAACAATATGACTGCATTCCAAAATGTATCAATACAAAGTTTGTATGCAGTTCTACTACTGTATATAAACTATGCAGATATGCAAAGTAACCAAACAATGCATCAACTATAAATCCGATGCCTGATTGCTTTTTGACTGCGTTAAAAATATACATTGACTACGTTTTGGAATAGAATACACTGTATATATTTTGTACAGCGACATTATGAAACACAATACTTTGTCAAACACAAAGCAACTAACATTTTGGAAGGCAGCCTATCGGTAAAATCTGTAAACTAAAATAGCTGTTTGTTTCACTGAGTTTATAGTTTGTAAATTTTCTTGCGTCAATTCTGCTCTCTCTCTCTGTACTTACTCTCTATTCGTTTTCAGGTATCCTTAGTGTTCAAAGCGGAATTAAATTTTCAACACATTTAGTAAAAATAGAACCAGTATGTCTAATTCAGGATTTTGTTCAAATCAAGCCAACTTAAAGTAGGTTAATCAAATAAAAAATCTAAGAGACATATGCAATGTAAGAACCAGTCATCATTCTAATATAAATACCTAGAATATATGACACAGATTCCGCAAACTCATCCCAGTGTAAGCCAGCTTTGTAATCTAATTTAAGAAAAGAGAAAATGTCCGTCTTCATACCATAAGAGCTTAAACTGAATTGCAATTACATTTGGATTTTGTATGACTACCGTACATTTAAAAAGGAAACATTAACATTATCAACAAAAAAAAAAAAATATTTATAAACATATAATAAATAGTATAAACAATAGCAAATAATGAATGACAGTTTGGGAATGAATAATTTGCGAAAGGAAATTTTTATTTGTGTCTCGAATTTTGAAGATCAGTTATGTGATTTACACTTTAGATTTTGATTCCAAAGAAATATTGAAAATATTCTATTTTGCAAGTTTAATAATTTTATAATTAAAATGAGTCAGATGCGTTATTAAACGATCTCTTTATCTATATATATTTTTTTTTATATATATTAAAGTGTTCAACTTCGTTGACACTGGGACACTCAAGCCAGCCTTGTTCATCATCATTGGAAACTCCACCATCACCGCCTACATGTGGTGGTGCGGGTCGAGAATTTATTATACATGAAGATAGTAGCGAACTATGTCGTAAATTGGAGGAAGAACACAAAAAGGCCGAACAATTACTAGCCCAAAATAACGCTTTACGGCAACAACTTATCGAATCGAATCGTACAAATGAAGCGCTCACAAATGATTTGCAAAAATTAACCAATGACTGGTCAAATTTAAGGGATGAATTAATGGTTAAAGAAGATGAGTTCAAAGAGGAGGAACAGGTAGAGTTATAAAGAAAAATTAAAAATCATAATCCAAGGTAAAAATGATTTCTTTTTTGTTTTTCAAAGGCTTTTAAAGACTATTATAATAGCGAACACAATCGCCTTTTAAAAATGTGGCGAGAAGTTGTAGCTGTTAAACGTGCTTTTAAAGATATGCAAACAGCCATGAAAAATGAAGTGGCCAAAATGGGTCTTGAAGTCAATGGGGCAGCAAAGGATATCAATTCTACTTGCAGCAATGTGTCGTTTAATATGCAACAACTTAAACGGACAGCCGACGAACAATTGGCACAAGCCAAACATGAAAATGATGAGTTACAAAATCAATTGGCCACCTTAAAAATTCAACACGAAAGCGCACGGCATGAGGTTCTAGAGCGGGATCAACGTTTGCTAGACTTAGTCAATCAGCTGAAAAAACTTGAGGATAGATGTGCACAGGCTGAATCACAAGCAATGCTAGCAAGTCGTTATAACGATGAAATCGAACGTTTGAACAGCTCAATACGAGAGATAGCGCAGGCGGTAGTTTTAGACGCTGAGATAGCTGATCGTGAACAAACTGCTGATGCAACATCTACTGGCGGTGATGCAATTGCCGGTTCAATACAACATATGCATTTAACACGTGACACATCGGCAGCTTCAGCCAAGTCACCCAGACGCTCGTCGGTCCGAGCCTCACAGGCCTTTGCTGAGGGCACTATATCGGCTGTACAGGCAGCACTGCATAAATATCAATTGGCTTTACATGATATGCAAGTGAAATTTCAAAATGCCAACGAAAATCTGCGATCAACTAAATCACAATTAGAAACGAGTGAGAGCACAAAGGCTTTACTCACCTCCAAGATGCAGCAATTAACGGAAAAATTAGATGCCAGCAATTCAAAATTGTCCGAACTGCTTAAAGAGCGTGATAGTCTACAGAAGTCACTCGATGAAATACGAGACCAAAGGCAGCAGTCCGAACAAGGAAAAGTCGAAATCAATAATGCGGTAATAAATATTCCAACACAAAATTATATTCGATCATTTTTTTTTTCTACATTTTACTTACAATTTATTTGTTTTTATAAATACGTATGTACAATGTACATCGGCTATTTAAAATTTTAGAAAACTTACTTATGTATAATGTGTAGTAAATAGAATTTAAAATTATACAAACGATTTGATTTGATCATCTCTTCTATGAATATATGGCATATATACATATATTTATGCCATTTTCTTTCATTTTTGTTCAGTTTGAAAACTTGAGTGCTGATTTCGAAAAGGTACAATTTAATTATGGAAAACTGCAAAAGAAAATTGATGCATTGGAAGAGGATAAAAAGGCAGTCGAATTAGAAATTCAAAGAATTTTGAAGGATAAAAATATTACAGAACTCAATTTAAGGTTTGTTTGTCATATGTTATCTTAAAATTTATATTTGCATTAATTTTCACTTTCCTTTGATTAGAGCTGAAGAAGATCGTGGCAGCCGTTTAAGAGAAGAAACAATTTCGCTGCGAGAGGAATTAAATCGTGTTAGTCTGAACCGCGACTTGCTCGAACAGCAGCGTATAGAATCGGATAATATTATAAATTTGTTGGAAAAACAAAAGGCTGACTTAGAATACGATCTGGATAAAATGCTTTTAGAAAAATGTGATCTACAAGAACGTTTGGAAAAGATATCGAGCAACAGCTCCACCACAACCGATGAACTGAACATATTACAACATAATCTGCAAGAGGTACAGGAGGAACGGAAACGTTTGGCCCAACAATTACAAGATCAAAGCAATGAATTGTCGGATGTTCGTAAAGAATTGAGTAATTTGGATAAGGTCCGACTGGAATTGGAGACCGAAAATCTAGGGTTCAGTGAAAAAGTGAAAAGTTTACAAATGGAAAAAGAAAAAATTCTGCAAGATTTGACCTGCATTACAAGAGATCGTAGTGACATACACAACCAATTAACAGCGCTTTGTCGTAAAAAGGAATCCCTGAATGAAGAACTAATGCGCACCCGCCAGAGGCTAGAGCAAACCACTGAAACTAACAATCGTCTAAATCGTAACTTGGAAGAGATGGTGAAAGATATCGAAGAAAAACAAGTTGTTATCGATTTGCACGAAAAAGAAACACATCGTTTGCAGGTAAAATGATTTCAATTTTTACAATTTTAATGCAAGCACTAACATTTGCAAAATTACTACCTTAGGAACTACTGGCTGCTCTTCGTTCTGAAAAAGAATCACTTGACGCCGTACTATTCGACACAAACACTAACTTGGAGGCGACTGAAGAAAAGCGGGCCCAACTCGAAAAGGAATTGCAAGAAGCATTGATACGAGAAGAGTCGTTGAAACATAATGTTGCACGTTTGCAAAAAGAATTGGATCAATGCCAGAGAAGAGCTCAAGAGACTAAAACTCAACTAAATAATGCGGCACGAGAAGCAGAAAATGATTTTAATCAAAAGATTATCAATCTCAAATTAGCGGCCGAAGATGCAACCAAAAAACATGCCGAAGAATTGTTACAATTACGTAATGGTTTGGAGAAGAGAATGCAACAGGCCTTACAGGCTCTACAAACAGCTAAAGATGATGAAATTGAAAAGCAACAAGAACGCTTGGATGCACTACAAACTCATATGGAGAGTTTAATTCAACAGCATGAAGAAGCCTTAATTAGAGCTGAAAATGAGAAACAACAAGCCTTGTTAATAGGTATGTTAGTGGTCGAAGATAGAATAATCTAATAATTGTTTCATTAATACTTTTTACAGCTCATCGCGATAAACAGGCTGTTCAAGAAAAACTAGAGGCAGTTTCTCGGGAATTAAAAAATGAACAAGATGCGTTAGATAGAGCCAAGAGAGAGCACAATGCCAGAGATGAAAAGCAACGAAATTCTTTAGCCCAACTGAGGGATGAACTGGTGGCTTTAAGAACCAAAGAGGAGGAACAAAAGTAAATAGATAATCAGATGGATATTAATTTTAAAATATAAGGCACTTACATATTTCAGTCAATATGTCTGTAGTGAAATAACATTCGGTTGAATAGAAGTGTAGTCAAAACGCTTCCATTTCAGTTTAACAATAATAAGCCATGATTTCGTTGTAACACTTTAAACAAGAACACAGTCATCGTTATCGTACTGATGCCAATTCCAAAGAAGGTCGTTAAGTCATTCAGTAATGGGTTGAAAAGGAAATTACAACTTTTGGTTCCTCGCTGCTAGACTTCCTCAAAGCAAATATACAACATCTTAAGAAATCTTAGAACCTACTAGATCTAAATTCCACGCCTGCCAATATTAATGTTAGGTTGTACATATAATATAACTACTGACCTTTCACTTTCGGTGATTAACCCTAATCTTCTATCAGAAGATTGAAGACTACACTCAGAAGATTAGTATTCTACGTGTGTTACGTTAGGTTCGGTAGCTTTGATACCAAAAGCTCACTAGGGCACGCATAGCGGCCCGTTGTGACACCACAGGTGAACGCAGTCCCTGTACTTACCAAGTTCTACCAAACAAGGGAAGAAGAAGTTGGTCAGCGCAAGGGCTGCCCATTAAAATCACGACTACCCTACCCTGGAAAACCAGCCCGAAAGTTTGATAAAAGAAACTATATCGTTAACATCAATAGATGATAGCTCCGTCAAGTTGACAAGAAATGGAGAGCCAAATAACCTATATATGCACCTCGAAAGAGATTGACTAAAAAAAGTGGATAACAGTCTCCTCTTTCTCAGCGGATCGGCACCTACGGCAGAAGTTGCGAAATAGGAGCTACATCCTTTCCGCGTGTCTACCCATAACACAATGAATTGTAAGTATGGCCACAGTGATTAAGATGATGCTACAACCAAGTCTGAGTAACTGGTTGGTGCGCCTTCTGTTCATCAAGGACCAAGTGAATCTAGCGGTGGAGCTGGACTCCTCTTTGACCCAGGATAGATTGGCGTCCCTGTGTTTAATGACAAGATAAAATCTTCTAATTCTTATTACCAGAGAGATTTTTCCGACCGTATAGTAAAATGTTGGAATCTTTTCTTCTTCCTCATATATTAAAAAAAAAAACAAAAAAATTACCGTTGTATGTAGACCTTTTTCTTTGACTGATTATGAGGTTCTCAGTATTAAATACGGAGCACTTATATTCAATCTCTATGCAATCTCACTTTTATTAGCGGTTTTCAAGTTCTAGCATTTTATCTTTGATCGTAATTTCTGTCTTTTTCGTAAACTTTTCATCATTAGAAGTTTGATTTTTTAGAATGAAATTGGAAGATTACATACGTAAACAAGAGATGCAAATGAACGTATTAAAAGAGGAAAGAGACAATCTTCAAAAACTTTCTGATGAACTCAAAATGGATATACGCCTTAAGGACGATAAAGTTGATTCAATTACTAATGAACTACAAGACACTGTGAGAAAAGCCAAAGAAGGTACTTAATAAAGAATAGTAATTCATGAATATATGTATGTAATATTGTATGTAATTTATGTCTATTTATTTTCTAGGTGAGGGTTATATAGAGAGTTTACGCAAAGAATTGACCGATACTAGAAGACAACTAGCCGACAGTAATATTGAACGTGATAAGTATTCCGATAGTAATAAAGAATTAAGAGATCATGTTAAACGTGTAGAAAGCTCTAAACGCGAGCAGGCTAGGGCTATAGAGGAAGCTTTACAAAAAATTAGTAATTTAGAGGAGAGTAAAAACAACTTGGAAAATGAGCGCACCCGTTTATCTACTGTTCTAAAAGAAACTGAAAATAATTTATCGAAAACCACTCAAGAACTGACCAGTACACGTAGTACACTACAAAAAACTCAAATGGAATTCGCTCAAAAAGATGAAGGTGGTAAAGAATTACAAAATAAACTAACTGCAGAAATAGAGCTTCGAGAGAGAGCTCAACAGGAACTGAATCAAGTGAAAAAACAATTGGCCGATTTAGAAGCCAACCTTTGTGCTACTCGTCAAGAGTTGGGTAGAGTGCGTTGTCATTCGAACCAGGAAGAGCATCATTTTCATAACCGTGAACAAGAACTGGTTGCTCGCATTGAGGAAGCACGCGGTCGTGAAAAGCGTTTAGAAGACCAAAAACACAATTTGGAAGTTTGTTTGGCAGACGCTACACAACAAATACAGGAACTAAAGGCTCGACTAGGTGGAGCCGAAGGCCGCATTAGGGCCCTAGATGAACAGTTGGCTTGCGTTGAACTACATAAGCGTGAAACCGAACATAAATTAAGTTCAGTAGTTCATACACTTAGACGTATAGCTGGCATACAAATTGACGGCAGTGTCAATCTATCACATCGTCTAGTAAGTCCTTCACGGCGTTTCTCTCCTGTGCGTAGTGTGTCTGGAGGTGTCGCACCTAGTTGTCATGACTTTGAGACGCGCAGTACTTCTCATTGCCCCGATGGTCCCGCATTAGACTGCGATCCCGATTTAATACGCAAAGGCGTAAGATGTCTTATGCATCAAGTGGCTCAAATCGAACGAGAGAAGGATGATTACAAAATGCAGCTGCTAACAGCTAAAAAACAATTGCAAGATGCCAGCGAACAACAACACAAATGTGATGCCAAAGTATCAAAACTCCAACAAATGATACGCCATCTCCAGCAAGAAAAGAGCAATCTTGACACTGAACGCAGCATGAAGGTATCAGCTATAAATGCTTTAGAAGATAAACTGCATAAAAAACAAGATGAATACCAACAATTACGCGAAAAATTGGCTCAGGCCGAAATGCAACTTAATTCATGTTCAGAAGAAAATTCTCAAAATGAAGATCGTTTAGAGAAGTGCAGGCAGCATGGTGCTAAGCTGGAGAATGAAAAACGTCATTTGCAAGAAGAATTGGCAAAAATTGAAGGCCGTGCTACGAAACTTGATTTGCAACGTGTGGCTTTGGAAGGTGATCTGACGCGCTTACAAATGGCACTACAAGAGAAAGACTGCAATTTACGTCAGTCGCAGGAACGTTTGGAAAACCAAAATCGCGCGATGGTTCAATTGGAGGATAGATGCGCTTCTCTTAAGACATCATTAGACCAAATGAAAGAGAGATTGCAAAGAGCCGCCGTTGTAGAGGCTGAGTTGAGAGGGGAATTGAAAACTGTACATAAAGAGTTGTCTGAACAGGGTCATAGCTCGCAAACAAATGAAGATAAACTTAAGTTGCTACAAAAATCTCTCCAAACAGCTGAAAATGAAAAACGTATTTTAGGTGAACGTCTTGAGAAAGCCCAATTGTCCATAAATGAGCTTAGACGCGGTCAACAGGCTCAATTGGATAGTGCCCAACGATTACAAGATCAAGTTAATGACTTAGAAGTCCAAAAATCAGCATTAGAATCTCAATTGCGAATTGCAAAATGGAATCAAGAATCAGGCGATAAAAATATTGGCTCCAATGGCCGTAGTGAAGAAGATGAATTAAATCGTCAATTAAAATCTTCACAGAGAGAAAAATCTGAGCTACGCACTAAATTACAAGTGCTGCAAGATAAAGTCAAGCAATTGGAAAATGAACGTAAAAGTAAATTTTCAGGAGACAGTGTATATGACAGATCGGAAAAAGCTGGTGCAGGTCCCACTAACTCCTCAAACTACTATGATGGTAATTATGATTCGAATCGCATGGAGAGCAATATCAAAAGCTCAACAACGGCTGGAGCTGGTGGTACATTCAACTGTGGCCTAGATCATGCTGTTATTGAGCAAGAAAATCGTGATTTACGTCTAAAAGTAAGACGCTTAGAAACTCTTTTGGCCGAAAAAGAATCCGAACTGGCTCGATGTAAGGCTCGAATACATGATAGCGTAAAGTGTATGGATGGTTTAGATTCGGAACGTTATAGAAGCGCTCAAATGCATGCTGAAAAACTTTTAGATGCTAGAGAACAATCTCATAGACAACAAGTTTTGCGTTTAGAAAATCAGGTACAATTAAATATTAAAATATATGTATATGTATATATAGTAATAAATAATAATTATAGATATCTATGTTGCGTGAACAATTAGCACAAGAAGCAAAACGACGACAACAATATATATTGCGCAGTTCCAAGGCCAATAGGGAAATGCAACATTTACGAAATACCCTAGGCGATAGCTTGCGTCATGTATCTCAACATCCTTTGGATCCCAATTTATTAGAAAGTGAATCAAGAAGGTAAAACGAATAAGTATACTAAAACCATTTAAAAACTAGATAACACAGTAATCAGTTTATACTAATGAATTATGGTTTTCTAACAACAGTTTGAAACATTTTCAAAATAATAACCTATGCAACTTTGTAACATGTTGTTTGATCAATATGACATTAAAATAAATACTTTTCTTTTTAGATTGGATAATGCCGTATCAATGAGTTTACCGCCGTCCACTTGTAGAGATTACGAACGAGATTAAATAGAGCCAAAACAAAATTCTAAAATACTACACTAAACTAAATTTGAAAACTGCCGTATTCCTACCAAAAAAATAAAACTAATGCATTTATTTTAAAATATTACTAAGCAATACTATATACATTATTAAATCTTTTATAATTATAATTTGCACCAACAAGTAAAACAGAAAAGACATTAACAATATTTACAATATATGTATGAGAAAGGAAATCAATACTAGTCATAGAAAAACACAAATTTTTGAATTAAACAAATTTATAATAAATAATTTTACACAATTTACATCATTTGAACTCATTATGACTTCATATAAAATATTAAAAAAATTATAAAAAAAATCATTTAAACATCATTATGCAAATTCTAAAAGAAGGCTTATCGTTGTCTGCTTAGAAAGACAATCGAATATAGTGTGTTCAAAACAATAGAAAATTTACAAAAGAAACAAATATAAACAAATTTTAATTTGAAAAGTCCTTTTGGTTTTTTTTCCTTCAAAACTGTTACGGTTCTCCTGTTTAAAAAAGAGAACAACGATTTACAGTCACATTGATTGAAATACACAACAAACTAACAAACAAGTTATACATACATTATTATAAATAATAAAGTCAAGCACTAAAAATTGAATACATAGTTATTATGACTTTAATAAAGTTGTAAAACATTTTAAAAATATACAAAATATATACTGATATATATACAAAATAAAGAAATTCATATAAAATTAAATAGATTTTGAACTTTGGTGTATTTAATTTGTCTTTTCTTTAAGTATATTTTCTAAACAATTTACAACAACTTTCATATTGGCTTTCTGATCCGATAACTTTGCAACTTCGCCGACAATAGCAAAAAGTGCTTTCGATTTGCCACTCTGATATTGTTTAACGGCTTTAGGTTGGTTGTCAATGGCTTGTCTACAGAATGATTCAATTGTGTCAATGTCCGTTATTTGCTGAAGATTGTGCTCAATAATTAACTAGAATTTATGTAAAATTTTTTTTCGTATAATGCACTCCTATATAACGGTTTAAAAGTTTACCTCATCAATTTCTTGCTCAGCATCATCTACAAGTTCAATTAATTTTCTGGCTGCTTGTAAATTAATCGTTTCTGCATGTAACGCGTTTAATATGTCTTTTAAGTGATAATAATTTAAAATGCTGAATAAGAAACAATTAAAATTCGTATAAATTATTAAAATGATTGTAGACATATGTACATACCACTCATCTAAATCAATATTGGCTTTATTACAATAAGTTAGCAAATCGTTAATGAGGAAGTTCGTCACAAGTTTTGTGGGAATGCCCGGTAAATTGTTAAGGATATTTAAGAAATGATCCAACAGCATAGGTTCGTTCTGAAATAATTTAATTCATTACATTTTTCCAATATATTGGAGTACCTACACCACCATATATATATTACATATATATATACTTTCAATGTACTAAAAACTATTCTGAAAATAATGTTACAGAATCACTTACAACCAATATTATTGCCACTTCTTGATTAATTTTATAATCATCTACTAAACGTTTTCTAGTATGTTCCGGCAACTCGGGTAACTGTCTAGCAATGGTTGGCACTGAAACCAATGAAGAATCTTCACTTTTACTGCTCTCCTCCGTCATATTTAAAACTAAAGGCGGCAAATTTGGCTCAGGCATAAAGCGATAGTCTTGCAAAACTTCCTTATCACGCATAGCAACAGTCCGTCGATTTTCGGCATCCCAGGAACGAGTTTCGTTTGTGATTTCTCCGCCTTGGGCTATAACATCAAACTGACGTTGAATCTCATAGGTAATCGCTTGTGAAATACTACGCACAGAACCAATATTTTTTACTTCAGTGCGAACACCAAATGGTTCATTTTCCTGGTGTACGGATATATTAGCATCAACACGCAAAGCTCCTTCTTCCATTTTACACGAACAAGTTTGCAAACTCTTTAATGTCAATATTAATTCTTTAACTAAAGAGGCTGCTTCTTCACCAGTTTCTAAATCTGGTGCAAACACTAATTCCATAAGCGGCAAACCGGCACGGTTCAAATCAACCAAACTTCGTTTTAGTTCGTCATCGTGCAATGATTTGCCACTGTCCTGCTCAAGTTGCAATTGGAGTAAGTTTACAGTTTTATGATACATTTTTTTACCCGGTTGTATAACAGGAAATGTAATTTGGCCATTGTTTGCCAAAGCAGCTCGTTGTTGTGTTATTTGGTAACCTGTCTTTAAAAGAAAAGTTGCAGTATTAAAACAGCATTTTTAGTCGAAATTATGCAGTATTATTTCTAATCACCGGCATATCTGCATAGAAATAATGTTTTCTATCAAACATTGAAATTTTATTAATTTGGCAACCTAAAGCCAATGCCGTTTTTACTCCATACTCTACACATTTTCTATTTAGAACTGGCAATGTGCCTGGTATAGATGCATCGAAGTACGACACTGCTGAATTTAAAGGTGTACCAAATTTGGTGCTACTGCCAGAAAATAGTTTTGAATCCGAGGAAATTTGTGCGTGAACCTCCAGACCTACAACACTCTTCCATTTTCTAAAATTTCATCAATTTATTCAAAAAGATTTTATGAAATAAGAAACATATTATTACCCTTTTAAAGCTTTAGCTCCTTGGGATTTCGTTCCATATTTTCTAAAGGGTCTTCTTAAAAATATGAACTTTTTAAACATTCTTAATTTAAACATTCTTAATTTAAACTTTTATTTACTGCACTAAACCCGTCGTTGTTATGCGGTTGCTAAACAAAACTCAGCTGTTTGACTGATTTGCTTTTAAAAAGTTGCGTTGCCAGATAGATTAAAAAGGTGAATACTACATATTGATATATTAATACAGGTAGTGTTATCAATAAAGCTAAGTGTTGGTAGTTTTTATCGATTACATGTTAAAAACAAATCAAACCTGCTACAACCTGTATTAATAACCTTGAGCCATAACTTTATTTTCGCTTCGTTCAAATAGAAAGACTTCGGCGCTAATTTTTTAGGGATATTCTACATTTATCTATTTTTTGAGTTATTTAAGCCAGTTGAATCATTTCATGAGGACAATCAGAGAAGTGTTATCATTACCACCTTTTTTCCCTCTTAGATGATAAATAAAACAATGTTTAAAGGAGGATAATTGTTACCATTTATCTAGAGCTCAAAGAAAATATTTTTCCAACAAGGACTAGAGCAATTTTATTTCTTTTGAAAATGCAGATTGGGTTGTTTTTAATAAAATTTTGCTACATCACGATTCGCAGAGTACAGAAACTTTCTTATAAAGCAGAACGCTTACCTTCTACAATGCGATTTTCTCAATGATATTCTTATAACGAATTTTAATTTTTTTTATATTTTAAAAAATAACTGTTTTACAAGTTAAACATTTTTTATTTTGATTAAAAAGAAAACAAGAGCACATAAACTTCAATAGAAGATTTTTTAACACCGTTAGTCGTAAAGCACATTTGAATCCGATAGCGAATCCAGTTGTGGTTTTGACTTAGCGCAAACAAAATGTTCGGTATTAACTTAATCACAGTATGCAATTAATAAAAGCTTGTTATTTTTGGCGTGGTTTATTAAATATTTCAACCCGAATGTGTTGCTATGACTGAAAAAACTAATAAATAAATAAATTAGGAACCAGAAGAGCTACTTGTATACGCAAAAATAATTACATGAATAGTGGCATCTCTGTATTCACATGTGTTACTTTTGACACTTGTTTGCGTAACGCTGCGTTACGCTTTGAAATGTCAGTGGGGCTCCAATACATTCACGCTGTATTATTCTTTTTTATTTTACTTTATTCTGTTGTTTTACTTGTGTCTTCTTTTTGCTCCTCCTCCAACCAACTACTACTTCTACTCACTGGTAATATTGTTCGTTTAGGAGGAATGAACAAGAAAAAAATCATAAATGATACGAAAGGTGGTGCACGATGAAATGAAAATTTACAAAAATTCTTAAAGTTAAAGTTGTTACAATTTCTGTTAATCGGCCAGAAATTTGCAGCATAGAGAGAACGCACCTAACTACCAGCAGCACATCATTGTGTCAGAGACAAAGTAAGGAGAAGGCCAGAAGAAGAAGATCGATCATCCACCAGAAGGAAGCAGAGGAAAATAATTTTTTCGGAACATAACACACGCAATCTGCATTTGAATAGAAAAGGAGAGTCCGAGAAGAATAAAAGAAAAAACAAAAACAAAGAAGAAACTCAACTGGAGGACACGAAGATTAAAAAACAATGAAACAAGAGAAGGTAAGTAAGTAATGTGTTCTAGTAGTAGAATTAGCGAACAAAACTTTGTCAGAATTGTAAATAGGAAACCTTCTTAGTAGCAGAAGTTTAATAAAAGTATATTTTTAAGTGATTGACAGTGTCCTGTTTAGCATAGGTCTATTGTAGGTTGTTTTGTTTTATGTTAGCTATTAGCCACACATTTAAACTTGGCAGTCTGTAGGATCTCAGTTTGACCATAGCCAATAGACAGCTGTCATTTTATGTCTTGATAAAGTAGTATAAAGAAACATGCAGAAAATATGTGAATGTTTAATAATATCATCATTTTGGTCAACAACAATAAAAATTTGGAATCAGCTCAGATTCTCCCTCCCACAAAATTGAGGAGGGAGAATTTAGTATTGACTTTCTAAACATAAAATGTAATATTTGTTGTTTGATTTCCTTACTTACAGATTAGAAGCAGAAAAGAAGCAGAAAAAGACGAAGACGTAGAAGTAACTACTACTAAATTACAAACGACATCCCACTCCTCCTATTCCTTCTTCACCAATACAACCTCCCCCATTATTATTAAACCAACTCATCGAACAGAAGCAAGTCGTTACCATAACAAACAAAAATTGGAAGTGGTGGTGCAACCGATAAAATTCTCCTACCACAATAGTTATTATAATCAACAGCGACAGCTATATCAACCATATAAACTTGCCATTCTGACGTAGATACATTACACTACATCCATTTATAATCAATCAATTCAATAATAAAAGGACAACAAGTCATTTCTTTTTATTAGAAGACAAAGCTGTCCAAATTTGTACCACAAAACCTGAAGATTCAATATCCCTACTAATTTACGAAATTAAACGCATACTTTTATTTTAACGTATTGTCCAAACAATTACAAATTTACAACATATTGGAACATGGATTTGGAAAAAATTTTTAATGATTTAGAATCAAATCAAAATCATGAATGTGAAGAAGCAAAAAAGAAATTAGCGGATCAATTTAATCTGAGTAAGTTTCGTACTTATTAACTTTACAGGTTGTTGTCTCTTTAATTTATTTTTTACTATCCATTTCTTTTAGCCAAAGACCAATGGCTAGTTCATAATATGATGGAATATTATTTAAAGACTGGTTCATCCCGTATTATAGAGGTTTTGGTAAAAGCTCAGTCGCCACATGATGGCTACTTGTTTGATCGTTTAGCTGATTGGCTGAAAACACCCTCGCAGCGTCTCCACTCTTTAAATTTATTTTGTTTCGTCGTTCGTCGTCATCCTACGTGGTTATTTAAAGTCGAAAAACATCGTTTAATTAAGGATATGTTACATTGGTTGAAACAATTAGAGGTACACAATTACAAATGAACCCAATGCAAAATATGGGAATGTTGTCCTTTTGGATAATTACTAATAATATAAATTAACAATTTCATCTGTATATTATATATCTGAGATATGATTTTTTTTCTGTTTTATCGTTTCAGATAGAAAAAGAAATTGTGCCACTGATGAGTGCTTTATTGGCCATTATAACGTTACTTCCGATTATACCAAATTTGGTTCCGAATTTTCTAAATGATTTATTTGCTGTTTTCGCCCATTTAGCTTCGTGGAATAACCAACATACTGCGCGTTTATCCGAGGATAAATTGGTACATTTGCAACTGGGTTTGCAAATGTTATTTCACCGTCTGTATGGCATGTTTCCGTGTAATTTTATAGCGTTTCTAACAGAGTTTATACGAAAAGAAAAGGGAGCCATATTTCAGCATACTATAAAGCCTCTCTTAGAAACAGTTCGTTTACACCCTATGTTAGTTACAGCTACGGTAGACACAGAAATGAATTCGGAGAGATGGAAAGAAATTCAGCCGCACGATGTGGTTGTAGAGTGTATGCGTTTATCTTTGCCCATGAGATATCAGGAATTGTCAACAGCAGATTATTGTAATATTTCTGGATCCAGATCGAATGCTCTTTTAGCTGCTACAGCTACAACAACCACATCAACAAATACATTTTATCAACTAACATCTACCTCAATGTTAGGCCGGCAAACCTACAGAGAACCGCAACAGCCCAGAATACCTTCTGCTCTGCAGCATAGCGGCAGCGGCTCTGGAATCTGGAGCCCTTATCATGAAATCATAAATGCAGGACATACCCCTTTAACTCCGACTCCTACTCCGTACATGATGCCTTTACCTTCGTCATCAACTACTTCGGTTCTTAATCAGAATAATTTAGGAGTAAGTGGATGTTCTCCACCAGAGGCGGCTGTTGAAGCTACTCCAGAGACTACGCCTTTAAAAGATAATAGAGAACTTAAAAGGCCTTCTTTAGGGGGTACAACGAGTATAGCTAATCCGTTAGCTGTAAGAGATTTATTCGCTTCAAGTCAACCCTCTTCCCCTCATAGAGGTAAAGAATATCTTCATACTCATCACTCCTCACACAACTATCAGCAGCAACAACATTTTAATTTTCCCGATGTCTCCTCATCCGTTGCGAGTACCTCGGCCACAATTGTGGAGCAAGAATTAAATACCCGTTTAGTTAGAGTTACCAATTACGATCGTAAGATTTTACAGGATCGTCGTCAAACACAAAGTCCATTTCAAACAATTGAATCACAATCGGCCAAAATGGGATTTCAAACGCCAAGCGATTCGAGTCGTACACCAGATGTTGAAATGACTATTAGTTATGGAATAGGAGGAGGGGGAAGTGGTAGATATCCTCATTCTAATTCTATTACACCCTTATCAGCTTTAACCGCAACTCCTACTCCGGGTTCTACACCATTACCCTTGCAGACGATAAGCACACCAATGGAAATTCCAATAACGAAAATATGCGATCAGTGCAATGAAACGGATCAAACTATGTGTACCGAGGGGGGCTTACAAATGCCCACCAGTCGTTCGATGCAATTGCTGGCAAAAGGCATCAAAAGGCGTAATCGGATGACAAGTTACTGTTGCAATGAAAAAAGTTGTGAAAGAGTAGGTGTTAACGGCGATAATTGTTCGGCAGAATCGGCATATATATCTCAACATAAAATAAGACGTACAAAATCATTATCATCTTTAAATATGGTCTCGTCAAGGACTTCTCAAACTTCTGTCGATTCTGAAGATGAATTCATAGCAACAGCAGCGATTAACGAAAGGCCTTTACAAAAATGTCCAAAGATGTTAGCTATAGCGTCGGTTTTAAAAAATTCTATTCAAACGAAGCTGATTAGGGAAGACAAATCTATACAGACTCTAGAAGCCGTGCCTCTACAAAATCACGAGAATTCTCTGTTACAAATGCTAATGGAGAGTAGAGAATATCGAACTGATTATGAAGCAACCATAAAAACACCGAACGAAATTTTGGAGCAATTTATAGCCAGGGGTTTACGCAACAATGGCATGGATCGATTTGATCAGGAGCAGTTTCAACTTCTGTGCTTGCAACTGCAATATGAACGTTACAGAAGGGAAATACATGCCGAACGAAATCGCCGCCTTATGGGTAGATCTCGTGATAAGAGAAGTCTCGAAATGGAACGTGATCGGCTGCGAGAACAACTTAAAGATTTCGAATCAAAGAATAAAGAGTTAAGCACCCAGCTCGATAAAACCAAAAAAGCTACAAATGAACGTGAGCATGAATATCAAGAAGAATTGGATGCTCTTAAAGAAAAATATCAAAGTGAGTTGGAACAAAATCGGTGTTTGCGACAGGCTAATGAAAACCTACAAACAAAATTAACTGAAGAGTTAAAGCAGCGTAAGGATATCAATTACGAATTGGAAGCTTTGCGCGGGCAAGTATTTAGTTTGACCACCGAACTGCAACACGCCCAACAACAAGCCGATATGGGTTTACAGTGTCGCCAGGAATTGGGACGATTAGAAGCTGATTTCATTGTAATGGGCGAAGTTCAAATTAAATGCCGGGATAAGTTAGCCGAATTAGATAATCATCGGGTTAGGGACGAGGAATTACATGTCCTGCAGGATGCGTATAATATTGAACTAAAAGGTAAAGAGGGCACGCAATATATTAAAAAAAACACATTAATATATGTTTTGTTCTTCTAGAGCTTAAACAATGTTTAGATGATAAATCATCACATTTAGACAGTGCCAGGCATAAAATTCAAGAATTACAAGTTCTCTTATCAAACAATGAAAAAGTTATTACTGAACAAAAACGTCTCTTCAAAGCTGCTAAGGACGAGTATGAGGAGAAGTTTGAGGTGAGTCAAAAATATTCATCGGACAAAATTTTTCAGTATAAAACATGAGTTCCTTACCATTTGTAGTCCTTAAATAAAAAATACGAAGTTCAAAAAACTATTATAATGCAAATGGAGGAAAAATTTATGATGTCGCTGCACAAACCTTTAGTCGTTCAAGGAAATGCCTGCTGTTCGCCAGACACTGATAAAACAGGTATGTTAATACTCTTTTTTTATTATTGTCGTTAGAATATTAATGTAGTTGTCTTGCTTTGCCTATAGATGTGGCATCATCTGTAGAACGCAATTCACCGTTATCAACTTCTTTGGCGTCAAGTGAGAGTTTATCAACGAGTCTAAGATCTTCGGAACTGAGAAATTTGCAACAACTCGTTGAGAATCCAATAACTGAAGTAGGCACAACGCTAACAAACACTACAACAATAACAGGTAGTATTAATATAGTCGAAGGACAGCGTGTACCTCCACAGGCATTAGATTTAGCATCTTCGGCAAACACAGCCACAAATGTTTTAAAATTAATATCAGAACCAAAGGAATTAAATTCATCTGATGCCACACTATACCAGTCAACATCGTCTGGAAGGTCTGTTTCAGTTAGCAGTGGCACCAATCCTACTACAACGCACATGCATCAACCATCAAATTTAATAACACCAAATCCAACAGCATCTTCAAATCAACAGTCCCAATCATCTCAAATACAACAACGTCGTTAATTATTAATAAATCAATTTTAACTATGAGTTTTACAAAAACGCGTTAAAATAAATAAATTATTAATACAAAAACAACAGCAATGCTGCCAAAATACAAATACAACAGAAAAGGAAATCACGTTAAATGAACAACATAAGTTGATTATACAAATTTTTCTTACAAAACAATTTTGTAATAACAGTAACGAAAATTCATGTAATACAACTTATACATCCGCAAGCGCTTCAAGTCCGTTTTGATTAAAAACCTTTATTTTTTTAATTCTTAAAATATGTTTTTAGAAAAGCTTTATTTTTGATTTATTCCAAAATTATTAAATACCATTCAAAATTAAGTTTCTTAAACAAATAACCGATACAATTTAAAGTCCAGAATAGAATTTTCGATTTCAGCGTTCTAAAACTATATTTTTAATATTCTTTATTATATAGCTTTAAAATCAATAAATCAAGTCACATTTGTTTCAATAAAAATATTTTTTTTTTGTACAATATTAAGAAAAAATATTCTCTTACACTTTGTGCACACACATCCTCTTATTTCTATCATCTTTAAAATTAACAAAAAAAAACAATTTATTACACTATAATTGATTGATTGATTAATAAAAGAGAATAAACGAAAACAAATAAAATGGCTATTCAAAAAATTTAATTTTAATTCGATCTCTTAAATATTTATAAATTCTAATCCTTAAAATTTGGAAATATTAAGACATTATGACCTAATGTGCCAAACCATGTTGGACCTCATCTGGTATGACCTCAACTTGTCAGATGGCAACACAACTGATTTTGAGAGCTAGACAACTTGTACCATGGTTACAGGTCTACCTACTCTCTATCGGTGGTATTGATAAATGCGTTTCTTAGATATGAATGACAAAAATTACCCACCAAGTTGCCAGTAGTAATGTGCAATACAAATTTGGCAACTAACAACCCAACTTAAATTCGGTTGCCTTTCAATAACAGACACATAAGGTTGATTGAATAAACCATGAGAGTTACTATTTTCGATTTATGATAAATTTAGTAGGAGGGCTGTAGCAAAATACAAACTTTTTTTATATTTAGCAAATTTCAAAAGGTGAAAAAAGAAAAATTTTAAAATATGAGGCATATTTGGAGTCTTCCAAAAGGGAGTTCCGAACTTTGACAGTTCGGCCATCTTATTGAAGCTACATCTGTCAAATTAGTTGTCGTATGCTCAGTCTGTTTTAACAAATCGCCATGGAAGACCATAGACAACGTTGTGTGTTTGCTCAATGGACTCGAAAAATCTTCTTCAGCGGTGAAACCAGGTTTTGGATGAATGGGTACGTGAGCAAACAAAATTGTCGTAGTGAGACTGCACCACTCGAAAAAGTCGCTGTTGGATTTATTTTAAAATAATCGAACGATTACTAGGTATCTATCTATCTATTCATAACATTTTCAAAATATATAATCAAATAGGAAAATTAATAACTAAGCAAAACGTACTGATACCAAAAACCCAGAAACTCAGATGATCGGCCTGGCAACACTTAATTTAAAGTAGAGAAAGGTTGTCCTAAAGTACCTGTATTTTAGGAGCCAATTTGAACTGCCATTTTATTCTGTAAGAAAATTTTAGAACATAAAGTCGGCAGTGTCGAGGTAAAATTTAATATTAAAGTTGAAATTAAGAAATAATTGAATTTTCCTAGTGGTTTTCAAACCAAAAAGTATGTATAAATTTAGTAATTTTTATTATTATTCAGTTCCTAATTATTGTCATTTATTTAGGAATTTTAATAGAAATACATTTGTGAAGCAAATATGGATTTTGTGAAGCTTTTGTATTTTATTCAAAATCCCCTTGGAAATCGCTAGAAATCACCCTAGGCTGGCGTGCCTCTAACACGTACAATTTTTGCACACTGCTTTTCGATTAGACTTCGATAAAAAAAATATGGTCAAATATTTGGCAGGATCAGCAATAATATATACATAAAGTTGTGTTCAACATAATAGGAGTGCCCTTCATGTAAAAGCAAAGTTTAAAATTAAGAAAAATAAAAAGGAAAATATCAAATTTTTTTGGCTTAAAATTTATTTCTAATTCATTTTCTAATTGTTTAACACTTTTTTAATTTAACATTTAATTAAAACTACGAAAACAAAAAATAGTTTATGTAAATAAAGCTTACTCTCAAAATTAATTGTTGAAAATAATAGGAGTGTTAGCAAACTACCTAATAATTTTTAAACAAAAGGCAAAAAGTTTGATATTATTTTAAAATAGTAAAGTTATTTTAGTATTTGGTTGAATAACCCTTGTTTTTAATGAATTCAGCACATCTACGAGGCATTAAGTCAATAAGGTCTTGGGATCTCTTTAAAGGAATTTGATGACACGCATCGCGCACTGTGATCCATAGTTTTTCTTCATTTGAAGGTTTTTCTCTCTGCAACATACTTTTTAACATCTCCCCATAGATGTTCTATGGGATTAAGGTCAGGAGACTGAACTGTCCACGCCATAACCTTTACCCCATTAACCCGAAACCACTCATTTGCCAATTTACTGGTGTGTTTCGGGTCATTATCATGTTGGAATATCCGTTTTAGAGGCGTGGAGTATGGTAACATCACTTCTCTCAAAATGCCAACTTAGACGTTCCTATCCATCGTGTCTCTAATTGGATGTATTGGGCCTACACCATTATATGAAAACCTTCCCCATATCATAAGTTTTGCACCACCATGTTTAACTGTCTTTTGTGTATACTGAGCTTTATGTTTGGTGTTGGGCGGACATCTAACATATTGTCTAGACCCAATGTAACCAAATAAAACAATTTTGCCTTCGTCGGTCCACAGTATGTTTCTCCATTTTTCTTTCGGCCAATTGATATGTTCTTAGGCAAACCAAGCGTGCTGCTACCTATTTTTTTTTTTGTCAGCAATGGCACCTTTCGTGGACTTCTTCCGAATAAATTGTTGTCCATCAGACGCCTACGAATAGTACGGCCACTTACGGCAAGATTCAGATCATTTTGAGTTTTTTTTTTGCATACGCCGAAGGATTCATTTTGCTGTATCGCACAATTCTGCGGTCATCGACAGTTGATGTTTTGCGCTTGCGCCCACGCATTTCGAGCTTTTTTTTATATTTTAATGGATTTGCGATCATTTGATTGGAGCAACTTACAGTTTCCTCAATGTCTTTAGAAGTTTTGCCTTTTTTTTCGAAGATTTTTAATTAGTTTTCTCTTTTCATCAGTACAGTGCTTTCCTCGTCCCACTATTACAAAAGTTTATGTGAATCACTGTAGAAAAACTTATAACTACATTTTTTCGTACTTATTTTTCACTTTTTTCATTAAATTATATGCTGTTATATTTTTATTTTTTAAAGAACACTCGCACTCCTATTTTTTTGAGCAACTGAAGTCAAGGGCAAGCACAGAAATGCTGTTGAAAATTATTTGAGTATTCAAATCATATAAACACAGACAATAAATTCACAATTAGATTATTCTAGAACTCGTTGTGTTACACTTCAAATTATTTTTTCACTTTTGCCTTTTCTAATCAATTAATAAATTGTTAAATACAAATACGAGAAATAGTTTTATTTCTAATAGGTTATGGGCCTCCCCCTATTTTTTCATTTTGTGAAGAAAGATTAATTCCATTGTGTGCCTGCATTGTATTGTAAAAGGAAGGCGATTTTATTTCGTTTGTTCTATTGTCCAAATTGATTTTTTTTTGTCATTGAAAATGGCTGATGCAAGACTTCTGATAACGAAGTTGAATCGGGACAATTACGAGCTCTGGAAATACAAGATGCAGTTGCTGTTGAAAAGAGAAAAGGTTTGGGACGTTATTGAAGATGAAACTCCCGTGAATCCTGATGTAAAGTGGAAAGAGCGTGACACTGATGCCTCTATATTGATTGGCTTGGCTGTAGAAGAGTCAGAAGTTTTCCGCATTGCGAGTAGCAAGAATGCTAAAGATGCATGGAACATTTTAAAGGCCTACCATGAGAAATCAACTTTAAGTAACAAGGTAAAATTGATGAGAACTATATGTGAATTGAAACTTCAACCTGGTGGTGACATGGACAAAAATATAAATGGGATGAAATTGTTGTTTTCAAAATTACAATCGCTTGGAGAAGTAATGTCTGAGTCATGGATGGTTTCAATGCTGTTGAGTAGTTTGCCGAAAACATACGACACCTTAATCACGGCCCTCGAGGTAAGGGATGAAAAGGATCTCACGATGACTTTGGTCGAAAATAAATTAATAGAAGAGGATGAGAAACAGAAAAGAAGACAACCTTGTGAAGATACCGTTTTGAAGACTACCCAAAAATCTAGACAAAATGTTGGTAGTTCCAAAAAGGTAATATGCCATTTTTGTCATAGTGTTGGCCATATTCGTAAAAACTGTTGGAAATATAAAAATGGAAAATCGAATAATAATATCCAGAATGCTAAAATTGCTGAAAGTGATGGAGTTCGTGATAACTTTTGTTTCGTGTTGAATGCTGAACCTGGTATATGGGTTGTCGATTCTGGCGCTACTTGTCACATATGTAGTATTAAAGAAGAATTTGTAAATCTTGATTTGACTTGGTGTGAAAAGGTTACAGTAGCGAATGGTAATATCGTATATTCTGCCGGTATAGGTTCCTGTAAGATAAAATTTCTGAACGATAAGGGTGCTCAAACGGTTGTCACAGTTGATAACGTTTTGTATATTCCGTCATTTAAGGGAAATTTACTGTCTGTAAAAAGACTGTCTGCTGCTGGTTTTAAAATTTTGTTCTACGGCCCAAATTGCGAAATTCTTGATATGAATAATGATAAGATTGGCGTCGCGAAATGTGTTAACAATTTGTATCAACTTGAAACGCAAAGAGGCGAGAATGCTATGGTTTCTGTTTGCAGTCTGAATCGGTGTCAACATTTTTACCATAAAATATTTGGCCACAGAGATATGAATGCAGTTAAGGCTATGCAATCTGGTAAGCTTGAAAATGATTTTAAAATTGTCGATTGTGGAATTCGCAATACCTGTGAAGTATGTACAAAATGTAAGCTAACACGGAAACCATTTCCTAAAAAGTCCGTTACTAAAACTGGGGAAGTGCTTGAATTAGTACATTCGGATATTTGCGGTCCAATGAAACATACCACCCCCAGCGGAAGAAGATATTTTCTAACCCTCATTGATGATTACAGTCGTTATACTGTGGTGTATTTACTAAGTGAAAAATCTGAAGTTTTCGAGAAGATGAAAATATATATTGAAATGGTGAAGAACAAATTTGGTATGGTTCCTAAGTGTATAAGATCAGATAACGGTGCCGAGTATAAATCGAAGAGGATGCAGAGTATTCTTCGGAATTATGGCATCAGATCTCAATTTTCTGTTCCTTATAACCCAGAACAGAATGGTATCGCTGAGAGGAAGAATAGATATCTTGTTGAGATGTCTCGTTGTCTTCTTGCGGAAGCTGGTTTATCTAATATATATTGGGGTGAAGCGGTTATGTGTTCGAATTATTTGCAAAATAGATTGGTTACCAGTTCTATACCCTGCACACCCTATGAAAGATGGGAAGGTAAAAAACCCGACATTTCTCATTTTGAAATTTTTGGTTCCAAGGCTTATGTGCTGACACCTAAAGTGAAGAGAACAAAATTTGATAATAAGGCTGAACTGCTAACTTTTATGGGATATGATGAGCAGTCCAAGGGATTACGTTTTGTGAATACTAACGATAACAAAGTTTATATAAGTAGAGATTATAAATTTGTTTCTATGAAAATTGCGATGAAGTTTAAAGATGATCGAAATTCGTTTGCGGACAACAATTTGGAAATTAATATTTCATCTAAACGAGCAAATAATAATGATTCTGATGGCGATTCCTTTTGTAGCGTGAGTACTGATCTTGAGTATTTCGGGGATAGTAGTGTGCTTGATGAACCAGTTGTTAGACGATCGGCTAGGGAAAATAAGGGTGTTCCGCCTGCGAAATATTCTAATCTGGTTGAGTCGGATGATATTATTGAACCTAAAACATATAAACAGGCTATCATGTCGGAACAGAAACTTCAATGGAAAGCTGCTATGCAGGAGGAGATCAATTCTCTGAAAGAAAATCAAACTTGGGATTTGGTTCGTGCTCCCGCAAAAGTGAATATCGTTGGCTGCAAATGGACGTACAAGATTAAGCGTGATGTGAATGGTAAAGTCCATAGGTTTAAAGCTCGTTTGGTCGCCCAAGGCTTTAACCAAAAATACGGTTGTGATTACGACGAGGTGTTTGCACCAGTTGTGCGTCAACCAACTTTTCGTATTTTATTGTCTGTTGCTGCTGCCAGGAAAATAATTGTTGAACATATGGATATTAAATGCGCGTTTTTGAATGGCTGCTTGAAGGAGACTATTTTTATGAGACAACCGCCTGGTTTTATCGAAGGTGACGAAGAAATGGTATGCAAGCTTAATCGAAGCATTTATGGTTTAAAACAAGCTGCAAATGTCTGGAACAAAGCTCTTAACAACGTTTTGATTGATGGTGGTTTCATTCAGAGTAAGGCTGATCCATGTATGTACCACAAAGTCGTAAATGGGGAAGATGTTTACCTGTTGATCTATGTTGACGACTTGGTGGTTGCTGCTAAAAATGGTCAACAGATAAAGGGCGTTTACAGTATGTTAAATAAAAACTTTGAAGTGAACAATCTTGGAGCTATTTCTCAATATCTCGGTATAGAGATTATAAGAACCGATGACTTCAATTATAAGATGAGACAGAAACAATATATTGAGAATGTATTAATAAAATTCGGTTTGCAAGATGCAAAGCACTCCAAATATCCGTTGGAACCCTCTTACGGGAAAAACGAATCTGAATTGTTATCACGAAATGATGAATACCAAAGTTTACTGGGTTCTTTGTTATATATATCCGTAAATACACGTCCTGACATTTCTGCAAGTGTCTCCATATTGGCAAGAAAGACAAGTAACCCCTCCTATGAAGATTGGAATGAATTGAAGCGCATAGCGAAGTATCTAAAGGGGACATCTGATATGTATTTAAACCTTAGCGGTGGCTCAGATAGTCGAAATCTGCTGATCGCCTATGCAGATGCCAACTGGGCGGAGAGCACAATTGACAGGAAGTCCAACTCTGGTTATATATTACTATTTAATGGTTGTGCAGTCAGCTGGGCTTGCAAGAAACAAACATGTGTATCTTTGTCAACAACAGAAGCGGAATTCATCGCACTCTCGGAAGCTGTAAAGGAAGTTATATGGACCCGAAATGTCCTTTCCGATTTGGGATGTCAGCAAACTCATCCAACCACAACATACGAAGACAACAGAAGCTGCCTGAATTTGATCAAACACGAGAAATTAAGCAATCGATCTAAACATATAGACACGAAATTCCATTTTGTAAAAGATTACGTCGACAAGGGGATAATTAGCTGTAACTACTGCCCTTCCGAGGAGATGATAGCAGACATGCTGACAAAAGCGTTGCCTACAACAAAACTGGAAACCTTCAGACTGAAATCTGGTGTTTACTAATTTGAGGAGGAGTGTTGAAAATTATTTGAGTATTCAAATCATATAAACACAGACAATAAATTCACAATTAGATTATTCTAGAACTCGTTGTGTTACACTTCAAATTATTTTTTCACTTTTGCCTTTTCTAATCAATTAATAAATTGTTAAATACAAATACGAGAAATAGTTTTATTTCTAATAAATGCATCGATTTCATCGTAAATATTAAAGTTATTACGAGATTGTTTTTTGTATTTTATTTCTTACATATTGTTGTAACTACCATTAGACTATATCATGTTTTGCAAATTGGTACAATAACAAATTTTAACTTTGAAAATATTACATGGTAGCACTCCTATTATTTTGAACACAGCTGTACATGCAAACGAAACGATTTTAGACAAATTATATGTTTTATATATTTTTATTCGGCTATTTAATTGAGATTAATAATATAGTCATATTACTTTATATTTTTTGCCACAAGTGGATTAAAGTTATAAATTAGTTAAATTCTATTCATGCGTTTCGTATAATATACAATTTAAAGTTACGGAAAATAATAATAAACTGTGAACAATATTTAAATAGTGTTCATTCCATAAGGGAAGACTTATATATTGTAAGAAAAATGAAATGAGTGAATAGTATCAGAAAATACATACATATTATAACACATATGAATACAATTTCCTCTTGAGGGATGAACTGTTGTGAACAACAACAACGGCGAAAATATTGTTCTTGACAATATTGATTCGACTATTTGGATTGCTCGGAATCGCTGGAGTTGACTGCAGGCGGTGTTGAACGACCATCAGTTTGTACTTGATGCTGATTAACCAAACGTTGACGCTCCAAATACATTGAGACTTTTATATTGCGCACCTGATGGTTATTGATAAGCTTAAGAAGAGCAATCACACCTATACCCACATTTACTGCAAAGGCTCCCCAAGCCCCAAACTTTTGTAAAAAGATATATTTTATAATCAATTTTTACACTAAGTTCTGTGCCTTCATTGGCTCACGAACTCACCTGTGCGGTACCCATTTCAATATAAAAACCCGAGGTATCAATATTATTCGCATTGCCATGTATGATATTTTGTCCTGCAGTTACTTCACATGTAGGGAAACGTTCAGTCATTCCGTTACACCAAACAATAAAACCCAAAGTAATCATAATAGATGCGATAATTGACATGGCTAACATCCAAATACCCAAAACAACATCAATGAAAAGTGCCAAAAATCCTTCTTCATCTTTCATGCGAACATATCGATAAATTTGGGCACACGATATGATCAACATAAATATACCAGTTACCAAAGGAAAATTGCAAAAATCCGAAGATGACCAGTTGGGATCAAACATGCCGTCCTCTTCACGCCATTTACCCGTGGTGAATAGTAGGCAGTGATTACTGTGTTTTACAATAAAAATAACGTAGATTTTCATTAGTCATGTTATGCATTCTTTCATTGCTTGATAGATAATACCCACCAGAAATCATGTAAATTAATACTTAATGGTACAATCATGCAGAATGATAATATCACTATAATAACATGTGCAGTTATTTGGCTTAATAATAACACATTTGCCAAAGCCATTCTCAATATCAATAATATTATCTAAATAAAATCAATTTTTCTTCTTGTTTATTTTAATGCAGTTGCACTCTATAAAATATGGTGTTTTCACTTTTTCTGCGCTTTGACAAACAATAAACAAAGTACATATAATAACAACAATAACTAGAAATGATAAAAAAAACATCTGTGTAAATGTCGTTTTAAAATAAAAACCAATAAAAATGTGACAGATAATTACGTAGAAAAAGTTGTGTTCTTTAAATAAACGTAAACGCCGAAAAAGGAAAAGTAAGAAAAAAACTGTTAAATTTTAAAATTGCGATAAAAATCTTTAGGCAAACGCATTACAAAATTAAAAAAAAAATTCATAAGCTTCTAGTCATATAAATAATATAAAAATATAAGAGCTTATGTGTGATTTATTTTATATCTAAGTATGGGATCATTAGAAGATTTTCCAATTTATTCCTTTTTTATTTTTTTTGAGAAAGTTTTCCATAAATTATTTTTTTCATTGCAAAATCTATGGAACAGTGCACTCTCAGTATTCGCGACTCTGTTTTTATGACAACTTAATTTTTAGCATTGCAGGTTCTATAATTGCGACAGTTTTTAACAAACAAGGTTCAATATTTGCGACTTTTACCCGTTTTAGGTTTGAACAGATATATCTGTCTTTTCGTAAACTAGCGTATTTAGCCTATACTTTTATGCGACCTTTTACAATTATACGAACCATACGCGTTGTGATTTGTTGTACAAAGAGTTGAAACAATAAGCTTACAAACGCCGAATCGGACATATACTGTATAGTGTCTCCGTTTTTCATTTACAGTTGTAACATTCTCCAATCATCAATTTTGTAGCATCCACATCATGAGATAATTAGAAAAATTGGATATTAGAAAATATTTCTTAAATTAAAAGCAATTATACAGCGATGCGTAAAATTATGCAATAAATTTATAATATTTACTAGATTTGAGCAAATTTACAGATTCCAATTGAGAGTTAATGGACTATTAGCCTTGGTTTACATTGCAAAACTTTCCTTTCTGAAATTTAATTAACTATCTTTTAAACTTTAGTGTACACATCAAACGAAATTTCAATCGAAATCAATTAATTTTTAATGAAAACGAAAAAATTTGCAAATAATCTGTTGGCTATACTATTAACTCTTTTGATCTTTTACTCCAACAAATTCAAACTTTCAGGACGAGAATTTCATAACATAATATACACATAATGAAATTTCTATGGCTCATTTTTTGTATGCTTTAAAACCATATTCAAAGTATACACAACTTTCATTACGAAAAATAATTATTGAAGAGAATTTGATTTCTCAAATAAGCGTTTTGTTTTCAAAAAAGGCTATAACCTTTATGCATATGGCTACTCTACGTACCAAAATTGAAAACGTCATAAAACAGCTGAAAGTTATATTTTGACATTAAACAGATGATCTTCGAAATGTTTACGCCTTTAAAAAATTAATGAAAATACATTTTGGAGCACCGAGAAACTTTTAAGCGAAGAAAAACAGGAGCATTAACCGAAAATGTTGTCGCAGTATATGGAAGAATTTGAACAGGTATTACCGCACTGTAGAAATACTTTTTAAATGTATTAAAATATTCTATTTATGCTAAACATTGAAAAGGAACCCTTCGAAGTCAGTGAATTTATCGAACGATTAACCTGGCGCACAAATAATGAATGTGGCAATAGCAAAAAGACGTCTGCTGAAAATCTTATAGCAGCCGAAATTAAAGATTTTAATCCCACAGCATTGCATGAGACATTCATACAAACAATACAAGATTTAAAAATACTCCAGGAGAAACAACAGACGAAATGTGAACGCCTAGAAGAATCGCTGAAACAAGAACAGGAGGCGCATACAAAAAATATTTTGAAATTAAAGGAACGCCATCAACTGGCGTCTGATGTCTTTTGGCAATTGGATGAAAAGATACACTCTGTGGCAGGGAAAATTATACATTTGGGAGAGCAGCTGGAGAACGTTAACACACCTCGCAGCCGTACTGTAGAAGCTCAAAAATTACTCAACTATATGTCTGAGTTTCTTATAACCGGCCCCATTGTTAATGATATTTTTACGGATCCAGTACGTCTATATGAAGCAGCGGACGTTATACAAAAGCTTTATGCTATTGCCCAAGATTTGCCTTTAGACAAATTTGGCGAATCCAAAAGGAAAATTGAACGTAAATACGATGAGGTGGAGAGAAGATTAATTGAAGAATTTGCTGCTGCCCAAAAAAATGAAGATATTGAGAAGATGAAACGTTTAGCTCAGATACTATCACAATTTAAAGGTTATGCCCAGTGTATTGATGCCTACATAGAGCAGAGCCAAATGACACCATATGGCGGTAAAGATATCTTCATTGGTATAGTGCCAATGTGCAAACATCATTATGAAATTATAAAGAAAGTATTTGCAAACCCTCAACAGGTTATGACCAAATTTATATTAAATATTTATCAACTGAAATTGCATCAGTACGCCATGACAAAACTAGACGATAAAAGGGATGAGGAAAAATATTTAAAAACCTTGTATGAATTATATTCAAGGTGAGTTTTTATTTCCTTTTTATAGTATGATAAAATAATTTTTTATATTAAAAGCCAATGAACGAACAAATCATCGTTAATCCGGTAAAAAATATGTATTGTATTTGATGTCCGAAAATATTTTTGTAGGGCTGCAATTAGTTTTTGTTGATTAAATTAGTCGAATTATGAAGAAATATTAAGTTTAACAATATTCACCAGTCTTCCTACAGCTAAACAGTAGTTCGTTTGTTACACTAACGAGTATAAAATTTCTGCAATGATTTCTTCTTCTATCGATATTTTTTCTGACAGGTATACCTTTTGTGAATACTTTTGCGGTCGATGTGATCCCAAACATGTGTATTGATATTTGTAAAACCGTAATGAATGAATAAAAAACCCCTCTTGCCAATTTCAAGTAGTATTAAATTTTTCTAGTTTTATGAAATCATATAAAAACTCAACAAAAAATAACAATAATTAGAATATTTTAAATAACAAGTCTTAATTATAAACACATTTTTCCTTAGAACATTGAAGTTGTCCTCAGAATTGCAGCATTATATGTCCGCCATGGATGATGATTTACTTAATAAATTAACACAGCAGATTTTCCAGAAACATTTGACCAATTATATAGAAATTGAATCGAGGTTTTTACAAGCGAAATGTTCTAACGAATTGGAAAAATTCTACGCAAGTAAAAATCATCAAAAGAAACCAGCCGAACGTTTTCAGGAACTTAAAAGAGATGTTCAAGTATTGATCAGAACAAAAGCTAATATAAATATAGCTCAAGTAGAGGATTATGGCGGTGAAACATTTCTCTCAGAAGAGTTAGCAATTAAAATGCTGCAAGAAGCTAATGCATCTCTTAAACGGTGCCGCTTATTATCGAATGAAACAGATTTACCCGCCAATATTGTGAAGTTAAATGATATACTCTTAAGATTTTTAATGCATGAGCATGCCACTTATGCTTTAGAATTGGGTTTAAATATAATACCAATAGCAGATACCGGTAAAACTTTTCCACAATTATATTTCTTTGATGTGGTACAGAAAACCAATATTATAACACATTTATTGGAGGATCAGTGTAATACTTCGGTAGTGCCATGTGTAATGTAAGTACGAAACCGATGAAACAGATTGTTACACATAATAATAATAATAATAATAACGGTATTTAATGCAGCAATACAGCAAAGTACTCTGATTATGTTTTTAAGAAACGGATGATGATGGAACAAATTGAAAATAAATTGGATCAGGGTTTAGATCGCACTTTAAACGCAGTCATTGGTTGGGTAAAATTATATTTGCAAAATGAACAAAAGAAAACCGATTATAATAAACCCGATTCAGAGTTTGATACCTTGTCATCGTCTGTAAGTTGGATGTTATGTATTAATGTTTAAATATATATTTAACTATTATGTTTCAGGCCTGTTTACATGTATGCCAAAATATTCAACCAGTTATACAACAAATAAAGAAATGTATCGATGGTGAAAATCAGAAATTTATCTTAAATGAATTTGGCGTACGCTTACATCGTATTATTTATGATCATTTACAAACTATGCAATTTAACACAACTGGTGCAATGTGTGCCATTTGCGATGTCAATGAATATCGAAAGTGTATCAAGGAGATAGATAGTGCTTTAGTTACCCAACTCTTTGATATACTTCATGCTTTGTGTAACCTTCTTTTGGTGAAACCAGAAAATTTATTAGAAGTTTGTACAGGCGAAACTTTGGTGCGTATATGTACATATGTATATCATAATCTATTTATTTAAATTCTAATCTTTAATTGTTTTTTGTTTTTCTTTATTCATTTATTTATTTCTGTTTATTTAGAATTATTTGGACAAATCGGTAGTGCGTCAATTTATACAATTACGTGCAGATTTTCGTGATATCAAAAATACTAATAATTTAAAGGGTATTATCGAATAAATGCATCGTTTTATTCGCAAAAACGTAAAAACCATTTCCAGTTACTCATCAATAATAATATTTAATCCGCAATTTAATTTATTGTTTCACATTTTGTTTTTTATAACAAAATTAAATAAATTTTGCCTGTAAGTTTAAAAAATTCATTTCATTTAAAAATATGAATTACATGCATTTACTTGGTTGGGGTGATTGAAAACATTCAAAAACAAAACAGAAACAAATATTTATCTAAAAAATTCGAAAGGTGAGTGAGTGCCAGTATTAAAATGTCATTAAGTAAAAGAATTTTGAGTATGTGTTTTCAAAGAAAGAGAGTAATGTTTGTTTTGTGACAAAAAAAAAACTTCATTCTTATAAGTAACAAAATAAATAAAGTCAGACGAATTTTAATATTTTAATCTTATTCTTATATGGACATTAAATTTTTTAATGCGAATAGTTAAAAATAAATTGATTATTTCCTCATTTTAATTTAATATGTGTAATATCTTATCTACTAGTGAATTGACGTTTTAAAGAGGGGAAAGAGCTAACGTTTTTTCGAATTCATACTCACAAAAATCAAAAATTCCAATATTGAAAACTGTATTTGCATAGTTTGTTAAACATTATCTGTAGATTTGTTGCAATTAAACATTTTTAATGATAAGAGGTTAAGTGTGACGTAAAAGCAAACGTTAAATCAAAATTGTTTGGCGATAAATAGTCTGTGTAAGTGAATATTAAATTTGACCAATCATTGTATTAAGAAAAAGTAGGCTGGGTGCTCTCACTAAATAAACAAATAAATAAAGAGAGGAGAATTGCTACGACTACAAACTATCATTAAAAATGAAATATCAGGTTCTTTAATTGCTATCAACGGCAAAGGTGCGACAGTTATTTCGGGACCGTTAAAGTTAAACATCGTTATTTGCTCTTTACTCAGCATTTATTTAAGCATATTCCTTTAATAATATTTACATTTATAGAAAATATCGTAAAATTATCTTTAAAAATAGAGTATTAAAAATTTTAAATTAAGAACAAAAAATTTTGTGTATATGAAAGTGACAGTAATTTCAATCTCATAGCGACCATTGAATAAAAAAGAAAAAATTACCAATATTATTTCGACTATAAATTAAGTTGAAACACTTCATATAGACTGGAGTCTATAAAGATAGTTCAGGGTGTTGTGGAACTATGAAAGTCATTTATTATTTAAAAATATTGTTGTTCTATTTATCAGTTGCCTGCATTAATGTGCAAGGAGCTACAATTAGTAAATATGCTAATGCTGCGGCTAGAAAAATTTTAATGGCAAAATCTTTGCCTTTTGAAGATTGTGGTGAGTAAATATGACTTTATTTTTATTAGTTTATAACATAGAAAATAATCACTTTAGATTACACTTTGAGTAATAAAATATGCAAGTTTAAAACATTTTAACCTCTGAAAAATGTGAAAAATCAAACCATAGGAATTCATAATTTTATTACAAACTAATTACTATTAGAAAAAAAAAAATTTAAAAATATTTATATGTATTTCGTTTTTGTCTTTGCAAACGTTAATAAAAGAAGAAAACATAAAACATGACAAATCAAAGAAACAAATATGGGATTTAATATTTGGGATTGATATGTTTTTACACTTTTTTAAAATGCTATTCTGACCAGAAATTTAGTGATAAAACCCACAAAAATTTATGAAAAATCGTGCATTACTTTCTTTTCTTTCTTACGATATTTCATTGTGCAGGTATTTTGCTTATTATTGAACGTAGTACTTATCATGAAAACAGAAAAAAAATTATTAACAAACACGGTTTTAAGACAATCTTTCTTTAAAACATATTTTTTTAATCTTTTATCGTTGTTGATTTTTTTTCATTAGTTACAATTTCTTTTGATCGCTTTTCTTACAAGTACTTTTTAAAATCAGTTAATAATTTAATTTGATAATTTTGATTTTCATTGTAATGCTTAGGGTCGTAAGAACCTTTAATATAACTAACGCTATACTCTCATAGGAAAAAACGCAACTAAATATGTAAACTACATAGGGGCTCACATGCGTGTTGTAAACAAAAAATGTGGTATGAATTTAACTGTAATGGTTAGGCTAACGAAGGGTTTGCATTTCAAACTTATAGTAGGCAGACATACCGATTTTCGCCCGAAATAAAATTTTAAAATTATATTTTTTAATGAGAAGTAAATAGAACTTATCATGCATTATTTTTTATTATAATACAAAATAATACATATACATATATAAGGACATGAAAAATAATAAGGAGACATTGTTAAATAAAATTGCTGATTGTACCAAAATTATTGGTTAAAAAGATTTCAAAAAATTAAGCTTTAAATACTTATTCACTCTGTGAATATAAATATAAGGACTCTTCATGTAAACCCCACTGTTGTTCAAAAATTGTTTCACATCGCTGGACATGAATTTGAAAAGAATTTGCCAAACTAAAGCCGTTATATCAATTTGGGAGACACTTGCCTTTGATTGCTATTTTTGTACCATTTCGCCAATTCGCGACCGGATTTAGATCTGAAGATTTTGCAGGCCTGCAGAAGTACATTTATATTGTCATCTTCAAAACATTTCCGTTGCTTTCATAACGTCTTATGTACGGTACACAAAAATTACTGATAGCATGATTTACCGCATAAAAAATGTTCTTAAGTTTGAATTGTATGCTGCATTAAATGGTCAACTTTATAGTATTAAGAATGTGCTTTTGTAATATACTTAAGCATAAGGAACATACACAATACTCTCCTAATTATTTTTCATATCTAACAAAATGTTCCATAAGACACACTCTTTTAGACAAATATCAAAAGAAACCAAATGTATAAATAATTTTATGGAAACAATATATAAATATAATAGCGAATTCGTTCGAATGGTATTATACGTTTTGAGACACCCAATACAACATTAGCATTTTTATTTATTACTTATCTTCACATGTCTTTGGTGAAGGAATGAAATCTCAGGTGTGGTTTGTATTTTCTGCTCCCATCTTTGAAACAGATTTCAATTTTAAAAATTTTTAGAATTACCTTGAACAATATTTTCCGTTTTTGGAGGTGCAAAACAGTTTTTCGAATTCTTGTTTCACCTTAAACAGAAAGAGAATATTTTATTTTATCGAAAATGAAAATCCTTACAGATATCTATCTATTGCCTTCGTCACCCTCAATTTGTGGGAACACCTAAACTCATAGTGAAATGAAACAATAAAATGCTACGATAAGATTTTGAATTGACAAGTAGCCGTATTAGCAAATAAAATTTTAATTGTAGTTAATAAAAAACAATGAATCGAAATATAAATAACGATCAAAACAAATACAATAAAACTTGTTTTGACTGTAAACAAAATTGATATTTGAATATTTTGCATTCCACATAAAGACAAAAAAAAAATGGTTTAAATTTAGTTCATAAAATGTATTATAATTTTAAAATAATTTCTATAAAAGCGTTTCTGAAAAGAACAAAGTACATTAACTACTTCTATAATACACATACATACATAATTCTAACTTTATAATGATTTTTTCTTCGTTTTATAGCAATAAAAGAAATAAAGATTAAACGACTATTACATTTGATTGTTAATGTAATGGAGAGAGGGAACATAATACCCATCTCTAGTTTTATTTTTTCTTCTTATTTTTTTTGCATAAATACGTGTTGATGCTATAATCTGTCGATCAATTGAAAATCTATTTATAAATGAATAAAAAACGATTAATGCTTATACTTTAGAGAATGTAAATCAAATGAGGAAATTGTTTGTATATAAAATAATTTTATTTTTTAGTGTCTAAGACAAGATTTTTAAAATGTTTGGCAATAAATAGAAAAAGCGAGATTTGCCCATTGCTATAATTTCAACTTCTGTTCGGACATACATATGTATGTACTTATGTGTATGCTTTGAAAGAAGGAAAATCAATAACGTGCCTCCTCTGCAAGTGAACACAAGAATCTGTTGCAACAAGTGCATATTTTGTTTACTCATTTATGATTTAGAACATCAAAAATTGTTTAAATTTAAAAATGGGCTAAAAGATCAATGACTTTTTTAATAGTTCGCTTATTATCTCCAAAATGTATCAATAAATACAATTTAAGAATTTAATTATCGTATTATTATACTAATCAAGCTATTGATTGTTTTATAAATATTTTATATTATTAGAAAATTATGTTTAATTTTTCTTCAAAAAACTCCCTTGCAGATATGAGTACTATTTGGTATAGCTAGGTACTTTTTGGCGTAGCCTTGTATTCTTTCTTTATATTTTTCTCAAGAGTTGCAAATTTTCGTCCATCGAAATTTTTCTTCCCAGTTTTGTGATAAGGATAAAATAAACAAAAAATTAAGAATTGATCGAACTTGTAGAAATTATCTCCTATCTTTTCTCTAGTGAAGTCTTACAATGCCGAGGTATTGTCGTCAGCAGTTATACACCAATTCACGGTCAAGAATATGACTCTTTTTAAAATAGTCTAAACTTATACAAATACATACATATACCTTATTCACAATAAAACTGCAGTAAACCCTGAATGTGGCTTTGCATGGATTTATCTGCTGAGCAATATTAAGTCGCCGTAGTCTAGTAGTGTGTTGTTTTATTAAACGTAAGGCCTCGGTTCAAACCCCAGGTCAGACATCAAAACGAAAACATATTTCTTCTTCAGCAGATTTCTGGCAAAAACTCTGAGAATACATAAAATTGCCATGAGAAGATTCTCAAACAAAATCTGTTGTTCGGAGTCGACAACATTGATCATAATCGTGACTAAAGGGTTGTAATGACCAATTATGTATGTTATGTATGTAATATTAAATATTTTCACTTTATTTAATGAAATTTACACAAATCACTTGGCATTACGATGCGCTGTCAAATTTGATTGAAATGCAGTTGTTAAAATGTTGAAGCTCAATAACACTATACTTAAAAAACACCATTATTGTTATTCAAAATAAAAATATTTCTTTATATTATTTACGTTTTTAATCTTACGCAACATTTAATTTGTGAATTTTGTATGGTCTTTTAGGTCTGATACCAAAAGAGAATCTCTATACTTTCCAATTCTTTTAAAACGATTTGCAACATTAGGATTTGCAGTTGACCTGAAAGTCTGACTTTTCAAATATTACTTCTTTTTTTCAATTTATACTAATCAAAATCCACTTTAAACTAATTGTCTTTTGCTTCCAGAAAATTTTTCAATTAATTTCCATCACAAGGTTACTAATTTTCAATTTCAATTTTAATTTAACTTTTTTTTAAATTTTCAAGGCTGATAACTAGAGCTGAAATTGAAACAGTAGTCTATATTGGAAAAAACGTTGATTTTCAAATTTTCTTTATCTCTAATATAATTCATAAATATATGACCGACCACCTGCCTTTTTTTCATAAAGTCATGAGATCGTGTGACTTATTGTGGGAAAATTTTACTTGTCAAATTAAAAAAAGGAAAGAAAAAGAAGTAAATAAAAAAAAAAAAACAAAAGTATCGATACATTGGTAAAAGCACCCATGATACCATAAATCAAAACAATTTGCTTTAATGACCCAAAATCGGAGAAATTCCAAAAATAAATGTTATTTAAGTCGCAATCTCTCGCTAGCAATTAATAATTTTATAATACATATAAGTGTTTCGGTTTGCAGTTCTTTTATATGTTTTTATTGGTGGTATTGAGTATTACTTATCGTCACTTTTTATAGATTAATTAATCAATAAATGTACGAACAAACATAGTTATATAGTTTTATGAAAACAAAAACTAATAATTTGTGTGAGAATTTGATTTCATTTGTTATATTTTACCATTCTACATGCGACTAATTAAATTGATTGTCAATAGAAGCGCGTATTCACAGACACGTTATAAATAAAAAGGAAATTAAAAAAAATGAACTATAGCTACGTCGGTATACGTATATAGTAAATAATACTACAATATACATACCATAATGACTAATAATAAAATAAAGAAAGATAAAAATAAATTCAAAGTTTATCATCTCTACCCTGTATTAAAAGTGGAATTCGGAGTTAAAAATTTTAAGAAAAATGTTTGGAAATTGATTGTTTTGAATATGATTGTTTGGAAATATTTACCAATTTTTAATAAAAGTTTTTAGTATTGGGTTTTGATACCAAGTGAGAACAAATAAACATATTTTAATTCGGAATTTAAGTGTCACTATGTCGTCTATTTAAAAACCTAAGAGGTGTGCTCAAAAAGTTTAACTGATTTTAATATTTTTTATCTCCAGTTTCAACTATACTCATATTTTGTCCTTTATTTAAACTTCAAATTAATATAATTATTTATTAATATATTATTTGTCTACTGATAGCATCATATGTGGCTTATGCGTGTCCATTTACGCCTGCGGATTTAGTATTTCATTTGCATAAAATTTTATAAAAAAAGAATTTAGAGTTCCAAAAAAAGAAAAATACAAAATTTTAAATAACAGAAGCCAAACTAACAATTGATAAAAACGATAAAGAAGTGAAAAAAAAAACATGTGACATCGGCACATATTTTTTTGATTTCGGACATACAGTGGACAGCAAAAGCCTTAGTACTGCAATATATTTTAGCAATTTAATGAATTTTAGCCAAAAGTTTGTGTAAAAATTTATAGTTTATATATTTATTTTATTAATTTATTTCTGTTTTATTATAAAACAAAATTTTTTTAATGTTTTTCATAAAACAAGAGAAAAATAAGGAAAGTTTCAGATGACTCCATAGGTACCCCCAAGCAGAACTCTGAGTAAATTTAAAATTCAAAGGCTTAATACATGAAAATGTTATCCCTTGTATTTAGTAGAATATCACTTAAGGTCAAGCACTCCATTTAACCCATTTGGAATTGAATGTACAAGTTTTGTTTAGTGTTTTCTGGTGGCACCATTAGCAAGTTTTTTCGGTTGACTTTGGGGGTGAGGTTTAGCTATTACGTAACCATTCTTTCTAATGATCTCCTAAATACTCTCTTGAAGCTATATGGGGTATTTGTGAAAGAGTATTAAGCCTGTGGGGACTTTTTTGTCAAAATATATTGGAGTACTAAGACTTTTGCTGTCCACTGTATATCAATCAGTAGACTGCTGAGAGTGGATCGACGAAAGAAATATTTTTTTCTAAAATGTCAGAGCTGAGAACATTATCCACTAGAATACGACCACCACCGCAATTGTTATTATCTGATAATCTATTAGTTGTAATTACGATTTCAATTCGAATGAATTTCTACCTCTTCGACTTAGTGCTATATTACTCTAAAGAGATTCAGTATGATCTACAATATAAACTTATGTTTAACATTCTCCAAGCTTACTGTAGTAAAGTTGCACGGCCACACATCAAATAATGGATCAAACTTACCTTTTTTGTTATTGTGTTGGTAAATAAAAGGTGAGCATCCTCCCAGGTAACGAGTAATTGTTGAAATTGGAGAAATTATTCTGGAATAAATATGAAAAAATAACTTACATGTAAATAAAGTTGGATAATATAATACATGTATACTTATATAAACAATCAAGGACAAAAGTCTACATACATGGAATATGTACATACATGATGTATGTAGGCTTTTATCTTTCTAATTTTTATGTTTTCCCCCAATAATTTCAATGTTATATTTTTTTATACTTTTTTTCTTCAAACATTCATAATGTTTTACCATCTTTTTCAATTTTCGCCACTAAAGTCGTAAAAAAGTCTACATACAACGGTGTACGTATGTATCATAATATGGCATATACATTTTTATGGTATTACATATATTTCCAAATTACAGTGGAAACAAATATTAACACATCAAAAAACGGTTAATGCCCCGGGACAAACAGTTCTTATTCAAATTTCATTCAAACGTATGCAAGAGTGTATTGACTTCTTTGAACAATATTTAAAACAAAACCACACTGTACCGCATAACTAGTGATGCCCTATAATAGTATACATATATAATTCATCATTACAACCATTCTTTATGATCTACCTTCTAAATCACCAATGTTGTGTGTGTTAATTTTATACATGAGTGGCGAGACCTACAGTTTAAAGTCGACTCCGAACGATAGATTTTTCATGGCGATTTTATTTAGTCTCAGAGTTATTTGCCAGAAATTTGCTACGAGAAAATCGTCGAAGAAATATATTTTTTTATTTTATTTTGTTCGAGATGTCTGATCTGGGTTTTTCACCGTAGCCTTACGTTTAATAACACAACACACTACCTATTAGACTTCGGCGATTTAATAATATAACAGAATATTTTCCAATTCATTTAAATCCAAAAATTTGTTCGATTTGATTGGAGTTAGTTGGCGTTTTAAATAATTTTTTTCACAAAATAATAAATTTTATATTACAAGGTCGTAATCCATATTAAATTAAGCAAGTGAGAAAGTGTATCCCAACTCCTGGTCGGTTCAGGCTTAAATTTTACGTTAAAATTTGGAAATAAAGAAATGGTACAGGATATCAAATAGTCGTGTTTATCCACCCAATTTTGTACATTACATTACAGATTTGAGTGACAGCTCGCTAATATTAAAAAAAAAAAAAATATTGTACTATACATTTTTGTTTTTAATTTTACCGTCAAAACAAATATTCACTTGTATAAATCGAAATGAAAATTTTAATGAAAGTTATTGAACTTTTCCTAACGTAAGAGAAATTCTAAAATATCACTCAAATTCAAAAATAATTTCAAATGTTATAAATTTTTTATTATTTATGAACGGGACGTTGAAGCATACTACTTATTGAAATAAAATTGTTTGGTGCGCATAGTTTTAATTATGAGGCAAAAATACAACAACCGGAATGAGGTTGACAACCGTAATAAATGGCTAGTTTTATATTTTTCGAAATTGTAACTAACAACACTGTTCAACAGTTCAGCTTTCATGGAATGACGTACTAAAAATTACTAAAGATAAGTGCAGGAACCGAAAATATTGGTGCTAAATGTTCATCACAGGCTAATCTGCACTATTAAAGCATTCTTACATATATAATTGGTCATTAAAACCCTTTAGTCAGGATTACGATCTAGCACTTATGTTGTGTGTGTTAATTTTATACATGAGCTGCGTGACCTTTAGTTTAAAGTCGACTCTGAGCGACAGATTTTGAGAAACTTTTCATGGAAATTTTATTTACTGTCAGAGTTTTTGCCAGAAATCTGCTGAGAGGAAGTCGCCGATGTAATATTTTTTCATATTTCGTTTAGTTAAAGATGTCTGACCTGAGGTTTGAACCGAGGCCTCACGTCTAATAAGCCAACACACTACCTTCTAGACTACGGCACTTCCGAATGAAATATTTAGTGCTCGAAAGTAATTCAAATAAAGTGTCAAAATTTCATGTTGAATTGAGGAAGTTATAATCATAGTGCGTACTTGATATCGAGTTCTTACAACCTGTTTCTTTTTGTTGGTAATAAAGTTATTAATGAAAAGCTCGCTACAGTAGGACATTTTGAAGATCGATTGTTGCAGATCTTTTATAACAGGAAAGTGGGTCTTCATGAAAGAAGTATAATAAAATATGCTTCAAATTTACAGAACGGTCAATTAAAACTGAAAGTATAGTATTAGCACTAAACTGGTTTTAAAGAGAATCGGTATTCAGGGAATAGCTTTTCACGAAATATAGCTTTTCCAAAGAGTTCGTCTGCTTATTAGTACAATATACAATACCCATTTAACTATAATTTAGTGGAAATTATTAATTCATACTGTTTGCTGTTTTAAATTCACTTTACCAAATATGTTGGGTTGCGTATTTTTTTTTTTTTTTTTGTGATTCGTCCATTAACCATAATATTATTGTTTAAGCGTACCTCAAGTTAAAAAATATTCTTGTACTTTGTTTCAAATATAATAATGAAAAAAAAACTTACTCATCATTTATCTTTTATTTGCAGGTTCAAAATATACGATATTATATTTAAATATTTCAAGTTGCAGTACAATACCATGTGTAATGCATCGAGGAACTACAGCTGAGGTGAATGTATTATTCGACGATGATAGTAAGTAATAATTACAAATTAAAAAAAGAAAACATTGATAATGAAAATTACAAGTCTAGCATTATATGCCTACTTCAGCCAAATTTGTAAAACATTTAAATTCAGTAACCTAATTTAACATACTTTGTTACATTTTATAAATGTATGACATTTTAGGAATATTTATTGTGAAGAGTATTTTAACGTCAGCACGCAATTAGATTTTACTCAGTATGCATTCTTTAAAGGTTAAAAACAAAATATTTAATAATAAATATTGTTTAAAGGCATATACATATAGATGAACTTCATTCACGTGATTAATGAAATCATGATTGAAGTACTCCGTAGCGTGGGCAATTCTTTTCCTTAGTATTATGGGGTTGTGTTTGTGTTATGATAATAATTTTTTTAGCTGTTGTCATAAGCATTAAAAGCAAACTTTTTATATGAAAGGACATTTCTCAGGGAATTAATGAAAAGGGCACACACATTAGGGATTCTTAGTTTAATTAACAGACATATCTTAGCGGGCATATCAGTCGTTCTATACAACATGAACGAGATGGCAAAGTTCTGATCATAAATACGACGATTTGCTTACTTTTTTGTTCTCCATTCTTGTTTTAGGTACAGGAACCCAAGCGTTGGGTTTATCTGCAGTAACCAAATTTTGTTTTTCGCACGGCAAAAAAAAAAAAAAAATAAAGGCATAGATAAATCACTAAAGATTTTGACTGTATCCTATTTATTCAACTTTTATTGAAGTGTATAGAAACAGAGAAACGTCAGCGAATACAAATTTACCTCCACGAACAACAGCTAGATTCTAAAATTGAGTTGTTCGAAGTTTGCTAACTTTTATATAGTATACGTTTAATTTTTTTTGTTCATTATTCAGAATTATAGTTGGTTTCATTTATGTACTCTAATAATCAAATTGGTAATATGACTCATCGCCTATTAAACGGTTTAGCAGATAGTGAAAAACAAAGCAAATTTGTGTACTCAAAGTAATTTCATTCAGTAACTTTTAATTGATAAAAAAAGTTTTGTTCAGTAACTATTGAAAGTGGTAACGAATTCTTTTAGTTTTAATCAAGTAATAACAGAATATAATTAACAAGGTTTTTTGGTATAATTAAAATACAAGTTCAAGTTTCGTTTTGTTTTGATAGATTTTTTTTGCTTTTTCTTTCAGCACTAGACTATTTTCTAAAGTTTCATTTAAGAAGAAAGAGTCTTTAATATGATTTAAATTCACCAACATTATTTTTGGTCCAAGCGTAGACTAGAAAGTTTATTTATCGGAAATTATTTAAGTTTGAAATTTACAGCAATTGGCGCTATTCGCAATTATCAAATTGCGAATTTTAAGCAAGAATTCTTAAACTTTAAAGTATTCATTCAGTTGGTATAAGCCAACCAACTCATTAATTTCAATGAAGGATAACAGCATAATTTATTCCTTTGGAATGGATACGTAAACAAACAAAATTATTATATTTGGAGGTACTGGTGGAGGAATATAAAACCTCTCCGGCGCTGTCATTGTGCCATATTACTTTGAAAATTTAGTTGGACGTACGCTAACCATCAAAGTCGTGCATAATGGGTAATGTATGACTTCAATGAGATATATGATAACATTGAATGAATTTTAATTTTCACTAGGTTCATCTTACATTTCGAATTGCACCATCCAATATGTTTATTTTGTTTTTAAGCTATTGTAAACTGTTAATGGAAGAAAATAAATATTAAAACAGTAGCAAATTATGATAATGAAATAATAATTAAGAAGCATAGAAACTTTTTTGTGCTATATTTTATTAAAAAAAAATTAATTTTTATTATTTACAGATGATAATACCAGTTACCTAAAACACCAAGTACGTTGGATTTTTAACGCAATTAAAACTAAGGCTTATATTACACCCGATCCATGTGATGGTGTACAAAAATGTTTATCTAACGATAATGAAGGAAAATTCTATTGGGCTAAAGTTTTGGTTAATAACAGCTTGCCAGTGGTAAGTTTAACAAGTCAAACTCATTCCATAATGATATTCCCAATTTGGTATATATTTTCAGTTGACTGGTACAATGTTATGGGAAGCTGTTAATGAATACAATGAAGATGTAATTTGCTTTAAAGTTCCAGTGGTTATAACCAAGTAAAACCAAAAAATCTTTTTTCTTTTCCGTTTGTTTGTTTGATGCCTTTAATTACTTAGAATTATCTTAATAAAGTTTTGATTTTTGTCTAAATTGTAAAAGACTGATTGTTAATGTCTAAATCTCGTTATATTAATAAAGAAGAAAAAAAATTATAATGCAAAATAAAAACCTTGGAAATCATGTTACATAAATTTAATTTATAACAAACGCACGTAATTTTTTGCTAATTTAAAAACAAAATATCGCTTAAATTAATACAATTCTATAATTCAATTAAAAATCATTTACATAGTTTCATGGTTCGAATTGCAATCTAAATTATAGATTTTGAATAATCATTGACTTATTTTTACGCCCAGAGTTATATATTCTTTAATAAAAACATTCTTCTTTTATAAAAACAATATCGATTAGAAATTATCGACAGATTATACAGCATGAATACATCACATTGCTTTAAGTTAAAAATAATCTCTTGAATTTTATTCTGACTAAAGACCTATTTACCTAGTTATATGCAAATCTGTTGAACGTACATGTAAATTCATATAATACATACTTTTATTGTATTTAGACCCTATTCATTGAAAAAGTATTAAGTATTATAAGGATATAGAAAATTTAATTTTGTGGTAACCTTTATGTTAAAGTGTTTTCAAAGGTTAATTTTCCTTCCCACCCTTCAAAGTTTACCCGATAAGAGTTTATTTAAATAACATTATTTAACGATTCATTATATTTGTTTAAATCTTCTAATTAGCAAATTTACTCAATCAAAACAATTTTATTCAATTTTCAAAAACTATGTGTAACTTTAGAGTTTAAATATTAAAAATCCTATCTATTGTACTGTCATTTCTTGGGAGAAGCCATGACCACACTCCTAATTTTAACAGATGTTACTCAAACTACGGAGCGCCAAAGTTCTGCCTGCATTGTAAATATTCACTGATTCACTAACAAATAATCACCTTGCAAGAGATTACTATTCTAATTCTGCAAACTAACAGACATAATTTTAAATATAATTTATGCATTTGCAATATATAACGTCAGCTCCATGTTGCTATATTTGTTGGATCTGGTTAAGCAGTAAATCTGGTCGTCAAGGCGAATATCAAACAAATAAACTTCTACAGAAGGGTATCAGCCCATAAATTAAACAACAAAATACTACATACTACAATGCTGAAATAAGCCACGAAACAATACAATGGAAACCACAGAAGCTACGCAGCATAATATGACCAAAATCACAAGAATCATTCAAACTAAAACCGGGAAAACATTGGATGAATAAAGATATTTTGCACCTAACAGGCAAATGAAGATTCTTTATATATACCTTAGATTTCTGATTAGATATGCTGATAAGTAATAATTTCAATTTTAACAACTAATTTAAACGATTAATATATTATTTCTTATTCATTATTTAAATTATATTTTATTAACTTTTACATTAAATTTTAAAAGCCATTAAATATAATTTTTACGCGTACAAAACAAAAAATTTCATTCATATTTTAATACTTATTTAAATTTGTTTTTATAATTACGTTATTAATATTATATAATAATATAATTATATAAACACATTTTTTGTACAATGAACAAAAAAATTTCGAATTTTTAAAGAAAAATTCATAAGAAATCCCTTAAATCGTAAACATTAACATGTTATTCACGAAAGTAATGTTATTTAACAGCAACGTTATGACATTAACAGTAGCAACATACACAGCTGCGCTGCTACTTGCTCAGCCTCTAACTGAGTGCAGTCATAATAAAGAAACAAACAATCAGATGTGTGCTTAAACGTACATAGGCAGCAACAAAGCAGAGAAACGCAGCCGGCTAAAAAACTGTTGTTGACAAAGCAAACGCAGTCGATTTTAAAATTGCGATCGATCAGTTGGTTTCCGCAGGAGCAACAAATTGGTTGTTTTAACGGTTTAAGAAAAAATAAAGTGGAACATTGACTTAATAAATGAAATATAAAAGAGAACACATACAACGGGAGGACGATCTAATTAGCGGTTTTACGAAAATATAAAAACAAATTGATGAATGAATTGTAAAAAAAAGAAAGTGTTATAAATCAAATAATTTTATCAAAAACAAATACAAAAAATTAAAAGTGAAAAAATACGTTAAAAAGCGTGTGTGTAGTGTATGTGTAAGTGTTCAAGTGTCGTCTTCTGTCTTCTTAAATTGCATGTAATTAAATTAAACGCAATTTATCGATTTTTTTATTTGTTTTTGTTTTGTATTTTGTAAAAAAGAGAGTAAAACTTAAGTAACAAAGAATAACAACAACTGTAACTTACAAAAAGAGAAAAAACTTTACGACAAACACAGAAAAAAACAACAAGAACAACAAACAGAAGGAAAGCTATAACACAAACGGCGACAACAGCTACGGTTTAAAATAAATGTGTAACAATCCTTTTGTTTTTGTTATCGTCTGTTTTGTTTTTGTCTTTTCACATAAAAGACAAAAAAAAAAAACTTAAAAAAAGACGAGAACGAAAACAGAGATGGAGACGGAAAAAAAGAAAAGTATTGAATATTTCAAATATTTAAATGTTTCATCATCATCATTATCATTGAATCGTAACGACAACTATTAGTAACGCAAAATAAAAATAAAAAAAAAAAACATTAAAAAAATACTCGTATAACAAAAATAAGAAAAGAAAAGAAAAAAAACATAAATGCGTTTGCATTCTAATTGAGTATGTTTGTTCTTGTTAGTATTTTTGTTTTTATTATTATTGTTGCAGTCTCTTATGACTTATGGGTGGTTATGGCGGTGGTCTACTATTACTATGAAACTGACGACTAAGACGACGTCTTAAATGCAGTGTTTACAAGATCAAACAAGAAGGGGCGGGTGGTCTTCAACTGCTTTCTTGTTAAAAGAGTTGATTCGTTCATTTTCAAAAACTCTAAATGGTTAACAAGAGGATGATAAAAAATCATAATTTGTGCTTATGTGCTATAATTAAATTTGTTAATTTATTTATCGTTTACTGAAGCAGAAGAAGGTGTTCTTTCAACAGTTAAAAATCGAATACGTTATTAATTATTCGTTATATTAATAATAATTTTTTATTACTCATACGTCATCATAACCCGGACTCGACGAATTGAAGTGGTAACTAATAAATAAATCATACTTAATTGATTAAATCACTTGATGAAATAAATATTTAAATACAATTTTAACCAATTAAAGAATTCCTTGATAAACAATTAAAATTAATATTTAAAAATAAATAAAATAAATCAATAAATCTTCAATCAAGTATAAAAAAACCCTAAACGGCAAGGAATCGAAGCATAGTAAAAGTTAAAAATAAAAAAATAATAGACGCTGAAATTTCGAAAAAATGCTTATTTTTATTCAAAAGATCACAATAAAAAATCAAAAGAAAAAATGTAAATCATTTTTAATAATAGAGCTGTTTAGATTTAGATAGGTCCACATTTATCACCCTATTTTTCTCAAAACCGTTATTGGTTGGAAAGAAAGAAGAGACTAGATTTAATAAATTATGTTTTGTTATTATATACAATATACTTAATCTACTTTTGTCAATTATGTTGGTATATTTTGTCAAGTTCGAAGATTTCTAAAACACTCATTAAATATCCAACGGATTTGATGACACTGTTGTGCGTTTAAAAAATAAGCAGTAAAAAGAAAGTGCGCTCGTTTGATGTGATTGAGAAAATATGGTAAAACCTGATGCAATTAAAAGTATTTACATTTTATTTTTGAATGTTTTTTGTTAGTTGTTCATATAAATTTTTAACACATTTTATACATAAAAATATTTTTATTTAAGAGATAATTTTTAATTCTCAAAATTAATCTTAAATAGAAAAGTAGACATTTTTATTCTAGTCAATATTTTAGAAACAATTCGACATAGACTAGTAACACTTCCACGATAGATAATTGAGAAAATAGGCTCTACCATCGATATAGCTACTAGAATCGACGAAGCCGGACAGCATTTTATTATCTGCAAGGAAGATGTAGATTGGATAGCACAAACACAAACTGTTCGTCCGAGTGGAGGAATTGGCAAAGTTATAAAGACATTTGTACTGACTGTCGAAGATATCGCCTCTGTTAAAGAAATTATGGCGGATAGTTGGAATTAATCGATTTCAAGAGATTCTTATGAATTGGGTCTATCTTACGATTTATATTTGTATTTGCTCATCCAACCATATTGGGTCGCATTTTTTCGAAAATTACTCTGGAAGAACCGTTGTCGTTATTTCATAGCGATTTGTATGACCGTATGATAACCGACTATATTTGTCCTGCAAATGATATGTTGTTTCAACACGACCATGGATTTTAGTTTAAATACATTAGAAGTTTCCAGGTTTTGACGACGTCAATTTATTACCAAATCATCCGATTTGATGGTGTTAGACTCTTTTGTGGGGCCAACTCCCCTAGCTTTGGGGTGTTTAAAAACCAAGTTATCGTCGAGATAGCGCCCTTGTCCGAACAAATAGGTGGTTTTCGATTATTTTTTCGCTCAAAAGAATCGATCCAAACCATTGTATTTCGTAAATAGTGGCCGTGTCCAAGCAATATAAATTTCATGTGAGCTTTATTTAATTTTATTTTTGAAATTGCAAAATGGATAACCTTTAAAAATTCAAGCCAAGTATCGTGTAAAGTGGACAAAATTTTTAAATCTATATTCGTATAATAATGAAATATTGTATATATACTAGAGAATACTTATTTAAAGAAAGCATCTTAGTTGGATCTTGACATCCAATCTAATCCAATCCATTTAAATGTCTTGGTCAAGTGTTTTAATTAAGTAAAAGTATTTCATGGTTTTGGCTCACTCATCCTCTGCTGTGATAAATTTTAAAAGTAAAGAATTGTGTAAAGCTTAAAGCTAAACAAAGCTTTCTAAAGGTGTTTCGAGAATTAGAAAAAACGAGCATAATAAAAACAAAAGGAAATCCTGTGAATTATTTCAAAAATTCGATTGAAAAAATGTGTATCTTTTAAATTAAATATTTTGTTCTACTTATTGCCTATAAGACGATGCAATGATTGTATCTTTCCTTTGAGGTAAAAGTTCTGTTCCACTATATACCTTAATCAAGCGAAGTTTCAATGAAATCCACATTGAAATCCACTGAAATTATAGAAATCTATTCGAACTATGTCATCTAATGCTACTTGTAACGAAATGATTCTTTTATTTCTATGGTTAAGGTATCTGTCAATAAAGAAAGAGTGTTTGTTTTTAGTGGGATTTGTAAATAATAATGACAAAATGCCGGCTAAGCTAAAATGCATGCGAGAAAACATTCATATCGATGACTACGACTATTGCTATGACTCGGTATATTGTATGTATGGTTCGAATGTGTGTTGTATTGCTTGTGGCATCTATGCAAATTTTAATGTTAACGTTTATGTTAATGTGAGAGCGTGAATGCGAATAAAGGCATGCATAAGTGTGAGTGCGTGCGTGCGTGTGAGAACGTATGTGTGTGAGTGCGTGAGTGGGTGTTCCAATTTCCCAAAAGTGTTTAGTTCTTTAAAATTTAATGCATTTTTTCTTTTTTGTAAGTTTTACAACATTCACTTTTTTTGTTTTGTTTCTTAAGGTACAATGAATGAATGGATGGATGAACGGACGCAGATAGATGATAATCTCATATGAATGATTCATATAAATGTATCTTTGCCACAGATATTCACTCACGCTCTCTTACATTTTTTTTACATCTATTACATGACTGTGCGAGAATATTTGTGTACAAAAGCGTTACAAAACCATACATACATGCATGTGTATAATCATTCATACCTACATACGTATGAACATATGTACATATGTACAATGTACATACATTCATTGCGTGTCATTTAAAATTTGCATGTTTAATTGAAATATTTCTGTTGTATTTTTTATTTCGTCTTTCTCTTAGATTTTTTGTACATCTTGTTAATTCTACAACATATGTATACATACATGGATACGTATACATGTACATGCACTTACTCACTAACTCAGTCACTTGATATAACAATATGCAACACATTCTTACATTACCCAAAGAATTTTGTTAAATATTTGCATTTATTTCTATGCGATTTTTGTTAAAATCATTTAGTTTTGTTTCGTTTTTATTTTCGTTTTGCCTAAACTCAGCATTTCTTTTAACGCCACCCCTCTAATTTATGCGTTTTCCTATTCAATTTCTTCGTTTTTTTTTTGTCTTTCCTCTCAAATTAAAATTTTCGCGCAATCTTCATTAACATCATTTTGATTGTCATCATTATTCATAATATGAAAACAACAGCCAAGTATAATCGCATATGTATGTATGTGTGTTTGTAACTACATACATTTATATATGTATGAATATATGTACATATGTATCTGAGGATATAGTGTTTTTATATGTGTTTTAAAATGTACATGAATACAAAAAGCATAAAAACAACAATAAAAACAAATTTAAGAAAAAATAAACTAAAACTATATTCAGAACAATATTTGGTTCGTGGTCGTGATCGTGACCCGCATTAAAAGACGCGTGCACGCAATTTTATAGCTTGTGGTGTTATTGCTGTCCGGCTGACTGCAACAGCATCTCTTTTACTCTACAAACTACTGTTTCTTTCATACATTTTTAAGTTTTTTTACTCATTTTTTTTCTTTTTTTGGTCCTATTTTTGCATTCTGCATATATGCAGCCACTAAGCAAGCATACAGCAAATTAAACACTGATATATAATGCAACAAAGTAAAGCGCTATATTTTTTTAATTTTATTGTTCAAAAGCAAAAAATGTTGGAAATAACATCAAATTTTAGAATCAGTTTAGATTTGTTCGAATTGACCACCTTTGGTACGAATTATGGCCTTCAAACGGCCGACAAAGCCATCACAGGCTGCAGGAAAATGGCTCTGCGGTATTTTGGCCCATTCCCGGCGAAGCGCCGTCTTGAGATGATCGACACTTTGGTATTTTTTAGTGAGAACCGTACTCTCCAAAATGACCCAGGCGCAAAAGTCCAACGGATTGAGATCCGGAGATTTTGGTGGCCATTGTGCGGTAGGAACCTCGTTTGTAAGCCATTCTTGGTTGACGCGTGCCGAGTGCGGTGGTGCTGAGTCCTGTTGGAATGTCTGCGGCCGAAATGTTTGTCTGCCCAGGGCTTCCATACTGTCTTTAAGACATTTACCCGATAATATTCGGCATTTATTTTGACCCTACGGTCGATGAATACGAGCGGGCCGTTACGGCGACCCACACCATTACTATCGGCGGCGCTTGAGTTCTGGTGGCCAATCGCAGGTGTAAATTTTCAGCTAACCTCTTTGGCAAGTAAACCCGATCATTTTGTTTGTTCACAAACTGCTCAATTTGGAATGGCTTTTCATCGGAGAAAACCAAATTCGGTAACTGGCCACTTTCGTGCAAGCGAAGTAACTCCTTGGTTCTTTCCAGTCTAACTTTTTTTGTCCATCGGTGAGCTCTTGCACTTTTTGGAACTTCAATGGCTTTAGTCCAAGCTCATTTTTCAATATGTGTTGCACCCGTTCTCACGAGCAATTTTTCCACCACTGCGGCGTGGATTTCGATCAAATCTGCCATTCACTTTTCGGATCATTTCTGGTGCTGTTACTGTTTTTTTCGTCCACTTTTTGGACGCGATGCAACACTGCCAGTATCACGGTAACGAGCAATGGTACGAGAAACAAAAGATTTATTCACATTTAAATGCTGGAGGGCTCTAACGATAGCAATCACACTATCACGCTTGAATTCCATCACGAATAATTTTTTTTCTGAATGCAATAGATCAAAATGCTTTTGTAAGCTTGTAAATAATAAAATGAACTGTCACTGGAATAAATCTGTCTGTTGTCAGACGAGCGGTTTACAAATGATAACAACCTGAAGTTGGTTGCAATACATATCAGCCACCCTGTATGCTATAATTATTGTTCATTATATGGGTTATTAGAAAATTATCAAACTGCTCTGTGTTCAAAAAATACAATAACTATGTACATACATTAGAATTTCTTTTTGTCTTATATTGATATATTCATACCAATACATATTGTATAAGTTCACAGTTTCAATAATAAGAACTATGTATACTTCTATAGAAATTCAATTATAAATGTTTATGTTTAATCTCAGATCTCATGGCCCATGTGTATATACATATCAAAAATACTTTACTTTCCTATTGTAATTAACATTAACTTTGTACGAGAGATGACACGCAAATATGTGTTGTCTCTTAACTCTTCTGCAAGATGTGAGTAGAATACTTCTTTTTTTTTAATAAATTTTATATAATTTTTATCCAATATCATCCTTGCGCAATTAGTTGAGAAAATAAATAGAATGATAAATTGTAGTGTTACATAGTAAGTCACCATAAACCCGATAATAAACTGTTGATCGAACACACATTGCAAAAATTCTCTAAACGATAAATTTATAGTAAGTGTAAAAGCGTAACATCGTTCATTTCATCAGCTACAGCAGCAGCAACATCAGTATATATCATCATCATCATTACCATCTCAATCGTTGTCGTCAATATCTGCAAACAACATAATAATCACGGTCATCATCACTGTCCATTGCGTTAAAAATCAGGCATCAAAAGATCTCACATTTTCGTTCGGTTTTGTTTTTTGTTACTCATCTTTACATTTTCTCTTCTTTTTTTACATTTCGTTTAAATGAGTATGTTATTTTTGTTGTTGTAGTTGATTTTATTTTTCAGTTGGGTTTTTGCTGAAGTGTTAATCGATTCGCATACATTCATGTAAAAAGACAGATTAATGTTACAGGCAACAGCAACAACTACTATTGAAAATGGCAATAATAACAAAAAAAAAAAAAAATAAAAAAATCGACAACAGCATTTAAACAATAACACAAACAAGCATCTCCAATAATAACAACAGCAATGGTATTATTGCTGCAGCTACAAATAGTATTACACGTTGCCAACCATTCATCCATCCTAAAACATGTGTTGCATTGATCCAACACAGCTTCAGTACTTATTGTCAGCATTGCTCCACATACACTGTAGAATAGCAACAACAATATTAAACACAGTGCAGTGTTAACTGATACAGTGCGTTCACAGAAAAAAATCTTAAGCATTGTTTATATATGAGTATGTGTTTTCCCATTTATTACTCAGTATACCACAATTGTTGTATACGAGAAAATTGTCACAAAAAGTTTTATTATTGAATGGTAAACGGTAAATTTATATTATAAATGGTAGGTGGATAAGCATTTAAGTTGAAGTCACGCGATTCTAACGCATTAAAGCATAACCAGCAGTTAGTTTATTTTATAGACCTGCATTAAGCCAACTTCGCAACGTAAAATGCTATTGTAACCAAGTGACCAACTGGGTTGTATCACTCACAAACGAGTGTTAAAATTTATGTGGCAGTACCCGGCTTTTATACTCAAAATTTTTATTTTATTTGTGTTTTTTTTTCATTTACTTTTTGTTATTCTTATTATTTATTTGCAACAACAATGAATGCCTCCTCTTTGTAGAAAATTGTCTTTGTACCGGACAGAGACGGGATGCATGTAAATGTATGCATAATAAATGGGAAATTAAAACTGTCACAAAATATTTTTGCGTTTATTAAAAATTGCTATACATGCATAGTCAGAATGAAAAAAATTTTTTATTTTTGTAATTTTTTATATTTAATTTTAAAGGACTTGACCTTTGTTTTTAAAAAAGATCACCAAAAATTTAAGGAAACGAGTAGTAGATAGAACGAACCACCTGGTACTTCTGAATTTGTCCTGAATTTTCTGAATAAGGTTTATTATTAAACCGATTTGTCGAAAGCAATAAAAGAAAACTAAAAGCAAAAACTAATGAAATCGTAAATTCATATTGTTATCGTTCTTAAGACATGTTGACGTCGCTAAGAATATATTATATACCATATAATAGAGTTGAAATTCAATAATTTAATTGAAGATTTTACAAATAAATAATGGAAAAAGATCGGATATATCACATGCAATTATAAATAGTGACATATTAGTATTACTACTTCATATAATTTAAATTAATTTTTAAGAAAAATTCCTTCTTGTCCGATGTAACCGCGGATTGAGATTGCTTGGTAAAGTTCATTGTGTTTAAGTCCGTAAATGTGGTTCCCATTGTTGTAAAGATAATTCTGATTTCTAGTCCTGTTGAAAAAAAAAACAACTGTTTCTTGTTGGAAGTAACAAACAAAAAAACTAGTGGTTGGTAACCTGTGGAAGTTATCGCAAATCAAACCAATATTGATAGCATTTGATTTGGGTTCTAACCACATGTGAAGATCATGCTGGACGAATTATTTTCGTGCAAGTGTTAAATTATCCAATTTTTGTACTAACGTCGCTATCAAACACAATGAGGGTTTTCGCCTAGTGAACCTCACTTTGTGGTAGATTACTTCCATCCTACCCTTCGCTTTCCGATTAATATTGCTATTTCTGAATTATCTCTATGATGGTTTTTGATGAAACTAACATCATCAATATGCGATGCGATAAAGACATTTTGTTCACTCGTTAATATCTTCATTCGATAATTAATAATTGTTTACGGATATCCGGACAAATACAAAATAATGCTAGATTTGAATTTCAATTCGGAATATGTGTTTAACTGTGACAGCGAGAGATATGTTTCGGTAGCTTTGTAAGTAATAAAACAAATTTACACTTCAACAAGTCGGTAGGAGCTATTTATCTTTTATTGTGTTAATTACTACATGCATGCGTATATACTTGGTCATTACCACACTTCAGTCAGGGTTACGACCTATCCTCTCACATCACTTATGTAGTGCGTGTTAATTTAATGCATTAGTGGCGGGACCAACAGTTTAAAGTCGACTCCGAACGACAGGTTTGTGAGTAACTTTTCACGGCAATGTTATTTATTCTTAGGGTTTTTGCCAGGAATCTGCAGAGAGGAAGTGCTTGGAGAAATATTTTTTCATATTTCGTTTTGCTGGAGATTTCTGACCTACAGTGGCTACAAATTAATTATTAATTAATTTTATCTGATTTGATTTTCGCATAATTTTTAAATTAAAAATTTTTCCTATTTAGGTTAATAGATTATGCTATTTTTAATATAGCAACTGTAAAAGAAAACCTACTGAAGTTGTCTTCGAATTAAAAAAAAAACTATTCCAAAAATGTAAAATTATGCTTTACAACATACTACTGATATACACACCATGTATCTAAATAAATTTAGATAGAAAGAGAGAGAGAGAGAGAGTAAGAGAGAAGGGGAGCAGTAAAAAGCATGTCACCAAATGTTTGGCCTTTGTCATTCATCCTAATTAATAAATGCTTTCTCGCACATTTACATTCATTCATCCATCCACCACATTTTCCAAATAGAATCTATCTGGACCACGTATCAATTATTTTATCTAGGCTAAGAAGATGAAAAACTAAAAACAAAATCATCATTGCCATCATTATCATGTTTGCCCATTATTCTGTAGGCAAATTGATCGAGTTCCGAAGAAAGTAAAACAAGTCACAGAGGAGCAGGGTTTGTGCTGAAACCCATGCACACTCACATACATATAACTACAGCATACACTCGCATACTATGTGAATTACTCGAATACAAGGAAATCAAACAGAACAGATCAAAGTGAAACAATATTAAATGCCTACAATACGATCGGTGGCGGAGATATTTAATATTTGGTATCATTCGTATCGTTTTGAAGCTGTTGTGGATGAATAAACAAAAAAGACTAACGCAGTTGCGAGGCTCGTCACCTCACTAAATGACATTGCACAGTGGGAACAATAACAGAAAATAAATGGAAAATGTAAAGTAAGACTATCACAATATATGTAAATTAACGAATGTTTAAAAAGGGGTCCAAGTCAAAGAAGAGGTGGCACCAAGAGAAAGAAGTTATCTAAATATTAGAAGTATGTTGTAATAAAAAATGATTATTCTTAGTAAGTTAAAGTAAATTCACAGATAAGTGCACCAGCACTGTAATCAGATATTGGAAGAGAACTAGGAAATATTGTAATCCAGAAATAATTAGTCTTGAACTGCATATTGCAGGATATTATGGTTGAAGTATAAGAAAAAAAATCTTTCAATAACCAATTAAACCGTCTGAAAGTGTAAAATATGCCAAATAATACAGAAGTCTTCTGGAAGAACGTAATATTCACGGTAGAAATTATGGTACATCGGATTCTAGCAAAAACTCTCAGAATAAATAAAACTGCCATGAAAAAGTTTCACAAAAATCTGTCGTTCGGAATCGACTTAAACTGTAGGTTCTGCCACTCATATATAAAACTAACACACACCACATAAATGGATTGAGAAGCTAGGTCGTAATCCTGACTGAAGGGTTGTAACGACCAATAATGTACGAATGTATGTATAGCAGAACATGGAGATGATTCGGTATTAGTTTGGGGTGCATGGCAGCAATAGGATTGAGGAAATGTAATTTATTGATAAATAATAAGAAAAATAATTCGAAAGAAAGTGCTTCTGCAGTAAGAATTAAAATATACCTGTATATTTCAATAGGATAACTATCAGAAAGACACTTCTATTTTCATCAAAGAAAGACTATTGAATCACACAATACAACAAATAACGCTACCTCAGTCACCAGTCTTAATCCAACAGAGAATCTTTGGAATCAGTTTGCTGCCAGATACGAAAAAGAGAAGCACAGGCTAGAGTTGATGTAAAAAAAATACAAACTTTAACTTCGTACGTGTTATTAAAATGGAACGGTAATTTTAAATTTCACAAGATACTTATGGCCAATTTTTTTTTTTTGGCAGCTGATGTAAAAGTAAAAAAATTTTAAAAATGTTTGAAAAGTTTTACAATTACATACCTTGTTCTATGTTACACAGCAAATATGTCGCAATTCAGATTTCACTGTAGAAGAATTTATTATTTGGGCAATAAATTTATTTTGTAAACGAAAACAAACTATAACTGTTGTGAGTTACATTAACTTCAAAGTGCTTAGGTTTCATTTGTGTTAAACAAACTTCAATAGTTTGGGTTAGCTAACTTCGAGGATAGAAAATGGGCGTAAAGAGGTGATTGTCTTATTCTGTCATTATTTGCACAAAATCCGTTCCCTTGGCATGGCAACTGCTAAAACTAATATATCGTATCAGATTTGTTAAATTGGGAAACATTTTCGATTCTCCAAAGTTGCAAGTGTTCAAACAATACGAAAGTATAAAATCATGCTGATGTTGAAGATCTCAAACAAAACGGATTATAATTTTAAGAATTTAATATTTATTAATTTCCTTTTTTTCCAAATAAATCCACTGTACTTTTAAGACAGAGACCTACACACCAGAAGTTTGATAAAGAATAAAATAAAATAACAGCAAAAGTAAGAGTAACAACAACAATGATATTAAGAAAACATTTCAATTAAATACAGTAAAGAAACAAAAAAAAAAAAGAAATTAAAAATCGGCGAGAAAACGATCTCACACACACACGCACTCGACATGATGGATGGAAGCTAACGAAGAACTACTGGAAAAAGAATAAAAATTTGAAATTAATGTCCCTTTTCCTCTACACTGATTGCACTTGACTGCAAAGCGTTGAGCGTAGGAGATGAATTAAAAACACACAATAACACATATTTTCTGTTATTTCTTGGTCAGAGTTTGCTTATATTTTGGTCCGCAAAAAATAAATTGCCGCTCATTTTAAAGAAATAAGCGTACAAATTTTATTTAACAAGTGGGCATTGCTTTTAAAAGCTACACTAGTCTGCAGAAATTAAATTGTTTTGCACTTATTGTAAAGGGGATGTACATATTACATATGTATGCATGTATATATTGTAAATAACCATACTTATCTCTCTTTTCTGAAAGATACTAAAACAATATATAATTATTCTAGTCTTTTCGATAAAGGAGATAACGGTATTAACTCCCAAAAAGTTTCTTTAGAGTCAAATTTATTTGGACAAATGTAGATTGTAAAATAACGTATGATAGTAAAGTGTAATGAATGGAAGTTCAATATTTTCCCGATAAGACGACTTTAATAATCTTTTTTTCATATTTTTTCGCATAGCATTAGTGCCACAGGACACTGTTGATGGTGTTAGAAAGTTAATATTTTGTTGGTAGTTTATTTTACTTGTTTTAGAATTATTTCGAAGAGTTTAATTTTATATTATAACTAAATGTATTTGTGTACTGCATTTATTTTCTTGAAATATTGATACTTCGTGAGAAAAGATTGTAGTCTAGTGTTAAATAAAGTTTTGCTCTTTATCAATATATTGAATCGAGTTCAATGATCATAAATATAAGCGAGTGGTGTTGAATTTAAACATTAGAAGAAAATTTTACTTTTAAGGATGAAAAACATTTATTGATATATATTTTTTTAATTATATAGAATTTATGATCGTGAAGTAAAGTAAATTAGAAAAATATAAAATGCAATATTACACAAATTGAAGGCTATGTGATGCTTAGAGGAAGGGCAGAATACATCACCTGTATATGTATTGCGTTATACCTGTACCCAAACTGTAATAAATGTTGAGAATGGTAATATGTATGTAAACATTTCAAGATTTATGAAACTATTTACTATTAAGCAAACGTTAAGACGCTTTGCATTGTATTGAGAATGCTACAAAAAAAAGAATAAAAATCGAAGTTTCGACATATGCAATGTATTTCCAAGAAGCATTGATGTTATATCAATTTATGACGACATATATCGATGTTTTCGGCGTATCAATTGAATTTTGAAACAAAATTGAAGTAAAATACCAAAATATACTTATTGTTTCGCAAATATAGCAGAATACCGCGCGACAGACAGTTTATTGTACTTCATCCCTATAAAGTCTCTCCCAATTCTGTTAGACTTAAAACTTCTGGATATTGTTCGGCATCAGTAAAGCTAACTCCCTACCTATTACTTGATAAACAAGGAGGTGTTTCTTTTTAAGATGCATTAACGCCACACAGGTTCCAAATATATTTTTTGACGTTTCGTTTCCCTCATGATGGAGTCTACATATGAATCAGAATCGATCCCTATTCTCAAAGAAGTGTTCTTCAAGTCTACGATGACCGGTTAAATGGAAATCACAGCTAAAAGACATAAAAGACAACTAGCTTTATGTTAAAGCTTTTGAAATTATAACAACCCCAATTCGTGATTTTCTACGCTTTAACCAGATTTAGAGATTGGCGTCAGTTGCAAAGCATAGCCATCACAATGTTTATAATGCTAGTTTACTTCAAGCAAATGATTGAAAGACCCAATCTTGTTTGTTAATTCATAAGCGCGACCTTTGTCACCTTTAACAGTGGCTGAAGTGAACACTGGCGAGTCAGAAGTTCTTGATTCTGTGGGCATGAAAAGTGAATGAATTGCACGCTGGACTCTACTTATTTTAACCTTCTTCACATACTGCAGTTTCGTTTTCTTTATTATTCCATAAAAAATCCTTACGATATTAGGATTTGTAATTAAGTTCATGAAAACTCGCAAATCACACACATCTATTGTGCCCTAACGACTCAGCATATTTCCCAATGTTTAGGTTGGCTTCAATATTTTAACGAAATCCCCAATATATGAAGTATATTATCCAATATTGATAATACTTTGCAGAGCTTACAAATGTATCGATGATCACATCACTGTAGTATTCCTTCCCTATTGAATTTAACAGTTTGAGAAACTCTCTAAATTGCTAATTGGAAACTAAAAATGCAAAGAAAAAAAAATCAGCAACAACTGGCATTGAAAGGGTCAAAGACATTATTTTGTCCAAAAAATAAAAAATAAAAAACATGAAATTTAAGAAGAAGTGATAAACACTAAAAGCCTATAAAAGAAAAAAAGAGGAACAAAAACAAAAACAAAAAAAGAAATTTAAACGAAGAACATGAATATCATAAATTGAACAACATGATAGAATCGACCCTTAGCAATTAAAATACATTAAAAAAACGAAACTGTTTAACCATCAATATCGCCACAAGCAACGGCATCATTATGGACACACATCACCATTAGAAGAACTTAAAATGGTTTAAAATCAAACTGAAAAACAAAAACAAAAACGCATTAAAAAAAACTAAAACTAATGAAAAGATACAAATCAATACTTGTATTTGGACTGTGAAATGTCCAGGAAAATGCCTTTTAAACGAAACATGCCTGCCATACATAAAATGTTGCCCCAATAGCAAAATAAGATTTGAGCAGCATCAGCAGCAGCATTTTTAAATGAATTAAATGTGCGTCCGTTCGTTTGTTCTTTTAGCCGGCCAAACTCTCGCTCGTTCTCATGTTCATCAGTAGAGTTTGGGAAATATCATCACATCAAACTTTAATACACTTAATAGCCATAATGTTTGCATTCCATTTGTAATCAGTTTCTGTTTTAATTTTTTTTTTTTTCTTGTTTTACATTTAGTTTCATTACGTTTATTTCATTTTTTTTCTCTCATTTTTACCTGTCCATTTTAAATCAGCTATTAATCCTTAAAGAAGAAATCTTCTGTTTTTTCCCAACATTTTCTTAATGTCTAAACAGAGTACTGAGAGGATCTGCACAACAACCGGTTACGAGTTATTTTAATAGTTTTTTTTATTTTCTTTAGATATACAATATATTTTTATATTTGTATGTAAGTATATCGTCTCACATATGTATGCATGTATGTGTATACTAACAACTCTACCAATCATCTAAACATTATAAAAATTTGCCGCCAAAGACCATAAAAAGCTGCATGTTTCCGTCATTACCACCGCTGCGTACTACCAACCAATATTAAATGACATGCAATAAAAATGCCAATAAACACATTTGATTTTTTCTTTTATTTTTGTTTTTATATTCTTTTACTCTTTTCGCTAGTTTTATCTTTGTTTGTTTGGTTTTTTTTTTAACATTTTGTCAGGCATTAAATTCTTTCCCATCTCATCGAAGTGCCAATGCTATGAATGACAAGAACGTTTTAATCGAATCTCATTTATGAAGAAACAACAAAAACAGATCCAGGCTTAATAGTATTACGATCAGGGTCAATTACCACACACTCTTAATGAGATCTTCAATAAACAAAAATCACAGTTTTATTTTCACATTTAAACATTTAAATTCTCATAATAGTGTTAGAGGCTAAATTAGATACATAAATTTCATTTTTTCGGAAAAGAAGTTATCAAAGTATGGGCTCTGTGAGTATACGATGACACATTTCCTTGGAACCAGAATTAGAGTGTGTTAGATTTTATCTATACAACACTATACTTTTCAAATACATAAATTCTTAAAACAAAAACGCATAAAATTCAACACGCAATTGCATTTATAATTGCTGTATAAACTTTAAAATTGTAAAATATGGAAAATGTGCTATAAAGTCTTACGTGGTAGTAAATCCATGTTCCTTCAATTTTAATTTCTTTTGACAGATCATTATTTTGGCAGTTTTCAGATGGATAATCTACAATTTACAAGAATTAATATCCAACAACATCTACAATTCAATCATTTAATTGATGTAAAGTAATTTTCTCAAACAAAGCTCATTTCAATTTGATTGAATGTGACAAACAAAATTTATAGAGAAACGTTAACGCTCCTCAAATTTTACTGTGTGATATTTATTTTGGTTTAGTGAAATCGATTTTCTTTGAAAATGAATACAGATATGCGTTTGTAATGGTAATCAAATGTAATGGTAATCAAATAGGAAAATCAAAGGCAAATTTCACGAAATTCTAAAAATCTTTCTGTTAATATTATGGCGAAATGTATCCGAAAATTTAACCATACCTGACGGGATATTCTACAAAAATTAATTTTCTATATGCTTAAGTTTATATCTTTTAGTAATTGATATTATAATTATTAATTTCATTTGTTCCTTAGACAACACTCGGCAACCTAAAATCTATTCGAACATCTATGGTAGTGGAAAAATATCATCAACATGACTTATTATTCATATTATAACATAAAAATTTGCATTTGTCTTCTCTATCGAACTGGTGAAAAACGTGGAAAGCAACTTCTAACCACAAATATTTAATGTTCAATTCTATCGTACTTCTCCAATGACCAATCTTTTGAATTGAACATGTGCGGATGGAATATTCTCTTGTACGTAAAAGTTGAGTAGAATCTTCAAATTTAAATGAGAAAGGTAAAGCAGTCCTGGATTGTAGGAAAATAGATAAGACTAACAAATAGATAGACAAGCTAATTTGTTAATTTTTATCCAGAAACAGTGATGACTTTTAATTCGACAATAGTGCTCTCTTAATGTCTCTCATAGTCCTTATAAGTCTACACCAAAGCATTCTTATTTACAGACTCTACTTGAATAAAATTCGATGTGTCATTAGTAAATTTTAAGATGAAATACATTGGTAGATAAGTTAATAAGTTAATGTTTGTCTGTTTCATTAGCGTTTCTATTCAGAAGTCATAATATAATAAACTTCAAAATGTCAACAAGTTATGGATCTGTTTTGATCGGAATGAAATCAGTTTAACTATACAAAATAAATCACTCAATTACACATATAAATTAAAAAGTTCTTCTTAATATAATATATACCTTTTTGGCCATTACAACCAATATTGTGCGTGTTAGTCATTTTTGAGCAATGGGCCGCCCAGTTTCACGTCCATTCTGAACTATGGGTTACAGAAGCTTTTTCATAACAATGGCAAATGCCAGCAGAATGCTGAGAAAAAGTCAAAAAAAAGATCATTTGTTATGTTTACGGTTAGACTTTAAACAATTATTAGCACACAACAATGTGATTTAAGTTGAACCTGAAATCTAATACATATGGTTGGCATAGTATCTTTTCATACATACAGTGGACAGCAACAGTCTTAGTGCTGCAATATATTTTAGAAATTTAATAAATTTTAGCCAGAAGTTTTTATAAAAATTTATAGTTTATATATTTATTTTATTAATTTATTTCTGGTTTATTATAAACCAAAAATTTTTTTAATGTTTTTCATAAAATAAGAGAAAAATAAGGAAAGTTTCAGATGACTCCATAGGTCCCCCCAAGGAGAACCCTGAGTAAATTTAAAATGCAAAGGCCTAATATCTCTTAAGGTCGAGCACTCCATTTAACCCATTTGAAATTGAATGTACAAGTTTTGTTTAGTGTTTTCTGGTGGCACCATGGGGCAAGTTTTTTGGTTGACTTTGGTTGAGGTTTAGCGATTACATAACCGTTCTTTCTAATGATCTCCTAAATACTCTCTTGAAGTCATATCGGGACTTTGTGCAAGAGTATTAAACCTGTGGGGACTTTTTTGTCAAAATATATTGCCGTACTAAGACTTTTGCATTCCACTCTCTTTATGAGCCATAGAGAAATTTTTTTTTCTATTTTCAATTTAATTATTTAGTTTTCGGTACCTGCTAGAACTCTGTCTAGAAATGAATATATTTGATTTGGAAATCATAGAATTTTATACCGCACTTTCAGTGTGAAATAACCTCATGACACAAAAAAAAATTGGAGATAATGGCGATAATTTTTTTTTTTATATGTATAACGATTGTTTTATTATTTTTATTACATATTTATTTATATTTTTAATTAATTGTTTATAAACTTTTTAATATCAAACGATGGTAAGCAAATTTTGGTTAATTTTTATTTTAATAACAATAATATGACTATTTAAATAATAATCGGTTGTTAACGATTTTATAACATGTTGTACATATCGTACAAATCAATTTATTTTATATTTTGCAAATAACAACAATTAACTTTAACAACAAAAAATAAAATAAAATTTTAACAACTCTTCAACACCCATTAATATTTTATTGGTTTTTGAATATTTCATTGTTGTGCAGCTTTGGCTGCTGCTGTTTAATTTTTTTTATAGCCGTATATAGTTACAGCATAGAAGTGTAGATTTAGCCACCTTTGGTGAATATTAACGATGTTTTCAAGATAACGACTATACTTATGTATGTATGGTTCATAAAACAACAGCAATAACAACCAACAATATTATGTTTTCCATAATCATTGTCATTACATGTATTACAAGGCAATATAATCGACTTAAGCGGTTTTAAAATAGTCCTGAATACCGTATACATACACACATTCGATGTGAGAATGGCAATTCGTTAACACAATTTTCTTGAATTTTTATAAATTGTTTGCGGTTCGAGTCTGTAGGGCACCGGCTGGCGCAGTTCTTCCGATGAAGCTCTTATTACATCACTTCTTAAAAGCAATTTCGGATATTTTTCCTTTTTTCGTTTCATTAAATTGAAATTGTAAATATCGTAGTATGTACGAGGATCTTCGCACATTATTTCTAAATATTCATCCAAATCTCGATGTGTAACTTGAGTTGCAATATCACGGACTATTTTGCGGTTCGTTTTAATTGATTTCTTTCTTTTTATGGGAGCCATAAAATTGATTTTATATGTGTATTTCAACAGCATAAATTAAAAAATTTTCATAATTTTTTTTTTCTTTTTCAATGACAACAAATTTTGAAAACTTTCAATTTAGGGTTTATTTTTATTATTGAAATTTTAAATGTACTCGGCTTGTGATAAACCGAATTGTGAATACATTTAAGTAATCAGATATGTAGAATAATAATTTATTTTCGGTTCTGTGCATGGCGATTTTAAAAAAGCCATTAAAAAATGTACTTAATTTCTCATATTTTCTCACCATGACATGATTCTTCTTTGAAGTTTCAATGCATAAATCAAAAGGATACCGCCAAAGAAGAAGTATAAAATTAAAAATGAAAGATTCTTTGCAATCTGTTAAAAATTTAATCAGAGTTTAAATTTTTAATGTGGACGCAAGTAAACAACATTTTTAATGTTGGAAAACATTGACTAAAAACAGAAAATTATCTCTCAATCCCACTATCTCTTTTGCTATGCTATCACTATCTCACACGTTAATAACAAAAATTCGCCTTTAAGCAGGTTAAAGTTTTCGTAGGAATGTCAGCAACACTTTGGAGAAGTCCAGCAATTATTACGACAAAGCTTGATACTTCCGCAATTTTTTTGTGTTGCAATGAAATGCTAAACGCTGCCAATGACGAACGTTGTCAGTACCACACATCATCATGTATCGACTTTAAGTAACTGCCTGCTCTTACTTTTTAGTTGTCTTAAAAACTAAATCCATGGATGAAAGATTTTAATTTATTAGCTTTTATTTACTTGGTATACTACTTTCGTTTGTCGATATTAATAACAGCTCGTTAAAGATTAAACATGAACATACGGCGTATGAGTAAAAAAAAATATAAAAAATAATGTTCACCACGATTTATATTACAACCAAATTGTTAATTCCAATTTTTCAGAACTTTTCCTACAATCCGTGAATGGAAGAATATGAAATGTTAAACATGTAGTTGAGACATTTATGAAAGCGAAATTATTTTTAACAATAATTTATTAGTAAACAGAAGATGACCGATAAAATATTGAAATTAAGTATTATCACATTATGGTTATTTCTTGATTTACCTTTAAGAATACAATGCCGCCATCACATGCGCAATAGCGGTGGCGGATATCATTCATTGCAAATGCAACAGACTTCGAATATAGATGTACGTGACAAAATTCTCGAATTGCAATGTTATGCCAAGTGCCATGAATCTCTGAGAGGGAATGTAGACTATGAATCGTGTTTGACAAAATGTCAAATAGACATGATCAAAGCACCAAGACGGGGCTATTGTCCAGCCATGCAAAATGCCATCTTTCAAAATATCAACGTACAACCTTTACAAAAGTTATCCTGCCTAGATAATTGCAGTTACGATTTCGATTGCCCCGAAGTGCAAAAATGTTGCAACTCTGCTTGCGGCCCCGTCTGCTTGCATCCGATTGGTGTGCGGGATGATAGCATGCTCCCACCAATACCAAAGATATTAAAATGTGGCCTAATACCGCGCGAACAAAAAGTTGAAATAACTTTACAATCGAACTCTTCGTATTACTTTCACGTGGAAGTTCGTTATCATATCGGCACATTGTTATCACCGAGAAAGTTAGGAACATGGCAATATCAACCTGTGCAAAAATTAGCTGAAATCTTAGATTTGAATGTTTTGTTGTAAGTATGAATAATGCATTAAAGTTTTCTAACATTCAAAAATGATTTCCATTTAATTGGATTTCCAAGTAAATTTTATAATAAACTGGCTTAATTTAAAAATATTCCAAGAAACTAGATAATTTGTATTTCATATCGGAATTGTGTTTTAAAAACATATATATTTGCATGCATACTAACGTTGACAAAATGTAACAGCAGTTTCGAAATGCGTCCGAATGTAGGGATTTATCAAATTAATTAAATGAATATATAAATTAACATTTACCGGTATTTATGTAATAAAAGTGTTTGTATTCGAAATACAAAACAGAAGTCAATTGGAAGTCTTTTAAAATAAAATGGAAACTTTAGAAACATGATAAGAAATTTTAAAGATAATATTGAAAAAACTGTATTCGTTTAATATATGTATATCATCCAAATATTTAATTTTTCGAATAACAAACATTACAGGACAACAGTTGGTTTCTATTTAAGGCCTGGCCGCTGGTATCAAGTAAGAGTGGCAGCTATTAACGCCTACGGTTTTAGGGGTTATTCGGAACCTTCTCAGGCGTTCACTCTACCAAATCGTAAGTATAAGAATACTACATGGCAATATAATAAATAAATGCTTAGAAGTACTACTGCTACTAATGAATATTAAATAACAAAAATTGTTTAGATCCTAAACCACCAAAAGCTCCCGCAGATTTAAAAGTTGTATCATCTCATTTTGATGGCAAATATGTCAGAGTTAAAATAGTATGGTGCGCATCCAAGTCAAATTTACCAATTGAAAAATATAAAATCATATGGTCACTCTATGTGAACAATGTACGAGATGAATCGTTTATCTCAAATGAGGCATTCGTCAAGGATGTAAGATTTTACAAAAAAAAAAAAAAAAACATCCGCATAAAATTATTATATTTTTTAATTGAAAATTTCATTAAATTTTAGCGCCATCAATTTGAAATTCCAAATTTACTACCCGACTCCAGTTATTATATACAAGTACAAGCCCGTTCTATAAATGGCAAGAGACGTCTAAAATCTGAAAAGCATTCAATACTCTATAATACAACGATATCACCAATACAGGCTTTTACTCCACTCAAATGTGGCAAGGAGCATCAAATATTAAGAAACGGCATTAGCAATGCATTTAACGATGAGCGTTATTATGGAAAGAAACACACATTTAGCGATGGCGACTCTCTCATGTCATCGCCACCAGCATCACGCGTTAGCAGTACTTTCATTACAAACAATAACTTAAAAACAAATACACATAATAATAATAATAGTACTTATGTCACAAAAGCTGAAAAATTCGATGTTAAATATCGTCTAAATCGTAAACTGGGCATGTTGGTTATTATATCCGGTTTTTATACGCGTGATGAAAAGTAAGTATTTGGCTTTTACTTTTAATTATTCAAAAAATCATTATCAACTCTTATAAAATTAACACTCTTTAAAATGCTAGAAAATAAAGATACGCATATAAGTGAATACAACAGCTCTTAAAGAAAATCTTTATTTCATCGACCTCCGTCCTGCTGCTTACTCTGAGAGTAATTAAATGTCATGACAAGCCTTTTCAAATCTGTCATTCGGGATCAACATTAAACTCTATGTCCTGCCACTAATGCGTATAATTAACACAAATAACACCCTGATTAGATATGCAGATTGAAATGGCCAATAATGTACACCCGGCATTATAAATCTGCGAACAAACAATTACATTTAATTTGATATTTTAGGGCTGATATCCTATGATATTTTTTTTTTATTTACAGTTAACTTTTTATAATTATTTTAGGTATTTTTTGCATGTGCAAAACATTGTGACACTTGATAACTTCAAAGCTTTGGAATGGAATTTTTTGCGTTTACAAAAATGAAATGTACTTTGTATCTGTTTTCTGACTGCTGAAAATTCTAAGAAACTAGTTTTTGTTTTAAATTCAACTAAGAAATGAAATTTTGAAAATTTTTTTGTTTCACGTTGCAATATATTCCAACAAATAGAAAACAGAAAAGAAAATTCAAAATTATTATTATTATACATTTGCGGAAACAAGAAATAATTTCACGCAAATATAAACAAGTAGTTGAACGGACTCGCCCCGTCATCCTGGGTTTGATTAACACATGTAATAACACTTGAGTTTTAGTTTCATCCTAAAAATCGTCTAAATTCGAAAGTAGAGATGTAGTAGAATCGGTGAAGAAAAACTTCAGGTTATCAGCATCCAAAATTGTTGAAAACATGTATACATATATAATTAATTTAATAAAGATGTATTTAACGACACACTTTTTGAAAAACCCCAAGTACAGCAGCCATGCAGTTAGGGAAAACTCGCTAGTGTAGTTAGTCAATAGCAAAAACAAAATACTTTCGTTAAGATGTCATTTCGTACGTAAATAAGCCTACAGAGTTCCAGAAAAATAATCTGTTTACAAATGAAAGCAAATACTTTATCTTTAGCATAAAAGGTCGGCTACATTTTCAATGATTAATTCGATTAATAAAATTTAAAGACAACAGCTGTGGTTACAAAATCGCATGGGGGTGTTTGGCAAATAAGGAGTGAATAATTTAGAGCATTTACGAACCACAGTAGTTCAACAAGATGATCCACAGCATATTACACAAATGCAAGACTTTGGTTGATGTATACATACATAAAAACGAAATTAATTAAAAACTTCTCCGCAATCACTGGAACCAAAAGGACGAAATGATTTTCAAATGAATACTTTTTATTTTAATACCTAAAAATAGCATTTTTTAACATTCGTTCTTCCACGCAGATTTATGCTGCCGAGTGTATGTACTGTATAAATAAAATATTTATTGCAATATAACTTTTTGACATAAAAAGAAAAATTGTGATTAACAGAAATTAAATATCTTTACTTTTAATTTCATAATTTTCGAAGAAAAATTCTTACTTTTAAAATAAGCAAACTTTTTGAATTTTACGGCTTGACATATTCCAACTCTGCGACTCCATTAGATCAAATAGAAATGGGATTTCGTTTTACTAGGAAAAGTTCGATAAAAACAGGACGATCGCCTATAGACCATTGAATGATACAAATGTCTCGTTGCGACAAGACTGTATGTTTTCAGTTTCAAAACATGAAGCGTTTAATACCGCATTAAAAGTTTTCCAGAAATTTTAATGCATCTACAAAAAACTTAAATTTACGCGTCGATTTCATTTTCAACACCCCAGTTTTTTCACGCCAAGAAAACATTGACAGTCAATTAAATACTTGATGTAAAAAATGTGTAAATTAACACGATTCAAACCTGTCTATAATCCAAAACAAAAAAAGGATGAAAAAATAAAACAAATATCTCCAATATTGGGTGTATTTCGCTTTCAAACTATATTGAACCACCTTTTGTTTGTTTTTTTCTTATTCACATGGAAAACATATTAAAACTTAGGCTTTGTTTTCTAGCATAAAAGGGTGGCATAAGCTCTTAAGTACGTGTAAGTAGATTGAAAAATTGTCACTTGTCAATTGTTTTTTTTTTTTCTCTCTCTCTTTTTTTCAATTTTTGTTTTTCCTCTAGAATTTATGAACTTTGTCCCATTGATACGAACTGCGAAGAAGGTGAATATAATGCCATACGTGTAAATGTAAGTAATTGTTATACTCTAATTCAAAAATTGTAAAATTAAATTTTTCTTTTCCATTTTGTATATGGTAATATGAGAAATGTAGTATTTTATTCTGTTCTTTTTTTTCTCTCAAATAATAGTTTTCGTAACATGTTTTAAATTTCTAAACCGATACATTGCACCACGGTCGAACAACTAGAACAATAAGAACATTTTGTGCACGTTTATTAAAATAATTAAAATTTAATTTTGTTCCTGTATTTGCCTCCATATAGTAAATCAATCATACAACACGTTTTGTTATTTTAAGCAGAAAAAAATCAATAGAAATTATTGATCATTTCCAATAATTGTGTATTCAATAGACTGCAAGGTCCACACAGTGAAATTTAAAATATTTAAATAATGTCTTTAAACGAAGAACAATGTAAACTATATTATGAACATTATAAAAAATTTCAAAGCAGGAAATATAAGTTTAGAGGCCTTCTACAATATCATATTTAACAAATGAAAACCTTACATGCCTTCTCTTTTCGAGAGACCTAAATATTGCTGAAGGAAAACTCTGTTGAGCAGGACTTCAAATACACGCCAAAAAGAAACAGAAGACATTTTTGGTGGTAACGGCGGACTATATTGAAAGAACAGTTATCGGCCGTAATCTGAGATCCAATATGCCGTACGTCTCTACTTGTCGATAACATATAATTCGTTTTGTCCTAATTTACTGCCAGACCCATCTTAGTAGACTACCGTTCAGTAACACTAAAGACAGCAGTAACATCTTGGCATGCCCTATGATGTTAATGTCGTCAGTGAACGCAAGCAACTGGACGCTTTTTTATAAAATAGTGCCATTGCGATGCACTCCCACCTTCCGCAGAACACTCTCCACGACGAAGTTGAAGAGATCGTATGATAAGGGATCGCCTTGTCTGAAGCTTCGGCGAGGTCCATTTCCACCTTGACGGAGCTGCTGGAATTGATCAACGTCATTTTCCATAGCCTTATCAGCTTCATAGGTATATAGAGCTGAGATATTGCGGCAAAAACACGATCCCTTATGGGGATATCGAAGGCTGCCTTATAGTCGACAACAAGATGGTGTGTCTCGACTTGTTTTTTGTGTGTCTTCTCCAGGATTTGATGTAGTGTGAATATCTGTTTGATGGTAGACTTGCAAGGTCTGAAGTCGCACTGATAAGGTTCATTACTTCCGGTCTTAAACAATGCAGCGATCAGGCCATCAGGACCTGCAGCTTTATTGTTTTTAAGACGCATAATCGCGACTTTAACCTCTTGATGGCTAGGCGGCGGAATCTTCACGCCGTCATCATCGATCGGGTTCGGTACATCATATCATCGCCTTGTAGCACCCTCTACGAATCTGTTACCAAGTTTCCATTCTCATCTTTGCTGGAACACGTTCCGGGTTTAAAACCTTCGGTTAGAAGCTTAACCTTTTCCTACTCCCTCTTCTTGCGTCAGAAAAGGCGTCTCTAATCCCTTCTCCTCTCTCAATAGTTCTCGACAATCGCTTGCGTAGCGGCTGACTGCAACGTTTTCTTTCGCTGCAGCTGCCTCGCGATACTGCTCATCGTACCATTGATTTCGTTGAGGTGGGCGTTCTAATCCAAGGACTTTTTCCGCAGTAGTGCGCAAGGAGTGGGAGATGTTGGACAACAGTCCACCAATGTCGCTAAGATTAGATGGGGAACGACGGAGCTTATCCGAGAGTTGAGCGGAGTCCTTTGTGATCGCAGCTTCATAACGTCCAGCTTTCGCAATGCACTAGAGCGCGCAGACCTCGAGGCGCTAATGCGCAATCGAAACTTGGCTACGACCAGGTAGTGATCTTTTTGGTCATTTTTAATACATTTATTTCAATAATCTTTACCTTTTGCGATTGGGGTAAATTTAGTTACTTTTTAAATTTATATTATGACAAGCGAACAATTTAGTCTTCTGTAACAGTCTTATCTAGATACTTCATAAAACTTAAAACAATAAATCTATTATTGTTGCATACAATTTGTGACTTTATTTATCTTTTTTAGAATAGTCCTGTTCTGATTCGATAACTTGTTGCCATTTTGCGGATAGTTCCGGTGTATTCATTCCTATTGACAAATAAGGAACATCGGAATTTCAAAAGCTTCTGTTTAAAAAAAGTTATTCGTCTAAGGGCCATGTTTTGAGTTTGAGGTCAACGATTAAATTAACTTTAATCTTCGTATTGAGTTTTTGAGTTTACTTAATCTTACTTTTATTAAAGTTTAAACGCCCAACGTTGGTGGTTTAAACTTACGCAAGAACTGTCAAAATTAGTTGACAAATTTAATTTCAAAAAAATTGTTAAGTGAGAGAAACCCGAATAAGACGAAGATTTAGGTTAGGTTAGGTTAGAGGACATGTACTTGTCAATTTAGACAAGTACAGTACCCGGAGGTCGATTTTACCCATTGTACATAACGTCCTTAAGAAGGAAGGATAAAAGAGGGGATAGGAAAAAGGAGCGGAAGTAGGAACGGAAAATGGGAAGCGAAGGAATTATTATGATTATGAATTATATGAAACCCAAGTTGACAATAGACATTTTTAATCTACTTATTTTTTAAAAATTATATTTTGCTTAAAGACAAATCGCATTCAGTTTCTATCGTCCTTTACAAAACCAACTTGTTGTGAAAAACATTGCCACATTTGCTTATAAGTGTGGCAGTTCTACAGGGATTAAGCACCCGCCCAAAAAATAAAAATTTAATTAATTTAAGATTAAATTAAATCGTAGATTAACTAATTAGAGAGTTTAAACTTGATTTCAAAAAACGGCCCTAACTTGGACATCCGAATTTCAAAGCTTCTGCTGATAAAAATTTTCACAAAATTGTTCATCAAAGCCAGGAATACAATTTTTCTCTAATTGCTAAAAGCGAATCAAATAAGAATCAGCTTTCTTTAGATAGTTTAATTTTCGACAATATATACTTTCGAAAATTGGAGATTGACCATAGGAGAGGAAGAGTGTTAATAGAAAATTTATACTTTTTAGCTTACAGTGCATACGACATAAATTAGAGTGACGTTTTCAATTCAGTTCGAATGCAGCGTTTCTTTAATCCTGTGAAACTTTTACAAAAACGGAAATTTCAGTGTTTCTTTTTTAATGGCAATACAGAACTGTTGCTAGTAAGATATAGTGATTTCGAAACAGGCCATCAAAAGTAGTATTTTATACCAGCATCAAAATTGTAAACAAATTAGGAGCGAAAGCATTGATTTTATGTGTATATGGCTAAAACTATAATATTCAATAATAATACTAACAAATAATTTCTGATTTCTTTTTCAGAAAGATTCACTGGTTTTTAGTAAATTAAATTACAACACCACCTACAGCTTTAAGCCGCGAAGTAATTCAGTAACTCTAGATGAAAATATGAAAGGAATTACATTCACAACACCGAAATGTGAAAATTTTCGTAAAAGTCATCCGAAAGCTAATATTAAGTGTTAAAGCAGAAACGAAATGAGATTATTTTTTTATTAATAAAAAACAAAAAATATTTTTTAATAAAACTTAAGGCATGTGTTTTATTTAAATAATGATTTGAAATCATCTACAGGATTCATAGACGTATTCTCTTTACTCGGTGATGGTTTTAAAGCTTCTAAAACTTTATTATAATCCAAAGATTCGCCATGTTCTATTAGCGATGCAATTAAACGTGAAGTATAAAGTACAGGTCCACCAACTAAATGCAAAAAGTGATAGTCTTTATGTTGACGCATGGTAAAGAGTATACGTTTCGATACAAAATCTTTGTAATTGCTAACACGTCCCACACACACGTAACGTTTTTCATAGGGAGAATAGATTTCAATTTGAGCTCTAAGACATTCAGCTGGCGTTAATTCTGAAGCCTTTACGTAAACTATGCGAAATTGTATATTAAATATTTTATAGAAATCGACACATACATTCAAAATATTTTCCATTTGCTCTTCTGCTTCCGTCTGTTGGGTAGTGGCAACAAATGTTTCTACTGCATTATTTTGGGTAGCAGTAAAAAGGCTTGGTGGATCATTTGTGTTAGATATTTCATACAAACGACCACAGCTTACAAATTTTAAAGGCAATACTGAAGGATAAACGCAAAGTTTAGTGACAGCTGCTAAGAAACTTTCAAATGAGGCGCCACCTGTTAAGTAAGCCGTATTTATTTTATTCTGTAGATGGGGTTCCAAGACCATATGATATTGATCCATAGGTGTAGCATTAGCCTCAAGTAGAACACATCGCGTAAAGTCTGGATTAACAGATTGAATGAAATCGCACTTGTCAAGAAAATATCTTGAAAAAGCTTGGGTACATCTATAATCGAATTCCGCAGCTTCTTTTAACATGTAGTATTGAGAATTATCAACGAATTCAATTAATTTTTTATTATCTAAGTGGGATTTTTTCGATTCTAGAAGCTTGCATTGGCTACGGTACAGCACTCTCTCGTGCTCACCGACAGGACATTGAGGATGGAGCGTATTTGGTAAATGTAAAAATGCTTGTATAAACTCATCTTCAATAGGATAAAGATTATTTCGCATTGTTTTCAATTCATTTCTTAAATGTTTGCCTTTCTCCTTGAGTTGGTTAATTAAATCTTCATCTTTGCTTTTTACCTTCGAAAGTTCTTTTAATTGTTTGGCGACTAATTCTCGTTCATCTTCTAGTTTTTCCTTAGCCTTGAAACCTTCTTTATATTTGACAAACATCTCCTTTAATTTTTTTAAATCAGTTGCCATCTTCCGTTTTTCGATTGAATGTTCCAATCCTTTGATATTCTCAAATGTTTGTTTGAAGTCCAAGTAAGGCTGCAGAGTCACATAATTTTCAGTTGCCTTATCTCCAGTTATATACAAAGCAGAAATGTGCCTGACAGGAATACCTGTTTGACGGGAAAGCGGGGTAATCTTGAAAATTTGTTTAGTTAATTTCTGCATTTTCAAAACGGTTTTAATTCATAACTTTTTGTTTAAAGAATTTTAATAACTTGAACCCTCTAAATGCTAAGAGAACAAAATAAGTTTGGCAGCAGAAAGCCGTCGTAATCATAACAGAGTCAGCTGATTTATCGACATAAATCATCTGTTGAAATTCTTCTTCCACATGTGTTTCTTTTCAAAGTTGTTGCCCCATACAGGGGATATTAATAACTCAATTTGTTTTTTCAAAAATTTAATAGGGTATTTAGAATACATTGAAATCAAGTACAAAAGGTTTAACATTATTCCAGACAGTTTTCCGAGATATAAAGCAAAAAATTACAGTGTTCAACTTACTTCCAATATTCAATTAATATTTACTTTTCTGTAAATAAAACTAATTCAATTTTTTTCTTGCACAGTATTGTGTTTTTATCTAGTGGGAGCCTACTAGATTTTAAGCTATTAAGTACTATGTTTCGATATAGCGTAAATGCCTTATAATATTTAAAAAAATATACAATTGGAGGATTCACAATGTGTGATATCATGACATATTGTCATAATGTTCTAAAATTTTAAATGGTCTAAAAATATTATCAATTTTTGTAAATCGTCGCCGATAAATGCATAGTTTTATACGGCTGACATACAAACTAAACCTGCGGTTATAAATTTAATTAACAAATCGTTGCTTTAAAAACACGTTTTGTTATATTTGGAATGATGCCCCCATCACCTACAACAAAGAGACTTGCAACTTTTCTAAAAATCGATAAAGTACAATTTGTAGTTACATTTCTATTAGGAGGTGTACTGCATCTGAACAAAAAATGTTGAATACATCATGTTCTTTTATTAAGTCCAGTATGTGTAAAAACACCATTGGACGAATGTGAAGCATTTGATTAAAGCGATTGTCGTCAAAGTTTTTTTAGTACATTTTTCTTCTATTTGTCGGAATTCTAAACTCCGAAATTGAGACTTTTGTGGTTGCTTAGTAAACTAGTAATATTCGTTACGAACATGTAATTAGTTTCCTCTTCCTCATCTTCATCGGCTAAGTAAAAGCGATTAAAAAAAACAAATAAAAAAATGTTCTTTATTAGCCAGAATCTGCCGTCACAATATCCAAAGTGCATTTCCCGCACAAACTGGCTATTACTTTCATTTTTCACTTATTTTTGGCATTATAAAATACAATTTGTATCTTTATATTAAATTGTTTTACATTAGCAGATTATGAATATGTGGGCTTGTTCACAAGAATAGTATTTTTTATGCTATTTTTATAGGGCTAACGATTTTATGACACTATTTATGTATCCCAAATATTCAACTCGAAGTGTATTTATTTAATCCTAAACTATATACATACATAATTGGCCTTTACAACCCTTCAGTGGCATGAGTGGCGGGACCTACAGTTTAAAGTCGACTCCGAACGACAGATTTTTTGAGAAACTTTTCATAGCAATTGTAATTACTTCCAGAGTTTTTGCCAGAAATTTGCTGAGAGGAAGTCGCCGAAGAAATATTTTTTTTTATGTCTGGTCTGGGGTTTAAACCGTGGCCTTACGTCTAATACGCCAACACACCACTTATTAGACTACGGCGACTTCACAAAGGACCCATTTGTCATCATAATTAAGGTAAACATTTAACGATATATAGAAATGTTAAAACATAATTCTTGTTCAAATTTGAAAAAGATTAAATTAAAATTGTAGTTTTAACATTCAATAGGGTTTAAGAATTTAAAACAATTTTTTTTAAATAAATTAAAGAAATTCAAGCAATTGACGATTCCAGTCGATCTTAATGAGCATGGGAAAAATATATCATTCCAAAGATTTTGTTCAAGACAACTCTCTAGAGAATTCGGTCGCTTTTTTTGCCTAAGAATGTTGGAATTTGTGTTTCGACGATGTTTATGTTTATGTCGCTGTCGATGTTTGTACATAAACAATAGCGAAATGTTTTAATTTATAATAAAAATACAGATTTTAGGCTTTTATTTAGTATTAAGACCAATAAATGTATTTTGAAATAGTAAGTGTACAAGTTTTTTTGCTCACTGTACGTAAACAAAACATTTGACGAAACATTTGAAATCCACATAAAAAAGCAATCAGCTGGGCCGACAGCACCACCTTATTCAAATTCGCGTCGAATGTTACCATAATTTAATTTAAAAAAGCTGTGCTTTCTTTTAAAAAAATTTAAGAATAATTGTTCGAAATTATGTTATAGGGTTGTTTTGTTTCAAAAGTCTTTATCAAAATATATTAAATAAATGAACAAACTTTTTACTTTATAAAAAAAATTTAAAATTAAATTAATTCGATTTCAAGTCTCTTATTGTTATTAAAGAATAATGATAATAATATTACATAAATGACTGTCCTGTTCAAACAAATTGAAAAAGTAACAAATTGTAAAATTTCTAAATTTTAAACATTTGGGAAAAACATTAACTAGAGTGGTAATGAAGAAATTTGTGATTTAATTTCCAAGTCTGGCAACTGCACAAAGCATGTTGTCTGTTTCAGTTCCAAATAGTTCCTCTAAAAATAAACATATTTTATACGTTTACAGCTGGAGCAAAATTTGGTTTTCAATTAAAAAATTTTTTATAATTGGAAATATGCCTAAAGATAAACATAAAAAGGATAAACATCGAGACCGCCATCATGAACACCAATCGAAACACAAGCACAAATCAAAGAAAAAACGTCGTTCATCCAGTTCAAGATCCTCCTCGTCTTCAAGTAGCGTCGAATCTCTCCCGAAGAATGTTCAACTTTTAAAAGCTTTGGAAGAGAGGCGTATCAAGGAGGAGTTAGAAAGAAAACGTTTAAAGGAGGAAATGAAAGCTAACGAAACTCCAGAACAAAAGCGAGAAAGACGCCTGCGAGAAAAAGAGGCCAAAGAACTGAGAAGAAAGCAACGTATGGGTTGGGATAATGAATATCAAACGTACACTGATCAAGATAATCCTTTTGGTGACTCCAATTTAACATCAACATTTGTGTGGAATAAAAAATTACAAAAACAGGGTTTGAAAGATGTACCGCTGCAAACTGTGGAGGCTTTAAACCGCCAGAAACAAATGGAAAACAAATTGGAATTGGAAAAGGTTAAAAAGAGAAGACTTGAAAGAGAAGAAGAAAAACAGGCCAGGGAAGAAGAGATGGTTTTGCAACAGAGACAAAAGGAAGCAGCACAATTTCATGAATGGGAGAAACAAGAAGATCAATTTCATTTAGAACAAGCTCGGCTCAGAAGTGAAATACGTATACAGGACGGCAGAGCAAAACCTATTGATCTACTAGCTCAGTATATTAACAGTTCTAAGTTAGAGGATGCCATCGAAATGCAAATGCATGAACCATACTATATACTAAACGGCTTGGGTATCAAGGACTTGGAGGATTTACTAGTAGACATTAAGGTCTACATTGAATTAGAGAAGGGTGAGCATATTGACTTTTGGAACGATATGACGATCATAGTAGAAGATGAATTGCAAAAGCAACGAAAGCAGGCTGAACATGATGAAGCCACTAGTTCTCGAAGAGAAGGTATACATGAAAGTGTGGTCAAGGACGTTACAGGCATATTTCGAAATAAAACCATAACACAACTGGATGAGATGAGAGCTAAAATAGAGGAGAAAATCGAAGCACGCACAGAGGGTGTTGACATCAGTTATTGGGAAAATATATTGTCCCAACTGAAAGCCCATATGGCTCGAGCACGTCTCAGAGACCATCATCAAAAGAAACTTAGAGAGAAACTTGATTTGCTTAAGACATCTTCCATCAAAGAAGAGCATGAAGAACGATCACCAGACCATAACGAAGTCCGCTCTGAGATACAAGAAACGAAAGAAGAGAATGAAGACTCCCAACATGAAATGTACGAAAATGATTGCTTTAACCTTTACAACGAAGGAAACTATAGTCCTCAATATATCTCAGCTGAAATGCAATCAATTGTTAATATTATCGACGAGGAGGAAGATGAATTAAATTTAAACTATTTAAGACAACAATTATTAGAAAACAATCAAGAGTCCATTAATTACAGTCAAGAAGAGGTTAATATGCGAAATGAGGCTCGTAAGGGGATGTCAAATGATGAGGTTGAATTTAGCGTAGAAATGCCTTGTGATAATTCCTTGGCTATACAATTGGCCACTGATAAATATCGTCCACGTAAACCACGTTACTTTAATCGTGTCCATACAGGTTTCGAATGGAACAAATATAATCAGACCCATTATGATATGGATAATCCACCACCAAAAATTGTCCAAGGTTATAAGTTTAATATATTCTATCCAGATTTAATAGATAAATCGAAAACTCCGCAATATTTTTTAACGCAATGTGAAGATAATCCCGACTTTGCTTTACTACGCTTTCATGCTGGCCCGCCTTACGAAGATATTGCCTTCAAAATTGTTCACCGCGAATGGGAGTTCAGCTACAAAAGAGGCTTTCGTTGCCAATTCCACAATAATATATTTCAACTGTGGTTCCATTTTAAACGATATAGATATCGTAGATAAACTAAAGCATTATTTACTTTTTATGTACATGCATACATATGTGTATCCACATTTTAAATGTAAAATACGTATATTGTTTAATAAAATACAAATAAATATTTAAATAGTTGACATTCACAAACATTTTATTGCACAAATATTTAAAACATCACATGAAATTGAACATTTTGTAATTATGTATTAAAATTAGTGTTTCTTTAACAATATAATTAAAACTTTTAATATTAAACATACAGTATTTAATACGAAACAAATTATGGCAATATTAATATTTTTGGTTTTTTTGTAAGCTAAGGCACTTTGTGTATGAATATATTTAGCATAATACAATAATAAGACAAACTATACATTTACGTATGTAAAGGACATTTAAGAACAAATTAATTTACATTTTAATGTGCGCTGAATGAACATTATTGTTCTAAATATAATACCGCTGATATTTTTGAGCAATTATTAAAAACTAAAAGGAGTTGTGCATTTATCGATTAATCCTCTAATTAAACTTCAATTATCAAATTCTCAACTCCTGATTTGATTTTCAAACTTTAGTTAGAGTAAGAAATTTTAAGCAAAGAATCTTTTTAACACTGCTTTATTTTATATCCTGTAATATTTTTGTAAAGGAAGGAGGTGGTTTGAAATTGATTACTTCTTCGAAAATCAATTCCTTCCACTTTTCCACTGGTAAATCCATGTCTTCAAAACTTTGATCGTATAATGGCGAAGTTTGTTCATCACTTGGTTCCGAGTACTTCTCCATATAGGGATGTGCCAAGGCTTGTTCAGCAGTTATGCGTTTTTCAGCATCTAGTTCTAGCATTTTCTCCAATAAGTCTATGGCTAAAGGATTAGCACCTTTAAAAAACTGCTTGAAATCACGACGTTTCATGGGTGGCAAAGACTTAATGTAGTTGCGTGCACTCTCAGATGAAATTTTTTGCATAAAATCATCGGGAGGTGTTCCCAATACTTCCATTATCAAATTTAATTGATGAATATGATCGGAACCAGGGAACAAAGTACGCCCTGTAAGCAATTCAGCCATAATACAGCCTACAGACCAAATATCCACAGTTTGATTGTAGTGCATCCAGTTGAGCATAATTTCTGGTGCTCGATACCAACGTGTGGCTACATAGCCAGTCATTTCATTTTCTGTAGGTCGTGCCAAACCGAAATCCAAAATTCTTAATTCACAATCTTCGTTCACCGCTATGTTGGATGGTTTTAGATCACGATGTATAATTCCAGCACTATGTATATATTTCAATCCACGTAATATTTGATAAATTAGAAATTGTACGTGATCGTCCGACAACCGCTGAGTCCGAATAATATTGTTTAGATCAGCATCCATTAGATGAGTAACCAAGTACACCTGTTGGAAATTTTCCAAGGTTACATTAGGCGGATGGGGATGGAACACATCTAATAGGCCAATAACATTTTCATGATCCATATGCTTAAGTAGTCTCAGTTCTCGATAAGTACGTTTAGCATGCACAGCCGATTGGAAAGGGCGTGCCAATTTTTTTATGGCAACATACATATTTGTACCTTTTACCAAAGCCTTGCACACCTGTCCATAAGCACCAGACCCCACGGGCTGTAATTGCTGATAGATTTCTGGTATTTCCCATTCTGTGCGATTTATTGTCACTTTATAAAATTTTATCATTATGTTTTGTAAATGTTCTTCTAATTATTTATAAATTTAATAATGAACTTTATAAAATTTCTTTGTGAATTAATAAAAATTCTTTTAAGGAAAATTGCCTAGAAAATATATATTAATTTTTTTATATTTTCTTTAAAAACGAAATACTGATTATGTTTATCTACGTTCTGACTCGTTCGTTTTATTGCCGTAAAATAATTGATATATGAGTGGTTTAACTTAAGAAAAAATTCTTATACCAATTTTGTTCTCTTTTAATAATTTCTTTATTTCATGAGTAAAACAAAAACTCATGAAACGATTATAAAAATAAACACTCACACTATTATAGCAAAAAAATTATTTTAATTACCCTTTACCTTACAACCCCCGATCAATACAACACCATCATTATACTATCAATGGAATAACATTTTATTTGCTCTCTCCACCACCTCCCACGTTCACTAGATGCAGTGTAAAACAAAAACAATAAAACATATGATTTCTCTTGAGGTGTGAATAATTTGCATTGTTTTCGTTTCCACTTGGTACTTTATTTGTTTGATTTTGACTTACAAATTGTAAGGGTTTCAGCGTTGTCACGAAACTATTTCATTCGCAATTTCATAAGTTGTATGGTATTTATATACATACGTACATATTGTAAAACAACCGATTTTTAATATCTTTCGACTTTGTATCGAAATTCAAAATTAGTAAGTTTTTTCGAACTGGACGATTAAAAAATTTATATACATAAAGAAATTATTTGTCTACTTCATAAAAACAGAAACAGAAACAGACGCGTGAAATCGTCTTACAAAAAATTTTTTTGAAAAAAATAATTTTTGAAATTAACTTTTAAAATAAAAACTGTTTTAAATGAAATAAATATGGATTTTCATAATTGAGTAAATCGAAACGAGTTTCCATTTAAATGTTTCATATTCAGCTAAACACAGGAACTGTAGAAGAATAAAATTCAAGACCAAAGTTCTTATTGGCAAACATTTAAAAATTTCACTTGAAACTAAACATTTTTGGTTGTCAGCAATACAACTGAAGTTCAGTTCCTATTCAATATACTGACTCCTTATCGGTGAAATAGAACTTTTTTGTTAAAGTATTTTTTTAATAAAAGGCAAATTTATTGAAACTAAATGTATACAAATACGAATTAAGAATACATTCTTTTTATTATCAGTAAACTCAGATGACAATATTTAGAGTTACCAAGTTCATGAATTTGCCTTGTAAAATAAGTATTTTTAGTTAAAAAAAATATTGTATAGTCCTCAATCCATCTATTGAAATATTTTATTTAATATTTAGATAAATTACAAAATTGTATTAAAAACTAATTTATGATTACTATAAAAAAAAACCTCGTAGAATTTAATGTATATTGTTTGCCACTTGTTAGCATGATCATATGGTCAAAGAACAATAGTAACGCACGAATATTTGTAAAAGCAAACAAAAAACTACCACCAAACTCCGCACCCCAATAACAAAGTGGAACACATGTTATGTGTATACATTATTAATATGATTAAAAACATAAAAATATAAAAAAAAAACTTAACTACTTTCTAAAACATCATAGTACAACTATCAACATTTTAGTACAATTTTAAGTTATTGAAAAACAAATTACAGAGTGGAGAATATTATATTAATTATTCCCTAATAGCTCATAGTACCGACGATCTGTTATTGTTAAATTTAAAGAATAATAAAAATTAACAAAAATGTTGAAAAAGACAAACAAATAAAACGAAATATATAATAATAACTGCAAAGTTCTTATAACAAAATTGTTAAACCTTTCTTATCAGTTGTGTTCTGGACATCAACTGAGGCAGTTCATAGTAACAAATAGAATTGCATATATTTAGATTAACTCATAAGCAAACATACAAAATTAAGTGAAATATTAATAAATTTATTTGCACGAACAAAAGAATTGAAGCGTAAAGTACAAAAACGTAGGTAAATACTCAGATTAATGAACGTATTTTTGTTTAATTTTTTTTTATAAAAAACCGATTTTTAAATGTATTCTATTTCATATTTAAATGTGACACAAATTTCTTGGGAGTCTAAAGTTTATTAATTTACACGCATAATCACATTACTTTTAACAATTTCTACCTGTAAAATGTCAGTGAACTTTGCACTATCATTGCTGAACATTTCGTTAAGGAAAGAACACGATTTTTTTAAATAACTTCCTAATTGTTTATCTTTTTTATTAAAATTAAATTAAATTCATTTAAAGAAAAAACTTTGTACCCAAAATATTTACTAACCAAGTAACTATTTTACTCTTTACTATTATTAAAGGCTTATAGAAAATGGAGTCACTATGCCTTGTCTGTTTATGACTTAGATGATGATGATTTAAAAAAAAATAAAATAAAAAAACTTCTGATTAGATTAAAACATATTTAAATTGTTCTATTTTACCATACAATATCGCTCATATTTACATAAAAAAGTGCAATAATATTATTTACTTTATATGGTAAAATGTAATCGAAGATTAATTTGCAATAGTTAAACAAATTATAAAATAATTTAGAAATTTGTGCTTTAATAAACTTTGTTTCAATAATTGCAGGTAAACTAAATCGTTAAATATGTCCCAACCAGCTACATTGTTACCTGGGAATATTGTTTACGGTGGCCCTATTACTGGTAGCGAGACAAAATCCTATAAATCCGTAGGCCATTTCGTTTTGGAAAAGTACAAAAGTTATGGCAATAAAATTGTTATGGTAATTATTTTTTAAATTAAATTCATATATACATAAAAAGCGAGAATATTAAGTAAAATATAAAGCAACTGCCACATACATTAAGTCGTACATATGTACATCATAACAAACAAATCGAATTTATATTTCCCTTAATGTTATTAAATTTGAACCTTATACAGAATCTAACAAGTTTAAGTTATCATTAAGTAGTTTTTTTTTTGTTAAAAAAGGTTCATATTACCACGTCCTCATTTTATGTAATTAAGTAAATAAAAATTATAAACTTCTATATGCAACAACAGGTACATATTGTTAGTTTTAAAATTAGAATTTACAAACAATTTTATAAAAAAAGTGTTTATATTTTTAATGGTACCATTTATAAATTGTAAACCATCTACTCTACTAACTATATTTAACAACAAATAACCTAAAATGATAGTGCATTTAAAAAAACTTTTACTTGAAAAAGTTGGTATTAAGAAGTGGACAAACTCTAGAAATTAAAGCTTATGTTTTTAAAACGAATATTTTATGTATATTAATTTATCTTTGTTAAAAAAAAACTTATTTATTAAAAGATTGATGCCGTTAGTGGCGTAGAATATTCCGCCCAGTATATGTACGATGCAATTGTAAGATGTGCTTACGTTTTAAAACACTTGGGTGTCAAAAGTAATGATGTTGTGGGTCTATCTAGTGAAAATAGTGTAGAGTTTGCCATAGCTCTGTTTGCTGCTTTTGCTGTAAATGCTACTGTAGCGCCACTTAATGTTACATATACAGAACGTAAGTAGTATTGATCAATTATTAGAAAAAAATCTACAAAGTTTAAAATATTGTTGTTTTTCGTTTTTAGGTGAAGTACATCACGCATTAAACCTTTCTAAACCCAAAGTTGTTTTTGCTTCTAAAACCACTATAGAACGCATAAGTAAAGTAGCGAAAAATAATGCGTTCGTTAAGCAAATTATTGTATTTTCTTCAGCCTCTGATAATCCCCAGGTTTATGCTTTTAAAGATTTAATGGAAAATAAATCTATACCCTCAAACGCGTCGTACGATTTTGTACAAGCCAACAAAAGTGAAGATGTTGCATTAATAGTATGCTCTTCGGGTACCACTGGCTTGCCAAAAGGTGTGCAATTGACACAATCAAATATTTTATCTACTTTGGATTCGCAATTGTAAGTCAATGATCACACAATAGTTTTTAAAATACAATTGAAAAATAATTGATGATGTTTAGGGAACCTACTGCTCTGCCTTTGGGTGAAATTACCATGTTGACTGTTATACCCTGGTTTCATTCCTTCGGCTGCCTAACCCTTATTACTTGTGCCTGTTTGGGCACCTGTCTGGTTTATTTGCCCAAATTTGAAGATCGTTTGTTTTTGAGTGCCATTGAGAAATATCGCGTAATGATGGCTTTTATGGTACCTCCATTAATGGTATTTTTAGCTAAACATCCAATTGTGGAAAAATACGATTTGTCTTCCTTGATGGTATTGCTGTGTGGTGCTGCTCCCTTGAGCAAAGAAACTGAAGATCAGATTAGAGAACGTATTGGCGTGCCAATTATACGTCAAGGTTATGGTTTAAGTGAATCAACTTTGAGTTTAGTAGTACAAAACGACAACGCTTGCAAACCTGGTAGTGTGGGTGCTTTAAAAGTTGGTCTCTACGCTAAAGTCATAGATCCTGATACCGGAAAGATTTTGGGACCCAATCAACGCGGTGAACTCTGCTTTAAGGGCGACTGCATTATGAAAGGCTATATTGGTGATGTTAAATCTACACAAAGTGTCATTGTAGATGGCTGGTTACACACTGGCGATATTGGTTACTTTGATGATGATTTCGAATTCTTTATAGTGGATCGCATTAAAGAATTAATCAAATACAAAGGATTCCAAGTACCTCCAGCAGAAATCGAAGCTCTTCTGCTCACTAATTCAAAAATTAAGGATGCTGCGGTTATCGGCAAACCCGATGAAGAAGCTGGTGAATTGCCGATGGCTTTTGTCGTTAAACAAGCCAATGTCCAGTTAAGCGAACAAGAAGTCATTGATTTCGTGGCTCAAAGGGCATCCCCTGCGAAGAAATTGCGTGGCGGTGTTATATTTGTCGATGAAATTCCAAAAAATCCGAGTGGCAAAATCTTACGACGTGTTCTTCGTGACATGATCAAAGAGAAAACCAAATCTAAATTATAAATATTATGCTTAGACGAAAGAAATCCTTACCTAACCAAAGCCATAAAGTAATAGTTTTTACATATTAATTTTCATAAAGATTTTAGAACATTTTATCGAAAATTCTTTAAATAATTTATATTGGTTGCTGCAATATTTTTTATTGGTGCAAGAGGTGTAGCAAAAGTTTCCAAAAAAAAGTTTATATATTCCAAGTGGTGTACGAAATGTTTACACATGTTTTATAATTACATATAATTAAATAAAATTTAATAAACTTACACCTTCTTTCTTATTCAATGTTTGCTTGTTTAATTTACATTCAAGTTATTTCTAACTCTCACTTTTTTCACAATTTACCGCGCATTCTACATATTAACTTTTGACCATTTTGAACCACGGGATTAACACTATTATTACTAATAAGACAGTTTTTGAAATTTTAAATGCACAATATAATGTTTTTTACATCACATAGTTTAATAATTTGTAATATTTTTAGCAACAGAAACAATAAAATAAACAAAAACCTGACAATTAAAATTCTTAACGGAACTTTGATAAAGAATCACCAACTTATGTTCATTTTGTTTGTCCTGAAGAAATTTACTAAAGTTGCCAGACTAAAGTTTATACACTTACAACCAAAAGTTGAACAGTTTAATTTTTCGAAATTGCTAAATTAATAATAAATATTAAAATAGAGCCACTAGTGTCATTTATTCTGCTTTTAACAAACGTGCTCCAAACAAAATCGTTTGATAAATAAAGCAGTCTGACCGGGAATAATAAAATATAACAGCAATTATAGAAAAATATTGAAACTCGTAAATTGTAAATTTATTACATAATTCTCCTTTCCATTTTTGAGAAATGCTTACGACTACTATGTACATAAGAGTACATATAGAAAAACTTTTGACTCCATTACACGCATACATTAACGTTGACACCCGAACAATAGATTGGGAAGGTATTTTTTTATGGTAATTAATTACCTTCATAGAGTTTATTTATTACACTTAAAAAAGCAAGAATGTGAAAAATCTATTTTTTGTTTGTTTTAATTTCCTCACTTCTTTGTTTCGCTTTCATTAATCATTAATTAATTTAATTAGATGATTGGTCTATTTTAGCAGGCCTTAGGATGATCTGTCACTGCCTAGAAACAACGACGTCTGTAAATATTAATTTGATTGATTTATTAAGTGTAGTAATGAAGAAACTTCCTTCTTGAGTTTAACTCTTTCTCAAAAGATACTGCAGCCTAACCTTCTTTGGACAGCATCCCCTCTGGGAAATCAAGAGGCTTCCTGGCGTGATTATTTGAATGAAGACTTTTAATTTTTTAAAATTCGAAAGTCATGTAAGTCGTCTCTATTTTGTAGGTTAATAAAAAAAGAAAATGCTAAAAAAAGTTATATACGTAAGTTTCATTAATAAAAAAAATATTTTTATTTAGTTGACGATAATCATAAAGTTCAAAAAGTTACCTGAAAAATGCAAATCTGTAACCTGGATGCAATCGAACACAAACATAAAACCGAAAACATCCAAAATAAATTTTAATTTATGGATCTTTTAAGAATATTAGAAAATATTAATGATATACACTAAAAACTTTATGTGTAATGCTCTGCTATCTGCTTGTTAAAAGTTTGAACGAAAACAATAAATTAACTAGAAATAAAGCGTAAAAAAACCTCTAAATATTAACTGGAAAACAGAATCCAAGACTTGACAATTTTTTTTACTATTCTGCATTTTTAAGATGCTCAGAGAACCTGTCATAAAGAAGTATCCATTTAATTTTCAGAATTAAGTATTTTGTAAAAACATATATTTCTTATTATTTATTAAACTTTTCAAATAAACTTAAAATTGAATTTTAATAAAAACTATTAGTTTGTTAAATTTTATTTTGAATTTTCTTTCGTAATTGTTTTACTTAAAAGTATTTTCACTTGTTTGTTTTGTTACATAAAATCTAGGTTATTTCTTTTTATGAATGTAATTACTGTTAACGTGATAAGATTTAAATATATATGAGCTAAATATATATATATATATATATATATATATATATAGAGAGATTTTATTAATAGATTCTTTTTTTCATTTTTAACTATAAACTAATAATTTGAAAATAATATATTAACAGCACTAAATTCATTTCATTTTTTCATTACATTTCTTTTTACTAAAAACAACAAAAAAATTTGCTACGCGTATTATTAAAGTTATCAATTTGTTTGATTTTAATTTGTTCTCTCTAATGGAACTTAGGCAGATATTTGTTTTTTTTTTTAATTTAATTTAATTTGTTTCTATTATTTCGTTTTTAATAGTTTATAAATATTGTATTCAACTGTTAGTTAGTTACTTTGTGTATATAAATATACATAAAATTTATGTTTTATTTTTAAATTTAATTGATTTAATTTCTTTTATAAATAGAGAATTGTTTAATAAATGGTAAGTATGTATAACAATTGTAATTATTGAGATTTAAGTTTTTGTGTATTTTAAATATTGTTCCGTTTGCAATTATTGTAAATATGTGTTGATTTATCTGACTTTGTTGTTAATACTTTAGGTTCAGCAAATTAATTATGGAAACGATAAGTTAAGGATATTGATATAAAAGTTTATGTGAAACCGGTTGGAAGAGAAACTATTGCCTTAAGAGTTTTACAAACAAAAACAAAAAAACCTTAATAAAAACTTAATAAAAGTGTAAATGCCATTTATTAGGATAAAATTTTTAAAATTAACTTATGTTCTTTTACCACTAACTAATAAAATTTCTTATAATTAAATAAAAAAGAGTATTTATTAAAAACTTATTTCATAAAAAATGTATAAAAGTTATAAGGTGTAACAGATTTTTTTGTTTCTTTAATATATTTGGCGGAATTGTAAACTTTATTTATTTTATTTTTTTTCTTTGTTTGGCACAAATATAATTAAACTTGAAACAATGTGTTTCAAATTACTTATCATTTTTATTTTATTTATTTTTTTAATTTCTTGCATCTTCTTGTAAAGTTTTCAATGAACAACTGAATCTGTATGATTGTCAGTTTTATGTTTGTTTCAAAGGAAGAGGAAGGATGTTAGTGTATGTAAAGGTGTGTATGTGTGTTAAGTGTTATAGATTTAATCTGCAAGAGCATCAAGCTCATAGGCATTTAAAAAAGTTAACGAGGTCCAGCGATACGTTTTTGTTGCGGATCATACAATAATTTCCATGCGATTAGCTTTTCTAGTAACTTTCGGAGGCCCTTGTGCTAAATTGGACATTCCACCATATTTAAAATTAAATATAACAGTTTGCTGGCCAAAATTTGCTTCAAATCTAAATAACATATATTAGTCTTAATATGAACGCAGAGTTTATTTTATTATTATCAACTTACTCTGTACTTATATGTATTTCAGGTGGTTTTCCAGTGGCATTTTGAATAACTAAAAACATTTTTGTTACAATTTCTATAACATGAGCCGTTTGAAATACAAAGTCACCCTTTTTGCGCCCAAATTCAGACTGTCAGAAGTTTTATATACGATCTTAGTATTTTTAGATTTTCTTTCTTTTCATAATACATGTATATTAATACTTACCGCTTTAACATGAAATACGGCTATATCATCTAAATATGGACTTAAAGACATACGATAAATTTCTGCAGCCGGTACTCGATATTTTATTTGTAAAGTTCTTTGATCCAATAGCAATAATGATGAGGTTGATAAAACTAATAAAATAGGCACAATCTGAAATTTTATTATATTACTCTATAGTAAATTTTATTACCAATAAATTAATTTTCTGTTTTTTTTACCTTTCCACTCGATCTTGTTATTTTATTTATAATATCGGCGAATACAACATACTGATCGTTCGTCTCCACACACATTTTCTTCCATTGCTGATTGTGTCTTAAGCGCACATAGTCACCAATAAAGGGGTGAGGCACACTAAAAATTATTTCCGTTTAACATGCAACATTTAACTTTATTCAGTTATTACCTTCTGGGATAAGAAGCTTTTCTATCTTTGAAAATAATGCTTGCAGTAACTTTTTCACGCATACGATTCCTCGATGTCTGATCAAATGAATTTCGATATATGTAGCATTTCCAACGATGATAAATAGCTCGTAATAAACGTGAAGTTTCTGTTAAGAATTTTGGTGCTGTTGGCCAATCCATAGACAACGGACTTAAAGTATTTGGTGGTAATCTTAATGGTATAGTAAGAAGATACTGACGTATTTTCCAACGTAAATAGTATCGTGATATAATATCGACAGACCATTTGATTTGACGTTTATACCGCATAGAACGATATTCTTCACGGGCCTAAATCATAATGAAAAATAAAACTAAATTAGCAATTTTTAAAAATTCTAATTTTTTCTAAAAACTTTAGAAATCATAGATAAACAATTCCTTGCGAGATAAATGTAAATGTTTCAAATTGTTTAATTTTACACCAAATGATAAGCGTTCTTCTTTAATTTTTTTTTGAATTGTTTATCGCTTGAGACTAATTAAAATGCATACAAACATGCTTACTATGCGATAAAGGCTCCATAAATGCCTGCGTCCAGTAAAAGGAATACCATAACGGCATTCCTATTAAAATTATTTTAATATTTATTAACAAACAGTAAAACGTGCATTTAAAGAAAAATCTAACATACATACATACTTATATACGTAAAACATGCAAAATTACGAACAACACTCAACAATGGAACAAAATCTAATTATAATAAAAACTTACCCTCCATGTTCTCCAAGCACTTGATATTACAATTTGACTTTCACGCATGCGCAAATACAGTTTTCTTTGACGATACATACGAAACGTTTTTTGTATAAGCACTGCCAACTCATTCATACGATCTCGACGAAACTGTTCCAATTCATAAACAGTACGAGGACTACGTACGAAAACGTTTTTTGTGCCAATTGTAAATTCAGCTGAAGGTAATGGAAGATTTCTTATAATAACGGCTATGCCTTCAACGCAACTACCGCCAAGATAATGAGGCCAAGTTTTATTGTTTAACAGTTTATAGCGCAAAAAGAACTTGGCATGCGACATATGAAAGCAATGCCCCTGTCGGCACAGATTAACGAGAGGCATCAGAGACATATAACGAACTTGATGTTGTACTAGGGCCATATCAAAAATTTTCGATTGACGGCATTCATTGGGTTTTATACAGAATACATAATGAGAACGTCTAGGCTTAACTATGGCGAGTAAAGTTTGTAATTGAGTGCGTATATTGGAGCTTAAAGTGGTGGGTTTTTTAGTGATCTGTCTTCGTGGGTTCCCTTCTGGGAAAAGACTTTGTACGAGTGGCAGTTTGCTTTGATATAAACCTGAACTTATATATTTTGGCAGTACATCAGAGTTCTTCTCCAAAAAACGTTGTACCGAGTACTGCACAACATTTGCATAGTGGCGTATGCGAAATGACATTGAATTCGGTTGTGATATCATAAAATTTGGATGACCGGCACAACACTGTTGTATGCGCAACAGCAAGGCTTCATTTGTTGTCAGATGCGGTTCATTTATTAAACTTAAAATACCATAGTTTGGTTTATCGATAAGCTCACATATTGACTCATTATCAAAATAATCGATTCGTGACCATTCAAGACCTTCACGGGCATACAGTTCTTGTTCAACCCTGAGTACGTTGTGTACAAAATTTTGATGGATTTTTTCGGCACTATAGTTGATAGCGAATTGTTCGAACGAGTTAGTATCCAATAATTCAAAACCATAAAAATCTAATAAAGCTAAATTTTTTTCACGTTGTGTTGATTTAAGGCTCTCATTAATTTTATTCACCAGCCAAGTGAAGAGACGTCCATAAAGCGTACGACACAGAGTGTTGCGTACAATAGATGCTTGTCGAGCATCTAATTCGCAACCTAAAAAAATAAATAATTAATTGTAATGTTTTCTTTTTTTAAGGTTCATATTTCTCTTTCACGAAACAACTCACCCACATCTTCCTGGGTACTATTTGAGCAAGTTGCTCTTGTAAGGCAATTAATTAAAATTTGAGCTTCCATACTAAGTAAATGAGCAGTTTCTTGTACTTCTGTGTAAGTTAAAAAGTAAAAAATTTTGGTTTAACCTTTTTGAAAACTCAAAGCAATGTTATATTAACAACTTACCATATATATTTGATATTTGACAACCTTCAGTGCCATCTATATTTGTAACTGGAACAAAAATAAAATTACCTAATTTAAGAACAACAGCTATAACACGAAATATAGCATTTATTTCATCACATGATAAACCAAGGACATCTAAAGATTTCTATAAAATTACAATACATAATAAATATAAAAATATTTGATTTTATTTAAAGTTTACTTAAAGTATTACTATTACCTTTGTGTAATGAAAATTAGTGCGATCTTCCTCAATGGCAGTTGTATTTTTTAATATTTCATATTTTTCCACATTACGGTACAATTTCAAGGACTCTATAATATGAAAATTTATTAATTATTTCCCTTTTTTGATACAATTTTAAATGAAATGTACTTAGTAGCTGTATGTCACCACCCAACAATAATTGATAAAATATATGGAAATTTCTTTCTCCTATTGCTGTATTAGTAACACGTATCTGCAAAGAAAGGAAATAATATATATGTATGTAACTGAAGTTATGCTCATTGAAATATTTAGATATTAGAAGATATTTTTACTCATAAAGCATTACCTTTTCCAACATATCTTTTTAAAGATACAGACATGAAAAAACAAAATATTTTATTTATTGAAAACGAAAACTAGAACATCTACTAATAAAAAGAAGTATAGAAGATATGTAACAGACTTCAAGCTAAACATTTTTTATAAATTACCTTTTTAATATAAAGAAAAAAAAACTAACAAATGTATTCAAAAGAATACATTATACATTTACGATTGTATCCCTACGTTCTTTATTAGTCTTCAAATGAAAATATTATTTAAGGATGAAAAGTTAATTTATAAAATTCTACTTACAATGGGTTATATGTACACCAATGGGATCACCTTTAAAATCGATTTCAATGTCAAACAATTTTCCCTTGAAAAGACAATCGTAAATATTAAGCAGACAATTTTATTTATTTAAAATAATTAAAATGCTTACATAACGACTCGAATTATTATTTTTAAGAGTGGATGCATTTCCCATGGCCTCTAAGAAAACATCAGCATAAGAAACACACTCTCTTAATCTCTTTAACGGGTTTTTGTGTTTACGTGATGTTGACAACGAAGGGGATTTTTGTGCAGCTGAATGCAACTGGGTTAATTTATGAGCATCATATAAAGAAATACGTTGCATAGAACCCATTAGTGAAGAACGTTCTTCACGGCCATAAGTCTCAGTTGATGTTTGGCGTGTTAGATTTGAACAACTGCCGCGTTGTAATTGAACTGCAGGATAAGCAGATAAACTACGATTGCCAGTTGCTTTTTGAAAGATCAAATCGGTCTCATCTCTTTCAAAACTTTGAGCTCTTGTACATTTACTATGTCCACATTGTCGGCATCCGGACAAGTATTTTGGTGAGGCGCTTTTGGTGTATGACGATAATGTGGCAGTGTTACAGGGAGCTTGTGTTGACTGATGATGTTTAAAACACGATTTTGTGGGGTGCGGTGATAGTGTTGCAGCGGATGCAGTGCCTTGCACTTGACTGTAATGTACTGATGCAGCTGTTGTATATGAACTATTATCAATAGTTGTAATGTTGTCGCTGCTTTTATGGCGTGAAAAATCGAAATCTACCACTTTTTCTCTTATGTTTGAACATTTTCCATGACGTTCGGAACTATCAGCACGCGATCGATGTTGTACTGCAACGTCGCAACGTTTTGCTGTTGGACCAGGCGAAGGTGACTGACGTCTTTGAACTGACAAACAAGTACTAGTACTGGCAGTAGCAGTTGTATTCTTACAAAGCACGTAATTAGTTGCAGATCCTACAGAACATGAGCTCGATGTACGGCTATGTTTTTGAATACCAGGCAGAGTACAACCGGCGGCAACGTTTGCAGCAACAGTAGCTGCTGCAGCGGATGTAGAACTGCCCGACGATTGTTTTCGTAATGAGCTAGATGGATCTCTAGATTTTTCTTGAATATGTGTTAAAAAATTGACAATCATTTTAAAAGATTCTGTTTTACCAGAACCGCTTTCACCTATTATTGAAAAATGAGAAAATTAACACAAAATTTAAATAATAAAATTAAATGTATGGTACTCGCCTGTTAATAAAACACACTGGTCTTCACTTTGGTCCTTAAGCGATTGAAATGCCAGATTAGACAGCCCATAACTGTAAGAAATAAGAAATAATTTTCCGTTTAAACTTATTTAAGTTAGATATCACACTCATACATATAATGGATAAAAAAGACGACATATTCATTTTTAATGATTTTTCATACTTACATGTGTGGTGGCAATTGAAAAATCCCCTTGTTGCCATAATTGCGTATTAATTCCAACGAATGTTCTGATATGTGATGATATGGATTAACAGCAACCACAGATGTGCCAATATAAGTCTGGTAATAATTATAATAATTTATAATTTATTTCAATATGCAGTTTAATTAACTCACGTATATATGATCACGTTTATAACGTTGATGTATGTTGTTGATAAAACTGTCTTCAGAAAGATTTTCCAATAGGACCGAATCCCAAGTGCCAATTTCTTGTTCCATTTTTTGTTAATGGCAGTTAAATATAAATTCCCAAAATAAAGCTGTATATAATAAAAAAATACAATAAATTGTGTCAATAAAGGATTTCGAATTGATTAACAATGATGACATCCGCCTCAGTCACAATAATGCAAAGTTACTGCATCTATTTTACAGCAGAAATGAGATCAAGTTCGTTGAACAATTACTTCAGTTACTTTACGTAATTTTAGGTTTACATTAGTCAATACATATAAATCTGCAGAAAAGTAGCTGCATTTTGGTAAACAAAATAGCAATATTTTGCAAATTTGAGTATTGAAAAATGTATAAAGTAAGCAATCTTCAAAAATTAATATTTTCTTTTTTATGGAAAACTATACTTAAAAATTGCTCTGAGGTTTTTGCTTTGCCATTTTAATTTTGCTCCTTTAACTAAAAATTTAAAATTGTGTCATTAATATTTGGCTCCTATAGCTAATGACAAGTGTTTAGACTAACGAATGGAAAGGTACCAAAAGGAAACAAAGTTTCTTGTTAGAAATCCTTTACCAATAAACCACTGTTTGGACTAAATGCAATTTCGTTTTCTATCCTTTTTCTAAAATATTCATGTCAAATTCCAATCTTGGTTAACCCTTTATTAACATAAGCAAATGCTATAGAATAGCCAACATAACCACCATAACAAAACATTATCAGCAACAAAACATTGTTGTTTTGATTTTCTTTTGATTGAAAAATTATCGATTTTATGTGTAGAGGAATGAAGATATACAAAAAAAATTAAAAAGAAAAAGGATTGTAGGATGAATGTTTTCTAATTTAAAGATTTTGTAATAAGTTATTTTCTTTTAACTTTAAGCATTTCATCTATTTTAAATTTTTAACATTAAAAGACAACTTTTTTCTAACAGAACGAAGAACTTTAAAATTGTTACACGTCAATAATTACATGATGATGTAGACCAGCCAATATGAGAAACAATTTTGCATAATACCTTGTTTAAAAAAATGAAGAAAATTAATAAATTTAAGAAGTCAACTCGTTGTTTTCACGTAATTTATTGATAATTTTATAATTATTTAACATTTGTATATAAATTTGTTCATAAACTTTAATAGAAAATATAAAAAAACACAACTTAACAAACAATATAAGAAAAACACAATTTTTTCTTATAAAATTCTTCTTCTTATAATAAAATGACAATTATAAGAAATATAAATTGATAACAAACGCAGAAAAATATTAAAACAGAAAAGAAAAACAAACATAGCTGAACGTACACAACGAGAGATTTAACATGACATAACATGATCAGCTGTGAACATTTACTTTGTGGAGGATTAAATTAGTACCATGTCGGCTTTAAAAAAAGTAAAATTTTTTCTATTAAAATTAAATTTTATTTAATGTAGTTTATTTAAAATTTTAGTTAAGTAATGCTGTTCTCACAGAGGCTAAACAGATTGGCAGAAATGCGGCTGCCATACATACTACCGCAGTATGTGAAAAAACCCAAGCGGGTCGCTATCGCATAACCACAAAACGAGACAAACCTCTTACATATGAAATGGCCAATCCACCACATTATATAGCCCATCGTAAATCATGGAATTCTTGGAATACTTGTAAGTTTAAGGAATATGTTTCACTTTCTACCTTCTTCAGCTAATTACACATTTTCTGTTTACTTTAGCCACAATGTTGGATGGTTTACGTCCATCCCAAACGGCCATTGAAGATATATTTATACGCAAGTTTATCACCGGCACTTGGCACTCTTTAGCCTGTTCCGAAATTATAATTAAACGCCAGCACAACATGATACGTATAGCGGCCATTATGAGGCAGGCAATAAGTCCCCGTAAAATGTATTTCCTTATTGGTTATACAGAGGAACTGTTATCGTATTGGTTACAATGTCCTGTTACGTTAGAACTGCAAACAATTCAGGATAGAAAAGATGTTGTTTTCAAATATATTTAAAATTTTCTTAACAATAAATTAAATTCTAAACCTAAAACTTATTAATGAACGGTTATTTTTTCACTATGTTGATTACTATTCTGCCAGGTTTTTATAGCCTTGTTAACGATCAGAGCATCAGGATCTTTAATCTGCAAGCAGAGAAGCCAAACTTTTCTTAAAAACGTAATAAAACAAAAACTGATGTGATTTCATCAAATATGTATTTCTCGATTTTGAAGAGCATTCATTTTATCGAATTTACGAAAATATAATTAAATACATATCTTACCTGTTCAACTAGTGTCTTAAACTCGTTTCTGGTATTACATTTCAAAGCTTTGTCACTCAAAGTTTTCGCCAATTCCAAAAATATGAAAACTACAATCTTCTTAGATCCTCCACATATTTTATCCCAAACGCGCACTAAACTTGATTCGTTAATCACTCCCGCAAAGCATGTAACATACCATTTATCCAATAGATCGTTCGAACTAAAAACTGCTAAATTTTCTAAATGGCTAAGAGAAATTTCTTTTTAATCTCTTTCAATTCATATTTATCAACGCCTACCTGCATAACTGGCTGTCCTCCTTCTTGAGTAAAGTTTGAGATAATTCTTTTAACTTTACCAACTCTTGTTGTATTTCTCTTGTACACGCATAAAACTCTTTAGCCAACCAATAAGTTTCAACATCATCATCAAATAGTTGCAACAAAACTTTTACTATCTCTAAAAAGTTTCGGTCGGCTTCCGTTTTATCGCTGTTGGCATGTAAAAGACGATTTTGTTCCAACTGCCACATATTTAATAAAATTTTATACTTGGGCGTGGACTGGTTCACATATTGCATTATTGTAACAGCCCTCAAAAGATCGTCGTAGACAGCTCTGCGCTGTTCCATTATGTACTCTGTGGAGCTTTTATGCAGTGGCATTACACCCAATATGATATTCCACAAACGACTGCGATGTGTAGTGGGCACAGTGTAACTCAAACAAAATTGTTTTAGTTTTACATGATTTCTTATGTTATCCTCCAACAATTTATTTAATGACTTTTTCTCTTCAACACTATGGCAGCCAACTTTTTCGTAATAAGAAGAACGAAAATTTCTCTCATCTGTGGTCATATTAATTTTAAATTTGTGTAAAATTTCCTTTACTTTTTTTCTTATGCTCGTTGTTATAAACTGTAAACAAAGAGTTAAATGTTGCCAGATGGCGTAAATAAACAATTGAAACATGAGTCTGGTAAGTCATATTATGCAGTCTTCGAAACATGAACATTTTTTTAATTTAGCATTTCAAAAATAATGCAAAATCAGAAAATTTAATTACCTTTTATTATATATAGTAAAGCAAGACGAATAAAAACACGTTCATAAATAAAATACTCTGGGTAGCTTTTGAAAAAATAATTTCAAAATATTTATTTTTATTAAAAACTAGCTGTACCCTGCCCGTGTTGCTGCGCCACCAACTAAAATAAATTTGAAGGAAAGACATTACACAAAAATATCAAATTAATTTTGAATCATTTTATGGATTTTGATTCCCGTTGTCCAGATGATTCAGGCGAACAGGCCCGAGTAGTACGCATTCGATCAGTTCAATTTATTAGAATCTCACAATGTACCCAATCCAATTGAACCCAACAGCATTTTTAAAATTTTTCCAAAATTAAAATGTTTCAAATTTTACGGGAATGAGTTATACTAAATGTTATTAAAATCATAAATGATAAATGCAATGCAAAGTTTACGAATTAAATCATTTTTAGTAATTTTCAGTGGCGCCACCTGTCGGAAATTGGTCATACCAAACCTTCCCCGGCTCATGCGCAACAACTTTGCTGAAGATCATAACATGACTAAATGCATAGTTTACGATTCTATTAATTACATACAAACAAACATTCATTTTTATATACATATATAGATAGATTATTCGTGTTCTATGAATAGAATTTAGACCAGGCAAAGTTTTAAATACTGTTATATTTACATTTTGTAAGAAATCTAGTGATAAATAAATCATCTCAAACGTTATTAAAACGGGTTTAAAAACTGGTTCAATAGAATAAATGAAAACTCTTTTACTGTTACATTTAACTATTTATTTACAATTATCCACTGTTGTAACCGTTTAAAGGTGTTTTTATTACATACATACATTTAGTTTTATTTTATTTAAACATTTTACTACATAAAAATTTATTGTGATTTAATACCACTGGAAAATTGTAAATTTGTTGTTTTTTCTTGCATTTTATTATAATAATTTAAATTAGATAATTATAAACCGAATTGAATAAATATACCATCACTAAACTGAAAAATACTAGAAAAAGATCCAAAATACATTAAATTTATTACAAAACAAAATTGACTAAGAATATTAAAAAAACTTCGATATTCATTTTTGTTTTTCTTTTCTTTGTTGCAGTTAAAAAGTCATGTCTTTTTCTCTCAAAGAAGTTATGGAGGTTTGAAGACTATAATTTTCAACTAATAAAAACGTTTGCGCGAATTCTTTTCCTTAAAGTAGGAAATTGCAAAAATTGCCACAGCTACAGCTGCCAACATGCCAAATAATAAAATGAAAAAAATTTTTGTATTTGACATACCGGGTTTAGGGTCATCTTTATGTTCACGTGGTGGCTCAAAGGTCTTGGCATTTGGTATGATATTGGCACGGGCCATTATTTGTTCAGGCTAAAACAAAATAAAATAAATAAATTAATTTAATATAAATTAAAATAATCTTTATATGCTCATTTTCATATTTGAACTTACGGTTACATTGTTATCTAAATCGTAAAATTTAAAACCCAAAATGTCATGGTTATCCGACAAGTCACCTGTTGTGGCTGACAAACCAAAGAAATAACCAGTTGGCAGTTCTACATTGTTAACCACAAAACAATTTTTCCATTCACCACGATTTTCCAAATCTGTTGATACGGATAAAATATCATTCTCATAACGTATGGCAACATGTGTGTCATAGTTAACATTACGGAAACGTACTTCACAACCAGCCAACTGGGTGTGAGTACCATCACGATCATGATCGTAACTCCAGGTGCCGTTATTAACCATAGCACTTAGATACGGATGTTGGTGCTAAAATTATATAGTTTTTTTTTAATATATGGGGGGTTTAAACCATTTCTATCAATATCCTTACATTATGAGGCCCATTGTGATTGCTGTATGTATCCAAGATGATGGCTAAACCTGAAAAATGATCCTTACTGCCGAAAACTGGACCCGCTTGCATACGCTCTTTGGTATACCAAATGGCAAATCCGTCGCCAAACAATTCACTACCTTTGCCGTGAACTTTGAAGGTCACATGGATTTCCCAGTTTTTAGTTAAACAGGGCTGTCAAAATCTCATTTTATTTTTAATTGTAAATATTATCACATTCTATAAACATTTACCGAGTAATTCCATAAAGCACCACTTTTTGATTGCAAATCTGGTGTCAGTCTTATATAGTTGCTGGTCACTACTGTGTGGCCCAAAAAATCCCAATTGGGTAAATTAACACCAATACCTACAGGAAAAAAATTTAAACCATTTAACCAGAGATTCTCTTTATTTGTCTATATCACCTCAGTGAACAAAGTGACTCACCCTGAAAGGGTCTAACTAGTGAATGTTCCCTTTTCATATATTCATTTGTGTTGACTGCACATTCTGCCACCAGCATACCCAGCAACACCATTAGCGTTGTCTTTACGCCTTCTCTTAACACCATTTTCTATTAATATTTGATATAATTGAGGTAAATTACGTTAAAAAGGTTCAACTCTGTAGTGATAAGGAGGTTTAAATACTTTTCCGGCGAGTTTTATTTGCTTTGATAAAACAAAATTCGAGAAAGTTATTAAAATAGTCGGCTTTTCGTTGATTCCTCTTTGACAATTTCGTTTTCTGTGCTAAATGCGAATGACAACTTATAAGGAGAAAATATGATAAGAAATAATAATGCCAGATCAATAATTTGTTTTCCTAACAGAGCTGCATTGAGGTTTCGGTATTATAGGACTTTATGAAAAAATTTTAATTATTAAAAGTACTTTATGAGCAAATTTTAATTATTAACAGGAAAACTAATATGAACTGTTCAGTTTTTGTTTTACTTTGGCGCTGTCGCGTTATAATTGTTAAAGTGTATGTTGTTCTTACGACTTATTGTAATTATTGTTTTCTTTTGGAATACTGTGATCACAATCACTGTTTTAAAGGACAGTGATTAACAAATAACGTTCACTGAGAACAACGTTCTTCAAAAACACTTGATCGCTCATCTCTAGTTATCCCTCATGGGTCATAATTCTGACTGGAGGGTTGTAATGACTAATTATGTTATTTGTTTATATATAGAATTACTCCACTTCGTTTCCCTTTCTCGGTCTTTCCGGTGTTTTTGTATTTGTCTCTATAGCTATTCACGTTCCAAAACCTATCTAGAAGAAGCCTAACAACCAATAGAGGGCGCTATAACATTAATTTTTCTTATCTTTCGCCTTTTTTATTGCCCGAAATTTGAGCAGAAGTTTAACCAGTCAGTACTTCTATATATTTACACATATATGTAACTGGTAGTCCAAATATTTCCATCTACGCACCTAGATAGAAAAATAGATGTGATTTTTCTTTCTCTTAAATGTACAAAGAAATGCATAAAAGTGCTTTTAAAGTCCCAACACTATATACTTTAAATATGGCAACACTGTTTTAAATTCAAAAAGGGAAATACCGCTATAAAAAAGCGGATAGATTTTTTTGCAATTTAGTTCCTTTCCGGCGTAGTCATTTAAATAGACTTTTTGAGAAAATATAAAAAGAAAAATAAGTCATAAATAAATTTAGAATAAATTCGGGATAATAAATTATATTAAAAACTATTGGATATTGCAATATTGCAGTGTAAAAGAACGAAGAATTGTATGAGAGCTTTGAAAGCAAGGAAAAACTTATAAGTTCATTGCCACATCGTTAGGGCGATCTCAGAACTTTATAACTAATGCTCTAAAGTCAGAATAAGATTGAAAAACGCGGGGCAACAAAAAAATCCAAAAGCACCGATATTCGTATCGTCACTAGCAAAACGAGATTACATGACTTCGAAAGAGACTGCAAATGAAATTGGACGTTGTGTCGTCTAGAATCGTTCGTAAGGTCCCACTGCTTAGACATGCTGATTTGTTACAGAGAAACGACTTTGCACTGGCTTATAAAACCTGGAACCTTGAAGGTACAAAAAAATGGCGAAATATCCTCTGGAGCACCAAAACAAAGATTAATTTGTTTGGTAACGATGCCGAAAGAAATGTACGCCGCCCAAAAGGGAATTAATTTCACAGCAAACTAACTAAACATGCAGGGGGAAATGTTATGGTATGGGGCTGTTTTTCCTGGGAAGGTGTAGGCCCAATACACCCCATAGAAAACAACATGGTTAGATTTGTCTACAAAGATTTGTTGGAAACGGTTAAGCTTCCATATGCTGTTTCCGGGAACGTAAAGTGCACGTTGTTGATTGACCGAGTCGGAGTCCCGTACTCAACCCAATAGAAAATCTTTGGGGAGAGCTAAAGCAAAATGCTTTTAAGCTTCTTTACAGAAATAAGAAAGAATTGTGGAATAATATTAAAAGAGAATGGTACAATTTACCGGGTGATACTTGTCGCAAATTAATTTCATCTATGCCTAAAAGAGAACCTGTTCTCATGAATAATGGAGTATATACCGGATATTAATTGCCTTCTATGACATTTGTTTAAAAGATTGAGTTATATAGTAAAATTTTCAATTTTTTAATATGCACCTACTTCACTGTCCTCTTAAAAACCAAATACCTTCATGAAATTGCATATCACACAATATACTATATATATGGAATAATATATAGTAAATTCAGATTTTTTATGCATATACCATTCGAACAGTACAGTTACAAATCAATTTAACTTTTCATTATAATCTTATTTAGACCAAATAGCTTGGTGCTGGGTTTGAATAAGGCCACCGTAAGATTGGAATTGGACTGCCTAAGGGGTGCTCGCACATTGTCACTTAGCTGATCCCTTCGCTCAATTTGTTTCAATTTCTGTCATCTATTTACTTTTTTCCAATCTTTTTTCCTCTTCTCCAATTTTAGAACGACGAAAATATATCAAATGACCTCTGAGTGAAATTTGTACTTGTCTTCCTCAAACCGGCCTACCTAAATGCATATCCAGACTTATTTAATTAGTTCAACAGGTTTTTTGTATTATATTGACCCCATGGGCGATTAAAACTAACAGCTCGCTCGAAATCTAAATTCGTGACATCAAACTTACCGAAACGAAATGAGTGAGAGAGAAAAATTGCTTGTCATTTATTGACTGTCCCTAAAGTAAAGTGAACATATATTCTATGCACCTATCAGCCGTCTGATAGATGAATGCTTTTATTTCATATAAAACTAAGTTTAGTTTGCCTCATATGCAAATAAACATTTAAATTATTATTATTAATAATAAAATCAAACAATAATTTATTATTCTGTAGTTTTGTTTTATTCAAATAACTATTTTGTATAAGTATTGATAATCAATAAAATTATTATTTTTCAAACATACAAATCTCTAAATAAATATTAATTAACTCTAATATTTAAACTTTAAGATAAACAAGTAAGAATAATTTAAAATTTATGACCATAAATGGATTGAGAAAAAAAAAAGAAATTAAAACATATGCACTATATATGATGGAAGAATAAAAGAAATAAAACAAATTATATTAAATATAAAGCTTTTAAAAAGGGCAGAAAAAGTTGGTATTTATATAAATAATAAAGTAATGTAAAAAAATTAATAAATAAGTTTGAATTTTACTTTTTGGTATCAGAATTAGAGTCACAAAAATGATATTTTAATACAGAATAAAAACAAAATTTTTTTACTTTACGAAAAAATTTATAAAATTCTAATTTTAAGATTGTAATGAATGGTAAATGATATAAATGTTTGTTTGTTTTTGTAAATAATTATTAATTAATTATAATATTGTATATTTGCTTATAAATAATTTAAATACATTTGGCTGAAGTTTCTAAACGAATTATTAAGAAAAGAAAAACAAAAATAATGTTTCTTAACATATATTTTGACTTCTGCAATTTGATTTTTATTATTATTTTTTTTAATTGATTTTTTAATTTCATCTTAGGACATCTATGCTACAGTTTATATTAATACTTTTTCTATTGTGATTTGAAAAAAAGAGACGATTTCTCTATGATAACTAAATGGTTTCAAACTTTATGAATTTCACTTGAATTTCTCTTTTCCATTTGTTTTAATATTTTTAGTGATTTTTTTTCTTTCTTGGTTTACATTTTAAGCAATATTTTACGACAGTCATTATTTTTAATATGATCATTTTCTGGTAAAGATCAAATAAGCTTTTATTTTTATACTTTATACCCAATTCAATCAAGGAAATGTAATGTCGGCAGGCATCTTATATAGCCAATAATTTTAAAGATATTATGTTTAAGACAAAACGTAATTTTTATTTTATAGGTAGCTTTTTGTCGAAATTATTATTTTGTCCTTTATTTTTTATTTTTACACTACATATTATCGAAACATGTTTTTATGTTTCTTTGTATGTGCGTTTATCCATTTAAAATAAGGTACGAGACGTTCCTCTTTTATTTATTTATTTTTGTCAATGTAGATTATATTCCATTAAATGCTTAAGGAAGATATGAATTGTTTTTTTTTATATCAAAATTTTTGAGTTCGACACGTAGATGTTTAAATTTTAGTCAGGAAGATAAAACTTTGTAACAAAGGGAGCCAAATTGCGAGCGAAACCTTAGGTGAGCATTGTATATGTTATTGTTTCCTAAATGGCATTATGAATGAAAGAATTTTTAAAAGTTTGTAGTCTTGAAATTAATGAAAGGAATATTATGTTTTATGTTATGTTTCTTTGCTTTGAAAACGTTTAACATTTCACTTGTGATTTCGCTTATTATTTGAAATAATTAAAATTAAATTCAATGAAATGAATAGTACCTCAACGATATTTTACGAAAATAATTTCGTTACTTAATATTTAGACATACATATTTGTTATAAAAATTATTCATATTTTGATATCATAAAACCTACATGTTTTAAAAAACATCCCAATTAGCGAAAGATTCGCTTACTTTCTTAATTTTATATTGATTTAGAAACTTAAATTGTATAATAATTTACGTACTTACAAACCAGACGGCTGTGAATATTGGCAATGTCACTCTAAATTCCATTTTTTACTCATTTACAATAATATAAAATTGTAAAAAGAAACTCGGATACGTTTCACAACTTACAAGTAATGCAATCGAAATGAACAAGTATTTGGTATTAACCAATAAGTCTGTTTAATATATGCAAATGGCTTCATTTTCGATTACCATTTGTCTGTCGTTGTGCTATAGCTATTTTTGTCGCACCAGTTGTTGTCGGCAATTTAGTAGCACCACCATTCGCTTGTTGTGCTATAGTTCGGGCGGTTTTAACATCTGATACTGTTGGTGGTGTGTTGTCAAAAGTTGTACTGCGTATTAGTTTGCCCGGTTGTGGGGGAGCCTTTGCGGATTTTAACGGAGATCCTTTAAGCAATTTCGATGGTGTTTGTGTCGTTTGTTGTTTACCTTTTGCTTCATCCACTTTACGCCATATACCAGCAATGCGAGATTGAGCTTGATTTATTTTGGCGGCAGCATTTTGTGCCGCAGAAACCGCAGCGTTAGCTGAATTCAAGGAGGAATTACTACGCGAAGGCGGAGTTGTAGTTGAGACTCGATGTGACAATACCGCTATGCGAGCAGCATTTGAGGTTACACGTATGTTGACAGTGCTATTTGCTCTCTGTGGTTTGCTTACGGATCCCAAATTTCGTTTATTTGTTGTTTGTCCAAATGCTGAGGAGGTTGTCAACTTTCTAGTATTAGCTGTTTTCTGTGGCGAGGTATTCGTTAAAATGTTGGACGAGATTTGCTTTTTAGTAGGTAGTTTGGATATTTTTGATTTGATTGGACTTGTATCGACTACTGGGATGCTCGATGAGTTAATAGAAGGTTCATCTTTTACAAAAGTACCCTGGCGTTCTAACACGGGCTGGAGTTCTGCATCGGATTTTTTTGTTACCCCTGCCTCCTTTATAATTTTCTTTTGAGCTAATTTTGCATTAGCGTTTGTTGGATTTACAGCTGATGCTACATTCCCATTACGTTTTCTTAAGAAATTCGCGTTAACGGGTACTGACTGATGTTTGTTTGTATTGCTTTTGGCTTCGGTCGATGATTTTTGATATTTTATGCTGTAGGGAGATACGTATTGGGGTTTCTTGCCACCTCTTACAGTTTTAATCACCGGTTCAGGCTCACCGTTTTGGGACTTATTCTTATTCGGTTCCAGATCTGTTTCATTTGGTTTTACAATTTTCGGTCGAGCTGTTTCCATATCTTGTGGTTCTTGTTCTTCGTCTTCCTGTTCTCTATCTGCCTCGTTATCGGTCAGCGATTGTAAACTGTTATCAAAATTATGACACGATTCCGTTTCGGAGTTTTGGTCATACTCCAAACTGGTTAATTCGCGCTCTTGCTGTTGTTGTTCTTGCTTTGAAACGTCTTTTGTGTAAGTCATAAATTTAAAATTTTGTGTTATATTGTCATCGTTTATATCATCGTTATTGGACTCTAAACTACTTAGTTGGACTTGATGACTGTTCGGCAAATCCGAATATACTATAGTTTGAGTTTTATAACGATCTTGACTAGACCTTCTTCGGCTACGTGGCGTACTTTGTGCTTCAATTTCTTGTGCCTGTTCATAATTACTAAAATTAGTTATTTCTATAGCTAGGGTTTCATCCTGTTGAGTTTCGTCCATTTTTCTTTGTAATTCGTCGCTTAAAACCATATTCGCCTCTATGGTATAGGTTTTAAAACGATCTTTAATCATTTTTCTTTTTTGTTTTGGAGTAAGATTTCTTTTACAATCCAAAGAGGAAGGCGAGTTAGCAGCTGACTTTCTTGGTGTACTGTCCGCCGAACTGAAGTCATAATCTGAGGGCAAGGGGGTTGTGTTTCCTTCATTTAGGGTGTGTTCATCATCTTTGGTTAGTATATTATCACAACAGCTTTGCAATGTTACGGTATCACCATCTTCTCCTCCGGCACAGGTTTCATAATTAGAAACAGTAACTGTGGTAGCCATGCTGGGACAATCGTCAGCTATTTCTGACTGTATGCTGGCCACACTTATCATGGAATCTAATAATTCGTCCATTAATGAGGGTGGCTTAATGTTGTCCAATAATAAGTTACACGATGAATTAATACTTTCTAAGCTGCAAGTTAAATGGGGAGGCATATGACCTAAAGCCCTGCGTGCAACCAAACCAGCTGGTAAGGTTTTCCGGGGAAATTTGGGAGACTTAAATGACATTTGTGGGCTGTGTGGAGAGTTTCCTGGTTTTTGTAGTGAATTTAGCTGTGTACAGTCCTGATAGTAGCCGGAGATATTTAAAGAATCCATACCAGAAGGAGGACGAATATTATCCAAATCTAAACTATTAACACTAAAAGTCAATTCCTCTTCTTCCTCTAGATCTGAAGTATGTAAATTGGCTGCCAATTTCCTAGCTTCTTGAGCAATAAACGTTGAATTAGTCATTGCATTACTGTTGTAAAATAAAGAAGGTGTCGTAGCTGCCGTTTGTACAATGCCACCTAGCCTAAAATGTAAACCATTGCCATTTGGCTCCTCTTTGGCACTCTCTGCAACGTTTAACATATAATCGTCTTTACTCTCAGCATTTATCAAAGTTTTTTCAGTCTCTGTCAAGCAATCTAATGACTGCGGTTGAGATCCGTCCAAATAGTAGCCGTTATTTTGGAGGCCGATATTATCAAAGTCCAAAGACATATCGGGAGCCGGTAATTCTTCAATTATAGGTGTGTTTTCAGCAAAATCGTTTAATTCCTTGTAATCTGCTGTTGTCGCTTGATCTTCATCATCGTCATCATAACTGAGTGAAGCTACTTTTGGAGCAGTAACGCTAACACTGGGAAAACTTACATCATTAGGACAGGTATCCTCGTTCCAAGTGTTATTAGACGTAGAATTATTAGTGCCTAATCCTGATCCATTGAAATAAGTGTTTGTTTTCTTTTGATTCTCACTGGAATCGAAGCTTAAAGATTGTGTCCCATTACCTCCTCCTGTATTATTGCTGTGGGTTCGTAGTTGTTCTGCAGACGAAACAAATTCCAGCGTTAAACGCTCTACAGATTTTAGCATTAAATCGGGATCTTTATGTTTTTGTGTACAATTATGAGCGGAATTTGCGAATTCAATATTTTTAGTTTCTAACGAAACTGTTGTGTCCATTATAAATGATTGATTGGATTCATCACTTTGGGTTGTATTACCGTCGTTGCCCAGAGAGTCACAATTATCAATTTCATACCTAGACCCAATACCTTTTTTCATTGTCTCGTGACCGTTCACGAGATTTTGAGGACTTTCGTCTGTTTGAGCTATTGGATTCTCCAACTCCAATTCCACCTGCAGTTGCTGGTTGTATGTGTTGGGATTTTTTTGATCGTTTATGTCTTCGTCGGGATTGATGATGGTGCTGTTGGTGTTGATCTGTTGTTGCACTGTTCGTTGTTGCATGTTGTTCAAAGTCTCTTGTTGTGTGATGAGGTTGTCTTTCTTCTCTACGTCTGGAGCTGCTGTGATGGTGGTGATGCTGGTGGTGGTGGTGATGATGGCTGTGGCCGTGGCCATGGTAATGGAGGAGTTGTGAGAGTTGTTGGTGCATTTGGCACTTATTATTGGGTGAGTTGTTTCTTCCACTTGAGCAGCTGCAGACGTAGCCTGCCCGTTTTTTGGCTGCGTATTGTTGTGCAAAACTAATGCTTCACGGGTCAGTAGCGATGGTTGTTTATTTGATTCTCCAATCTTTTTCATTATGCCTGTATTTATACATTCCATTAGGAGTTTTTCATCTCTGCGGTCACGTTCCCTTACGTGACGATTTGGTGTTACTTGTTTGCTTTGCATGGGCAGCGAATCGAACTGTTTTAAGTTAGGATTCGATTGAGTGGTATTATGTTCTGGATGTCCCGATTTAGAACGATGGGACTGTACGCTCCTAGCATGTTTCCTTGAAGCCGTGCTGCCGCTGGACGAGCCCATCAAAATTGTATCACGGTTTTTATGCATTCCCGTCAGAATACAAAGTTCAAATAATGACTTAGACTGATTGTCATTTGAATCGCTGGAATCTACTGAACTATACGATTCATTTCCGGCTTGCAATGGATCACGGTAGTTGTGTTTTTGATGATTTTGTTGCTGAAGTTGCTGATGTTGTTTTTCAAAATTACGCGCTGTAGCTTGCGATGTCAAAGAGGATGCTGAGGTTGCCGTATTAATTGATATTGGCTGAGACGTTGACAGCGACGTGGTTGTGTGCTTACCAGTCGACGTTAAAGCCGTTGAGAAACCCAAATTCGATTTTGGTCTATTGCAACCAGCGGCAATAGCCTGAAAATTAAAAACATGATCAAGATCGGAAAGTTAAAATAAATTAAATACAAATAATTTGTGATTTCTCTGTTTGATCTTTTTTTCTGCTTTCAAAAAAGGTTTTCAGTTGGCCGTATACGGCAATTTTCTTACCTGACTTAAAAGGTTCGTATCATCTTCGGATTCAATTGATAGTGAACTTAATGAATCATCATGCCATTGTGGCTCCCTTCTAACATCCTCTACAGGTGCAGGCACCACATGTGGTTTATCTTCACGCACTACTGGTGGTATAGCAGAAGCTTGAACAACTGTTTTATGATTCGCTGTCGTTCTTTCTTTATTATTACTTCTAAGAAAATTAATAAACAAAATATAATTTTAATAATTTGTAGTGCTAAAAGTATTGATACAACTTACGCTACACTTGAGGCTCCTTGCAAAATTACAGCTGGTCCGACAAGACTGGAACCAACAGTCAGATTCGAAAGGCCTGACATAACTGAAAAGGTACAAGGACTGTCCTCAACGCGATATTTATTCATTTCATCGTTTACAGGTATAAATGGTTGTAAAAGATTACCACCTCTTCGTAACATATCAATAGGATCCATAAGATTGGATGAAATTGGATGTGTTTTTAGCAATTCTACCTTGTCTTTGTTTGTAGATGGCTTTTGCATGCCATCACGTATGCATTGCTGTAGTATATCAATGCCAGCAGCACCACTTTCCGAAGCATTTGATGACATATCATCTGATAAATTTAAAGAACGTCTATTAATGGAGTGATTAAGACGTGTGGCATTTACGTTCGAACATTCTAATACTTCGTAGACCGTGTCTTCTTTTGGATCATTGTTACTAGAGCATATCGAAATTGCCGAAAGATTTGTATTACTGCCAACTTTCGAGAGTAAAGCTGGAGTATCCTCGGTATAATATTGTCGTGGTTCATCTTGTGTCATACCAGATGCATGATTCACCGATGAGGTAGTGTCTGTATTTTGTGAATAAGTTGATGGTACGGCTGCTCTATTCATGCCCATATTAATGCATGAGGCTAACAATAAGTCATCATTGTTTTCATTGGCGTCTTCTTCCTCTTCACCTTCGGAAATCGTGTGGGTCGTATTGGCAAGGGATTGCTGTTGTTGTTGTGGTGGGGATTGGTTGGCGTTATCTTCATCCAATATGGATAAATTGCTGAGACTAGTAGCCGTTGAAAATTGGGCTGGTGTGTTTTCGACATTGAATGTATTAAGGTCATCCTCAAAGACACTGCGCAAGCATCGTTTGCTATTCTCTCCCGAACGACTTTGTACGCGTGGCGCACTCGGTGATATGTCTATCGAGAATACCGCTGTTGATGCTACTCCGGATCCAGAATTTCTTCTAGGTGATTGAGGCATACTTTGTGTGGGTGAATCCGGTATTTCCGAAGGTGATATTATACCACTCGCTATACGACTAAACTCACTAACCACTGAGCTTTTATCATCTATAGGGCCTACATCCTCTTCAGCTAAAGAGTCCATCGATGAGCGTCGGGAAAACATTAAGGGAGTTTCCAAAGCTGAATTGACTTGGGGTACCTGAATCATAGCTGGTATTTCTGGTGGTGAAGTGGATTTATCCGCATCGCTACTATTGTTTTTTGATAACGAACCAGAGTTTTCGCCAGCTACTTTGCAAGACCTTCTTTGTAAGTCTTTTTGTGTATTGTCTGGTTGGGGTGGCGAATCATCAAGACTACTAAGGGACTCGTAGCGACTGAAATACCCAGGCGTTCCTTCTTCACAATAATTAACCGGCTTTTCTGGTGTATAAGAGCCGGAACCGTATGGGTTGGTGTTGTGTTGTACTGCCTGCTGATGGGAATGCTGAACTCTGCTGAACTTGCGTGTTGGCATTGGAGCCACTCCGTTGGAAGAGGTCACTTCAGAATTATCCAATCCGGAAGGTAAGTCATTTTCATTTTCCTCAATTTTTGTTGAGTTTGGCACTGATCTTAAATCAGTTACGGAAGCTGCGTTCGATATTACATAGGGAGTGTCCTCAGTTTGATAACATTTAACGCTGTCTTCCAGTATTAAAAGTATTTCACTGCCCTCTGCATTACCGGATTTTGTTTTAGACTGTTGATTCACCACCATAGTCGCTTTATTGTTAACAGGAAGCGACAAGTCTATATCGCTCTCAAGATGATTTTCAGCATAACGCAAACTAAAATCGGTAGGCTGATCCAGATCGGTTTCTTGGTAAGTTGCTGGACAATTCTCTTCTTCTCGATGATCGCTGTGTTTTGTTATGGTTTCTTTATATTTTTGCGAATAGTCTATAGGCTGTTCTTCAGCAGGTTCGACATCTCCTTCCAAAGGATATGATGAGGGGGGTTGTGGTTTTGACGTGTGTTGGATTTTTCTATTAGCGTCTGATGCTGATTGCGATCTCATAAGGTGATCATATACAACACCATCTGATTTAGCAGAAAATACAGAATCGCGGCTTTCACTTTTCGTTAACATTGCTGAACGAGTTAAACGTCCAGCTGGTCCACTTGCAGCGACACCTCCCACAACCGCAGCTAAAGCGCCACCATGTAAAGCAAAACGGTGTCTATGCATCGACGATGATCCCATAGGTGCAGACGCATCGTATGTGGGTCTTTCTTTGTGATTTATTGAATCTAAATTATCACATGTTTCGCTATGAGGCTTTGAAGCTGCACCCAACTCTTGCTCCAAAGCCTTTTGTTTGCGTACATTAAGAGTCGGTAATTTTTTCAAATTCAAAGACCTGGCAATATTATCCATATGGCTAGTATTTTGGGCAGAGGGTCTAAAATTAAGAAGATTTTTCAAAGCACAAGCACTCCCTTCCGAGATCATGGCATGCTTTGAGTGTATCAAAGATCTTAGCATGGGGACAGCCCCATTATCCCAGAGGAACCTTTGATCTTCTGGGCAACGAGCCGATAAATTCCATAAGGTGCCACACGAATTACTAACGACTGTAAGACTTTCTGATTTCAGCTGCTGGAGCAATATGGACAGGCAATTATGCTCCCTTAAGATTTGGCGATAATCTTCTCTAACGGCAATGTGGCTGGAAACATTCCTTAATATACCGCCAGCATTCTCTATAATTTTTAAAGTTTTACTAGGGCCCTCATAAGTCAACATACGAACGATAAACGATAGGGCACCATCTACTGCACAAAATTCCGCTTTATTTGTACTGCAATGTGCAGATAAGTTCCATAGAGCCGAGAGTATAGCTTTGAGGGTGTTTTCACATTTATTTTTCATAGCTGCCTTAGCCAATGCTGTTACAGTACCAATTTCATTAAGGACTGCCTTCATTTGGGCGTCCGCCCTCCAAGATAAGTTGCGTAAAACACTGGCGGTTACTTGAAGCAGATCATCCGGAGCGGAATCTAATTGAGCGACCAGCGCTTCCATAAATAATTTCTGGCTACACAATAAGGCTTTATTGTTCTCATCACCAAACGTTAGATTAGTCAGGGCCATTAAAGCAAATCTTCTTAAGGAATTGCAGCATTGATTTTCAGGCTTGGGACCATGCACAGCATGATCAAGATGCACCAAACTAGGTATGGCTTGTAAAGCACCCAGTTCACACATAGCATGACGATGTTCTTCATCAAAACTCACTTTCATTAGAGAAGACATGGCTGCTAAGGGATGACGATCGGCATCATCGGCAATGGCCTCGCCGCCACTTTGTAAAAGTGTACGCAAAAAATTACAATAATCCATTATTTGATCTAACAGACGCAATACTTTGGCTTCGCGGCGTCCTGATTTCTCATCAGGATGGGTATGTACAACATTATGCAAAGCCATACCAGCCCATTTGCGTTGCTCATCTGGTCCTCCCTCGGCATGTATCATTTGTACCAACAGAGGTATACAGCCAGATCTTCTCAATGTATTACAAGTTTCGGGAGTTTTCGAAAGCTCATGAAATTTTTTTGCCATCTCCAGGGGATCGTTTGAACCCAACATTGAAAGCAAAGAATAAACACATTCCACTTTGGGACCGAAGTCATCTAGTTTGTCAGCAATTAAATTGCTATCATAACGACTATCAAAACTTTGAGTCCAAGCTGCTCCCTTTGGCAAGCGATTAATTGCGGGTATATCCTTGAAACGTTCCCTAGACGATCTAAAACCAGGCAAATTTGCGTGTAAATCCAAAGCTGATCTCTGTTCGTTGTGTCTCTCAAAGTTACGATCTAAGCTACGGTGTTCTCTTAACTGATGATCGTTTAACATATAATCAGGCGGAATGGGGTTTTCGTCTAAAAAATGTTTTCTCGGCTTAACTATACATGCGGCCGAAGACGACGTTATATTCAAAGTGTTGTCATCTTGAGTAAACTCCTTTTTGGTATAACCACTAGCTGCTAATTCATAATCACTTATCTCACCATCTCTTTCATATTTTTTGTCCATTTTAAGCTGTTCTCCACTGCCGCTGCCACTGCTGCTGCCATTGCCACCACCTCCTGCATTTCGATTTATTACATTATTGGACTGAGACATTGTGCTGGCAGTGCTATTACAAAAATTCATGGCTCTATCAAAATGTTCTATAAAATCAGGTGGTGGCACTGCATCATAATCTAGAAAATGTGGCTTTTTAGTAGCCACAGACTCCACATCGACGTCGACATCTACGTTAACATCATCAGAAAAACTTATAGAATCATCCAAATCCGGAGTTGTTGCCTGCGATTGGGTCTTATTGTTTTCACTCTCTGATATCCTGAACATGATTATGAGCTCTAATGCAGATGACGTAGCGTTTTACTAACACTCTAATCTATTGAGCTACTCGCAAGGAACTCTTTTCAATAGAGTTGAAAATAGAATTGTTTCGTGTTTTATGTCTAAAAATGCATTTTCGTGAAGATCTGTAAAAGAACGAAAATAAAAAAGGTAAAAACAATTAATTATGAAAATATTTAGGTAAGTGTAATTAGGAGAAACAAAGTCAGATTATATTCATGTTATAAAACTGGTGATGTCAAGCGAGATAAAAATTTTATCCTGTAATAATCAATGATGCATCACATTAAAAAAGATTCCACGTAAAGATTATGGCTAAGTTTTTTGCCGTTTTCTAGAAGCAATGAAAAATATGAGTTTTCCGTATTGAGATTTACTGCTATTGGGAAGAAAGTATCTTATAGTTATGTGATTACACATTACTTAGTAATTACAAATATGTGTTTATTATACACAGAAGTTAGGATGTACCTATCGATTACACAATACCAGAATTCGCTTTTGAGCCTTGATCCACCATTTATATTGAAATTGCCCAAGAATATTGGTAATCTTGGAGAAGATAACACAATATTGAAGGGATTTATAATAAATAATTTTAATTTTTATTTTACTTTTTACGTTTAAAAAAATTTTTTCAATAATTTTTGAATACAGAATATAATGGAAGTTCTGAAATAATCAAAAGCCAGCAATAGTAAATTTCATATAATATTTCTTCAATTTTCCACTCTATTCTTTTCTAATTATTATTTGTATTTTTATTTTAAAACTGTCTACAAGCAGCTACAGAAGTATATAGAGTAGACTTGGCTGACTGACTGGCCGGGTCAATGGCTGCTTACCCGGGAATAAACAATTGAAATACTTAGTGCATATTAGTGTGGCACCACCAGCAGCATTTAACAAACGCAAATAGTTTTTAAGTGCGCTCTCCCCCTTTCTCTCTTCTTCACTAAATTTAGTTTGAACTATTTTACAATGTTTTCTTTATTATAGTGTGTCGTCTTTTGTTTTTATTTCATTTTTTTTTTCTAATTATACAACTTTTTTGTGAAAAGATTTGTGAATGCGTTAGAAAGAAGTGTGTAAAAGTATACCGAGTGCGGTGCTATAGAGTGGAAAATGAAAAAGTGTTGCTGTTTATTATACTAGATTGCAAGCATTTGCTGTTAACGATACTTAAGAGTGTGTGGCCACAAAATATAAACAAACTTTTAGAAGCAACTAAAAACTGTTGGCATACCGTTCAATTGGCTTGTGCGTGCTGTCTACTGTCTATAATTACTAAAAGCGATGATGATTACTTTACACTACACATTGATTTGATTTTCGGTTTATAATTGAAGAAAATAAATATTTTTGCAATTGTCTTGCTATTTAAATGGAAACCAAAAAACGCAAAAATTTTTTGTTTTAAGAATTTTTAAAATCTTTCATAAATTTTAAAAATGTATAATTATAGACCAGAACCACGTGTGATTGATACTCTCTACGAAAACGACCTAACACCGATCTAATCAACAAGCATTTAGTAGTTAACTTCTATTAAAATTTGAACAAGCTAACTTATCAATGGGTATCAATATTGATGGCAGACATCCCCGTGATTTGAAGAGATACATATTTCATGTTCTATTAAGATTTAATTTTGCGAGAAAAAGAAAGTATTACTACTTAACCCAAGATCAGTAGCACTTCAGTAACTTGTTTTTTCGATAATCCTGTTGTATTTACTATTCAGTAACTTTTATATACGATTTTCGTTATAAACAACGTCAGCTGTTGTCGTTAACTAACGGCACCAAAATCGTGTGAAAATTTCGTAAGAGTGCGTTGTTTAATTCAAATAAGAATGAGTATTTGCTCGTTTTCGAAAACAATATAACCAGAGATTAATCAGCCGAAGTCGGTTTGTCAGGGAGGGTTTTTATCATTAATAATTTGAATATTGAAATAATTTCATGAGGATTAGAAAACATAAATTCCTCTTCCTCATTCGCTTACAAGGGCCTACGCAATTCAACAAAAAATAACTTCGCGAACAAAATGCATCTGCCAATTGTTTATGTATTTCAAATAAATCGATTAATTTATGAAATCCAAAAAATTTTGATCACGACAATGTCAAACTAAAACAGTCGTTGTCAAATCGCAGTGAACCGATCAGTAAGAATTTAATGTAAATGATCAAATATGAGCTGCTTCCCAAGTAGGAAGCAATCTTTGTTAGCAATTAGGAGAAAAATTGCGTATCGGCATCTGTAGCTACTATCTCCGTATAAAAGATATTTACGCTTACAAACATAATCGAAGACGAAAGCTTAATTTATTTGTACTGTTCATCAGATCTACCATTAGGAGAATACCACCTTACTTATTTTAGATGTAGTGTCATCTCCAAAATATTGCTACTTCGAGCTTACGATGGCTTCACCGCATGTCCTGCATTCATCATTATTCACCACGCCAACACGAGTGAGACGTACATGTAAGGCAGAGAGAGTTTCCCGTGAGTACGCTCATTGTCTTATTTTACTTGGTCTTTAATGCACAGGTAAACATTGGGTTATTCAAGCTTATGGTATATAATATTCTCGTTCTATTAGCCAGACTATTTGCTTTCATATTTCTAATCACTCCATATTAACTAGAAACCCATATAATGCGTACTGTTCCATGCCTGGAGTAATGTTAATCTCCTTTTTACACTCCAGTATTCCTGGATGTTATATCCCTAAGCATACCAAATGATTACCAGTCCAGATCATATATTCCTAAATCGCACGTACCTCTGCTTGAAAAACCATATTATAAACCGGGAGTCAGAGACAAAGTTTCGTGTCCGTACCCGCGTGGCTTGTCCCCACGCGCATCTGTGGCAGGGATCCGTTCGACCGTTCCAAAGCCTGAAGACGATACGCCGCAAGAGTCACCTTATATCGTATATCTATCGGTTGGATGAAAAATATTATTTCCAATGCCCTTGTGGGTGATGCTCGTATCGCACTATATACCTCTAAACAACCCTTTGATTTATTCTAATGTTGCATTTCCTCTCCGTCAATGTCCACCACGTTACTGAAGCATAAGTTAGAATGGGTCTAATTACGCTCTTGTAGAGGCAGTGTGTTTCCTATCCAGAATAATACTTAAGTATTTCCAAGTTGGATATCCTAATCTCTTTGTTGAAAAAGCGAGGACTATCATTATTTATTTTTACATAAACAAATGAAATCCTCAATAATCCCTCTTCTTTCCCTTCTCCTGTAGCTCACTTTCCGGTATTTGTACTTTCCGGCAGTGTTGGTCTCATTAAAAAAAATTAATTGCTTTTACATGGTATTGTATTAAATATTTTAATTACATCGAATATATTTATAAATTAATGTTATCTGTTATTAACTGTAATTCTAAATTAGTAGTAAGCAAGTTGAACTTCATATTCAATATATGAAACGTATCTCTCGCAGATATAACATGAATTGAACATTTAGATTGTGTGATTTGTGTGTGATTTGCTTCAAGAGGAACTTTAAATGCAAGTCATTATGGATACTTAGGGCAGTTTTTTGAATGCAAGTTTAAACTCGAGATTAAGTTAATCTCCAGTTAAAGTTAATCTCCAGTTAACTCAGTTTTCATTTTTTGAATGGGAATTTAACTGGAGATTAACTTTGTAGAGCTGCCGTACTTATAAGCAAAAATGGCAACATTTTTTTCGTTTACATTGTTGTGTTTGCTACTTTTTGCAAATTTGCTTTTGTATATAACAAAACCACCACCAACGTTGCTGGTTTAAACTCGAGATTAACTACTTAACCGTAAGGTTAAACTCAAGATTAAGTGAATTCAAAAACTGAAGACGGAGTTTAACTGGAGATTAACTTAATCTCGAGTTTAAACTTGCATTCAAAAAACGGCCCTTAGAGAATATGCAATTGTCGAGAGAACTTATTAATGTTTCAGTTGGAAATAATTTTAAGTAAATCGACTGTTTAAAATATCTAATTGGGGTAATTAAAAGTCTGTCAATAATAAGGGGTGTTAATTGTTATTTTTCTTCTATATTTACAAGGAATTTAAGATTAAAGCCTTTAAATAATAAAAAAAATTCCTCATATAAAGCAGGAATGCTGGAAAGATTAAGCTAAAAAAAAATCGCTAGTCATGCTTCATTCTGTATGGTGCATTAAACCAATTTTTTCTATAACCACGCTTCTGTTTGTCTGCTTTACCTTGAACTTAATGTTAAAGTTTATTACAGAGCTCTCTTTGTTATTGTTATCGCTTTTTTCTTTTTCTTTTTTACATATTTATTTATAAAATGTACTTTAAACTTGTATTATAGTTTTAACGAAGCCAGTATTTGTATGAGTGTAGTATGTACTAAATAAAAACCTATAATATGTATGTATATGTGTTCACGTTCTTTCAGCCCACTTAAACATTTATTTGCACAAGAAAACTAGGTTGGTTGGTTGGCTGGCTGGTGGTGGTGCTGGCTTGCCTAGTAGACTTATTTGCTGATTCTTCTTCTTTCAGAATCGCTGTCTCTTCTCTGAATAACTTTATTGAGTTTTTTTTAACTTATTTTCGCATCTCATCTCTATCTTAGTACGATAGCTGGTGCATGGTGTACATGCTTTTGCTTTGAATTTTTTTTTTTACTTTTTTATTTATTTTTTGAACTTGAATGTCATTTAATGATTAATCTCTAAAATATAATGCAGAGGAAGGTGAGGTTTTATGCATTCTACATGCTAATTTGCATCATAATTGTTGTATAATAATGATAAAGCTCCTCTTTGGCTTTAAATATCTGGCGTAAATGGCGTAAATTGAAATCAAATGCTGCAACAAGTGTTTTAAAGTTCAACAATTTCTTTCAGAGTCGAGAGTACGATTCACACAATAATGGTTACGTTGCGAATTTATTCATTCATTGATTTGTACTATTATTATTGTTGTTATAATTTATTTTATTACTATTTGCCATTATTGTTGCTGTTGTAGATTTTAAGTCATGCACTGGAAATTCGATCAACAAAATTAGAAAATGAAAAAAAAGAGGAAAAAGAAAAAAAAAAAGAAATGAACGAAATGCATCTCCAGAAAATAAAATAAGAAAACTTTCTAAAACCTGAAATGAATGAACTGAAATGAGTTTTTACAATAGAATTGCTCCGTTGACGACGACTGTTGTTTTACACTAGTCTGCATTGTATTGTTAAATAAGCCGTGAGTGCATTTAGTAGCAGCAGTTGCGAAGTTTTTCTTTATAGCGTCTAACTTTTACAATCAAAATTGCGCCTTATTTTGTTTGTTGCCTTCACATTGCCTTTATTATCATCATTATCTGTTTTATTTCTATTTTTGTTTTCTTGTTTTGATTTAATTTTGATTAACTACTTTTTTTTACAGCCAGTGAGTACTGCTTATCTATTAAAAAATCCGACTTGAAGAGTAGGTCTCTGGCGGTGACGGACGGTGACTTTGCAAGTGCAGCTAGTTGCCTCTTTGTTATTTTATTAGGTTTTGTTATTTTTCCATTTTTCTTTTGGTTAAAAGATTTGGCCACAAATTAAACAGAAACATTGAATTAAAAGACCTTCGAATTCATTATTTGATTGTTGTTGCTGTTTTAACATTGGATTATTATTATTAACAATTGTTATGTACATATGTATGTTTCATTGTTTATTGTAAAACAGTGAGCAAAATAGTGAACAAACTTTGGTACAAATTAACAAAATTTAAATTAATGTTATAAAAAAGTAAAAGTACTAAATATTAATATTTTTTTATCCTAATATTATTAAAATACAATGGCAAAAATATTTCCCCTAATTTATTGCAGATATGCTGGTGTTTTTCCAGGTCGACTTGGTATACTACGATAGACACTCTTACAAAAAATGGTGTTTCGGTGGCGTTGATGTACATATATCATCATATCGTATAGAAGAAAAATTCGATTCCTTGGTGTGTTTGAAATTTCAATTTTAGCAAATTTTAACGTTTTTCTAAGAGAAGGCAAGTGGTCAACAAATTGATAAAATTCATACATGGATGCTAGTGCTTCATCGATGTAGTCCCGTTCTCCCATTTTGTTTTGTTCTGGTCTGTGTGGTTTCTTCGCTTCCCATTCTCCCTTCCTACTTCCGCTCATTTTTCCTATCCCCTCTTTTTTCCTTCCTTCTTAAGGACGTTATGTATAATGGGTCAAATCGACCTCCGGGTACTGTACTTGTCTAACCTAACCCAACCTACATGAATGCAGCAATAATCGAATATACTATAGAAAGAGATTTTCATGATGGACGTAAAATAAACGCAGCTCTTTATTAGAAGAATTAATTTGTAAATATGTAACTCGAATCGAAAATAAATGTGAAATAAAATGGATTGAAGAATAAATTAATTAATTTTCAATTGGGAGCGGTGATTTTAGACAGGTTTTCGATCTTAAAAAAAGAGGACTCTCACTAAGCATGTCTCACTCACATCATCTTATTATTTCTTTATTTTATTTCAATTCAGTTTTTCTAACTTAGCAGGTGATTGGTCTATTGTATCAGGTCCTAAGATGATACGGTTTTTTGTCGTATGTTGTATTTGAAATCTTGTTATTGAGACTTACTCTTTCGTAAGAGTTGACGGTGTCTGTTCTTCTTAGATTTTTAGAATTAGAAAATCATGATGAACATTTCATAACTGACTACAAACTTGAATTGTTCGGGTTTGTGCTCAAGTATCGTTCGCATAGACCTGGCTGAGGGAAAAAGCACCCGAGTGATCAGTCAGACATTCTGAAAACCCTTTCTTCGCTGATGAAAAAATGACTTATGGATAGACCCACTTATATGGTTCTCCAGGCTGGATTTATCTCTGAGGTGAAGATTCTAATTTTACATAAGATTTTGTGGAATAGTTGCGAACTTCCAATACGGGCAGTTACATATGTATACTGCGATTGATAGGTAATTTTATTTGACAGTCAAGGGTAGAAGTGTATGTAACTAATGCCACAGCAGTCCCTGCTCTCATACACGATCATGGATTTATAAAAAAAAGTTATACGTACAATGGGGGTCGCCGTAGTCTAGTTCAAACCCCAGTTCAGACATCAAAACTAAAAAATATGAAAAAATATTTCTTCTGGCAAAAACTCTGAGAATAAAAATAAAATTGCCATGAAAAGTTTCTCAAAAATCTGACGTTCGGAATCGACTTGAAACTGTAGAAGAGTTAATTTTTGGTAAACAACCTCATAAATCTTAGCGTTATCTTTAATATAGCCTTGTAGCTTCATCTGGACACACATAACAATTTGTGTTTTAGTTTATTTGGACAATGAAAGAGACACTGAAAGGGTCCTCGCACACATATCAAATGAGTTGGCATTCTTTAAAACTCATTCCTTGCTGGAAGAACATTTTTCTAGGCAAATATAATCTTCAGATAAATGCTGTATTTTGTAGTAAAATTTCTTATTTAGAATTGATTTGACAACCAAGTTCAGAAGAAATTGAAAAATATACTCCTTATTTTGTTTTGAAAAATTTAGATAGGGATAAAGTTCTGGAAATCGACATCCAAAATTTAATTTCAAGTTATTATAAAAAAAAAAATAAAAACGTATCACGCAATTAAATTTTGCCGACTATATGTCGAAACCAATGATGCAAAAATTGCGTTTTTGATTGGGATTTTGTGTTTAGATAGGCTAAAGAGAACTTAACCAATTTAGCCATTTTATATGATTTGCTGTCACAAAATGTTTAGGAAAATTAAATTCATTCCATTGAATCCATTACAATTATGACAAAAGTTAAAAATTTTTAAACATAATACCGCCTAAATTTAACGCCTTATAATGTTTAATGAACTTTTAATTAATTTAATTATTATTTTTTTAAGGAATATTTTGTAAATTGTTGCGTGTTTGGTGCACATATTTTTTCTATAAACGCGTTACAATATTTGGCTTTTTTTGAGAGAGAAATTTCGTTTGAATATAATTGAATATTGTTTTTAAAATTATTATTTTTTTATTTTCATTATTCGTGTACTTTCCTAATTTTGACAAATAGTTATTTTATGTGAGATTCAAAGGCAACGAAAGTTAACGAAATATAGGGAAACGCAAAATATTTTTGAATTTCATTAGTAATACAATGAACTTGATGAAACTTATGGTAGTACCAGGCAAATATTTTATATACATTATTCATAAGGTTGACATTATACCATACTCTTATATACATACTATACTATATTAAATGTATTACTTCCTTACAATGAGGGTTTTGCTTTTAATAATTTTCTTAAATTAAATTTCTAAAATTTTCCCAGGAAATTTCAAATGAAGAACAATTGATTGCGAACTTAAAAATAAAGTATGTATTGATTTCCTTTTCCAAAATATATTTTTTGTATTCCTTTTAAATTGCATATGGAAATGGTAATTATAATTACCACAAGTTATTTGTTTAATAATTTTCATTGTTGTTGGTTTGCATACCAAAAACGATATGGATCACGCAAAATTTCTAAATTTTTAATTTCTTAAAACTTGATATACATATATACGTATTTAAAACTCAATTAAAAAACGAGTTAAACATTTCACAAGACAATAAAAAGAGAACTTAATGATCTCTGACTTTCTTAAGTCAGTTTTAGTTTTGCACTAAAAACCCAGTCTTAAGAACAAAATATAACGGAACCATATTAAATGCTTTAATTATACGATAAAATAGCGTAAAACAATCAATCAATATTTAGATTATACGTAAATATGTGGCAACCACAAAATATGAACGTATGCTAATGAGAACAAATAAATTTCTGCTGCATATAAACGATCCAACATTCCATTATGCGTACCATTATAACAAAATTATTTCCCCATTTTAAATTGGGCTTATTTTAAAATGTCTGTGTGTAGATAAGAGAACATAAATTGGTTTTTAATATTTAGTATGTATGCTCAGATAGATAGCATTCTATCCAAAATACGAAAATATATTCATACATATGTACATCTTTATATTAAAACTACATAGATACATACATACATATGAGGGACTACTAAACGAGGAATTAATTTCTTTCCTTTTTATATTTATTTATTCTTTTTATTTTTGGGTCCTCTATTAATTACTACTTGGCCAGATTTTAAAAATAAACACTCGTTAGCATTGTCCATATAATTAAGACACACGACGTCCATATAGCCCCTACACAATACATTTTGAGTCATTATGCGTACGAAAATGTGCGGGCAGTAATTGAAATATAAACACACTACTCAAATTTATTATGTACCACAAAAACAAAACATATATTATTCCTATAGGATGTCCTAGTGTGGAGTGAAATATCTGTGAAAATTAATGCCATTCTTGCTTTATATGCTTTAACGGCGTGAGAGTAGCAAACCAACTATAGTAGTAAATCAACTATTTTTGTGTAAAATTAAAGAATTTTATTCGTTTTAAACTTTAACTTGTTTTGGAATGTAATTGTACTATTTTTTTTAATTATTCACCATTGGCAAGAACTAGTGAGAATCATTTGGTAACAGACTTGTACGATTAGATGAATGCAAAAAATAAAACCAAATAAACTTCTGCAACTGTTCAATTCTGTTCTGCAATTGTTCAAATGAAACACAATTTCTATCGTATTGGACTAAGTTGGACGCTTGTTCACAATTATTTCAACAAATGATCCAATTATTTCACTACTTCACTTCACTACTACACTTCAGTACTCTCTATCGACTTTGGGCAACCGTCTGTTTAGCATTAAATTAGTTTCCGTGAAACCCCTACAATTTCTATCATATTTTACCAAGTTGGACGCTTGTTCACAATTATTTCAGCAAATGATCCAATTGCTGATAGTTTGTTTTCATCACCTATTTGCTACTACTCACCATCGTTTTTAGGCAGCAGTTTGTTTTGCATTAAATTAACTCGTGTGAAAGCCATACATTATACTGCGTTCGCTATGCAGCCTTAATCAAGTGATTTCAAAACGATCTTTGGGCAATGTTTGGCATCTTGATTCTCCATATTTAAATACAGGAGAAGAAAAACAATTTTTATCACGGTTGCTTCGAAAGTTAAAAAACTAAAATTTTTCACTCATCTTCTAAATAATCTATCCTCAGGAAGGATCAAAATCTTAAGCGACAAGAAGGTTAGGCACAGCAATCTCTTGACAAAAAGAGAAACTTAATTTGCAAGGTTCTTCACTACTATACCCAGTACAACAACTTAATATATGTTCACATGGTACATTGTTTCCAGACAACAACAGTTGGTAACTCTGTTATCCTAGGACCTGCCACAGTAGACCCATCACAAGTTTAGCTGGATAAACTTGATTAATTACATCGAAACAAAGTAAAAAAGGATACTATGGAAAGCTCTATCCTGCCTGAATTAACTAAAGGTAAATCGAAACAACGCTGTCATTTTACGATCGGTCTGACAAGGCGATTTAATTATTTTATTGAAATTTACGAAAATTAGTCTACCAAAGAGTTTTCAACTTTTTCGACAAACTTTCAACTTAACAGTTCTGTTTGTCTATTCATGCTTTTAAGTTGGCTGCTAACGCATTTCAAAATTAACAATGTCCTTTAATTATTCACTAGGAATAAGAATGTATTGTCAGAAAACATTTTTCCATAAAATTTGTTTTTTTTTTGTAAATATTAATTAATATTATATCACTGACATCATATATTGTAAAATGACGCAAATGTTTCAAGTTTTTGGCAAAATATTGTTTAAAATAAATAATTTGAGAAAGCCTAGTATTTTTAAATAACAAATATTTTTAACGAAAAAATTTTAAATTTTAACACATAAAAAATGTATTAAAAAATTTTCCCATGCCAGTGTCATGACTGGCAAACAACTATACGGATATACAAGAGCTAAAAAATTTGCGATTGAGACACGACAAATTAAAATATATGTATAATTGAAATGAGTGCAGCCTTACAACTTGTACACCCAAGTAAAATGCATTCCCTTTTTAGTGTGGTTTAAAAACATATTTCCTTTTTTTAAATTGCATATAAACATTGAAGATTATTTTCTATATTTTGAATACCGAATTTACTATTTAACATATATTAAGCCATTGAAAAACTATACATACACAGACAAATCGCAATAAAATCAATCGATTTATAAAGCAGGTGATGGAAAGTTAACCAAAAACGATGGTTTTCATAAAGATATTACCTTCAAACTGACTATAAGTTATTTTACAAAACACAGCGAAACTGACCTCTGCGAGATCATGCAATGTGCTAAGTAAAGTTTTAAATTTCATGCAGAAACAACGGATTTCTTTCTATTAAATCTTAATTATTTTTTGATTAATTTTCCATTGAACATACTTCATCTAACCAATTAACTATTTAAGTATGATTTATGTTTGCCGGCCAGAGCATTGGGTTCCAACATTTTATAAGCAAGAATGTCTTGCTTAGAAACTAAAGAAACATATGTATACACATAAATTTAAAATAGACCTGACCTAAAATGAATATGTAGGGTATAAATACTTTAATAAATAAAAACAACTGTATTGTAAGTAGAGAAGTGTCTAAAGTAAAAACAAATTACACCATTTACAATTGAATTTTAGAATTCTTAGCAATTTAAATGAAAGAAAGCATTTGAAATTCATAACATTAATATACATAGATTTCGCATTGAAGCATCGAATTGCCAATTAAATGAGATCGCTGATGTGGGAATAATACGTCAACAACGGGTGAAAATGTTAAAGAAAATACTGGTGAAGCCGCCGTAGTCTGGTAGGTAATGTCTCGGCTTATTAGACGATATAAAAATATATTTTTTCGGCGACTTCTTCTCAGTAGATATCTGGCATAAATGAAAAGTTTCTCAAAAATCGGTCGTTCAGAGTCGGCTTTAATCTGTAGATCCCGCCGCTCATGTATGAAATTAATACACACAACATAAGTGGTGTGAGAAGCTTGGTTGTAATTCTGACTAAAGGGTTGTAACGTCCAATTTTGTATGTAAAGTTCGAATCAAAATTAGAGATGTTGCTAATACATAAAATGTTTGTCAACGTAGATTTTTGCGAAAATACTTAATGAGCATAAAAATCAACGTAAGATCATCTCATTTTAATATTTATTGACAAAATCGAAGAATCAAATCAAACTCAATTGAATGTTTTCTGTTTTATTCGATTACCATAGAGGAGTGTTTTTAACACTACAAATCACACTAAAATCTATTGCTTACTCATCGTTGTCTCTGATGCAATTTTAAGCCAAAACAATTCAGCCACCAGTATTTGCCATCTACAGCATTTTGTTTTTCCGTTAACTGACAAAAGATGCAATAACTGAACGTACAATAATTTGAGGATCATTTCTATCTATCTCTCAAAAGGAAGAGTTTCGAGGTTTGGTATATCTGAGGGAGGCATTTTAATAATCGATGGAAAAATAATATGTTCCCTTAAATTTTGAATAACCCTTGAGCGACTTGAAAGATAGTTAGCTAACCACTTAACTTTTTGGTGGTAGAATATTATCAAATATTTGGTATCCATTGAATTTAAATTTTTAGAGCTTCGTGATCATTAATAAGTTGATGCTCATATCACTAAAATACTGAATAAATATTTTAATTCCACCATTTATGTGGCTACTTAGCAAAGGTGCCAAATTAATACATACGTAACATAATTGGTTAGTACAACCCTTAGTCAGGATTACGACCAACCTTCTCATACCACTTACATATATTGTATGTGTTAATTTTGTACATGGGTGGCGGGGCCTACAGTTTAAAGTCGACTATGAACGACAGATTTTCGAGAAACTTTTCATGGTAATTTATTTACTCTCAGGGTTTTTGCCAGAAATCTGCTGAGAGGAAGTCGCCGAAGAAATATTTTTCAAATTTCGTTTTGATAGGTATGTATGTCCGACCGAGGGTTTGAACCGTGGCCTCACGTCTAATAAGCCAATGCACTACCTACTAGACTACGCAGCTTCAAATGTAAAATTAATACCAACGAAAATAGTCTAATATTGCGTTTTTTTGAATTTAAATAATAAAATATGGGTTATTCTTTCTTTAATAAAAAAAACAGAATATATGTAAATATTTTGGAAGATTAAAGAATTTAAGTTAAACAATATGTTCACCAGGATATGGTGTAAGTTTATTATTGTGTACACAATAGCAGAACATTAAAAACAAACAATGCCAATTTAGTAGTGACGACTATTTCAGAATTTTTATTGCAACAGAATTAAAAAAAATTGTTGATTTAGTTTGAGTTTGAATTTAAAATAGTGGTGGGCATAAAGAAGATGATTATTACAATCAATGATAATAATGACAATGAAGATTGCAATAATGAAGATTATGACTCAACTCGGTTAAAGTAACTGAAGACAAAAAGAAATGAAGAGAAATAAAAAAAGGCAAAAAATTTAACTTAAAGAAGAATTTCATATGGGAATGACCGAATGTGATGATGATGTGAAACAAAAAAAAAAGACAAACAAATAAAATTGCAATAAAAACAAACAAAAAAATGAATTGGAATTTTGTACACAGTATTAAGTAGTATGTCTGATACAGTTTATGGCAATAAAAAAAAACTTAATTCGTATGCAAAGTATAAAATTAAATAAAAACACGTCTTTACGTACGCACTCGTCTCAACATTTTCAAATAATTTTCTTTTGCAATAATCGAAATGAATTTTACGTATTTCTATTTGCCTAGTCTCGATAAATGAATGACATGTGGTCGTGTGGGCTTAAATTGTTTTTGTTTCTTTTATTTAAATTTTTTTTTTAATATAGAACATTTTTTTTGTTATTGACTTTATTCTGTTTGTAATTTTTTTTTTACTTAACAACGATTTTTGAAAAGTTTACCAGCCAGCAGTCTGTTTTATTCATCTGCTATTTCTTTCACAAATTTAACAGGTTTGTCCCAATACATCAATAACAACAACAAAAATAAAGGTTTGTCTAACTACAATTATAAATACATACGTACTACCAACGCTTTTATATTTTCCATGTCAGTGTAAAATTAAAAAAAGAAGTTTGGTACCCCATGTCAAAAATTCGTTATCTTTTACAGCATAATGCAATATTGACGTTTCTTGTATAACTGAACTACATATACATTGAATATGTTTAATGGTGGTAGTATCTTATACCATTTCTTTAAATTAACAATTAAGAGTATAGTTCTTCAAAGTAAAATCCCTAAAAAAATTTTTATTACAAGGAAAATAATCGATTTGAGGCAAATACAATATGAAATTTTACATAATTTCAAATTAATAAATAATTTGCAAGTGCATACATACAATGCTTAACAGTTTCCAGTCGAATAAAACAGCTCTCCGATTTTCTGACATCGAAAACATGAATCACACAATTTTATTAAATTTCGCGTTATAAAATTAATTTAGTGTGCTCTAGCATTCGAATTGTTTGTAGAGGCATACAACAAACAATAAAGTTTTACACAAGTTAGCTCACTGTTGTTTTGAATTACCGTAGTGCATCAAGGAATTTTATTACACGTCAGTGAGTGAGGTCAATAAGAAGTATCCATATATTAATTATTATATTATTATATTTATATATATTAAGTTCAGACCTTTTTTACAACTATTCCTTATAAACACAAATTCCAGCAAAATATGTAAAGCGAAATTAAATTTTTTTTAAATTATAGGTCTACTATGCCAAGACATACAGCTGTGTTCAAAATAATAGGAGTGCTACCATGTAAAATTTTCAAAGTTAAAATTTTTTATTCTACCAATTTGCAAAACATGATATATTTTAATGGTAGTTACAACGATATGTAAGGAATAAAATACAAAAAAAAATCTCGTAATAACTTTAATAGTTACGATGAAATTGATTCATTTCTGTGTTTGCCCCTGAATTCAGGTGATCAAAAAAATAGGAGTGTGAGCGTTCTTTTAAAAATAAAAATATAACAGCACATAATTTAAAGAAAAAAGTGAAAACTAAGTACGAAAAAATGTGTTAAAACTTTTTCTACAGTGATTCACATACATTTTTTTAATAGTGGGACGAGGAAAGCACTGTACTGAAGAAAAGAGAAAACTAATGAAAAATCTTCGAAAAAAGGCAAAACTTCTAAAGAAATTGAGGAAACCTTAAGTTGCTCCAATCAAATGATCGCAAATCCATTAAAATATAAAAAAAGCTCGAAATGCGTGGGCGCAAGCGCAAAACATTAACTGTCGATGACCGCAGAATTGTGCGATACAGCAAAATGAATCCTTCGGCGTATGCAAAAAGATTAAAAAAGGATCTGAATCTTGCCGTAAGTGGCCCTACTATTCGTAGGCGTCTGATGGACAACAATTTATTCGCAAGAAGTGCACGAAAGGTGCCATTGCTGACAAAAAACAGGTAGCAGCACGCTTAAAGTTTACCCAAGAACATATCAATTGGCCGAAAGAAAAATGGAGAAACATACTGTGGACCGACTAAGGCAAAATTGTTTTATTTGGTGGCATTGGGTCTAGACAGTATGTTAGATATCCGCCCAACACCAAATATAAAGCTCAGTATACACAAAAGACAGTTAAACATGGTGGTGCAAAACTAATGATATGGGGAAGGTTTTCATATGATATGTACATCCAATTAGAAACATAATGGGTAGGAACGTCTATGGTGGCATTTTGAGAGAAGTGATGTTACCATACTCCACGCCTCTAAAATGGATATTCCAACGAGATAATGACCCGAAACACACCAGTAAATTGACAAATGAGTGATTTCGGGTTAATGGGGTAAAGGTTATAGCGTGGACAGTTCAGTCTCCTGACCTTAATACCATAGAACATCTATGGGGAGATGTTAAAAAGTATGTTGCAGAGAGAAAAACCTTCAAATGAAGAAAAACTATGGATCACAGTGCGCGATGCGTGTCATCAAATTCCTTTAAAGAGATGCCAAGATCTTATTGACTCAATGCCTCGTAGATGTGCTGAATTCATTAAAAACAAAGGTTATTCAACCAAATACTAAAATAATTTTGCTATTTTAAGATAATATCAAACTTTTGTGGCTTTTGTTTAAAAATTATTAGGTTGTTTGCTAACACTCCTATTATTTTGAACAATTAATTTTGAGAGTAAGCTTTATTTACATAAAATATTTTTTGTTTTCGTAGTTTTAATTAAATAATTACGTGTTAAAAATTAGAAAATGAATTAGAAATAAATTTTAAGTCAAAAAAATTTGATATTTTCTTTTTACTTTTCTTAATTTTAAACTTTGCTTTTAAATTAAGGGTGCACCTATTATTTTGAACACAACTGTATGTACATACATACATAGTACCTGTGGAATAGGGTTTCTACTTATAAAATAATTCTAATTAGGATTCAGATGCAAAAGACATTATTATCGATCAAAGATCCTAGTTCTTAGGAGTTGTAAAATAATAATAATTCTTCAACACGTAATAGAATGCATACAATATATGTCTGTAAGTTCCAGCCATCACACCATCTAGCGGCAATTTTTTTTTTTTAAAGAAATTTAAACGAGAAAAATTAAATTCAGTCTGTAACACTCCCCTAGGGGAATTAAATGGATACGATTAAGAAACTACCAAATTTGATGATTTCATCGGGTTTTATTTTTAAAATTTTTTACTACAAATCGAAAAACTAGCCTTGCCAATTGGAAATCATAAAAACCAAATCACCTTGAAGGCGTTAGTACGTTGGCGTTGTAAACTATATTCCATAACATAATTTAGATCTCAAAACATATTTTCCAATAACAACTACCAAAATCGTCTTTAGCTAAAATATCCATAGTTTGAACACACATTCAATGTAAAAATTTTTTTTGTCTGAATGTGTCAACGCCAGAACATTTGGCTTCTTCAACTATAAAAATTTATCATTAATATTCTGAACACAAAAATTAAATAGAAAAGAACTATTAATATTAAATACAATAATAAATACAAATATATATATGTATGTATTTATGCTTATTTGTTTATGTATATTACATTTAAGAATTAAATGGATTTTCTTTCTCTTCGACCAACGCAACAAAAACGTCATTAAATATTCAAATTTAAAGATTTCACACTGACAACTGGCGACGATACAATAGCTTCTGCGCCGCATAAATGTTTAGGTCCGGCGTTAATTATGTATATGTATGTATGTATGTATGTAGTAAATTACTACAGAATATTGGGTTTGTAGATGTTGTTTCACTTATGGGCGAATTTATTTAAAGGTTAATAACAGTTTAATAACGTAAGCTATGAAAGTTATTTCGATATCGTTCTGGTAATTAAATCTAATAAAAAAAAACTTTGCTCTATTAAAAGCTACTTTAAATTACTTACGCCAAATAATACACACTTCCTAATAGAACGTAAAGAATGAAAGATTTAAGCTAATGTTATAGTAAAGAGGTAAATCTTTTAAATAACTTCAGTTAAGAAAGTTGAAAGTTTTAAAATTTCCATTCGCATTAGTTTGGCGTTAAATTATAGCATAGTCTTCCAATTCTAATTGGTAGAGAAATTAGAACTGTTCAAGGAAAAATTATAAAAAGGCTTGTATTACAATTCAATGCAACAACACGATGAGATTTGTTGAAACGAATTTTTTTTATTTGTCGAATAATATTGACTTATATATCAACATCTATTTCGTATTATTTTTTAAAAGAATCATACATATGTATGCTGTTAATAGAAATCTGTCATTGGTTCGTAAGCATCACGAGAAATTAAAGTCAAAAGGTTTTTTCAAATCCTTACGATAAAAATTAGCCTAAAAATTATCTGTAAATAACTTTCAATATTTTTACATACTTTTTGGAATGCTAAAACCGGTTTTTCTATCCCCACAATAGCACTAAAAAAACCATGATAAAATGGATGTAAAATCAAAATTAATATTAAAATCTAAAATTTTTTTATTCTAGTCCCACTCTATTGGGCGATTGGACTATGTGGCACGTTATATACCAGTAATTGGCCAACCAACTAAACATGATGACGTAACTTTTTGATTATAGATGAATTGTTCTTAAACAATCCTCTACACACTCAGCTCTTGGTAATACCAGCGATTTTAGTTTCCGCACAATGTGCTTACATGTGGCACATGGGCACGCAACAATACAACGACAATCATACATTATAATATAAACGATAACCGGCAAAAAATTTTGAATAATTTTAGTGTTTCTATTTTTTTTATTTTTTGTTGGTCAACTTGGGTGTTTGGAGTGTTTGGGACGAGACCACAAACGTGCCACCAAGCCAAAAGAAATATAAAAAATCATAACGAATGTTACACTGTAATCGCTTAAATGTTATGCAAAATTAAAATCGAAAGAAAAAAGTAAAATTTTTATAAAATAAAAGTAAAAGGCATGAACAAGGAAAAAAATAGACTATCAAAACCAGTCAATACAACATAAAATAAAAGAAGCAAACAAAAAAAAAAAACAGTGGAAATATGATTGTTGCGTATGAGTGTGTAATTAAATATCTAATAATTATGAAAATCAAGATATTTTTTCACTTTTTATTTCAGTTAAGGGCCGGACCCAACATTATGTTATCTCCGTTCATCCGACCGTCGTCCGTCCATATACTATACACCTAACGTCTAAAGTATAAATTACAATATTTCAAAATCTGTATGTACGATGTATGAAAAGTAGACTAAAATATTGTAAACGAACGAGCGAGTGTTTTTAAAAGTACTCACCCAGCCATTGTTTATGGCATGAAAATGAAAACAGAGTTGAAGACATTAAAATGTAAAAGTGAAAAACAAATTCTACAATAAAACTTTTACCATGATGATTAATTATAAAGTCAAATGCAAATGTTATTGCAAACCACTAGTTTTTTTTTAATTTATTTTTATAAACTTGAACAATATTTTTTAAAATTAATTTTAATTAATCTTTTTTAATTCACTAATTATTACATGCTATGCAATATACCCTTCTTCAATGTATGTATGTATATATAGTACATACATCACTTATCTTAAAGAAATAGAATTTATGTATGCATGTGTATCTAAAGAGATAATTGAAATTGTTTACTGATGGGGGATACTTTGAGCTTAAAATTTAAATTCTCCAAAAAATCCAACCTAGTGTACATAATTTTTTTTATTACAATTCTCGTGTTCGAAAATTTCATACACAAGGAAACAAATTTTTTTTAAATAAGGAATGCAAAAAAGGGTATGAATAAATTCAAATTTAAATTATATTTCTGCATGTCAAAAAGTAATGTTAATATGCGTTTTTATTATAGGAAAAAAAACGATTTTTTTTACATTGGCATTTTGAAATTTCAAAGAATCGCACATCTTAATGGGCAAAGAACTGGAAAAATTTATCTAATAATATAAGACAATTCCGGGGGATGTCATGGTAAAACATACATATTGTCTTATTAATTTAAACTTTCTACTAGCCTCAGTAAACTTAAAGCAATTAAGTTTGGTTATTGTTGGCGCAGGTTCACCACACCATAACCAATATGCATTTCATTTAACGATACAATCTCATTTCATAATCAGCAATGAATTGTAGAAGAAATTGGCCAGCTACAAAAATTAAATTGTAGTCTGCAGAGTAAAGAGAAATGCATTTTGTAACCGAAATTATTAAAGTTGTTCCAAAACATTTTTGAACAAGATTTCGCGCTCCTAAAGAATGAATATATATCTTTATCACCAAAGTTACCAAAATGAAACCAAAATTGTGACTCATTAGCTATTACAGTATTGAGGCTATAAAACCGTTTTCTGCCGCCTGTTAGTGTTGATAATGCTCCATAATTTGTTAAAATGAGGAATCATGTGCATATTGACATAATATTGAATTCAAAGTCCAGTAAAAGGCTGATTTTCTGCCAATCAGAACTGCTAATCAGTGTTGTGCGGTCAATAAAGCCTATGAAAAATACGACCAAATTCAAGCATCTGGTTTAACATCGTAACTTGCAATAGATGCAAAACACAACACTATAATTACGTCTTAGCCACTCGTTCACCAAACTTGATGTCGTAATACCCAAAACTGAAGAGAATCAAGAGATTTTGAAAAAATAGAGCCCTCATTAGTGAAAGAGCCCATGGCTATGTAAATAATACATTATAAAACAGACATTGACGAATGAATAAATACACATTTTTCGCAGAGAATAAAAAGTTGCTCTTATTATTCGCAGTTTTATCATAATGAAGCTAAGCACATTTTAATCGACATCTTTTCATTTTGTTGGCTATGCAACTTGTTTTTCAAATTCCAATTCGTTGTTTATTTTGTTGTATTGATTGTCTCGCGATTTGCCAAAAATCACTTTGCTTAACATGACAATCCAATACTGTTATGAGTAAATAAACTTTTCAGAGCTTATCGCGTTTCTCTTTTAAAACGCCGTTATTCGGTTTGACATGGTTTGACAACACTGTTTATCTGTATGTCGTCTGTCAACACAACAGGGAATCAAAAAAATAATAAAATGAAATAGTGGAAAGAGAAAGGAGCAGAGAATAAAGGGAAGAAATAAATATGGCAAAAATGTAGTCTGTATACAAATAAGAATTTTATTGATTTTTCAAATAGAGATTGTCACAAGTGCAAAAAAGTCAAAATTTAAATATGAAAATGTAATACTTTAATAATATTTTCTTTACATTACATTTTATTACGGCACATGAAAAATCTTTTTTCAGCATAGAACATAATTTTCCTCCTACAATACAATCTTTTTGGATGTGTGTTTTTTATTTATGTAAAATGTTTTTTTAATATGTATGTACCTTCTTACCTTAAAAATGTTCGACTGCGTAGGTCTTTTTTATTGCATATCTTCTTCAGCGCAGATTATTTTGTTAAAAAAATATACATTTATTTATTTTTATTGTTTATTTTGTGAAACACTTAAAACAATATCTGGTCTGGTGTATATAGAAAAAAAACTGATAAACATTTTTTACCAACACCCCTCCCAACACAGTAAACAACTGAACTCCTACTTAAATTTCCTTTAAATTTTTTTCCTATTATTTCGCTAAGCCATTTGTATAGCAGTGCTTAGGAACATGAGATAATTTTTTTTTATCAATAAAAATTATTATTCACACATTATTATTATTTTGATAAATTGCTGAGCAATATTACCAACTTGAGTGATTACACATATACTTTTTCAACAGTTTCAATACAATTTTATGTTATAAATTTAACTTTTTTTGATATAAATCGAATAAAAGAAATCTTCTTTTTCTATTTTGACTGCTGTGCTGTGTACACATATATTTTACTGCTTTATGTATGGCACTGTAATTCCAATAACACACAATTCACATAACCTCCCCGCTTAACAGATGTTTACTGAATGACAATTGACAGAAGACTGTTTTGTTTAACATTTTTCCCGTATTCCAACGGATCAAGTCGCTCATCACAAAAGTTAACGGCGTCTTTAAGAAATAATTTTGTTAACAACGCCGTTGCTATTGATTCAATAGCGGCCACATGATCAATATTTGTTTTTAATTTTTGGATACACACTAGTTGTCAAAATTCGTTAGGTCCACGCTACTTTATAGCTAATTTATTTTCAAACTCACACAAAATGTTGCAAGAAGTTACGACTTTTTTCAACTGTTGGTCCATTCTTGTGATATGTTGCAAAATTGAAATTTTGAAATAGTACTGAACTATAACTGAAAGAGTACCTTTTTGTATGAAATGGTAGTTTTATAAAAATATATTTATTTATTACTTACTACGTACGGAATGGAATAGAAAAACTAACTACATGTTTCTCATATACAAAACAAAAACAGACTCGAAACGTAAGGTTTAGTCAAAAATGTCGCCGCAACGGTTCATTCAGCAATTCTCATTGCTTTTCGTGATCTAAAAGCGAACATAATACGTTACCCCTGGCTAACCGGGGCTAAGGACCTTTACCATTAGCCTAAGCCCATTTACAGTTGAAAAGCGCAAACCATAAAATTTGTAATAATAAAAAAGTACTGAAATGTTTTGAAATTGAAATGTTACCAGGAAACTAAAAATCTGTAACCAACTTCTGAAAAAGAGGGAAAAAAATGAATGAATTCTTTAATAATTTTTCCTGATGTTAAATTTAGATTCGATACAAATTTTACAAAATTTAGATCGAACAAAGCACAAAAAATTATAAATATTTCGACAAAGAATTTCCAACTTGCAAAAGCATTTTGGGAATAAAACATAAAAGAAAGAAATTATACCAAAATTCATCAATCAAAATCAAAATAATTTAAATTTAATTATTTTTTGTATACAGTTTTCTAATTTTAATTTTTTAGAATTTTGAATAGAATGACACAATGGCAACATTGTTTTAATGCAGTAACCAGACATATCGTTGAATGCCCCCACTAACAGATGTGAAAATTCCTTATTCTAGACAAGCACCGTCCTAATCACGATATAAAGTACATGGATTTATGGTAATACAGTACCCATTTCGAATAACGGTACTTTAGTGAATTTCAATCTATTCACCACACCGGATAAATTCACCACATCTTGGAAGAACTCACCACAACTACAAAATTCACCACACTACAAAATAATTAAAATTTTTTGCTTTTCTTTCCAACCAGCAGCGAACAAACGAACACAACAACAACATTCCACTCAACATCCCATTATTATGTTTTTTGGTTGAACCGGTCCTCCTTTTGGCGAGCGAACTACCTTTTTACCTATTTTTCCTACCTACAACATTCACATACATATTACGCCGTTATGTTTTTTGTTTTCGTTTTGTCTGACCTGGGGTTTGAACAGCGGCGTCTAATAAGGCTACTTTAACTTCTTAAACAAACGGGGCCTAATTTTTACTTAATAAAAAAACCAGGAAACGGAAAAAGAATGTGTAAATTATTTATTAAAATATATATTTATTTTTTAAACGAACAAAAACGAATTTGATGAAAAAAGTACTGAAAGCTTGGTGTGGGTACTGCGGGATTTTTGAAATGAAAAAGTACTGAAAAAAAATACAAAAAGTACTGAATTTTTCAACACATGCGTTGTTTGCGTTGCTGTCAGTTGAATAAATTTACGCATTACGGATTCTTTGGGTCTCGGTCTTTAGATAGATACTAACTTGAAAGGAAACGATTCATCACTTTATCAAATAATGAATAATAGATCACGATTTATTTATAGTTGTTTACTTAATGAATAAATAATAAAATATTTGCTGATAACTGATTTTTAATAAAAGTTTTAGTTTGATGCGCATGAGACGGCGAAGGTTTCTAAATTGGTATGACCAATATCCGACAGGTGGCGCCACTGAAAATTAATTAAATCGTGTATTTGATCATGATCAAAGTTGTTGCGCATGAGCCGACGAAGGTTTCTAAGTTGATGTGATTAATTTACGATAGATGGCGCCACTGAGAATTATTCAAAGTGAATGAGAAGTAATTGGTCGACCTACACCTCAAGCACGGAAGAATCAGACGATCAACGAGTATTGAGACTGGAAAATCTTCGAGTACATGCCGCTGACACCCGTTCGCAGAAAATGATCAAATGCGTACTACTTAGGCCCGTTAGCCTGAATCATCTGGACAACGGGAAACAAAATCAATAAAATGATTCAAAATTAATTGGATATTTGTGTAATGTCTTTCCTAGTCTTTAATAAAACAAAATTCTTAAATTTCAAATATTTTAATTTAAAACATTGGTAAAGCATTGATTATTTGTAAAACAACATCAATCGGCCGTAAAAAATACAGGTCATTGTTTCAAAATTTCAAAGGTATGACTATATACACGTACAAACTGGTATTTATTTTTTAAAAAGCTTGTTTTATTTAAATTTAAAGAAAAAATAATTGTGTTGAAATATAAATAATTTTTTTTATGTGTAGTTGTGTTCAATATAATATTACATTCAAGAATCAATTATACTCGGATTACCCCGTTTACTCATCGCAACAAATCTTTGTTTATATGCAGAAGTATGAATGCATTCAATCCTTAACATTTAAAACCAATGACCAAAAAAAAAAGCGCGTTGGAGGCTATCATACACCATAATTTTACTGAAGTTATTTAGTGGAAGCACGTATAACTGTATAAAAACCCTTTATTCACAACAATCCTGATCCTGACAACAAAATATTGGCAGGTTTAAAGAGGTGCGAGTGAAAATGCAGAAGTTATGGAAAGAATTTTCAGTCGAATTGAATGGCACTCCAGCAAAGAAGAAATCTTTTCAAAAAAATTATTGTTTTTGGTAGATGACAATTTTTCACAATTTACAATTGTTTGTTAAATAAACGTAAATATAATTTTTAAATTAGGGTGCCCTGATGGGCTAGTGAATAGTGTGCTAGACTATTAGCATAAGGGTGGTGGGTGCGATTCCCATCAGAGATCTTAGTCTGTCACATTATACTGAACATAAGTTACTTTGCTCGCAATATATAGTTAATAATTTTATTCTAATTAATATATAATTTAATTTACATTTGATTACTTTCTTTAATTTTGATTCTTTTCTAGAACATGTCAGCATATAATTGACTTAATAAAGTATTATTAAGTCCATGTAGAAATGTTTAATTCACAGAAAAAAAAACCCGAGAACTGAGAAAGACAAAACAATAAATGTGACCCTTCTATTAAATGTTAATAAGGTCAAATTGGGGTTAAATTTGATTCATAGTGCTTTATCGCTTCATTATTGGACCAGACTGTTTTTTCAAAAACAGTTTGTGTTGAGTTGTATATCATATAGTCAATCTTGGCCGTGGTATCATCATATATCATATATCATTTATTGCTATATATTTTTATAGCATTTCAGAAACGTAATTTTGAAATTAAGATAGCTTTTCGGTCAAGGTGTATTTATTCTAAGAAATTAAAATTAATTAAAAAAACAAAAGTTATGCGCCTTGTTTTCTGTTTTTTTTTCTACAAAAAAAAAAACGCAATTTTTCTTTGTCCTATTTAAACACAGTTTTTAAAAGAGCTTGTTCAAGGCTAATTCATTATAAGGTGAGAGTATTATTACAATAAGTACAACAATACAAAAACAACAGGGATTTTTTGTTGTTGAGAAATAGTAATGTTGTCAAAAACAGCTGACTTAAGAATGACGATGGGAAGAAAAATGTTAAAAAATTTTATAAAAATTGTTAAAGAATGACGATGGGAAGAAAAATGTTGATTAGAGAATGACGATGGGAAGAAAAATGTTAAAAAATTTTATAAAAATTGTTAAAGAATGACGATGGAAAGAAAAATGTTAAAAGAAAAAGAAGAAAAATATACAAACTTCTGACACAATAAGAAAAAACGAAATTGATTATTAAGACAAAATACACAAAAACCAAAAATTTTTGACATTGTTACTGGCTATCAGCTGGTCTTTCGCTCTCACCTTGTAATGAATTCGCCTTGAGCTTGTTTAATAGCAACGGCAACTCTACAGATGAGCCAAGCAAAACAATACAAAACAAACAACAAAAAAGTGGTGATCTCTACAATACTTATCATTTGACCGGCGTCTCCCATTTTAGAAAGATGGTTATCGGCGAGTCTAAATTTACGTTCAATTTGTTCTCAGTTTTATTAATTGTTGCTGTTATCAAACTCGAAAACTGCAATTGTCAACCTTTTAAGTATGAAACGAAAGAATTCGAAGTGCCACTGGATCATTTTAATTTTGCAATAAACAATCCATTCAAACTACGTTATTTGTACAACGATTCTTTTGTGGATAAATCGAATGGAAAAACGCCTCTATTTTTTTATACAGGCAATGAAGGTGACATTGAATCGTTTGCCCAGAATTCTGGGTTTATGTGGGAATTAGCAAAACGATATCGAGCCTGCATAGTATTTGCGGAACATCGTTACTATGGCAAGTCATTACCATTTGGTAATGAAACATTTAATGCGGCACAGAACTATGGATATCTGAGTGTAGAGCAGGCATTGGAAGATTTTGCGTTATTAATAGGCGATCTACAGGATAAATATAAGTATAATCCAGTAATAGCATTTGGTGGATCGTATGGTGGCATGTTGTCGGCCTGGTTTCGTATGAAATATCCACATTTGGTTTATGGTGCTTTGGCAGCGTCTGCTCCTATACGCCAGTTCAATGGCATGACGTCATGTGATATTTTTTCGAAAATAACTACGTCGGTATTTGCCACCGCCTTCAAAAATCATTCGTGCAGTGAAAATATTAAAAAGTCCTGGGATTTATTTAAACAAATGGCTTCTACCGAAGAAGGTAAAAAGAAATTAAATACAGAATTGCTGCTTTGTGATCCCATTAAAGGTGAGGCAGATTTGGAAAAATTCTTGGACTACTTGCAAGATGTGTATGGCAGTTTGGCTATGGTGAACTATCCCTATAGCAGTGATTTCCTAAGTCCTTTGCCTGGTTATCCCGTAAGGCAGTTCTGTTCCTATTTGCAGAATTTGGAAACGGGCGATGTTCTATTTCAGTCCATGAAAAAGGCCATAAATGTGTATTTCAACTTTACGGGTTTAGCCACATGCCTCAACTACAGCTCAGCATTTGATTCTAACGATATAGGTGGCTCTGCCTGGGATATACAGACCTGTAACCAAATGGTTATGCCTATGTGCAATACTAAAGATACAATGTTCAGATATAAGGAATGGAATTTTAAAGCGGAAGTTGAACGATGCAAAACAAAATTTCATATCGAACCGAAGCTAAACGATATCACTTTACGTTATGGTGGTCAAAATTTGCGAGACACATCCAATATTATTTTTAGTAATGGTTTGTTGGATCCTTGGAGTGGTGGTGGAGTTTTGCAAAGTGATAACCCAAAAATCTATATCATCATAATACCAGAGGGAGCTCATCATTTGGATCTAAGGTCTTTTAATTCCAAAGATCCGGCCTCTGTAGTGCAAGCACGTAATACTGAGTCGGAAATAATTGGAAAATGGATCGAGGAATTCCACTGGTAGAGAACAAATAATATTAGTATATATTAAGCACTTTCAAACACTTAGTACTCAACTAATCATATGAAATTGAATGTTACTCAAGAAAGTACCTCAAATAAACTAAATTTTGGTAGAATTTCTGCGTTTATAATATGAAATATTTTTATTCCTATTGATTTGTTATTTCCTTACTACTAAATTTGTTAAAGTTTCTGCTGGTTGTCTATAAGATATCTTAGGTTAAAGACTTTAAAAATATTTAAATTAAATGTAAGGTAATAGTCAAAATAAATTTCATTTTATTAGAATTCAAGGCTTTAGTCCACATAGTAGGATAAGCTCAATTAGATGAACTATTAATCTTTATGTTCTGTAATTTGATGCCGTTTTGAATTTCGCGGGAAATGTTGTGCAAGCAAAATAATATGAGATAATCAGTTTTCACAAGTTCTATGGACGAGATTATTTATTGGCCCTTGTCAGGATTTACAACCATTATTGAAGTACTATGTTTGAATACAAATTCTTCCCCACATTTGATGAAAGTTACAATCGAGGCAGAAAGACACCTTAGAACGTAATATTTCAATTTGGAACGAGATTGAACAAGCCAACAAGTATGTTCCACTGTTTTAGGTATAATGGAATATAATGATTTACAAGGCACTCATTAGAAAGAATTGACTGCAATGTGTGGCCAGTTCTGATAGCATTCTTATTCGGACTAATAATAATTCATTAATTTCAAATTAAAAGATAAATCTATAAAACAAACTTTAATATCCTACATTAATCATCAATCAAAGTATGAAAACGAGTATACTTAAGTTTAAACAATATCAATTAATGTCCCGCCCTATACTCTCTTTTTTAGTAAAACTCTTACTAGTCTACGTTACCTTGAACTTAATTATTTTTTGGACTTGCTCGCTTTTTCATGGACATACATACATATATAATTCGTATTTATAACCCTTTAGTCAGGATTACGACCTAGATTCTCACATCACTTATGTTGTGTGTGTTAATTTTATACATGAGTGGCGGAACAACAGTTTAAAGTCGACTCCGAACGACAGATTTTTGAGAAACTTTTCATGACAATTTTATTTACTCTCAGAGCTTTTACCAGAAATCTGCTGAGAGGAAGTCGCCGAAGAAATACTTTTTGTATTTTGTTTTGATGTCTGGCTTGGGGTTTGAACCCTGGCTTTTCGTCTAATAAGCCAACACACTACCTACTAGACTACGACGGCTTCAATGGACATACAGTGGTGGCCTTATAATTAGAAACGACTTAGCAACATGTATGTTTGTTAATTTGTTTTACAGTTTTCACTGTGTACCTGGGATCAAAGGCTTTGTTTAGAGGACGTCTTATATACATTCTTCCACCAGATTGGGACAAATTAAACTTAGATTCGTCACTACAGAGAACTCTGTTCCCGAAACATTGCTTCTAATTATAAGGCCACCACTGTACATAAACATATTCAAGTATGAAATGTTTAAAATTGTTTAGTATTCAGTAGAAAACCTGTATTTGTATGGGAATGTGCCCGGCTGTTTATATTAAATAAAAAACGTTCGTTTTTTCAGCTTGTTTGGTATTCAGTTTTATTTATAAAATTTTGTGTAATATTTATTTTAATATTTTATTGACATTTTCGACATTTGCTTTTCCACAGCGTGGTTCATCATTTATAGAATAAATACCCTTAACAAACATTTGCATTCGACATGATACACAACAAATAAACAATAGTTTCGTAACGCCCTGTTGTGTTCTTTTATTAAACATCACACAATAATACTACACATAATTATGTGTATAAGTTTCTTAGGAATTTCGTTTTTGTTTACATTTTTGAAGTCAATTGGAAATTTAAAAATTTTTGAATTGTGTCGAGAAGTAATAAGAAGAACACAGGAAAAATGTGAGTATTTGTAAATATATTTATTTTGTAAAATAAATGAATAAATTTTTTACAGGTCCAGAAAATGCATCATGGGCTGTCCACCAGGCAAAAGCCTACACCAGTTTCCAGAAAATCCTGCGAGGTAAGTGCTGTATATTATAAATTATTACTATTTATATTGTGTCATAGACTACCCAATGGTCTAATGCCTATCGATCTAACATAACGTTGATTCCCATGCCAAATGGAGAACGTTTAAACAAAGGACTCGGAAGCGTTCTTATCTCTATTAAAGTTGTGCAGCACACTAAGATACAATTATTATATTAATTTTTTGGGATATTCTACTCTACCCCTCTTGGTCGATTGTAATATAATATAATTTTTTGTTATCGTAAAAAAGTTACCAAATTAAACTTAACGTAATGGATTAGGTTAGGTTAGTGTGGTAGCTTTCATACCAAAACCTCACTTGAGCACGCATAGCGGCCCGTTGTGACACCACAGGTGAACGCCGTCTTTGTACTGACAAAGTTCCTCCTAACCAAGGAGGGAGAAATTGGTCCGCGCAAGTGCTGCACAATGTAATGGATTAAGAAGAGCAACAAATTTTAAATGTTGCTGACATTGTTTGCAAAGTCTTCCATCAGTTCCACGCCCATGATGAACGCCGGTAAGAAAGTTCTTTCGATAAGCGTGAAATAGTGCACCAGAAATTTATACAAGTTTATACGGTTAATAATGCGTATTACTTTGTTTGTTTTAGGAGAGCGGAATGGTTTCGCATTTTGGGAATTACTTCAAAGACTAAGAACATTTACCTATGTAGGGCTCATATTCATCCAAATTATATATTCGGCAAAATCGTAAGTAAATTCGCAGTACCATATCCACGGGGACAGAAACCAAAGATGATACCAGTTCTAAAGATTAGTCGTAATGTTAATATCGATGATGAAACTCAATTTGATACTATTGATTCAACATCGACAGAAGTTCCACAAGTTAACTTTAAGCCTGGTATCGTTGATGAATCACAAAATCATACTCTTGAACCTGCAGTATTTGAATTGTGTGACCCTGATAATGGAAATCCTGTATTGAATGGCTGTTTCTTTGAAAATGATGAGTTTATAATGACAAGTTATACATCAAAAAGTAAATTAACACATAAGGAACAAGTTACGATTTTGAACGAAAAATACGAAAAACAAGCGAAATGTTTGGAACGTTTAAAAAGAGAAAATCATAGCCTAATAAAAGCTGTAAGACGTCAAGAGATTTTATTTTCACAATTAAGAAAAATTAAAACAAAAAATGAAAGTCTTCGTAAAGGAATAAAAAAGTATGGAAAATTGTCTAGAAAATTAAGGGAAAGCTTAAAGGAAAAAAGTTGATTATAATTGTAATTATTTTTTGTAATCTTTCATATTAGTATTGTTTAGTTTTATTAAATAAAAATGAATTAAAATTTAAGAAGGTAATATGGAATTTGGGCTTAGTTTTGTGAAAAACTCTCAAAATATGTTTGTTTATGAATCAATTGTGGTCATTAACAATATTCAGACCCAATTAATATTTCTTTTCAAGATATTTTTTCGATGCATAATCAATGTATTTTATACGACGGCAAGTGACCGATTCATTTTTGGCTCCCCAATCTTGTAAAGAAGTCGCCGTGGTCTAGTAAGTAGTGTGTTGGCTTATTAGACGAAAAGCCAGAGTCCGAGCCCCAGGCCAGACATCAAAATAAAATACAAAAAGTATTTCTTCGGCGACTTTCTCTCAGCAGATTTCTGGCAAAAACTGAAAGTAAATAAAATTGCCATGAAAAGTTTCTCAAAAATCTGTCGTTCGGAGTCGACTTTAAACTGTAGGTCCCGCCACTCATGTCTAAAATTAACACACACAACATAAGTGGTGTGAGAAACTAGGTCGTAATCCTGACTGAAGGGTTGTAATGACCAATTATGTATGTAATCTTGTAAAGAATTACTTGCCAGTAGTTTTCACGTATGTATGTGCATATATATTCTTTTAATACTTCTAATACAAACAAATTAGTTTTATGGCATATGTCAGTGGAGATTCGTTTCCGAAAGGTGCAATCAATCTATACAACTATTTGGTGAGAGTAAGGTTGTAGCTTATTGATATGTCTAAAACTAATTACAGGAATACCTTTTATTTATATGGCATTTATTGTTTTTGGTATCAGTCAATCCTTCTATTGCTTCAGTTCAAGCTTTCTCAGACAATAACTGCATCATATGAGGTTGCCCATTGAACGGTTCTATCCACAACTCTATTTTTATCTTTCTTAATCTTCCTTATTTAACTTTAAATTCTATTTAGCGTTTTACAGACGTGGCTATTGCAACATTATTCAGGATTACAGCCTAGCTTCTCACATCACCCAAGTTGTGTGTTAATTTTATACATGAGTAGTGAGGTTATTTTTTGTTCAATATTCAAATGTCTAGCCTTTGGATATTGGGGTAAAAAATCTTAAAATGAATCGTTCAAAATATGACTATTTTCATTGTTTACGTTCTAGTTAGTGTTGCCGTTTTCATTTATTTCCAACCAAAATTGGTTATTTTTTGTTCAATATGCAAATGTCTAGATTTTTCTGGTTTTGGTTATTTCTTCTGTTGTCAAAAAATTTAACTGAGAACATAAATATTAATTTTCTTCATAATTAAAAATGTTAAATAAAGGTCAGTGTTAATTACTTCTTTTACCATTAATTTGAATTTAGTTTTCTCTCCTATTTGGTGATTTTTTCACAAAGTTTGGTTACAAAATTTTGTTCTTGGCAACCCTGGTTGTAGTATAAGCAGCCATCATCTCAGATTTTGTGTCCGATGGTTTCAAAACAAAACATCTTTTGTTAACTTTTAGGCAACAACTGGATAGGAGAACAATAATCTCAAAGAAAGGATTGTTTTCAAAATGGCTCATAGACAAAAATGTGTTATGGGTTGCCCAAACACCGAACCGTATTCTGGCCATCGTTTTCCAGCAAATCCTAAAAGGTGAGCAAAAGAAAAAACCTTTTTTCTTCGTGTCGTTTAGTTTTATTATATCAATTGAAATTGGTGTTCTCTTACAGACGGGCAGAATGGTGCCGCATATTGGGTATAAACCCAAAACAGAAACGAGTTATGTTATGTAGTGCGCATTTCAGTGATGTTTATATATTCGGCAACAGAATATCAAACTATGCTGTGCCCAATCCTCCACCTAAATCAAAAAAGATAAAATCGAGACTTTTGAAATCGTCCCCTTCGGAGGTAGAATACATGTTAGATGTTTCTAATACCGAGGCCATTTCTGCAAATCCTTCCCTTATATTAGAAGAAAATAATATCAATACCGAGGCCACTTCTATAAATTCTTCCCCTATATTAGAAGAAAATAATATCAATATCGCAAGTGATTATCGTCCAAAAACACCGATACAATCTTCTCTAATGGAAAATAACGAGGTTGTGACTGAAAAAATTACCAAGATCAATACAGGAGATTTCGAAATAAGACAACGGGATACAAATGAGGTGATAATACAATTACGTTGCATCGAAACAAGTAATTCTGTCATGCTTAGTTTTATTACGCCACAAAAGTATGCTTTACAGCAACAAATCAAAAATCTTGATGAGGCTTGTAGTCGACAATTAAAAGAAATCCAAGAAATGTCAACAAAAAATGCCCGCCTTCGCGTAAAATTAAAATATTACCGAGTGGCTATGTTGCAATGTCGTCATGTAAAACCGATAAACCGTTACCTTAGTTTTAAGCTCAGAAAGTTCAGACAGCGGGTGACAAGCTTAAAGAGAAGACTGAAAGCAATTGAAAAAGATAAAAAATTTTGGCATGAGTTCTGGTCTGGTTTAAATTTCTAGTTTTGGTCGCGATATTGTGGCACCTGAGTTATAAGCATGATTGTGTGATGATGCTTAAATAGACTAGAAATTGATTACTTGTTAAGCTTTTCATATGATTTTCGGCTTATTTCGCATTTGCAATAATCCATCAAACTTCCTTTATTCGTTAAACAGTACAATAAATTTGTGTATTAGTAAGACAATTAGCAACAGTAGAGCACTTCTTTACTTTGATTTTTTTGTCGTAAACTCCAAAAGGAGTTAAGATATACTTGGTAAAAGTCTTGCGAATTATTGAGTTTTCTTTTTTTGTATTTACCATACAAACTGGCAAACGTATGAAATGGGAAAATACAAATTTTTCCATTGATTCGCGCATTGTAGAGTCTGAATTTTAGACCCTAATTAACAATCAAAGTAATCTGTGGATTTATTATCATATAATTCGGTGTAGATGGAGATGTTTATGTAAGCGAAACTGTTTAAAAATTTCGTTCATACATATATAATTGGCCATTACCACTCATGTTGTGTGTGTTAATTTTATACATGAGTGGTGGGACCTACAGTTTAAAGTTGACTCCGAACGACAGATTTTTTTAAAAACTTTTCATGGCAATTTTATTTACTCAGAGTTTTTGCCAGAAATCTGCTCATATTTCGTTTTGATGTCTGACCGGGGATTTGAACTGTGGCTTCGCCTCTAATAAGCCAACACACTACCTACTAGTTTCGTTTATATTTTTTTATTAATAAAACTTCAATTTAACAAAAATCCTGTTTTTATTTAAATATTAAAGAATTTGTACCAATTGTTAGTCAATATTTGCTTAAAATCTATTTCTTTTTATCCTTAATTGTATACTTGTCATATGATTTGGTAGGATCATATGGTTCCCAACGACTTGCTGGAAAAATATGCTTGTTGCGCTCATACCAAGATCTTAGCAATACCTTGCCGGCATGTGATTCTTCCTTTTCCACTGAGGCATCACTTGTCAAACGAATATCATCGTGAACATCGAACTGAAACAAAGGTCCAGATTTGCCTCTGGCCTTGGTAACTATGAAATCATAGAATGTATAGTGATGTGGCAGTATTAAATCTTCCTTAACGTACATTAATTGATCAGCCATAACAGTTTTTAATTCATTGAATTCTTTGCGCAATAATTCTAAGCATTTTTGTAAAAATTGGTAAATGGAATTGCCCTTTTTCATGACTACACTGCGTCTATGGCCTGAGCCATCCCAGTAACTGAATGTGATGGGTATTTCCTGATCTTTTAAAGCAGCCTGTTGCATTACCCATTCCTGGCGCAGTTGTTCTCTTAAACGGTTGTCTTCTTCCTCTCGTTCACGGTCGGGTAGAAAGCTTGTATCAACATCGGGATTTTTAAAGATTTTCTTTTTAACTATTGGTATTTCTTCATCTGGATTTAAGTCAGTCCATTTTTTCTTTTCGGGTTTTTCATTTTCCTTCGCTGCTTTTTCCCTTTTCCTTTGCTGCTCCATTTCTTTTTGCAGCTCATCATCTTCTTTGTCGGTTTCATCTTCCTCAGCATCGTCGTCTTCATCGTCATTGAAATTAAACGACAGGGCCTGTATTTGTTTTTTCTGTTTATTCTTCTCGGCCTGTATGGCTTCCAAAGCCCTTTGTTTCTCTCGCTCCTTTTCATCTTTCTTCTGAGCTAATTTCTTTTCACGTTCTTTTACTATATCCTCCTGTTTGGCTTTCATTTCATCCAGGGTGACCAAACCAATAGTGGAGGTCTTGAGTTGTTGTTCCACGGCATCATAATGGGTGGCAAATTTATTCTCAATCTTGTCCAGTTTCAGTTCCTCCTCAATTTTCTTTTTGCGAAATTCAATTTCCTGCAGTTGAATTTCGCGTTTCTTCATAAGCTGAGCAGCACGGCCAGCCTCACTGGCTGCTCCTTTATAGTGGGCCATATTGATATATAAATTTATTTATTACGATTTACTTCAATTTGTTGAATTTTTCTAGAAATGTTACTAGTATGGAGAAATTGTGTGTTTTTAAAATATTTTGTTTATATTTTCTCTTCATTCACAATAGGCTTAATGTCAGCTGTTCATGGTGAAGTTGCCAGATTAATATGACGAAAGAGAATACTGCCACTGTACATAAGGCTTATGGTACCCCATAGAGGATAATATTTACAAAAGAGAATTCAATGGCAGTGTATATCTTGAATGAGAACTGAATGCAATGAGTAAGGTGAATCATTTAAACTATATAGACAATTCGACATATTTTTAGAGAAGAAGTAATTTCTAGGACACGGCAGAAGTTAAGCATGTTAAGCATACAAAAACTTACATATTAAATCAATCCGTTTGGGCAAAGGAACTCTAGGTGATTAGGAGCGTTTATTTCCAATAACTAAGTAGTCAAGTATAGGTGCCTATACAAGTGTAAGCGAATTACATATCTTATAAAGAGGTGTGGCATTTCTTACCAAAAGTCAAAGAAGTCGATCAATACACAGGAACTCTATGACAACTCCTCCGAATACGTTGCCCTAATGAAATTGTGTTTGCATCTCGGCGTGAGTGAAGATAACTCCCTTTCTAATACTTTATAAGCATCCGAAAGGTTTCTAGGTTGCGTTAACGCCGCGCAGTTTCCAAGTATGTTTTATGGTAACATCATCATCCTCATCACAGAATCAACATATTGGACACGATGCGATCTCTGTTCTGAATCAGTATTCTTAGACTTTTCAGGGTTCGGTTAAAAGGCGACTTCCAAAAAGTCGGATACACAATTTATTCCTCAAGAAATATCCATCTTCCCTTTGGACGAATACTTGTCCTGTTGTTTGCCCTAGACTACCATTGGAAATCCCAGCCAGATGTGGTGTATCACAGTAGTCACCTTGCACTCTGCAAACTTCTATAGCTAGTCCAATGGTTATATTAATATAAAATAGAACCTTTCTTTTGGAGATCGATCTTTGGATTAGTAATGAGGTCAATAAGTCACTTTTCATCATATTGATAATATACACAATAGAGATAAGTAACCGCATTTTTCAACTTCGAACAAAAACTCAAAGAAAGACGTTGTTTTAATCTAATCAGTAAGGATTAGCTGGGTGCCATGTTCTTGACTGGACCATAGCAAATTATAAGCCAAGATTAAGCTTGTATTACCTGTACTCTTTGATGACCTCAACTATATCACACTTAAGAGTGTAGAATACCTTTTTCAGTCTTTATTCATCACTTCAATCTTAGCATCCGAATATACTAATCACTTATCAGAATTTTTGATTGTTGTTCGGAATATTAACCTTTCTCCAATAATTGTACAAATTGATTGAAACGGGCTTTCACCAAACTTTAAAACACACCCCATCATAGTTAATTATGCTCTAGTAGAAATATTCAGTAGGAAGAGCGAAAAAGAACCAGACATATTATGAATTAAATTTCATCGTGATATAAAACACTTTTGATACAATATAATTACTCTTTATATCTTATTTTTATCCTTCAATGATTTTTAATAAAAAGCAAACAATGGCAACACTTTTGTGTTTCACATTAAATGCTGTCAGACTGTCTAATATTTGAATTGTTAACAAGCTACCGTTAAATTGAAATTCTTTAACATTAAACTGTTAGGAAAATAACAGTAAACATATAACATCGTTTAACAATCGTTAAGCAGTTAAGCGAAAGGACAATGATACTATTAAATGCCACACAAATAAAATCAGTCACGACGCGATGCTTAACGGAAAAACAATGAGCGGATAAAGCGAAAGAAATAAAACGAAAACGGTTATTAATTTAAAGAAAAAGGAAAACAAAAAACCAGTGAATGTTTATATTATTTTAAGCAAAACAATAACAACAATTTAACTGTTATTTAAAATAAAAAAATTGTTATTAAAAAAAGAAAAAAAAAATAGAAAAGAAAAAAAAAATAACAATAAAAAATTTAATTTAAATTAAAAAGGAAGAAAAAAAAACTGAAATCAAGTATTGAATAGAAATAAAGTAGAAAAAGTTAATTAATTGATTAAGTAATTAAAGGCACAAGTGTAAAGCAAAAGTGAATTGAGATAAAAGGAAAAACAAAATAAATTAGAATTTAATATAAAATTGAGTGTAGTTTTCACTTAAAAAAAAAATAAATAAAGAAAGAATAGTTCCAATAGCTTTTAGACACAAATACATCAGTATCGTCTACAACAGCATCAGTGCAGCCACTGACATTCTTTCTCTAAGCAGCTGTTAATGGGGCGAGTTCATAACTTTCGTAAGTGTTTACAAGGACAAGAGGACAATATAGAGAACTTTAGAGCTCTACTAAACCAAATCGTGTTTCGATCCTTATTTTGTAATTTTTGTATTTTGTAATTTTTTTTGTTTTTGTTTTGATTCTTTATTACGGAATCAGTTTTTCATTCATTTATCTTCAACGAGTATACTGGTTTTAACCCATTGCTTGTTTTTTCTTGTATGAATGAGTGTGTTTTTTATTTTACTTGAACAATTGAAAATTTATTACACTTTTACATACTCGTGCCTATACTCATACTACTGCACATACCTTACATATATGTACATACATATGTATGTATGTGTGTATAAGAAAACAATGTAACAATTTTTCACAAGTGTAAAATAAATGTTTTTTTGTTTATTTTATTTGAATTTAACAAATAGAACAATTACTCGGCAAGAGAGAATGTCTGTGTAACAGTCTGTAACAATAAATTGTACCTTCATTCGTATACATATTCATTCATTCATGTGAACGAGCATATTTACAAAATGTTTATGCGCGAATGTAGGTGAATAAACGGAAACGGAAGTGACAAATTGAAATGCTTGTTTTTAATCCCATTCAGCTGTTATGATAAAACGAGTGAGTGTATTAGTACGTGAGAAAAGCTTTGTTTGTTTATAATGTTTTGTTAACAGGGATGTCATTTTTATAAAATGTGAAAAATAAAACGAAAACAACAAAAAAGAAAATATTCGTAGAAATTTAAACATAAAATTTTTTTACTATTGTTGGATTTAAAGAGCCGTTAAAAAGGGCATTTTAGTACATATATTATTAGTTTGAGAGGAAAACTTAAGGGGACAGCTTTAAAAATTTAATTGAAATCTTATAAATTTAAATTTAAAGTATGTTTAAATTTAAATATATTTAAATATAGTTTATAACACAGGCAAAATTTAATTTTCAATTACATTTAAAGCCATTGCAAGACTGAACGCATATGTATTCAGTGCTTCGTATATGTGACAGTTCAGAGGGTACTATTTTAAATATTTCATGTCTTTTAAACAAATAAATATACCAACAAAACTGAATGCTTATTGTAGTTTTTGAAGTTTATTATTTTCCTTGTTTGATATGTGAGGTTAGGTTCGGAATACCCGAAACGATTCATTGTGAACCAAACACCGTTAGTACGAAAAATTAAATTGTAATAGGAAAAAGAGAAACATTATTAAAATTAAAAAAGGAAGTCAAACGATAAACAAAAAGGCAAAGATGGAACCAGAATCATTATCTGAAATAAAACTCCCAATCTCAGAAATCCCAAGTGAGACATCTCTAACAAGATGAAAAAGGAAAAAAAATATTTCGTCGACGAATTTTCTCTCAGCAGATTTCTGGCAAAGAGACTAAGGGCCATTATAACAACTTGCCGCTAACTAAAGGGAGGATTTTAACGGGCAGATAAATTCTTTTTCATTATTATAAGTGGACAATAAGGTAGAAGTGAGCTTATTTTTGAACTTACCATATTATATACTATATTATTTTCAATATGACAACTTCAATTATAAACAAAATGAGCAAATATAAAAAAGAAGGCCGTCGTTGCCACTGCGTTAAAAAAAACTTGTTTAATTTGGCACATGTTATCGACATGGCTGCCATATTTTTGAAAAAGTTAACTTTATTTTATCATTAGTTTGTAATAACGAAAATATGTTAAATGTGATTTTAAAGTTCACTTTAGCTAAAGTTACCTTTAACTAAACCCAACTTTAACTGCAACTTGTAATACTGGCCCTAAGAGTAAATAAAATTGCCATGAAAAGTTTTTCAAAAATAATCTGATGTTCGGAGTTGACTTTAAACTGTAGGTTCCACCATTCGTGTATAAAACTAACACACACAAGATAAGTGAAGTGAGAAGCTAGATTGTAATTCTGTCGGAAGGGTTCTAATTACCAATTGCGTTTTGTATCAGAAATTCCAGCAGAGGCTAATTTACCAAGGCCATTAAAGAAACCCCGTCTGTGCCTCAGGGAACGTCAGAACAGCGACCCAGAATATGTGGCCGCTACTTCCCGATCTATTAATTATTATTGCGCTTAAAAATTTTCAATGTATTTACTATGTATGCTAAACAAAGAGCTGTTGTGTAGGTATTTTGCACATACATACACATATATACATATATACTCAGAAACAGAATTAAATGCTAAAACAACCACTAAAAACCACTATCTTGGTATCACTGTAGGCTGTTAAAAGTATAGTTTTTAGAAATATTAAGTCTCTGTTTTCATATATTCCCTATGGTTGTGTTTGTAACACACTTTGTCTCATTGAAAGTGTGTCTGTGTGTGTGAGACAGAGAGAGAGAGAGAGAGAGAAAAAGAGAGAGAAAGAGAGAGAGAGAGTAACTCTATCTTTGTAGTAAAGGCGGATTCACCCACAGGTTTCTGAAACATTTTTGGTTCGGACAAAATTTTTTTTATATGGAGTTTGACGTTTCTCTCAGACAGCGAGCGAAATTATTTTGTGCGAACAACTCTCAGTGTGAATTAAATTAATTTTAAATTTGGTTCGAACCATTTTAGAAAAGGTTGCCACACCATTTGAAATTTATACAATACACAAATATTTGCAGAAGTTCATCGAAACACCCAGAGTCCATGCGATGAAAATTTATAAATGAATCTACGTAATTTAAACGCATTTCGGAAACTAGTGAGTGAAAATACCCTTTGGCTTCTCTTTGTTTCAAAAGTGGTCTTACACCCGTCCTCTTGTTTATCTTTGATTTTCTTTTTCATAAATATATTTTGCAAGTAATTTTACTTTGGTCACTTCAATGGTGAACAAGAGTAGCAAATGATTTATATCCATTTTATCCATCGCAGAACAAGATGTTTTTATTCTTACCAAATAATTCACCACAAATAGTGTTTATTTTTTGTTATAAATAATAATTTTTTTATTTCTTTATTTTGACACAAATATAATTAACTTTCTTAAGGTTATGCACATATGTATTTGTCATTTTTAATTAAATATGGCAGCACTGTTTTTACGAACAAAGTTTCTGAAATGGGTGAATCATGTTGCGGAAAACTCTCAGTAAGCAAGAAAATTCTCCGAACCAAAAATGTTTCAGAAACTTGTGGGTGAACCCGCCTTAAATTAACAATAAAAGTTTATTGCTTAAATAAGTTGTCGTCGTTGTCGCTGTCGTTTTACTTTTTTGTTAAGCCGCTTTAATGCTGTTAAAAGTTTTTCGTGTGCCTATGGTAGAATGGGTGAGCGAGAGATTGAGGGAAAAGGTAAGTTTGATTGGCTTATTATTATTGTTGCTGACTTGGTTTCTTTAAGTTTTTCTGACTTTTTGACATTTTCAACGTATTTTAAAAGAGAAAGTGAAAATAAAAGGAAAACCGTTAATGTTTCATAATTTTAAAGATTTTATACGGTTAACCTTAACTTTTAACAAAAGTTTTCTTATAAATCCTATACAATTTAAAACAGATTTTATAATAAACCCAAGCATTCTTCTTTACTTTTTTAATTATTTAATACTTTGGTTTACGGTACAAGTTTTTTATTTAAAGAGAAGAATATTTTTTAAATTGTCACTGTGTAGGACATATGAAAAGGAAGGAAGAGAAGATGCAGAAAGAAAGGAAAACAAAGCGTAATTAAATATTAGTGTAGTCCTCATAATTTTCTAATATTATGGGTGTACATAGTATTATTTTCATATAAAAACTAGATTTTTTGACTTGGTAAATATATGTGGGTCTCTCTGCCTGAAATCGATTTCGAAAACATAATTTAAGACATTTAAAAAATACCAACGGACGTATTGCAAGCTCCTTAGAAGTGAGTTATAGCAAAGAAAATAAAGTATAAAGAATGCGCATTTTAACATATTTTGGAATATTTTTCAAAAATATTTCATGACGCGGGGGGAAAGATAGAAGGGAAGGGTACAGAAACCAAGAGCGTAACAATGCGTTGTTCTCATTGTGCGTTTTTGTTGTTTGACCACTTTTTTATTTATTTTTCTGGCGTTAAAAACAGACGTCGGCACCAATGTCCCTCAGGGGAAGAACATCTTCGGCTTTTTACACACGAACATCAAGAATGTTCGTTAAAAAGAGCGTAAAAATCTTGTCAGCTTTTAAAGAAGAACGTTCATGTCGCTTTTTTCAGACTTTAATTATACACCCAAAGAAATATCACAGTAGTATTCACTAATATCAATGAGAAATGATTTCGATTTTTGGAAGAATACTTGCCAAGTTAAATACGGTGTCTTTAGGGATTTAGTGCAGTACAATTTTTCTATATTTTCCGATCACATATACATATCATTGGGTTAATAAGTAGACTTGAAATTATTACTAACAATTTTCCTCTAGGTTAACACATGCCTATGGTTATGGATTAGTGAGTGAGAGAGAGAGAGAAAATAAGTTGAGAGAATTTATTTATTTACAGTCATATAAAAGTGTTAGTAATATATTCTATTTTTATTTTCATTTCATCAACATACATATGTAAAGCTGTCTATATTTGGCTTAATAATTTTGGATAAATAAAAATAAAATAAAAAATCGATTTTATTATTAAAAGAACATAAAGTTATCCAGAATAAAAAAACCATTTTTTATTAAAAGAAAAAAACGAGCATTCCAAAGCATTTAAAAAAATTATACTATGGGACAAAATAAAATACGCCCAGCTAATGACAGAACATTTTTAACACAAAATATTCTTCGAGTGGTATTCTGAAATAAAATGATAAAAGCATCCGCAGCACATTTATTCTTGTCGCAGTCTGATCGACAACTAAATCAAAAACACAAAAATACATACACATGTACATACGTGTGATGAGAGCAACACATTGTTACGCTCTTCGTTTGTGTTCATTTTCCTTCTGTCTTCCTCCCCCCTCATCAAGAAATGATTTTTAGAAATATTTTGGTGAGAGCGGTTCGTAATGTTACGACCCGCCATAAGAAATTTTACTTCTACATGATGCGTATTCTTTATATCCATATTCTTTGGTTATAGTTTGGAAAATTTATTTTTATTTCAGTTTTATTTATTCTACGGCTATAGGTTAGAGTAAAGAAAATAAAGTATATCCATATTCTTTGGTTAGAGTAAAGGGTCGTCTTAATATACTCAAGCAACCGTTTAGTACATACTCTACAGAGAAGTATTCGATGGAGTTAGGTTTATGTGGTAGCTTTGATACCAAAGCGCAATTGAGAACGCGTGGCAACGAACTCATCGAAGAAGTCGGTAAGCGCAGGGGCTGCACACTAAAAGTACAACTCGCCAAAACTGGAAACCAACCTGAAAGTTTTATAAACGAGGCTATATCTTTGATACCAATGGATAATAACTCCGTTAAGTTGAAAAGGAATGAAGAGCCAAATAACATAATTCTGCACCTCGCGAGTGAAGGGAAAGTGGATTACAGTTAACTTAATGGAGTTAAGATTGGGTGACTAGGCGTCTGATCAAGAACTTTGTAGGAGTTGTATTAGAGTCACTTTTTTTGAAAGTTTGTCTGTATGTTTAGTGTTATTATCACATTGGTGTTGTAATCCGAATTGAGTGTATATTTGAGCAGTCATCGTATCAAATAGTCTGTGAACTATTTCAAATCCCTTAGCCGTCATCCAACCCCATACCATCACGGAACAAACGTCAAGCTTTAAAGTTTTTCCTCACTTTCGCCAATAATATTCCTTCCCATCCGATCCTAGCCAATTATTTTTGGTCTCATTTGCATATTTCTTAGCGAGCTTCTTACTTTTCCAAACAAAATATCGTATACGAAATATCAGAATGAATGAGGCTACATGTCATATTTATATATGTTAACACTGGTTGAACTCCAAAACAATTGTTCGAGTGCGCCACCAGTTTTATTTCGAACCAAATGCATACAGTGTCGTTAACCTCGAATTCTAATAATTTTTTCTAGATGAACGTAGGTATTCCCCGTTTTCTACTATCTTAACGTATCAAATCAAGCTGCCGCAAAACATAACGGCGTATTGGTTATGTACACATTATTCTCAGTTTAATTCTGAGATTCACAACCGCATAGAAAAACGGATTTTGTATTGCTTAAGATGATTATATATCTTGATTTCCTTACTTTCTGGAATGTTTAATTGATCTGATCTGTTTTTTTTTCATGTGGTTTATAACATTTCACAGTGTGCTGGTTGCAGATATTTACATACATAACATAATTGGCCATTACAACCCTTCAGTCAGGATTACGGCCTAGCTTTTCACACCACTCAGTTTAAAGTCGACTCCGAACGACAGATTTTTGAGAAACTTTCCTTGGCAGTTTTATTTACTCTGAGAGTTTTTGCCAGAAATCTGCTGAGAGGAAGTCGCCGAAGAAATATTTTTTTCATATTTCGTTTTGTTGGAGATGTCAGACCTGTGGTTTGAACCGTGACCTTACGTCTAATGAGCCAACACACTACCTATTAGACTACTGCGGATATTTAGTTCGACAAAATAATAAATTTCTTAGCATCAACTATACAACGGAATTTTGAAAAGGTTTTCGATGGTAATACGAAAAATCTTTATTTTTGCTGATGCTGATGTGCAGGTTCACTTAGGTATTTGATGTATACGTTACAAATTGGCGATCACATTCGTAAAGTTATGGGCGTGTAGAGAAATATATTGAAGTCGACTATTCATAGGTGCTGCATAACATATATAATTGATCAATACATTACTCTTCAGCCAGGATAACGACCTAGTTTCTCACACCATTTATGTTGTGTGTGTTAATTTGATAGATCACTGGCGGGACAAACAATTTAAAGTCGATTTCGAACGACAGATTTTTAAGAAACTTTTCATGGCAATTTTATTTCACTCTCAGGCTTTTTGTCACAAATCTCTGTTGGAGATGTCTGACCTGAGGTTTGAACCGTGGCCTCACGGCTAGTAAGCCAACACGCTACTTATTAGAATTTATAAAAATTGGTTCCGCTAATTAAATTCCCACTCGCCACTAGATTTAATATGTTTTTTTCCTACGGGTTGTATGTGAACCGAAACTTAAATAAGGGTCGCTAATTTGAACTTTATTTACAGAATAAATGCTTTTCAGCTTAAAGGCGGCCTGGAATCGATTGAAAACAGTAGGTACTAGCAGACGGCAAATGCAAAGTATAGACTCTTTGGGACTCTCAAAATGTCGATTTCAGATTTAACGGTTTTAAAACTGGAAATTGCAAAGTATGAACAGCTAGGAAGCAGATAAGTGGTGGGCAACATTAACGTCAACGTTCGTAGAAGGATATTTTATTGGATCGGTGATAAACTGAAAAAAGCTTGCAAGAAAACATATTCACCTGTTTGTAACACACAAAGAAAAACACATGGTGGTGATTCACATTAAAATAAATGAATTTCACACTGCATACTCTTGAAAGAAGCTTCCTTAACATGAAGAGCTTTATGTATATACAACAGCACATCGACAAGGATGAGGCAACTCATTGGAAAAGGGGCAACTCATTGGACAGCTCTTCATAAAGAGCGTAGAGTAAAACATAGTATCAATACAATTTATACAAGAGCGTACGTGTTACGTATCTGGTCGGAAAAGGGAATACAAATAAAACAAAGTCAAACCAAATCTAATTTCTATAAAAATTTATTCACTCGTCTCCTAAAATTTATCTCAAAGAAAATGAGAAAAATGCGCAAAATCACTTTCCCATTTTTACTTTCCAACCGTAATGCTATAAACACAATAAAGGCAACGCAGCAAACACAGCAATCTCTCAAAAATAGAATACATGGCAGAGGCAGCGCGACAACAAGCAAAGATTCTGCTGCTTTGCTTATAGGAAAATTTCTATTTTTATTCGCAGCAATGAGAAAATTAATGCTAACAGCTGTGAACAGCTGTCAACACAATAACATGCATAAAATAGAAGTTTTAAAAACGCGATGTATGAAATATAACGCGAAAAAACGCGTTTTAGTGGCACCATTGATAATGTTTATTTTTTATTTGTTTTGCTTATTCTTTGCTACTGCTGCCTTTATTATAATTAATACGCTTGTAGCTTGTCTTAGACTGAAATTGGAAAATTGTTGTGTTTGCTTTAGTTTAGTTGAGTTAGCAGCTATAAACACAATAAACGCAACACAGCAAACACTGCAATCTCTCAAAAATAGAATACATATACTCCATATGGAAATGATTATTTTAAAGGCAACGCGACAACAAGCAAATTTTTATTGTAAAATTGCTGTGTTTGCTGCGTTGCTTTTATTGTATTTATAGCATTATTCTTTGTAACTTTTAATCCCCCATACCGGTGCATACGTAACCATAAATAACTGATTCTGATTCTATTTACAAAACCCTGAAGCAATTTCCTCGTACTAACCTGAAAAAGTAAAAAAAAAGAAAATTAGATTCATAATTCCATAACTTAGTATCAAATATTCCACATGAATTAGAAACACGATGGTAAACAGAAACAAAACTGAAAGAAAAAATTGGAGTCGAATTTTCCCAAAGCAATATTAAATATTGATTTTCAATTTGCCTCGTGTGTGTGGCATTTTTACAAAATCTTCTTATTTTTGTATTTTTTGGATGAAAAATATTAAAAATAATTTATTTCGATAGACAAGAATAAAACAACAACAAAAAAAGAAAATAATAAAGTGTACGAGCAAGTAATGCTGCCGATGATAACATAGAACATGAAAGTGTTTAGAAAACATGAAATCCAATAAATGTCGAAAACGTTCAGTTTTTTTTGGGTTTTGTAGACAATTGAATAGAATATATTGTTGCAAGTTTATTTACAACATGAATATGAATGTCTATAGTACACACACGTAGACATCTAGTTACGGTATGCATGTATATGTGGTTATGGTTACAATCATAGTTGCAACATTTACAACAAATTATTGTTGGCAGTTCAATGTCCCACAACTATAGACAGTTTATGGTGAAGCAATTCAAGTCAAATAGCTGTACTCAAAATGACAAAGTATCCCAACATCATTATCTATAATCAACACTTGGAGAATGATTACCAGTTATGTTGTGCTTGTGTTGGAATATACATAGATTTGTATTGTTATAAGGGGGACAAGAGAGACTTCTCGGTTTACTTATGGATTTTTAAAAACACATTTTCTATTTTCTCGTTGCTGCGAATTATTGGTCACTGTGTCAAAATATAGAATTGTCAGGAACAAGTTTCAGAATGTGTACATAACATATGCTTTGTCAGAGTCATAACATAACAACATAATGAATACATAAAAATCATAGAAAGAATGCTACTGTGTAAATTCTGTATCAGAATATATTGTAGGGTGCCGATGTGAATACTATTCATATTGTTTTGTATCTGGTAAGGAAACCACTAGGGAGTCCATCCCTTTAATAGCAGGGCAATTGTAGTCACCTAAATTTGTGTGTGTCTGTCAATGGCTGCATATTGACGTCAATACATCAATTACTGACAACACATGAAATTATTTTTCATATCAACGCCTCAAGAAAGAAAGAGCCCAATAAAACGAGCAAAATGTAATATTTAAGACACGATATTTTCACGCCACACAATTGTGTAAAACCAAATATAAGAAAATCGTTATAAAAGTGCAATTTTTCTAACAGAATTTCTATTTTTCCCTTCACTCAAATTTATCAGCAATCAGCCAATAAGGACCAAAAGATTTGGCAAAAAAAAAATCCACTTTTATTTCTTAAATTTGATTTATTAAAGAAAATATCATTGGAATGAGTTGGAATATGAAGCCTGACTTCATCATAAACTCTTACCATAACATCTCCTATAAGCAATAAAGTCTGTTTATCACTGGCTTAAGTTTATTTAAACATAAATTTATTATTTAATACCATATGTTTCATAGCTCAAGACAAATATTATCAACTTAGATTAATTAGAACTTTATTTATCGATAACTTATTTAAACAAATTTTTTATGGTTTTATAATATATCTGCAATAGAAAATTCTCTTTATTGATAATATTCGATAAAATTTTTCATTGGAAAATTAATCGATAAATATATTAAAGCATTATTTAATTTATCGGCAAAATTTAATACAATTTTATTTTCAGAATTAATCGTTAATCTTTTTTTGTTCAATTTTCTTTAGAAAATACATTTTATTGATAAATTCTTTAAATAAATTTCTATTGAAAATGAGCAAATGAATTGAATTGCTTTCAGTTTATTGTTAAAATTTTCTTAAAAAACATTCATTTATACATACATTTTTTATGCAAAATTAATTTATCTATAAATATCCAATAGGTTATTGATACATTTTTCATTTTATCGATAGATATTCAATAGAAAAATAAATTTACAAATAACTTTTCTATACGTAATCAAATAAAGGCTAGGCTTATCGAGAAATTTTCTATCAACAATTTTTTTTATATTCTTTCTATAAAAATCAGAAATTGACGATAAATAAATTTATCGAAAAATTGTCTATCGCAATTGAGTTTATCTACAAATTTTAAAGAATTCCTTTTTTTATAAAAATCAGAAATTGTCGATAAATAAATTTATCGAAAAATTCTCTATTGCCAAATGAGTTTATCTAAAATTTTTTAGATTTCTTTTTTTTACAAAAATCAGAAATTATCGATATATCGATATAATTATCGATTGTCGACGAATTTTTTTAAGAAAATTCAATTTAAGTTGATTGTATTTTCTACAGACTTATCGATAAATTCTCTGTAAGAAATTTTCAATAAATTTTTTATAATTCAAATCACAGAAAAATTTTCTTATAAAATCTTAATAGATAAGTTTTCTAAATTAAATTAAAATGATCACAATCAAATTTATCGATAAATATTTCACATAAAGTTTAATTAATTGAAAACTTTTCGTAGAAAATTGAGTGCACTTATAAATATTTCAATATTTAAAAGTCGCCGTAGTCTAGTAGTTAGTGTGTTGGCTTATTAGACGTAAAGCCAGGCTTCGAATCCCAGGCCAGACATAAAAACATATTTCTTCGGCGACTTCCTCTCAGCAGATTTCTGGCAAAAACTCTGAGAGTAAATGAAATTGCCATGAAAAGTTTCTCAAAAATCTGTCGTTCGGAGTCAACTTTAAATGTAGGTCCCGCCACTCATGTATAAAATTAACACACACAACATGAGTGGTGTTGAGAAGCTAGGCCGTAATCCTGACTGAAGGGTAGTAATGACCAATTATGTATGTTATGTATGTATGCAATTTAATTTATAAATAAAGAAAATTCAATTCTCGATAAACAATTGTTTATAGAATATTAAATTATTTCCCCAATTTTATGGAACTTTCCTATAGAAAATCAAATTTATCGATAAATGTTCTATAGAAAATTTAGTTTATCGAAATTTTTTTTAAATATTAAAAATTACATTTGTAGATGTATGTATGTATGTACGTACATAATGTCATATCATCATCTTTACGGAATTACTAAATAAATGCGTGTGAATTACGTGTTCTTAATCAAGTTAATCGGTTTTAGCGGACACACTGGGTAGGATTTAAGAAAGATGAAGTATAGGTAAACGTACATATATAACAGCATATTTGCTTGCTTGTCTGTTTGTGTACATCGTTTATTAAATGTTTTTGATAATGCCGTTGTTGCCGCCATTTAAAAATAAACGAAAACATCCTTCGAATCACTAATTTCCTCTAGAGCAGGTTTACCCTGACACAAGTATATAAAAAAAAAATTATGCATAATATCCCCACATGGACTGGTGATGTTAAGTGACATTAAATACCGATGGAACATATTGCAAAATATCATTGAATTTTATATTAAAAATTACACATCCTGTATAAAAAATTGTTCTCTATTTTTAAATTGTATACAATATATTGTAAATTTTAATAACGATAGATAACAAAGAGCCTTGAATGTTACACAGCATTTAATAATTTATCAGCAATTAAAAGATTAATAATCACCCGTAATTAGTTTACATGGACAGTTGGCAGTCAGCCGAAGATAATAAAAATATGTTTTATTAGTTTATTGTTGAAAAACAGAAAAAAATTAAAAATTTAATTATAAATGATAATAAATATGAACAGGCATCAATGGATTAATATAAATATTTACTGACGTTAGCGCATGATGATATGCGATGCACAGAGAGAAACAATTTTAAAATTCATACATAAATGCGCTGTTTTTAATATTTTTGGCAATTTTATGCAACAGTTTTATTGTCGAGCATATTGCTAACTTAGTTGCAATATCGCTTACTGCGATAGCATGCGAATATTTAACATAATATTACCGAATATGACTGCAACTTTGTTACTAAGCCTTACTTAAGTGTTCATAAACCGTTGTCAACCCGTCAACAATTAAGTTTGGTTATGAATGTCCAATGTTTACAATCGTATTTATTTTTAATCTCTTCATTTTAAAAATTAAATTCAAATTGGTTTTCATTTATAATTTGTTTCCACTTCCAAAACCCCCCCCCCTTATACTTCTTAATTTTTATACTTCTACTCAGCCATTGAGCGTAAACATTCCGTGATACATTTACACACTCTCTCTCTCTTCAATGATTGCTTGCTATCCAGTGCCCACCCACTCACTGTATGTCCTAAATATGTGTGGTTTTGAATTTGTATGTGTGTGTGTGTTTGAGTTTGCGGTTTACCATTCCCTTTATGCTCTGTTTTCAATTCGATTTTCGTTGATTTTAATAGAATAAATCAAAGCAAATAAAAGAGGAAACATTGAATTGTTTCGGTCTCTGACTTCTCCAACAGTTTTGCTATTTCAATTTGATTTTGAGTGCTAAACGATGAAGGCAATTCAGCGTTGTCTTTATGGGTCAGGGTTAAATGAAGAACAAATTTTTTGATTTGGATACATTAGCTTTTCATTCTGTTTGTTTGATGATAATGATTAATGAATGGAATTTTCTTTAATTTTTTTGAATAAGGAAATCATTTACAACAAACAAGGAATAGAAGACAGAAAAATTTAGTCCGTTTAATTTATAATAAGAATCGTAAATAACAGTTATTAATTAAAAAATAAAAAAATATTCATCGTGTTAGCGGCTATTATACAAGTGAACTTCATCTGTGTGATAGCAAAACAGTTGCTCTCAGTAGCCGCTTTTCCGCTTGTGGAAAATAATATCGAAAAAATGAGAAAATTGTTGATACGTAACTCTGCTTATACCCTGAGAATATATACCAAAAAAAAAAAATTTATTGTGGTTTTTTAAACTAGTTTTTTTAATATTAAAATTTTTAGCAAATAAAAATTAAAATAGAAATCGCCCTGTGAAAAAAAGAACACCTCAATATTCAATTTAATAATGCATTTGAATATATTTAAGTTGGCTGCCCTCACGTCAGTGTGTATTCGATACACACCAGAGACTCTGGTCTGTTACTTCTACACCGAACATAAGATCAATGTTACTCAGCTCGTGATAAATGTAGTTTAATTCTAATTAATCAATAAATAAATAATTAAACTCTTTTAAGTTCTTCTAGACATTAGTTAAATTAGAAATTAATGTAACTCGAATATGACCTTTCACTAGGTAATTTATAATACCCGGTAATGAGTATGCCCAACTCTAATACTTCATCGTCAAAAAGAAGTTTAAAGCTTTTGAAAAGACTCGTATCTTCTAACTCATCCAAAGTACTAGTACATCATTCTTCTTCTTTCGCTCTGGAATACTCTGAAAGACTGAATAAAAACGAGCACATTTTCGCCATTTTCCTTTGGGCTTATTCCAGGAAGTAGAAGATGCAAATATTGTTAAGAGTTTATCGTCATCACTACTCCATCGGTTTTCAACGGTTATAGTACATTTATATGTTACGACTTCTATATTACCAGGAATAATTTGAGTTAATTTCAGTGACACTGCCTGAAATAATTTTTTAACCAGCATAAAGTTGTGTACTATTCATAATACAGCGGGCGTTAATGGGTTAATAACTTACGTATCAAAACCTTAATTGAGTTTTCTTTAGAAAATAATTCGATTATTTATGTTTATGTTTCATATTCTAATGTTAACTTAAAGCATTACAAAGAGTTTAAATTGGAATTTTGTTATTAAATTAAATCCATTATTAAATAAGTTCGAAAAATAATAAATAATAAAATAAATAAATAATAAAATAATAAAATAAATATTCTAATTTTTATAGAATACTAATCGATAAATTTATTTTCGTATATAGAATTAAATTTCAATTTTATTCTAAAAATTTATGTTGAATTTTCTAGAGAAAATTTGTAGACAAATTTAATGTTTCATAGAAAATGTTATCGATAGGATTATGGTATTATTTTCGTTAAACTTATGTTTAAAGACAATTTAATTTGTAAAAAAATATATTGTTTCATAGAATAATCATATCGATAGATTATAGAAAAATTTGCGATAAATTTATGTTTAAAGAAAATTTAATATCGGTAAGTTTATTGTTTTATAAAACATGTTTTGATAAATTGTCGTTGCCGTAGTCTAGTAGGTAGTGTGTTGGCTTATTAGACGTAAAGCCAGTGTTCAAAACCCCAGGCCAGACATCAAAACAAAATACAAAAAGTATTTCTTCGGCGACTTCTTCTCAGCAGATTTCTGGTAAAAACTCTGAGAGTAAATAAAATTGTCATGAAAAGTTTCTCAAAAATCTGTCGTTCAGAGTCGACTATAAACTGGAGGTCCCGCCACTCATGTATAAAATTAACACACACAACATAAGTGGTGTGAGAAACTAGGTCGTAATCCCGACTGAAGGGTTGTAATGACCAATTATGTATGTATATTGATAAATTGAATTTAATGATAACTAGAATATTGTGTAGAACGATAACTTGAATAGAAAATATACAAATTTATCAATAACTTGAATTTTCTGTAGAAAATTTTTTTATAAATTTATTTTCGTAATAAATTATTTTTAATAAAATATTAAATTTATTGATAAATTTAGTTCTAATAGAAAATTAGCCGATAAAATCAATTTTCTAATAGAAAACTAATCGATAAATTTTCTTTTAGCTAATTAAATTTATAGTCTACAAAATTAGTTTCATTCTCTAAGGAAAATTAATCGATAAATTTAAATTTCCTGCCGAAAATTTATCGATAAATTAAATTATCTTAAAACAGATTCATCAATTCCCTAATGTAAAACTTAACGACAAATATAATTTTCTTTTTTTTTTATCAATAAATTGAAATTCCAATAGAAAAATATGTCGATACATTTGGTTTAATATAGAAAATATGTATATTTAAAATCTTATAATTCAAAAGAAAATTTAATGTAATTTGATACAGAAAATTCGTCGATAATTTCAATATAAACTAAATTTTGTATATAAACTAACTTTCGATAGAAATTTATAAAATAAATTTTCTGCAGAAATTTTATTTAATATTCTGTTAATATTCCGTTTTTATCATTTTTTTTAGTTTCTCTACAAAGAAAATTGGTAGATAAACAAATTTTTCTATAGCGAATATATATATCATCGATTAATTTATTATTTCATAGATTTTCCTAATATTAATCGCAGCAAGCGCTGCTATTTCAAATTCAACGAAACAGTATTCCTCTATTGCAGCGTTGTATTAAACTATTTACAGGGTTGCATTTAAACAAAGTCACACATGCTAGTGACGTACAATTTAATAGTAATCGGTATAATAATAATAATATTTTACTTATATAAAAATATGCTACGCTACAGTCTCCCCCTTTGACGTACGGGACCTCGGCCCGAGCAGTACGTCAACATCTTCAAGGCTTCATCTACTAGGCATCATTACGTGGCATCGTCAATTTGTTGCTGTTTCTCAGACGACCTCGTCTCTTCAAGGGATGAATCTCATGGCTTGTATATTTCATTGCGCGTTCTCGTTGATCCTCCCCCTGGAATAAAACCTCTGTAAGTGTATAACCGCTAGCGTCTGTTTTAATGGAATTTGGCATATTATCGCTGGATTGTACTAATACAGGTGGGGTAGATAAGACGTGTCCCAGGGTAACGTTTTCATTTTCATCTTCAGCCACTTTCAGTTTGCAATGACCGAACTTCGTATCGAATGTGAGTGTACAGTCCATAGACTTTGCGGAAGATAGGCGATAAGGTGGGGAAGCAATTAGCTGATGTTCACCGTTGTTAATTCTATGGACAGCATACGGCGAAGGTCTGCCCAGGCTACCAAATACTTCAATGTGCTTTAACAAGACTTCAGCCAACCGTAGCTTCTCTTCATTACTCAACTGTGCACCATCTGCTGGTACCATCTGGTTTTAGTACCCTGAGATCAAAAGAGTATAAAGGTATGAATGCTGGTTCATCGTCGTCTTCATTCTGAGGTCTGTAGACCACACCTGTAAAAAGACCATTGTCCTTTGTGTTACCATGTCAGAAGGTATGGCGTCCCTAAAAATTGACTGGATTAAATGCGGTGAATAGTCACTCTCTCTGTTACAATCAGGACCATGGTTTTCAAAATCAGACACATAAGTTCTACATTTTCTCTTCGGGGTGACTTGCAAGGGGCTCAGGGTTGATTTCAGGAGCTACGCGTTTGGTAGATGTATCTGCAACCTTAATAGATTCCACGAGGTTTAAATCTAACGGCTAAGGTTCGCTGAAATTAAATTGTTGAGTGGGGTTGCTTTCAAAATACCAATTAATTAAAATTTTTAATTTTCTAAAAAAAAAATTTTTAATAAATTAAACTTTTGTACAATGTTAATAGATAGTTAAATATACTTTAGATATAGTTTAATTAACAAAAGGAAACTTTTCAGTTTAGACATTAAAAAGATAAAAAATTGTTAAATTATTAAGAATGCTGATCGATAAATTAAGTTTTTATACAATATGTTGATTGATAAATGTGAAATTTTTTAAAATTTTCCTTAAGAAATATAATGCTAAATTGTTTTTTAAATAATATTTATTTTAATTCATAGACAAAATGGAAAATAATCGATAAATTGAAAAAATTAAAATATGGCATATCAACAGAATATTTTTTTTCCAAAAAATAGTTTAATTTTCAAAAGATATTATCAAATTATAATTTATTGAATCCCTTGTTTTTAGTTTTTTTTTTTAATTGAAATACATTTTGTAATTAATTTAAAAAACGTTTACAACAGTGCAACATCGGATTTTCCCATTATGTATTGGCCTTTTTTAAAAAAAGTCCATTAATGTGGTACAAGAACAAAAAGAAAAAATAAATTATTTTTAGAAATAAAATAATCTACGCTAAGTATGACATATTTTTAGGACACTTCTTAAGATATTCATTAAAAGAAATAAATGTAAATAAATCGTTTGTTATTTATTATTGTCTTTCTCTTTATAATATTGGGGTTTAATTTTAAGCCTTAATTAAAAAATATTGCCAGTGGCTATATTAACTTTCGGTTATGGTTCACTAAAGGCACTTTCCCCACCAGTAACCTCAGTTACAACCCAAAAATATGCACCTTTTTTGTGTTAAGAAATTTTTTCTCATATTAAAAACAACTTTAAGTAGAAGCTTTCCTTTCTTTTTGCCGTGGTTTTTCTGCTTAATTTTTTTTTAAACGTCAGAGAAAGTTTATTCGTTGGTGTTTTGTTGTTGTTGTACGATTTTTTACTTTATTATTGTTGTATATCTTTCAAGTCAACTAATTTCATAAATTTTTTAAACCGTATAAAGTTTTACTTGATATTTTCCACACATTTTCTTTAATTTTTTATTCTCTTTTTTTTCTAACGAATAAACAGTGAACTTCAAGTGAGAAAGAGAGAGAGAGAGAGAGGGGAAAAATTGTGGGAAACTGTTACAAACTTTAGAGAAAATTTCGTAACAATGAAGTGAAATATAAAAGCCAACAGCAGCAATAACAGTAACAGCAGCAGCAACAGCAGCAGTTGCACCAGCCAGCCATCAAGAAAAGAAGCGTAAAAACGAGAAAATGATTTACTCGCTACCATATGGTGGTCGCCTAGACTTCAGTGAAACCAAAAGGCTATTAGTGGGTGTAGAGCAGGGTAAAACCCACAAAGTGCTACAACATTTTATGAGGCTATAAAAAATTATTTTTGTAGGCTGGTTTACCTCTGAAAAAATATGCTTTAATTTTTTTTTGTGTGCGTTGGTCTATTGATTTATTGAGCTTGGGTAGGGAATTAGAAAAGTTTGGATTTAAGAGGCGGAAAGCTGTGCTTAAAATAGCAGTTTTTGTTTTGCTTTAAATTATTTATCGTTTATTTCTTAAGTAATTTTCAAATTAAAAATAAAAATGTTTTTCTAAATATTTTTTAAAATTTATTTAAGCAAGTATTTAAGGAGTTAAAGCATTTCAACGAAGGTCAAAAGTTCAGATTGAACGTTTAAATTTAGAATATAAAAACTGTGATTATGTTTGATTATACATACTAACATCCCAAGTTCAATTGTTTCGTATTTTAAAATATTAAGAGGCTTCATTCTTTCTTCAAATAATCAATCGGGTGGATATTATAAACATAGAAAAGTCAGGTAGCGCCACATCTTAAAAAATAGTAGGCTACATCTCATTCAGAAGTTGCCGTAGTCTAGTAGGTAGTGTGTTGGTTTGTTAGAGATGAGGCCTCGGTTCAAACCCCAGGTCAGACATCTCAAACAAAACGAAATATGAACAAAATATTTCTTCGGTGACTTTCTCTCAGCAGATTTCTGGCAAAAACCTTGAGAGGAAAATAAAAATGCCATGAAAAGTTTCTCAAAAATCTGTCGTTCGGAATCGACTTTAATCGTGCATAAAATGAACACACATAGCATGACTGGTGTGAGAAGCTAGGTTTCAATCCTGGGTTGTAATGACCATGACCAATTATGTATGTACATCTAATAATGTACAACAAAGTAAAGCAATGGCCTATTTGACTTGATTAAGAAATCGAACAAACTGAATCTGAAGGTGAAGAAGATTTTGTCAGAGTTTCTTAGACAAGTTGCAGCCATAAGGAGCTTTTGAATCTTCAAAAAGATGTGTTGGATACTATGGACACTATGGATTAGCATGTCATCAAAAGAGACTTTTAAAATTGTTTTTGTTTTCTATGTTAGCCTACGAACTTTTCAGTTGATAGTATTTTTGTTCACAAAATCAGATCATGGCTTAGTCATATGGCGTCATATAAGGAAGAATATTTCACTGTCTAAACATATGAAATTTAGAAATCATTTGAATGCAGTATGGGTAAGTTTGCAGTAAGTTGGCACAGCAAACGTTGCTTTTTCAAATGATTTTAGAATTTCATATGTTTTCTGTTTGGTTTTTTTGTACTTTCAAAGTGGCATTCAAAGAGTTCTAATACGCTCAGTTTGATCCAGTTTGACTTAGTAAATGTCAGCGCATTTTATTGATAGCCAACTGTCAGTCCATTGTTTGCAAATAAAATCTCAAGTAAAAGTGCTGATAATTAATAATTGTTGTAAGTCCTAAAGCAATATTCTGAACACAAATTATAGCCGTCTGACCCACAGTGCGAGATGAACGGTATAATCGAGGGGAAAAAACTACAATAAAAACTTGAATAATCTCAACAAAACAATATTGCCATATTGTGGAGGCAATCATTAATCTTATTGTTGTTGTTGTTCTATTTTATGATTGTTTTTGTTTTTCATTGCCACTGTTTTGCGTTACTTTCGGAATATCCCTTTTAGTTTTATTACATTCTCTTTATTGTTGTTGTCTAGGATGAGTGTAAAGAAAAGAAACTCTGACTACAAGTTCATGTTAGTAATCCTCTGGAAATGAGAAGAAAAGAGCAATAATAGCAACAGCAATAGAAAAAACAAAATAATGCTTAAACAATAAATACTAAAACCAGGAATAATTGAAGGAAATATTGAATGAAGGAATGAATAAATGAAACAGTTGAATGTAGCTGCCGAAATAGATGTACATACGTACATATGTACATATATAAGTAGGCCAACTAAAAGATGAGAATCTTTTTTATACTTTGGCTGGCTATAAATTAAATCACAAAAACAAATGGCCACAAACATAAGCAATAACATACATACATATATAAAAGGGGGAATATTTTTGTTGAAAAATATTTTTACACACTCTCTCGTTCTTTCCTTCTTCCTGCCTTCAAATAAAATAAATTCATGTGCACTGTGTTCTTTGGGGGATTTACGAGCTTTAGCAAAAATCTTTCCATTTTTATTGCTGTTTTATTAAAGCCGAATAAGACAAAAATAAAAGAAAAACAATAAAAATTATAGTTGGTCACATTCGATTATATATGATCCCCTATAAATATATTAAACTTTTAATAGAATCAGCTTTACAAAGCTGTTTTAAGAAGAAATTATAGAAACTATGGACTTACAATCTCAGTAGAAGTAAGGAGGCAGGTAAACAAAGACTCCTTGTATGTCTAAATGTACCGCAATGACCCGTTAGAATAGTTACAGTGACGGAGATGTCCTTATGATATATTTTAGGTTGGTACGATTTCTATTCAATTTAGGCCATTGCAATCTGACAATGGTTATGTTAGGTTAGGTTATGTTATGTTAAGTTAGGTTAGGTTAAGTTAGGTTAGGTTAGGTTAGGTTGGTTTAGGTTTAGTTAGGTCAGGTTAGGTTAGGTTAGGTTAGATTAGGCTAGGTTAGGCTAGGATAGCTAAGATTCTTCAACTTTTGGCTTACAAGCATCTGATAGACAGTATAACGGAGGAAAAAGGTGGACATATACTCATGTGTAGATTGGTATTCGGTAGAAGAGTTCCTACTCTAGAAAGTTCATCAGCTGCAAAGGTATCACGGGTACACAACTTTAGGCCTGGTTTTGATAGACACGTCTTTTTGACAGTTCAAAATATATCAACAATATTTGACGTTTGTAGTCGCAGTAGTCTAGGGCGGGTTCTAAAATCGATCGAAATTTAATGGCCGCGGTTCAAACCCCACGTTAGACATCTTAAACAAAACGAAATATGAAAAATATTTCTTCGAAGATTTCTTCTCTGCAGATTTGTGGCAAAAACTTTGAAGGTAATTAAAATTGCCATGAAAACTTTCTCAAAAAAATCTGTCGTTCTGAGTCGTCTTTAAATGTATAAAACTAACACACACAACATAAGTGGAATGAGGAGCTAGGTCGTAATCCCGACTAAAGGGTTGTAACGACCAATTATGTGTTTATATTTGACGTTTCTTTCCTTTCACATAAATAGTTGGCGTGAAGTAATCTTAAAAGCGTGTGCTTTGAAAAGAAACATTTTTATTATCTTTTTAATTTTACAGAGTACATTGCAATCTTTTCGTTCTAGAACTTGCCACAAAAGTCCATTTGCTTGGCTCGAAAAACTCGATTAATGAAACTGAAACAGGGAATTAGAAATTGAATGTGCTTTGTGACAGTACTGTATACTAAAGAAAGAATTTACTTTTCTTAGGACCGATTTTTAATAAATTTGAAATTAAGGGACACAAAATGCCTGCGGAATTAATTCTACTTCAATTGATATAACCTTGGTGTGGTAACCTAAATTCTTGGATACAAATTTGGCACAGTGGCAAAAGATTACGAAAAACTTTTTAAAATCGACTCCGAACGACAGATTTTTGAGAAACTTTTCACGGCAATTTTAACCCTTTCGTTACCGCAGCCCATTCCGCCTGGCAGCACACCACGAAGTGTGCAGATTGCACGATGGCAAGTTGATATTCGAATTTTCTATTTGAAGTGTTATACAATGTTTAAAGATTTGGCTGATATATTAAATAAAAAATTAAATTAGGATAATTCTTAGTAATTTATTTGGCTGTGATATATATTAAAACAGGAATCAAAACATAAAAACAATATTTTATGTATGCCGTCTAAATCCGGTGCTGGTACACACGGGGCGTTTTGTGTATGCCGGCTAAATCCGGCGCTGGTAACGAAAGGGTTAATTACTCTCAGAGTTTTTGCCAGAAAAAAGAAGAAATATTTTTTAATATTTTCTAATAAGCCAACACACTACCTACTAGACTACGGCGACTTTATCCAGTTGACGATTTACCAAATTTCTTACAGTTTTGGCAAATGTATGGGAAAACAACGATATGCAGTGTTACGTGAATATATTCATAATTTTATTGAACATTACGAACTCAATAGAGAAGTAATGCTAACGGATTAGTTTTCAGAATCCTAAAGTAAAGCCTATGTTACCCAAATACAACACCCAGACCATAAAACTAGGAAACCGTTTTTAAGACAACTATAATTCAACATTTGGGTTAAAATTCATCACGAATGTAATGTATCCTTACCGCTAGGATATAAGGATAAACAAAATGATAAACAACAATTACAACAACAAAAAGGAATAGCAGTAATAATGGCAAAGAACATTCTGTAGTTTTAAATTATTAGAAACTGTAATTATGTGTGTGTATTTCTGTAAAAGAGAAACATTATTGCAGCATTATTGTCATTTATTAAAAACGGTGTCCTTGAAGACTAGCTGAACAGCTGCTAAGGAAACAATAAAATTATGGACACAGATAAATTTGAACGTTTGCCAAAAATGATTACGAGATTCAAGTTATTTTCCCAACCAAATGGCTTAAATTTTGAAACAAGAAACGAAACATAAATTCGCGAGAGATTAATTGTTATCTTAAATTAATTGTTATTCGCCGTAGCATACAGTGAAAACTAAAATTATTTATTATGAGAGCAAAAAAAATTATATTTTCTGACAATATTAATGAGATATTGTTGATCTTCTTCAAATGCTATTGACTAGTTAATCAGGATGTGCCATATCAATGTTTCTATATAGGTTTTCACATTTATTCTTTCAAAAATTGTTGAAAATTTTCGAAAAACTTTTGCTATGACTCACTAAACTCATGTGTATTAACCGGAAGTTCTCAATTTAACTTTACCTAGGATGCGGTTGCCGCAGTATAGTGAGTAATATCTTACAAGAATGCTTAAATTACATCTTGGAAATATTGAAATAAAGAAATATGAAAAAGTACTTCTTTTAGGAGATCCCTTCTCAGTAGTCTACTGGCATAAGCTCTGAGAGTAAATCATTGCCATGAAAAACTTTAGGTTCCTTCACACATGGATAAAATTAACACAATCAAAATAGCTGATGAGAGAAGCCGTAATTTTGACTAAGGAGTTAAAATGGGGATTAAAATGGTTAATATTGTAATGTGGCAAGTTATACTAGTCTATTGAACTTTCCAAAGAGCTGTCTCAACAGCTATTCTACTAGAGCTCAGCAGCCACATTAAAGAAGCCATATGCCTCCAACAGAAACTATAATTTAAGAATTTCTTGTGTTTACCATATGTCCCGACTAGAAAGTGCTCAATAGTAACCACAACTAGAAGTGCTCTTTACCATTGTAATCGGATCTAGGCTCTATAATAATCTGAAATTCTGTTAAAAACTTTGAGAAACACTAGAGTTATTACAACAAAAACCAGCAGTGCTACATCATTTTTACTCGAGATGTAATCCTACTGGGGTTATAATTTTTAGTCGCTTTTCTAGAAGCAATTCCGAAAGTTCAGTTAGTGAAATACTGAAATCTCTCAACGGTTGATACTTCCAATGTTAACAAACTTCAGGGCGTTCACAGATATTCCTGCAGGTATTAGGGTTTGTGTAAGTGATTAGCGATTTCCATCGTAGCATGAGTACAGTGAAACAGTCGACAGTTCAATTGAGATCTGAGAATGAAGTTTCTCTTTAGAATAATTCAAAGTCTCAATCTCATCTGAACGGTACTCTTGTACGTAATTAAGTCCATATAGAATTTCACATTTATATACATATTTGGTCATTACAACCCTTTAGTCAGGATTACGACCAAGTTTCTCACACCACTTATGTTGTGTGCGTTAATTTTGTGGCGGGACATACAGTTTAAAGTCGAATCCGAACGACTCAATTCCACATTTACCTTAAACAAATTTAAAGTAAAATAAAGTAATCCGTAGTTACTTTAAAGTTTTTCAGGACAAAACCAAATCCAGATGGATTATGTACCATGTACCAGATAAAATAAATTGTTTAGGTAGTAAGAGATGGTGGTCTGCCCAAGGAAGACGGATAGACACACTTAGGTCTTACAGTGGTGAAACCATGGTTTTTCCATAATCCCCTAGTTTTGGAATCACTCAGAGTTTCTGATGACGCAACTTGATACTGCTAATGTCAATGTTTGACTGATCATCAAGATCATCCATGTAATAGGCACCAAGCGCATTTTTCTGGTTATGTTCCTAGTAGGTGAAGAACAGTTAACCCTTCTTCCTCATCTCTGCAGCTTCTACAGAAATCGATTGCAATATACCCAAGACTAATGCCCCTCGTATGTTTTTTAGGAGCTTAAGAGGTCTTGCAGTACGTCCTGCACACCGACTTGGCCAGAAATTGTTTAGAATGGAGAGATTTTCTTTAAATTAACCTACGCAATGGATGGTGACGTATAATTATTTAATGTTTAGGGACTGTATGTGACTACATTTGCGGATCGTTTATGATATTTGTACGGCCATTTAAACTGACAGAAATTGTTTTCTCTCTTCTTTCAAATTATTTTTATTCTATAGTTCTTCCTACATTATAAATGTTAATGGTATTCTTTTCGCTTTCATTTCGTTATTTTCGCAATATTCAAGAGTCATAAACAACAGAAAACATGGCACAAGACGCAAGAGCAAAGGCAAGGCTCACCAATGGCATTTTAATCCACCAACCATAACCAAACGATTCTCTTTATTTATTAGTTTTTATTTAAAAGCTTAACATGGCTTTACTCATTTGTCGAGGATCTCTTTTGTTTCATACCCAAATTACTAAAGCAACCCGCTGACGGTGGTGATGGTGGTGGAAGTGGTGACTACAGACGTTGATTTAATAAAAGCTGTATGGTGATGAAAACATTCGCGTTTTTTGTTCACCATACTTTAGGAAAAAAGAATACAAAAATTAAACTGACCACCCACAGGTGACATTAATGAAGACATTTTGCGGTCGTAGACAACTGTGTTGTTTTCTATTGTCCTTGCCAAGGACATTGGTGATAAACAAAAGCTACAAAGCAATGGATAAAAAAGAAAAACATACAAAAGTAGGAAGCAAGCAACACTAATAATACCGAGTGAATGAAATATTGGCAGGAATTCAGGCAAGTGGAAGTTCATGTTTTTTTTTATTTTTTATTTTGTATTAATATTCAGCGACACCTACACACTTACACAGTTGCTGGCTTTGTAATTAAAATTCCAAAAAAATTAACCTCGCCCCGTTAATTATTAAACAAAACTCGGGCGGAAACAAAAATACAAGCTTAAATACGACTAAAATAAGAATGACAAGGGCGAAAAACATTTAATCGCTAGATTAAATCTGTTAAAAATACATTTAAAGGTAAAATATGAGCCATAATTTTACATTAAAAAAATACGAATGAAAATAATTTAAAATTCGTTTAATAGGCATACATTCACATTCACAATCGTGATCGAAATTGTAGTATTACGCAGTCATTCCTTCATTCATTATATTTAAAATATTTATGTACAAAGAATTGTTTTACCATACTATATACTCCAGAATGACTATCATAACATTTGTCCATTTAGATTCGGAGTAAATTTTAGCTTTTGTGCTGTGGCACCCAACAATTATTCGATCATGAACATATTGGACTCCCAAATATTAATTTGGTTTTGATTCAAGAAATCCTGTACTTAAGAAATGCATAACGTTGTGCAATGAATATGAAATTCAGACAGTGACAGCAAAGATGCTTACAGGAAGATTATTTCATAAATGACTGTTCGATTGAAGAAAAATATGTCCTGCAAGGTGATACACGCTAATAATTGAAATATTTGAGGACATAATCGTGCTCCAACGCCATTGATAACATATTGTTACCTTTTTACCCTTTTAAAAACGCTTAAAATATGAGTTCGTAAATAAAATAAAAATAAATTTGTGTTTTGTTTGAAATCAATTCTTTATTGTTCACACAATTTCGTGTGCCACCTTTTACGACTTGATGTTATTTTTCTCTACACACTTTCGCGTAGACAATAACAATTGTTCAATAAATCAAATAGAATGCAGATCTTCAAACCACAATTATTCTCTTCATACGCAACGTCTCTTTACACAAGACTGACTGAATTCTTTCTGATCCCGTTGCCTGCTTTGTCTTGCCTTTTATATCGCTTGGTAAACAGTCTGATGAGTGCTCCTGTAGGAGAATGACTTTGCCTTCGTGAACTCTCTATAAATGTAAACATGTTGCTTACGTTATTGTTGTTTGTATATTTTGTTTACGTTTGTCCTTGCAGTGTTGTTGTTGCTTCGTATTTACTTGTTCATCCCTTTTTTATATTGATGTTCTTGTTACATTTTTGTTTATTCGTTGATCATGTAAACAAGTCCATTGTTTTATTTTTGGAGCTTTTGTTTATTATTTTAATAAAACCATTTCCATTATCGTAAAAATATTGTAAGTAGGACAACCCCAACAGGCAAGTCACAGAATTTATCTCAAGTGCCAGTATGGGCTGGAGATATTAGAAAGTGATTATGGTGATTAAATCGTCGTAGTCTAGTAGGTAGTGTGTTGGCTTATTAGACGTGAGGCCATGATTCAAAACCCAGGTCAGACATCTTAGCAGATTTCTGGCAAAAACTCTGAGAGTGAAATAAAGTTGCATTGAAAAGTCTCTCAGAAATCTGTCGTTCAGAGTTGACTTTAAACTGCCATTCATGTATAAAATTACCAAATACAACATAATTGGTGTGAGCTTAAAAATGTGTATGTATTTTGGCAATTTAAAACCGACAAGACTGACTGAGTGCCTAATTGGCGAGTGAACATATTATCCCAAGCAAGGGCTTATATATGCTAATGTATTATGAAAGAAAAACACTTTATTGTTATGTTTATTGGAATAGCCGCTTGTGCGACTGTTCGCTTAAACTTTATTTTTATTAATGAATTAATGAATTTCTTAAATCTAACTATATGCTAATATACATAAGTTCTACCACACTATGTATTTGGTGGGAATATGCTGAGACAGCATAATACACGCTGAACCAACATTTATGCAGTGTGGAGAATATCAACAAGAATTTGTTGATATTAAGTTACATACAAAGGGTATGGTAACTACGACTAGTCAAACACACTACACCTTCCCTCTTAACGAAGAAATATCAACATGAGTTGATTGTTCTTTTACAAAGATAAAAAAAAATAAAATACAGAAATATAAATGATATATAATATAAAGTTATATACACACATCACATGCGTGCACAAGACCTCCCTTTTCAGAATAATGATCTTGTTATATTTCTAAGATCATTCTATATAAAGAAAAATCTAAGCTAACCATCTATCCATCTAATTATCTTTTATTCTTCTAAAAGTTGTTCTTTCTGAGTTTATTTAATAATCGCGTGATCCCTGTGTGGCCACCGAGCAATGGACCATCACGATTTTTTTTTGATCATTTCTAATCTGTCCTTTTCATCCCTAATAATTTTATTTAGGGGTTTGCGCAATTTATAGTTTCCTCAATTTATTGTTCGCAACTTATTTAAAGCGATTACAATTAAAAATTTAAATAAATTTCTTTTTAAATATTATATAATTAAGTGACATCATCTATAGGAAGTCACAAGGTTGTCAGACCCATGTTACAAGCTATTCTTTCAAGCTTTGGTAGAAAGTAGATCTAGGTCAACTATTAATAATACATTAATAACAAAGTCATGCAATATAAATTGGGAAAGTCTTTTCCTTCCATTTAGGATAATTAATTTATCCTTCGATAAATGCTACCATAGCAAGCATTGACCTATACTGAGCGCCAAAAGTGAGTAAAGACCACTGAAATAATTCATTTTCTTAGGATAGCGAGAAAAGTAAATGAGAATAGTCGAATAAATTTCCAAAAATAAAAACGTTTATTTATTACTTATAAAATGTTAAAACAAAAACAACAATTCATGATAAAGGAAATTTTTTTATGCTTAAGAACAAAACTGTTTTATACTTATGGCGCTCACTGTAAGTCAATCTTTCCATTAACAATAAAATCAGTTGCAATTTTTGAAAGATTATATCATTAGCCTTATTTGCATACTTTGATAAGCATTGAATTTTTGAAGATTATGATTCACAGTCTTCACAGTGGCAACCACCACAGAAAATGGTAAAGCTCAGTTGTGTTAGCCAATGATTTTGTGTAAAAAGAATATTCATTTTATTGTTTATAAATGCATATTCTCGTTAAATATACAATTTAGATATATTCTGATACTCTTTTGAATTGAAGTCATTATATAAGTATTATAGTTTTACGCTTTGTCTTTCTAATGTTGTGAAAAGCTTTCACTTTTCCTTAAAACTAATAAGAAGCTTCAGAAGACTGATTTAATTGGTGATTGGGGCAGTTAAGGTTTGGCATTTTCCAAATCCATGCGATATGCATCCAATTGGTACTATGGTATAAGAAGTTGTTGCCTCGCGTCAAATGACTACTAAGTTTTTAATTGATATCGCACCATAATTTCAGCAATTACTAACTCTCGGCATTCTCGGCCACAAAATAAACTTTCCAGTGAAAATTGCCTCAAACGTTATTATGCTTAGTAGAACCAGCATTTTCTTATAAAAATTAATTTTTCGCGGAGTTTAGAAGACAAAACAAAAGCAGAAATAGTTGAGGAATTCAAATTATTGAACTTTATAGAACGTATTGAATATTGAGAAATATGTGGCCTGTAAAGTTCTGCATTGGTAGCGCGGTGTGGTGTGGTATGTGCTTAACGAGGGAACTACTTGAGTTGAACAAGAGAACGGTTTGCATTCTAACAGATACTCTAACAGGACATTGGATTATTTCGGAGTTTCGCTGATAAGATCGGTCTGCCCCACCAGGATTACTGCAAAAGCTGCCATTATGTAGAGAAACATAACAAAGTCGGTTCAAAACCTTTTATGCAAGTGCCCTGCGCTTCAGGACAGACATTATTGATTTTTGGGTGACAGAATATTTGACGATCTGGCCATGGTGGTGAACTTGCCACTAATTAAACTGGCTGGTTTCTTCCGGAGCTCGGGCTGGTCCAAAATCATCACTAACGGACTAACGGGGTAACAAAATGGGCCAAATGGCCACCGAGAGAACTAGCCTGTAAACGGCAATCTACCCGCTAACCTAACCTAACCTAATACCATTCAACTGATGAGATCCAAAATACTTGATCAATGAATTTGTAACAAAGCCAAGTAATATAAATATGTTCCTTACAGAAACGAAAAGACAGAAATAAATTTCGTGTAATGTTGAATCGCTGCTGGCAATTGTAGAGCACTTCAAACCGATAGACCTGTACCTATAACCTATTTTCTAATGCTTAACAATTTTATAAATAAATTTATTCAATATGAATAGAAAATGTTCAAAATCTGCTTAAAATGTTAAAAAGAAAAATTAAAAACTTTTTACGTTTCTTATTCCTCCTCCTTTTATTAGGATTATGGGAAGTGATCTCCAGTTTAATCAGTCCCTTGGCACATTTTTAATTTCGCTTCAGCTTTTTCACAAGTTTTTTAGCGATCAATTTTCTTCCTCTTCGTATTCTAATATATTGCAGTTCATGATATATGTTCTGTTTTGTGTCCCTTGGCTTTCGGTTGATTGATCACGGGATGGACGTGGCGTTTCTAATCTGGTTCCTCCAAAAAAATTTTGAACTCATGTATGTGTTATGTATATTGATTTTAGAATTTGTTTTATCAAGGTTACTTTGCAAACCTTAGTTCACTAGAGGTAGCAGAAGTTGTGCAAATATTGTATCATCTTCTATTTTGTAAGTTCTGGATTTGAAAGTATTGCATTAATTTTTAATACTGTTTATGCTATAAACACAATAAACGCAACGCAGCAAGCATAACAATTTTGTAATTACAGCCCAAGGTAAGCTGCATGCGTGTTAATCATTATTAAATATTAAATAAAGTTATTAGCATTGGCCTGTATTAATCCTCGTATTGTCATCGTAAATGTGCACTCACTGTGAGCACTAACTCTCTAATTGCTACGAATAAAAATAGAAATTAATCTAAATGCAATCTTTAATCTTTGCTTGTTACTGCACTGCCTTTAAAATAATCTCATCCATGTACAACCATGTATTCTGTTTTTGAGAGATTGCTGCGTTTTCTGCGTTCTGTGGCTTGTGCAACACTGTTTTTTGGTTTTTTTAACATGTTCGTCTAGGTGCTATGTAACAGAGAAATTGTATCCCCTTCATCTAGATCTAGTATGGACTTTTCTCATGACTGTGATCTAGGACAGGGGAATGAAAAATACAATCTAGACTTATACCTGCATTCTCCAGTCGAGTTTATTGTCATGTATGATGCAATATTTTATATTTTAATTTAGATTTTCTCAGAAACGCCTGGAATATATCCAAAGCGTTTCATGTAAATATGTTCGTATATTTATTAATTTTAATCACGTCTCTTTTCAATTAATTAATCTCTTGGCATTTGTTACTAATACCAAAGCAATAAAGACGGTTTATGGTATCGTTATTGTTCCTGACGGAAATATCAAATTTAATTATGAAAATTCATTAATAAACCACATCTACCCACGGCTGCTTTCTTACATTGCGTTGCATTGCCATACACAACGTATGAGTGATTTGTTAGCAGCATGCTTTAATTCCATGATAATCATACGTACTGTTGCATCCAAATGCTTTCGTTTTCATTCTTGTGAGAGAATTTTTCTTTTTCTTTTTCTTTTATGCTTCTTCTAATTTATTAAACGACGTGTTGAAAGAGAACATAAGACAAAAGAAGCATAAAAAATATCACGTAGATTTAATGGGCCTGAAAATTATTTCATCATAAAAACTTAACAAATACAACAAAAACAAAAGCAAAAAAATATATTTTTATTATTTCTGCCACTGGTTCAACTAATACTGGGAAATTAAAAACGAAAAACAAGGCGAACGGCGATTATTTAATATATTGTGGAAGCATAAATTGTTTCTCTTGCAGTGCCATTAAATTAAATTAAATTAAATCGTGTTCTAGTTGTTGGCTAAGTGAATGGAACTTTGACCTTTTCCACTTGCCATTACAATTTATAGAGTGTGTGGTCGAAAAACAGCGACTAACAGTAGGCGTCAATTTAAATTCTTTATTGTAGACGTAAAATAATTTTATAAAATCAAATAAAATCAAATAAAAATGCATTTTCTGAATGGCAATATAAAGTTTAAAAAAATTTTCAGTTTTTTTTTGTTTTCTAGTACGGAAACATGAAATTTTGAGCGTGGCCTTGTCCTAACAATGTATAGATTTGAGAAAAAAGAGAAAGTAAGAGAGAACTGTTTTAAAAATTAAATTAAATTTCATAAATTTATAAAAAAAATTTTTTCTATAAGTTAGTAAGACTATCGAACCAAGATGTAAACAGGGCGAAATTGAAAACTAATGTCGATAAAACGATATAATAAAAAAAAAAACAAAAAAAAAAATATAAAAGAATCTTTAAAAATTGTTAAGATGTCTGGAATTGGAGTAGCAATACAAAGCAATCAAGTCGCTTATCGGTAGATGTAAGAAATTGCATCAAGTCTACACAGCAAGTATCTGGATGATTGCCAAATGTTTGGAAATCAATATCACTACCCACGAATGCCAAAATTGGGATATTTAAAACGCATACATATATAATTGGTCATTACAAATCTTCAGTCAGGGTTGCGACCTAGTCTCTCACAACAATTATCTTTCGTGTATTAATTTTATACATGAGTTGTGGCACGTACAGTTTAATGTCGTCTCCGAACTACAGGTTTTTATAAAACTTTTCATGACAGTTATATTTACTTTCAGAGATTTTACTAGAAATCTACTGAGAGGAAGTCTCCGAAGAAATATTTTTTTCTTATTTTGTTTTGATTTTTTTGTTTGAATGTTTGACTTGAGCTTTGAAACGTTGTCTAATGTGTAATAAGCCAACACGCTATTTACTAGACTTCGCCGATTTAATCACCATGATTGAAGCTTCTAATATTTCCAGCTCATACAGTAACTTGAGGCGAATTATGTGACTGTTGAGAGAAAGTTGTCGAAGAAATATTTCTTCATATTTCGTTTTGTTGGAGGTACTAGACTTTGGGTTTGAATCGTTTAGTAAGCCAACATACTACTAGAGTACGGTGACTTTAATACCTTCTGGTTGAGGTAAAGATTAGTGGCTTTATTCTTTAATCGGATGATAGATGAAGGGAGATTTGGCTCTTTCTGCATTGAAGTACCGCATCGTTGTGAGCAGACTTTACACATTTTCTTCCATTCTTAATAATCGTCTACAATGTTGGCCCTATCCTTGCTAACCTTTCGATCTAATTCGAAATTGGGCCTTCGTGGCGCATAATTTAAAGACCCAAACCTCTAAACTTTGCTTAAATATATTTGGTAATGTTTGAAATTAAGCTGCTTTAACTTGATTGTTATTACAATCCTTCAGTCAGGATTACGACCTAGCTTCTCACACCGCTTATATTATGTGGGCTAATTTTATACATGTTTGGCGTGGCCTACAGTTTAACGAAGACTCCGAACGACAAATTTTGGGTAACTATTCATGAAAATTTTATTTTACTTTCAGAGTAAAAGCCAGAAATTTGCTGAGAGGAAGTCGCTGTAGAAATATTTTTTCATATTTCGTTTGGTTGGAGAAGTCTGAGTTGGGGTTTGAACCATGGCCTCCCGTCTAATAAGCCAACACACTACCTACTGCACTACGGTGAATTTAAAACACTTTTTACTAATATTTTACTATTGAAAGGCTTTTGCTGATAATTTTATTAGTATTTAAAATGAAATTAAATTTGATCAAAAGCTTTTATGCAACACAATGAAGAGCAAAATTTAATTTCGCTGCAATATTTTTAAGCAAAAAAAAAAATAGAAGCAACAAATTGAAATACATTTTATTGCTTATGATTTATAATAAAATTGAAGCCAAATTTAGTTTTTTTTTCAATCACTAAAACTTTTCAATTGCCAACAGATTTTTGCACTTCCCTTTTCAAGGTTTATATTTTATCACTTAAAAAAAAATACTCCTGTCTATTGGGAAAAAAATATGAAATATTTGAGATAGAAAAGCAAAAAGTACAATAAAAAATGTTTAAAAAATACAGAAAAAATTCATATTCTAATCTGTAGAGAAATTTATAACATTTTATTGGCATTTGAAGCTTGCAAACCGTAAAAAATAAATTTTAGAATTCCACCACAGAGAGAAAAGCATTCGATTGTTTTTATTTATTTTTATGAAATTGTTATGGTTTTCTAATGTTTTACAAAAATAAATTGTAAAATGTATTGGAACGTTTAGTTAATCAATTCATTGGATAAATTGTTTGAAAAACTCAATTTGTTTCAACACTTTTATTTAAAGCAAGCATTGAAACAGTTTATAGTTTAGGTTTCTTAAAGAAAAGTCGATTAAAATCAATTAATTTACACCCTAATATTACACCACTACACCCTACCGTATTACCAAGAAAGATTCGTGTAGAAAAACTATCTTAAATCACAGCCCTTACACAGCTGTAATCCAAATGACCACAAGCTGAGTCTTAGACAACAAAGACTAGAGTCTTTCCGTCTGTTTCCACCTTAAAGTAGTGGAATCTGTGTGATAAAATACAACCCGAAATAAGTTTTTGATAGGAACGTTTCAAGCGTAAACAACTATATAGTATACGGCATAAGCCTTAGAGTGTAAAAGAGTTCATAATACGCCTTTATTGAGCTCAAAATTTCAAATAAGGTTTCAATTAATAATTGCGCAATAAATACGCAAATTGTTATTAAACTGAGTAAACTTAAAATGCAGCACTGTCATAAGTATGTTCAGTTCGCATACTATAATTCTCCGAACATTTTCTGTTGATATTTGACAACTTAAATGTCAACAACGACAAAAAAATAGCAAAATAAAAACAACGTTGTTGAAACAACCAGCTGTTTTGTTTACCAGCTGTCAAATGAATATTGAATAAGCAGCTGCACTGCGTATATAATTATGTCTGAACACTTAAAATATTGTACTCAATAAACCGAATATTGACTCAATAAAAGTGCAGATCTGAACATAGTATAAGAGAGAATAACAGGAGCCAAGTGCAAATTTGTCTTCAAAGTTAGTGAGTATAAACTGGAAAACAATCGTTTTCTATTCCATATAATTTACTTGACTGAAGAATTTTAAAGCTGTCATGTCCAGCAGTGGATAGCGGAAGAACCAGGTAACTACTTGAGTTCACGAAGAGAACGGTTCGCATTCTAACAGGAATTCCAAGGGTACATTGCTCTATTTCAGTTTCGCTAACAAGCACGGTCTGTTCCACCAGGATTACTGCAGGAGCTACCATGTTGCCGAGGAAACGGATCGATGCAACACCTTTTATGCAAGTATCCTGCACTTCAGAACAAACGTCATCGGTTTTTGGGTTACGGTACGTTTGAAGAGCTGAGCACTAGGGGAACTGGCCGTTTTAATAGGGGCCCAGAGTGGTTCAAACCCTCTAATAACGGATCATGACAAGGGGGCTTAACTCACACTGGGTGACACAATGGGCTGTATGGGCCACCTTTTTCTTTAGGAGCTGTGAGCTTGAGGATACCTCATGTGTCAGTGTAGGGTTTCAGTATTCAACTTTAAAAAAACGTATGCTGGAAGAGTTCTCTGTATCCGAACAGAAAAGATTGAGAAAATTGTTACAAGACATCAAACTCGGTGATTTACGACCTTCGCAGCTACTCAGAGAGATGAAAAATTTAGCCGGTAACCTGGTTGACGAATCATTATTAAAATCTATGTGGATGACACGTTTAACAAACCACATGCCCAGCATAATTTCAGTAAGTGGCGAGCCACTTGACAAAATTGCGATAATAAAAGACGTGGTGGTCCCCACAAAGTATTATTGGTTGAACCTAAAGTACATTGTCCATCCCAAGTTCGACCTCTGTTATGCATTTCTTAGTGTCTTTATTTATATCTTTTAGATCTCATTACCCTAAATCATAGCCCGACATTCCTAACGTCACCATGTCAGTCTGAATCTTCTTTAAATTGCAATTCTCTAACAGTGGCATACGACCCCTTGACCTTAGGCTACATTTTACTGTCTAGTGAAGAATCTGTTCGTCTAGTGATGTCCAGTAAAAATGGCAATGGGTGAGGATTACACATTAATAGCCGGGTACTACATATTACCAAGAAGAAATTTAATTTAGAATGAACTTATGAAAGCGTTTAAAATAGCGTATACAAATTATGTTTCCTCTTTGTATATTAAATGGAGAGTGCATACATACACATGCAGATACCGTTGTTTAGATAACGGTCACTATTAATAACACTTTTAAACTAAAAATGGTTGTTTTTCATGGTTTTCTGTTGTTTGTTTCTTTTTTTTTTGGTTTTTCTAAAATTGTTTTTTCTTTAGTTGTTGTAATGCATACCCCGTTATATTTCAAAAAAAGCCAGAAATCCAAAAATAAACTTTTACTAGAGCACAGAACCATGACCTTTTAAGTACAATGGCAACAACAATAACTACCAAAAAAAAAAACAAAAATGAATTCGTATATATGTACTCGTATGTATCTATTCAATATGCAACAAAAAGAGAATTTCTTCGTTTCTAACGTTAATTCAATATTGGGTACTGCCTCTATCTGGTACTGTCAGTATTCTCTTGATAGGGGGGTGTAAACGATCAATATTTAAACAAAAAAAAAAAACAACAACAACCGAAAAATAGAAAAATTCTTTTGTTTTTATTTCAATTGAAAAATTGTACATTGCGGATACAGCAAACAAATATTTTTGTTTCAATTTGAAGATATTTGCCATGTAATTCAGAATGACTAGGTGCATAATTACAATTAAAGCAGGTGCATAATTACTATTCTGTCATCAGGTAAGGTTAGCGTTAAGTGGTGGACCTCCACCTCTTCTAAGCAGAAATGAGGTGAAAGATAGTCTCTTCTGCCCCCTCAAATCCACATTTCGGGCAGAATTCATTGGAGGGAATGTTAAGAAACATACGAAAAATCTGTCTGTGGCCAATATTTATGCGGCCACGATGTTTCGGCTTAAGTGCTAAAGACTGACAGCACTAGTATGAACACGGAAATATTTTCATTCGACTGAAACAAATCCCTTATGATCACAATTCCGAGAATGGCAGTGGCCAAATAAAAATTATTTAAAGCTCTCTTTATGTCATTGAGTTCTATTATAAGAAATGCTTACACATTGAGGCCTTCTCAGGAAGCTCAGTTCAGGCTGAGTGTACCTACCCCCAGTGTTAGAGTGCTGAACGATACTGGCAAGAATAGACAAGTTATTAGTGTTGTCTGGAACCTTTTCCAATTATTTCAGAGGGAATGAGATCAGACCTACAGGTTTAATATGCTTCACGATTGAAAACGAAGTTCCCTCGGTCTTAGCGATAAAAATAATACTTGCAGCCCTCCAGTTAACAAGTACACGAGAGTACTTAAAACATGTATAACAGATTCTCTGCAGCCAAAGGGTTTCCATGTCTGAGATTTTTAGTAGGTTAGCAAACGTGATGCTGTTCATAACAGACATTTCGCTCAAACTAAATGTAGTTTGTTAAGCAGCCGCTAGAGATAATTATAACCCGGTTCACGTTAAACTAAAATTGCTGCTTGAACTTTGGTGACAGTGAAGAGATTACTCAGAAGAAGAATCTTCCATAACATAGTCATAGTCGCCATAGGCTTGTAGGCGGTGTGTTGGCTTATAAGGACACGGGTTAAACCACAGGTCAGACATCTCCAACAAAATAAATAAGAAAATATCAAAATATTTCTGCGGCGACTTCCTCCCAGCAGCTTTCCACGAAAAGTTTCTTAAAAATCTGTCGTTCGGACTTTAGGTCCCGCCACTCATGTATAAATTTAACAAACGCAACATAAGTGGTGCAAGCAACTAAATCGTAATCCTTGCTGAAGGCATGACCAATTATATATGTCATGCGTCTAAATAAAGTTTTCTTTTTGTTTAATATTAATAGGACGTGCCAATACTGCGGGATATTGTTACGACTATTCGGCTAATCGAAAAGTGGAGAGTATTTGGAATTATAAATACACAAATTACTGTTGCTTAGACTCTTCAGATTTAGTCAAAATAATAAAAACATTTTTATAAAAGTTTTTCTGCACTGCCATATAATTTAAGATTCACAATAAAACAAGTCGGAATGGTGGGATTATGAATTATTTCACCGGAATGCAAGCATTTTAATTTTGTATTTCTAAGAAGAAATAATATTCTAAGTTTGCTTCTACTTAAAGAAAGCCTATACACGATTTAAGCCCCCATAATTGTTTTTAACAATTCTACACCGTATGCAAGCCCTTGACACATTTGCACAAATTATGCCAGCCATTACGAAATGAAAAGTTTACAATTTCAGCTCAAAAATAAATGCAAAAACAGTTTTATTATGACCCTGCAACAATAACAAAAAACCGAAAGTAGAAGAAAAAAATGAATAAAAAAAATTCCTAGAAGTGGCATCTACTCGTACCTGGCTATACCACGTTAAAATAATTTAAAACTTGAAAGAAACAAACAAAAAACAAAAAAAACAGAATCTTTTTATGGCATTCTGCACAGCAGTGCAGATATTTTTAGTAAAACCATGTGAATGTATGTGAATATCCACCAACAACAACGAAGGAAAAAATAAAGAACATTTAGCACGCAAAAAGGATATTTTACTGAATTCTTTTTTTTTTTCGTTGATCTGGTATCGTTTCGTTTAGCGTAAACCAAATGCTTGTGTTGGATTTATTCGGTTTTACTTTTTGAAATTTTTCTTAACACCATTTGGACGGTAATGCACAATGGGAAATGAAACCATTAAACGTTAAATTTTTAGGGAAACATTTCTTTATTTCGGTTTTTTTGTCAGCATACTTATGTGCCGTAGTGTAGTAGGTAGTGTGTTGACTTATTAGACGTAAAGCCAGGGTTCGAGCCCCAGAACGAAATATGCAAAAAAGTATTTCTTCGGTGATTACCTCTCAGCAGATTTTTGGCAAAAACTCTGAGTAAATAAAATTGCCATGAAAAGTTTCTCAAAAATCTGTTGTTCGGAGTCGACTTTAAACTGTAAGTCCCACCACTCATGTATAAAATTAACGCACACAACATGAGTGGTGTGAGAAGCTAGGCCGTAATCCTGACTGAAGGGTTGTAATGGCCAATTATGTATGTATGTATACTTGATGGCTTGAGAGTCAGATTTTCAACTACTGTTTTCACTAACCGCAAAGCAGTGCATCAAGTGCAGTTTTAATTTATTTGTCAATGATAGGTCAGAACAGCAGCAGACTTGTCCAAATATTAGGGCTTTGCCTTGCTCTTTATGCTAGAGTTATACACACTTACTACTACATCAACAAACGCTTAATGCGGTTTCTTTGCTTAGAGTGGATTCGAAGTCGCCATAGTCTAGTAGGAGCCCGTGGTCCAAACAAAACGAAGTATGAAAAAATATTTCTTTCGGCGACTTTCTCTCAGGTGTCTTCTGATAAAGACTCTGAGAGTAAATAAAATTGCCATGAAAAGTTTGTCAAAAATATGTCGTTCAGAGTCTACTTTAGACTGTCGGTTCCGCTACTCATGAATAAACTTAATATACACAAATGGGTGGTGCTGAGAAGCTAGGTTGTAATTCAGGCTAAAGGGTATTAAAGACAAAATAACTAGGCAAGTAAGTGGTTTGTATAGGGTGCGTGATTTAAAAGTTTAAATTTAAAAATGCAATAAAACAAAAACGGTTTGACATTTTGCCAATTTTATTTCATTTTTATTGTGAAGTACAATTGTTCCGTTTAGAAATGGAATATTATTTCATTCATATGGCCGCCGCGCCTGGCCTCACAGTACCTCATTCGATTGGACCAATTTCGCGCACTTTTTCGAGTGCATGGGGTTGTATCTTGGTAATGGCATCACAAATCTGGGCCTTCAAATGCTCAATTGTGTCTGGCTTGTCGGCATAACACTTTTCTTTAACGACGCCCCACAGAAAATTGTTCAACGATGTCAAATCGCAGCTTCATGGCGGTCAATTGACATCACCATTTCGGCTAATTAAAAGGCCATCAAACGTTTGACGCAAAAAAACCAATTGTGGCATGAAATGTGTGCCAAGTTGCAGCATCCTGTTGAAACCCAACATCGTTCACATCAATACCATGAAGAGTGGGCACAAAAAATCGGCTATCATGATGCGATAGGTGTCTCCATTACCGTAATAGATGCGCCGTCCTCATTTTCAAAGAAATATGGCCCACTTCATAAGCCGCACCAAACAGTGACTCGAAATGGGGGCATTGGCGTCTGTAAGACCACGTGAGGGTTTTCTGAGCATTAAATACGGCAATTTTGCTTATTAACGTACCACATACATACATAATTGGCCATTACAAGCCTTCAGCTAGGATTACGACCTAGTTTCTTGCACCACTTATGTTGCGTTTGTTAAATTTATACATGAGTGGCGGGACCTAAAGTCCGAACGACAGATTTTTAAGAAACTTTTCATGACAATCTTATTTATTTCCAGAGTTTTTGCCAGAAACCTGCTGGGAGGCAGTCGCCGAAAAAATATTATTTTTTTCATATTTTCGTTTTGATGTCTGACCTGGGGTTTGAACCGTGGCCTTATGTCTAATTAGCCGACACACTACCTACTAGAATACGGCGACTACTATATAAGTATTACCAGATTCAAAATAACCGATGGTTCAAATTTAAGCCTATAGATAGCCCACCCTATATTTATAATTAGTAGTCTTTTGATCGATTTACTGACATTTATTTGTTTATTTTTGGCCCAGTTGATTATTCATATCGCAACTCAACCTGATACTTGATAGCGTTATAGCTGCTTTATGGGAACTTACTAAGCACGAGATATCTATATACGAGTATGGTATACGATTTTCTACGTACTTCTCTAAATCCAACAATTTGTACGTGTACATTTTAAACCCTGCTATTATCACCCCTTTATAGGCTATTATCAGTGTTACTTTTTTCTTTATTAAAAACTTAATTTTTAACCTTAAGTTTCGTGTCTTGACATGTATATGAAATCAGTTTTTGTTATTTTTTAGACAGCCTGTATTGCCTTGGCAATAAATTGAAATATTCAGGCATTTGATTTTGTTAAGGCTCGTATTTATTTCAACCAACAACAATAACAACTAAAGTGAAAACGTAATAAATACCTGACGTGAAATGTATACCGAAAAAGGCCTTGCCAGTTACGAATCAAATGAGAAAATAAAATCAGAAAATCAAAATAAAACGAATGAATGAAATCAAAAGCGTTGATTTCCGTTTTTATTTTTTGTTTTCAATTTTTTTTTGTCTTGTTACAAAACACAGACTGATTTTAATTTTAATGGAATACACAGACAGACAGACAGACAGACAGACAGTTGTATGTAAAATATATGAATAAAAATATATAGGGTGATACACTTGTAGGATTCTTATTTTTTTTTCAGCAGTCTAGTTGATACTGTGCTACGTTGTCAACGTGAGGTATGTTGAATTGATTCCCTTCAGAAATTGTTCCAGAAATGTATCACTTGCTGAAATGAGCAGGGAGTATCGGGTCTAAACTTTAATAATAAATACATACGTACATACACAATTGGTCGTTACAAACCTTCAGTCAGGATTACGACCTAGTTTCTTACACCACACTTGTTGTGAGCGTTAATTTTATATTCATAAGTGGCGGAATCTATAGTTTAAAGCCGACTCTGAACTACAGGTTTTTGAGGAACTTTTAATGGCAATTTTATTTACTCTCCGAATTTTTGCCAGAAATCTGTTGAGAGGAACACGCGGAAGAAATATTTTCCAAAATTTCTTTGTGTTGGAGATGTCTGACCTAGGGTTTGAACACCACAGTACCCACACAGTGCCTATTAATTCAAACCTCAACTTGGTTGAAAATTGGTTTAGAAATTCGAATTTTTTCTACAAAAAGGTCAAGATCGCATCATTAAAAAGGTTTCTGGAAATAATTTTATTTCCAGATTTGAATCGATTTTCATAGGTAATCTTAAAAGGACCAACTAGCCAACCTCGTGAGATTTGAAATTTCGATTTCGATGAACAAATCCATGCAGGACTACAATATTATTCTCAAGACGTTCTTAGGTTAGATCAAATTTTATAGTCAATTCTATGTTCAATACTCTATAAACTCTTACATGTTGGGGTACAAGCAAGCTTTCTGCCCACAGATAGTAACATTCACTTTTAATGGCAGAATAACTTCATAAAATAGCATTAAAACTAGACTTTAAGTAACTCTAATTAGATAATCTTAAAAAACCAATTGAACACCCTTCAGTGAAGTTTGACATTAAGCTGTGAATGGAAAAAGGGTATATGGATTCACAAATGGGCACTGGAATGGGCGTGGTTAAAATATTCGATTGTTGTTACTATTAAGCTCTATGGGGGATCGGGTATCACAGGGCTTCCTAGATAGATAATTTGGAGAAAGATGGAAGCCTCGTAGTTTTTTTCAACGACATGAATTTGATTTTAATTTTCTTCCAAAATAGAACATTTTAATTACAAAGTTAAAATCGGAAATGAAGGTTCTAATGGCAATGAAATAACGAATAAATTAAAAACATCGTGTATCACTGGTCTTATTGGAAACGTAGAGAAATATGAAATCTCTTGATTGTTTTATTGAACAATTTTGAACAATTGGACTTAAAGTGGAAAAGTTTAGTTTGTACAGACACTTATACATACATATTTATAGACGAAGAAATAAAACCTTGGGTTTTGGTAAAATGAGGTGTTAACAACCGATTTTTGTGGTTGTAGGATTTGCAAGCAATGACTGTAGATGAGTCGCCATGTATGCGTAAAAAAGATAAAAAGAAGTGTAGCATCGTTGGGTGAATACGTAGTTATGGATCATCAAAGAATTACACATTTCAGTAACGGTTAGTTTAAGACACTGAGAATTTGGGAGACGTTCATTCTTATCAAAGTGTGGAATATACAGTCAGTTTTTTTACAGAGCCCACTACAATTAATCGCACCGCTTTAAAGATTACCCTGTAAAAAGGCCTAAGGAAATAACACATTTTTAAGTTAAAACATTTTACTCTCTTTCTTCCTTTCTTTCTCTCTCTCTTTGTATTTTCCCATCACTCCTACAACCTTAATAGTCTGCTTTTAGGGGCAATAAAGTCAATAAATTATGAGTTTTATTCAAGCATTTATTACCATTTCATTTTGTTTTTCTTTATTTTTGTTTTAATGTTGTTGTTGTCGTTTCTGTGGATATTGTTATTGTAACAATAACACTGTTTATATTTGGCTTTGGATTTTTGTTTTTGGTCGAAAGGAAACGAAAAAAACCAAACAAACAATTCAACTGTAAAAGGTGAAGGAGTCAAGGTTTTTATAACTTCTTTAACAACATGTGTGCATTAGTATATGTATGTACGTCTGTCTATCTGTCGTCAACGTCATCTAGAGTTACTAAAGCAATAAATTGTATGTGAACGCCATAGTAGGTATAAGTGTGTGTGTTTGATGTAAATGTTTTAACATTTCGGGTAAATGTAATCAAATTGTTAATATTACTGAGTATGTAAGTGTGTTTGTTTGTATGTACATATGTCTGTATTAAAGTATTTTGTATTACTTAGATCCTTATTTATGTATATATTTATTTACATATGTGTGGGTGGGTGTATGTGTGTATAAATTTGTATACACATGACATTAATACATTTGAATACCATTTACATTCATTCATATTTAAATGTATTCGGATTTGTATTTGTATTCGCATTTGTCCTCTCATATTTATATTCATTCATATACTCTCTCATTCTCAATCTCATTTACATTTCCATTTCCATTTACAAATGCTTTTGTATATGTGTGTATGTGTGGGTGTGTGATATCTAAATAAAGTTGAAAAGAAAACAAAGTTAAGTGTATAGACACTATATATATATACATCATTCTATGTGTGTGGGAGCACATATAACGAAGAAGGAAATTATGAAATAAATTCCTTGTGAAATTCACCATAAGTTTTATGGATCAACTGTGCGAAATTTAAAAAAATTTTCGTTTATTTTTGAAATTTTTTCTACGTTTTTAAGCATTCTCTACCTACTAAGAAATACACCTGCTCTACAGGTTTAACAATATTGACAAAGTTTTTACTCTCGTTTTCACAAAATTATGGAAACTCAAATCAATGTCTGGCTTGATGCAGAAGTAAGTTATGTTGTCTTAATAAACTTCAGTGGAAAGAAGTATGAGATTTTCTAGAGAAATCTGAAATATATTGCGAATCAGACACAACTGCAGTAGGGGCTTTGTTATGAGAGAAAATGCCGCAGAAGTTTTCAAAAACTTATCAAAGATGCATATAGGAAAAGAGCATTGGTGCCTAAGAAGTATTTTCTTCCCGTCACTATATCTTTCTCGATCTCGGCTGTAACGTCGTAGTCCAACGTAGACGTGAATTACAAACGCAAGAAAATATACAGTCACAGAGTCTGTATACAACGCCATTTTTGTACTATATTATCCTAATAATTTCTAGATAGTCGCCGTAGTCTAGTAGGAAGTTTGTTGGCTTGTTAGACGTAAAGTCCGGGTTCGTATCCCAGGTCAGACATCAACACGAAATATGAAAAAAAAATAGTTCTTCGGCGACTTCCTCTCAGCAGATTTCTGGAAAAAATTCTGAGAGTAAATAAAATTGCCATGAAGAGTTTCTCAAAAATCTGTCGTTCGGAGTCGACGTTAAACTCTAGGTCCCGCAACTCACGTATAAAATTAACACACACAGCATGAGTGGTGTGAGTGAGAAGGTAGGCCGCTAGTGTAACTGTCTTAAGCAACGCTAAAACACCTTTTTAAATGTAATAAAAATCACCGCGAAAACAGTCTACATACAGCGGTGTGTGTAGACTTTTTCCCTTAAGTGTATAGATGAGCACTGGTTACTTTTTATAAGAATATAATAATTGGCTTAGTAGCTCTCTAATGCCTTAACAGATATCCATTAATGTCACTCTATAGTCGTATACAGAAGGTTAAGTTAAACTGATCTGAGCCAAATGTTATCCTAAAGTTTATGATGAAGCATTTTAGTATGTAGGTTTCCATATGGTATTTACGATTTAAGCTTCGAAGCGTGGACTTTCAATATAATAACAAGAATAACTTGTGCTCATTTTAATATTTCATTGGTAAAGTTCTTTTAGAATTTGATATGGACGGCTCAAACAAACTCTGATCAAGAGAGCAGCTTAAACAGAGCCGATTTTATTGCAATGACGAAAACAATTTGAGTTTGAATATGACAGAAGATAAAGAAAAATATTCATCATGTATTGGGAATTTTAAATATTAAGTAATTGCGTCGAGGAAACCGATGGGACCCCAAAAAGAGGATAATATCAGCAAAAGACATCATAAGAAGTTTGCCACTACAACTGCTTAAGCAATGCTCTTAAATGAGCCAAGTTCCTCAGCACTACAACAATTCCAATACAACCAATCAATTGGACAATTCAGACGACTTTGTATCGTGTACGTTGTATTGAATACACTTTTTGTTTGTGAACGCTCAATGTTATGTTGTATTGTGTATTTCATATTCCTAACGTCAAAAACCTATAAGAAGAAGAAGACCAGTATTCATTCATATTTTGATTTTCAAGCAACAAAACACAAAATATTAGGAAAAAAAAGTATAAATTAATTAATTATCTAAGCGAACAATTATAATTTTGAAATGTTAATTGTTGATTCAAGTTACATAGAAAATATTTTATATTTTTATTCTTCTTCTTGCTTATTGGCATTTACATAAACCGATAGCACAAAACCAATACAACTTTTAAAAACATATGAAAAAAATGTGTTTAAGTGTATCGGATTTTTATATGAAAATTATAAACAACAAGCATAAACTGTTGTATATTAGTCCAACAATACCCTCAATACAACGATACAAGGGTTTGTGTGAATTGCCCAAAAATTTTTTCACGATGGCTGTTGTTTCTAGGCAACAAAATTATAACACTGACACAATGCGTTCTGTGTTCACTGTTTTTGGATACTGAAATATAGTGAACTCTATTGAAATAAATGCGGTATTCGTTGAAAGTCGCCGTAGTCTAGTAGGTAGTGTGTTGGCTTATTAGACGTAAAGCCAGGATTCGAGCTCCAGGCCATACATCCAGACAAAATTCAAAAAGTATTTCTTCGGCGACTTCCTCTCAGCAGATTTCTGGCAAAAATTTCCATGAAAAAGTTTCTCAAAAATTTGTCGTTTGGAGTCGACTTTAAACTGTAGGTCCCGCCACTCATGTATAAAATTAACACACACAACATAAGTGGTGTGAGAAACTAGGTCGTAATCCTGACTGAAGGGTTGTAATGACCAATTATGTATGTATGTATGTATTCCTTGAAATCATCTGTTTTGTACAGACGTTCGTTAATGATCAGTTGGCCGTCCTATCTTACACAAGGTTTTACAGAAATAATTCAATCTTATAAATAAGGTTAACAATGCATTTATATTTTAAAGACCCATTTGCCTTCTTATAAGAAAAAATCTAATTTAATAAGCTCAAGCATCTCCTTTTTTCACTTTATCATATAAAAGAGGTTTTTAACACACTCTTTACTCAGACACAATAAAACGAAAGTGAAAGGAACTCAACTTTGTTAACCTTAGTTACAGAGACACTTATGCACACTTCTGTTTAACCCGGTGTATGGGAGTAGTTGTGAAATATTATTCGTAAGTGAAACAGTCTTTTACTTTTGCTCCTTGGATTCAAATCCAAGAAACATAGACACCAATCCACCTATTGGCGATGCAACAATCAATGTTTAAAGTTTCAATACAATAAACTGCAGAAGTACGGGTGCATACATGCATACATACATAATTGGTCATTGCAACCCTTTAGTCAGGATTACAACCTAGCTTCCCACACCGCTTATGTTGTGTATGTTAATTTTATACATGAGTGGCGGAACCTACAGTTTAATGTCGACTCATAACAACAGATGTTTGAGAAACTTTTCATGGCAGTTTTAATCTGTTGAGAGGAAGTCGCCGAAGAAATATTTTTTCATATTTCGTTTTGTCGGAGATGTCTGACCTGATCTTTCAACCGAGGCCACACGTCTAATAAGCCAACAGACTACCTACTAGACTGCGGCGATTGTCAAGAAAAAGGAATATAATCAAATATCAATTCTGTCATAGGATACCCTGGTGGTCTTGTAGGTGGTGTGCTAGACTATTAGCGTTAAGGTTACATGAAATCAAGCATAAGGTTATTAAGTTTAATAAATATATAAAGTTGTTGTTGTCATATTTGCTTTGAAAACTGTCTGTTGTTGTTGCCATTTTATTTTATTTTCTTTTTGGAAAAAAACTCTTGATATGCTCATACACTACGCTTTTAATGATTTCGAATTTAATTTAAATAAATCTGAAGTAGGAAAAATAAGAGACACAAAAATTTTCTTATTTTCCCATACACATATACAAACATACACATACACATTGAAAATCTGTTCAAGTATCTTTACGAGTTAAAAGTAAAGCCGTTTTGCAATAACTTCCTAACGTTGATTACCAGGAATTATAAGGATTTTGATTTTCTTTCTTTCTTTTTACGCTTGTATTCATTCATTTACATTAAAGTTGTTGTTGATGTGGATGTTGTTGATGTTACAGTTATTGCTCTTGACGATGATTGCATTACCAAAACATAAAAGACACACACACACACACACTGAAGCACACATACACATTTACTAAGGCCTCATTGAGTGTGTGGATAAGTGTCTCTGCTGTGTGTGTGTGGTTAACGAAAATGTCTACCTTTCACTTCCGTTTTACTACGTCTGAGTAAAATTCTGTAAAATAAAGCGAGTGGCAAGGCGAAGGAGTACGAATAAGGGAGTAAACTCATATTAAAAATGGTTTTTATTTACACCACCCATCACCCATTGAAAGCAGTTTTATTTTATTTTTAATTTTTTTTTTAAACTAGTTGAAGGCAAAATTTTATTTCATTTTATAGCTCTTAAACAGATAAAAACGTTCTTAAAGCCATTGCAAATGGCTGAAAAGTTAAAGATTAGAAACATTTTAAAAAGGAAAGAATTTTAAATGTGGCCGTAAACATTTCAACTGAGCTAATGGAAAGCGGAAGGAAACTGAATTTAAATGAATTTCCTTGCCATTTAAAGCGTAGTAAACAATTTTAATTGGTATATATTCAAGACAATCTAGCAGGTTGAAGCCTTAAGACTTTTAAGTATAAATAGAATACAGTGGATATATTATTTCGTGTGGATGGAAAACTTAAGTGAAATACAATTTTTAGATTCTAAATTCAATATCTTAACTACCATAACTGTCGTGAAGAGGTGCCTTAGTACAGTGACTATTCATCGATCGATTGTACTCCTCTCGTACCTTGCAGGGCATCCCCACAAAGTCTCCTCCAATTTTATTGACTTGACAAAATTCAGAACGCTGTGCGGTTTCACCCAACGTGAACAATTAGCTTTACTTTGGCTGTATTGGCAATATCGGTTTGGGTTTCTAGATTGATAGACAGTAAAATGTTATAAAATTAACTAGTAACATACACTTGTGTTGTTTAAGACTTAAGTTGCACTTGATTTATTTCTATACCATGATCCATCTTTGCTTGCCATCTAATTTTAATATAAAAACCTTATGAGAACTCAAATCAGTTCCACCATTCAACTTATACCTTACCTTAGTATACGCTTTCGATTCGTTGAAAAAAAACCCTCAGGTCTTATCTTGTCTTGAACACAACCAATGGGCTTATGATACTCTTCAAGATTTAGGAGTTTATTCGATTAGGCTCGGCTAAATTGGCAGCCGCCTGAAAGCATTATTATTATGGTTATTGTCCTGTGGACGTGCCATACTAACCTCAATCATTATGGGGTATCCCAATAATATTTCCTCCAATAAATTTCAGGCAGCATCTTAGTATCACCAAGAATAAATGCCTGTCTGTATGTGCTACTTGATATATGGGTTTTGTTCATTCATTCTTATAAACATAGAACGTACATATTGGGCTTGAGGCAATTCTTCTTTCAGGTAAATGCAAGGCCTGACCAAATGGCCGGTCACTAACCTATAACTATATTTAATGGTATATTAAGTTGCCGTAGACTAGTAGGCAGTGTGTAGGCATATTAGACGTGAGGCTACGGTTCAAGTCCCAGTTCCCAGATATTTTGAATAAAACCAAATATAAAATAAATATTCCTTCGGCGACTTCCTCTCAGCAGATTTCTGGCAAAAACTCTGAGAGTAAATGAAATTGCATGAAAAAGTTCCTCAAAAATCTGTCGTTCGGATTCGACTTTAAACTGAAGCCCCGCCACTCGTGTATAAAATTAACACAAACAGCATAAGTGGTGTGAGAAATTAGATCGTAACCCTGACTAAAGCGTTGTAATGACCAATTATGTATGTATGTAATGCTACCCCATTGGGTATCCAACAATTTTTTGCCACAGATTTCCAAGGTTTGCAGCAGTCATTAGGGATTTCTGCAGTAACGACCATAAGGTTCTTAAGCTTCATTCTTGGTACTTTATAACTCTAATTGCTATTGCTAATATTAATTACAATAACTGGTTATGTCTATAGCGAATACATCTGTTGGTAAAAAGATCGATTGTCCCTGTTTGTAGTGAATTTCATGAGAAAAAAATTAAATACACTCAGCTAATAACATAGTGTAGATTGTTGAATAGAACTCAAAAATATTTTTTTTTTATATTTCTTGAATCCTCCAAACAGGTTTAATTTGACAAAAACTGTTTTTTGGACTTTACGCACAAATTTATTGATTACGCAAACATTTCTCAACCGATGTCCAAAATTTAAACCTTATTAGAAAGGAGAGGGATGGGCCTTTAAAACGGTATACATATATGCATTATTTGACTTAATATGCTATGAGTTCAACTTGACAAATGCGATTTTTTTCATATTTTTTCAAGTTTGTCCGTTCATAGTAGCAAACTTTAATTAAAAAATATGAAAAAATATAAAAAAAAAATGAGAAACAAATTATATTTTCCAAGTTTACCCGATTCAAAAACCCACAACATATGAGTTTGAACCATACGTTTATGTGTACCATTTTAAAGCCACATCTGTCCCCTTTCCAAGAAACTTTAGATTTTGAAAATAAGTTAAAAAATATTTGGTTAATTAATAATTTCGTGTGAAAAGATCAAAAATACCGTTTTTTGTCAAATAAAACAAATTTGGAGTGTTCGAGAAGTTTAAAAAAAATATTTTTGAGTTCTTCTTAACAAAACTTACAACCTTCACTATGTCATTAGCTGGTTGTATTTTGACTGTAGCAACGTGTTATCAACGAAAACTGTGTGTGTTTGTGTGTGAAAACATTCTCTGTAAGGTCCTCAATTTTACACAAAAGTAATGAATTTCTGTACAGAAAATTTTTGTTTTCGTGGAAAATAAAAAGCCACAGTTACACACCGCACAGTGACAATTATTTTCCAAAGTTACTACGATTTCAAGGAATTAGTTCATCGGAATAGAGCAGCTTTGTTTCATTGATGTTTTGTTTTTGTATTTTGAATTTCCATGGAGATCAAAAGAGAATTTTATTTTAAATTCAATTCCTTTACCACTTAATAAAAGTAGAACTAGAAATGCAATTTATTTTTAAAATAAAAATATCCTTGTCAGTACAGAAAAGTAATTGTACCCAAATCAATTTCAAATGAAACTGTCGAAAGAAAAATTCCAAAAAAAAACAATTTAAAAATATAAAACGAATATTTTAAAATAATAAAGCAGAAAAAGGCCAACACACATGTCGTCCTTTAATAAATTTTGAAGAGGAGAAACACATGGCTACAGATTAATAATCATATGAAAAGAAAATAAAGAAAACAAAAGCAAAGAAGTCGAGACTTCTATCAACTTTTGACAAGAAAATTAAAAACAAAAAAGTAAAGGAAAAAAATTTCAAAATGAAAAGAAAAGCACTTGCAATGAATTACAAATGAATTGAAAAAATAAAACGAAACAATGAAAATGAAAAATAAAAAAAAAATCCGAAAAACATTTTAATTTAAATGACTTACAAACACATTCCAGACATACAATAATAGGCTTTAAATTACACGCTCATATACAACGGCAAACATTTAAAGTGAAAGCCGCCTTAAGGTCGACAATGACACGCAAACTGTTAAATTACACACGTACACACAGCCACAAATGCACACAGGATACATGTCCATATGAACAGGAAATACAAGTCAGTCAGTTGTTAAGAGAAAAATAGCTGGCACAAGTAAAATAGAGAGAGAGATAGTTAGGGTGAGAGAGAGAGAGTAAAAGTGAATGTTTGAGCCTTGAGGGATGGTATAAGATAAGACCTCACGTATTACGCACACACACATTGACATTTAATACACTGAAACCATTTATTTGCCGTAATTGTGATGAGAATTATCATCATCACCCCCGTTATTATCCGCGAAAGCACTAAATTATACCAGACTAGCAGACAGACAGACAGACAGCGACACATTTGATACATTTTAAGCAGAAAATTACAAAGCGATACCAAATGAATGAAATTATATACACCAACCCAAGGAAATACTCTATTCAACCTATTTAGCTGGTATTTGTGTGCGGCATATAAAAGAATTGGCAGGAATGGCATACAATTATTGCAAATGAATTAAATTTTTCACTTTGAAATGAAGTTAATTCTCTTAATGGGCTTGAAATCGATATAAAAAAAGGTTTAAAAGTAAGTTTGAAAGGATACTAAGAGGATTAGAAATGTATTAGAAACCTTTTAAAGAGTGCCTTAGTTGAAAACGTCTGTAAACTTGCAAGAATTTTCAATGATGTGCAACGATGCAAAGAGTGGTCATATGGACAGCCCGGCTTTTGTACGTCAATGAATCGTAAACGACAGTGTTGCCCATGTAGACACGGTCGCTTGACGTAGTTCCATAAAAAAGTCTAACGGCGTCAGATTGCATTATCTTAGAGGCTAATAGAGAACGCCAAAACCTGAAATTATTCTTCACAAAAATTCCTCAATTAATAAAGCCAAAATCGTTTACGTTCTACGGCTTGTGGTAGTGTCTTGTTGAAATCACATATAATCCAGTGTTGTTATCGCACAGCTTTCAACTGTTTTTCTAGGCTCAAATACTGACTTTGTCACTAATTTATTTCCAAGCCTCATATGCAACAATTTTACTCGTCGACATTGCCACCAAGTGAGCAATTAAATGAAATCACATGTTACTCTAACACCTAGCATATCTACTATATGTCACGGCTTTAATGGTTACGCGAATCAAACCTATGGATGGAGATGTAAATTCTAGTATAGTGTTGACTTTCATTGGCAGTTGATATCTATAGAAAGAGTATACTCTATAGAACTCGATGAGAAACCATTACATGCCATATATTTTTACTTATGGCGTTATTTATAGGCAACGATACTTGGCTTTATCAGTAGACCAATGATACGATTAATTGGAAAGATTTTATTGAAGAAATGGTAACGAAAGAAAGAAATGGTAAGAAAAGGCGAGAGATGCTTTGTATCGTCCCTACGATCATTAATTAAAAGAAACAAAGTATGGCGTAAATAACCTGAACCCCAGAGGAAAACTTGTCGAAGAGTCTATTGAGTGACTCTTTCGTTACCCGATTTAAATGCGTATAACATGGCGATCTCATACTCAAAACCCCTGAGATTTGGATTCCCTCACATAGTTAGAAAATCCGAAATGAAAATCTGTATTTATAAAACGATTTTGGATTTGTTTATAAATGCATACATACTTATTTATTTTTCTCGAACCCTACAAACTCGTTTTATTTGACAAAAACGGTTTTTTTGATCTTCTCACACAAAATTATTGAACATATGTTTGAACCTACAGTAATCTTTCGATTTCCGTCGCCTTGTTTCGATTTACGTCGTCAAATTTTTTGTTCCCTCTAACTTCAATTTGAGTCGTCATTCTTTTTTAAGTTCCTTGTTAAAAACGCACTACTTTGTAGTATGAGCAATATGATTTACATCGTTTCGATTTACGGATTTGATTGTATAGGATGAGCCATCTATCGGTTTAGGTTTGAGCAATCGATTATTTCTAATCTGGCAATACTAGTGTCATTCTATTTTGTCACAAAATTCGGTATATTATCACCACTGAAGGTAATGACTCGCTTTACGCTTGAACAAGTTTGGGACTTATTTGGTCAACGAGAAACTGCGAGATGATGTCGATTTTGCTAAGAAATCATCTTTTTGGATGAAACTGATTTTCATCTTGGTGGGTGCGTTATTAAGCAAAATTGCCGTATTTGGGGCTCAGAAAACACACACGTGGTCTTACAGCAGGCAATGCACCAATTACGAGTGATTATTTGGTGCGGCTTGTGGAGCGGAGACATCTTTTGCCCATATTTCTTTGAATATGAGGACGGGGCAATAATTACGGTCAATGGAGACACCTATTCCTCCGTGATAACTAATTTTTTTGTATCCGCTCCTCATGGTATTGATGTGAACGATGTTTGGTTTTAACAGGATGGTGCAACTTGCCACACATTTCACACCACAATTGATTTATTGCGTCAATGGCCGTTCAATTAGCCGAAATGGTGATGTCAATTTGTTGCCAAGAAGCTGCGATTTGACGCCGTTAGACTATGTTCTGCCGGGGACCGCTAAAGAAAATTGTTATGCCGACAAACCAGAGACAATTGTGCATTTGAAGTCCAACATTCGTGATGTCATTGCCGAAATACGACCCCATACACTCGAAAATATGCACGAACATTGGTCCGATCGTATGAGGTACAGTGAGGTCAGCCGCGGCAGCCATATGAATGAAATAATATTCCAATTTCAACCGGAACAATTGTACTTCACAACAAAAATAATAAATTTGGCCAAATTTCAAACCATTTTGTTTTATTGCATTTTTCAATTTAAACTTTTAAACAGTGCGCTATAAAAAGCTATAAAAAGAGACAAATATGATATGGAATATTTGTTCAAATAAATGAATGAAAATGTTCACCTGATTTACTATTTTTTTTTTCTTACAAAATTTTTAGTTCTCAACACCGTATTAACGTTGAGTGTACTATTCTTGCAAACTTCCTTCAATTTTGTATTCCGCAGACAGGTGTTTTATAAAGTACGTCTATTAAGTTTAAATTGCAATACCTTTAAGCCGCATTAACTAAAAATTTTTTTTTGTTAGTAACTCAATACGTTTACAGTACACAACGCAAGATACTACATTTAGAAAATAATGATACTATGAGCAACAACAACAACGTTTATTACATAATATGTGTACAGAGAGTCAATTTAAATGTTAAAATATTTTCAAAGTCTGTCCTTAATTTACCTTTTTTTAGTAACATACATACATTGTATTTAAGTACTTTGCTGTTTCCGTTATTGTTGTTATTGTTGTTGTTTTTCTCTTTATTTGTTTATAATGACATACAAAATAAGCTTTAATTGTAAATTACCGACACTATCGACAGTCGACAATGTGTATCAATGTGTGCTTTGTCTACATTTAGGGTCTGCTTTAAATATTATAAGCGAGCATAACTTTGTTATTGTTCTTAACGTTTTATTTTGTTTTTCATTTCCATTTTTAATGCCTCTTTGTTAAACAGACAGAGTAATGTTATGCAGGCAACATTAACATTTTTATAATACATACACATAAACAATCACACAGATTTACAGGCACTCATTCATAAGCAAGCCATAAAACAGTTGTTAACAAAGAACATACACTTATACATACGCATTTAAAAATGTTAACGGATAATATAAGCACTTACACATATGTTACATACATACATATATGTATGTATATTAGCACATAATGACTATATTATAACATTGTATTGTAAGAGAGTACCACATACATACATACATATATCTGTGTATGTGTATTTATATTATCAGCGTGTTTATGTTTTGACATTTTTATGTCACAACTTTGTTTTCATTTTCATTTATATGGCTGTACAATGTAACACAATGCGTGTTGGTATGTATATATGTATGTATGTGTTGTAAGTGTTATGTTGCCTCAATGATGTGTGTACAAGTGTTTATATTTTGATATAAAAGAGAGAGAATTACAGCAACGACAGAGAGAGAGAGAGAGTCATACAAAATAAATCGAAGTTCTTACCGGCATACTCGTATTTACTTTATCGTAAGGCAGAGGTTAAATAGAAAACAAATATTTTCAATAATTTGTCAGAGTTTGTTGTTTTTGTTTTTGTATATCATTTGTCTTCTTCTTTTCTGTTCTCTTTCAGTTTCAGTTCATTGAAATGAAACAATAGAAGTGGAGTAGAATAGAAATATTATAAGAACATTTTAATACAACCGACAGTGGATTATAACACAGTCGATATTAAATGAATATCGATTGATATGGAATTTTTTTTGTGTTAAAAAAGATAATCATCCGATATTTAAATTACTTTCAGAGATATATGAAGGAAATTTTGTACAGAAAATCTTTATAATATTCGTTTATAATGTGTTTTAATATCCGGCAGTCTGGCAGGCTATCAGTTGTTGACTATCTGTCATCTAAAGTATCATTTACCTACTTTAAGGGCCATCATTACAACTTGCCGTTAATCTTGGGTTTAGTTAAAGGTACCTTTAGCTAAAGGGAACTGTAAAGTTACCTTTAACTTATTTTCGTTATTACAACTTACAGATACAATTTTTCAAAAATATGGCAGTGCCGGAGCAATGTCGATAACGCTGCTCAAATTAAACAAGTTTTATTTAAACGCAGTGTCAACGACGGGTTTCTTTTTTGTGTATTTGCTAACTTTGTTTATATTTGAAGTTGCCTTATTGAAAACAATACATATATATGGCAGGTTCAAACATAAACTTAACTTTAAAAGTTAAAGTTAGAATGATCCTCCCTATAGCTTAACGCTCAGTTCTACCTTATTGTCCACTTATAATAATGAAAAACAATTTATCATCCCTTTAGTTAACGGCAAGTTGTAATAATGGCCCTAAAAGTAATGATTTAAATGCTAGTTTTCGGCCATTACGGAATGGTTAATGGTTGTCATAATTGACCGACTGTGCAAAGAACTAAAAGGTTTATAAAGATATTTAAATAGGCAAGAAGCATAACGAATATGGTCAAGACTTTGCATCGCCTGTTGTTGTTGGCTCATAATGGGTTATTTGGTTTTGCATTTCCCTCCAGATACAGTCCAATTTATGCAACAACTAAAACCGGCTGACCGTACACAATGCCGTAAATATACTGATTAAGTGCTAGAGCAACACTGAAAGTCTGCTGATTTGTCGAATAAAATCTTATTCAGCAATGAAGCTCATTTGTCATTTGGTCGTTACGTTAATAAATAAAATTATCGAATACGAGGCTTGGAGTGCCCAGAAGGGATTGTAGAAAAGCTATTGCATTTGGAAAAAGTGACTGTGTGGAGCGTATTATGGTCTGATGATGTCATTGTGCCATATTGCTTCGAAACTGACACTGGAAGAACCGTTATAGTCAATTTCTTGCGCTAAGGCAACAGAATTTTTTAGGCTTACAATTGAAGATTATGAACGGTATCACGAACCATACTACATATCATTGACGGTTGTGAACTGGGCAGTATGGGCCTTCAACAAAACGGTGCCACGAACCATACAACGCATCCGATTTTGGCTTAATTGCGTGAGAAGTTTCTAGCAAGAGTAAAGGGTGTCTGTCCACTCAAAAATTGAGTTCGCAGTAGTATCCCACTACCTTGTACGATTTTTAAGATGCATTAAGACTGGGTTTTTGTCCTTGATAGGCGGTCTGCAGACAATTTAGTCTCCAATCCGAAAGAAGACGAAAATATTTTCATCATGACTTTTAAGGTTTAAAAATTAAAGGTCTTCATTTCCTTCTCACAAGGTTAGGTTAGCGGGTAGCTTGCCTTTAACAGGGAAGTTCACTCGATGGCCATATGGCCCATTGTTTTACCCAGTGTGAGGTAAGTTCCCTTGTAATGATCCGTTGGTGGTGGGTTTGACCCACGCCGAACTCCGGATGAAACCGTCGAGTTTCCTTAGTGGCACGTTCGCCACCATGCTCGGATTTTTACACGTTCTGTCACTCAAAACTGATGACGTATGTCCCGTAGTGCAGGGCTTTTGTATAAAAGCTATTGCACTGCTTCTGTTTCCTATACATCATGGCATCTTCTGCCTTTTGGTGGGGCAGACCGATCTTGTTAGCGAAACTACCATTAGCGCTGTGTCCTGTTAAAATTCCTGTTAGAATGCGAACCGTTTTCTTATCGAACTCAAGTAGATCCCTCGTACTTGTGCTGTCTACTGCTGAACACAGCAGTTATGAAATTCGATAACCAGGTATGTCGGACAATCCACGAGCATTATTGAATTCCATGCTGCTTTTTCCAATTTGGAAAAGCATTTCTGTAGAGGCACAAATATGCCCTCTCATTAACCCATTCAGAAAGCCTCCTGTTCACTGATAATCCCGAAAGGAACGTAATGAAGTGATATGGCAATCAAAGGTGGTGACCCTATTATTCTAGAATGTGTTACAATATCAATCAACTGCTTAGTGACTACGACTTTAGTGCTGTTCTTTGTAGTTTAGTGATTTTATTATGCCACCAGTAGGTTGATTATGTCTATGTATTGGTCTTATCTGTCGGTCTTTTCATTGTTATGCCACGTCTGTTGACTCTTTATACAAAACTACTTGAGCATCAAACTCTTGGTTTATTTGTTTAGCAATTCAAAAGGCAGATCAAAGTGTTTTAAAGTTTATAAAAAATGTATCAATAAATTATTTATGAATGTCATTAATTAATTATCGATATCTTTTATCGCTCGTACACACACAATCATATTCCATTTATTGATTCAATTAGAGCAAAAATTTTAAAATTTGTTGACATAAGAAATAAAGGAAAGCAAAAAAAAACTTATTTAAAAACGAAGTGAAATGAAATGAAAAGAGAATCCAATGAATACAAAAATTTCTTTTTACTTTCTCATTTGTCCATAAGGCCAACGCTAACGTTCATTATCATACTAATTTATGAATGCTACGTTTGTATTTGTGAAACATGCATACTTGTACAAATAATTTTTTCTAATTATAAAATATTTGTTTGTAGAACATTATAGTCTGTGTACTGTGCTGTGTATTGAATATTCAGCGTCTTTCATTCGGAAATTTAAATCAAAGGGACAACGTATCGTTGATGATATTTTACACACGAACTTCCTCATTGTGAGTTGACGGATGGAGGACTTAAAATGTTATGCTGAGAACTAATATAGTTTTTGCAATACTTTTGTCAAATTTATTAAGTGATGCCTCATTGATCAACCTAACTCTAGGAGAAGTATAATACCATTCGATCCAGCTAAGTAGCCTTGTATTCAAATGAGAAGAAAATTCTTCTGATATCTTACCAGAGTTAAGATATCAGAATTAATTCCAGTTATACTCAGGTAATGAGCGCAGATCATACAGAATATGTAGTGGCTGCAGAAAGGTCTTTGGATGTTAGCATTGCTTTCGTTTACTAAAACTGTCATGACTGAGGTCTAACCGTGTTAGTAATAACTTAAGAGTATGTATTTGGATTGATTTACCTTAAAAGCTACTCAAATTCATTTGTCATGTTTAGCATACGATACATAGTTTGAGGTGCACAGTTAATTTCTATAATAAAATATAAAGATAAACATAAGAGAAAAATAATATCAGATTTGTATCGTACTCGATCATGTCATCATGCGATATAAAAATACATAACATACATACATAATTGGCCATTACAACCCTTTAGTCAGTATTACGGCCTAATTTCTCACACCACTTATGTTGTGTGTGAGTTTAAAGACGACTCCGAACGAAAGATTTTTGAGAAAATTTCCATTTACACTCAGAGTTTTTGCCAGAAATCTGCTGAGAGGAAGTCGACGAAGAAATACTTTTTGTATTTTGTTTTGATGTCTGAAATAGGGTTCGAGCACCAACCCTGGCTTTACGTCTAATAAGCCAACACACTACTAGACTACGGCGATAGAAACATAGGAGATAAATTTTCTTTCCCATTTCTCCTTTTTGTGGAAATCAGAAAAAAGTTCCATATTTGTCGACTTCAATAGCTAGCGAGTTTTCTTAGTACCAATTTTTCAAGTTGACACCTTCCACTGTAGAAATAATACGTCAAAAATCCAAAATTAGCTGACCTTATGAATTAAACTCTACAAATTTGTTACGTTTTTAGTTCCTCAAGAAGTATATTTTTTGTAGATTCGATCTTTACCTATTAAATATGCGCTGTTTATTGCTTTATTCAAATAAATCCTTTAAATAACTACACACTTTCATTGATCAATAACACCATGCTATCAATTTTATTACGCCATCCTTAAACTATGAAGATTAAACTCTCAGTGTTCAATACCACTGTGTTTAATGTTGTACTATTTATTACAGCCTTCTGACATTCACTAACATATGACTGAAAACTTTGCCCTTCGTTCTATTTATTTCGCATAATTTTATGTCTGACAACTTCTGGATCTTTCTGTGTAGTGCTGTCCTTGTATTTTGAATAAGCGTACTTTGTTGCAAATTAGTTTTGTTTATTCTTTGTACCGTACGATATGTGTATTTTGTTTTAATTTGTTTGTCTTGTTTATTTTGCCTGCGTAACAATATTTTCCTTATTTCTCAACATAATACACTCTGCACATATATTATTTAATAGATTAGTTACACTATTTTTAAATATACATGAATTTAATGTTTATATTTTTGGTAAACGCCAAACCGACTCCTCTGGTTTCTCATTGTGATCCACGTAAACTAATTGATGGGCGGACAAGCGTAATTTTCTATTTATATATTCCCTATAGGACAGACACGTATCTAAAATACATTTTCACCGTTTCCCCTTTAGAGGGGAAAACGAATATTAGAATTCCGCTGCCTTTGATGTCAGTGTGATAAACTTAATGACGGTTTTTGATGTCCATTGAAATTTTCTTTTGACAAAGCAACTGAAAAGCGGTCAAAGTGTAATAAATTGTAATTGGAAGTTCATTATAAATTAGTGGGCATACAACATTATCAATATTATTAAAATAATTGATACAGAATAAATAAATAAAACCGTAGTAGTAACGACTGAGTGAAAAAATTTCAAAAATTTTAGTACAGTATTGTTGGAAGTTTTAGAATGTAATTTTTTCATAAATGTTTGTATTTTGTTTTTGCTTTCTTTACTTAAATTTTTAATTAGTATTTCCAAAGAAATGATTTTATTTATTTGAAAATCAAATACAAAATGGCTGCTTTTAAAGTTCACTGAGATACATTTGTTCTTAACTTAATTAAGGCAATTTGGTGGCTTTAACTGACTGCTACTGATATTGTAGGCGAAAACAGCGGCTGCGAACGCAATAATTAAAGCATGGAAATGTAAAAGCTATGGTCATGCCAAATTCTTGGCATTCTTATTCTCTGGATACACCTCTTCTTATTAATCTGGGTACACCTATTGATTACACAATACCTGAACCCGCTTTCAATCCTAGTTGTTTCAACGGAGATGCTGAATATTTTTTATGATCACCCCGAGAACTTCATTCATTCACTGGATTTAAGATTGTTCCTTGCACTACCCTATTACGGTCGTCCTTTTATGCTAAAATAATAGTTATAAAGATTGTTGCTTTGCGAATTTGGTGCTTATTGAGTGAATATACCCGTACTTACCGACATCTAAGCGGTCATTAGAGCGGGTGCAAATAAATGATCCTCCACAAACTTCACTTATTTACAAAGGAAAGAAGGGTCATAAACCTACCTGCAGATTGACCAGGCAGATCTGGCCGATGTAGATATGTGCAGAATAAAATTTGTGTTAAACATGGCCAGAGTCTATCTAAAGAACCGCATAGCAGTTAGAGGGGGTACTGGTCCTAGCTACTCACACGTTGCAGCTGGAAATACCACAATCTGATTTCGGTAAAACAGTAATGACTTCTTATTCATTACTAAGTTAGTAATGAAGAATTCATTGTCAATGAATTACAAATTCATTGACACAACATTTGTACCCAAAGGTGATTTAAATGAAATCCAAACCTTTTTAAAGCTACCTGGCCTTAGTGTCCACAAGTCTGAAGATGCTCGATACACAGAATTTCTGTTTAGAGTATTCCATAGAAGGTAACTTTCTAATCTTATTGATATTGCTTCAAGTATCCGACTTCAAACGAGTATAAATTGATACGTGTTGAAACGTACATTCTTCATGAAAATGAGCCATTTCAAGAAGTTCAACATTTTACATAGTTTGGCAGCCAAATCGCCCCAGATAGTAGAACCAAAAATCGGATTTTAAACTTGCTAAGGCTAAAGAATCATCAAAAATATGTCGGTAACTATCGCCAGATATTGAATTCATTACGTTTTTTGAGAAGCGAAGCATGGCACGTGTCAATGTGCTATCACACACGAGACTATTTTTTAAGCCGCACAATTTTTTTTATCTGGTATAAAATTGTATTCATGTACTCTACTTTGTGTGTATTAGTTTTTTCTTCACTACTCAACGCACAACGAAAGACTAAATACGCGCTATACCAAAAATTTTTCTGAACCTGCTGTTTTATAAATGTATGTGTATTGGTTTTGTATTGTTTATGTATTGGTTTGTGCGGGGTAGAAACTGGTTGAAAAATTATGCCAGCAAAAAACCAAATTCCTCACCTCTCTTGCCTACAAGCTGCCATTTTGTGCCAGCATAATTGTTCTCGTGTGTGATTGCCCAATGGAAATGACAAAAAAACTACTAATAATATTCCTGTCATATGGTGACCCCCACATTTAGATTCCCAGCTCATATGTTTACCGAAGATGCCGACAAACACTCATTGCACTGGAGATGAGATTGTGGACTTGACGTTGGATTGTATACATATTGCGTAAGCTGACATACAATACAGCAAAAATATCCCTCTATCCACTAGAATCTGCATGGATCACGAAGACTTGGTCGGCCAAGAGACGAGTCTTTTGATGAAGATCTATGATGAAAGCAGGCGAAACGTTTGCCTCAAAATCGTAAGCAATTTAAAAACTTTGCATAGAACTACGCTTAAGCTAAGCGATGTATCTGATATTTTTAGCAAAATGGATTGTGTAATTAAATTGATAGCTCAGTGTTATCGATAAAAATGTATTGTTAATTTCGATAAATAAGAAATTAAATAAATTCCCAAAAGTCAATACATTTTATTTAATTTTCGAATCCATAGAACATAACATAACAATATTATATGCCCATGAAATGTTATTTAAGTGATCAAAATGTAAATGTTTCCTTAGGAAATAATGTGTTGTGTGAATAATAATACAAAAACTTAATAATTGTTTCCGTATTTTTGTGTGATTTCATTTCCATTTCCATTTCAATCGTTATCGGAATATCCGTGTCAATATGATTTATTATCGTGTGCATTAAATTGTAAAAAGCGAATGATTGGGGGAAACTTAAATTAGTTACAAAAATAATTTTCTTTTTTCCCCTTTATATCATTCAAATTGAATTCCTCCAATTATTTTCCCTCACTCCATCGCAGAAGTAAATTAGTTACTCACATTTAATGGCATAGAAATAAGTGGAGAGTGGGTTGTTTAGAAAGTTTGCTGGTAATTTAATACGGCAATACGAGTTTTTATTAAGTCAAGTGGTGGTTATGTTAAAAACCATACGATTTTACGTATAAAGGGAGACCCTACAGCAGCTAATTTCAGCTGGTATGTAAGGTAATGGGAGAATGTAATCGAAAAAGGTGTTGCGGCTAAAGTCTGCTTAATACTAATTAAGTTTAAAGGGAAAAATTAGGTTAAAACGAAGGAATACTTTTATTTTTATAAAGAAAAAAAAACAACGAACACAAAACCAAACTGACTTCAGTTTAAAAAATCATTAGAATTTGGATATAAAGGGTGTTTTTTATAGGGGTATAGAACTTTAAGTTGGCATTACTTTTCAAGATGGCGACCGATTTAACAGATGTCAAGTGATTTATTCTCAGTTTGGTTTGGCAATTCATCATGAATAGACTCACGCCTGAACAACGCTTGCAAATAGTGCAATTTTATTTCGAAAATAATGGTTCTGTGCAGAAAACGTATCGCGCACTACGTCCATTTTATCGTCGACAAAATCGTCCATCAGAGCAGTTAATTCGATTAACCATGGAACGTTTTCACACCACGTTTACTCTTATTGATAACTCGCATCCCCAGAGACGCTGTACGGTGCATACAGAAGAAGCTATTGCTGCTGTAGAGCGTAGCATTGAGGAAGACCCGAATGAGTCCATCCGCCATCGAGCACAGGAATTGGATCTGTGTCCATCCGCTTTATGGAAGATTTTGCGGAAGGATCTTGGTTTGCGTGCTTGCAAAATCCAACTCGTGCAAGAATTGAAGCCAAACGATCATCAAGTAAGGCGTAGATTCGTCGAATGGGCCCAAAACGAGATTACCGTTGTTCCCGATTTTCATAAGCGAATTTTGTTTAGCGATGAAGCGCACTTCTGGTTGAATGGCTACGTCAACAAATAAAACTGCCGCATTTGGAGTGAAGGTAATCCTCAAGTGTATGTGGAAACATCGTTACATCCAGAAAGACTGACTGTTTGGTGCGCTTTATGGGCTGGTGGAATCATTGGTCCGTACTTTTTCAAAAACGATGATGGTCGGTGGTCATTACTAACTTTTTCATTCCTGAATTGAATAACCATGATGTCCAGGAGATGTGGTTTCAACAAGACGGCGCAACATGTCACACAGCTCGTGCCACAATAGATTATTGAAAGACACGTTTAACACCGCTAGACTACTTTCTGTGGGGCTATGTAAAGTCATTGGTCTATTCGGTAAAGCCACAAACGCTTGACCATTTGGAAGACAACATTCGCCGTATTATTGCCGATATACGGCCACAAATGTTGGAAAAAGTCATCGAAAATTGGACGTCCAGATTGGACTACATCCGCGCCAGCCGTGGCGGTCATATGCCAGAAATCATATTTAAAATGTAATGCCACAAGATTATCTTTCGGATAAATAAAATTCATGTCAATCGAATAATCCATCGTTATTTTATTGCTACTTAAAGTTCTATACCTCTATAAAAAACACCCTTTATTTTAAACACATTTTCTATGTGAAATGGAAATTAATTTTATTTATTGGCATATTTTTGTGGGAATTTTGAAAATGTCTTATTAATTTACAATTTAAAACAGTTCGCCATGAAATTTAAAGCAATTTATTAAACGAAGTAATATAATTTGCGAAATTTCCTCTGCCATATTTCATCTAATTAAACTTGAAGTCGCCGTAGTCTAGTAGGTAGTGTGTTGGCTTATTAGACGAAAAGCCAGGGTTCGAGCCCCAGGTCAGACATCAAAACGAAATATGAAAAAAAAAATATTTCTTCGGCGACTTCCTTTCAGCAGATTTCTGGCAAAAATTCTGAGAGTAAATAAAATTGCCATGAAAAGTTTCTCAAAAAATCTGTCGTTTGGAGTCGACTTTAAACTGTAGGTCCCGCCACTCATGTATAAAAATTAACGCGCACAACATAAGTTGTTTGAGAAACTAAGTCGTAATCCTGACTGAAAGATTGTAATGACCAATTATGTATGTATAGTATGTATGTATTAATTTTCCTCTCCTCTCAAGAGTTAACAACAAATCTCTTACAGAATTTACACATTCACTTAGTAAACATATTAAAAATAAATCATTTGTGGTGCGACTAGATCAACTAGGCTTTTTATTGATATATGTGGAGGAAACGATATATGCTAGATTTAAATAGAATTCCTGTTAAGAATATCGTAGCTGTTACATCGGAATGGTGAATCTAAGTATACAACACCGTCTCACAAAGCTGTAATAAGAATGAAGAAAAAAAGACCACTGAATGTCGTTTTTGACAGTATCTGGTGCAAAAGATTCTTAGACAACCAGTAGTTACCAATAGATTTTGACTAGTCATAAGACGATTCATAGCTTCATACACTGACAGGATAGCTAAGATATGATAGCTACGAATTGTAGACATATGGTGAAATGGGTAGAATGGTATTACAATGGGACTTTTGATAGGACCCTATTGATATAGGCTTACAGAGGCTGTCATTATAACCTAATTTAGATTGCTTTTTAATTGTAAAATCTTTCACTGACACGACTAGGATTTTGTATAAACAAAAAGGTACCTGTTGCCGAGAGATGCTTATCTAAGCTTATCCATAAGCCCTCTGGTCTGGTGTATCGCAGTTTTTTTTTTATAGCAATTTTCCTAATGGTGATTCTCATGCCCTTTCTTGCGGTTGCCAATAATCTTGCAATTGCACTCATACTTACTTTGCACACATACTACTCATAATATGGATGGTGCGGCTAATTGTGTCTTGAAGAGAAATTTAAATTTCGAATAAAAATTGTGATCTTAAATCTAACGAGAAACATAATTGCACTCATACTTACTTTGCACACATACTACTCATAATTTGGATGGTGCGGCTAATTGTGTCTTGAAGAGAAATTTAAATTTCGAATAAAAATTGTGATCTTAAATCTAACGAGAAACATAAATCCAATATTACTGCATGTAGCCTCCATAGGTTTAATAAAGTTGTAGTAGAATGGTAAAACAGGATCACAAAGACATCTCTTCGTATTGTTACGAAAATAGAAATGGTGTTATCGTTTAACATTAAAATAATAAACAAAAGCTACAAAAACAAAGACAATGGACTTGTTTACATGATCGACGAATAAACAAAAATATAGTAACAACATCAGTATAAAACAAGGGGTTAAACAAGTAAACAAGAAGCAACAACAACACTGCAAGGACAAACGTAAACAAAATACACAAACAACAATAACGTAAACAACATGTTTACATTTATAGAGATTTCGCGAAGTCATTCTCTTTCAAGAGCATTCATCAGACTGTTTACCTTGTGTGTTCAATTTTAACTAATGTGTGTTCAATTTCTTAGAAACCTGAACGGATCTTACTTTATTTGCTTTTGGCAAAATGTAATTGGCAACACTGGCATGTAGCAGACCTTCTAACCATCATCTCCTCTAACTGAGTGATGGCATCATCTCATGACATGTATGACAGTCAGTTTGTCTCCATTATTGTTCATTATTATTATCATTAGCAATTAATTTTATTCGTAGTTCATGTTGATTAACTGCCTCATTCCATAAATGGGTTCACGTGTATTTCCGACAGCCATTAGAAATGTTATCCATTTGGGAAGGGGGGAATGGTAGGCCGATAAGCTTCATTAAATCAAATTGAATTGAATATCTTTACGTCAACCATAAATAATTTAACGATGAGAGGCAATAATTAAATTATTACTGGTGCCAAGTTAATAAAAAAAATTCATGTACATTTTATTTGGCCATGGGGAATAAAAACATTGAACGAGAGGCGTCACCTCGATACCAGGCTGAAGAGTATTTTATGTTTTGTAAACTTAAGCTGACAAAATTATAAAGATAAGCTGTGATCCGCCATGAAATGTGTCGAGATAGGATGTTTGAATGGTAGCAGATGTAGACCAAAAACATTCAATTTCGTTTTCAGTATATATTCGTGGTTTTGTACATACAGACAAGAGGGTTAATTGTGTAACGCATAAAGTAAAGTAGTACTATGGTCCGTCTGTTCTGTTCCAATATATTTTGTTTACCAGCCTACTATTTCTTCCTCTAAAAGTGATACAAAGAAGCCAATCATCTGAACACGTTCCAGTACGTTTTCCGCATACAATGTGTTTACAGATCGAAATTGCAGCGAGAGTGAAAGCAAAAAAAGGCCAGGAAAAAAGAAACTAAAATACATTGAAACCAATAATACCAAGCGGTATAAAAACCATTTGTGGTGAAAGGTGAAGAACTCAATTATTTTAAAAGCGATGGAACTGTTATTTAAATTGAGAAATTTACAGTCAACGAATTTATTACATCCTAGCAGCGGTTTCTGTGAACAGCAAAACAAACCTACAACACCATAATGGTAATACAGTGTCTGAAAGAAAATTGAGTAACGTAAAAGCAGTCTAAAATCAACGCTTACCAATAGGAATTCCGCTGAGGTTATTGACAATTGACAATTAAGGTGGTTTCATAATCCATAACAGCGTCAGGAAACCATGCAAGATTTTAATTTTTCATATAAAAAAATATGTACAGGGGAGCTGGCTCTTAATATGCTGTTACTCTTAAACGATTTGTTTATTCTGGCAACAACGACTTGCTATACATTTAGGTAAACTTCCAGGTGAACTAGTTTTATAAACGATTATTGTACTGCGGACTTAATTGCGATAACAGATTCGACAATCGTAAAATGCTTTACAATATCGGTATGATATCGAGCCAATACCAAAAAGGACTTCGATAGCAATGTATACACGAATGGCCAGTATTTTTTTTAAGCCCGTCTAGACTCTGAATTATCACTACAGTCATCCTAATACAATCTTCCGCAAATACTATTTAGGCAGACGGCTTTATCATTAAAGACCAATGCTCGCTTTTATTTCAGAACGGATCTCATTTGGACAGTGCATAAATGAGTTCAATACTCTGCGTCTCTTTTCTCGAACAACGGTGATGTGGGTGCCAAGTTAACAGAATTTCTATATAAATAACGAATTTGTTCGTGCAGGATTTGGCATGTGCGACTTTTATTCCACTTCCATCGCACCTCTCATGAGATAGATTTAGCGACGAATATACGACTATTACTTCGGAAAAAAAAAATTGATGTGGTGAGCTATTGACTCCATAAGATCTCACGACTGAACTGGCCCGAATATGATATCATTTGTTGTAGTTCACTTACTGGTCATAGACAGGATATCTCCAAACTGGTGGCTGTACGTATAGTGCACTGACCGATTGGAGATTCATCGCGACTGCTTGAACAGTTTAATGACCCCTATATTAGCTTTGCAAATATGGAGGAACAGCTGTAAAACCACCGCCGTAGGTCTTTCCTAAGGTACATAACTTTTTATGGTAATGTGATAAGTATTCAAAACGATGTCACTCGTGATAGTTAGGAGCGACCAAGTTAAACTACCAACCAACCAATTCGAATAAGGTAGAATAGAAAAAAAGATGACATAATATAATAATGCCGTGCTGGTAGATAGAGTGAATACTGCATGTTCAGTGTATGTTATTCATATTGTTCTTCTTGACGCCTTGTAGTCTAATATGTAGAGTACTGTCTTATTAGACATGAGGCTCTGTAAGTCCAAGTCAGACATAACCTAACAAAATTAAATTTGAAAAAATATTTCTTCGGCCCTTCCTCTCTCAGCAGACATCTGGTAAAAAAAACTCAGAAAGTAAATAATAAAATTGCCATGAAAAGGTATCTTAAAAATCTGTCATTAGGCATCGACTTTCAACTGTAGGTCCCGTCACTCATATATAAAATTTACAAGCACGACATAAGTGGTATGAGAGGCTAGGTCGTAATTCTGACTGAAGGGTTGTAATGACCAGCTATGTGTGCATGTATGTGTATTTTCCTTGAGAAGCCCAGAATTTACAATGGCTTAGCTTGGCACAAGTGTTCCTTTTTAACTTCAAGAAGATAATACAGGGAACCTGACGATAACATCCATGACGTGCCAATTGATTAACATACATACATACATACATACATAATTGGTCATTAAAACCCTTCAGTCAGGGATTATGGACATAGTTTCCCACACCACTTATGTTGTGTGTGTTAATTTTGTACATAAGTGGCGGGAAAGTTGACTCTGAACGACAGATTTTTTGAGAAACTTTTCTTTGCAATTTTATTTACTCTCAGAGTTTTTTCCAGAAAAATTACTGAGAGAAAGTTGCCAAAGAAATATTTCTTTTTATATTTTCGTTTTGATGTCTGACCTGGGGTTTAAACCATGGCCTTACGTCTAATAAGCCAACACACTACCTACTAGACAATTGATTAACATCTTTTTAAAAGTTGTTCCAGAATTATTTCCTCTAACATTTGCTTTAATATTTCAAAAGGGTCGTAAAGAAACCATATTCTTCACGTTGTTCTAGCCTTCTGTCTGCAACACGCGATGAGTTAATTTGTTTCAATAAAAATAGAAGCAAAATATAACAAAATTTTAATTTAACGAGTAGTTTTAGTAGGAATAAAGAAAATAATTGATAAATAACATTGCCGGATATAAGTTATTAACTTTATCGTAAAGTATTAATTAAAATAAAAAAATAAATAAAATTGTAACTACTTGTGCTTAAATTAAAACAGAAATTTAAATGACAAGGCAGTAAAAGATGAGTTTATGAAAACTAGAACAAGGCAAGTATTGGTTCTCTTCTCCTAAATATTAGCAGAGATTGTGATACACAAATATTTGACCCTCTAAACTAAATTCCGTAGACTCTCTGTAATAAAGCCCATCAAATTTAAAAAAGTGTGTGCGTATGTATATTTGTATGTGGTGAGTGTATGCAAATGCTTATCATTTTACTTTTTTCTTTTGTTTACATTCACTTTAAAAATTAAATGTTTTTGAGCATTTCATTACATTTACTCTGCACAAATGTTCTCATTTATTCAATAACTTAGCGGTGATAGAGCGGGTACTGTGTGCTATAACAGCCCAATTTAAGTGAGTGAGCAAGACAAACGGTTTTATTAAATAGAAAACTTTTCTCTTCTCTTCTTTAAAGAATTGAGAACATTATTAGAATATTTATAAAGGATTTTATTCTTATTTCAAACGGAGAGAGAGATTGTAAACAGTAAAGAATATGTAAAGAAACTTGGCGTATGAGCATTATTAATTTCAATAATGGAAATTTAACATACGCAGTGGCATTCAATTTTCGAATAGTTTTAAAATATTTAAATTTCTATTTAGGAATTAAAACTTCATAAAAAGCTGATAAATATTTACAGGGTGAACCATCTATCGGTTCCAATTTGAACCACCGGTTATTTCGTGGGTGGCAAAACTTATGTAATTCTATTCTGTAACAAAATTCTGTATATTATCACCACTAAACGTAATGCATCGGTTTACGCTTGAGTAAGGTTTTTAAGAATTGAATATTTTACGCCCCAGTTTACGTCAAACTTTGCGAAAAGATCTCGGTGTGACACCTAACAAAATTCAATTGGTTCAAGAATTGAAGTCGCATGACCATGCGCTTCGTTTTCACTTCGCTAGTTGGGCCAACGAGAAACTGTACGATGTTGCCGATTTGGCCAAAAAAATCATGTTTTCGACTGAAGCTCATTTTAATCTTGATGGGTACGTTAATAAGCAAAATTGTCGTATTTGAGGCTCAGAAAACCTATACGTGGTCTTACAGAAGCCAATGCACCCATGACGAGTGACTATTTGATGTAGCTTATGGAGCGGAGGCACTATTGGCGCATATTTCTTCGAAAATGGGGACGGCGCACTATGTGGCATTTACCCTGAAAAGCTGGCCAAAAAGGCAAAAATGAATTTAAAGAAATTTAAGAAACTGAGAATGCAGTTCGATAGACAAAAAATTCTGCATTATATAGTGAATTTTCACGACATTAGGTTGAGATTTGTAGATTTGAGACGAAGTCAAAGTCAGGAAAGTGAAGAAAATTAAATACGTTTTTGGGGTTTTTTTGAAATTTTAATAGGTTTATATGAACTTTTTTGTGGCTAAACAAATAGAGGTTTTATATTGATTTTTTCTTTATTTGAAAGGTATGAACAACTGCTACTTTCAGTTTTTTTTTATATATATATCTCATATATTAATGTTAAAATTATTCGTTCAAAATTGAAAAATAATAAAAATTTCACATTTTTTTACCCTACCAAAAAAAAGATAAGGATTTTAAAGGTGAAAGTAGTTTTTAGTAGTTTAATGTTATATACCATTATATATACAAGAAAATAGGAACTCTCTACATTCAGGAACAAAAAAAAAGTTTGCGCAAATTTGCGCAATTATTTTTGGCGATTTTTTGAAAATTTTACTTTTTTTTTAAATATTAAAAAAATTAGACACAGTGTAATAAAGCCATAGGCAATAAAGCCATATGGCGTACGAATTATGCGAGGAAATTCAATAGAAGCGATACCAATCGAGAAGTCCTGAATAGGTTACTTTTAAGCAGTGACCCTTTTATAAGCTGCAGTACACAAAAATCGCGAAGGAATAGAAAAGCATTTTCATCAGGTACTATTAAATTACTCCTTCCTGACATTGATAATGAAAATGATAACGATTTTAACGATTGTAGTTAGTTTCACTTTTTAAGTATTTTTAAGTTAAGTATTAAATAATGTAAAATAAATATTATAAATAAATATTAATTATCATAGAAGTTTAAAAACTTAATTACATATGTATATCGACTATTATAACAATATGATATGTATGTTTGATTTTCTTAATGGACCGTAGTAGTGGTACCTAGGGGCACTTATGATCCGATCATAATAAAGTCAGCCAAAAAGAATCACATTCATATTAAACATGTTCATGTCGAATTTCATCGAGGTAATAAAATTTTTAAGCCAATTATAATTGCTAAACATATTTTTTAAGGGGCCCTATTTTGGACCAAGGGGCAATTATGGACCGATCATAACAAAATTTGGTAATATGATTTAGATTTACAAAATACACGTTCATTCCGAATTTCATCACGATACCGATGTTTTTAATCCATTTATAAGCGCAAACGTGAATTTCTAAAGAGGACTTTATATGGGGACCAGGGTCAAATGTGATTCAATTTTCACCAAACTTTACACTATGATTTGTTAGTACACAGTAGTACACAGTAAATAAGTGCAATTTTGAGGGGAATTTGTATGGGGGCTAGGCGAAATCACGGGCCGATTTGAACCAAAATCAGTTGGGTTCATCCTTGGGCCTAATTATCACTAACACTATCACAAAATTCCAGCCATTAACTCATAAAACACTTCTATTAATTTTGGCCATGTTTTCAGGCAAAATGCCACATAGTGCGGCGTAACCATTACGGTCAATGGAGTCGCTTGATCACCGATTTTTTGTGTATCCGCTCATCATGGTATTGATGTGAACGATGTTTGGTTGCAACAGAATGGTGGAACTTGCCACAGATCTCATGTCACAATCAATTTATTTCCTCAACATTTGATGGCCGTTTAATTAGCCGAAATGGTGATGATGGCCGCCAAGAAGTTGCGATTGCGAGGCGCTGTTAAAGAAAAGTGTTATGCCGGCAAACCAAAGACAATTGAGTATTTGAAGGCCACTATTCGTGATGCCATTGCCGAGATACCACCCCATACACTCGAAAAAGTGCATGAAAATTGTTCCCATCGAATGAGATACTGTGTGGCCAGCCACAGCAGCCATATGAATGAAATAATATTCCAATTTCAACCGGAACAATTGTACTTCACAATAAAAAATTAAATTTTTGGGAAAATATTTAAACCGATTTTATTTTTTTGCATTTTGAAATTTAAACTTTTAATTGGGCCACCCTTTACATCATCTTGTAAAATAAAAATATACTTCAAATTATTAAAGACCAAGAATACCATGTAAAATTTCTTTAAAACCAATTACTTTTAAATTTTATTAAAGAAATACGAAATCAATTCAATTCAATTCAATATTATATCGTCTTCAATTACGTTTTACTACTGTGACCCAAGAAGGTCATATGTAAAGGTCATGGTAATTAATATTTAACCTTTTAAGATTTCATATGTGAACATATTCAGTTACATGCATATGTTTCTTTTCTTTTTTGTAACATATTTTTACGATGGATTGTGTATAATTAATGACCAGCATAATATATTTCATGTTTTCTTCTCCCATAACATGATGATGGACTATATTAAATAATTTTTCATTCATTATTTCTTCTTTTGTTTTATATTCATTGCTTTGGGGTTGTATTTTCCAAGTGCTAGAGATCATAATTTAAGCAGAACAGATGTCTAACGACTATTTACTTGTAAATTTTTGAAGCCAGTAAGGTTAATGTCATGAAGGATTTATTATACACTTGCAGGACCTGATTAAAAAATACTCTACACTTTGAAAAATTCTTTTTCTGTACATTTCTACACATTCGTAATTGGTTATTACAACCATTCAGTCAGGAATGCGACCTAACTTCTCATACCAATTACATTGTGTGTGTTCATTTTTATTCATATGTATGTGGCGGAACCTATAGCTTAAAATCGACTTCGAACGACAAGTTTTTTTCCAGAAATCTGCTGAGAGTAAGTCACAGAAAAATATTTTTTCATATTTCTTTGTTGCTGGAGGTGTCTGAGCTGGTATTTGAACCGTGGCCTCGCGTCTGATTAGCCAACATACTACTTGCTAGACTACACCACACAGCCTGCTGTCTACTAGTCAATTGTTATTCCAAAGCTATTGACTACACTTTATATCTTGGTTTGGAATTTTTGTTGAATTTGAAGTTGGTTTTGGCCTACGAAAATGTAGTTTAAAGAAGGAGATACAAGATGTAGACGTAAGGTAATAGGAGAATGGATATATTGCTACTAACGTTTTCGCCATGAACTTAAGATGCCGAGCCTATCCGACTTGATTATGATAAGTATTCTAGGCATCCACGTGGGAAAGTTTTAAAGTTTAAATTAAAAAATGTGATAAAACAAAAACGTTTTGCCAAATTAATTTTTTTTGTTGTGAAGTACAATTGTTCCGGTTAGAAAAGGAATATTATTTCATTAATATAGCTGCCACGACTGGCTTCCCAGTACTTCATTCGATCCAAACAATTTTCGCCCGCTTTTTCGAGTGTATGGGGTCGTATCTCGGCAATGGCATCACGAATGTTGGCCTTCAAATGCTCAATTGTCTCTGATTTATCGGCATAACACTTTTCTTTAACGCTGTCCCACAGAGAATAGTCTAACGGTGTCAAATCGAATCTTCCTGGCGGCCACCACCACCATTTCGGCTAATTAAGCGGCTATCAAATGTTTAATGCAATAAATCGATTGTGGCATGAGAAGTGTAGCAAATTGCATCATCCTGTTAAAACCATAGACCGTAACAGTTGCGCCTTCCTCATTTTCAAAGAAATATGGGCCAATGATGCCTCCGCTCCACAATCCGCACCAAAAAGTCACTCGTAATGGGTGCATTGACTTCTGTAAGACCACGTGTGGGTTTTCCGAACCCCAAATATGACAATTTTGCTTATTAATATACCCACCAAGATGAATATGATTCGAAAATAAGATCGTACAGTTTCTCGTTGGCCTCTGTAGAGAATCGAAAACGAGCGGATGGTTATGCGGCTTCAACACTTGAAAAAACTGTATTTTGTAAGGCGTCATACCGAGATATTTTCTCAAAATTTGGCGTAAACTGGAGCGTAAAATCAATTGTTCAATTCTTGAGAACATTGCTCAAGCGTAAATTGATTCATTACGTTCAGTGGTGATAATATACTGAATTTTGTGACAGAATAGAATGACAAAAGTATTGTCAGATTCGAAATAACCGATAGTTCACATTTAAATTGATCGATGGCTCAGCCGATACATGGCCGATATCCTTTAGTTTCTAGTAAAACTGAAAATTTACAAAGAAAGTGTTGAATTGTTTCTCCTTTTTCGTCCTAAAACAACTGTAATTTGGATAGTCCACCTGCTTATTCATACGTCCAGTCGTGCAGTGTTCAGTTATTGCACTTCTAAGGCGGTTGATGAAATTCTTGTCAGGCGCACGAAATTTTGTTCAAAATGGTAGATAGAGAAGATACTAAATTTCTACAGTAAACTAAGAAAGATCCGATGTTAGGGTGTTACATTACGGAATTACCAGCAATTAAATACTTTCTCGTTTTATTTTTATACATTTTACAATACAAGCCGCGTTTGAGTTTAAGTCGTATCCGTTTTACGTGTTCCACAAGTTTCTTGAGAAACTAGCAACCATATGGTATGAACATTCATTACACGGTGCGACAGTGAAAATACACCCGAGTAGCTACATAGTCTAAGTTATTAAGTTAGTTGAGTAGAACTCAAAAATACTTTTTTTATTTTTCTCGAATCCTCCAAACTTTTTTTTTTTGAAAAAAACGTGTTTTTTTATCTTTTCATACAAAATTATTGATTACTCAAATATGTTTGAACCTAATTTAAAAATCCAGAGTTTTTTTTAGAAAGAGGAGAGATTAGCCTTTCAAACGGTATACATAAACATTTTGTTCAAACTTTTATGTTATCAGTTTTGATGGGGTAAACATGAAAAATTTTACTTTTTTTCTTATATTTCCAAGTTTGGCCATTCTTAATTGCAAAATTTAATTAAAAAATATGAAATAATTGGCGAAATTTTTAAAGTGCATACTCTTGCCAAGAGTCTGACACTTCGTTTGATAAAATTGAATACAAATTACCGTAGTTATTATTTAAAGAGTATAACAGCTTAGTCATATTTTTTATATATGTATGTATGTTACTGTCTCATCAAATAAACTTTCATTTCAGAAATTTTCTAAATTATTGATGGCAATTGATGGCATAGTGTTATTAGACGATTTCTGCAGTCCAACACTTTTCTTGATTTTATATTTTTTTTTAAATAACCCACTTAAATCATATGGTCCCCACTGCTGTTCATGGTAAAGTTGATGGAAAGCTTTTCTATGAAAAAAAAAAAAATATTAGAGTACCCTGTGCCTCTCTTAATATTTTATGAATCATGTCTTCCCAAACTTGCTCAGTTCCACAGTCGAACAAAAAGCCAGTGAAAACATTTCTAAAAGGAACTTTTTATGAAATTCTTTGCTCTTTAGCTTCTTGGTTGGATATCTCAAAAAATTCTGAGTAAGGTTTGTCATGAATAGGTTAACAAACAAACAACCAAACAATACGTTCAAAATTTATATGAATTTGGTGTGAGGCACAAACATTATCAGATACGCGAATAATTTCTGTGTTTGATTTGATTCGATGGGGTGCATTATTGAAATGTTCTTTAGTAAAAATGAGAATCGCAACGTCATTGATACCATAAGGAATAAATTGGTCTTGGTGTACATGTCCAGCACACGGTACGCCATCCATATTGAAAGGCAAGTTTAGTTGGAACATAATCTTGCATTTGGAAATCGGATATTGGTCATCAAATGCTAAAAAGATTGTCAAAATTGTAGCTTACGAATGGATCTCCTATAGCGTAGCTGCAGACAACATTGACATGAAATAATATTTAATAAGTAAATGCCAAGTATTTACTAACATACATACATACATAATTGGCCATTACAATCCTTCAGTCAGGATTACGGCCTAGCTTCTCACACCACTCATGTTGTGTGTGTTAATTTTATACATGAGTGGCGTGACCTACAGTTTAAAGTCGACGCCGAACGACAGATTTTTTGAAAAACTTTTCATGTCAATTTTATTTACTCTCAGAGTTTTTGCCAGAAATCTGCTGAGAGGAAGTCGCCGAAGAAATATTTTTTCATATTTTGTTTTGATGTCTGACCTGAGGTTTGAACCGTGGCCTTGCGTCTAATAAGCCAACACACTACCTATTAGACTATGGCGACTTATGATCTCAAAATAAATATTCCATTCACTTTTACACACGTACAGTGTTATTTTTCAATTTCAAAACCTAAAGAAAAGAAGTCACCCGTTAGATCTTAGTTTTAATGTGGACATGCCGTTTGTATATTTAGTTGCCAAATAGTAGTCTCGTTTTGGTATTATTTCCAACTGGTCCTCATTATTTTAAGCAGAAAATAAATTAAACAGAGAAGATTCATAAAAGATTGGGTAAAACATCTACTCCAGTTCCCCAGCAACTGTAGTTCCAGTTATTGAAGTTTTACTTTGAAATAAGATTTCTTTTCTTTTTTCGTATTCCTAACTGATGAGTTGATGAGGATATTAGGATTCATTCGTGTTTACAAATTAAAATTTTTTGGAAATTAATAAAGTTTTGTATAAAAATTCAATTCTGCTCTTTTCTCGAGCAACATTGTACCTGCAGAGAATGATTAAAATTGTATATCATCGTACATCATAACGTATACGTAATGCATAATTATGTTTCATAATTAATTATTACTCATACGTACAAGTATCTTTCATTTACTACCCCCTCGCTTTCACTTCCTCTCCATGACCATGTAAATGGAAAATACAATCAAATATTCTCATGTACATGCATCACATAAGATTGATGGATGTTTTCTTTTTAACGAGAAGTAAATTGAGAAATTAAAATGGCGTTAAAGTCAATACGATACTGATTTTTTGATTCGTTTATAAAGGAATAAAATAATAACAGATGAGCATTGAATTGTTTAACTCGAATGAGTTTGTGGTGTAATAATCAACAAAATCAGGGCTGTCAAAACGAATGTATTTATTCGGGTTGGCCTTTTCGGTAGTTTTGGTTTAATCAATTGAATGAAGTCGCCATAGTCTAGTAGGTGGGTTTATTAAACGCTAGGCCACGATTAAAACCTCTCCAGCGAAACGAAGAAAAAAATATTTCTTCGGCGACTTCCTCTCAGCAAATTCTCAAAAATCTGTCGTTCGAAGTCGACATTAAACCTTGCAGGACCCGCCACTTATGGATAAAATTAACACACACAATATAAGTGGTATGAGAAGCTAGGTCGTAATCCTGACGTAACTGGATGGAACTGTTACACACACAGACTGTGTTGGTAATTATTAAGGGTTGCAATATGTCTTGACTAGATATTACCATACTTACGGAGTAGTTGTCTTTCAGGGCTTGAGGTTCTAACATAATGTTCTACTTGACACTTTACTTATCATATGTATACCGGGACATATGGTATTCCGAAAAAGCACTGAGCATTGGTTAGGTGTGACACAACCATCAAACTTTTTAACGCAGCAATATACGGTAGAAGTAAAGGGTTTTTACTGTGCAAATAATCTCAATAAACTGTTGAGTACATTCATTGAGAGTCTAAGTAGCTTCGGGTGGATTCAGGACCAGGAGAAATGGGAGACTATGGTATCACCACGCTTAGGCTAAGTGTGTCTATCCTCTTGGTTTTACAACTACATACGTCTACCTAGAGGTTTACCTACATATATCTTTTTATTTAAAATCCTTAAATTTTTTTCTTAATCTTAAAGCCAATCAAGTACAGCGACCGAATTGTTTAAAAACCATTGTTTGATGGGATGAGCCGTATGCTTCGGGTCATTATCTTGTCGAAATGTCCATGTTACTGGCATATTCTCGTCAGTATACGGCATCATTGCATCGCTTAGGATTCTTACATATTGGATCTTGTCCATGTTAACGTCAATTTTGTGCAGCGGCCCAACACCGCGTGACGACATAGTACCCCAAAGCATAATATAACCTTCATGCTTTAAAGTGGCCCGGGTGTATCTTGGATCAAATTCTTTTAACTTTGGCCGGCTAACATATTTTTTTCTATCGGGAAAGACTCTATTAATTTTAGTTTCGTCCGAAAATAACACTCTTTTCCATTCCACAGCGGTCCAGTGGCGGTATTTTTTGCGAACTCTATTCGCATCTTCCGGTTACGCTCAGACAAAAATGGTTTCATTCGGGAAATTCTTCCAAAGAGCCCAGCTGCTCGCAATCGACGTTTTACTGTGTCTACAGATGGTTTTGCTCCATTTTCACCAAAGACTGCTATCCGAATATCATTTGCTGATTTATGCGGATTTTTTTTCGACTCGCGGACAAACAGTGCATCTTCACGAACTGTCGTAATACGGCTTCTTTGTTTACGAGGCACCTTTTCAGCTGTCGAATGTTTTGTGAAATATTGCACCGCTTATGGCAAGTTGTAAAAACCAAAGTAAGCTCAGTAAAAATAAGCAATTTTGATGATCTCTTCGCCGAAACAAAGAAAGCTTGGGAGGCCATTCCAACCAGTGTTTATGAAAGTCTTGTTACCTCGATGCCTCGGAAATGTCAAGCTGTTATCGACAACAATGGTTTTGCAACAAAATATTGATTTTTTTTCTAAGAAATACATGAAGTTTACGGTGTGTCCTTAATTATATGCACGAATGAAATCAATATTCTTAAAAAAAATGGCTCACAGCTTTATAAATAATAATTTATTTGACACAATAAGTAGTTATTTTCTACGACTAACAGTTTAATTAACTAAACTTGGACAAATTTTGACAATATCATACAACCATTTGTATTTTTTGCTTCAAGCTCACATGTAATCTTCGTGTCCTTAATTAGTTGCACGCAGCTGTATATCTTTTTATTTAAAATCCTTAAATTTTTTTTTTAATATATTTACTTGAGTCATCGTATCTTCTGATCTCCAGATAAGCTTTTATATGCAATTAAAAAATGCGAAACAAATTTACTTTCAATAATAATTTCCGTTAAAAATATTTCGAAATTCCGCTTCTTCGCACAACAAGATCCACCAACCACCAACAACAACATCCTACCAGCACTTATTTTAATGATTGTGTTGTGTTGTTGTAATCTTAAAATTCATTGTTATGCTCGTCATAATAATCATGGCAAATTTGAAGTCATAAAGAGGGAAATTCATAATTTAGATGGATTATCATGAAGTAATAAAGTTTTGCTCTCTTTTTTTCCTCTCAGGGTATTTGTTGTTGTAAGCAGCATTAACAATAGCTAACAAGTAAATTCAAACATAATTATGTGGTAGTCTACGTGAGTTTTTGTAGCTGTGGATAAATCTTGCAGTCGTTAGTGAAGAAACATTTTTTTTTCGTTTTCATAATTGGAAAACTTTAATGTTTTATGGAGGACTTGAGAAATATTACACAATATTTGAAATTTATAAAAAAAGGTAATGTGAATGGAATAGCATCGAGTGGACCATCTATCGGTTTAAATTTGAACAATCGGTTATTTCGTATCTGGCAATACTTATGTTATTGTATTCTGTCATAAAATTCGGTATATTATCTCCACTGAATGTAATGAATCGATTTACGCTTGAGTAACGTTGGCATATATTAGAAATTTATTTCCAAAACAAAGACAATTGGTCGGGAATTGCACGAAAATGTCGTACAAAACTTGACCGCAGAGATGGAACAACAGTGTTCGGTATGGGTAAGTTTATTGCTAAAGTTCGTTGTACAGTGCGTACACCCCAATATATCGCAGTTGTGTGCTTGGGAATCAATCAACAACAACTCGTCATCGTTCTTAAAAATTGAACATTTCACGTACGAGTTTACTTCGAATTTTGCGAAAAGATCTCGGTATGATGACTTATAAACTTCAATTGGTTCCAGAGTTGCATTACCATCCGCTTCGTTTTCACTTGGCTAGATGGGCCAACGAGAATCTGCACGATGATATCGATGTTGCCAAAAAAAAATCATCTTTTCGGATGAAGCTCATATTCATCTTGGTGCAAAAATTGCCGTATTTTGGTTTCAAAAAGCGGAGACATCATTGGCCCATATTTCTTTGAAAATGAGGACAATGCAACCATTATGGTCAATGGAGACACCTACTGCACCATGATAACCGATTTTTTTTTACCTGCTTTTCATGGTATTGATGTGAACATGTTTGGTTTCATCAGGATGGTGCAACTTGCCTCACATCTCATGCCACAATCGCTTTTTTCCTCAAACGTTTGATGGTCTATTAATTAGCCGAAATGGTGATGTCAATTGTCCGCCAAGAAGCTGCGACTTGACATTGTTGGACCATTTTCTATGGGGCACCGAACAGAGACAATTACAGACAATTGAGCATGTAAAGGCCAACATTTGTGATGCCATTGCCGAGATACATACAATCCCAAGCACTCGAAAAAGTGCAAAAATATTGTTTCGATCGAAAGAGCTACTGAGAAGCCAGCCGCGGCAATATATAAATAATAATAAATAATATTCCATTTCTAACTGGAATACTTCACAACAAAAAAATAAATTTTCCAACATTTTAAATCATTTTTGTATTATTGCATTTTGAAAATTAAACTTTTAAATGACCCACCCTTTACTTGCAATACATTTTTTATTTTTTAAATTGTTAAAAATTATTTAATTATTTAATAATTCTTAAACCGTAAAAATATTATTTTAAAATCGAATAAAAATTCAAAGAAAAAATAATAATCTTTTAACTTTATTACGCTACAATTAAAGTTTATGCAAAAAGTCAACAATAATAATAAATAACTCACAGATTCAAATTTACCACACACACAACATATCAAACAATCATAAATAATTAACAGTAAGCTTTTAGGGTCCATAAAACTCTACCATTTGCCAAATGCTAACAATTGCCAGTGTAGGTAAGTGTTTGTTTGTGTGGGTGAAAGAGTTTCCATTGTAATAAAATTCTTAATGATGCGTAAATATTTGCCCAATAAACCTCAATGACAGACTAAAACCAATGAGAGTTGGAGCTAGAGAGATGCTGTCAAGGAGTACTAAACTCAAAATACAAACCCCAATACAATCAACGGTAAAATAACAACAATAAAGACATACAATAAAACAAATTATACATGCAGAAGGGAGTCATTCTCATTCATTCATTGAAAATAACGGCAGGCAAAATTTGCATTAAGTTCGCTTGCTGTCGTTACACTCCCACTCTTGCCACACACTTTCTGTTGAGAGTTTTCAATTGTTACTTTATTTACTTTTATTTGTTTTCTGTTTCTGTTTCTGTTTCTTTTTGTGTTTTTGTTTGTGTTTTTATTGCTTTTGTTTTTTTTTTGTTTTTATCAAATTGAGTTAAACAATATAAAACTTTAAATTACAAAAACTTTTTTCTTGTGCACAGTGTGAAATCCAGTACATTTTAACAGCGGTTTTGTTTTTGTTTTTATTTTTATTTTTTTTGTTTCAGGTTACAGGAGGGTTTCTTTTAAGTTTTAAAAAGGAAATTTTAAGAGAAAAAAATAAAAAAGAATACAGAAAACAATAATTATAAGGCACTTACATAAATAAAATAAGAAAAAAAACCTGCTGGAAAAAATGTTTTTCGTAAAAAAAAGAGAATAATGAGTAGAATATTTTTTGTTGTTGTTGTTTGTTAATGTAAAAGGATGAGAATGAATTCATGAATATTTTCTTTGTTTTTACACAAAAGAATAAAAAGTAGTGAGGGAGAGAGGGATAATGTATGGAAAAATACTTAAAGAGGTTAAAAGACACGCAAGTAAAAAGTATTATAGTGAGATACCGTAATCAAGGCTTATCCTATATGGTAGCGGCAGTTATGGCCTGAAATAGCATGCTACGTTTTTGTAAAACAAATGATTTCAGACGAACATCTATTTGTATTGAAAATATAAACAAAATACGTTTATTTTTATTCATTTTTTATTAATTAGAATACAATTACGCAGGCCATATGGAGCGCACTGGTATGCAAAGGTGTACCTACCAAAATAATAAACTTAATAAAAACATTGTACAACAATGCAACATGCCGTTTATTACATGCGAAACAACTGGGCAAGAGCATCAAAATAAAAATCCGAGTCCGACAAGGATGTGTGCTGTCACCACTCCTCTTTAATTGTGTCCTGGATGTAATGATGCAAAAGTCAACTAGTCGAAGGAGAGGGATTACATGGGGTTTGCAAGATAGAATGGAGGACCTAGACCATGCGGATGATATATGCTTGCTTAGTCATACTTTTTCCGACATGCTAAACCGCAAAGATAGCTGGACTGAAGATGAATATCCTCAAAACCAAAACACTCAGGTTAAATTCCTAATATACGGCAAGAAAAGTGATAATGTGGAGTCCTTTTGCTATCTGGGCAGTATAATCGATAAATCCGGTAGTTCATCAGCAGTATGTTGCTAATCGCATTAATAAGGCACGCAATACTTTTGCCCAATTTAACCGTGTGTGGAAATCGTCTAACATATCGAGACGCATTAAAATTAAAATTTACAATTCCAACTTTAAATCCACATTACTGTACGGTTGCGAAATGTGGAAGATGACAACGCACGATTCCCTGTCTCTTCAGGTATTCGTTAATAAATGCTTGTTGTACTGAAGTTAATCAATAAATAAATAAATGCTTGCGTATAATCTTGCGCGTTTACTGACCTTCCGTAATAGCCAATGTCCAACTCTGAGAGGGAAATAAGGAGATGCAAGTGGGGATGGCTTGAGCACACTATACGCATGCCGTTAGATGACATCGCAAAGAAAGACATAAATTAGAACCCCCAGTGCAGCAGGCGCATCGGACGACCATCACACGCCTGGAAACGCCGAAAGCACAACCGAACTATCCAAACAACGTCTACAGTGGAACGAAGTCTAACATCGCTCTGATGATCGAGTTCATTGGAATCAACTTTTTGCGGCTTTATCCTCCCTAGAGGAGTAAAATGAACATACCAGAGTATCTGGTGAGATTTGAACCCGCGATTCTCACACTTATAGTCTAGCACACTACTCACTAGATTACCGGGGCACCCATTAAATATGCATTAAAAGTCACTGTATTATAGGTTTTTATTTCATACAGTATGTTGGTCGTAGACAGAATAACTTTGCGCAAAATCTCATCGAATGTAACATACTAAAACTGATAAACTTTGTGCCACAACTAAGACTCTTTCTTAAGTCGTCTTTTGAAATTTTTATATCGATGTTATTATCTTGAAACCAGTTATTAACAAGCATGGAAGAGTGCTTTGAGTACTTATCCTATGTATGTAAATACATTTTTACATACATAATCGGTCACTACAAACCTTCAGTCAGGATTAAGAGCTGCTTCTCGCACCACTTATGTTGTGTGTGTTAATTTTGTCTGCGAGTGGTGGGACCTACAGTTTAAAGTCCACTTTGAACGACAGATTTTTAGCAAACTTTTCATGGCAATTTTATTTACACTCAGAGTTCCTACTAGAAATCTGCTGATTTTTTGCGTATTTATTAAGATCTTCTGATCTTAATGTGTATAGATCACTATGGTATCCTGAATCGATTTTTAAAAAAATAGTTTTAATAGTAAAATGCTACTTAATCGACTACAAATATCATACACAGTGCTATAGAACGATGTAGGCATGTTACTCAATTTACTACACCTCTCTCTCAGTGCTGATGCTATAAACACAATAGACTCAACGCCACAACCACAGCAATCTCTCAAAAATAGAATACTCGTACATGAGTGCACATGGAAGTGAGTGGCTAGTTCCTATATTGATTCACAACAATGAGAGAATTAGTGCTCACAGTGAGAGGATTTGTGCTGCCAACGAGAGGATTAATGCTGTCAATACAATAACACGCATGAAATAAACGTTTTAAAAATGCAATGTATCAAATATAACGCGTGGTGGCACCATTGATAAAGTATTAATGAACTGTTTATTTTTTATTTGCTTTGCTTATGCTTTGTTGCTGCTACTGTCTTTATTATAATTAATACGAATGCAGCTTACTTGAGACTGCAATTGCAAAATTATAGCACTTGCTGCGTTGCGTTTATTGTGTTTATAACATGCCTCACAACGTAACCCTTAGCTCTACTAATATTTTGTATATTTTCGGTTTGAAAACTTTGAGCTTTGTTTAACCATATTCTCATTTTTGTTGTTGTTTTTTATTGCTTGTTTTTCTAGTTCTATCTATAGATTAAACACTTTAACACACGGTTTAAATGGACTCAAATTTCATGTAAACATGGCCTAATGATGACTTTTTATGCTATAACTGAAGACAAAAGTATTTTCGAATACAAATTATTTACCTCGTTGGGTACAATGCGGATTCCAATCCAGGTTTACTATTATTCGGTTACTCTTTTCAAGTACTTTACTTTACAAACTTTGAAATAAATTTTAAAACGCAGTGTGTTAGCAATTATTTCGATATTAAAAAATTTTTTTTAAGACGAGTAAACTCAAGTCTTTGTGAATTTTCCGGAGGGGAAAAGCACAAAAGTCTACCTTAAAGTAAAGAAAAGAAATTGGAAAACTTCTTGAATTTCATGCTAAAAGTTGCGGATTTTAGTTCCAAGGTGAGTGCTACTTGCATACGAAGTACAATTGACAGGACATTGCGTACTACCTCATATACAGATTGACATCCGGGTTCTCGGATCGAATGAGATTAATTCGAGAGTAGTATGGGATCGTCTAAGTAATTATCTTGGAAAGGGAAATATAGTCACCTTCTGGAAGTTCACAGATCATATTGAAATTCATAGCAATGAGCAGACAGAGATCCTATAAGGCACCGATATCGAGCAAAATACTTAGAAGGGTTAATTTGGCAAAATTTTAAATGGAGGGATGAGAAGACTATTGAGACAATTTTAGCGTTTGTTGGGTAATTACAACATACATACAAAACTGTTTTTTACAACCCTTCAGTCAGGATTACGACCTAGCTTCTCACGCTATTTCTGTTGTGTGTATTAATTTTATCCAGGACCTATTATTTAATATCGAATCCGAACGACAGATTTTTGCGAACCTTTTCATGGCAATTTTATTTACTCTCAGAGTTTTTGCCAGAAATCTGGTGAGAGAAAGTCGCCGAAGAAATATTTTTCACATTTCACTTCGTTGGAGATGTTTGGCCTGGGGTTTGAACCGTTGCCTCACGTCGAATAAACCAACATACTGCCTACTGGACTACGGCGACTATGACTACGCGTAATTACAACAGGTAATGATAGTCAGGAATAACCGGAGGATTGTAATCGGCCCTTTGATGGGGTACTTTCGATTATTTTTTCAGTTTTGCAAAATAAATATTGCATTGAGACCTTAACATAAAGATTCTGTTGTGAGATGAATGAATTAACGGAACACTTGTTGGAAACCTATTCATCGTATAGAGATCTCATGGTGACAGTAGTCTAACACCCCTACACGTCAGTAATAATAATACAAAGCTTGGCTGCCTTGGTAGTCTAGAGGGCTGGGTTTTAATGAATCAATGAAGAAAAATTTTAAATTATTTACAAGATTCAGGTAGAGACACCAAAAGTAATTTAAAAATTAACGTTGCGTGCATTTAACCGAAATATTTATTTATTAATTATAATACAATTACAAATTATATCCTAATTATATACGAGCGAAGTAACTTGACTATGTGTGCTCGGTGTAGTGTCACAGACCAGAGTCTCTTGTGGTAATCGAACCCACGACCCTCACGCTAATAGTCTAGCACACTACCCACTAGACTACCAGGGCACCCTTAACCGAAATATTTCTCAAGTAATTACAAATCATAGCTCAAGCAAAATATACCCCTAATAAGGTACAGTAATGCCGGTCGTAGTAGAAGAGCGCTTAAAGATAATTGTAAGAAAAACTGAAAAAAAGAAGAAGAATTCTACAAAAACATATGAAAATAAAAAATATTACACAAGAGTGTGTGTGTGTGTGTGTGTGTGTGTGTGTGAAGCGAGAGAAAGAGGTTGAATTAAGAAATTGCAGACAACTTTTGAGAGAAATATAATTAAAGAGCAGGGAGCAAAGTGACGATTTCTTTTTGTGTTGAGACAAAGAGAGGAAGAGAGAGAAAAAGAATGGGAAATAAATTAAAAGTTTACTGTGTGTGTGTGTTCACTGTAAGCATTTTTGCTTTAGTGTGAGTACAATATGTATGTATGTAAATATTGTATTAAATTTGCAAGTGTTATTATAGTTTTTCAGTTGTTTTTGCTGCAAAAACTTTAAAGAGTACTACAAAAGAAAAAGAAAAAGAAAATAAACAACCTTCACATGAATTTAAGTTTTTTTTTTCAGTGTATTTTTAATTGTGTGTTCCTGTGTGTGTGTGTGTATATACATAAAGTTGAAATTTTTTCTTTTTGTTTTTTCTTGTTGAAAATTAAATAAATTATTATACTCTAGAGTAGTTTTAATAGGTAAAGAGGGAAGGACAGAGAGAATAGACAGGGAGAGAGCAAGAGATATGATAAGCAATAAAAGCTTTGGGGAAAATTAAGTTCAACTTGATAAAACTATAACGAAAAAGTAAAAGTTTATTTCGTTTCGAGCAAAATCAACAACAGAAGTCAAAATATGAAAAAGAAAAATACAAATTTTATAGTTGAGTGGTCAAATTTCTCTCTCTCTCTCTAATGCATAAGATATAACACTACAGTCTCAAATTTTAAAGGTGGCCTGTAAGATATTGGATGGTTCAGTAAATAATTTCAAAATCTGTCTAAGTGGGTTTCGGAAAGGTATTTGTGGTTTAAATAGAAACGTATATGCGTGTATCAAGAGAATATGTAATAAAATTTGTGGTATCCTGGTTAAATTAAAATAACATCACATCTGAAACGTATAGAATGTAGTTGATAAAAATAATATTGTGGAGTAGACAGTATTCATTGATGCATGCATGCATGCAATACATAAGTGAGCTATGTGCCTAACTAATTTATCAATGAACAGGTTTGGTTGAATGTGATAAAAATCCTTTTTTTAATTTTAAAATTTTAAGAAAAGCATTTAACCGGGTAAAATTTGTATATATGACCCTTTAAACAGGCGATATTTTAATGTAGAAGCAAAACATTATCGACGACTGTATTTCCTACACTTCATTTTTTTCCATTTCATAAATTCGGCTCATATAGCAATTCGATTGCTCATCGTGGATCATTCAGAACAAGATACATCGAATTGTAGATGAGATGAGTGACTAGCGATTTTAATACGAAAGACAAGACTTCTCAACAATTTAAAATGTTTAAAAATATAATGAACTGGAGGCATTCCTTCAATAAGATTGAATTGGTTAAGAAATTTTTGCGACCAGTAAAATGCATTCAGAAGAATGGTAATTGGATATCACATGAGTTCTATGACCGAAATGCTGTTTGAATACCTCAAAAAGTAGTTGTTTTTTCATAGGATCATTACTGTCAATGAAAAACGACTATCTGAAGAGAAAGTAATCGTATGTAAAGCCCGGACAATCAGTCAAATTAACATCAAATTGAAAATTCATGGCATTGAGGCAATACATTGTGCTTGGCGGGACTAGAAGCCCTTGAAATCACAACAGCTGATCATTGGGAAGTATTATTGAACGCAATTTATTAGTTTAAATAGAGCGTTTGCTATATAACGGCGCGTAAAGGCAGAGTTTTGTGCGTTTAAGTTGAAAGATATTTTTAATTCAATGATTTAGAGGTTTTGACTCATTTGCCTCATATTTCACGCATTGCTCTCAATTGCCATTCGTTAAGGATATTTCAGAACATGCTACTGCTTTGTCCTTGGCTTAAAAAAAAATATGATGGCTTATATTTAAAAAAAAATTCATAATAAAGAGCCAAAATTTGTTAAAAATTTGGTACTTTTAAGGCGGAAATCCAAAGAAATACACTTGAATATACTTTCATAATTTCATATGTAACAGGTGTTTAGTAATTTCTTTAATTTATTATCATTCAGAAAGATATTTAATATGTACCATTAAATTGTCATCCTCTCCATGCAATATCCACAATTTTTCTAAGCATTGTCTTAAATTTTCGCAGTTTCCATACTTATATGAAGTGTATCACGTAGTAGTAGGCAGTGTTTTGTTTTATTAGACTCAAGGACGTTGTTGAAACTTCAGCTCACATATCAGAAAAAAATATAAAAAACGATTTCTTCGGCTACTTCCTCTCAGCAGATTTCTGGCAAAAACTCTGAGAGTAAATAAAAATTGCCATGAAAAGTTTCGCAAAAAATTTATGCTTCGGAGTCGACTTTAAACTGTAGCTCATGTATAAAATTATGGCACTCATGTATTTGAGAAGCTACGATCCAGACTGAAGGTTTGTTATCACCAATTATGTGTGTATGTATGTATGTTTTGTTTACAATGTAGGCCTAAAAAAGTGGGATATTGCAATGCAATCAAGACGCTATTGATTGTAAAGGTGCTTCCTTATAAATTTTAGAACAAAATAACACTTTTACAACATTTCAATAATACAACAATTTCGTAATAAACTCTTTGTGAGATGCAATGGCTTTTTCTATAATCACTTCGGCCTTCTCCGAAAACCATTTTGCTCGTTTACGTAACCAACTTGTGAGAAATGAGCTTCATTGTGTTGCCCTAGCACCCCCAATCAGCATACCTATGACGTTGTGAATGGTCAACCAGTCTGTACAGATAGAGATAGATAGGAGACAATAAGCTGTTAAGTAGATTCACTTGCTGAGAATGCCGTGGTATCGACAAATTCGATTTATCCGCTATGGTGTAAACACAATAAACGCAACGCAGCAAGCACAGCAATTTTGCAATTGCAGCCTAAGATAAGCTGCATGCGCATTAATTATAATAAATGCAGCTGCAACAAAGCATAAGAAAAACGAATAAAATATAAACTGTTCATTAATTCTTTATCAATGATGCCACTAAAACGTTTTTTTGCGTTATATTTCATACATCACGATTTTAAAACCTCCATTTCATGAATGTTATTGTATTCATAGTATTAATCCTCTTATTGCCAAATCAGCACAAATCCTATCGCTGTGAGCACTAATTTTCTCATTACTATGAATAAAAATAAAATAAAAAGGCAGAAAAATCGTTACTTGAGGCATTAAAGACATCGCGACAGCCTTTAAAATAATCACTTTCATAACAGAGATCAGAAATGAATCATTTTTTCGTTACTCATAAGTACTCATGAAATTTTAAGTATGAGTGAGTCAACAAGAGTTGAAATTCAAATACTCTGATTCATTCGTACTCACTACAACATTGATTTATAAGTACAGGTTGCAATCAGTATGCGTACAACGTTGACATCAAACTCATACCATTCGAAATATGTTTGATTCATAAGCCTACTCATGCAGATTCATAAATTTAGAAAAATACTTATAATACTCATAAATGATTCGAGTGATTCAAATCATTTATCAAAATTTACAGTCTTAGTTGTTGTTGCATTTACAAAAAGAGAAGAAAGAGGAAAGAAAAAGGCAAAGACAGCAAGCAAAGCAAACACTTAACCTTCTAGTGAGCATTGTAGTGTTCGTACGTGAATCATACTTATTTTGTGATTCTTTTTAATGTTGAGCTATAGAGAATCGAAGTCAACAACATCATTAAGTATTGTTAAGTATGAGTACGATGAGTACTTCAAACTTTGAACATAAGTAGTATGAGTATAATATAAATGTAAGTATGAAATTATGAGTATGATTCGAATCTACTCATCTTTTTGAATACTCATTGCTGATCTCTGTTCCATATACACCCATGTATTCTATTTTTGTTAGATTACTGCGTCTGTTGCGTTGCGTTTATTGTGTTTATATCTTTATATTTTCTCTAACAGGAACGATGTATTTGACTGAGCGTATATTGAGTTGCTAGAGAGGCTTAGCTTCGCATTTGTGTCTTCAAATTCCTTGCATAATAAGTACATTATGATGACCATTATCAGCTCCAGTGGAGTAAATTTGATGTATTTTTATGCGTTCTTTGATCGTTAAGGGATTCGAATTGACAAATTTTTCTCTAAATTAGTGTTACTGCTGATGAAAAATATGTATTTAACTGACAATTTTGCCTTACCGGTCTAGCGAATACTTTTCTTTTCCTTGCAATACAAGATCGAGTGTATTTTTTATTTTTAGACGTCAGTCTAGAAGAAGAAAGAATGAAAAATAAAGTGACACTGTTGTTGTTGTTGTTGTTGTTATCTTTCTTTTGTAGTTGTTTTTTTTTGTTGTATTCAACAATATTTTGCACTTAATAAAGTTCATAAATGAAAATCTTTTGAGAAGCAATAGTTTGTAAATGACTCTGAGAGTTGCAAGTAAACTAAAGAAAGAGAGAAGAAAAACGGAAAAGCAATACAAATAGAAACTGACGTAGAACATGATGATGCTGTTGCTGATAATACAGTAGCAACTTATATTCTCTTAGGATAACAAGAGAGAAGTTTAATAATAATAAGAATGATGATGATGACGATAATGATGATGACGTGTATGACAAAACCAAAAAAAATTTTTGGCAAAGAAAATATAAGAAAACTGTTCTTAAGGATGATATACAAGAATGTCAGGATACCAGGAGAACAATTTTAAAAAGGATATGTATTTAAAATAAATACATACAGTTTGTATGTAGCTTTCGGGTTGTTGTTGTTTTTGTAAGTTATTTTTAATATAGTTTGTCAATGACTGAAGGAAAATAGAAAAAAGAATTTCGTATTTGAAGTACATTTAACAGGTTATTATCCTTTATGGCGTATTTGTATGTGCAAATGTAGCTGCATTTTTTAAATAAAGTTTTAAAAGAGAAAAAAATCAAATTTTTTTGTTGCACATTACAATAAATGTTGCAAATTCAAACGAAGAGAGAAATTTTATTTCCATTTATGCTTAAGAAAAACATTTTTTTTTTGGCATTTGGCACATTAAGAAGTCACTCAAAGATGGTTATCGTTCTGAGTAACATTTTTAAAATAGATTTTCTTGCATGAATATTTTATATTTTAAAATTGCCGTAGTTTGGTATTGTGTTGGCTTATTAGACTTGAGGCCACGGCTCAAAACCCACATCAGACAACTCCAACCAAACGAAATATGAAAAAATATTTCGACTTCCTCTTAGCAGATTTCTGGCAAAAATTCCGAGAGTGAAATAAAATTCCCATGTAAAGTTCCTTAAAAATCTGTCGTTCGGAGTCGACTTTAAATTGTAGGTCTGAAATTAAAACACACAGAATAAGTGGTGTGAGAAGCTAGGTTGTAATTCTGATGTATGTATATTTTATATTTTAATGCTCTACGAACAAAATATTTTAATGAATTCATAAGTTAAATGGGCATTCTGCAGCAGTAGGGCACACAAATAACCTCACAGAAACTTAACTTGTTTCCAAAGGGAGGATAACTCGCCAAGTCTAGAATACTATGAATATACTGAGAATAAAATTTGTTTTAAACCTTACTTAGAAGTTCTTATAACGTAACACTGACCGTGCGACCTGAGCTTCAATATCTCACAAGTTCTTCTGCAGAAGCTTGAATGATGAGGAAGAACATTTTCTTTTCTTGGGCAATTCCTTTCTTATTTACACAACGTGTGTAGCCAAAGTTTATTTGGAAAAAATCCTCACCAATGCGATAATTATTACAGTGTGATCTAACGATACAAGACTGCTTTGATTTTTAAGGCGTCTATCCATTGTACGTAATATAATATCCAACATTGGAGAATCTGTGAAATACTTTGTAGACCCATGATCGTGGTCATGAGAATCCGCATGATATAGAAAAATGTAATGAAAGTCATGCTCTAGTCTGAGAATAACTACAATGCAATCAATAGATTAGATGTTGCAGTTAACATATCGCTGTATATGGTTAGGCATTACAATTTTCCATTACAATCATAGAAATTGGATAAGTTCTTGGGCGAAAGGCTAGGTTAATTGTTTGAATTTTACCATGGATATTAATAAAAACCACAGTCGCTTAAAAACTATTCTGTCATACTTCACTTTAAACAAATGCATTAAAGGATGAAGTGGGTTAAGCAAATTAGATGCGACATACTGTAGGATGAAGACAACGTTAACCTTTCAACTTAGACCCAAGTAATGGTGAGTCGAAAAAGAATCCCTAGTTCGAATTTACGAACTTAGTAGAGCATTGAATAATCTTAATTTAGAAAAAATTAAATACAACTTCCTAAGAACCCATATATAGCTTTCAATATGAGATCTACACGAATACCTGTAAAATCATAGAGAAGGCTTACATTATAAAGCTTATTGGGTTCGAATTATAAACATGTGTTATTAGAGTAAGGAAATTATAAGGAAATATAAGTTATATTGCATTAGTGTTTGAATGCTTCAATAAGGTTAGATATCTTTTTAGAGGAGTATTACTCGGATTTTACTACAGTACTTGCTTACTATTCAAATCCGGTAGAAGACGAAATAAATATTATAATGATTTTTAAATTCTAAGAACTGAGAGGCTCAAATCTCAATCTATATAATCTAAGCAGAAGTCTGTCTGAACAAAGGTTATCCAAAAGAGATATCATCAACTATGAACATCAGAGAAATGTCACATAGCTCGAAATGTCATCTAGTAGAATTTAAAGGGTAAAGTTCCACGCCGTATAAAACAATCCAATAGATTTTTGGTCAATACAGTGGAATACATACATATATGTATACATAATTGGTCATTATAATCCTTCAGCCAGTATTACGACCTTGTTTCTCACACCACTTATATTATGTGGGTAAACGTTATACATAAATGGCACGACCTGCGGTTTAAAGTCGTCTCCGAACGACAGATTTTTGAGAAATATTTTCATGGCAAATTTTGACAAAAATCTGCTGACAGGAATCCACCGAAGAAATTTACACGCATACATTTTTTATTGGAACCCATCAGCCAGTATTGAAATGAAATGTTCATATGAAGCCATGAATTGATGAATATTAATCACTGCTGAAAGGTTATCTCATTTAAATAAGACCGCGGCCGTACGGTAGGTGGTCCATCCATACATAATTGGTCATTACAACCTTTCAGTCAGGATTACGACCTAGATTCTCACACCACGTATGTTGTGTGTTAATTTTATACATGAGTGGCGGGACCTACAGTTTAAAGTCGATTCCGAACGATAGATTTGTCGCCAAAGAAATATGATTTCATATTTTGCTTTGCTGGAGATGTCCGACCTGAGGTTTGAACCGTGGCCTTACGTCTAATAAGCCAATATACTACCTATTAGACTACGACTACTTCAACAGTGCAATACTGCCAAAATTATGTTCAAAGCGTAAATATTTGTACATTGTTTTACTTATTCGAACATTAAATTTATTTGTTATAAGAAAACAATTGAAAACATCGAATATCTTCTCACTTTTTCTTCTCTCCTCTACCAATTATTCCGTAAATATTTGTGTCGTTTTGCAGTTACATTTTAATCTCTATCACTTTATTGTAACTGGAACATGGAAAATAACAAAAAAAAATTAACTTTCAATTCGTTAAACAAAAAACAGTGACAGTATTTAAAAGCCAAGGTATTTAAGTAAAATAAAATACACACACACACATACACATGCAGATGTTTAATAAAAATATATTTTAATTAATTGACAGGAACGAAACAATGAAAAATAAAATAAATAAAGCTTGGTGTCTGCAAAGGATTACAATTTAACAAATGAAGCTTAACTTCCATTTCCCTCTCATTTTGGGTTTTTTTTCTCTCACACACATAAATTAAGAGAGTTTTGTCCCTTTTGTTTAGATAGGAGCAGGGTTTTGTGTATTTGTATGCTTAAGGGGACACGCATGGCATATACAATGAAATTTACAACACCCAACGGTATTTGAGTTAAGTAGAGAAAAGAGAAAAAGAGAGAAAAGAGCTTAAAAATGGCTCATTAAGTGAACGTGTACATTTGTGTGCTAAAGTAGGTACAACAGTTCCTTGTTTAAACCTGAACAGAGGAGATCTCTAATGAAAAGTGTTTGTTCCGCAGTGCTGGTGAATACTGGTGAGTAATAAAGAATAAAGTCCAGAGGAGGTATGTTATCAGGTTTTATATGAATGTGTAGTGGATACCACACTTTAGAAACGTTTTGAGTTCAAACAACAATTTTTCCTATAAATTTGGTGGGTCAAGAAGTGATCAAGTTATTCCATCCGGTAAAGGAAGGGTGGTATAACTTGATCACTCCTTGTGACCCACCAAATTTATAAGAAGAAGAAGTTCTAAAATGAAGGATACGCACTGTTGGGATAACAGTCTTCACGTTCAATGGAGCTAAAAACTAATTTAAAATATTGAAAAATGTATTAATTGAAGTTAAGGAGACGTCAATTATAACATTAACAGTTAATATATGACAGAACGTGGTGATTACAAATGTTAACTGTATCGCTGCGCTAGTCCAACATGATGTGTTCAATTGTTTAAGATTTGGTGAATATTGAATGGAAATTAAATTCTTTATCGATCAGGATACTAACCATAGACAACGCATGAGCAGTGATGTTGGTGTCTAAGGAGAACAAGGGCGTGTATAAGAAATTCATGACAGTAGACATTGAAGTACTGTTCACAAGAAATCCGCCAAACTATTACCTATGTAATGTCGCACATGTAATACTGTGCAGCAGTTCAGCAGAGTATTGTGATAGAAATGTTTGTAACACCTATTAATAATAGCCAATAATTCTATGGGAAGTTTTAAAAAGCGACTTTACTAGTCAGAAACTCTCGGCTAAAATTCTTTATACGATACATTGTAAGCCTGCAAGTGTATATACCAAGAAGCTGAAGCAACCCAATTTTATTGGCAATTTTCAACTAAGTTTTTGTCACATAAATGCTGAGTGGATTCGGGAATCAAACATTTTTGTTCATATTTTGTTTTTTCAAGATGTCTGTGCTGAGGTTTGAGCTCATTAGCTCTAGTCTTGTAAACTAACATAATATGTGCAAGACTATGGCGATTTCAAGGCTGAGCAACTTACAGTCACACAGATAATTATACGAACCCCCCTAAAAATCTTCTTTTTTTAAAGTAATGAACTTCTAATCTAAAATTTCTTTACATTAGCGTCTGTAACGACACATTTACTTAAATAAATGACTGCAAGTTGCTTAAAAACAATATGGCACCACAGAAAATTATACGTACGACGTATATTTCGTATAAAATTTCTCCAAGGGTAGCCCGGTATATAAAAGGTATTATGGATAAAAATCCTAGGACTACAGCCGTAGAAATACGAAATACCTCGGAAAGTGATCACAATGTTATTGTGCATTCCGAAACAGTTCGAAGTGTTTTGAGAAAGAACGGTTTCCGCAGACGAGTGCCGAGAAAAAAAGCCACGATTGGAATTTGCTCAATAATATATGGACAAGCCAACTGATTTTTGGGCGAATGTAATATTTATGAAGAGAACAAATATAATTTGTTCGGCTGTGACGGAAAACAAAAAATTTGGCGCAAAAATCAGTTGACTTTTCCATATATTATCATTTTCAAAAAAAATTATTTTTAGGGGGGTACGTATAATTATCTGTGTGACTGTATATACATACATACATTCATAATTGGTCATTACAATCCATGAGTAAGGATTTTGTACACGAGTGGCAGGACTTACATTTTAAAGTCGACTTCGAACGACGGATGTATGAGGAACTTTTCATGACAATTTTATTTATTCTCAGAGTTTTTGCCATAAATCTGCTGAGAGGAAGTCGCCGAAGAAATATTTATTTCGTTTTGTTGTAGATCTGACCTGGGGTTAGAACCTTGGCCTCACGTTTACACACTACCTGCTAGGTTATGACGACTTAAATGAGCAACTTAGTGTATTTAGTTGCCACTCCATTTACAAAAACCTGGCATCACTAGAGCCTTATTTAAATATACTATCAATGGAAATTGTCGTTCTAATAACACTGTGCGGCAGTGAAAATACACCCAAGTAACTACCTAGTCTAAGTTATTCACTAGGTTGAGTATAACTCAAAAAGACTTTTTATTTTTATTTTTCTCGAACCCTCCAAACTTGTTTTATTTGAAAAAACGTTTTTTTTTATCTTTTTACACAAAATTATTGATTACTCAAATATGTTTGAGCCTATTTTAAAAATCCAAAGTGTTTTTTAGAGAGGAGAGAGATTAGCCTTTCAAAAGGTATACATAAACATTTTGTTCAAACTTATGTTATGAGATTTGGTGGGGTAAGCTTGAAAAATATTACTTTTTCTTCTTTTTCCAAGTTTGGCCATTCCTAATTGGAAAATTTAATTAAAAACTATAAGACAAGTGGTGACATTTGTGAAGTGCATTCTCTTGTGAAGAAATTGAAATTTTTGAGTTCTACTTAATCTAGTGAATAACTTAGACTATGTAGTTACTCAGGTGTATTTTATCTGTCGCACCGTGTAATCTGATCTACCAACTGACTGCTAGAGACAGATGTTAATTTAGTATCACTTTCATTGGCTACTTATTGGCCACTAGCTGTGAACAGAAGTTATGAATGGGGAACGATAGCCAATTTGCCAATTTGTGTAGTTGACTGAAATTATGAGAATTAAAGAAGAAAATTATTTTTCAGTAAATAAGAGTGCAAGTAACAATCAGTTTAAGGAGTTGGATTGTAAAGATGAGCATACATATCCTAACTTGGTTTAGCATAGATATCTTTCCCAACTTGAGAATATTTACCACAAATATTACGAAAGCAGTAGGAAACGCATTGTTACAGAAATCTCTGAAGATTTAAATTTAAAAATAAATAAATAAGGAAATTAAAAAAAAAATTAAATAAATATGTGCAAATGATGAAATTAAAAATAAAAATTATGAAAAAAAATACCACAAGCAAAATACGAGATAAGCTACGAAGAGACAAATTCATTTCCATAACGATAAATTCGTCTGTTGTTGAAATCATGTATTTTTGGTTTTCTTTTCTTTAAAATATCAACACAAATAATTTTTTTTTAAATAATTCTTGTTTATTTTAAAAATTCATTGAATAAATAAAAATCCACAATTTTAGGAAAAAAAAATAAGGAAAATTCATAAAAAATTTTAATTGTTTCTGAAAGATATTTAAATAAATAAGAAAATAAATAAAGAAACAGAATAAAAATATTTGTGGAAAAATTTTTATAAGAAACATTGGTAAGAATTTATGAATTTTATTTTAATTGGATTCATTTTTAAGGTAAAAATTAAGAAATTAAAAACGAAAATATGAAAATGTTGGCATAATTTTGATTTTTAATTAAGGAGAATACATACTTTGGGTATGTGGATTTACGTTTTCGTTTCTAATTAAGGAATGAGCTGTGATTTAACAAATTGAAGCAATTTATGAGTTTCATTTTGTAGCCACAAAAGATTAAAAGAAGTAAATCGAAGGTATTTTGAATTTAATAATCAGAATTGATTACGATTTGGTTGCATAGCAGTTGATGCTCTTTTCAGCAGACAGGTTTGAACTGTTCGCATAAAATGAAACCGAGCATTGCCATTATGAAACGCTAATGGGTATTTATATTATCAAATATTAATTTTGATTAGAGTTCAATACATACATACATAATTGGTCATTACAACCCTTCAGTCAGGATTACGACCGAGTTTCTCACACCACTTATGTTGTCTGTGTCAATTTTATACATGAGTGGCGGGACCTACAGTTTAAAGTCGACTCCGAACGACAGATTTTTGAGAAACTTTTTCATGGCAATTTTATTTACTCTCCGAGTTTTTGACAGAAATCTGCTGAGAGGAAGTCGCCGAAGAAATGTTTTTCATATTTTGTTTTGATGTCTGGTTTGCGGCTCGAACCCTGGCTTTACGTCTAATAAGCCAACACACTACCTACTAGACTATGGCGAGAGTTCAATTATCTCTTTAAATGGATGCATTGGTTTGTGATGTCATCGTAGACTAGTTGGTAGTGTGTTGGCTTATTAGACATGTGTTCATATCCTTGGTCAGACATCTCCAACAAAACGATATATGAAAAAAATATCAGCAGTTTTCTCGCAAAAACTCTAAAAGTAAATAAAAATTGTCATGAAAAGTTTCTCAAGAAAATCTCTCACCCAGATTCGACTTTAAACTGTAGGTTGGGAGCCTCACAAAGAAATTAAAAACGTTTGCAATTGGTAGGACCCAGTTTTCTTAACCACTGGGCTGACCAACTTCATGGATAAGCTTGGTGGAATTCGGTAATGACAGGGATTGCACTTACCTGTCGTGTCACAACGGGCCGCTAGGTGTGCTCAAGTAAGTATTGATATCAAATCTGTGCTCCAACTTAAACTTAAGTAGAACCCGAGATACTATGAAAAACGATTTAGTTTGTCTGAAATTTTGTTCAACTGCCATCAAAATTATTCACTTAGGTGTCGAGCAATAACTGGTTTAATTATTTAGCTTCAGTCAGGATTATGAACCTAGTTTCTCACACCACCCATTTTGTGTTAATTGTACCTATGAGTGACGCGATATACAGTTTAAAGTTGTCTGCGAACGACAGATTTTTTAGAAACTTTTTCATGGCAATTTTATTTTACTCTCAGAATTATTGCCAGATATCTGCTGAAGAAAAGTCGCCCAAAAAGTATTTTTTTTATTTCATTTTGTTCGAGATGTCTTTCCTGGGGTTTGAACCACGGCCTCGTGTCTAATAAGCCTGTACAGTTCCTACTGGAATACGGTGACTTAATTTATTCATTTCTACAAATTGAAAAACAAGAAATTGTAGAGGACAAACGCCTTTATCAACTTCAAAGATAAATATCTATGCCGACAAGGGAATTCTCTGTTTTTGGTGAATCAGTACTGAGCGCAAATGCACTGTTTGAAATGACTTTGGGTTGAAAAATGCGTAATCGTCCATTATGACAACGTGCAACCATAGTTTATAACCAATTTTGGATTGCTCAATTCGAACACAATTTTTTTGAAATACGGTGTCCTAAATTATGTGATTTGTTCATGGTCTCAAGAAATGAATGATTCTTTGAGTACGCAATTCCGTTTTGCTAAAATAATGGCAAAGTGGCCAATACTTTGAATATATTTAAACTGTTTTAATTTCACACAATAACTACAAAAAAGGTCTCTAAAAGATCTTGTTTTTAAGTTATATAGGGTGGACCATTTATCAGTTTAAATTTGAATAATCAGTTATTTTGAATCTGACAATACTTATGTTATTCTATTCTGTCACAAAATTCAGTATATTATCTCCACTGAACGTAGTGAATCGATTTACGCTTGAGCAACGTTGGGAATTATTGGAAATTTTGGGCTAACGAGAAACTACACGCTGATGTTGAATTTGCAAAAAGAAAAAAAAAAATCATCTCTTCGGATGAAGCTCATTGTCATCTTGGTGGGTAGGTTAATAAGCAAAATTGCCGTATTTAGTGCTCAGAAAACTCACACGTGGTCTTACAGAAGCCAATTACGAGTGACTGTTTGGAGGGACTTTTGGAGTGGAGGCATAACTGGCCCAAATTTCTTTGAAAATACAGTCAATGGAAACACCATAATAACCATTTATTTTGTATCCGCTCTTCATGGTACTGATGTCAACAATGTTTGGTTTCAACAGGATGGTACAACTTGCCACACATCCCATGCCACAATTGGTTTATTGCGTCAAACGTTTGATGGCCGTTTAATTAGCCGGAATGGTGGTCGCCAAGAAGCTTCGTTTGACTATTTTCTGTGGAGTGCGCTTAAAGAAAAGTGTTATGCCGATAAATCAGAGACTATTGAGCATTTGAAGGTCAACATTCGTGTTACCACTGACGAGATACGACCCCATACTCTCGAAAGAGTGCACGAAAATAGGTTGGATCGATTAAGGTAGCTAAGAAGCTGTGATTTGACATCGTTGAACAATTTTCTGGGGGATGCCGTTAAAGAAAATTGTTACGCCGAAAAACCTGAGACAATTGAGCATTTGAAGGGCAACATTGGTTCGATCGAATGAGATACTGTGAGGCTAGTCGCGGCAGCCATATGCATGAAGTACTTCACAATAAATAACTTTGTTTTATTGCGTTTTTAAATTTAAACCTTTAAATGCTCCACCCAGTTAGCATCAAACTATACAAGGCTTTGTCATGAAATTTTAAAAATTTATTTTAAATTTTTAATGAATCCCTTGCTACTTAAATTCAATTCCAAAGCGTTCATATATTTGAGTTTTAAAAACGACTAAAAATAAATAAAATTCTATTGCCAGAGCTCCTTTAAAAACCCTTGAATTTGTACAACAAATAGAATCATAAAAATAAAATATCTGAGGAAAAAAAACAACAACAATAATAGTGTTGCCAGCAAATAACTCAACTGTATACAATTTATTCTGACACATGCATAAAACTACAACGGGGAGAGAGAAGCCCTTTGCTTCGCTTTTTCGCTTGCTTATGCCGTGTACACATTGAAATACGGTTTTCACTGTATGATTATGAGTTTCTGACAGTTGTAAATAGAGAAACAAAAACTTGTGGTTTTAGTGGTTAACAATGTTCAACAATAACTAAAGTTCTCTGTGTGTATGTGTACAATAATAAAAGAAATTCCATTCAGATCATACCCAAGCTCATACACTTTTACTTATACATGCAGACACTCAATTATTAGAATTGTATAGAAATAATAACAACAATAAGAAGAGTAAATATGTAGCATTACTAAGCCATCACCACAACTACCACCACCATGAACACTCTCACGATTCAAACTATTCATGTTGCTCTGTTTTACACACTCTTTTGCTGCTTTCGCTCCTTCTCTCTCCCTCTTTCTGTATAATCTTTATTATTATCCTTCATTTGGTTTAAATGTTACTCTTGTACTATTGCTTAAACTAATGTAAACATACGTATGTGTGGTAAGTGCCTGTGTATGTGTGTGAGTGTGTGGAAGACATACATAAATACAATACAAAACCCGACATGTATTTTAAGCAATACAAAGAAGAGTGGCCCATGAGACTGAGAAAAGTAAGAGAAGAAGAGAGAGTATCTTCATCAGTGAAACATGTTGGCAAATTGCTTAAAGCGCTTTATTAATACAATTCACAAATGAGTGTGTGTGTGTGTGTAAATAGGTATATGTATTCTCTTTCTTTTTCATTTTTGTATCACGATTATATGACCATGTTTTCACTATTAACGGGTTTTCCATTTTTCGATTTTAAAAGTAAAATTTTATTTCGTTAAAATGCTTGGTCCTGGCCATTATGTACAAAATACAATGACATTTAAATGATCTTTCCTGCATTGTTTGCAGTAGTCAAACCTTTGAAGTTGATTTTCGATCACTTTTTCGTAAATTTATGTAGGCATTCTAGCAAAAAAATGTCGAATATTTATTTTAAAATGCTTCAATGTTAGGGGATTATTCGCTTAGGCACCATATATGACAAACACCCTCGAAGGAAAATCTAAGGTCAATTAACACCACATATCATCCGTCTCTTAATCTTCAAAAACAGACCAATAAAACCGGTTATTTTACAGTCATAGCTTCCAATAACAGTGATACTTCCTTCTTTATGTGCACCATACAGTCACTTTTTCTGGATGCAATGGCTTTTCCACAATCACTCCTAATATGCGACAATTTTAGTTGTAGATGTTACCGTCGAATTTGAAATGAGCTTCACTGATAAACAAAACTTTATTAAAAAAATCTGCTTTGAAAGCCTGCACTATTGTGAATAACAGCCGACTTTAATTTTGTGTGTGTTGCACTTTTAGCCTAGTAGGTAATGTGTTGACTTATTACCCCTGAGGTCACGGTTCAAATTCCAGCTCTGACATCTACAATAACACGAAATATAAAGAAAATATTCTGTCTGCGAACTAGCTCTCTGCAGATGTCTGACAACAACTCTGAGAGCAAATAAAATTGCCATGAAAAGATTTCTCAAATATCTGTCATTGAGAGTCGACTTTAAACTGCAGGTCTCAACACTCATGTATAAAAATTAAGACACACAACATAAGTGGTGTGATAAACTGGATCATAATTCTAGCTGAAGGGTTGTAATGACCTATTATGTACGTATGTATGCTAGACTTTATACGTCAAGATAACTCAGAAGATGGTGGCGGCGTGGTGTAGTGATCAAAGATCGTGTGCACAAGCCAAGAAGCCCAATGAAGAAAAAAGGTTCGAATCCCACTGGAGAAAAAAGAATCGCTTTTCATGGTTTTCGAAATTTAAATTAAGCGACTTGCAATAGAATCCATCTATAAATCCCCCTCACCACACATAGATAGAAAATGGATATCATCACAGGAAGGTTAGTTAGTGACGCCAACTAGTGGTAAAAGTGCTAGGAATCAACAATCGAAATACTCGGAGGGAGCGTTGTTTCTAGGCGACAATAAATGGCAGCTTCATTATTATTTGCTGGAACAACAAAAAGATTGAAGAAACGGAAACACGGCAGAAAGGCTTTGTGGAAGCCACATGCTTCTAAGAGGTGCAATAAGAAAAAAACGCAGTAAGATAAGCCCAATTACTGAAAAATTCGATGAATTGCTAAATTTGGATTATCCGCCACACTTACGCTAGCAGAAGTGATATTTTAGGTATTGTATACATGCCAAAGAAGAAAAGGCTGCAGTCTCTCCAAATTTCTTTATGATTTTGCCATCTTCCTGCACAGTAGGCCTACTCTGCATACATAATTGGTCATTACAACCCTTTAGTCAGGATTACGACCTAGCTTCCTACACCACTTATGTTGTGTGTGTTAATTTTATATATGAGTGGCGGGACCTACAGTTTAAAGTTGAATCCGAACGATCGCTTTTTGAGTAACTTTTCATGGCAATTTTATTTACTCTCAGAGTTTTTGCCAAAAATCTGCTGAGAGGATGTCGCCGAAGAAATACTTTTTGTATTTTGTTTTGATGTCTGGCCTGGGGCTTTACGTCTAATAAGCCAACACACTACCTACTAGACTACGGCGACTTGAACTATGATGGCTCGAAAAGTGGCCATGTTTGTATTAGCACGAGTTTTAATTTTAAAACGCTTTCCTTCAATTGTTATGATTCCATAACAGATTGGCAAACCTTTCACTAAATAAGTGACCACAAAATATCATTAAGAGCTGACACCTTTACCAGACCGGCGGTTTCGAAACCGCTAAATGTATAACCCGATATTAGGGAAATTGTACAGCATTCGTATGTTAATGTCATTATACTACCACTACGAATGTAAGTATTTGTGCTTTATTAGTGTAATAAAAATGAAAGAGTAAAAGTAACGAGGGGAAAGGTATACAAGTTTATAAACGTGAATTGGTTTTAATAAAATTACCAGGTACACTCTTACGTCAGACATTCTAATGAATGAATGAATTGCTGGCTCTTAATCCATTGTGAGCATTGCATAGAAATTAAAAATGAGTGAAGGTATCGCAGCTCTAAGTAATGTACGCCACCACATACTGTGTTAATGTAAGTGTTAACGATCTGAAAAAGGTTAGCACTTGATGCGATTTGTAACTGAATGAAATTGTTAAAATAGTTTCGAATTAATTAAATTTGTGGCGGTTAGAAATGGCAAAGAGAACAAAACAAAAGAATTCATTTACCCGTGGCCTTTTAGCCATTAAAGCGGTTAAAGCAGTATTTCGAATTACCGCTGCATAATGTATTTGAATAAATTTTATCGTGGTCTGCTGCAGGTGATTAATTAAATTTTTTTTTATTATATTCTATTTATTTCTGGAATATTTGAGCAGTATTAGGAATATATAACACGTAACATACATACATACATAATTGGTCATTACAACTCTTCAGTCAGGATTACGACCTAGTTCCTCACGCCACTTATGTTGTGTGCGTTAATTTTATACATGAGTGGCGGGACCTTCAGTTTAAAGTCGGCTCCGAACGATAGATTTTTGAGAAACTCTTCATGGCAATTTTATTTACTCTTAGAGTTTTTGCCAGAGGCAGTCGCCGAAAAAATATTTTTTTCATATTTTCGTTCTGATGTCCGACCTGGGATTTGAACCGTGGCCTTACGTCTAATAAGCCGACACACAGTTTGAAGTCAATCCCTTTGACAGATTTTTGAGAAACTTTTCTTGACAATTTTATTTTGCTCTCAGAGCTTTTACTGAGTTTTTGTCAAATCTCTGCTGAGAGGAAGTCGCCGACTTCCTAAATATCGTTTTGTCTGCTCTGGGCTTTCAACCATGGCCCTAATAGACTGTGGCGGTTAATGATCTCTTCTACTACAAGATTTTAATGCGGTTCCTCTGAATAGCATTGAATGAGAGTTTTTAGCTTTTAAGGCTGTGATACGCTATGTGACACTAGGGAAGTTTAATCTTTTATTCGGAATTCTGAATAGTTTCACGAAACAAAAGACATTCGCTGCGAAACAAATTCTGAACCAACTGACCATTGAAAGACTATTTACTCAATGGCGGAGATTCTGAGGTTGCACTGCCTTCTGGTCTGATTTTCCAATAAGGCCCTTAAGGTACGATAAATCCATAATGCTGGACAGGACAATCTGTTAAGTTTTCTGAAACTAGACTTTTGTGTACTCTGTCTTACGACTGCTGTCTGTCAGGTGACGTTCTTTAAATAGGCGCAATGCTTGATGGGATTAAATTTCGAATAATTTACTGGTCGCTTGTATATTGTTTATATGGCATTGACATACCAGGGTTGGACGGAGCGCACAATATGCAGCTTATTACAGGGCATAGGATTCCTAATAGCAACAGTTAAACTGGGTAGAAGCTTAACATCGTTGGCGTCATGAAGCAAGCGCTTTGCTGGAATTGTATGGGTTAGAAGGGGAATTAATTGCATACTTTCATTCACTTTTGTAGGAGTCGTGGATTAGAGGAGGAGTAGAAGAATATCTTTCACTTCATGTGGCAGTGTTTGTTTATAGAGAGGCAATGTTTTTTAATCTTTGACTGAACTCTTCAAAGTAAAGATGGCTGTTTAAGATGAGTAAAAATATTTAAAATTTTAAATTCGAATTCAGTCATAGATTTGTCATAGATTTGTAAACATAGTGTTGTTGCGAATCATTTCTCAAAATTACGTAGGTTACTGGTTGCCTAAATTGTCTGGTCACGAAGCCATGTGATGCATTTTATATCAAACCATAGTGCCTAGCATTTCCTACCATATGTAATGGACTTAAATCGAACAGTGACTCCATCGAATGCATACCAAAATTATATGTCGTATTGGTCTAATTAAACTGGTATTCTTCCAATGTATCAAGATTCACTTTTAAGGAAGCTGCAATCATTATGGTATGTTTAGTCTTTCATACATAGTCCGAGATGTTTTGTCTCCATATGTTGTGTTATTTTCTCACCCAAAACTCGAATATTCTTTTATTATAATTTGTATTTATTTTTTATATTAGGATTTCGTCTTTCCTGTAAACGGTACTATTTTGGTATTTGATTCCTATGAAACGTCTCCTTGAATACCATCAAATACTTGTTTCCTTTGCGGCATCGGACCCAAATAGAAGAGTTGTATTCCATACATTCCTTAGTTTATAAAACAAAAACGTTAAAATAAATAAAAATTGTTAAAAACATCGCTTTATACATCGCTTAATACATAGTCTTTTAAAAGAGATGATGCAAACATATAAAATTCTCTGTTCAAAAACTTTTCCATTTTGTAAAACTAACTTTTGTATTAAAAAAAAATGTTCCCATTACAGAGCTAAGAAACGTTCATATATTTGTCTTTGGCTATAAATTGCTATGCAATGTAAATCCATTTTTTATTACCAACTTTACTAGCCAAACAATTGCTAATCGACTAGACTCTAAGGCTTTTGCAAACTGTTCACAATTATTTATGAAATGAAATTTAATAATAAAGTTTCTACACACTACAAACCAAACCCAAAATAAAATGAAATTGTGATTAAAAATAAATTTTACTTTTTTTTGTCTTTCAACTGACTGCGTCGTATAAGGAAATCAAATTCTCTTTGGAATACTAAGCCATGAAAATAAGCAAAAAGGAACAAAAGAAAAAGAGAGAGAAATTCTTAGAAAGATATTTGCATTCTATTCTTATTCTCTGGCACTCATGTTATTTAAATTTTATGTAAATATACATACGCATACACACACACACGTTTCACACGCACACACACAGTTTGGGAGAGAGAAAATAAATAAGCTTGGGAGAGAAACAGATGAAACAATAATATTCGAAAATAAACAATCATGCATGCAAACATATTAACAATAATAAAAGCATACTTCTACATATACTAGCGCACACATACATGCATAAGAAAGTTTAAAAATTTCTTGTATGCAATTTCCCAAAAACAAAAGACAAAGACATGAGGAAAAAAAGCTAAGAACGTAAGAAAAGCAGCCAGAAAAGTTTCTGAAAAACGAAATTTGAATTTTTCTTCTTCTTTCTTGTGTTGATTTTGTTTTAAGTAATGAAACGAAGAGAAAAACTTTAAAACAAATTGTATGTGATCATTGTATGTATGCATAACGAGACACACATATACACTTCCATATGCATGGTGAAGTTAAGTATGGAATTGTAATAAAAATTCTCTCTCCTACACACACACACATAACACTCTCATACACTGTTAGTCAATTTCCCATAAATCAACTCATAAACACACAGATGAGCAATAAAATTTAAAACTCTCGCATACAGTAGATTTTCAAATTTAATTTGTTCAGTATGTGTAAGTATGTGTGTATAAGCGTGTGTTTGTTTATATAAGTGCTTTCCCAGCTAGCATTTGGAAGATTGTTTTTTGAAAAATCACCTTGCTGAGTCTTTTTAGAGTACTTTTGGCGATCAAAAACTTATTAGTCAGTTACACGATTAAAAAAGGACTCATAAATGATTCGCGCCAATGAGTAACATAAGTTCGATTTAAAATACAATAAAAAATTTTATAGCAATCGAAAATTAATCATCCAGATGTTTAAAATGTGACTATTATTTCCGTTATTTATTATTATATTCTACTTATACTGTAGATTGAAAAACGATTAATCAAAAACACATCATGCAGGTGTTTGAAAAGTGATTATAAGTATGTATTTATGATCATATTTTGAACAGATGGATGATTAAACAATACTTTTTTTCACCCTCTCTATATAAATTTTCATGAATGTAAAAAGATGGCTATGAAATGAAGTACAATTTGTTTTTAAATATAAATATAATATTCTTTCTTTGGTAGTCGCCAACTTCCTTTTAGTTTAGTTTCTCAAAAATCTGTCGTTCGGAGTCGACGTTAAACTGTAGGTCCCGCCACTCACGTATAAAATTAACGAACACTGCATGAGTGGTGTGAGAAGCTAGGTCGTAATCCTGACTGAGGGGTTGTAATGGCTAATTATGTATGTCCGTATGTATGAAGCCCCAAGCTCTTATTAGCCTGGGGGTTAGACTAAAGTCGGATTTTAAGAATCTTTTCCTTGTATGCCTTTAAAGATGGCCAAAGCATTTTAATTTTTGGCACCTTGATTAGTCGTTGGGGTCGGCTAAAAACACATTTTGAAATAAATGACTTAAATTAGAATCATAAATGACGCAAAAAGGAGTCCAGATTAATACAAACATGACTGATAAATGACAATAAAAGGACTCCTAAACATTCTGATAAATTACTCATAAAAGACTCGCTGGCAATGACTGAAAGACGACTCGAAAAAGAAGCATAAACGTAGTTAAATACGACTAATAAATGATTAGAAAGCGATTCAAAACTGATCACAAAACTATTCGAAAGCGCATCGAAAATTACTCAAAATTAATATAGAAAATGACTCATAAATGATTTTTTGAGAAGAGTCGCCCGTTGTAACACTTTTCTCCCGACAAATGAGTCTTTTATGATCAGAAAATGAGCGCATATTCTTACTTTTCAATCGTGCAGAAGAGTCAAAAAAGACTCGAATTTGATTAAAATTTTCAAAAAATACTGGCTGGGTTAATACATAAGTATGAATGCATGTGTGAATGTTTGTATTCCTTAATAAATATTTTAAATTAAAAAAAAAAAACAAAATTCGTTAAAGATGGTAAACATGCTTAAAAATAAAGTAACGAGAGCGTGATAAGAGCAGACAAGTAGTCTCGACAATGAAAGAAACATTTTTAATTAAACTTAAGCACTGTGAAGCAAAATCTTCTAGAGCGTGACATGGTTTTAATCCAAAACAAGATGTTATTTTCGTCCATTTCAAGTCCCGAAGGTATTAATTTGAAAACAAAAAGGAACAAAGTAATGTTTTTAGTTTACAATACAAAGATGGGGTTTTCTTCTAAAAAAAAAAACCATTTGATCCTTAAAAAAACAATTCAAACGAAATATTACACTCTCTACACTGTATAGACAATGGATGTCTATGGTTTGTTCAAAATATTCTTTTTTCTCTTGGAAATTTTTTTTTATATATTTGTGAGTATTTTAGTATTCAAGATAGAACACACGTTTGTCAACGTTTTGTCCGGCAGTGTAATGATAAGGTAAAGTTTGCTGAATCCAGTATTATCCTTACCGATTATATAACATTACAAACCTCCTAAGCTATGTTCTTGAAACCTTTCTAGCATCGGTAAGTTAAGGGAGGCGATTACAGCCTCCCTGTTTTCCTAGTTGTTGTGGCTGATAGCATTTGTTTTTATACAGTGAGGGTGATTTAAAGGTTTAAATTCAAAATGCAAACAAAACAAAAACGCTTTGAAATTTTGCCGAATTTATTTTTTTGTTATGAAGTACAATTGTACCGGTTAGAAATTGGAATATTATTTCATTCATATATTCCAACGGTGTCAAATTGCAGTTTCTTGGCGGCCAATTGACATCAGCATTTCGGCTAATTAAATGGTCATCAAACGTTTGACGCAATTAGTCGATTGCCAATCGAAACCAAACAGTGTTCACGATAGTGCGAGAGTGCGATAGGTATCTCCATTGACCGTAATGGTTGCGGCGTTCTCATTGTTAAAGAAATATGCGGCAATGACGCCTCGGCTCCACAAGCCGCACCACACAGTCACTCGTAATGGGTGCATTGACCTTTGTAAGACCACGTGTAGGTTTCTTGAACCCCTAATAAAAAAATTTTGCTTATGAAATTTTTTTTTTGGGAAAATCGACATCATCGTTTCTCGTTGGCCCATCTATTCTAATATATCCCAACGTTGCTCCAGCGCAAATCGATTCAATACGTTCAGTGGAGATAATATACTGAATTTTGTGGCAGAATAGAATGACATAAGTATTGCCAGGTTCAAAATAACCGATAGTTCAAATTTAAACCGATAGACGGCCAGTATACGATTTCTGAATTCAGTATGATCCTTATCGTTTACATTACATCACAAACTTCCGCGTTGTGATCAGTCCATCATCGGACTAGCATACAGTAGGGTAATCATCTGTTTATCAGAGAATAAATTATTTACGAAACCGAATCCGCTCTGAACTTTTAAAGTCCGATTAACATACTAGTGCCGTAATAACATTGACATTTTAGGAGAGTAAAATTTAAACTATGCGCTGCATAAAGATATGTTAATGAACATACCAAAGACAGGGTGATCTCACTGACTCTAATAACTAACGTTGCATTATTCCGTTATCAGCAATTTAAAACTTAATGCGACAACATGTTCGATTCACACCCCATACCACTACAATCGATAATACAAAGTCTTTGTTTGTTGTTGGGAAATAATCATTAAGGTATGGTTCACCACAATACCTACTCGTATGCTTCATAGATTTTGAGATGACCTTCAATAAACCGTGATGGGATTTGAAACACATTGGAATCTCTCTCTGAAACTAACACATGTCTTAAAGACTGTGTACCGTAACTCCCCTTGTAAGGTAAGACGTGACAAATTGCTGAGTAGAATGAAGGGAGTTGTGTTAGCTATCCGATAATTCTGTGTCCTCTAAACACTTTCGTTTAATAGACACTTTGGAGGGAAATAATAGAACAGAAGGTCGCCTAAATAATTTAGATTACGTAGACGATCTAACTATAGTAATATAGTCAAAGAAAAAATTCTACACACACCGCCGTATGTAGATTTTTTATCAAATTGAAAAAAGTGTTACAGAGTTGCTTAAGGCTGTTACAATTAAGAATTTTTGAAGACGAATATAAAAAATATAACCTAGAAATTATTAGAAAAAAATATATAAATTATATTATAGTGGCGTATGTAGACTATTTTCATTGACTGTATGTCAGCTATTTGGATTTAGTCGTAAATTTACGAAGCGTAGTAGTGATGGCAGCATTCACAAGCTTGAAGATCAATATTCTGGAAATAAAAATTTTACCAATCAACGTAATCTCCAGGTAGCCATTCGTAATTAATGCAAACGATGTCAACAAATTCTGTTATCTTCGGAGCATGAGATTTGCGACCGTGAGATCATGAGTGAGAATATTGATAATCACTTGAAGAAGCGATGCCTGAAGCCTATTTGGAAATTATCCTCTGTATCTCTAGGTACGGAAATTCGAATGTTAAATCTACGCTTCTGTGGTTGCAAGTGTTGAAATGCCTGCGTTTGTGAATCAGTGTATTCTCAATATAGCAACTTTATTCTGGATGAAAAAATACAGGAAAGAATGGATCATCAAATCCTGGCCTTAGCTTTACAAGGCAAGACAGAAGAACAGCTATACATGTAAAAGATAGATTGAGTCCGAAGGAAGTAGGAGTGCTGCCGAACAGCGTAACACTTTTAGCACAAAGTAGATTAGGTTAGCGGATAACTTGTCTTTCAAAGGCAAGCTTACTCGGTGGCCCATATAGCCCGTTGTGTCACCCAATGTGAGGTAAGCCTCTTTGTCATGATGGGTTGGTTTGAACCATACCCGAGCTGTGGATAAAACCGGCTAGTTTCCTTAGTGGCACTTTCGCCACCATGCCCAGATCTTCAAACGTTCTGTCATCCAAAAAACGATGAGGTCTGTTCTGAAGTGTAGGGCACTCTGCAGTAATCCTAGCACAATGCGGGTTTATGTTAAAAATTCTAAACTGGCTCTATGCTCCTTATGTGAGCAACGGGAACTTGTATGTGCTAGAAGTTCTCGGTTACAGGTGAATATTTTTTGCGGCTACGTGTTTCTCTTAAGTACTTGAGCTATATTGATGGCTCAAAGACGGCTTCAAACTTTCCGATAAAAATATCGGTCGTCTTAAATGAGTCCATTTGATAGGCTGCTATTAACGCTTGGTACTCTTGGAAGGAAATCAGTGTTACACTGTCTGTATTGATAATTTGCAAATTCCGTTGTTTGTTAAATTTTCTTTTGTATTTGTAAACTCAGCATAAGTCTTTAAGAATAGCAAGAAAAGTATTATCTTGGCTTGCTTTTCCTCTTTAGAAGGGCGGTAAATGTTAAACGAAAAGCAATCAAAACGTGAATTATTTATTAATTAAAAGCGAATTTAATTTCAAAGTGATAATAAATATTTAAACACAGTAAAAACAGAAACAGAAACGGAAGTAACGAAGGAAACAAAAGGACGAACTTTAAACGAGAAAATCCTTTTAAATTAAAACATCATTTCAACATTTATTTAACAGCTTAACTGTCATTCTAACTGTTTTTCTGCTGATTTAAGAATTTTACAAGAGAAATAAAAAGTGGTGTTTAATTTTTGTTAAATGTTTACAATGAATTTATAGCGACCATCACACAAAGCGTAAATGCTTTTCAATTTATAATCCCCCCTCTAAAGTACTCCTTAACAAAGCATTAATACTTTCAGCAACACCCTTCAGATCTCTCTCTCTCTCGAAGATTAAGACGAAAATAAAATAAAAATAAAAACTTTTTAATCTTTTTATAAGGGATTGTAAAACTAAAAATCATTTACAGTTATTCGCACGCACACACTCCCACACACACACACATTGATTGTTTGTTTGGTCAACTCGGAGACCAAATTAAGAGCTTAGTTGATATGATGGAGGATGGAAAGAGGAGATCAATCCACCAACCAATGAGAGATGCAATTGACTCTATTAAGACCCTATACGACCTGTACGCAGGTGAATTGAGGGGGCAGTCAACTGATGAGAAGAGTTGCAGCAGTTCTGCAACTCAAACTTCGCCCTGGATGAGAAATCATGAGGGGAAGAGGAGACAGGAGGATACTGTTGAGACTCCCGAAGCAAAGAGGAGAACTCCAAATCCTGCACCAAAAGCTTTGGCAAAGAGGACTACTGAGACGACTCTGGGTCGGCAGGTAAACACTCAGGAATCAACTGGAGAACCAGGGTGGCAAAAAGTCAGTAAAAGGAAAAAGAAGGAAAAGAAACCTCAGGAGAGGAAAACAAAACCTGATGCAATAATGATAGCAACGAGGGATGACACATCGTATGCTGACATTTTGAGGAGGGTTAAAACGGACCCTAAGCTTTGCAAATTAGGTGAAAACGTTACGAAAATTCGGAGAACTGTCAAAGGAGAGCTACTACTTCAGCTCGGCAAGAACGGCGAGCGAACGGAGGACTTCAGAGGGGCCATTGGAGAGCTCCTAGGGGAATGCGCGACTGTCCGCACTCTAAAAGAGAGGAGGACAATTGAGATAAAGGACATTGATGAGATCACGGAGAAGGAAGATGTATATAATGCAATACAGAACATTCCAGGTCTTGAGAGCTTCGCTCTTGCCGACATAGTTGGTCTCAGGAGAGCATATGGTGGAACGCAAACGGCCACAGTGAGCCTTAATGCAGACGCTGCAGCTATTCTTCTAAAAGAAGGTAGAATTAGGATCGGCTGGGTCATATGCAGGATTCGCGAAAGGAACATTCCGATGAAATGCTTCCGATGCTTGCAGTTTGGACATATAGCCCGCCTGTGCAAGAGTAAAGTTGACCGCTCGGGAACATGCCGCAAGTGTGGACAGGACGGTCACATTGCTGGGAATTGCGAACGGGAACCACTCTGCATGTTCTGCAAAGTGGACAACCCAAGGTTCGCCAAACATATCGCTGGGAGCAGGACGTGTCCTCAGTTTCAAAGCGCTCTTAAATCACGATCTAGGAGATGAAGTTAATACAAATTAATCTGAATCATTGCGAAGCAGCACAGGACCTATTGGTCCAGAGGGTAAAGGAGGAGAATATCGATGTCGCAATCATAAGCGAACCTTATAGGGTACCGAGGAATAGTACTTGGATCACGGACGGATGTAGTACTGCGGCTATATGGATTTGTGGTTCATTACCCTTCCAGCAAACCTATGCGCGGGACATTGGTTTCGTTATGGCCAGGATAAAGGGAGTTTTCGTCTACAGCTGTTACGCTCCCCCGAGGTGGTCAATGGATGACTTCCAACATATGCTGGAGAGGCTGGCGTCACACGTGCGCTTGAACACCCCCGTTATTATAGGAGGAGACTTCAACGCTTGGGCGACCGAATGGGGTAGTAGATATACTAACGCCAGGGGTCGCTGCCTCTTGGAAACGTTCGCATCCCTTCCTGTGGCGCTGATGAATGACGGAAGAGAAAGCACATTTAGGAGAGCTGGATCGAGCTCGATAATAGATTTGTCGTTTGTGAGCGATGGCCTTGTTACGCGGACCGCGTGGAGGCTAACTGAGGACTTCACGAATAGTGACCATCAGGCAATCGTGATGACGGTTACTGGGCGCAACACGAGAGGAAACGGATTGCCGAAGTTTACGGGACCGAAATGGAAGGACTCCCGCTTTGACGAGGAGACGTATAGATTGATGTTGTCGTCTTTTCATACGACTGACAGCACGGTCGAAGAATTAGTGAGCGGCGTATACCAAATGCTCAACACTGCATGTGATGCTGCTATGCCTAGGAGAACTGTGTGTAGGGGACGTTCCCCCTGCTACTGGTGGAATGACGAAATTCGAAGACTGCGTTCGGCATGCTTTGGGGCGAGAAGACGGGCCCAGCGTACGAGAGGAAGACCGACATGGGAAGTCGAACGGGCTTCCTATGAGGATCTAAGGCATCAACTTAGAAGAGCCATTAAAAGGAGCAAGAAACTATCCTTTCAGCGGATATGCCAGGAAGCTGACATCAATCCTTTTGGGACGGCGTACAGAGTCGTCTGCAAGAGAATCGGTGCTCGAGAACAGCCTAAACTAGGTTGTCCAGTTTTGCTACGGGAGATAATTGGTACATTATTCCCACGAGGCCAGCCCTACACTTTTATAAGTAGGGAGCCGGAGGCCATTCATACCATACCCGAGGTAACAGGAGAGGAGGTACTCGCAGCATGCACTGGAATAGGAGATAGGAAGACACCGGGGCCAGACGGAATCCCAAATAGGGCACTTAAGGTGGCTATCAGGCTCAGACCGGATATGTTCGCCAAGGTGTTCCACAAGTGCTTCGTCGAGGGTGTTTTTCCACGTAGATGGAAGAAGCAGAAATTGGTTCTCATTCCAAAACCTGGCAAACCACCAGGGGAACCATCGTCGTATCGGCCCATCTGTCTACTTGACACGATGGGAAAAATACTGGAGAGGATTATATACAATCGACTACTGACGTGTGCCGAGGCAGGAGGAGCTCTCTCGGACCTGCAATACGGATTTAGGAAAGGACGATCCACTATTGACGCGATAAGAAGAGTGGTCGACATTGCAAGAGATGCAATAGAGGGCGAAAGATGGAGATTTGGCACCAAGGAGTACTGCGCGGTTGTCACACTTGACGTTAAAAACGCGTTCAACTCGGCGAATTGGGGGCGTATTATGAGAGCCCTCTTTAACATGGCTACGCCGCCATACTTAATGGAGATTCTGAATAGTTACTTTCAGGACAGGAAGCTAATATACCTAACGGATGAAGGAGAGCAGGAATACGTAGTGACGTCGGGAGTCCCACAGGGCTCCGTACTTGGACCGCTACTATGGAACATTATGTACGATGGAGTACTTCGACTGCGATTGCCAAGCGGGACTACAATTGTGGGCTTTGCAGATGACATTGCCATAGTCTCGGTAGCTAAAACGGTAGGAGAAATAGAGGAGAAAACGAACACAGCGATTCGAAAGGTTGGAGCATGGCTGGATGAAGCAGGTTTGAAACTTGCTGCGCATAAAACGGAGGCCGTCTTGATAAGCGGCCGGAAGATAGTGGAGAAGATGGAATTGACCGTTGGAGGCACAAGGATCGAATCGAAGAGGGCGATAAAATACCTGGGAGTGATTATCGACGACAGATTGAACTTCAAGGAGCACGTGAAATACATCGGTGAAAAAGCATCTGTAACACAGGGAGCACTGGCGAGGATGATGCCAAATATTGGAGGACCAGGTCCATTTAAAAGGAGAATAATTTCGGCGGTAGTAACGTCGATAATACTGTATGCTTGCCCAATATGGTCGGAGGCACTCTCAGTGGGGACGACGAGGAGGATACTGTCCTCGGTGTATCGTCTAAGCGCGATTAGACGGATAAGTGGCTTCAGGACAGTGTCTGATGAAGCAGTTTTGGTATTGGCAAAGACAATACCAATAGATATACTGGCGGATGAAATGAGAAGGATATACCTTCGCCGTCTCGAGCACCCGGGACAAATAGCGGCTATAAAAGCGGAGGAACGAAGGACTTCCATGCACAAATGGCAGTCACGATGGGAGAGCAGTCTAAAGGGAAGATGGACATTTCGTCTTGTCCCTCATGTAACCCCTTGGATGAAGAACGAACATTGCGAGTTGAACTACTACGTGACCCAGTTCCTAACTGGTTATGGGTGCTTCAGGAAGTACCTGCACAGATTTGGTCATGACACTTCTCCTATATGCCCAAACTGTGTAGATGAGGAGGAAGATGCGGAGCATATTCTTACATGCTGTCCCAGATTTAGATGGCCGGGAGAAACGAATTTGGAACCAAACCGGCTAATGGAAGAGCTGTTGAACTGTAGGATTTTATGGAGTCAATATAGCCAGAGAATGGCCGAAGTTTTGATAGTACTCCGAAGACTGGAAGAACGGAGGCGAAATTCGAATTAACGAGATAAAGCTTTCAAGCTAACCAGCCCTCCGCGAAGTAATACCTTACGGCAGTCCCGCGGGGGGAGAGTGGTTGAAGTGTGTAGGGGGTGGGTTTAGTACGTAGGCACCAGCGATGGTGAATCGTGCACTCTTTTGTTGGAACAAAAGTGTCTTTCGAAGATTCCCACCTCCGGCTCAAGACAAAAAAAAAAAAAAAAAACACATTGATTGTTGATTTTACACAAGTTTTTACACTTTACAACGCACTGCTTCCCGCTTCTCCACACACACACATACAGTTTCTCTTGTAATTGCTTATCATGCTTGGCTTTCAAGAAAATTATAAAAAGAAAGAAGGGCTTCTGTTCCCTTCCTTTTTTTCTTACCTGTCTGAAGGAAATTTTGTAAACTGAACCTGACAACAATAAAAACAAGAAGAGCTTTAAGTGACATTTTTTTCTTTTGTCCTTTGCTGTCAGTCACTCTCTTTAACACACTGTGTGTCCCTTTATACTGCGACACGATATATCAATTACATCTTAAGCGTATATTATAGGGGAAAAAGAGTATGACATACGCTGTTAAGGGGTTGAGAAGGTTGTAAGAGAAATAAAAGAGCGTACAGGTTAAGAAAATTGGTTAAAAGTTAAACAACCGTAGCAGGGAGTCTCATTCTTATGTGCTCGCTTGTTTAAATAGTCAAAAATTGAATTAAAAAAAAATTTAGAGAGGGGAACGAACCCTACACTAAATATCTTGCTTTAGAATAATATTAAAGAGAGGTTTAGTATTCTGATAGAAAGTAATACGGACTATTTAAAGTTTCCAAATTTGTTTTTTTTTTAATTTTGATTTATGAAACAAAGAAAATAGAAACGTGAGGTGTCGTGATTACATTTTGCTAAAAGAAAGTTTCGTTTCTTACCTTTAAAACGCTTAATTTGAATTTCCAAACTATTCAAATTGAATTCAAAACTTAAGAAATTCAAATCCGGAGATCAGCAATGAATCGTTTTTTCGCTACTCATAAGTACTCATGAAATTTCGAGTATGAGCGAGTCAACAGTATTGAAATCCAACTACCCTGATTCATTCGTACTCACTATAACATTGATTTATAAGTACAGGTTGCAATGAGTATGAGTACAACGTTGACATCAAACTCATAACATTCGAAATATGTTTGATTCATACGCCTACTCATTCAGATTCTTAAAAAAAATAGAAAAATACTTATAATACTCATAAATGATTGGAGTGCTTCGAATCATTTATCAAAATTTACAGCCTTAGTTGTTGTTGCATTTACAAAAAAAAAAAAAAGAAGAAAGAAAAAGACAGCGCACAAAGCAAACACACAACCTTCTAGTAAGTATTGTAGTGTTCGTACGCGAATCATACTTATTTTGTGGTTCTTGTAAATGTTGAGTCATGGAGAGTCGAAGTCAACAACATCATTAAGTATTGTTAAGTATGAGTACGATGAGTACTTCAAACTTTGAATATGAGTAGTATGAGTATGATATTAAAATAAGTATGAATGCGTATAAGTATCAGAAATTATGAGTATGATTCGAATCTACTCATCTTTCTGAATACTCATTGCTGATCTCTGTTCAAATCACTTAGATTCACTAAACGTTTCTGGTTAATTGAAGAAACTACACCGGGAGAGCTTCTGCATGGAATACAATTCTTTGCAAGATTCTGTAAGTGGGCGTTTGAGGAAAATCCTTAAAATTTTTTTAATAATAGATCGTGATGAACAAAGCAGGAAATTCGAAAGAGAAAATGCTATACATCCTGTAGAGGCACTGATACCCGAGTAAAGAAGCAGCAATGAAATACAAATGAATTCTTATCAAAACAAACGATTTATTACCATTATGGAGGGACGATCAGATCTGACACATTACAACATCGTAGGCTCACTGTGTCAGTTTAATACCAAATTTTATGATAAACTAAAATAAATGCTCATTATCCGTAATTGGCAGCTTAATACCTACAATCGCTAGCCAGTCAGCCAGATAAGAATAACACTAGAAAGTTTTGTTAGATCTTGAGAAACATTTGACAACTTCAAATTGGAATGGATAAGGTGTTAAGATCACCCAAGGCCTTTATAGCTACTGAGCTAATGACCCGTACACATATGTATATCTACCCTACACTCAGCCTTAGCCAGTTACTAGACCTGCAGATTGCATAAACATCGTTTTAGAGTACACATTATTCTTTCATTAAATATTTTTTCACTAATTTTTTGAATGAATATTTCAATCTAATCTCTCCGATTCAGTTTTAATTCAGGTTAGTCAGTTAAAGTTGTTACCAAAAGTGGGGAAAATAGCTTTCTATATTAGCGGGTAATGAACTATAGCCTCCTTGACTAGGGGAATTGTCATATGCCCTACCAAATCACTTTTGCATAAAGCCTAAATCGAAAAGGGGAAATATTAGATTATTTTTCCATCATTAGCTTCAACATTACTAAAAAAGAATATGAAAATTTAGGCCTCTGCGAGAGCAAACGCCTCCTTAAATAATTGTTACAGAGATAAGTTAGCTTATGTTAGTTTAAAGGGCGTGTACACGCCATTGCATTTGTCTTAATATTTATATAGAAAGAAATAAGAAGCAGGATGAAAATGAAATAGACAGAGAGAGAGAGAGAGGGAGATAGGAGTTTGAGAAAAAATTCAAAAAAGACACGACCACAACACACAAGAGGACGCCGAAAAGCTACAGCAATAATGTACTAAAGCCTCGCAACCCAGAAGAGGACGCCGAAAAGACTACAGCAATGATGTACTAAAGCCTCACAACCCACTTACATAATTAATCATTACAACTCTTCAGCCAGGATTACGTTTCTTACACCACTTAAATTGTGTGTGTTAATTTTATGCATAAGTGGCGGGACCTGGAGTTTAAAGACGTCTGACCGGTGGCTTGAACCCGGTCTAATAAGCCAATACTACCTACTAGACTGCGGCGACTTCAACCCACTTAATTCCATTATAAATCTCAGGAGACCATCAATGTTGGCTTTCGACAGAGACTAAACAATTCATTTTATTAAAGACAGTTTGTCAGAGTAGGTGTTGAATAGTCTTCAACTCCTACTTGTCGCAACATACCCTGCAATAGTCCGTCTAAGATTTGTGTCAAAGGTAACTGCTACAGAGCGTTCTAGACATGTATTCATTGAATACGACATCAACATTAAACAAATAATGAATTTTATCTTCAACTAATGTACCTTTACATACATACATACATAATTGGCCATTACAACCCTTCAGTCAGGATTACGGCCTAGCTTCTCACACCACTCATGTTGTGTGCGTTAATTTTATACGTGAGTGGCGGGACCTACAGTTTAACGTCGACTCCGAACGACAGAATTTTTTTCTTAGCACTTACATAATTACATGCATACATAATTGATCATTACAACCCTTTAGTCAGGATTACAACCTAGCTTCGTACACCACTTATGCTGTACGCGTTAATTTTATACATGAATGCCGAGACTAAGAACGACAGATTTTTGAGAAATTTTTCATTACAATTTTATTTTCCTACTCCTGAGAGGAAGTCGCCGAGAAAATATTTATTCATATTTCATGACACTGCCTACTAGATTACGACGCCTTTAACCCTTTGCGACCGTATGTCTGCTCTCAGCCACCAAAGCTTTATTACCGATCTAGTCGTATGTCTGCTCTCAATCGATAAGCTTCCGAAATTCGTTGAAATCGGATGATATGCTTAACTTAAATTTGGCGATTTCGCTTTTTAAAATATTTCAAAATAATACTCTAATAAAATGGCAATAAGAAATTTACTGAAAGAAGTGTTCCGTGAACTTGAAAGTAGCGATGACGAATTTTATTTTGACTTTTTCAGCACTGACTTTGATAAAAAAAAGTGATAACATTTGTTCTGAATATATTTCCAGTAGTGATTCTGAAAATTAATTCCGACCAGCATGACACCCATATATAAAATTAATACGGTCCCAAAGGGTTAATAAGCAACTTAGTACAGTCAACACCCACTCTATTTGCACTCGTTGTAGATATTATACAAAAAAGCTGGCATTACAAGAAGACTATTTGAAATGTTATTTCGTTTTGTTAGTGATGTCTGACGGGTGCTTGCACCAAGGCCTCACGTCTAATAAAGCAACACACTATCTACTAGACTACGGCGACTTCAACATACATACATAGTTATTCCCATGTAATACCTTTAGAATTGACTTTTCCGTATGATTGAAATGAAAAATTTCAGACGCTGAATGCCTTAAAAAGGGGTTTCTTCATTGATATTGGAATGAAGTATCATGAGTCAAATTTGGGAAATTGGCGAGTGAAGTGAAACCGATTTTAAGCAATCATTTACCATAAAGGTGGCCACATCGAGCAGTAACAATCTGTTTCTCAATTCTCTTTTTTTGACTAATAAAATGAGGAGAATATTTGTTAGTTTTAAAATTCTTGTTTATTTGTACGTTTTGAAAAGCCACCAGGCACCAGTGCGATTAATTTGCATGACAGAAAATATATAAAATCGGAATAAAAATCCTTCATTAAGTGAATTTAATGGAATGCATTATAAGCAATAAAATAAATCGTAAATAAATCAAAAAAATTTTTTTTTTCTTTTATACTCCTGTGTTTCCGTGTTTCAAGTCAATAAATTATGAGGCCAAGACCATTATAAACGACAATCAATAAATTTTGAGAATCTTTTTTTGTTGTTTTTATTTTTGTTGTGTTTGGTGTCAATAACAAAATAAAGCTCCATGTTTTTTTATTACTCTTTCTACGTATTTATTTATTTATTTACTAAACTAAACTGATCTGAACTAAATTGTTTTGAATTCTTGGAAAATTAAAATTTTTATTTCTCCCTCTTGTTTTTCTTTGCAGGATACCCGAACTAAAAAATGAAATGAAATTTATTTGCCATTCAAACTAAAAAAACCTTCATTTTCCTTCTCGTATCACAGTGGTTAAAGGGATTTAAAGGCTTAAATCCATATTAAAACGAAAAACATATAAAATCCCTCTCGACAAGAGAAGGAAGTGAAAAGGATATGTTGAGTCACACACATAAATGCAAAAGAAGTCTTAAAAAATAAAATAAAAAAAGAGAAAGAACAAAAACAAAATTAAACGGAATAAAATGAAATGAAATAAAATGTTATAAAACTTAATACCCCTTAATAAGTGATTTATTTTATCCTTTACCCTGCAAAAAAATCCTTTGGATATAAAAAACGGAATTGTGCCCTATCCCGGAAGACTTGTAAAGAAAAAATAAAAAAAAAATGCGAAAGCAAACAGAGAAAAAGGAAAAGAAAATCGGAAAATCAAATGACAGTAAAAAGGCTTTAAAGGCGGAAGTTTTTTGGTGAAGCGTAAACCACTAAAACTGTCATTTTAAATGAAACACAAAAACACCATAAAAACGGAGAGACGACGACAAGAACCATAATAAAAACAACACGGATATAACACACCGTCCAGCAAAAAGTTACTTTGGTAAACTAAAAATAGGAAAACGAAATTTGTAAAAAAGCTTTTGAACAAAATAAAATAGTTCTAGAGACTAAATGTTGCCCTTAAAGTACTATCTAACGAGTATAACTCTAAGTAAAGACTGCTAGGCCCTTACGTGTATTTAAATGTTTAGTAATTGCTATTAGCGAGGTTTTAACCCCAACATTACGATACCTTCTGGAAAATACATACTACAGTTGTTAGGATCGCTTGAAAATGGTCAGACAGAATAGTAAGTAAGATGATCTTACAAGTCGCCATAGTCTAATAGGTAGTGTGTTGGCTTATTAGACTTAAGGCCACGGTTCAAAACCCCAGGTCAGACATCAAAACAAAAATATAAAAAAAATATTTCTTCGGCCACTGCCTCTCAGCAGATTTTTGGCAAAAACTCTGAGAGTAAATAAAGTTGCCATGAAAATGTTTCTCAAAAAATCTATCGTTCGGAGTCGACTTTAAACTGTAGGTCCCGCCACTCATATATAAAATTAACACTCACAATATAAGTGGTGTGAGAAGCTAGGCCGTAATCCTGACTGAAGGATTGCAATGGCCAATTAGGTATGTATCTTACAACCGAAATTTTAATAGCAATCAAGTCAGATGAGTTTAAATCTGCTTCTAATCTAATGTAGCCTTCCGTCATAAATAAGCCTTATCTATCTTGAAAATCAATAACAGTCCAAACATTTTCATGCAATTTTAACGAATGTCCTTATAAGATAACAATAAAGTGTCCTATATTTGAGAATTCTTGCTGTAAACTCTATGAGGAAGAAAATACTGCATTAGAATGTAGGGTGTATGTAACATCATACCATAAACAACGTTTAAAATATAAGGTGGGCTATTTAAAACTTTAAATTTAAAAATGCAAACAAAACAAAAACGTTTTGAAATTTTGTCAAATTTATTTTTCTGCTGTGAAATTGGAATATTATTTCATTCATAGGCGGCCGCGGCTGGCCTCATAAAACCTCATTCGATCGGACCAATTTAAGTGCACTTTTTCGAGTGTATGTGGTCGCATCTCGGCAATGGCATCACGAATGTTGGCCTTAAAATGCTCAATTGTCTCTGGTTTGTCGGCATAACACTTTTCTTTAACGCCATTCCACAGAAAATGGTCCAACGGTGTGAAATCGCAGCTTCTTGGAGGCCAATTGTCATCACCATTTTGGTTAATTAAACGGCCTTCAAACGTTTGAAGCAATTAATAGATTGTGGCATGAGATGTGTGGCAAGTTGCGTTATCATGTTGAAACCAAACATCGTTCATATCAATACCATAAAGAGCGGGCGCAAAAAATCGGTTATCATTGTGCGATAGGTGGTTACATTGATGGTTAGGCCGTCCTCATTTTCAAAGAAATATCGGAAAAGGATGCTTAAGCTCCGCAAGCCGCAGTCTCTTGTTCTTGGTGCATTGGCTTCTGTAAGACCACGTAAGGGTTTTCTGAGTCCCGAATACGGCAATTTTGCTTATTAAGTTATCCGCCGAGATGAAAATGAGTTTCATCGCGCCGTTACTCTTTGGACCAATAAATCCCAATGTTGCTCCAGCGTAAATTGATTCAATATGTTCAGTGGAGATAATATACTGAATTTTGTGACAGAATAGAATGACATAAGTATTGTGAGATTCAAAATAACAGGTAGTTCAAATTTAAACCGATAGATGGCCCACCCAATGCGTCCGTTTTAAATTGCTGAATCCAGTATGATCCTTATCGTTTACATTATATCACAAGCCTTCGCGTTGTGATCATTCCATCATCAGACTAGGATACAGTAGGATAATCATCTGTTAATCAGAAAATAAATTATTAACGAAACCGAATGCTCTCTGAACTCTTAAAGTCCGATTAGCATACTAGTGTCATAATAACATTGACACATTTTGGGAGAGTAACATTTCAAATATGTGCTGACTGAATATATGATAATGAACAGACCAAAGACAGGGTGATCTCACTGACTATAATAACTAACGTAGCATTACTCCGTTATCAGCAATTTAAAACTTAATGCGACAACAAGTTCGATTCACACCCCATACCACTACAATCGATAAGTATTCTCAGATTCGAAATAACGGATATTTCAAATTTAAACCGATAGACTGTCTACCCTATAGTTTGTGCTTTGTAAACTTTATCCATAAATAAAGGGGAGCAGAATTAACTTTAAGCCCCTTTCTAAACTCTTGGCTATTAATAGTAGTATTGAATGGCATACGTTTTAGCCTTAAGCACATCCGTTTTCTTTATTGCGATTAATCCTTTTGTCTCGTATCTACATCTACCACTCTGTTGGTTTCAAATTTATCTTTTTGCATCAATTTCACAACGTGTCACTACAAATTTCCCTTGAAAATAGAAAAAACGAAGTGATTTTGCAATGTTACTGATGCCCATGATAAGGTTAATGGTGTTAAAAACTTTCGAAATAAATTTGTCGCCTCTATTCATAGCAAGACAATGGGCCCTTAATGAGAATATCAAACAAGAAATTATGGGCTTACAAACTAAAAATGTGTAGAAAAAAAAAAACGAAACAATACTCGTTTACAGAAAGAAAACAAGCCTTTAATCATGTTTGAAAATTTCCATTTTGCAGGGTTTTTTGTGTTCATTACCCCGAGCAACATATTGAGTGGAAAATCTTAAGAAACTATTCAAAATATTCTGTCGACAGATTAGACAACAGCACGGTAAACAGACTATAATTTCCCACAACACAAAAGACAAAAGAAATTTACCGTTAAACAAATAAGAAAAGAAAAGAAAAGAAAAAACAAACACAAGATAAAGAATTTTATTTGAAAGAAAATCAAAAGATGGAAGATGTTGTTACAGCAACAACAGTAACAACAAGTACCGCAACGCCAGCTACATTAACAACAACATCAGCCACGACTACGACAACAATAAATCATCATACAACACAACATTCATTGGCTGGCACAGCAATAGATGCCGCATCTCATGTACATGTTGTAACACAACCGCCACCACCATCTAAGAAAACGCTGTCAGTGGATAGGGCAGCGTTTCTATTGTTGCGCGTTAAGAAGGCTTTCAAACGGAAACGACAGCATCGCAAAGACAAACAGTGAGTATTTTTAAATGAATTCTAATAAAAATTTAATTTTTATTTCTATTTTTGTTTTTAAAAATAATTGTTATCAAACAAAACAAAATAAAAAAAAAATTGTTATCTTTGGAAAAGTTTAAATTGCTCCCGTAAACTTTATTGGCATACCTTTAATGATGTGCTACGTAGCGTATGAGTAATTTGAAATCTTAACAACGGAAATAATTATTATTAATCATACGTGTTGTCTTACTCAAAATGAAGAGATTGGGAGAGAGAGAGAGAAAGCGTCAAAAGAGGAACATTTGCGGGTTATTTTCAAAGAAAGTTTCAACTTTTTGTGTTTCCGTATTGATGATGACTGTAATCACTTGGTATTATGGAGCATATTGTAGCTGTTTACTGTAACGATATACATAAGAGCACTGATACTGTTGAGAATTGAAATTTTAGACCTTGTCTAAACATACATAAAATAAAAGTAGCCGTAGTCTAGTAGGTAGTGTGCCCAGGTCAGACATCAAAACGAAAATGTGAAAAAATATTTCTTCGGCGACTTCCTCTCAGCAGATTCCTGGCACAAACTCTGAGGGTAAATAAAATTGCCATGAAAAGTTTCTCAAAAATATGTTGTTCGGAATCGACTTTAAACTGTAGGTCCCACCACTCATGTATGAAATTAACACACGCAATATAAATGGTGTGAGAAGCTAGGTCGTAATACTGACTGAAGGGTTGTAAAGTACTAGAGGATCATTCAAATGACTCCTTCTGGATTGATTGCAGCAGTCGCTCAGTTTGAAGTTTATTTCAAACACTTTTTATCATATTTGTGGTGATATCACGTGAGTTTTTAAATGCTCTAACGTTAGGGGATTATGCGGTCTTTCATATAAAGGCATCAAATCGCCTATTCTTGACGACCATTTGACGTTGACAAATCGTAAACTGTTGCAATGTCTTTCCCACAATTACTTTTGGGTTCACCTAGCCACATTTGGCTTTGTGATGAAAAAAGTTTATCGCCGAAGAAAATTTTGTTCGAAAAATCAATATTAAATGCCTGACGGCTTGCTTTAACTGTTGAGTGAGTAGGACTTGAGCTGTAAATTCGGTCCAATTGTCAGGCTTTTCTTGTGAACGCAATCGATATTTTTGACATTGTTGTACATTGTAATGATACACAATTTCAGTTTCTTTATATTTCTTTATAATATTGCCAAATGCTTGCACAGTAGGCCCAAAATTCATCGATTGCACTTTTATTGCCAGTTTTAACTATTTTTAAGCGTTTTTCAATTGGTGAACGTATCATTTTTATCAATGAGAAAAGTCAACTACGAATTACAGAAATTTTTTGGAGAAACTTTTCATGATAATTTTATTTACTCCCAGATATTTTGCCAGATATCCGTTGAGCTGATACTTAATAAATTTTCTTTATGTCTGGTGTGGGTTGCTTGCTGATACGTTTGAAGATTTCTATTTCATATGTAGTCGCTCATTTGAATATTCGCTGGAGTAGAGTAGAGTATTTATTTCAAATACAATTGATCTTTAAAACAAATTACTTCAAAAATGTAATCAATGTAACGTGTAATTAATGTATGGCTAACGTATCAACAAAGGAGCTCTGAAAGATCTTCAAGATCTCTTGGTTAAAGTTGGAATCTCTTGAAGAAGGAATATTCAAAATAAAATAGTTTTTTGAGGACGTTATTGTCAATTTTGGTACAAGAATTAACAAAATATCTGGAAGTAACTAATTGTCATGAAAAACATCTTGAAATCAGTAGAAAGGGAATCTGTTATCAAACTACGGAAGTAGAAAATATATTGGTTATGTTTTTTTAAAAGGAATATTTCCTGTAGATGCATTGGTTGCAATTTTAAGTAAAATAAATTGTTTTTTCTCACATGTTGTTATTAATTTATTTGAGTAATTCTTTTATTCCTTTAAAATTTCCAAACTATATAATAAACTTAGTGGCCGTAATCTAGTGGGTCGTGTGTGAGGCCTCGATTTAAACCTCATGTCAGACATCTCCAAAAATAAAACCAAATAGGAAGAAATATTTCTTCGGCGATTTCCTCTTAACAGATTTCTGGAAAAAACTCTGAGAGTAGAATAAAATTGCCATGAAAAGTTTCCAAAAGAAAACCAACAGAGCTGTGGTTTGGAATCGACTTTAAATTGTGGATCCCGCCGATCATGTACAAATTAACACGCATAGCATAAATGATGTGAGAAGCTAAGTAGTAATCCAGAATGAAGGATTGTAAGCATCAATTATTGTATGTATAATAGAACAGTGATTATACATCGCGGTATTGTAATTTACGTTTTGCTACATTTATAATTTGGTTTGGCAACTTCTAGAACTTACTGTTGATTAATTATTGTTATTCTTCACTTTTCCGTATGTTGATGTCTTTCTTTCGTTGGCCTGTTAATATAATTTGATTGCAGTTTATCGTTATTCTTGTAATTTCCATGTTCTATTGTTATTGTAATTCTTTCTTATTGTTATTTCTGTGTTGTTTTGTTATTGTTTGTTTTCTTTTAACGATGAAACGTTAAAGACAAAAATAAATCGCAAAACCATAATGCGTTTTTTTCATATCTTATTTTCATTTTCTTCATAAGTTTATAAATAATTTATATTTTATTAAGACATGTTATGCATTTAACATCATCGTTTAAATATTTAGATGTTTGGATGTTTAATAAATTTTAGATTAAAGTGAATATGGATTTGAATTAAAAAACGCACTCAATTTATTTAAAAGGCTTCTTCTATATTCACAAACATTTGTTGAATTTTAATACAAAACATTTAAAATTTTTTTAATACAATTGCCAGTGCCCTCGGAGGCGTACGTTTAATTTTTTTTAATTTTGTTTTTATATTAAAATGCTTATACGACATGTTGTCTTTTGGCATATATTTTATAATATATTCTGCCATACATATGTATTTATTCACATACAATCTTCTTCTTTCATTTTTCAATGTGTGTGTGTGTGCTTATGAATATTCTATTTTAATAATGTTACCAATACACTTAAAGAAGAGAATATTTTTTATTTAAAAGTATTTCACTCATACAAAATGAAGCATAAAACAATAACAACTAAATTAGGGTATACAAACATCGAGAATATCACACACACACACACATACACACAAACACACTCTCTTTGTACAAGAAAATAAAAAGAAAATTCACTTGAGCATTTAGGGTAAGTAAATGAGGTGCCCAATTCTTTTAAATCTCTTTTTAATAGCTGCATGAAGAAGTGGAATAAAAATGATAAACACAAGCACCCCATACAGACACACTCACACCTGTTTCTTTTTCCGTTAAGGTCTCTTGCATAATCGTTTAAGAGAAGAGTAACTATTAAGACGTTTCAGTAATAATCTCTAAGAGAGATTAGCAGAAGAACATTTTATATAAAAAAAAATGTTTCTAATGATTTTCATTGTCTTTTTGTATTTATTTTTGGTATGTTTCTGTAGTGGATTTGACTTTTAAGCACTTCAATATATATTCTTGCATAATTTAATTGTTCTTAAACAGAGAGAGAGATAGATAGATAGATAGTGAGAGAGAGAGAGAGATGGAATTAAAGTTGAAAGTGTTATAACAAAATTTTAAGATTCTTTAGTTTTACATAAATTCTCAATTAATTTTTAAAAAATTTCAATTTCATAACCATTTAATGTATTCAAACGGTCGGTAAGTGGTATTGTAATCTATTGTTTATCGTACGAAAATAAGAGAAAGTCCATCACTATTTGCATTGAATTTGCAAATACTTTCTAGCGCTAAGACAAAAACTAAAAACTTGTATTATTTTTAATAAATTTAGCAGATGATAGTGAAACATTCTAGAATTTAAAGTTATTTCCATTATAGTTTAAGAAAGAGGCATCAATTTCCCTTGGGAAAGCCGCCTAATCGACAGGAGAATAATATTATAATAAAAGACTCATAGAGCAAAAGATTGACACTTTCTCAACGACAGATGGGAAGCTTATTCATTCAATCATTAATGAATATTTATTTATATATTTATTAATTACAATAAAATTACAAATTATATTTTAATTATATACGAGCTGAGAAACTTGACCATGTGCTCGGTGTAGTGTCCCAGGCCAGAGTCTCTGGTGGGAATTGAACCCACGACCCAAACGCTAATAGTCTAGCACAGTACACACTAGACTACCAGGGCACCCCATTAATGATTAATGAAACTGAATAAAAGCAAACGAATAATAGGAATATAGGGGAGAAACTTTGTAATAAATAGCCCAATGCTCCTTATAGTGTTTTCACACTGAGTGGTTTTAACGCAAAAGTTGGTTTTAACGTTAAAACCATCTTAAAACCTTTTTTGAATTGGTTTTAAGTAGGTTTTATGAAATACAACCTTGTTTTCGACGTACTAAATCAGAGCTACCAACAGACAAATGTTGAAAACAGCTGATAAAAACAAAATAAAAACAAAACAAATGTATAAATACAGAAAGCCGGTTGTGTAAAAAATTTAAAATTTTAAATAATAAATGCTGCAACAACAATAAATAATAATATTAATATTCATAATATTATTTCTTAATTTTTCATATTTTTTAAGTTTTCTTAAACAAAAACAGCTGTTGCACAGTCATAAATGTATGAATGTTAAAATCAGATTTAAAAAAACTTGCAGTGTGAACACAAAATCAGCTGATTATGGTTTTAATGCTAAAATCAGGTTTTAACTTTTGGTGTGAAAACACTATTAAAGAAATGAAAATGAATTAAAGTAAAAAGGTTTGTAGTTTTCTAGAACAAAGAAACCTTCCTTTGAAATTGTGCTTCATATACTGACGTAGTCTAGTAGGTAATGTATTGACTTATTAGACGTGAGGTCACGGTTCAAACCCCAGCCCAGACATCTCCAACAAAACGAAATATGAAAAAATAATTCTTCGATGACTTTCTCTCAGCAAATTTCTGGCAAAAACTCTGACTGAAAAATAAAATGTCGTGAAAAGATTCTCAAACATCTATCATTCAGAGTAGGTCGCTCATGTATAAAATTAATGCACATAACATAATTGGTGTGAGAAGCTAGGTCGTTATCCTGACTTGAAGGGTTGTAATGAGAGAGAGGCCGTTCATCATGCGAAAATAATGTTTATGGAGCTCAGATTAGTGTCAGCTTACTTTGGAAGTTTAAAAGAAGAACATTTCGCATGCAAATGGAGAAACGAATACCATTCAATCCATTAACTAATCGATAACTAACACAAGCGATTTATACTAAAACCAAGCATGCTGTTGTTTAGAAAAAATTCTTATACTTCATTGGATCTCAATTCTTTGATTGTAAATGAATATTCGGTCGATAAATATAATGAATCAATGGAATGACAGCCATGAGTAATTTTTGTCCTGTAAGTAACCGAGAAATCTAAGATTAGACATTAGAATTGTTTCCAAAGGCTAGATATGAAGTATAGTTAATGCTTTTCATGATGGTTAAGTGCGTCTTTCGATCCTTAAACAATATTATGATTCCATAGAATATCTCTTTTCATTCTACTATTCAAAACGGCAAAAACTTTACATTGGCTACAGATGACACATCATTAATAGCGCACTTATGAGTTAACTGATCTGTTCGTACCACCAATTTGCCTGTGCTTCACATGTGTATAAATGGAGACCAAGCGAAATACGTTAATAAATTCAAGTAAAATGGCAACCTGCTACGTTCAAACGAATACTTTAGAAGCGTTGACAGCCACAATCATGGTTAACATTGTACGCATGGTAACAAGACATGGCTAACAAAATCTCTTTAGATATTTCTTAAGATTATAATTAGTCATACAAGTTTTGGTTTTTAGAATTATTAGCCCCGGCCTTAGCTTGTTTGTACATTAGCATAACACACATATTTGTTATTACAACCCTTCAGTCAGGTTAATCACCTAGATTCTCACACCACTTATGTTGTGTGTGTTATTTTTATACATGAGTGGCTTGACCAACAGTTTACAGTCGATTTCGAACGTCAGATTTCTGAGACACTTTTCATGCCAATTTTATTTACTCTCAGTGTATTTGCAAGAATTCTGTTGAGAGGAAGCTACTGAAGAAATATTTTTTCATATTTCGTTTGGTTGGAGATGTCTGACCTGGTGTTTTAACCGTGGCCTCACGTCTAATAAGCCAACACACTACCTACTAGACTATGGCGGTTACATTAGCATTAGATTGTCTATACTCTACGTGCAATAGTATTAGAAGCTGTACAGTTTTTCTAACTGATGTGTGAACTTTAAAGACCACTGTAGATGGTGGATGCGATTTTTTTTCTGATATTATCACAAGGCACTATACGCGTAAGCGCTTAAAAGAGTAAAGATCATTCAAAGGCTTTAATTTTTACTCTCCATTTCTAGAATGAATTTCTGATCGTCGAAGTAATTTTAAATGATTTCACAATTTTTTTAAATTTTGAAAATATTTCGCCTGTAAATAATTTTCTAATAATTTTTATCGTTTATTTTTATTTTCTAAAAATGCAAAGTGTTCCCATACTAATGACATTAACACAAAACAAAAAGGAAAAATGAAAAATTCTAAGTTCCCTCTTTACTTTTTATGCCAACAAATGTATCAGGTCTTCCAACAGAAACTTCCGAACTTTAACAGTTGATAACGGCTGTTTTATTGTAAAATTAGTTGTCGTTTATTTAGCCTGTTTTGCCAAATTACCAGGAACGGATAAAGCATTCAATAAAACGTGCCAATAATAAAAATGTGTCATCAAAATGTGTGTCTTGGTCGCGCTTCAACTATTTTATGGTCGTCATAATCGTTCTTCCGGGAGGACTATTCGCAATTCGAGTCCATTAGTAAAGTAACCACCCGTACGTCGACAGAGTGCAACATACATACATATATAATTGATCATTACAAGCCTTCAGTTAGGATTACGAGCTAGGTTCTCACAGCACTTATGTTGTGTGTGTTAATTTCATACATGAGTGGCGGGACCTAGAGTTTAAAGTCGATTCAGAAAGACAGATTTTTGAGAAATTTTTCAAAGTATTTGCTATAAACCTACTGAGCGGAAGTCGCGAAGAAATTTTTTAATATTTCGTTTTGCTAGAGATATCAGATCCGGGGTTTGAACCGTGGCCTCACGTCTAATTAGCCAACACATTACCAACTACACTACGGCGACTACTAACAACGCTAACATCTGGCACAAATATCGCCGCTGTTTCTGAGGTTGTGCAGGTGTATCCGACAAAGTCAATTTAGCGCCGCTCACAAAAACTTTGCCCTTCCCACAACTTGGCGAATATTCCCCCTGTACTCAAATTAATTTGTACTGCCATAGGAGCTGAAGATAAACGGGTATAAAGAATGACGAGCATTTGTTGAAGGGGAACTGGAGCAGAAATCGCCGTGGTCTAGTAGGTAGTGTGTTGGCTTATTAGACGTGAAGCCTCGGTTCAAACCCCAGGTCAGGCATCTCGAACTGAACGAAATATGAAAAAATATTTTTTCGGCGACTTCCTCTCAGCAGATTTCTGGCAAAAACTCTGAGAGTAAAAGAAATTGCCATGAAAAGTTTCTCAGAAATCTTTCGTTCGGAGTCGACTTTAAACAGTAGGTCCCGCCACTCATGTATAAAGAAATATTAACGCACACAACATAAGTGGTGTGAGAAACTAGGTTGTAATCCTGGCTAAAGGGTTGTAATGACCAATTATGTATGTATGCATGTATGAACTGGAGCAGTTGGCAGCCATGAGATTTATTACAGAATTAATGGTTACATGAACAAACAAAATTATTTGGGATAATACCAATCCACATAAGATCCATGAGCCGATTCATTCATAATTCATTGTTTGATGTGGATTTTGGGCTGGCGGCGTCATCAGTGCATATTCTTTTGAGAACGACGTTAGCCTGGTCATTATTGCAGGGTGCACTATATATAATGCACTGCTTACCAGCTTCTTTTAACCTGAATTTAATAATGTGAACACCAACGGCGTTTGGTTTCAACAGAGCGGCGCTATATTTCGCACAGCTCATGCCACATTGGATATTCTGCACGAGATTTTCGATTGCTAGCTCATCTCACGGTCGGTTGATGTGACCTGGCTACTGAGATCGTGCGATTTTACCGTCTTAGACTTTCTTTGGAGGGGCTTTTTTAAATTGTAGGTTTATGTGAATGTATTTTGGATGCACTCCATCCAGAGAATACATGGCGGACATTTGAATGATATTACAGTCCACACATAATATCATCGATATATTCTTCAAACGTATAAACAATTTCATTGATATCTCATATTGTTTCATTTAAATTTAAACATAGGAAGCGCTTAATGTAAGACCCTCTAGATAATTAAAGCAAGGAAAGTAAAGAAACAAAACAGAAAAGTTTCTTAAAATGTTCAATTCACAAATGAAAATCAATTTTCAGCAACTGAAAACGACAAGTGGCGTGAAAAATAAGAGAATGAAGGGGGGTAAATGGGCATTCCTTCTTTTTCATCTCTGTTGTTTTTAGAGCCCTCTTTAGACTCTTGCTTTCAAATTGAATATTTAGATGTTCAATTAAATATTATTTTACCAAAATTTCCTCTTTTTGCCCTTAAATTTGATTTCATTCGGTCGTGCGAATACACACTGAATGCTTCAGTGCCTGTATTTAATTGTCTTCCCTTGACAGAGAGGCTGCAAAAAAGTTTTTTTTTGCGAAATGTCGTCGAAAAGTTTTGCAGCAATGCTTAATAAACCAAATGAAAACTTAATTACATAGACTGACGTTTAATATTTTTCAATTTTGCTTCTTCTTAATTATTTTCTTTTTTCTTTTGATACTTTATGAAGATACTTTTAGCAGCAGATAGCGAAGAAATATGCCAGAGTTTCTTTTTTCTTTTTTTTGTTGCCTCTCTCTCTCGTATAAATCAAATTTCAGACGGGCCTTATTAGAATTTCAACATTGGTCAGCGATGTTATGCGTGGCTTGGCAGAGACTTTTTCTTTCATTTGCCTGCTTGGCACTCTAACTGCCTCCGCTTCTCATCAGCACGTTTTTGAAAGGCCTGTTAAAAATATTCCAAGTCTTAACGATTTATAATACTTAGAAGGAGAATCAGGATATTAATTGAAAAGAAAAAAATGGAAAAAGGAAAATAGGAAAAGAGGGAAAAAATAAGAATAAATGGTTGTGCATAAAAAGAAATTAAATTTTGCACTTGGCCTTGAGCCAAATTATGCTTGTGAGAGGAAGAAATGAAAGGAGGCCATTTCGTTACATTCGTATAAAAATTGCAACACTTGAGTCGAAAATCGAAATAAGGAAGATAAGGAATGTCGGTAAGGTAAGTCTGATTGAAGATCTACACTAGAAGACCTCCTCAGTTATTTAATTCATATTAGAGTGCTTCGATAAGATCTTGGCTAACTTTTTCCATCTTTCCCGCAAATATTTTGAAGCCAAAAACAAAATTCATACACTTTGTTTCGAAGTAAAGCGCATTACAGGTCAAATGACGCAAAGCTTTCCGAATCTGCGTTTCTAAACAATTTTTAATTTGTGTTGCTGTGTGTGGCTAAGAGTTTTCGCAATGGAATACTAAGACTTCGTGTTTGATCGCATCAAATGAATTTCTTTTTAAATCTGTCGCGTGGTTTCTCGGCGAAAACTTGACGAATGTTGGTTTTAAAATAATAAACACAGAAGTACCTTCACAAAAAGGCATAACGACGTCAGAAAATCCGATTTTGATGGTCAATTGGCGTGGTCAAAACGTAAATAAAGTGCAATAAAGCGATAACCAATGTAGTCGCCGTAGTCTAGTGCATTGTGCGTTGGTTTATTAGACGTGAGTCGTGGCTAGTCTAGCGCATAATGTGTTGGTTTATTAGGCGTGAGATCACTGTTCAAACACCGGGTAAGACATCTCCCACAAATCGAAATATGAAAAAATATTTCTTCGTCGACTTCCTCTCAGCATATTTCTGACAAAAACTCTGAGAGTAAATAAAATTACCAGGAAAAAGTTTCTCACAAATCTTTCGTTCAGAGTCGACTCTAAACTGTAGGTGCCACCACTCCTGTATAATGTGTTAATTTTATTAACACAATTTTTACAACATCGGTGGTGTAAGAAGTTAAGTTGTAAAGCAAAAATCAGCCTACAGCTCATAAAGATTACGAAACAGTCAGTTATTCCGTATGCCATGATTTTTCCTTAATTCCTTTTTAGTTCTCCGAGCGCATATGTAATCATTTTGCTTGTTAACATAATCACTGAGTAAGAAAGAGGCCTCATCTCCAAAGAAAATCCAAGTCTATTACCTAGCATACATACATACATAATTGGTCATTACAACCCTTCAGTCAGGATAAAGACCTAGTTTCTCACACCATTTATGTTGTGTGTATTGATTTTATGCATGAGTGGTGAGAAGTCGACTCAGAACGACAGATTTTTGAGTAACTTTTCATGGTCTATTGCCTAGCAGCCATTGTATTGCATTGTAAATAGTCAGCCGGCTTTAATTCTAAGTTGAGTTTTTATACGGTATTAATAAATATCCAAAATATAACAAAATAATGGGAATTGAGAAGTTCGGATTATCGACCCCAATTTCACTAACAGATGCGATATTCTTTAGCAGTGTGTACATTGTGATAAATATACTGGATTGACCACATTTTTAAGACTTCTAGTCTTTCTATTACTTTATCGATTCCTTGCACAATGGCTTGAGTATGATGATCCTGAATACTCCAAAATGTCTGAATAGCGGCCAAGTCTAAATCACCATTTCTGTAGTCAGTTTTAACTATTTTGCGTCGTTCATTTACTAAATGATTCAGATTATTTCAATAAATAAATGACACTTTAAGGGCCATTAATACAACTTGCCGTTAAAGTTGTGTTTAGTAAAAGGTAACTTTAGCTAAAGTAAACTTTAAAGTCGCCTTTAACTTCTTCTCCTTATTACAACGTACAGATAAAATAAAGTTAATTTTTTCAAAAATATGGCAGTGCCGGGGCAATGTCGATAACATTTGCCAAGTTAAACAAGTTTTTTTAAAGCCCAGTGGCAAGAACTAGCTCTTTTTTTTGTTGTTGCCAGATTGAAAATATCATACATACATATATGTATGGCAAGTTCAAACATAAACTTAACTTTAAAAGTGACAGGGAGGATGATCTTCCCTTTTGTTTAACGCTCTCTTCTAGCTTATTGTCCATTTATAATAATGAAAAATAATTTATATGCCCGTTAAAATCCTCCATTTAGTTAGCGGTAAGTTGTAAAAATGGCCCTAAATGAAGGATAGCTAATAGGTGACAGCCTTGCCAGATCGGGAATTTTACGACTACTGAATGGAGAACCCGATATGGAAGAAGGGATCTATATTGAAAATTTTTACCAATGGCACATAATGGTTTTGAAAGTTCTTTTACATTACATTACATTTTTTTTGGCTGACCTGGACCTGAACTCTTTTCTTCTTATAACACTGCTTTTAAGCCTTATTTGATGCCTCGTACATGCAGCAAATAGAGCTCATAGAACTAAAGATGCTAATAGTGATAATGGATCAGCTTAAAGAATTAAGTTTTCAACATAACTTGGTCAAATCAAATTATCGTAAATGAGTAAGTGTATAGTAGCCAAGACGCCTCCGCACAAACCAATCTATTAAACGTGGAAATTAATGCAACATGTTCAGTAAAAGCTTTGTGAGAAAAGCTAAGTGATGTGCAAGCAAAGCAAAAATGCACGCAAATGATGGCAGTATATGCAACGTTATCAAATGCCTTGTGATTTATTAAAGATACAAACCATGTGCAAGTGATAAGAGAAATTCTCATATTGTCATTGAAAACTTATTTAAATTTTGTTTAAACTTCCTTTCATATGTACGTTGAAACAAGAACACGTAATCATCCCCTTTTTCCCTCTTTATTCATACGACAATCTCAATTTTTGTATTCATATGATGACAAACACACACACGCATGTACTTTATTAACACTATTGAACTGTGTTCTTGTCTTTAATAAATTCATTAAAAATTATTATGAAACGATAGGCTTTTGTTTTATGCAAATGTAGTGGTTTTAGAGAAGTAGATTTTCTTCTCATTTAATTTATATGATAATAAATCACATCAAATGCACTTCATGATATATGTAAGCCTATAAGCCTTAGCTAATACAGCCTGATATACTCTCTAAAGGAGAGCAACATCTTGAATTTGAAATATAATAACCTGCCCAAAGACAAGACAGGCAATATTTTATAGTCAATGTTATCAATACATATCACATGTATGAACAACTGTTATGAATGGAGATGCATAATTAAGTGAATGTATATGTGTGTGCATGCATTAGAGAGAGAGAGAGAGTGAGAGAGTGTAATACAATAAATTGCAAGTGTGTGTTAAAATTAAAATAATTTCATTAAAAACATTAAAAATTTAATCACAGACAAAGTAATCACTTAAGCAATTGAGTGAACAAGTAAATGGCCAAAGGCAGAGAGAGAGAAAGAGGTGAAGATTTTTGTTGTTTAATTACATTTTAAAAACCACAGAAATTCTCATTTTACATGAATTAACTCCGATAATAAATAACAACAGCAACAACTATAATTACAATAAAACAAACACAAAATAAATGATGATTTCGTTGTAATGATTGTCATTAATTAAATTTAATTGATTCAACATCATTATAAACCACCCACGTGTGTAACAGATATGTATAGGTAAACATTCATGAAAATCATTTGAAAATATGTTCAAATTTCTTCCAGATAAACGTGTATTATTGTTTCACGCAAATGCATTACAAAATACTAAATAGTAGTAGAGGCTTATGAACAAAAACTAGCAAAAAGAAGAAGAAGAAAATAAGTTGACTCTAAGTCATCCTTGGTCATGTTTTCCATGCTAACTTATAGAGTCTCTCACATCAATTGAAGGACTTTGGTTAAAAGGTATGATAATCTCGCACAAAATGAAAGAAAAAATAGAAAATAATAAAACTTTCGTCTGGAAGTTAGTCCATATCAATTGGAAAAAGCAGCATGGAATTCAATAAACCAGGGTTAGCCCAACATATCTGGTTGCCGATAGGAACAGTCCGGCAGTCAGGAGCGGAACTACCAGGGAACTACCTTAGTTCAAGAACGATTCGCATTCTAACAGGAATTCTAACGAGACACTGTACTAGTGGCAGTTAGGCTGACATCCTTGGTATGCCACACCAGTATTACTGTAGAAGCTGCCAGGATGTGGAGGAAACGAAAACGGTTTTTATGTAAGGGCCCTACTCTTTAGAACAGACGTCAATGGTTTTGGGTGGCAGAAATTATTTTGAGAAGGTAAATGGGGTAACTGGCCGGTTTTATCCGGTGCTCGTGGTTGATCCAAACCTACCATTAGTGAATCATGACAAGGGGACTTATCTCATACTTGGAAACCCAATGGGCCATATGGCCAAAGAGCGAACTTGCCTGTGAACGACAAGCTACCCGCTATCCTAACCTAACCTAATAAGTCGTCATTATCAATTAATAGCCCACGACATAATTGGCCATTACAACCCTCCAGTCAGAATTACGACCTAGCTTCTTACATCACTTATGTTGCGTATGTTAATTTTATATGTGAGTGGCGGGACCTACAGTTTAAAGTCGACTCCGAACGACAGATTTTTGAGAAACTTTTTGATGGCAATTTTATTTATTCTCAGAGTTTTTTTTAGAAATCTGCTCAGAGGAAGTCGCCGAAGAAATAATTTTTGTATTTTGTCTTTGATGTCTGGCCTGGGGCTTGAACTTTAGCTTTACGTCTAGTAAGCCAACACACTACCTACTAGACTACGGCGACTTCACATTATCGCAGAGAATATCATGCTGCGAGGATAACTAGTGATAAATTCTGCTATTTCGACAGTACAGTGACAAAGAATGGCGTCGAGATGAAACTGCCGTAGTCGAGGAGGTAGTGTTCTGGTTTATTAACCGAGAACTAGTTAGCTCACGTTTCTGTTCTGACAACTAGCAAAAGAAAACAAATTTTAAAAGATACAACTTTCGGCGATTACCTCCCGTTAGTCCTCTAACAAAAAAAAAACTCTTCTAACAAAAGCTCTGAGAGTAAATAAAATTGCCATAAAAAGCTTTTAAAAACATGCGTTCGAAGTCGACGTAAAACTGTTGGCCCCTAACTAATGGATGAAATTAACGAATATAACATGGGTTGTGCGAGAAGCTTAGTCGTAATTCTAAGCCAATCGAACGTAGCTAATGGAGATGGATCGATCATTATCAACGATTGTCAATAAAGAAGATACACGACACTATCACAAGGACAGCGCTAAAGTACAATCCTCTGGAGTCTGAGGTCGACTAAAGAACACCTGCTAAAGGAAATTACAACAATAAAGGGGAGAAAAGTTTCACTGACCAACTTATATTAGTGAGTTAAAAGGATAATGGATTGCTATTTACAGCCGGATAAAAAAAAATTGACTCTTAGATGGGGGCTTGTAGACCAGTCTCACTCAAATACTTGCCTACACAGAAAAAGATTTCTGGTTTTATGGTATGGAATGTGAGAGATGCAGAGATCCTTATGTTTAACACTGTTTCCGTCGAAGCTGGCCGCTGTCATACATACATCCATATATAATTGGCCATTACAACCCTTCAGCTAGGACTACGAACTAGCTTCTCACATCACTTATGTTGTGTGCGTTAATTTTTTATACATGAGGGGCAGGATCTACAATTTAAATTCGAATCCAAAAGACAGATTTTTGACAAACTTTACATGGCAATTTTATTTACTCACATATTTTTTGTCAGAAGACTGCTGAGAGGAAGTCGCCGAAGAAATATTTTCTCTTACTTCGTTTCGGAAATGTATGACCTGTGTTTCGAAACCATGGCCTCATGTCTAACAAGTCAACACACTACCTACTAGTCTACGACGACTTCAACCATATTCATACATATTCTGTTCTATTACTCATCCTTTTTTATATCATGGGTACTCCTTTACGATTTTAAACTGTTTTTTCTGTTTGGGACAATTTTCCTCGCATAGGATGATAACTTCGATTGGTCGAGATTAGGTCAGCTGAATTCGGCGTAGAGGCATGGTACTGATGTAGCAGCCTTGAGAGTATTCGAGAGAAAAGTCCTACTTAACATCTTCGGTCCAGTGCATGTTGGCGATGATTTCCGCAACCTATCCAACAGTGAGCTGTATGAGCTCCTCAACAACATAGACGTTGTGCAGCTTATTAACATCCAGCGGCTTCGCTGGCTCGGCCGTGTCGTTTGAATGGAAGAGGATGCTTCGGCGAGACGAGTATTTAATGCAAGGATCTGCGGAGTTCGGCGAAGAGGACGATCTTGTTTGCGTTGGAAGTAAAAAATTGAGGAATCCCTGTCATCGATTGGTGTGACCAACAGGCGTATGCTCGCAAGAAGCAGAGGCGTCTGGAAGGATGTGTTAAGGCAGGCCGAAATCGGGTTGTTAATGGCCAATTAATTAAGAAAGCAAGTAAGAATACGAAGACATTAATGAATGAAAGCAAAATCTATGCAGCAGAGTGAACCGTTTAAACAAAATCAGTTCATAATTGTTTCAATTGGTCACACAAAATTTTAACCAGACATGAGTAAAACTGACGAAATAAAATTTGAGCTACACAAACTATTTTAATTTTTGGAAATGTTAATAGATGGGCCCGAAAAGAATTCTTCCAGGTGGTCAAATATCACAAGTCCAATAGTTGAAAACTTTGATGAATTGAAATATCGTAGACTTCATTGACACTAGCCGATATAACAACAAACTATTCTCAGTCATACTCTTGCTCCTACGAACGAGTTTCACAATTAATGTCCAATGAACGGAAACTGATGTGAAATCTAGTCACAAATGTACTTAATCCATGAAACACATTCCACATGCACTAATGATTTGCAACTTTTTAACCCGACAGTGGAGAGCGATTTCTTGAAATGGATGAAGACAAAGTTTTTTGAATAACTCCACTAACTATTTACGCGATCAGTGCACAAACTATTACGGTAAGAAGTGTGTTTGTTGGTTTCGAAGATCTTTTATAACTGAGCCTGCTGGTATCCTGTCGGTAATACCGTTCAATAGTTGCTTAACTGCCATAACAGTTTTTGTTCGAAAATCTCTAAAACAGTCGGAATTTTTGATGAGTATTTTGGTTAACAGGCAAGTTCTTAAATCCATCTTTAGATCCAACACTTGTTTCATTTGCTTTATAAGTTCCATAAGAAAACAAAACGCGTGCACTCTGTAATGGCAAATGCAAAGCTTTGCATTCAGTGTTGAATATCTCAACAGGAATGAATGCATTTTTCCTTTCAATATCTTTTATAATCGTATTCAAGAATTCATTTATTTTCTTTTGCTTTATGATGCTTTTTATTATTGTTTTTATTGTTATTATTATTGCGACTTTTGCTCGCTTTGTTCGTACTTGTTGATGTGTGTCTTGATTTAATTTAGAAAATCACTCAACAAGATTCCGATAAAAATTTAATGTCGTTCGTAATGTTTTTCTTTAAATATTTAGTTTTTCTTTTTTCTTTCTCGTCTTTTTTCTTTATCTTTTTGTTTTTCTCTTTATTATTGATTTTATTTCATTTCATTATATTCAGTTTTTTCTTCATACTTTTATTGTCAAATTTTTTTTATTTTTATCGTAGTTGTTAGGTTTTTCTATGACTATTTTTGTTGTTGTTATTATTTTAAATTTCACTTTAAACGTCATGTTAAATTTGAGACCAAAATAACTAGGAGTGATAGAATAACAAAATACAATGGATAAGAAACCTATAAACGGTCATATTCAATTGTATGGTAGTCAACTCCATTGTTTTTTGACCACAACCCATTCAGAAAAAGTCAGACTTTCATAAGAGTCTCGAGATAGTTGAGAGATACCAACCAGAAGTTATAATTATATGGTGGAATAGTTAATATTGATATTACAACGGCACATTGCCTTCGTTAGTATCGAGGCGTTCTTTGGTTTACGTCAGTCAGCTCCTTGAGCCTAATGTGATATTAACGGGTACCAGCCGATTCATCCTTATTCTCATATTCTACTTTTAGATGTAATAATTTGAGTTGCCTGTAAAAAGATTTTTATTCTCAGATGTTTAAGATCTTGGCGCATCAAATAAAAAAATTTTCCTCATTCTCTTCATTACTTTGGAGGCCATGTGCATGTCGAGAACCAGATAAACACCCGATTTTATAAATAAACAAAATCAATTCCGCTAATACCACTCTCTATCATATAATAATTATAAGGCATTAGTTTGCTAGTGGGTCAGATTGATAACCATTATTCCGTTGCTCACATTAACTCAAATTTTTTATTCCATTTTCGTTCCTTTAAGGAAAATACAAAAGATTTCCTCATCTCCTTATTGTTTTCGTTGTTTTATTTCAGTTTCACAAAAACCCCTTAATAAAGTACTCTTCTATGATTGTAAAGTTCTATCATACACACATACATACATAATTGGTCATAACAATACTTCAGTCAGGATTACGACTTAGATTCTGTCATCACTTATGTTGAGTGTGTTAATTTTATACATGACTGGTAAGACCTACAGTTTAAAGTCGATTCCAAATGACAGATTTTTGAGAAACTTTTTCATGGCAATTTTATTTACTCTCAGAGTTTTTGCTAGAAGTCTGCTGAGAGGCGGTTACCGAAGAAATATTTTTCGTATTTCGTTTTGTTGGAGATGTCTGACCTTGGGTTTGAACCGTGCCCTCATGACTTATAAGCCAACACACTACCTACTTGACTACGGCGAGTTCTATCATTACCTAGAAACTACACCGTTTGTGAATTTTTTTTTGGATTCTGGCATTGGATGCCATATTGCTATGGAGTCTAGCTTTTCTAAACATGTGTTAGTGTTTAACTTTCCTATGTTGTTCGTTTGATTTTAGACCATTCTGGAGTGTTTTCTGAGGGCAATGGAAACCTATTAATTGTTTTCAAGATTTGAAAATTATGTTGAACAATTCACCGCCTTTATTACACGTTTCTATCTCACAGGGGTCTGTATTTTTTTTAATATAATGTAATGGATTTCTTTTTAATGTAATCTGTTCGGAATAGAACGAATACCTTAGATTCGATTATATGCATTTTAGGCATATAAGTACATAGGTAGACTACTATGTTTAATAAGATGCAAACGACTTCTACAGTTTATAAGTAATTCAACTATTAGAAGTGTTTTCCTATTTACTTGGATGCAGTTAGGTGAGGGAAAGTAGGTTGCAAGACAAACAATGCATTGAGATTAAAAGAGAAATGCAGAATGTTAACCAACGTGACCTCAACGAACTTTAGAATGACCCTAGTCTACTATTAAGATAGCAAAATAAAATAAAATTCCTCCAACATTAAATAATTTAAACCGAATGACATCATCTTTCAATAAAACATACGCCAAGCCTATAGAAATTTTATTTTCTTAAAAACACAGGGGCTGAGAATGGTTTTTTTTCAATCCACGTAAGTTATACGAAATCGTAGAAGCTTTCAAGCCAAAAATAATGGGCTGCCCACATAGAACTCAAGGTAACAAAGTTTGCCATACCCATGAATTTTCTTTAGGGTCAATAGGTTTTAGTAAAAACAATTTCAATACCGTTATTTTAAGGTGTAACCAAAGGCTAACACTAAAACTCTTTACGCCAATTGTAGTGTATAATACTAGTGTAGGTGTAGGGTAACGAAAAAAGGTCGCTTAATATCATAATTTTATTTGGCGATAATCTTTTGTTGCCTTTTCTTCTTAATGACTTGTTTGCTTTTCTATTTTTTAAATCCTTTGTTAGTTAAAGTCTTGATAAAGTTTTTTTGAAAAATAAAATTTAAACAAAAAAGAAAAAAATCTCTCTTTACATGCAATTTTTCACACACAATTTATTTTGTTGTGAATAGAAATTGTCAGCTTTTCAAAGGAAGCATGCGATAACTGTTGGTACGTAGAAGTCAGTTTAGCTAAGAAGGCTTACATCGTTTTGAAACGAAACAAAAAGAAAATTTTCTATTGATCCGTTTAGAAAGAATTTGCAATGGAACAGCTAATATTATATGCTAATAGAATTGGTCATTACAACCATTCAGTCAGGATAACGACCTAGTTTCTTTTAACACTTATGTTATATGTATTAATTTCATCCATAAGTGGCGGGACCTACAGTTTAAAATCAACACCGCACGATAAATTTTTTAAAAACTTTTCATGGCAATTTTATATACTCTCAGAATTTTTGTCAGAAATCTCTTGAGAGGAAGTCCCTGGAAAAATATTTTTTCAATTTTCGTTTTGTTGGAGATCTCTGAGCTGGGATTTGAACTGACGTCTCACGTCTAATAAACCAACACACTACCGACAAGACTACGGCGACTTTGCTTATATTAGGTAAAAGTTATGTTAAGTCAGGTGTCGATATTATGTGCCTAGAAGCCTAAAAAAGGCTAGGTACTCTTGTAGATATCCACGACGATCTACTAGCGAATAAGTTAACAAAACCTGGTACCAAAATACATACATATGAATACATAATGAATACAATGAAGGAAACTGATAGAAACGATATGTTCAACACATTTATTTCATCCAAAAAAATTTTGTGCATTGAACGTATTTCGCCCATACTGTAATTTGGGTGCCCATACCATAATTTATAGTATGGGCGAAATACTTTCAATGCATAAAACTTTAGAGTGATAACAAACTCTGAAACTCTTCTGGTCCTATTTTGATTGCAATCTCATGTAACCCCGAGATGAGTCCATCATAAGACGGCAAAATGTTTATCATGGTTATGGACTCTATCAAATAAATTATTCAGTAAAATACCTGGCCTCTCACAGGAGGTGATAACACCAAAGACAATGATCATAGGGAGGTCAGGTAGTAAATTACACAACAGCAACCCAATACATATTCCAAGGGTGCATGGATAACGATAGAAGGTAAATTTGACATCCTCCTTCATTAGACTTATCACTGGTTAACAGGAAAAACTTAATTGATGGAACAAAGGACGAAATAATATAAAGATAGGTCACGTGCTTTCTAAATGTTATAAATTACCTTAAAACACGAGAAGAATAATAAAAAAGAAAGTTAAAATCAAAATCCAAACAATAAAATAGTGGGTAATCTTGGATACGATGAATCGTTCATAACAGTCTTAATCTTTCAAAGAGCGACGTGTAGCTCCCGTATGCCGCATAACTGCGTTAGATACCGAACACTAACTTAATTGACTATTCTGAGAAATGCGTTCATCCATATTATTCAGTATAACCGGTAATTGTTTAAAAAATACTTCAAAGTTTACTTTTCCAGTTTTTCAAAGCAGCTTTACCAACCAAAATCAAACGACAAAAAATTTACCACACAGCTCTTAATAACATACTAATGTTAACCTAAACTCAGCAAGACATTCTTCAGATATTATTCAAGAACTGCGAAATCAAGCAGGTAGGAATAGTGAACCAAGTACGCTTCTCTTTCGACGCTCTACAAGTTAATCCCGAGCCCACACTATAATGCGAAATACTTTCAATGCACAAAACTTTAGAGTGATAACAAACTCTGAAACCCTTAGCCAAAACCACAGTTTTAGTTTTTATGAAATTTCATTTTTCTTTTGAGATCAACACTCAGGAGAAGACCTCTATTCATGCAGGATGAAGGAAAGTGGGTGTAGTGTTGTTAAAATTTTTTTTTTATTTTTCTTTTGATGACCAGTGTATACACCTTCGTCACTTTTTTTAAAAATTGCTTTTTAGTAACAATTCTCATTTTCTTTTTTCTATTGTTTGCAATCATATATAATGTCAGGCAAACAATCAGACAATTACAAACACCCAGAGTCTCTGGTGGAAAACAAGCCTCGGCACTTGAAGTTTAGCACTCTCCCAACAAGACCTTCGGGGTATCAAAGCTGAGGTTAATTACAAAAGCACGGATATTTTCTACCGTTAAATATATTCATACTAAATAGCTGATAGAGCTTGAAATGCGCTTGTCACCGTTATAAATGCAGTTGGGGTATCTGAATATAACTAGAAGAGCATTATCTGTGGATCATTAAAGAGATTCCAATTACTCGTAATTATTCCAAATTTTTAGTTTCTCATATCATAATATTTGAATAGAAACTTTGCAATGAAATACATAGGTACATAGCCAATATGGTCGGAGGCACTCTCCGTGGGGAAGACAAGAAGGAAACTGTCCTCGGTGTATCGCCTAAGCGCGATTAGACAGATAAGCGGCATCAGTACAGTGTGTGATTAGCAAAGACGATGCCGATAGATATATTGGCGGACGAGATGAGGCGGATATACTTTCACCGTCTCCAGTATCGAGGCCAAACAGCGGCTATAAAAGGGGAGGAACGAAAGACTTCCATGCACAAATGGCAGTCACGATGGGCGAACAGTTTAAAGGGAAGATGGACCTTTCATCTTGTCCCTGATATAACCCCTTGGATGGAGAACAAACATTGCGAGCTGAACTACTACGTGATTCAGTTTCTAACTGGTCATGGATGCTTCAGGAAGTATCTGCACAGGTTTCGACATGATACTTCCCCAATATGCCCAAACTGTGTAGGAGGAAGATGATGATGAACGTGCTGCCCTAGATTTAGATGGCCCGGAGAAACGAGTTTGAAACCAAACCGGCTTATGGAAGAGGTGTTGAATTTTAGTATTCTATGGAGCCAATACAGCCAGAGAATGGCCGAAGTAATGATGGAACTCCGAAGTTTGGAGGAACGAAGGCGAACTTTAAGATAACGCGATAAAGCATTAAAGCTAACCAGCTCTTCGCGAAGTAATACCTTACGGTAGTCCCGCAGGGGGAGAGTGGTTGAAGACATGCAGGTGGTGGGTTTAGTACGTTGGCACCAGTGACTTTAAATAAACTTTCCTGGATTTTTTTAATTCTCAACTCAGGCAGCGAAAAAATTTTACCATGTAGGAATTAAGGTTCGCTGGTTCTCCTTAGTAATGTGGCCGTAGCTCTCCACTTACAACGTCAATCTGTCTTCAAACACAATGAGAAATAATAAACCGCTGATGTGTTTGTTTTTTTAAATTTTTCATTTCTCCCATATTATTTATATGAAAATGTTAACACAATGAAATAAAATATTTTTGATCGTCAATCGTTCTTATGTGAATACAAGAAATTAAAATTTATTGTTAATATACATGCCTGCATGCATTGCTTGTCTGTATATTTGTATTTACTGTCCTTATTGTTATTATTTTGCTTTCGCTGTTTCTTTCTGCTCTGCATTTCATTGTTATTATTGTGTACGATTCACATGCAATTGAAGTGAAATGAAATTATATATACCCGGACATACATAAATGTTGTTGTATTGGTGTTTTCATTATCAATATGAGGAGCTAGTGTAGGAAATTAAAAGAATATACACACTGTATAGATACACCCACACATTCATACATAAATATTGTATTGTGTGTTATTGTTAATGAAATGAAATAAAAAAAAAATATTTTTGAAGTAAAATTAAAAATTGTTTAACCAGAACACAGTAAACCAACACAGCATAACATCAATAAAAATTAACACGGACAGCCATCATCATCACAACCATCAACACCACCACACGTTCACATAACCACATTATTATGCTTTCACGCACACACACACACAACACACCCAGTCAACCACATTTGAACAAATTCTAACACAAAACATTCACTGCAGTTTACATGACTGGTGGTTTACTGCAGTAATTGCCAAAGACAGGCGGAAGGGTTTTTGGTACTTTGTTTTGTTTTTGCTTGAACGCATAAAAACGAGTGAGTACAGGGAGGTGAAACATTGGATATGATACTCTTTGAAATTTTTCCTTTGTCCTCGGTGTAAATTAATACGACAACAAAGTTTAAAAATTGGTACTATTTTGGTACTTTTTAAGTGTTGAACGTAACTTTTTGGTTCTTTTTATATAAAATGACTCTTACTAAGTACTTCTTAAATTCACTTAAAAGCGACTTGGACATGAAAGTGCACAAAAAACAGTTCACGAAAAACATTTTCCAATATAGTACACAAATTTAGGTGGTAGGTACCTCTTTTAAAAGTAATAAGTGTACTTTTTTGTACCTTTAAAAATCTAAGTATAAAAGAAATGTACATTCGTACACATATGTTTACATTTTAGTTTTCTAGATACTTTAAAAATGTAAAATGCTCTTAAATTTTTATGCCTAAAATAGTACTTATGGAACATTTCTGATTTAAACAAACAAAACAATGTTGTTCCAAACGCTTTAAATGTTTGAAATATAAAAAGAAGTACCCATTTTTATTATTTTTAGACATTTGGAAAAATATTAGCTAAAATTAGAAAGAAAATATTCACAGCTTTAGGAAACATTTTATTTTCAAAAAGTACTTTTTGAAGTTCTTCAAGAAAAGAAAGGAAGAAAAAAGTACTTTTTAGGCAGTTGAATAATATCGGTAATTATAACATTAAAGAAATGTTTCTCTGGATCATTATATTGTATATTTAGTCATTAATGCAGGCGAAAAATAAAGCAAACAAATATTTGTGGACTTAGGGTACTTATTCTCATGGTATTTTTGGGCTTTTTAGAGGGAAATGTATCGATAAGTTAGAGTGAACAGTCTGTGGCTATTAAAGTGTATAGTGGAGAGGGACACCATCAATAACCAGAGGGTAATCTTCGGTTTAAAAGCAGCGGTTTATTTGGTCCTTTCAAAATAATCTACGCGGTCATATGAACACATTGAGATCGATTTAAAGACTAGTTGAGTGATTAAATTCAATGTCAGTGAAGGTAAAATTAATCGTGTCTGAGAATTATGCCACACAAAGGCATTCAATTTAGAACTTCAGTGAGTCGAAAGCAAATTCTGTCTGTGTTTAGGAAAAATTCAGGAAAATCATTAAATTTACTTTTAGGCAACAAAATAAGCTACAGGTTGGAGTTACTATTAGCAAACTTACGAATTCTCATAAGTTGAGTTTTAAAATCAAAGCGCCAAACACATTCACCAAAGCCAGCATTTTATCATTCTGAGAATTTTAAATTTAGCCTTAATTGAATTCGCTGACAAGTCCTTGAATATCTAGAGAGATTAATGGGTAAAGGCAGAACTAGCCGAACGTTCCCGCAACGCAACGGAACGTATGTTCGGTTCTACAATGAAATGAAATGTAATGACAAAGATTACCCAACCGTAATGAAATTTCGGTAAGCATGTGCAGTATTTTCATATAATATAAACGAACGTACTTTCTTTTACGTTTCGTGAACGTTCGTCTAGTTCTGCCTTTACGCGTTAATCTCTCCAGATATTTAAGGACTTGTCAGCAAATTCAATTAAGGCTAAATTTAAAATTTTAATTTTAAAAAATTTATTCTTAATGGTGGTCTTACATTAATGCCGTGGGAATAAACAGCTTAAGTATTACATTGTAATACAAGATAAATCCACAAATTTATAAATATTTTCTGCTGCAAAAAAAGACAAAAATTGCCGAGGGAAGATCCAAGCAAACAGCAGGCTTAATAACAAAACAATTTTGTATTATTTGAACGATTACAATCAGTATGGAAAAGCTTACAAATGTCCAAAGTATTCACGGCATTTGTAAAATTTATTCTGTTGTATGGAAGTATAAAAGGACTTATTTATTAGTAAGTGCCTCAGTCGTGGGAAGAAAATTATGGTTCAATTCTCTCAGTACATGGAACATACATATATACATACATAATTTGTCATTACAACCCTTCAGTCAGGATTACGACCAAGTTTCTCAAACCACTTATGTTCTGTGCGTTAGTTTTTATACATGAGTGGCGGGACCTACAGTTTAAAGTCGGCTCCAAACGACAGATTTTTGAGAAACTTTTCATGGCAATTTTATTTACTTTCAGAGTTTTTGCTAGAAATCTGCTGAGATGAAGTCGTCGAAGAAATATTTTTTCATATTTCGTTCAGTTAGAGATACAGGACATGGGGTTTGAACCGAGGCTTCACGTCTAATAAGCCAAAACACTACCTACTAGACCACGACAACTTCAGTAAATGGAACGCTGAAACTTAATCAATGAGCACCACCACCTACTAAATTTAATTGGATATAGAAAATGAAGGTGTATCGATCATAGCACAATGATGATGATGATGATGACGCTACGGTGGAATCATTGGGGCTCTAGGAACTGAATGCGCAATACTCCAGGAGCTATGATAATTTGGCTTTACATGGGAAGGCATAAAAGTTACAGGAGCAAACAACGCAAGTTGAGGATGCCCAGTAAAAGCTGTATGCTTCCAAGAGTGTTAATGAAAAAACTGAATACAGACTTCAACAATTAGACTCGGGTTTGACTTGTAGGACGTCGAAAAAGAAGCGTACTTAGTTCACTATTTCTACCGGCTTGATTTCAAAATTCTTGAAAAATATGAAGAATGTCTTGCTGAGTTTAGGTTAACATTAATATGTTACGGTTGATGCGGAATACTATTAAGTGCTGTGTGGTAAATTTTTGTCGTTTGATTTTGGTTGATGAAGCTGCTTGGAAAAACTGGAAAAGCAAACTTTGAAGCATTTTTTAAACAATTACCGGGTATACTGCATAATATAGATGAATGCATTTCTCAGAATAGTCAATTAAGTTAGTGTCCGGTTTCTACCGCAGTTATGCGGCATACGAGGGCTACACGTCGCTCTTTGAAAGATTAATACTGTTATGAACGATTCATCGTATCCAAGATTACCCACTATTTTATTGTTTGGATTTTGATTTGATTAGAACTTCCCCAACCCATAATTTCATGGCAATTTCTGCAAAAAGTGACTTTCCTTTTTTTATTATTTTTCCCACGTTTTAAGGCAATTTATGACATTCAGAAAGCACGTGGCCTATCTTTATATTATTTCGTCCCTTGTTACATCTATCAAGTTTTTGCTGTTAACCAGCGATGAAGGGGGATGCCAAATTTACTTTCTATCGTTATCCACGCACCCTTGGAATATGTATTGGGTTGCTGTTAAGAAACTTACTATCTGGCCTCCCTATGATCATTGTCTCTGATGTTATCACCTCTTGTGAGAGGCTAGGCAGTTTTCTGAAAAATTTATTTGATAGAGTCCATAACCATGATAAACATTTTGCCGTCTTATGCTGGACTTAACTCTGGATTACATGGGTTTGCTCTAAATACAATTACTTGAATAATAATAGGCGAGTAAGAATTTGGTCGAAGTCACCTTAGTCTATTAGGTAGTGTGTTGGCTTATTAGACGTAAGGCCGAGGTTCAAACCCCTGGTCAGATATCAAAATGAAATATGAAAACAAATATTTCTTCGGCGACTTCCTCTCAGCAGATTTCTGGCAAAAACTCTGAGAGTAAATAAAATTTGAATGAAAAGTTTCTTAAAAATCTGTCGTTCGGAGTCGACTTTAAACTGTAGGTCCCGCCGCTCATGCATAAAATTGACACACACAACATGAGTGGTGGGAGAAGCTAGGTCGTAATCCTAACTTAAGGGTTGTAATAGCCAATTATGTATGTATGTATGTATGAGTAAAAATTTGGTTATAAATATTTTCAACCGCAGATTCTGCAATAATGAATGCTTTCGCCAAATTAATTTCCTATAAGCCAGCGTTACTTTTTTCCCTAATGGGATATGAAAATGAAAATTATAAATAAAATTAACATGAAACATGAAGCATTTTTACAATTTCAATCGAAATGCCTGCCTACATGGTAAACAGTTAAGTTGTCATCGAGTAGGTGTGTAAATAAAATTCGGGTGTATGTATATTAACTTGTTCAACAGTAAACGTATGGAGCATACATCATAAACACTACAATGGAGTTGATAGCAAACGTGAAGGAAGGGTGTGTGTACGTATACATGTATAAATAATACAGAATGAAAAGGAGGCAGAAGTAGAAAGAGAGAATGTGTGTGTGTGTGTTTATTTGTATTTGTAAATAAATGCACTTAAAATGCATTTCATTTTTAATTATTTGTTCTGACATGTTTAAACACGTACCAGAAAAGCACACCAGCGACAATCGCAGTAGGAGAGTATGTAAGAGTGAGAGATGGAATGAAAGAGAGAGAAAGTGAGGCAACAAAATATTATGAAATACAAATAACAGACACAAAGCAGAGCAACTGGAAAAGAAAAGGCGAATGGTTGCGAACATGCTGGCGAAATACAAATGAAATATTAAGTGTAAACAAACACTCGCACACACACACAAACAGATGGGTTAAAAAAGCACATGAGCAATGCCCACATATTCTCATATACCCGTGTTTATTAAATATTTGCTTTCATATGATATACATTTTCTATCTCTTCGTCAACTTCTCTCTCTCTCTCTCCTTACAAATAATATAAAAAAATGCATTTTACACTTGAACACATATACATCATCGTGATAAACATCAACAATACTGTTATAATTTTTTTACTGTTAAATTTTTTTATTATGACTATACATACACGCACATACATTTACACGTATTCACTTATTTTTTCATTCATTGTTATGAAATTTAGTTTCCATTGTTTAATTTTTTTTAACGCTAGTACTCATACATACTAACTCACACATATGTTACTAATAAGTGTACTTTTGTTTTGTTTGTGGAGAAAGAATGTGTTTAGTTTTTCAATTATGTACATCGGTCGGCGATTTTCTTCAATTCTTTATGGTCATTTTTTTTGGTTAAAATAATATTTTAAAGTGTGATTTTAAATTTTTGTTGCTGACAATTTAAACTTTAGGCTGGGTTTTTGAAAATTTGAGAAACACGATGAAGTCTACAATTATCACCGAGGGGCATTGAAGCTCAGTGTAAAAGCTGTGCGTAATAGTAAGAGAACTGACTGGACTGGTACCTAACCCAGGTATGCCCATTCCTTGATCATGATCATTTTAAAAGTATTTTTATATTATTTTTGAAGCAAATGAGAAACAAAAACAGTGCATTTATAGGTTTTTAAAGATTTATTGAAAAAAAGTGGTTTTTGAAGGACATTGGGCACATGACTTATTGGGTGTGATACGACACAAAACATTTTACACGTAATCCTATGTCACATTTTCGGCATCTAGTTAAGGTTTTTTGATGGCAGGCTCCACATCTTGTTTGTTTTTCATGTGAAATTATTTACTTGTAAATGTACAAAATTTTCCTTACCGTACAAACGTGGCCCCATATTCAGTCATTATGAAAATATCACTATCCCTCTATATAATATTCAATAATTCAATAACTTAATAATGCAATCACATAATCTCCCACGAGGTATTGATGAGTACTGAGTATGTCAACAAAAAAACGGTACTTTGATAAATGTGATGTATCATGTAAGCAAGAATGTACTGGTGTACTATATATAGGTCATTGGGCATATCTGGGTTAAATGAATGCTATCGGATGGGCCATCTATCGGTTTAAATTTGAACAATTGATTATTTTGAATCTGGCAATACTTATGTCATTCTATTCTGTCAAAAAATTCAATATATTATCTCCACTAAACGTAATGCATCGGTTTACTCTTGAGCAACGTTGGGATTTATTGGAAATTTATTTCCAAAACAAAGACAATTGGCCGGAAATTGTATGACAATGTCGTGCAAAATTTGGTCGCAAAGAATGGCCAACAGTACCCGGCATACACAAGTTTATTGCTAAAGTTCATGAAACTGGCTTCATTGCTGATGCGCCAAGACATGAGCGTGCTCGTACAGTGCGTATACCCGAAAATTACGAAACTGTATCTGAGAGCGTACGTGAGAAACCATCAGCATCAACTCGTCGTCGTCCTTAAGAATTGAACAATTCACATACATAACATAATTGGTCATTACAACTCTTCAGTTAGGATTATGACCTAGTTTCTCACACTGTGTGTGTTAATTTTATACATGAGAGTCGAGTTTAAAGTCGACTCCGAACGACAGATTTTTGAGAAACTTTTCACGGCAATTTTATTCAGTTTTTGCCAGAAATCTGCTGAGAGAAAGTCACCGAAGAAATACTTTTTGTATTTTGTTTTGATGTCTGGCCTGGGGCTCGAACCCTGGCTTTACGTCTAATAAGCCAACACACTACCTACTAGACTACGGCGACTTGAACAATTCACGCGCCAGTTTATTTCGAATTTTTCGAAAAGATTTCGGTATGACGCCTAACAGAGTTCAATTGGTTCAAGAGCTGAAGCCGCATGACCATCTTCTTCGTTTTCGCTTCGCTAGAGAGCCCTACGAGAAACTGCACGATGTCGATTTTGGCAAAAAAAATCTTTTCGGATGAAACCTATTTGCATCCTGGTGAGTACGTTAACAAGCAAAATTGTCATAGTTGAGGCTTACGTGGTCTTACAGAAACCAATGCACCTATTACGAGTGACTGTTTGGCCATGTGACCATTGAAAATGAGGGAGGCGTAACCATTACGGTCAATGGAGACACCTATCGCATCCTGATCATCGATTTTTTTGTACCCGCTCTTCATGGTATTGAGGTTAACAATGTTTGGTTTCACCAGGATGGTACAACTTGCCACACATCCCATGCTACAATCGATTTATTGCGACAAACGTTTTATGGCCGTTTAATTAGCCCAAAATGGTAATGCCAATTGGCCGTCGAGAAGCTGCGATTTGACACCGTTGGACTATTTTCTGTTGGCCGCCATTAAAGAAAAGTGTTATGCCTACAAACCAGAGACGATTGAGCATTTGAAGGCCAACATTCGTGATGCCATTATCGAAATACGACCCTATATACTCAAAATTGTTCGGATCGAATGAGGAACTGTAAGTCCATACGCGGCAGCCCTATGAATGAAATAATATTCCACTTTTAACCGAAACAATTGTACTTCACAACAAAAAAGTAAATTTAACAAAATTTCAAACCGTTTTTGTGTTATATTGAATTTTATTTAAGTATGTAACAGAGCTCATGGGTAACTTAAAAACTAAGTTTCTTTAAAGTAATCTGATTTAAAAAACAAGAACAGCCTGACTATACAGTCTCAAAATTAAAATTCTATTTTATTTCGTATTGATTCTAAAATTTTAATAAAAATTTTGTTGTAAAAAATACCCACGAAAACCGCTTTTTAAGACAGAACTGAATTAAACATTAAAAGAACGACGTTTTAAAATGATTAAAAACCTTAAAGGATAAATTAAATGCACTTCGAGTTGACCTTGTTCTCTATGAGTGTATGGGTGACAACGACATTCGACAAACAATTTTTTCTGTTTTTGTTTCGCTAAATTTCACCCCATTTTGCAGACAGTAGAGTGTGTGGTTGGTTGGGTGAGATTGTTTGTGGGTAAACAAAAGTAGATGTTGTGGGGTTTTAAAACACCCTCCAAGCATTTTTCTGTATTTGACTTTTTTGCTGGTGTTTTTTCATATTATTTTCGCATAAAAATGAATGTGTGTCTGCGTATGAGCTATTCTTGACAATATATGTACGTACATACATACATATATGCTCACAAATCTACTTCAGTATGGGTCATAGTATTAGGGTGGTAACAATTTTAAAATTTTTTTTAAAAAGGGAGACCCTACGATATGCTCCAACTACAGGGGTATAAGCCTTCTCCCTATCGCATATAAGGTTCTTACAGGCGTATTGTGTGAACGACTGAAGCCACTCGTCAAACCACTGATTGGACTTTATCAGTGCGGCTTCAGACCTGGCAAGTCCACCATCGACCAGATCTTCACACTACGCCAAATCCTGGAAAAGACCCACGAACAACAAGTCGACACACCTTCTTTTTGTTGACTATAAATCAGCCTTCGATAAGGCTGGTAAGGCTATGCAGAATGACGTTGAGCAATTCCTGCAGCTCCGTCGAGGTAGGAAAGGACTTCTCCGAACCTTTTGATGCCATGCGAGGTTTCAGACAAGGCGATCCCTTATCAAGCGACCTCTTCAACTTCGTCATGGAGAGTGTTCTGCGAAAGGCGGGAGTGCATCGAAATGGCACTATTTTTCAAAAAAGTGTCCAGTTACTTGCGTACGCTGACGACATAGACATCATAGGCCGTACCAAGCGAGATGTTACTGCTGCCTGTAGTGCCATTGAACGGGAGTCTACTAAGAACGGGTCTGGCAGCAAATGAGGGCAAAACAAAGTATATGTTATCGACAAGTAGAGACGTGCGCAGTTACTACCAAAAATGATGTCAGTATGGAGATCAAGCGCAGGATCACTCTTGCCAACAGGTGCTACTATGGTCTCAATAGGCAATTGAGTAGCAGAGACCTCTCTCGTACGACAAAACTAATATTCTATAAGACGCTCATCCTCCCCGTGCTTTTTTATGGCCAAGAGGCCTATTAAGCACTGATGCAGCAGCCTTGAGAGTATTCGAGAGAAAAGTCCTACGTAAGATCTACGGTATAGTGCGAGTTGGCGACGATTTCCGCATCCGATCTAACAATGACCTGTATGAGCTCCTCAACGACATAACCGTTGTGCAGCGTATTAATATCCAGCGGCTGCGCTGGCTCGGACTTGTCCTTCGAGTGGGTGAGGAAGCTTCGGCGAGATGGGTATTTAATGCGAGGGTCTGCGGAGGACGTCGAAGAGGATGACCTCTCATCGATTGGTGTGATCAACTCTCGTAGTAGCGCAAGAAGCAGAGGCGCCTGGAAGGATGTGCTGCGGCAGGCCGAAATCCGTTAATCGGCTTGTTAATGGCCAATTTAGTAAGTAAGTAGTTAACAATATTAAAAACATTACGTTTAAGTGTGATGGATACCTACTTAAACGTTCAATTGAAAATCCATTCTAAAGTTTGCATCACTTGCATCTCCATATACAGTTCAAAGTGATGTATGAGTATGAGTTTGTAACACCACTAATGTTTTCTCATATTTGAGCTCCATGTAAACGGCACACATTCTCATTCAGACACATATTTCGTTTGGACAACAATAACAAACAAAAAAATTAAAAGAAAAAAAACAAGAAAAAAAAATTGAATTGTAATATGACATGAGTGTTGCTGCATGCAACACAATGACGTTTCTGTCGAATGGCATATGGATGGATGCATGGAGATTGTTGGTTGACTTTAACGCTTAAAAACAAGTTAAACAAATAGTGGGGAAAAATAAATTACTTTAGCCCCCTTGACAATAAAATAAAAACTAGTAGTCTGGCTTAGTCCGGATTATAAGCTATCTTTCCACATTATCTTGCTTACTTAAGCGGGGAAAAAAGAAGACATGTCATAGTAATGCGATCTATCTATAGTTATCTACCGTATTACCCTTCCATTTTATAGAATATCCTATAATATCTCCTTCAAGCCTATGTATTGTCCTAATACCTCATACCTGCAATTGTTATACGTATTGCTGTCATAAGTTTTAAAAATTTCCAAGTCGAAGTATCTTCCAAATGTAATGTTTCTGTTCTGTTCTCTTTCTCGTTTTCTATTTATAGTATGTTTTTGAAATAGTTTGCGGTCTATGAATTTCATTTTTGTCTCCTGTTCTTCTCTCAAACATACAGGACCGCCAAAATGTTACAAATTTCTTGCTTTGTTTACTAGTTTTCAGGTCCTTCGAGGGAATAGCATTCAGGATTCCTTTCCATACTAGCGCCACCTTTGGCTTATTTATCATATAAGCATATAACGATAGGATAATATCGATTAGGATTTGCTACGATTTACTTTTATGTAAATGACTACCTTTTGAAATACTGATGGATAAGGAGAATAACAAACGACCAAGTTTTATACCAAATGAAAAATTTTAATTTTTTTATACTTGCGATCTGTGCCTTTTATATTTTAGAGCTGAAACCTCGTTGAGTGGTATTAAATGACACGCTTTGACATCAGAACCAAAGGTATACACTGACTAATGAAAATATATGTAGTCTTATGCCATGCGATGATCGATCATATCTTTAAGTAACCTACACATTTTACAACTCCCATCATATACAAGTAATAGAGATCATGGAAATAAGAAACACAAATTGGACTAACTGTAATGATATACTTATCGGATCTTTCATAAAACGCTTCCTATCTTTAAATTTAAACAAAATAAAATGTACGTGAGATATCATCGTAATTTCTTATACCTTTGAAAGACTCCTTGATGCCATTATGTCTGGAACAGAGATCAGCAATGAGTATTTCAAAAAGATGAGTAGATTCGAATCATACTCATAATTTCTGATACTTATACGCATTCATACTTATTTTAATATTGCACTCATACTACAACTACTACTCTCACGCACTCCTACTACATACTACTACTTTGAAACACTCATCGTACTCATACTTAACAATACGCATGAAGTTCTTTGTATCGACTCTCCATGACTCAACATTTACAAGTATCACAAAATAAGTATGATTTGAGTTTGAACACTACAATACTCATTAGAAGTTTGAACAACAACTAAGACTGTAAATTTTGATGAATGATTCGAATCACTCGAATCATTTATGAGTATTATAAGTATTTTTCAAAATTTATGAATCTGAATAAGTAGGCATATGAATCAAACATATTTCGAATGTTATGAGTTTGATGTCAACGTTATACTCATACTCATTGCAATTTGTACTTATAAATCAATGTTGTAGTGAGTACGAATGAATCAGAGTAGTTGAATTTCAATACCGTTGACTCACTCATACTCAAAATTTCATGAGTACTTATGAGTAGCGAAAAAGCGATTCATTGCTGATCTCTGCTCTGGAATATAACATCATAGGTTCGCTGAGTGGAGCGCAATCGAACGAATCTGCTCATAAATCAGGATGAATACGATCGATGACATAGGTTATGTTGGCTTTAAGAATCACTGTGGTTTGTTGTTTATGCAAACCCTGCAAGAAAATGTATTGACACTCGATTTTGGCGCCTAGTTCATATAATCTCCACGTGAGATGGCCATGCCATGTAGAATATAAAATGTGTCATTAGCTGTGTCGCACGTAACGCTGTTCTATTAAAACTACATTTTGTTAGTATTCAAATCATCCAAGTCAGTCTAAAAGAAGCCGATAATTATCGACCTATAGTGCTCACCGTTGACAATGATAGCCTAGCCAATGTCGTTCTCTAATAAAAATGGACCAATGGTTCGCCCAGATCAATATCCATACCAAACAATGACTTTTTGAAATGGAATGTATTCAATGTTCTCGAATCTCATAGTGATTGTTATTGCTCCAAATTCGATAATTTTGTTTGTTCAAGTACCCAATCATTCTGAAATGAATCTCATGGTTGAAGATGACTTTTCGATTTAAATTAGGGTCAGCTGCCAACTGCTTCAGTGTCCATTACACGAATACATGACACTGGCTATGGTCGATCACTTTCAGTTCCTGCTTCAGTACAATTGTCGAACAAACCAGTACAAATTGTGAACCAAGTCTCAAGTTGTAGCCTACAAAGCGCTGAGTTGTTGTGAGCAACACGAAAACGACTGCCTCACGGATAGCGACAATGTTTTCAATAAATCTTGCATTTCATCGACGTACGGTTGTTGGCCAACAGTTTACTGTGCCCGTGCGTATAGTCCTCTCGATAGGACAATTATGGTTATCTTCAAATAGTTGAACCGCACGGTGGGTTGCCCAAACAGGACACACATTTTGATAAAACAATTTTATTACTTGTACGTGTTGTTATGTCCGTCCATGATGATTTGTCAGGAAATACTGAGCAAATGACAACCAATTTCACCAGTTTTGCTTCAACATTATGGACGTTATCAACTGTCAGAGTTTTGAAGTTCCTATCGGAAGACCCTCTATTAGCGTCAATGACCTTCTTTCAGCTGTACTATGTCGGTATTATATCTCCAGACAGTGCATCATTTAAGTCCAGTCCTCTATCTAATAGAGTGGGAGCACACAATCTGGTAAGATGACTACATGAAGTCAGTTTCGTTTAATAACATAAGATTTATAGAAAATAAATTTTTTTTTAGAATTTTAAAAATATCCTTTGAGTTCACGTCTCTACCAGTTATTCCTCGCCTTTCCTTGTTGTCGTGCATAATATTTTCACGTTTTTTCTTTTTCATTTTAACATGTATGAAAATGTCATGTTCATTTTAGCCAAACATCCTGGAGATACAAAAACAAACATTGTAAATACAAATCGTTTACACACATACTCATGCATTCATAGCCATCTACCCACCAATCAACCAACACTTTAAAGATCCCATTTACAGATATTAACTGAACTCATGTCATGTTCCGCTAAAAGCGAACAACGAAAATAAAAAAAAACAAAAAGAAAACAAAATGAAGTGAAGTAAAATGAAAAAATCAAGGAAATATCCCGTTATCAACAAGGCTAAATGAAACGTTTTTCTTTTGGTCTTTAAAGCCGCAGGATTCTTTATTGAATTTTACAAGCATAAATGCAATGAAGATCATACAGTAGTAAGAATACGTAGTAAGTTTTTAATATCCGGTACCAATTTCAAGCGGTTTTCAAAATTCTGATCTTTTGCAAATGGAATGCTGTGGGCTACACCTACAAATTGATTTGTTAAGTTCAATGACTATCAAATTGCGATGACTTGCGCTCAACAGATTTCTGCCAAAAACTCTGAGAGTAAATGAAACTGCTATAAAAAGCTTCTCAAAAATCTATCGTTCGGGCTCGTCTTTAAACTATAGGTGTCATCACTCTGGTATGGGTGGTATGGGAAGCTAGTGCGTAATCCTAACTTAAGAGTTGTAATGTCCAATTAAGCAGGTAAGGGTCTACGTAACGAGAGCCTATTAAACCCCCTAGAAACTTATCTCCACTTACATTGAAAATAAAGTGTTAAATTAGGTGCGAGTTAGTTTGAGCTGAGCAAATTTTGCTCAAACCACTGACAACGCTCAACCTCGTAAGGTTTATCTCTTAAATCATGAATTTTTGGTTGAGCCATTGTGACCTATTTAACCTATACTTGGCAATTTTCTTGCAATACATTTTTGAGTTGAGAAACGGAACAAATTTTTGGATTATTCCTGACGTGAGATAAAGAATAGAAATTCAACACTAGTTTCGAAGTGCAAAGATCGAATGCCTTTCCTTCTTTCTCAATACCGAGTTGGAGGTGTTGGCTAAAACGTTGTTTGGGAGGCTATGAAACATATATCACAAACAGTGGGATTCTGGATTAGTAATGAAGAACAGTTACATTAGGTTTCAGCTGAGTCCTGTATTTGGTCATTGTGCTATCCTTTCGCCTCCGCTTTGAGTATTTAAATGTATCAAGTGGGTCATCTACATACATACATACATAATTGGTCATTACAACCCTTCAGTCAGGATTACGACCTAGTTTCTCACACCACTTATGTTGGGTGAGTTAATATTGTAAATTAGTGGCGTGACCTACAGTTTAAGGTCGAATCTGGGCGACATATTTTAGAGAAACTTTTCATGGCAATTTTATTTACTCTCAGAGTTTTTTTTACCAGAAATCTGCTGAGTGGAAGTCGCCGTAGAAATATTTTTAGTATTTCGTTTTGATGTCGGGCCTGGGGTTTGAACCCTGGCTTTACGTATAATAAGCTGGGTTATCTATCGATTTAAATTTGAATAATCGGTTATTTCGAATCTGGCAATACTTATGTCATTCTATTCTGTCACAAAATTCAATATATTGTCTCCACTGAAAGTAATGAATCGATTTACGCTTGAGAAACATTGGGATTTATTTGAAATTTGGTCTAACGAGAAACTACACGATGATGTCGATTTTCCTAAAAAAAAATATCTCTTCAGATGATACTCATTTTCATCTTGGTGGGTACGTTAATAAGCAAAGTCGCCTTATTTGGGGCTCGGAAAACTAGCACGTGCTCTTACAGAAGCCAATGCACCCATTACGAGTGAGTATTTGGTGCGACTTGTGGGGCGGTGGCATCATTGGTCCATATTTCTTTAAAATGTGAACGACGCAACCATAACGGACATAAGGACAGCTAACGCACCTTGATAACCGATCTACTCCTCATAGCATATTGCAAACGTTTATTGCATTTTTAAATTTAAACTTCTAAATGGCTCACCCTATAGTAGGCAAAATTTGTAGCATATTCTGTGGTGTTTCAGGTAAAAGAAAGCTCATGAGATTGTTGTCCACTTAATACGATTATAGATGACCTAGGGGGTATTATACTAATGCGAATGCATTTGAGCCACTTATTTGCAGCGAATGCGGTGCGATGGAAAACTTTAATTTATTTTATGAATGAAACTTTACAAGTCATTACTTATCTAATGGTAGTAAATTGGCACAGTTTGAGGAAATAAGTTTACGATACGGATTTCTAACATACTTTTCGAGGTTGGTTTCTGTCGATGGTGAAAGCACAACAGTCGTCGTAGTCTAGTAGGTATTGTGTTGGCTTATTATACGTAAGGCTCGAGTTCAAACCCCAGGTCAGACATCAAAACGAAAATATGAAAAAAATATTTCTTCGGCGACTTCCTCTCAGCAGATTTCTGGCAAAAAAACTCTAAGAGTAAATAAAATTTGCCATGAAAAGTTTCTCACAAATCTGTCGTTCGGAATCGACTTTAATCTGTAGGTCTCTACTCATGTATAAAATTAACACACACAACATGTGTGGTGTGAGAAACTAGGCCGTAATCCTGACTGAAGGGTTGTAATGGCCAATTATGTTATGTATGAATGCACAACAGACGGGTGCAATGATGGTCTGTTTGGAAGATGGTCCTTCTCATTAGTTTTACCCGCCTTGGCTGTGTATATTTCTTGTTTTTTGTCTGGTTTTTAGATTGAGTCTGCTTATATTGTAAATTTCTGTCTGTATTCAAGCAAAATAAGAATTTAAGAAATCTGTCTCGTAGTACCTTTCGAAATGGTGCAGCACTACTTAAGAGTAACGTCAGATACATATTGGAATCCTCAAGAGTTTGTGATGATATTATGAAGAGAAATGGTAAACAACAGTAGAAATTGATGATGTCTGCTCAGTTCTGATTTATTAAATCAAAGCAAAATTTGCCTGAATCATGATTTCGATCTGAATTACCTGACATAGTCGACTCTAACTGACTGAGAGGTGTTTTACTTCCAATTCATGGTTCCTACAAGTTGATTAGGACACTTTCAATGGAGAATGCGGAGTAATTGGTCTAGAAAGGCTTGGAATAATCGGAAATATTTTCTCCCACTCTGTATGAAATAATTTAATTTTTATTTCTTAGCAATGTTATTATAAAAGGAACTCCTGAATACGTTGTTTTTATTTCTAACGAAATAATTCCTTTAAAATTCTGTAAAATTATACACAAAACTGTTTAACAAAACCCAAAAATCCAGACGTGATTTGAATTCAAATCGCATTAACACTTAAATAATCCTTTTTATTAAATAAACCAAAAATGTTTTTGGAAATACAAAATCTCTGCCAGTATTTTTAAGTCTATTTTTACTAGAAAAGTTATCACGATTTTTTTTTGATTTCAAAATATTTTACTGGCACTGACTGAAAATGGGAAAAATATACGTAAAAATAGCAAAAAAAACCGAAGAAAAATTATTTGATTTGAATTTCACTCACATACTGCCAGTATGAACGTATGAACGTTAGTATGCATGTGTGTGTGTATGTGTGTCTTTAATGTCAATGCGAATGTCAAATATTTGATTTCCTTTACTCTCAGCTTCAATGACAGAAACATGTTTTCCTTGTTTTGCTTGAAATTCATCTCCATGTAAATAAATGCGAATGTGCGTGTGTTTGAGTTTTTAAATGTCAAAATAAAAAAAGAAATTTTTTTAATTTATGTACTCACTACCACTGACATATACATACACACAACCAACACATATGGAAACTCCCTTAAAGTACTGTATGAGTATGAGTATAAGATCAGAATGCTTTTTTTTTAATTTTTTTTTTAAATTCATTAGAAATGCTTTTCGTTCGTTAAAATTGTTTCATTTTACGAATTTCAAGTGCATTTAATTGTTTCAACTTTTTTTATTAAAAATTTCTGAAGAAAAATTAAGTTTTGTAATGAGTTTAGCCTTCTGCACTTGATGTTGATTGCAATTTATGGAAATTATTTTGAAAAGTTTAAATTTCTAAAAAAATTTTAAGTTTAACGAAGTAAATATTAGGTATTTTTTTTTTCTTATTTTGCTTTTCTAATGAAATTGTTAAAGAAAGTCATGCTATTTTGAAGGAGTTGATGTGGATTTTTTCCTTCTGTTCAGCTATTTTATCGTGAGTGATTTAAATGATCCTAAATTTTGTTTTTGATGAGCTTCTTAAGCTTAAGCTCTCAACTACTTACGTTGTGTGTGCTAATTTTATACATGAGTGGCGGCAGCACATACGGTACTGCGAACGACCTTGTGTTTGAACCGTGGCCTCACGTCTAATAAGCCAACGCACTACCTACTAGACTACGGCTACTACGTATTTTCGGGTTTGTATAACAACAAATAGTTCTTTGTGGCCAAGTTTCAAGAATAGAGAGGGTAATGAAGCATTTTACTATTTTTCTAATAAATTCTCTTTTATTCATTTTCTTTTAAAATCACGAGGTAAACTCCTATCAATAGCTGTCTCATACGAAATATATAACCTGCCATCAGGTGCCTGTTGTCTGCATATGTATTGCTTTTTCAGTTATAGGCAAGAAATTAAAAAAAGCACGACTCTTGACCCACTGTTCCACAACAGTGGTCCCACAACACAACTCCAGATGGTCTAGTTAGTATAATACAGGTGTTGGTTTGTGCAGATTTTATTAAGTACTGAGACCAGATACTTTACAACATTTAACTTCTTCATGGACTTCTTATTAATTTGTGCCGCTATTGGGCATTACAAAAGTTAATTCAAAGACCACGCCTTTAATTCCAGGGCGGTATCACTGGCTTTGATGACTCATATTAGTAGCACAGCGAATTATTTCAATTGTCGACTTTGTTTTCCAGAATCCATACTACTTAGGCACAAATCACTCTTGCTCTGTCTCTTAAATCGTCGTGCTTGGATTAAATGAATTAAATTTTAAAAAGTTTTTCTATTCTATACCCTTGCAAAAAATTGTTGTTGCGGCATATTTTTTTAAGCAAACTTCAAGCGGAATTTGTAACGCTAATAACACAAGTTAACAGCGTTCTCAGAGGGATGGAGAAGATTTATTGTTGAATTGATTTTGGCAATTGTATTGAATACTTGATGTTAAAAAATTTTGAGAAAATGTAATCTGTTTACATTTAAGCTTATCACCACATATCGTACATATGTATGTATGTAGGTATGGCTGCCTTCCAAAATGTTAGCTGCTTTGTGTTTAAACAAAGTATCGTGTTTCATAATGCCGCTGTACAAAATATATACCATGTATTTTATTTCAAAACATCGTCAATGTGTATTTTTAATGCAGCCAAAAAACAATCAGGCATCGGATTTATAGTTGATGCGTTGTTTGGTTACTTTGCATGTCTACATAGTTTATATACAGTAGTAGAACTGCATACAAACTTTGTTTTGATACATTTTGGAAGGCAGCCTATATGCAGGAGTAGAGGAAATATATGAACGTATGATTGTAGAAGGACATTTATGTCAGTGTATTTATTTGCATATAAAATTGAAAATCTTTACTAATACCTAGTAATGATACAAACACACATACACACACACCATCTATTGGAATTTAAATAAAAATTCTCCAGTCAGCTAGACTTTATACCAGAATTTGTATTTTAAGATATCCTTGACAAATAAATGGGAAATAGACTCATCATCGAATATTTTATAAATAATTCAGCTTCTTCTACATGAACAATACATTTCAATAACATTCGAACTTTTCAAATACAAAATTCCATCACAGATAAATTCATAAGTGATACGATAATTTTTATTTTTGTTGCAGCAAGAGCCTTTTATAAATCCTTTTAATATGCCGGTAAAACAGTAGCCTAGTAGGTAGTGTGTTGGCTTATTAGACGTAAGGCCAAGGTTCAAACCCCAGGTTAAACATCAAAACGAAATACCAAGATAAAGTATTCCTTCGGCGTCTTCCTCTCAGCAGATTTCTGGCAAAAACTCTGAAAGTAAAAATAAAATTGCCATGAAAAGTTTCTCAAAAATTTGTCGTATAGAGTCGACTTTAAACTGTAGATTCCGCCACTCCCATATAAAATTAACATACACAACATAAGTGATGTGAGAACTCAGGTCGTAATCCTGACTGGAGGGTTGTAATGGCCAGTTATGTCGTGGGCTATTAATTGATAATGACGACTTATTAGGTTAAGTTAGGATAGCGGGTAGCTTGTCGTTCACAGGCAAGTTTGCTCTTTGGCCATATGGCCCATTGGGTTTCCAAGTATGAGATAAGTCCCCTTGTCATGATTCACTAATGGTAGGTTTGCCAGTTACCAGTTACCCCATTTACCTCTTCAAAATAATTTTTGCGACCCAAAAATGATGACGTCTGTTCTAAAGAGTAGGGCCCTTACATAAAAACCCTTTTCGTTTCCTCCACATAATGGTAGCTTCTGCAGTAATCCTGGTGGGGCATACCAAGCCTGTCTTCTTAACTGCAAATAGCACAGTGTCTCGTTAGAATTGCTGTTAGAATGCGAATCGTCCTTGAACTCAAGTAGTTCCCTGGTATTTCCGCTCCTTGCTGCCGGACTGCGCCTATCGGCAACCAAATATGTTGGACCATCCCTGGTTTATAGAATTCCATGCTGCTTTTTCCAATTTGAAAAAGTATTCTCTTCTCTATCGTGTGCTCGTTCTCCGATCCCCTCCGTGCCAGTTCGTTCGCCTTTTCGTTTCCCTCTATGCCACAATGGCCAGCAATGCAGTAGAGGCTGGTGTTCTGTCGATGTATTCCTCATGCCTTTTGATTTGTCGATGACGCCTTACTATATGACGCCTTATATTTATAGGGCTTGATTATAATGTATTTTCGACTACGCTAGAATAATGCTGTAGGTAATCGATAATTCTTGCGGCAGTAATAGTTTTGCTTTCAAACTCAGTTGATTCAATCTTCCTTTTGCGAATTCCTATTCAATGACAATCAAAATAAGCAAATATATGTGTGTGTGTGTGTATCCAACAAAAGCTATCACACTTAAGCCATTGGAACAACAAAAATAAGCGGTTTAAAGTGTTTTTTCCCGTATATTTTTATGTTAAACCCTACATTTTTTAATATACGGGAAGGTACATAGGACACAGGTTATAGCGTTTGTGGTTGCGTGGTACTATGGAAAATAATTGTTAAACTAATTCTGTTTAAATACATCAGTGCTTTGCAGCACATTTGTGACATAAGTGAGTTTGCCCCTGTTCTTTTGTTCGTATTACAAATTTAATGTTGAACCATGTAGAGCTTATAAGACGACTGAAACGTCTATCTAAGGTTACAGAACAGAAATTATAGGAATACTTTCGATATTTTGCAAAAGAGATCTGCCTCTGTCCCTCGACTAATGCTCATTGGATTCTGTTGCTCTAATTTCTTGCATAGCCAATTAGTGGAACGAATGATGCTGTATTATTTCCTCTATTTCAACGTTAAATTAATGTCCAATAGTGTACAGTAGCGTATAATACATAAGACAAATAGTTCCAAATTCCGTTTACCCAAGTTTTGTAGTGTAATTTCTTTCTTATACGGTGTTCAAATATGCACATTTAGTGCGTAAATCGCAATAAACGCCATTATTGAGCTCAATATTTCATATAAAGTTTCAATTAATTACTGCGCAATAAATATGCAAATTGTTATAATATTGAGTAAAACTTAAAATACAGCACTGTCATAAGTGGGTTTAGTGAGCAGATTACAATTATCCGAACACTTTTTGTGGATATTTGAGTTGTCAACGACAAGCAAAAAAAAAAAAAAAAAAAACAACAAAACAAAATGAAAACAATGTTGTTGAAACAACCAGCTGTTTTGTTTACCAGCTGTCAAATGAATATTGAATAAGCAGATGAACAGCGTATATTATTATGCCTGAACACTTAAAATATTGTACTCAATTAACCGAATATTGACTCAAAAAAGTGCATATCTGAACATAGTACTACGAGTCTGGCCAAGCTATAAAAAAACAGATGGTAACGTATTAACATTCAAGTCATACAGCAAATGTCCCTCAGGGAAATATATTCAGGCTTGAATAATTGGTCGTTACAACCCTTTAGGTATGATTACAATCTCACACACTTATGTTGTGTTTGTTAATTTTATCCATGAGTGCTGGGACCTATAGTTTAAAGTTGAATCTGAACGACAGATTTTTGAGAAACTTTTCATGGCAATTTTATTTACCCTCAGAGTTTTTGTCAGAAATCTGCTGACAGGAAGTCGCCGAAGATGTAGTTTTTTTATTTCGTTTTGTTGGAGATGTGTGACCTAGGGTTTGAATCGAGTCCTCATGTCGAATAAGCCAACACACTACCTACTGGGCTACCTACTGTCCTTGAAATACAGACGAAATTTTCTGTCAATGCCTTTGGCACAGCCATTGAACATTGTCATAATAATCTGAGTATCGCGATACACAAACTACTCATTATTTAATCTTCTCTAGTTGCTCTAATAATCGAAAGCATTTTTGCAAAGTCCCCGAAGAGTCCGAAGACTTAATAACTACGAAACTATCCACAGAGATACAGAGATCGTTACAGCTTGCAAGGGTAATTAGCACAATAGCACAATATGTCAGTATCTATGACTAGAATTTCCGATTAATGACTATAATTCGACACTATAAGTGTCACTGTTAAAGAAACTCAAGACAAAGTTTATCATCTGAATCCAATTTGTATATCCGAATTTCTTCACGACATAATAGTAGAGCAGGATATGACATAGTAAGTCTAATAAGACGAAATTCAATTTTCACTCGTTTTTCCTTAATTTATTCGTGTAGTGGAGTTTAAAGCTGTTTTCGTTTTTCTGTGTTCAATTCTTTAAATTATTCAACTGGAAAAATTTCAAATTAAATTTTTCGTTTTCCACTTCCTTTCCTCTTTTCCTTCCCCCACTTGAGAGGGAAAAAACCTATTTGTCTCCTCTCTCACAGGAATTTATTTTTGGTTTTTCTTTCTTCTTTTTTTACTGGCAACGAAATTCATTAAAGAAAACTTTAACGCGACAAGTTAATCGAAATTAAACGAAATTAATCGATTAATCAAAATGATTTTGGTGTGTCTGTAAAGGAAATTTTAAAAGATTTCATAAGTAATTACAGGAGATTACTTGAAATTGTTTTTAAATTGCTTTTATTATCGTTGCTTTGACTTGATAATAAAGTGGGGGAAAAAATTAATGGAACTGATGTTAATAAATTAGAAATTTCTAAGAAAAATTTTTAAATTATTTTCAAACAAAAAATGAAGAATGCCTGCAAGGGAGAATACCAGTTTTAATGGTTGGAAACACTTTTTTCATTACTTCGCTAGCATTTTATTTGCATTAGAGCTGCGATAAATACCCGAACTTAGGCATGAAAATACTGTACTCGTGTCTACAAAAGCGAGCTCTGTGTTGCTCGAAGAACAAAGAAAGTTTAATTGGTACACCGCTGCGCGTAAATAAAATTGCAATGAAAAGTTTCTTAAAAATCTGTCGTTCGGAATCGACTTTAAACTGTATGTCCCGCCACTCATGTATAAAATTCACACACACTACATCGGTGGTGTGAAAAGCTGGGCCGTAATCCTAACTGAAGAGTAGTAATGGCCAATTATGTATATACTCGTATATGCAATTATAGTTCTAGTGCTCCCCAAATATAATAACAGACTAAAGGAACGAGAGCTTCAGAGAGGTTCGTAGCCCACCAACAACAAATTTGAGTGTACTCAGTGACTCTATTTTTGTAAAAGGTTCGTATTTAGCCTTCTAAACCACTTTTCAAGTCTCGAAATACTTAAAACTACGAATCGTAAAATAAACCCTAACAGCGGACAGTCTAATGAACATTGCAAGAGGCCACCATTTTGTATTCGCACAATTTTCTTACTTTGTTTTACTTTCATTCATTAAGTTTTTCTATCTAAGTGGTTGATCAGTCTATTCTTGTAAGTGCTAGAATCATAGAGTTGCCATCTGCCACTATGAGCAAATAATGACGCCAATGGCAATTTATTGGTTTGTGTATTGGTGATGAGCTTTGCATGGTAAGTGTTATTTTATTTATAGGGAGTCGCTACCTACTCTTCCTATAATAATAGCTCTGTTGATGCTGTTTTCTAGAAGCGTTCAAAGCCAATGGTCCCGTTACATAGGGCATTGGTGGTACTCTCGTAGATAACTTAGTCTGAATACTAATTCGTTCTGAATGCTAAATAAATCCTCAGGAAATTTCCTGATGCCTTAAAGCCTTGAAGACAGTGGCATGTCCGCACGACCGGGTTCTCTGAATCTCAACATTAACTTAGAAATTGTGTCAACTCAACGATTTCAATATCGAATTAATACTTCCACAAGGAAGTATTCTAGGGCCGTTCCTTTACTTATTGTTCACTGCAGATATGCTTACCAGTTTAGTGACTCACACGTCTACTATTGCGGATGATACGGCGTTTTTAAGTATTCATAGAGATTCTACAGTTGCGTCACAAAGACTTCAATCTCATGTTAGTGATTTGGAAAATTAGATGCTGAAATGGAAGATAAAAGTCAAGGCATGCACATCACGTTTACACTGAGAAGGGGAAATTGTCCGCCCATCAAGATTAATGGTGTGACAGTACCAGAACATAGTAGTGTAAAATATCTGGGCATCCATCTCGACCATCGCCTTACCTGGGCTCACCATATAGCTGCCAAAATTACCCAGATCAAACTCAGAACAGCACAGCTTTACTGGCTTATAGGACCTAAGTCAACCATTGATTTAGAACTAAAACTAAAACTAAAAACTATGTCATATGAATGCTAAATAAATCCTCAGGAAATTTCCTGATGCCTTAAAGCCTTGAAGACAGTGGCATGTCCGCACGACCGGGTTCTCTGAATCTCAACATTAACTTAGAAATTGTGTCAACTCAACGATTTCAATATCGAATTAATACTTCCACAAGGAAGTATTCTAGGGCCGTTCCTTTACTTATTGTTCACTGCAGATATGCTTACCAGTTTAGTGACTCACACGTCTACTATTGCGGATGATACGGCGTTTTTAAGTATTCATAGAGATTCTACAGTTGCGTCACAAAGACTTCAATCTCATGTTAGTGATTTGGAAAATTAGATGCTGAAATGGAAGATAAAAGTCAAGGCATGCACATCACGTTTACACTGAGAAGGGGAAATTGTCCGCCCATCAAGATTAATGGTGTGACAGTACCAGAACATAGTAGTGTAAAATATCTGGGCATCCATCTCGACCATCGCCTTACCTGGGCTCACCATATAGCTGCCAAAATTACCCAGATCAAACTCAGAACAGCACAGCTTTACTGGCTTATAGGACCTAAGTCAACCATTGATTTAGAACTAAAACTGCTTTTGTATAAGTCAGTATTGAAACCTATTTGGCTTTATGGTATCCAACTGTGGGGAACACCCTCACCATCCAATGTAGAGAAGCTTCAAAGGCGGCAATCTAGACTTCTTAGAATAATAACAGGTGCTCCTTGATATATGAGAAACAGTAACATCCACAAAGATCTGAAGGTGCCCTTAGTTCGAGAGGAAATAAAACTAGCAAGTGTCAACTACGTCTCTAAGATTACAGAACATCCCAAACGTCTTGTAAGAGACTTACTTGTATTCGAGGGTCACAGACGTCTCAAAAGGGTCCAAACAAATGATCTGATCAGATAAATTTACTTTTGATGTACACTTTTAATTGTACGTTGCAGTGGCAATAACAACTTTTATTATTTTATTATTTTAGGTTAAGATTTGAATACTTATTGTAAATTCTGAAAGGAAAGATTCAATAAATAATATATGAAAAAAAAAGAATTAATGTTGTTGACCTTAATAAAGAGTGTTTTTCTATTTTTAAATCACAACAGTTTTTATAACTGTAAACGTTAATAATAACGGTTATAATGGTTTCAAGTGCTAATCAATACTAGCAAGCAATGAATTATTATCCTGTCGTGATTAAGTTTTATGACATTAAAGTTTCATTTGTGATGTTTATTCAGCTAAAAATAAAACCATAAGAAAACTTCCTGCCACCCAAGAAGGTGGGTGGTATGATAAGTTTAAAGCAATAAATAAATATTATTTGTCATGCTATATTAAAAAGTATTTTTTTTTGTAAAATTTTTTATCAATAAAGTCTTTACATAATTCAAGCGAAAAAAAATAATTAATTTGTTTTAACAACCCTCGTAAAACCTTGGAGATTGTGTTCTCTATTACAATTAAAATTTTTGGTTTTTTTATAAACCGTCACTGAAACAATTCAATCGTATTGTCTCCTATTGTCTCTTATTGATTCTTTATTTTTCTTGTTCTTTTTGTTTTCCATATTCTTCCAGAGCTCAGGCATTAAATGCATCCATCAATAGTCAAGCGGGTCGTACAAATCGGGGAAAGGTACCACCACCGTTATTACGTTCACGTACGTTGCCTGCAATAATAGTTCCTGGTATACCAGTCGTATCGCTGCATACCGATAAATCACCATTTCAATGGGGTAAGTATTGCAAGAGTTTATTTGGATAATAAAACAACAACAAAAAAATGAAATGAAAATGAAAATTGAAATGAAAATCAACGTAGCAACGAACAGAAAGGTAAAGTTCGACTATATGAAACCGTAACAATGGATTTTTTTATCCAAACGTCCATGGAACGTAATGGCATGTATGTTCGTTTTTAGTATACGAAAAAACGAACCGTAATGTAATTTTACATTTCTCTTCATATGCTAAAAATGATCTTGCGTTCCGAGGACGTTTGGCTAAGCGGGGCTTAAGGATTAAATATAAATTGGCGGCAATAGCTTCCATATCAATTTGCCTTTACATGTGGGGAAAAAAATGGATGTCAAACTACTAGAAGCTGCTTATATTTGATATACGGGAAAAGCCAAACCGAATTTTGAAACATTAAGCTGTGGATGTCCACAAAGGCAGTTTAGTATGGTCACAAAGATAGAATTGACTTATTCTCTCACCTTATTTTTTCTAACAGCATACTCGTCACATTACTGTAAAGACTCGGAAAGATTCTCGGACGTCAATGATCCATGTATTCAACACGAGCATTTTATCTCAACTAATTTTTGCCATTATTTCTCGATGTACCCTTATTGGCCATATATTTTAAGGAGACTGATATGAATTTCTTAAGCTTACTTGCCAATATAAGGAATGTAACTGCAAATAGATTTATTAGAAATTTTAAATAATCATGATTCTTTTATTGTTCCTCTTTATTATCCTTAGAAGTTTTTATCACATGGAGATAGGGAGCGGCTTTTTTCATTTATAACACCCAAGTCATGGATAGGATTAGGTCTGGCGTAGCTTACTAATTAAAACAACTTTATTATAGTCCCTGTAGTATAGTAGGTACTGTGTTGGCTTAGTACACGAGAGCCCGTTGTTCAACCGCTGACTCAGACATCTCGAACAAAACGAAATATGAAAAAAATATTTCTTTGGCGACTTCCTCTCAGCAGATGTCTGGCAAAAGCTCTGAGAGTAAATAAAATAAAATTCCCGTGAATTCAAAAGTTTTCAAAAATCTTGTCGTTCAGAGATGGCTTTAAATTAATACAGACAATACGGGTGAAGGCTAAAGGCTCTTGTGTTTCTAAATAAGGACTGATGAAGATCATTATATCCAGTAGATGGAGTGCAATAGTGATTAAAGTCCTTGACTACACATTCGAGCTGTCCCAGTTACATCAAGCGGCGATAAGTGAAAAATTTTGATTTTAAAAAACGAGGTCGTTAATACTCCTCCAAATAATACAATCAGAAAGGCCATTGGTTATGAACGCTTCTAGAAACCAGCATCAACAGCGAATATTATAGGATGAGTAGGTTCACCATTTTTAGTAGCCGTTAATGGCTCTCCAGCATGTAATTAGACAGTAATGAAGCTGGTATCTTTGAAAGGTCGTTGTAAAAAATGAATTGAAAATGAAAAAAGACGCTGTAATCTTCTTGATGGCACAAAACGTTGGATTGGGATGATTGTAGACTAAAGAAAGTTCGACATTAACTGTGCTATTGCCTTGGCAATGAGGTATTTATTATGAGTGAGCCAGCAATCTACTCAAAGATACTCGCATAAGAGAGAAATCTGGGCCGTGAATTCATTTGAAATTCAGCTCAACTAATAACGTTATCTCATGTCTTAGATAAAATTTATCATCAATCTTGGGATAGTCGGCGAAGCCTTGCAAAACTATGTGTATAATACTACAATGAATGTTATACTTGAATGTCTTCGATATACTGGCGAGTTCAGTTCGTATATGCTCCGTTCTGATAATAATGAAGTTATCCGTAAAGTAGATAGACATTCTATACACAGTGATATTACGATTTTAATGGATAGAAAATAGGGTCTGTTAGTACCAGTCAATGTAGCTGATATAAACTGCATAACTTCTGCTATGCTTTGGAGTCTTGTTAAAGGAAATAGTTTTTGCACTCTTGCCAGAAGTTTCAACATTGAAACACTACAGAAAAGTCCAGTGAATCGAAGCCGATCTTCATTAAATGTAGTACACGTCCTAAAGTAAGAATATTTTTTGAAATAGTAGTCTCCCCTAGTGATATACCTACTCAATCAAGTGTTTTTTCCTTGGATTATTAAAACGATCGCCGTTGTCTAATAGGCAGTGTGTTGACTTATTAGACGCAAGGCCTCGGTTCAAACACCAAACCAGACATCTGCAACAAATCGAAATAGGAAGAAATATTTCTTGGGCGGCTTCCTCTCATTTCTGGTAAGAACTCTGAATAAATATGCTAACATACTATTGCCCGGCGATATTGTAGTGCAGGAAAACACTGCAGTGGAGCCAATAATTCTCACAAGATCTTCTTGGGTTTATCAACAATCCTTATGCCTCTTGTTTATCATCTTTGCGTGCTGACCTGGTCGATGTTTATTGTTCGTGACGTACATAAAACCGGTTTGCAATCAGTGCAACATATTCAAAGTGAGCTGCAGTGAGCAATCGACATGTAAGAGAAAATTTCCTGAAAAAAAGCTTAGAAATTCTAATAGGTAGTGTGTTGGCTTATTAGACATGCGGCAAAAACTCTGAAAGTAAATAGAAAATTGCCATGAAAAGTTTCTCAAAAATTTGTCGTTTGGAATCGACTTTAAATTGTAGAAGCCGCCGCTCATGGATACATTTAATACACACAACATGGGTGGCGCTCGACGATTGGTCGTCATCCGGGCTGAGGGATTGTAGTGACCAAGTAAGTAAGTGTTAGAAGGATCTTATCTGCAGTTGAATGGAGATATATTGAATACCTCGAAATTACAAAAATCTTAAGTGGACTAAATTTCGTTTTTAGGGACAGATTTATCGAAAATTTCTTAATCGAGTATAAGTTTTTAAATCGAATAAATATAATCTCCTTTCATGATCATATAATTGGTCTTCCGAAAACGATATTTTCCTTTAAAAGTTGTGAAAATTTCATTGAACTTGTGATCTGTACAGACATATCTCCTGTAGTTTTCATTATTCACGTGGTATAACTAAAGATGACAGTAATAAACAGATTTACAGCACTATACTGCACAGTACTGTATCTTTAACTGCAATGGTGTTGGTTGTAATAAAATTCTGAAAACAATAGAATGAAAAAAAGTCAACAAAAGAATCTAAAAATAAAAGCATTGTGCGGGAGTTTTTCTCAAACTAACCATAAAACGCTTTTGTATAGCACGGAGCACTTTAAATAGTGACGGGGAAAAAAAAGAGCTTTTTAAACCATAAAATGCTGCTTTCGCTCTTGGCTAAGCATTTGGCTTTTACTTTTAATAGTCAATTTGAAATTGTTTTTAATTTAAATAAATTTTTACTCACTTTAAACACATAAACATTTTAAATATTTTAGTTTGCTGTAGTCGAAGTCGAATAAAAAAATAGAAATGGGAAGAAGGAATTTTATAACAACACTGGTTGGATGTATGGTATTAAGCGATTCCAATTCATTTTATAGAATTTATATCCATAAAATTTGATGGAAATTGAATGAAATTAAATTTGTAGGAAATTTGTGAGCAAAATGATACAATTCTCGTAACTTAATAACACTGAAAACGCCGTAGTCTGGTAGGTAGTGTGTTGGCTTGTTATGCGAGAGTGAGAAGCTAGGCTGTAATCCTGAGTAAAGGGTTATTATGACCAATTAAGTACGTAAGTAAGTAAGTAATAACCCTGTGCGTACGTACGTACGTAATTGGTCATTATAACCCTTCAGTCAGGGTTACGACCTAGTTTCTCACACCACTTATGTAATGTGCGTTAATTTTATACATAAGTGGCGGGACCCACAGTTTAAAGTCGACTCCGAGCGACAGATTTTTGAGAAGCTTTTAATGGCAATTTTATTTACTCTCAGAGCTTTTGCTAGAAATATGCTGAGAGGAAGTCGTCGAAGAAATACTTTTTGTATTTTGTTTTGATGTGTGGCCTGGGGTTTGAACCCTGGCTTTACGTCTAATAAGCTTCTCGGCCTTATGGCTAAGATCAGAGTGAAGAAACATTTTTTTATTAATAAGCAATCAGTGCTCACATGCCTTTTCTTGCTCTTTTAGCCACAACCTTTAAAAAATTAAATCTTCTCTTCGAGTCCATTTATATTTGTTCAGATATTCTCTTAGGTTGTTAGCAAATTTTCTTCTATCGGACTCTATTAAGAGCTGTTCTTATTATCTCCAGTTCATACAGACCCTTCAGTCTGGAGTACAATCTAGCTTCTCACACCAATTATGTTGTGTGCGTTAATTTTATACATGAGTGACGCAATCTACAGTTTAAAGTCGACTCCGAACAACGGATTTTTGAGAAACTTTTCATGGCAATTTTATTAAGTCTCGGAATTTTTGCCAGAAATCTGCTGAGAGCAAGTCGCCAAAGAAATATTTCGTTTTGACTCGATTTCCTTACCTTGTTCTTTGTTCAACATCGTTCGGTAATAATACCTCAGGTATAACTCTTAAAGCATATGCGTGTCGTAAAGCATATCTCATAAAATTGTCTTCCTTAGACGTCAGCAGCTAGCACTTGTGCTAAAGTCGTTTGAGTTTCCAGGATATATTCAAATTATTGAAATCTAACGCCCAAGTCCAATTATCTCGCATTTGTCGACAACTTCATTCGGATGACTGTCCGAATATTCTCAGTATGTGGGTGACTATAAATTATGTCCTTATAAAGAAACTCTTTGTTAAGGCCGAATAAGATCTACTTCCACTTTTAATTCCAATTACAATCTTTTTCGTAACCGTTTCGAATTTATCACTGCATTAAGCTTATTTACTGGCCAACAGATTCAATATAAAAGAACTTTTTTGAAGCATTCATGACCTCTTCAATCAGAGGGAGACTGATACCATGCCATGCTTTATTTGTTTTCCCAGAAGTCTAGTACTAAAGTACTCGATGACCATTTTATAGGCAGTTACGACAAAGTGTAACTCATTCGTGAAGCTGATTTAACGCTACAGATTCTGCTCTCAACTCAAAAGAATACTTCGAGATACAAATATTATTAATCGTTCATTCAATCATCATTTAATTTTCTTGAATAACGAGTCTGTCGTTTAGTCCAGTGATCTGATTAAAATGAGTTCAGATTCTGCCCTGATGATGAATGAATATAGTACTCTGAAGGCCTCGCTAGGACATGAGTTGATGGCAATTTTAATTCTTTTTCATTCCTTCAAGGACTGTCACAAAGCATCTCCACTACCTTTACGTTATTTTTTTTTGCTTTGATTCAGTCTTATTTAAAAATTTTTTTTAGCAGCTACTAGGATGATAGGGTTGCCAGCTGTTCTTGTCATATGTGAATTCCTCTGATATTACCTGTTGATATTTGTTACGATTTGTTCTGAGGAGAAAGTCTTCCTGCAGTGATTATTTTGTGGGGAATTAATTTTCTTTTTAATCTTTTTAAATTCGAAAATTGTGATGAAATAATTTTTTAGATTCTTCCGAATTCAAACTTTGATTTTTAGTCAAGCATTGAATCACAAGTGCCGTAGTCATGTAGTTAGTTTGTTGGCTTATTAGACGTGGGGTCGCGGTTGAAACATTAAGTCAGACATCTCAAACAAAATGAAAAAATACTCTCAGAGTAAATAAGATTCGTTCGGAGTCGACTTCGACATTCATGTTTAAAATTAACAAACACAACATACGTGGTGTGAGAAGCTAGGTCGTAAGCCTGACTCAAGGGTTGTAATAACTAACTATGTATTTATTTAACCACAATACCACACCAAATCGAAGTCGCCGTGTGCTTATTAGACGTGAGACCTCGGTTCAAATCCTAGGACAACTAAAGGAAATATGGAAAAATATTTCTTCGGCAACTTCCTCTCAGCAGATTTCTAGCAGAAACTCTGAGGATAAATAAAATTGCCATGAAAAGTTTCTCAAAAATCTGTCGTTCGGAGCCGACTTTAAACTGTAGGTCCCGCCACTCATATATAAAAATTAACACACACAACATAAGTGGTATGAAAAGCTAGGTCGTAATCCTGACTAAAGGGTTGTAATGACCAATTATGTATGTATGTATGTACCACACCAAATCCTTTTGAAATATGCACATAAGAAAAGCAAAAGTTAGTCCAATCGACTTGGCGATCCTTTGACCATTTAAGATTCATAAACGTCAGAGCCCTTATCTCTATCAAATCATAGGGAATAGTAGAAATACCTTCAATTGACTTTCAAATACAGTCTTAATTTACAATCTTTGTTATTAATTAATAGATTGGTATACGGCATTGCAAAATGGCTTCAGTCAACTGCAGTCTCATGTGGTTTCCTGTAACAAAAAATTCCCATATCGGCCATCTTTCAAAAAGTTTCCATTTTTTTATTTCATTTTGTTTTGTTGTAAAATTAAAACTATTTTGTTGTTGTTGTGATTTAAAAATAAAATATTTAGTTTAACAATGAACATGTTTGGTATGTTTTAAAAAAGTGTTTTTACGGTTTCTTTACCTACAACTAAGACTTGCCACACTTTGTGGCACTTAGATTAAAAATTTTAATAAAATTAAAACTGAAAATGACAATGTTGTAATATGTCATTGGCAACAACAACAACAACAACAACATTAGTTGCCTTATGATAGTGTGTAGCATGTTGCTGATGTCGATGTTATCGTTGTGGCAACATTGCTTCAACATGATTCTTTCCTTGTAGTTACTTTAATTCATTTTTGGTAACACTATTAAGGACAAAATTTTTGAATGTTGCAACACGAGCTACACTTGCATTCGTACATACATTTTATATGCAAAAGAGAATAACAAAAAAAAAAAAAAAACATGGAGAAGAATTTAATAAAATTTGAGCATGTCGTTTAAGTGTCATTTTAATTATACGACAGAGTTTCGTATGTACGACAATGATGTGTAAATTTGCCACACACATACACACGCACACATACTTATTTAATAACATGAACTCATACACTCACCATATGCTCTCAAGCCATCAACACTTATTAAGTGAATAATACGTACGGCGAACATGAATGAACAGACGTAAATGTAATTAGACAGGAGCAAGGCATGTGAAAAGTGAAATAATTGTCCTACACTTCTAAACGAGGGTTTAAAAACCGCTCAGAGTATAAGGCAAAAAAAACATTAAATTTTTAAGAATAATTTAACAGGACAAGAAAAACGAATTAGTGTGTCTTTTAAGCTCTATAGCATGAAAAATATGCGGAAATAAGCAATTAAAGCTTGCATGACATAAACGCACACAACATACATATATGTATGCTGGATGTATGCATATTAGTAATTTATGGTTGTTTCATTTGAAAAAAATTTACAAGAAATGATAACAGTTTTTAGAGCATATTTTTCTGTTAAGCTTGCATGTTTTGACATATTTTAATATAACCTGTTAAAATCAAGTAATCGATTACTTTTTTTTAATTTCTAACGTACAAATTCTAACTAACAAATTTTAAAGACATACATTTAACATAAATCAATAAAACTTCCATAATATATGTAATTGCATGCATATATTACTCATCATTCACATTACTTTGGCAATGATTTTATTTTTCGAAACACTTACTTACTTAATAGGCTATTAACAAATCGATTAACGGATTTCGGCCTACCGTAACCCATCTTTCCAGGCGCCTCTGCTTCTTAGGCTTCTACGTCAGTTGGTCACAGCAATCGAACACAGTGCTTTCTCGACTTGGTGCTTCCAACGCAAACAACGTCGTCCTCTTCGCCGACTTCCGCAAATCTCCGCATCAAATAACCGTCTCGCCAGAGCATCCTCCTCCATTTGAACGACATGGTCGAGCCAGAGCGCACAACGTACATGTCGTTGAGGAGCTCATACAACTCATAGTTGCATCGGATGCGGAAATCGTCGTCAACTCGCACTGGACCGAAGGTCTTACGTAGGACTTTTCTCTCGAATACTTTCAAGGCTGCTACAGCAGTGCTTAATAGCGTCGATACCTCTGCTGCTAAAAGAAGCACAGGGTGAATTAACGACTTTTGTCGTACGAAAGAGGTCTCTGCTACTCAATTGCCTATTGAGACCATAGTAGCACCTGTTGGCAAAAGTGATCCTGTGCTTGATCTCCAAACTGACATAATTTTTGGTGGTAACGACGGAGCTAAGATAAATAAATTCATTGAATATATTGAAAGTATAGTTATCGACTGTAATCTGAGATCCAATTCGCCGCATGTCCCTACTTGTTGGCAACATAATATATATATTATACTTCTTTTTGCCCTCATTTACTGTCAGACCTTAGTAGACTTAGTTCAATAGCACTAAAGGCAGCAGTAACATCTCGCTTGGTATGCTCTATATTGTAAATGTCGTTAGCGTACGCAAGCAACTGAGCGATTTTTTTTGAAAATAGTGCCATTGCGATGCACTCCCGCCTTTCGCAGAACACTCTCCATGACATAGTTGAAGAGGTCACATTAGAAGGGATCGCCTTGTCTGAAACCTCGCACGGTATTAAAAGGTTCGGAGAGGTCCATTCCTACCTTGACGGAGCTGATGGAATTGCTCAACGTCATTCTGCATAGCCTTATCAGCCTTCGCAGGTATACCGAACTCAGACATTGCGGCAAAAACACGATCCCTTATGAGGCTATCGAAGGCTGCCTTATACTCGACAAAAAGATGGTGTTTGTCGACATGTTTTTTGTGTGTCTTCACCAGGATTTGACGAAGTGTGAAGATCTGATCGATGGTGGCTTTCCCAGGTCTGAAGCCGAACTGGTAAGAACCAATCAGTGTTTAGACGAATAGCTTCATTCGTTCACACAATACGCCTGTAAGAACCTTATTTGCGATAGGGCGAAGACTTATAGTTGTAGTGGGCGCATATCGTATTTCAAAGTACTTACTTATTTTAAGAGCATATTTTTGTATATTTTATTACATGCAATATAAGGCAATAAAAAAGCAAAACATTTCATGTGTTAAAACATTTATAATGAATGATTTCATAACCGTTTGGGTTTTAAAAAATTAAAAGTTCCTCAGATATTTTTTAAAAATGAATGAAATGTTCATATGAAGCCATGAGTTGATGAATATTAATCACTGCTGAAAGATTACATACATACATATTTACATAATTGATCATTACAACCCTTCAGTCAGGGATTATATTACTCTGAGAGTAAATAAACCTGCCATGAAAAAGTTTCTCAAAAATCTGTCGTTCGGAGTCGACGTTAAATTGTAGGGCCCGCCACTCACGTATAAAATTAACGCACACAACATGAGTGGTGTGACAAGCTATGCCGTAATCGCGACTGAAGGGTTGTAATGGCCAATTATGTATGTATGTATGTGTGTATAAAAACAATCGTGTAAAAAGAGATGTATGCCTATCAAATAGGCCGCCATGGTTTCTGAGGAATTTGTATCACGTAGGAGTAGGGCATTAATGGGTACTTAATGGCACTACTTGGTACTCACACCTAGAAGTACGGGTATCCGGGAACCCAATTCTTGATATCCATGACGATACTGTTTGAACTTGGACATTGCACTTCTAGGGAACTCGATCTAAATGACTCTTTGAAAAAAAATGTTAAAGTACAATGGGCGTAATGAATGATCCCTAATGAATTGGCCTATTGATCCTATTATTCTAAGAGACTATTTCTGAAGAAATGTGGTTTGCATATTCGCTAAAAGCAGATATTTTTTAAAGTAAAACGTATTGAATTTTGGCATAATTGTTTCGTTAAGTCGTTCCCGTAGTAGTTTTCATTTCATTTACAATAAAATTTAAGCGAATACTTTCCGCATGTTCTAGAAAAAAATATTTTTTTCAACAACAAAACATTTTAATTTTATTTCTTCTAGCTTCAGCTGCTTCAACCAAATCGACCACAAGTAGTGGTGGCAGTAATCGCTGGTCTATTTTGAATCGACACACAACAACGACAACACCAACTTCACAGCAGTCGAATGCATGGAATAACAATAACAACAACACTTTCAGCAATAACAATAACACATTGAGCATAAAATCATTAAATCTGCCCAAAAATGACGACACTCTGGTCTATAGACGAAAATCGTCGGGTAGCACGCCACATGGTTCGGCGGGCAATACATCAACTGCGCCAACAGCTCAATATGGAGGCGGTGGTAGTGGTACACCTGATACAGCCACGCCCACGGGGAATCTTAATAGCGGACCAGATGAATTTGAGTGTTATGCAGCAGACGGTTCGGTATTATTGAGGTAAGCGATTGGGGTATCTTTCCCTAGTTTTAATTAAATTATTGCATCAAATAAATTATTTACTCGACAATATTGATGTGTTTCCTTTTCTTTTTTTGTTTTTGCTTTGGTTTTATATCCTGACATTTAGAATACCCGCACCGCATGTTGTGGCAGCACGTGCCTATCGTTTGGCGTCAAAGAAACGCACATCATCAATATTTATTAGTGGGGCAGGAGGTGGAAGTGGTGGCGGTGGCGGCAGTAGTGGTGGCTCGTCGACATCAACGTCAGATAATAATACACGTTGTTCGGGCAATAATACGCCCACTTTAGATAGTGGCTGTCAAATACCAGGCTTTAGCGGTTGTGCAAGTGCTGTAAGTGGCTCAGATGCCAATAATGCCACAAGTCATACGTCAACAACCGGTTTCTCAACATCCTCATCAGCTTCAATGACAGCTGGTGGAACAGCAGTGGCTGCAGCAGCTGTACCATCACCGCCAACATCCTCGAATACATCAACGAATACGGCAGCATTAACACGACGTTTAGCTAAATTATTACATCAATCAAGTGCAAGTGTCTTATCAAAGTCACAACAACATCATTATCATCATCATCACCACCACCACCAGCAGCATCTTCATCAACAGCATCATCATCATCAGCAGCAGCAGCAGCAACAACAACAACAGTATGATTTAAATAATTTAAATACAACGACTACAACGACATCATCATCAGCAGCATTAACAGCCCCCCAGCCATGTGGTGAAGATGCGCCACGTCGTCTCTCTTGGGAAAGGTAAGTGTTAGCGCTACAAGTACTATCGCAGCAATAAAAACGAACAACAAATACGACAATAACGGTAATAATAAAGTCAAAACATGGAAAAGGACAGGGAAACATGAAACAAAACACATCAATGTGGGTTGTTCTACATTCAGTAGAACAAATTCTCAATATACGAGGGTTGGCTGAAAATATAACAATACATGCATGGACTCAAAGGTCAATATTGTTTAACAAATATTCTCCATTTTATGTAAACAGTTAATCATAATTTGACAATTTATTAAAATATTCCCAAAAAAATACATTTTTCTCAGATCTTGAGAGGGAAGGAATGCGATTTTATGACCATTGTTGTAGCAGTAAGGTTGTAGAAGAGTAGGAAATAGTAGGTCACCCATATTATATCTCTCCTCCATCCCTTGAAAACAATTTTCGGGGTATCATCTTCTTATATATAAAAATGAATGCGTGTTTATTTGTTTGTGGGTTTGTTTGTTTGTTTGAAGTCTATAGACGGCTAAACGGCTGGACCAATTTTCTTGAAGTTTTGACAGTACCTTCCTGTATGCCTGGAAGGAACTATAGACTACTTTTTATTTTAAAATTTCAAGTAGGCGAGGTGCCACGCCCACATACCCAATAAGTATTTAATGTCGCATATCTCATAAACTACAACAGCTAGAGTCCTCAAATTTTGTATGGACGACTTTGACGTACATATATATGAACAAAATGGGCAGATTGGCTATAGTGGGCGTGTCACCTCCCATAGTCTATATATATAAAAATTAATGTTTGTTTGTATGTACCTTATAGAATCGTAAACTATGCATTTGATCATTTTATGATCTTTAGCAAAGCTGTTGTGCATGAGCCGGGGAAGGTTTCTAAGTTGCCGGCAGGCGGCGCCACTGAAAATGACTTAAAATGAACTAAATCGTAAACTGTGCATTCTTTAACAAAGTTGTTGCGCATGAGTCGACGGAGGTTGGTGCGATTAATTTCCAATGGATGGCGTCACTGAAAATTATTCAAAATGAATGACAAGCAATTGGTCGACCTACACCTCAAGCACGGAAGAAAAGAGCATTACGAGCCTCAAAAGCAGACGAGCCGTTCGCTTGAACCACTTGAACAACGAGAAGTGAGATTAGAAACTGATCGAATGCGTACTACTCAGGCCCGTTCATCTGAATCATCAGGACAACGGGGAAAAAATCAATAAAATGATTCAAAATTAATTGGACATTTGTGTAATGTCTTTCCTTCAAATTTATTTTAGTTGCTGGCGCAGCAACACGGGCAGGGTACAGCTAGTTAATGATAAATATCGGATGGGCCATCTTTCTTTTTGAATTAGAATCAATGGTTATTTCAAATCTGGCAATACGTATGTCATTCTATTCTGCCAAAAAAAATTCAGTATATTGTCTCCACTTAACGTAATGAATCGATTTACGCTTTAACACCATTGGGATTTGTTGGAAAATAATTTACTAAACAAAGACAATTGGTCGGTAATTGTACGAAACTGTGGTACAAAATTTGGTCTCAGAGAAGGACCAACAATGCCCGGTATACGCAAGTTCATTGATAAATTTCGTGAAACTGGTTTCATTGTTGATGCGCCAAGGCGTGAGCATGCTCGTACAGTGTTTACTCCCGAAAATATCGGAGCTGTGACTGAGAGTGTGCGTGTGTATGAGAATCCATCAATATCAACTCGTCATCGTTCTCAAGCATTGAACATTTCACGCACCAGTCTACGTCGTATTTTACGTAAAGATCTGGTATGACGCCTTACAAAGTTCAATTGGTTCAAGAGTTGAAACCGCATACCATAACCATTTCGTTATCGCTTTGCTAGCAGGGCCAACGAAAAATTGCACGATGATGTGGATTTTGCCAAAAAAAATCATCTTTTCGGATGAAACTCATTTGCATCTTGGTGGGTGCGTTATTAAGCAAAATTGCCGTATTTGGGGCTCAGAAAACACACACGTGGTCTTACAGCAGGCAATGCACCAATTACGAGTGACTGTTTGATGCGGCTTGTGGAGCGGAGGCTCTATTGCTCATTTAAAATGAGGACAGCGCAATCATTACGGTCAATGGAGACACTTATCGGACCATGATAACCGATTTGTTTGTACCCGCTCTTCATATTATTGATGTTAACGATGTTTGGTTTCAACAGGATGGTGCAACTTGCCACACATCTCATGCCACAATCGAATTATTGGCCGTTTAATTAGCCAAAAGGGTGATGACAAATGGCTGCCAAGAAGCTGCGATTTGACACCGTTGAACTATTTTCTGTGGGATGCCGTTAACAAATAGTGTTATGACGACAAACCAGAGACAATTGAGAATTTGAAGCCCAACTTTCGTGATGCCATAGCCGTGATAAGACCCTATATACTCGAAAAAGTGCACGAACATTTTTCCGTTCGAGTGAGGTTTTGTGAGGCCAGCCGCGGCAGCCATATGAGTGAAATAATATTCCATTTTTAACCGGAACAATTGTATTTCACAGCAAAAAATAAACTTGGGAAAATTTCAAAGCGTTGTTGTTTTGTTTGCATTTTTAAATTTAAACTTTTAAGTGGCTCACCTTTTATAATTTGGTACAACACGCATTGGCAGAATAATGATTCTGGGCAATTAAATTCATTTAAATTTGTTCACTTTCACAAACGACGTTTCTTGGAATCGCCTTTAAAGGAAATGAAATACAGACAAACACTTTAACACAGCAACACAAGCTACGCATTCACTTTGGAAAATTCAATTTAAAATTTTGAATTTCGTAGCCCTTCTAAGCAAACATGGAGTAAAATCATAAGGAGAAGCAGGTTGAAATTTTGTCGTTTAAGCAGCAGTTGCTTTCAGTTACAAATTTTGTTATCCTTGTGTCTGTTCTTGGGAATTGAGTCCTGCCATTCAGTGCAGGTGTATGGTGTTTTGACGTTTAAATTGTCTTCTGTCACTCACAGTGTTAATAATTTGTAGTTGTTGGTCGTATGCTATGCCAACTGTGTCTCAGCACCGGAGTCTATTTGAATATCAAAGTTTTCTTTGTTTCATTCACTTTTATGTTTGAATTTTTGATTTCTGTTGCCAAAAACAGGAAACAGGTAACCAGTCAATTTATTTTGTATTTATTTTCCCCATTTCTTCGCACTTAGGCTTGACAGCTTTATAATAGGTCTACAGAGAGTAGGGCTATAATGTTAAATGGCCAATCAAATGAATTTTAAGTACCACTTTCTTTTATAATAAAATTTTAAATGATTGTTGGGAGTACCTTTTACACAAATTCTAAATTTCTTCAAGTCTGTCCTTTCTTTCTTACAAACACCTTTTCATTTTGGCAGTAAATTAAAGATTTTTATGAATTTAAACATGAACTTCAAAGAATTCTCTTTCTTCTGACCTAAAATATGCAGAAAGTTTTGCCATTTGTTTCAAGCATTCTTCAAATATTTTTTGGGGAAAATGGTTTTTCCTCCATAGAACGCAATAATAAGTACGGGATAGATTTTTAAAGCAAACGTGAATCGAAATAAATTTGAACCCATATTTGAACCTAAGTATTTTGAAATTTGGATTGACTGCAGTTCAGCAATCTTGGCGATCGCTTTTTTAATTTCACAGTTGTCTTCATGCTTATTTTGGACCAGCATGAGCAACGATTAGGCATGTTGACTTAATTGATTCTCAAATCAATGTCAAGACATGTCGTTTTGCATTTCGAAGTTGTACATAAAATTCCTAAAGCGACTTTGATTATCCCACCGATTAAACGAATATCGGACGCTTAGAATTGCACTTCAACCCTGTAGAGAAACATCCACTTAAACATCAGGATTTTAAGGACTTTGAATCCGAAAACTTTCAGATTTTTCGTTCCTATTAAGTTAAAATTTCCACTTTAGCACCGGGAATTTCGTTTACAATTTTCTCATTTTCTTGCATGCAAGATGAAGATAATTTCATAAAAGTCGTTAATGACTAAAGGGTAGTAAAGACCAATTGCGTACGTTATTTAATTGTTCATTGCAAGACTTTAGTTAGGATTATGACCTAGCTTCTCACACCACTTATATGTGTGCGCTAATTTCATACATGAGCGGCGCAACCTACAATTTAAAGTCGACTCCAACGATAGATTTTTGAGAAACTTGCAGAGTGTTTGCCAGAAATTTGCTGAGAGGAAGTCGCCGAAGGAATATTGTTTCCACACTTCGTTTTGTTGGAGATGTCTGACCTACTAGAATTGTTACCAGTTTACAGGGAAGAAAGATTATTAAAACTTACTTCTATGTAAAGTTAAGAAGAGGATGGTTTCTTATCCAGGTCTGGGCCCAGGCCAGACATCAAAATAAATTACAAAAATAAAAATTGCCATGAAAACTTTCTCAAAAATATGTCGTTCGGAGTCGTATGAAATTTAACACACACAACATAAGTGGTATGAGAAGCTAGGTCGTAATCATGACTGAAGGGTTGTTTTTTTTTGTTGTTATGTACATATGGTTTCTTATCCAAAATTGCAGTGAACACGAAGTAAATTTACACTTTGGAACACAGAATTCCTGCCTGCAGTGCAATTGCTATGAGATTGCATCTCTGGGGAGTGATAATTTGGTGTAGTAAACAAAGTGTAGAACTTAGATTTTTAGAGGATATAATTGAACCTCATGAATTACAAATTCCAAAATTGAATAAATTCTAGCAGTACAGAGTTAAAATTTTTCATTCGATAACACAGAATTGCAAGAAGTATTAATGGAATGGAGACAATCCTTGCCTCTAAATTGCAATAACAAAATCACTAAGAAAAACCACGAAACATTAATGGTGAGACCTACAGTTTAAAGTCGATTCTGGTCGACAGATTTTTGAGGATCTTTTCATGGCAATTTTTTTCATTCTCAGAGCTTTTGCCAGAAGGCTGTTGAGAGCAAGTCACCGAAGAAATATTTGCTCATATTTTCTTTTGTCATGGGAGTTGGACACCGGTATCGCGTCTAATAACCCAACGCACTACCTGCTACCCGTAGTCTAGATTAATAATAATCTTAACTACAAGTCTCTTATTTATTATGCGGCTCTTTCTTGCATGAAGCCAAATACATATATGAGTTGTGGAAAAGAGTAGAACATGGTCATGTTAACTCTTGCCTATGCAGCACCAGTGTGGTCTAGAAGCGCTAAATATATCAGATAAGAAAAAAGTTAACATCGCTGTGTTGGCAAACGGTTTTAAGTGTATGCTGCTCCTACAGAAGATGCTTCTGGAGATGCTGCCGATATTATAGCAGCGACGACTGTAATAAACGTATTAATTTAATGAGCGGGAAATAGGGGCATGGATTTAAAAAATATTAAATAAGTGATGACATTCTGAAAGTGCATTATCTTGTGAAGAGATTGGCACTTTGTTTGATCAAATCGGACAAAAATTACCGTAGTTATTATTTAAATAGTATAATATTCGTCTTATATTTTTTATAAAGGGTGTTTTTTACAGAGGTATAGAACTTTAAGTTGCAATAAAACAACGATGGATTATTCGATTGACATGAATTTTATTTATCCGAAAGATAATCTTGTGGCATTACATTTTAAATATGATTTCTGGCATATGACCGCCACGGGCTGGCGCGGATGTAGTCCAATCTGGACGTCCAATTTTCGATGACTTTTTCCAACATTTGTGGCCGTATATCGGCAATAATACGGCGAATGTTGTCTTCCAAATGGTCAAGCGTTTGTGGCTTTACCGCAAAGACCAATGACTTTACATAGCCCCACAGAAAGTAGTCTAGCGGTGTTAAATCACAAGATCTTGGAGGCCAATTCACAGGTCCAAAACGTGAAATTAGGCGGTCACCAAACGTGTCTTTCAATAAATCTATTGTGGCACGAGCTGTGTGACATGTTGCGCCGTCTTGTTGAAACCACATCTCCCGGACATCATGGTTATTCAATTCAGGAATGAAAAAGTTAGTAATCATGGCTCTATACCGATCACCATTGACTGTAACGTTCTGGCCACCATCGTTTTTGAAAAAGTACGGACCAATGATTCCACCAGCCCATAAAGCGCACCAAACAGTCAGTTTTTCTGGATGTAACGGTGTTTCCACATACACTTGAGGATTACCTTCACTCCAAATGCGGAAGTTTTGTTTGTTGACGTAGCCATTCAACCAGAAGTGCGCTTCATCGCTAAACATAATTCGCTTATGAAAATCGGGAACAACGGTAATCTCGTTTTGGGCCCATTCGACGAATCTACGCCTTACTTGATGATCGTTTGGCTTCAAATCTTGCACGAGTTGGATTTTGTAAGCACGCAAACCAAGATCCTTCCGCAAAATCTTCCATAAAGTGGATGGACACAGATCCAATTCCTGTGCTCGATGGCGGATGGACTCATTCGGGTCTTTCTCAATGCTACGCTCTACAGCAGCAATAGCTTCTTCTGTACGCACCGTACAGTGTCTCTGGGGATGCGAGTTATCAATAAGAGTAAACGTGGTGCGAAAACGTTCCATGGTTAATCGAATTAACTGCTCTGATGGACGATTTTGTCGACGATAAAATGGACGTAGTGCGCGATACGTTTTCCGCACAGGACCATTATTTTCGAAATAAAATTGCACTATTTGCAAGCGTTGTTCAGGCGTGAGTCTATTCATGATGAACTGCCAAACCAAACTGAGAATAAATCACTTGACAGCTGTTAAATCGGTCGCCATCTTGAAAAGTAATGCCAACTTAAAGTTCTATACCTCTATAAAAAACACCCTTTATATCATCCCATCAAATGAACTTTCAGGTCAAAAATTCTAAAAAGTTTTGATGGATCTTGATTGTTTATCGCAAAATGTGTAAATTTCCCATTTGTGCCACTACCAGAATTCGGCTAATATTTGTGTTTTTTGAAAATATTATTATTTCACTTTGCGCAAACATTGGCCAACTTCTGGTGGTCTTGCAAACTCTAAATTGACATGTTTTCGAACAAACAATCAAAATCCATCAAATATTCTGAAAATTTGTGAACTAAAAGTTTATTTGATAAAATATATGGAATATGAAAAATATAACTCGACTGTTAGACTCTTTATATAATAACTACGGTAATTTATGTCCGATTTGATCAAACGAAGTATCAATCTCTTCACAAAATAATGCACTTTCGTAGCGTCATAATTTAATTTAATTAAAGTTTGCTATTATGAACGGACAAACTTGAACAAATATGAAAAAAATTCGCATTTGTCAAGTTTTCCTCATCAAACTCCATACCATATTAAGTCAAATAATATATATATGTACATCGATTTAAAGGCCAATCCCTCTTCTTTATAATAAGGTTTAAATTTTGGACATCGGTTAAGAAATGTTTGTATAATCAATAAATTTGTGTATAAAGTCAAAAAAAAAAGTTTTTGTCAAATAAAACAAGTTTGGATTGATTTTGAATTTTGATTTAAATTTTTCTAGGAACTTGAGATTTCCTATAAAAATAATACGACTGCCTGCAGTGTTACATCATATTTCTGTAAATGTCACTACAATTTATTACAATTTTTAAAACTTTTGTTTTTAAATCAAATAAGCTTTCAACATTTCGTAGAATTTTCTCTTTTTATTTTTTTTTTTGTAAATCATAACACTTGACTGCCATAAAAATAATTACAAACGCATAAATGGCCAATCAACCGCCAATGAGTTGAAAAGTAGTGGCAGCACATGGCAACAAATTAATTTGAAATCAATTAAAAGCGAATATTCTGAATTGAATATCATTCAGTCAATCATTCAGTGATTTTTCTGTGCATGATTGTAAATGACGATGCCATGATGATGGGCAGGAAAGATAAAAAAGGGCAATTGATATGGAATGGTATTGGATGAAAGCATGGATCATAAAATAACTGTTGCAGAATGACTGATTGAATGAATGCATGAATGCAGGTTGGCATAGCTGTGATATGAGTTAAAAATATTTTTAATTTCCTTTTTAAAATGCATTCGATTTTATGTGAAATACTTTTTCTATCCATTATTTTCAATATCAATATATTGAGTCATATGATTTCATTTTTTCCGTTGAAGATCAAGTAAAGACGTTATAGACCGTGAATGTGTTTGTTCTAGAAACATGAGTAAAGAAGAAGAAAAATTAACAATAAGAAGACAACAAAAGAATTATGGGAATAGGAATAAACAAAGATTAAACTACAATAAAAAAATGCACAGAAAGACTTCGCAAAGGCTTTCGACACTGTTTGGCAAGGTGCTATAATTTATAAGATGATGTCCTTGGGGTTCGATAAGGAATTATGTAGAATTACGGCTAATTTCTTGCAAAATCGTATATTTAATGTCAGGTTGTGCGACATGCTATCGGAGCAGAGGGCTGTAGAAGTATGTATGTGCTCTACAATATATTTTTGATGAACATTCCACCTCCGCCTGAGGGTGATCTCTTACTGATCTATGCCGACGATATTTTGATTGCGGCAAATAGTTCGAGAGCGTTGACGATAAACTCAAGGCTCAACGAATATTTAGGAAGGCTTTTTGAATTCTTCTGTAATTGGGGCATGAGATTGAACATAAAAAAACGAACTGCATAATATTAAAGGGAAGGTGCGGGGATTATTATACCCGAATGCAAGGAAATTCGTTCCGACTCTGAGCATGGGTGGTGCTGGACAACGGACAGCTTCAAGTACCTCGGAGAATAACAATAATAAGTTCTAGAAGTTGCCAGACTAAAAATAAATAACGTATAAATAGAGCGAAGGTGTGAAGCTTGATTTTTGTATTAAAAGTAACATGTAATAAGACTAACAGCACGGTGTTACCAATAAAAGTCAGTTATTTATTGTTTAAATTAATTTAAAAAGATTTACTTTTTATTCGAAAATTGTAATGCCCGATTTGTTCTTAGTACTCAAATGGAAGGATTAGAAAGAAGTTGCCATAGTCTAGTAGGCATTGTATTGGCTTGTTAGTCCTAAGATCCAAACATCAGCTCAGATATCTAGAATGACATAAAATATGAAAATTTATTTCTTCGGAGACTTCTTCTCTTTAAACTGTTAGTTCCGCCACTCATGATTAACACACACAACATCAGTGGTGTGAGAAGCTAATTCGTAATCCTGACTAAAGTATTAGAATGACCAATTATATATGTGTGTGTGTTGGCTTATTAGCCGTGAGAGCATGGTTCAACAGCTAGGTCAGGCAACTCTAACGAAACGTGAAAAATATTTCTTCGCCGACTTTCTCTCAGCAGATTTCTTGCAAAAACTCAGAAAGTAAATAAAAATTGCCATGAAAAGCTTCTCAAAAAATCTGTCGTTCGGCGTCAAATTTAAAAAAGCTTAAAGGTGAAAGGGCAGCGTAGAAAATGGAAAGGGAAACAAATTTACGGCTGTAAAATTTCAATTCGTGAAAAGTAGACGAGAGGTATTGTTTTGGATATATAAGTTCCGTGCTGAATCTTATGTTAATCTTTAAATAATACTCTACAGATTTACTTAATAATTAAATCACTAATCACCTATAGAGGTGAGTCAATATTTTCTGTTATTTTCAACGAATATTATCAAAATAATCTATTCGTCTTGCCCTTTTCCATATCGAGAAAATAACATCAAAATAGGATACATACTCGTACATCATTTGGTCATTACAAGCTTTCAGTCAGGATTAATTTCATACATGAGTGGCGGCGACCTACAGATTAAAGTCGACTCCGAACGACAGATTTTTGAGAAACTTTTCATGGCAATTTTATTTCACTCTCAGATTTTTTGCCAGAGATCTGCTGAGTGGAAGTCCTCGAAGAAATATTTTTTTTTCTATATTTTCGTTTTGATGTCTGACCAGGGATTTGAACCGTGGCCTTACGTCTAATAAACCCACACACTGCCAACTTTTCGTTTTCTGTATAGATGGCAATCCTATCGTTCTCAAACCTGCTGCAGTAGGTTAATCATTCTCGCATTACTGGAATAACTAGATTAATGACATTGAAACACAGAAAATAAGAGAAAATAGGTGAAAAAAAGTTGCAAGTAATGGTTTGCGAACACCTTATGCGTCTTAAAACAATGAAAATAAATAAAACCAAACCGCTGTCCAAAAGAAGTGACACAGCAATGGTTGGTTATTAGTTCCATAACGGCGTTAAAGCATCACTAACTACAGATCGAGTTAATGGGTTTTAATCAAACAAGATATCTAAACAAGAAAAGTAGTCGTGTTTGTTTATTAGATGCAAGACCGTAGTTTAAAATCCAGCTAGACCAAAAATGAAATATAAAGAAATAGTCCTTTCGGCAAAAACTCTGGGAGTAAAATAAAATTGTCATGAAATGTTTCTCTCAAATGTGTCGTTCGGCTAGTGATTCATTTTTATAATTGGTTCATGGTCGAAGTCCTCGTAGTCTTATAGGTAGTGTATTGCGTTATTACACGTAAGGCCACGGTTCAAACCACAGGCCAGACATCGAACAAAATACTAAAAGTATTTCTTCGTCGACTTCCTTTCAACAGATTTCTGGCAATAACACTGAGTGTAAATAAAATTGCCATGAAAAGTTTCTCAAAAATCTGTCGTTCGGAGTCGACTGTAGGTCCCGTCACTCATGTATAAAATTAATCCTGAATGAAGGGTTATAATGACCAAATATTTATGTATGTATGTATGTATGTAATCGGTTCATGGTTCCATATGAACCAAATTTGTAATCCATAAATAAAAATCAGACAAAAAAATGTCAGTTTCAAGTGTTCCAAAGCAATTTATTTTAAGGACATTCAATTGTCACTTCCTCAGCTATTTTTATTTTCACTAACATTTTCCGCAAAGTTATTCCCTTTTTTGTGGAGTAAATCATCCCATCCCTGTTCCAAATCAAATTACGATGAAAATGCATAAAAAGTCTATAAATTTTAACGCAAAATGTTGGAAAAATATTCTGTTTTTTGCTTTTCTCAACAATAAATATCAAACCGGATAGAGTAATATTTAATATTTACTGGCTATTTTAAGCCATAAAAGACCATAAGTAGCCCATAATATATTAATGGTCTAAAATAAAACGAACGAATAATTTTATGACCCACTAACAATAATTTAAATGTCATGACAGTGCACATAAACCAACGTAAATACCATACAAGGATATAAAATTTATAATTCCGTTTACAATTTAAACATTGGCAAGGATGTATGGGAGGTTGACGGGAAATATGGAAATTGCAGAAAATCTAAAAATAACCATCAAAAACAGGAAAAAGAAAGAATCAAACCAAATAAAATGGTCAGTAAATACCAGAAGCAAAGGCTGTCTGTGTCCAACACAATTTCAAGTGGTTAAAAACAAATTAAATTTTTACAATAAAATCACAATAAATTTAAAACAAAAATAAAAATAAAATTAAAACAAATTGAATAAAATTAAATTCGACATGTAATAGACTCGCCATCATCATTGTTGTTAACATGTAAGTATGGTTGTATTACCTGCAGGTATATTTTCGAACATAAATTTTTTGAAATTAATTACAAATCGATTGCTTGGAATTAAAAATAAAAATAGTTTCAGAATACACTGATAAAGTTTACACTGATGGCTTAAAGATGAGTAACAGGCTAGGTTCTGGTATCTTTATTAAGTGTCTTGATATTAAACTTTCTTCTTGGCTGCCTGATCACAGCAGTGTTTTCCCAGCAGAGGAGGTCATGACAATTTTGAAAACAAAGGGATTTCCCCGAAAATCTCCTGATTAACTCGTATAGCCAGGCTGCAATTAAGTTCCTAACGAACGTAGTTTCAACGACAGTACTTGTCCATGAATGCCTAATTTTTCTGTGATTCTGTAAGTCGGCTTATTAGAAGCCACTTAATTGGTCATAACAACCCTTTAGTCATAGTTACAATCTAGCTTCTCTCACCACTTATATTATATATTTATTTATGGCAATTTTATTTACTCCCTGAGTTAATGCCAGAGATCTACCGACGGAAGTCGCCGAAGAAATAATTTTTCGTATTTCTTTTTGATCGAGATGTCTGCCTTCGGGTTTGAACCGTGGCCTCATGTAGTCCATTATATTTTCGGGTTCCGGCACGCAGGGATTTCATTGGAAATTTCATTGCTGATGAGCTAGCCAGCCCCGGTACAGAGTTAGCAATCTCCGACATGTTACAGGGCATAAGTATTCCCACTGCTTCGGATAATTTGGATATTATCCACCCGTTCCCTGAGGAGGCTTAATTTCGTTGGCAACAGGAGGGTACATGCTATATTACCAGACTCTGCTGGTCACATGTTGACAGGAAAGGGACTGACTCACTTTTGTCTTTAAATCGTGTGGCCATCCTTTTGGTAGGCATACCGAAAGACTCGGCATTCCAACTAATAATTAAGGCAAGAGCTGTGAAGAGAAGTAGGAAGAGACTGTCGTTCATCTTATGTGTCAGTGCCCTACTCCTGTCATGAAGAGACGGAGGTTTCTGGCCTCTAAATTTCTGCCTTTGTTGACCGAGCTCTCGTATATAAAGGTTTTCTCTAGGGAGTGGCAGACCCCCGCGTAGAATTAATTGTGGTATCACAAAGAGCCTAAATGCTGGCCTAAGTAGGGCCTCTTCCTACGCGGGGAGCCGCCACCTATTCCATATGGTTTTAAAACTTGCAGCCTTAAGTATACTTACAGCCCAACCTAAATTACGGCGTAACGCGCAACGTAATTTAGCGCCCAGCTTTAACGCTGTAATGAGCAACCTAAATAAAAGCGTCAACGTTGTGCCAAGAACAGTAATATTAACTTACCATGTTAAATAAAAATCGCCAAATGAAAATAAAAAATAGAGATAAAATCGCAAATTTGGACTGAAAGCAGCTAACATGTCATTAGTTAACAATGACAAATAAAATATAAAAGTAAACAAATAAAAAAAATCACTTGTTTTACAACAAACTTCACTTCTTTACGCTCTGTCCAATTGCAAAGCGTTAACGCCGCGCAATTATGGTTGGTCTCATACATTTTATATGGGCACGAGAAATTTTGAAATTTATTTTACGCTTTACGCCGTAATTTAGGTTGGGCTGTTAGAATGAGTATTCGAATCCATTGGAGTTCAAAATTAAAAATTATAATCAACCAACAGTATTCCATTCAGCTTGTTAATTAGAAAGTTTGTTTCATTTTGACGGAAACCGGTAACGGAAAAACTGCCAATTTTCACTAAAAAACGCTCCTATTTTATAGATTTTGTTTAGTTTACCGTACGTTCATGCGATCTTTACATGTGGCTCTAGAATGAAGGCGGGCACTGGTGCAGAAATGTACATTGAAAATTGAGAGGCTGTTCTGTAAGCTCTTTGCTGTAGTGTAATGTATTCATGCTAAGATGTTTGTTATCACTAAGGTGGTCTAAAAACGGATAGACTAGCCATCTAAACTGTAAAAATCTAATACCTAATCAAGGTTAGTTTCAATCTGCAGGAAAAGCAACAGGGTCAGGGTGGTACTTTCTGGGTTTCGGAAATTACAAATAATGTAGAGAAATACGGTTTGTAAGTCAATTTATGGTCACTTCTTCGGAGTAATTAATAGAGTGATCCGACCGAGAATGGTTAGCTATTGAATAGAATGATTATTGAAGTCGCCGTAATCTATTAGGTAGTTTGACTTAGGCTTATTTGACTTAAGGCCACGTTTTAAACCCCAGGTCAGACATCAAAACAAAATACAAAAAATATTTCTTCGGCAACTTCCTTTCAGAAGATTTCTGGCGAAAACTGTGAGAGTAAATCAAAATTGCCATGAAACATATTTCTAGAATTAGTCGTTCGGAGTTGACTTTAAAAACTGCAGGGCCCCACCACTCATGTATAAAATTAACACACACAACATAAGTGGTGTTAGAAGCAAGGTCGTAATACTGACAGAAGGGTTTGTAACATACTAATTGTGTTGTATTGTGCATGTATGCATGCGTATATAATCTCCATGCAATTGTGGTTTAGGCTCGAGCGCTCTACAACGGAATGGGTACTGAATCTAATGAGATGGTGAAAGGTTTTTTAATGGAGCATAGTGCTTTGAAAAAATCATCTTCTGAAATATGGGATCTTCTTCTTCTAGTCGAATTTTTGGTAATCTCGAGGATCCTCAAACTGTTGAGCACGTTGTGTGCCTCTGACCTGTAATGCAGGACAGAAAGGTCAGAATTTTCCATCTTTAATATTGAAGACACTCATAATGGATCACTTCCAGTCTTTAAAGGCAGATGTATTTATACACATACACATCAGATATCAGCAATGAATTGTTTTTTCGCTATTTATGAGTGCTCATGAAATTTTGAGTATGAATGAGTCAACAGTATTGAAATTCAACTACTCTGATCCATTCGTACTCACTATAACTCTGATTTATAAGTACAGGTTGCAATGAGTATGAGTACAACGTTGACATCAAACTCATAATATTCGAAATATGTTTGATTCATACGCCTACTCATTGAGACTAAATAATAAATTTAGAAAAATACTTATAATACTCATAAATGATTAGAGTGATTCGAGTGATTCGAATCATTTATCAAAATTTACAGTCTTAGTTGTTGTTGCATTTACAAAAAAAGAAGAAAGAAAAGACAAAGACGAGCAAACAAACAACCTTCTAGTGATTATTGTAGTGTTCGTATGCGAATCATACATATTTTGTTATTCGTGTAAATGTTGAGTAAAGGAGAGTCAAAATCAACAACAGCGTGCGTATTGTTAAGTGCGATGAGTACTTCAAAAGTTGAATATGAGTAGTATAAGTATGATATTAAAATAAGTATGAATGCGTATAAGTATCAGAAATTACGAGAGTATTATTCGAATCGACTCATCTTTTTGAATACTCATTGCTGATCTCTGGTACACATATTGCAGAAGCTAAGATCTAATTCAATAAAGCAATGATTTCTAACAGAAAAAAGTTATCAAAGACAAAAATTAGGTCTCCAAATATATGCGACAAATTGTTTTAATTGGAACCAACAATTATCATTATTAACATATTCGAGATACTTTTTGTACGATGTGTAAGATTACAAAAATTGTCGTATTAGAGCTTATGTATAATGGAAATTTAATGGAAATTACAGACTAATTTTTAATAAAGATTCGCACTTGAATTTGATGTTATGATTTCCAGAATTTGATGCCATTTGACTCACAGAATTGTAACTTAGCATTCCATGTTTTTTGAGAAACTTTTCATAGCAGTTTTATTTAACCTTAGAGTTTTTGTCAGAAATCTGTTGAGAGGCAGTCGCCGAAGAAATATTTTTTTTTATATTTTCGTTTTGATGTCCGTGGCCTTACGTCTAACAAGCCAACACACGACCTACAAGACTACGGCGACTTCATTCTTCCAGAAGCTTCCAGAATTACTAAATGTTTTCAATTTTCCGTTTATTTTTCAATAGAAATACTTCAACCGCGTGTAACATTTAAAGTTTATTTCCTTTCTGTCAAATACAATAGTGAACTGAACAAAATAAACGTCTTCATCAATAGAAGTTATGGCTGAAAAAACAAAAGTGACACAAATAGTGTTGAAATTCTCGTCTGTATTTGTTGTTACTGCACTTCGTGAGTCATAAGCAATAAAAGCACAAGATGGAACCATATGTTCGGAATGACAGTGGTTTTTATAACGATGGCAACTACAGAGAGCAGAATATTTTCTTATACAGAAACCAAAGGAGAGCCAAACCCAAAGTAAAGGACTAAAGAAGTAAATAGTAAATGAAATAGGACGGCATGAATCCTTATACCTTAACATTATTAATCTCATGTACGGTTTTATACATGCATGTACAACATATTTATAGTTTAGTGCAGTAGCTAAAAGTAAAGACGGAAATATTTAAAATAAAAAGAGGATATACGGATTTAAAAAGTATGATGACGACAATGATACTGACGATACAAGTAAACATGAGGAACTATACACGAACTATATTACGAATACAATGAAGAGCAAAACAAACGCTACTGCTTAGGCACACATTTTTTAATTTGGATTTGCATACATACATAAATACATAATTGGTCATTACAACCCTTTAGTCAGGATTACGCCATAGTTTCTCACACCACTTATGTTGTCTGTGTTAATTTTTATACATGAGTGGCGGGACCTACAGTTTAAAGTCGACTCGGAACGATAGATTTTTGAGAAACTTTTCATGGCAATTTTATTTACTCTCAGAGTTTTTACCAGAAATCTGCTGAGAGGAAGTCCCCGAAGAAATATTTTTTCATATTTCGTTAAGTTGGAGATGCCTGACCTGGGATTTGAACCGAGGCCTCACGTCTAATAAGCCAACACACTACCTACTAGACCACGGCGACTGCATTGTTTTTAAAAGTCCTTATCTTCCTATATGTTCTTCATCGAGTGATATCTCTAATCTCTACAATTTTCTAAAGCAGGCCTTTTAAAACAATACAATGAAGAGCAAAACAAACCCTATAGCTTAGACACACATTTTTGGAATTGGATTTAAAAGTCCTTATCTTCCTATATGTTTTCCAACGAGTGTTCTGTCTATTCTCTACAATTTTCTAAAGCAGGTCTTTTAAAACTTTATGGCATAGGATAAGTTTTCCTATTTGAAATTTTTGTTCTTCACTATGAGAGAAAATTTATAAACTCCTCATATAGCATGACTAGGATTATTTACATCAAAAACAAACAGAGCTTTGTGAACGGTTATAGAAAATAATAAAAAATTATTATGGAGACGATATAAAACGAGTTATGAATGTTAAAAAAAATGTATTCCTGTTTTTTGTTTGTTTTGTTTTTGGTTTTGTTGTTTTTTTCTAAATTCATTATTAGTTTTGCAACAGCAGCAAAATAACAGAAGCGACAGCAGACAATAAAATCAACACTTTACGAAAGTCTTACCTAAAAACCATTGCTATACGCACCCTGTACAGAAATGCTGATGAGAACGATGATGGCAGCAAAGCTATGCACCAGCTTAACAGGATATAAGTATGGCAGCAAAGATAGACACATGGATGGTTATGCACACACACACCCACTCAATATATACTTACACATCTGGACTCACAGTCATAGTCACATATTGTATGCTCAAGCAGTGACACACATCCGGTTTATGGTGGTAGTGGTGCAGTAATTCTGAAGGAAGCTGAGGAATAATTGAAGAGTATCTGTCTATCGCTCGGCATGTGTTTCAGTGGTTGTGTATCTTTTTAGTGTTTACGTTCGTATAGGCAATGCATATCCTTCAGTAAGTACTGTGACATTTAAAATAACAACAACAAGAGGATTTTTCTTTACTAGGTTTTGCTTTCTCTTTTTTTGTCCTCTCTATTTAGCAGCTTATTTAAGAAATTTTTCTTATTCATTGACTTGAAAGGGTTTTTCTTCGAACACAACTTTCTGAGGCACATGTCTTTGAGCTAATTTAAGTCAACTTAAACAATTCAGTTATGACAGAGAGAGTAAGAGCTACTGAGTGTGTATGTGTGTGTATTTATTGAGCATTAAAATTTTTATCTTAAAAATTATTTTTTTAATAAAAAAAAAAATTGCTTTGAACAGTAAAATTGGTTAGAGAGCGAGAGGACATAAAAGATAATATCAACTGGCGAGTTGTTTTCATAATAACTTCATATGAGTAGCTGTTATGAATGAGTTTTTGTTGTTGTCATATGTATAAAAAAATAAAATAAATAAAGTTGTTGATAATAATAATCCAGATGACAATGCTAATCACAATAAAAATTGAAAAACAATAAATTAGACACGGATCGCAATATTATTGACTCTTGTGATTATAAAATATATTCGCATCGTAAGGATAAGAACAAAGGATGCAAAAAGGAAAATGAAGTCCAATGCCTACACTTCTTGCGCCAACTATGAGAAACTCATCGCCGTAGTTTAGTTTTGCTGGCTTATTAGACGTGACGCCACAGTTCAAACCCCAAAATATTTTTTCGTCGACTTCCTCTCAGTAGATTTCTGGCAAAAACTCTGAGAGTAAAAACAAAATTGCCTTGAAAAAGTTTCTCAAAAATCTGTCGATCGGGGTCGACTTTAAACTATAGGTCTCGCTACTTAAAATTAACGCACACAAGATTAGCGGTGTAAGAAGCTAGGTCGCAATCCTGACTAAAGGGTTGTAATGAAGAGAAACTCATTCTAGCTTATGAAGAATTCATTTGTTAGGGAATAGAGGATAAAAAAATTATTTAATCGAACATGAGAGACTACTTTGACTCATCATAACACTTCAATAAAATTTAAACTGTAAACTTGTCCAGAGACAGTGGTGGATTTTACCTCACTTGAGACTTACGAAATCGTCAAAGCCATATCTGCGATACTATGCAGTGTTATGATCGTCTTTCAAAATTCATTTTGTGTCATGTTGGTTGATAGACAATTTGGTGAGATGAGATTATTAACCAAAAGATTTTACTCACGTCTTATTGGCGTATATCGCACTCACGAAATTAGAGATACGAACCATATGCACATGATTTCATGTACGTATTGCCTCAATTTTAATTTTTAAGACAACTCTAAGAGCATGAGAGGACGCACTTAGCTCACAACAAAGCCCATTGTGATACCACAATTTCCCATTTTCTCCTTGGTCCAGAAACCACTTGGAGCTTTCGAGAGGCGTGCAAAGCCAACGCGCCTCTCATGCGTGCCCATAATGCAATGTCCCGTAATAACCTCGACGACGGTATTGAGTTTGTTCTTTTAAGCAGAGCTGCCATGCGCCTTCTATTTAACCTTAGCCAGATTTTCTGTGCCGTTCTGCTCGCGTCTGATGCCACACAAAGGGGTGGCAGGGTTGTGCTCCCTCTGCCCAATTCAATCGCTCTGCATTTACCTGCAATGTCCCTGTGTCCTGGTGGTCCCATGTGATATAAATATCTTTTCGATACACTACCTCGTAGAGATATCCGCGACAGTCGTATACCATTTTGGAGTTCATTACATTAGAATCCAGTGTTCTGATAACCGCCAGTGTTCTGATAACCGCCTTAAAAGTTGAAAATATTCCACTTGGAGACATTTTTGTCCACAATAATTTTCATCGCAGTCTGTGTTGCCGATACTGCCGTCTGAAAAAGGCTGGAATGATTAGACCGGGATATTCCGATTGATTCCGAAAAAAATTCTACATCCATATGGTAATGACAAAGCCGCATATTATTGGAATGAAAGAATTGAAAGTTCGATCGTTTCGATGTCCTCTTCACATGTTCGGCATTTGCTACTTGCTGCCACACTTGAGGCTTTCAAATGCACCAGAAAAGTTGAGTTTCTCCTAAGGACATATATTTTCGAAACTTGGTTTTCAATAATTTAAACTGTTATTCGATCAGAGTTAAAAAGTTTCTTCGATAAATGCAGGGATGTACGCAATTAAACGAAACTAAACTTAAAGCAATTGAAATCGTCGTGGCGTAGTAGGTAGTGTGTTGGCTAATTAGATGTGAGGCCACGGTGCAAACCACGGGTCAGGCATCTCCAGCTAAACGAAATATGAAAAAATATTTCTTCGGCGACTTTATCTCAGCAGATTTCTGGCAAAAACTCTGCAAGTAAATAAAAATTGCCATGAAAAGTTGCTCAAAAATCTGTCGTTCGGAGTCGACTTAAAATTGTAGGTCCAGCCACTCATATAAAAAAATTAACGGATGCAACATAAGTGGTGTGAGAAGTTTGGGCGTAATTCTGACTGAAGGATTGTAATGACCATTTAGGTATGTGTGATCTGAGCAGGATAATAAATGCACTTAATTTTTCGGATGCATTTGAATGGCTCAGGTGTGGTGGCAAATAGCAAATGCCAGACATGTCCAGGGAACATTGAAACGATCGAACGCTTTCAGTCGTTTCTTCCCTATATTTTTCGGCTGATACATTACCATACATAACTCATCTTACGAGAGTGAATTAAAAGAAATTCAGGTAATACGTACGTGATGCATATTTGAAATGAATTCATGGGGTGCGTATCCTCATTTCGCGAGATAATGCGCGAGTCAACTTTTTTGGTTAATAATCTGTTCTTCCTAAACTGCCTGTCACCCAAAATACCACAAAATGACTTTTGGAAGACGTCTTTCTGCGCAAGTTCTTTATATCTTAACAGATTTACATCTCTGAATAGTATCGTAGATTTGATCTTGACGATTTGATGAATCTCAAGCGAGGTAAAAGCCATCATTTTCTCTGGACAATTTTACAATTTAAATCTTATTTCAACTGTTACGAAGAGACAAAACTCTCATGTTCGATTAAACAATTTTTTTATTCTTCATTCTACAACAAATCCATTCTTCATAAGCTAGAATGATTTTCTCTTCATTGTATACATACATAATTGATCATTACAACCATTCAGTCAGGGTTACATAGTTTCTCACACCAATTATGTTGTGTCTTTTAATTTTTTATACGTAAGTGGAGGAACCTGCATTTTTAAGTTTACTCCGAACGTCAGATTTTAAGAAACTTTTTCTTGGCAATTTTATTTATTGAAAAAATAATATTTTTATATATTTGGTTTTTGTTGTAGATGTCTTGCCTGGGGTTTGACACACTACCTCCTAGACTACGACAACGATCAGAATTATTTGGACTTAAACTTAGTTTTTAATAATTTAAACAGTTATTCGATCAGAGTTAAAAACTTTCTTCCATAAGTACATTATATGGCTAAAAAGATTTGATCTTGTGTCTGTCGGTAGAAAGTAAATCAAATTTATGGAAAATTTTACAAAAACATTTAAATTCTGTGCTAAAAATACTGAATTTGATCTAAAAAGTCGACTCCAAAACCTTGGCTGAAACGAATGAAGGGCTTAGTTTACAGTCAACTCCATAATAAGTCTTGCAGTTCTTGGTTCACCTTTTCCTCAAGATAGGTCTAGGTCTTCATATAGACCATAGCTTATGATTATTTATATTAAGCAGCATGGAAATGAGAATCTTTAATATGTTATCATAATGGAATACCTCTTCTTTACTATGATTATGAATGTGTGATTACACAAGTCAATATATTTTTTATTATAAACTTGCAAAACAAGTCCTTTGAATATATTAAAGAAGATGACTTATTTCTTAAGCCATCGTCCCTGCAATGCAAACAAATTTTTCTAAACATTTTCCATTTTGCATAGTTGCTCTCATTGCAGCTCGTTGATTTCTCTTTTCATATTCATATTCTTATTAAAGATGTCTTGCCATCCTTTCCTTAGCATCGTCCATATGTTCTTATCAAAGGAATTTTCTTTCTCTTTTAAATAAACTTCTTGAAATATGTTTTTGTACATCAAATAGAGAAATATATTACGATACACATACACATACGCATACAAATGACTACATACATACATATGTATAGTGGCCAATAAAAGTTTATTTAAAGTTTTCTTATTGGCTTGTATTTGAATACGAAATCAATATGTTTTAAAGTTTTATTCTGATAGATGGAGGCTCTATTCTATTTTAAATTAAAAAAAAAATAAAATTTGATTTCGATTGAAAATAAATTCGATTTTTTTCCATTTCAATTGTTTGCCTTTGTCAAATTAACATTGACAAAATGTCTGCATTTTTTTGGTTTATTTTGTTTTGTTTTTTTTTTAATACATTTTTATTAAGTCCTTAAGAACAAAAAAATCTCTCTTTATCATCGGATTTATTTGACATGTCACTGTCATTTATTCCAATTATTTGTTATGCCAACACCGATAGCTTTTCGATGTCATGCTCTATTGTCATTTGTGGCAAATGTCATTTGCCTGTTGTGGCAAATTTGGCATTATTGAGACTGCCAATCATGTTATTGTACTGATGCTATGAGCGGTTGAAGTTCTGTAATCATATCCCCACACCCTCCCCGACACAAAAGTTTAAAAAATCAAATTAACAATTTACTTCACACACAGATTTTTGACTTTATTTATGGAAATTTAGTTATTCTTAGAATCAAAAAAATACATTCCTAAGTTAAAAAAGCAGCATTGGAGCCTATCGATAAACTCTTATTTTGTGTAGGAACGCTAAGTCTGTTTATCGGAATTCTGTAATAACAAATCAGAAATTTAAAAGCCATCAAGAGGATGAATTAAAAGTACTGAGAATATGTATGTCTCCCTGTGGTATATTATTTTGACAGGGGTTTTCATTTTCTGATTCCGGGCAGGGACGACTGAGACCCGTTCATGCTCATCCCCCGGAACTCCTTACTTTATACACCGATAATATGGTTGGTAGGAGAGTCTACTCTGGGAAACTGAACCTAAACATTTCCCTCCGACTGCCGGATTACTGTAGCGTGTTTCAGGCGGAAGTAATGGCCATCTACCGGGCTGCTGAATGGATACTTATCAACGGTGCTCTTTCACTCGCATCTCAATCTTCTCTGATAGTCAGGCTGCTATAAGATCTCTGTCGAGCATTATGATTAACTCAAGGGTCATTAGCGAGTGTCGCCGCTGTCTCGACCTTTTCTCTGAGCGCTTCAGTGTCTCAATTGTCTGGGTTCCTGGGAACAGTCAAGTTCCGGGAAACGCCAAAGCTGGTGCACTCCTTTCTTAATCCTCGTCAATCGTCTTGGGTATGCCACTACTCGGACTTTATTGCAACGTCATCTTGGTCACAGTGACCATGCTTACAGCTCATTGTGTTGTGTCGTGCTTTTAATGTGCAACTCTTGCGCTGACGAACTTATTCCCTAGTTTGGTGGATCTTCGGTACAGGGATTGGGTTTCCCTGTGGCGTCAAAACGGGCCGCTATGCGTGAGCAAGTAAGCTTTTGGCATCCAAGCTACTATTCCAACTTACCTGCCTACAATATACAATGGCTTGTACATACTTTTATACATGCTGCTGCCGCTAATCGGCATTCGTACCTTTCCTTCTGTGGATAATCAGTGGCTGGTACAATAGGATCTACATTTTCCTCTTCGCTACTGCTTGCCTTTACTGCTCCATGCTCCCGTGTACATCGGAGTCAGCACTACGGATATTGTTGTTGTCTGTAGTAAATCGATATTTCCAATCTTCACATGGGTTGGCTCGTATTTCCTCTGCTTGACAATCTAAAAATCTATAGCTGATGAGATTGCTTGATGTATTCATCATATGGAGTGATTCTTCATTTATTCCGACTGTTATTAACTTAGCGTTTACTTTATATTTGTTCTTCAGGACGCGACATAAAGTTGTATAGAGACTCTCACTTTGAGGATACAATAAAGCTATAATCTGCTCCGTTGTCTGCCCCAAGATGAAAGTAATTCTGGCCTTGAGTACTTTTTTGGTGCTGCTATCGGCTCCATTGAGAGCTTTGCATAGTGGACCATCTATTGCTCCCGGATCACTAGGTGGTGTTATCTTGGGCGCATGGCGGTTATTATGTTGTCGTTACCTTTCTCTAGCTGCATCTTCAGCAACAACGGTCTTCATGCCCAACCTCTAGTGCAATGCTATGAAGCTAGATGTGGGTGGTCAATCATCCAGCTCAACTTTGCTTTTATCATCAACTGTTGTGGTTGATGATCTTGCTACTGGAGTCGATACTCAAACTATATTTTCTGATGATTTTCGCACTGATGCCATTACACCTACTCAGTCTTTTCCTTCGGCATTGCTGGTTTGTGCCCAATATTTGAAATTATGTCTCTTCGACTTTCGATACGTGCACCACTCGGTTCACGAGTTCTGGTGCGAACTATACTTGTAGGTATAATTTATTTATTTTGTTTTACTCCACATCAGTTACTTTTCAGATTGAAATTGTTGGTCGAGAACCCGTATGAATCCATTCTGTCAATCACTGCGATATTTGATGGCTTCCTGCCTGACTGATCCTGAGCATGGGTCGCATAGCACGATAATCCGGCCCTTGAGATAATTCTTAGTTACTGGTCCTCATAAGCCTTTTTGATATTAGATACCCTGCCAAAGTTCCTCTACGATATTATAGGCAGCTGAGTTCTTACAGTATACATCTTCACACCCTTTGTGAAGGACGATAGATGTCAGCATTTACTTGTATTAAAGCCAACAGATGGATGGGGTAAAGTCATGGCATAATCGACTAAAGTAAGCAAAACTTTAGGGTAGTTTTGCACAGCATGAAATTTACAATGGAGGAACGTCAATGGGTTTAGCCTACAAAATTCCAATGCTTTATTTATCTTTGAGATCCCCTGAACAGATCGGAACCAAACAAAACATAGAATTGTATGGAGATCCAGGTTTCTACGTATTTTTGTTCGTTTACTTGTTCGGAATTATATTCGACATAAATTCGGTTGCAAATAAAAAAAAAATGGCGGTCAACGCTATTTTCGTAACCTCTGAACATTCGAAGTATTTCCTTCTTATGCAAATTTGCTTGAAATTCAGAATCTTTTCATTGAAGCTCATCATTTTGAGAGAGAGAGTTGGGAAGTGTTTTTCGGTTTGAGTGAGTGAGAGATAGTTTTTGTTATCTTGTCATTTTGGCTTTTTTAAACTTTGGCGAAATTGAGAGAAACTTTTTAGAATTGTTGTCATTTTTAGAAGCTTTCTAATGTGAATGAGAATTTGTGAAACAGAGAGAGAGAATTATTTTTAAAGTTTTTGGATGTGAGAAGAATTTGATTTTATTTTTGAAATGCTTTTTTTGTAAGGAAATGTTGTCATCAACGTCTTTGATTTAATTTTTGGAAGACATGTGAATGACGGAATTTTTATTGAAAGTATTTTTGAGAGAGAGTGAGAATGATTTTATCGAATTTCAACACAATTGGTTAGGGAATGTGAACAACCCTTTCAATGCAGAGGTTATGAACCGCCGGTAGAATATGGTTTGAAAAGTGTATTTAAGCTGCATTTGTTAGGAAATAGAAAATGGGAATTATAAGGACTATGTTAGAGGCAACAAATGAAATTTAAAATGATCTTTATTAGCCAATATGCTAGGGGTGAGTGAGAAATCACCCTTTTTGAAAAGCTTTTTTCAAAACCTGTTTATTTAATATGAGATTAATAAGGGTGGTGTGGCTAAAGCTTTCGTATATGGAAGGAAAGAGGAATATGGGAATTATAAATGTGGGAAATACAGTCAAAATCAATGAAAGAAAAGTATGAATTCTTAAATTAAAATGCGTAATATCAAACACGCGTTGGTTTATTTGCCTAAAATTTACAACAAAAACTGCCAAAACTTAAAAAATCTTGTGGTTTTTCTCTCCTCTTTGTGTCACAATCTACCTCAAACTCCCCTAATTTTCAAACGTCCTTACTGGCACCGTATTAAGTTATATTTATACTGTTTAAACGTAAATATTTATTCAAAACAATTTGAAAACAAAATGAACTCCTTTCATTCAATAGCCACTTAAAATAAAGTCACGCACCAGTAGCAATTTAAAATTTGCTCAAGAAAAACATCGGGATCAAGTACGTCACAAGAAGCTTAAATGGAAAAGTTTATTGAAATTGACAGAAAACAGAAGCAAAACAAAATGAAATTCATTTCTAAACCTGATCAAAATAATTTAAATAAAATCCCCCTAGTAGATGAACATTTTTCAACTTCTATGAGAGAAGGAATGCCACAAAAGAATAAAATGAGCATTGTAAACCAGCAAGAAAAATATGCTAAAAAGTTTTCAAATCAAACCAAAGGAATTTGCCCAGAATATTTCAAGAAGTTTAAGCTGCTTCTTTTGCCTTACAGCGTATACCAATTAAATTCTTGTAAATATTGTAATTGAAACAGGAGACAAGAGTGGAAATCTTAAATTGAAATTTAATCACTCCGCCATTTATGTGTTCAAATCATGCACTGAAGCGTCTCCAGAGCGCCAGCAAGCTTAAGATACCAACAAAGTGAACAATCACCTGAATCACCGGCAATCACTTTTATATTTAAAAGTGCAATAAAACAAATACGGTTTGAAATTTTGCCAAATTTATTTGTTTTGTTGTGAAGTACAATTGTTTCGGTTAGGCTAGCCTCACAGCACCTCATTCAATGGAACCAAGTTTCGTGCACTTTTTCGAGTGTATGGGGTCGTATCTCGGCAATTGCATCGCGAATGTTAGCCTTCAAGTGCTCAATTGTCTCTGGTTTGTCGACATAACATTTTTTTAACGGCTTCCCACAGAAAATGGTCCAACGGTGTCAAATCACAGCTTCTTGGCGACCAATTGACATCAGCATTTCTGCTCATTAAACAGCCATCAAACGTTCGACGCAATAAATCGATTGTGGCATGAGAAGTGTAGCAAGTTGCACCATCCTGTTGAAACCAAACATCGTTAACATCAATACCATGAAAGGCGGGTACAAAAAAAATTGGTTATCATGATGCGATAGGTGTCTTTGACCGTAATGGTTGCGCCGTTCTCATTTTTAAAGAAATATGAGCCAATGATGCCTCCGCATCAAACAGTCACTCTTAAGACCACGTGTCAGTTTTCTGCGCTCCAAATAAGTCAACTTTGCTTATTATCTTACCCAGAAACTGAGCTTTATCCGAAAAGGTGGTTTTTTTTTGGCAAAATCAACATCGTTGAGCATTTTTGCGTTGGCCCAATAAATCCCAACATTGCTCAAGCTTAAATCGATTCATTACGTTCAGTGGAGATATATATATATACACAACTGGTCATTACAACCGTTTAGTCAGGATTACGAGCTAGTTTCTCACACCACTTATGTTGTGTGTCTTAATTTTTAGACATGAGTGGCGGCACCTACAGTTTAAAGTCGACTCCGAACGACAGATTTTTGAGAAACTCTTCATGGCAATTTTATTTACTCTCAGAGTTTTTGCCAGAAATCTGCTGATAGGAAATCACCGAAGAAATATTTTTTCTGGGGTTTGAACAGAGGCCTCACGTCTAATATGCCAACACACTACCTTCTAGACCACGGCGACTTCAGTGGAGATAATATACTGAATTTTTGTGACAGAATAGATTGACATAAGTATTGCCAGATTCGAAATAACCGATGGTTTACATTAAAACCGATAGATGGCCCAACAATTATTCTCCGAGATCCAACAGTGTACTTGGTGCAAAAATTAGGCGGTCTTATGTCTGACAAGTCTGAAATTCTAGAAGCTTGGTTAAGAGACCTTAACCACTAAGTGGTTGTCAACTGTTTCTGTCTACGGTCAATCATTTTTTTTAGTTAAAAAACTCCATTGGATGTCTCATTTTTCGCCAATAGGAAGGAGCTTGCCTACGACTGAAGGATAACGAATTTAATGTTTATGAAACGGGAACAAGTTATCGAACAAATTTTACATATTTGGTCTGTATGGAGTTATTTCAGACAACCAATAAAATTCAAAAGAACTTGTTAGATGTTACAATGTTTTGCATTCGAGGTGACGATAATGGCAGCCTTTAAGAACTGAAATTTATTCACTAAAGCAAATCGTAACTTTGCACATAATATTCTTCGCTGTGTTTGTATTTGTACACTTTTCCTATAGCAATTTACATTTTCTGCATAATCACCCCCTCCACACCATTATAACATTAACGTCGATAGCATTTTGTCTTAAAGAAACATTTATTTTTTATATCTACTGTCTCTTGCAATTGATTTTCATGCTCTTTTTTTCATTCCCATTTTTCACTCTATTGCAGACGTAAAGACAGCAGTGCTTTACAACGTTCGGCCAGTATTGACTCGTTCGCGGAAATTGTTTGGAGTGATTCACCCCGACCTTCACTGGATATACCGCGTAATGCAGTGGCTCCATTCAGTAAACGTCCATCGGCCAGTAGTCTATACAGCAATTGTAGTGCTTCATCACAAAGTGCCCAGCTGAATATCAATGAACTGTATAGCTACGGTGGTATTGGCGTTGGAGTTGCCAGTGGTGGCAGTGCTGGTGCTCTCAGTGGAGGAGGGACGGTTGGCACAACGTCAGCAACAACGGGTAATAGCCGTCGAGAAAGTCTATTGAGTCCATCGTCGACACGACGTAATAAACTGTCAAGAATTATAAATGGTAAGTAAGGAAAATGGAAAAAGCAAAAAAAGAAAAAAAAAACAGAAAGATAAAGAAAAAGGAAAAGAAAAACTATCGATATTTATATACTAAGGCAAGCAAGTGAATTTATTTTATGGTTCGAAACAAACGAACAAACAAACAAAAAAAAAAGGAAATTTCTCTATATATGTACGTACGTAAGTACGTATACGTATATGTGTATGTTTATGTAAGATAAAATGGAATGAATAAATATTTAAATACTCATGTATGTACACTGATGTGGTGTGAGTGTGTGCGTACAGAATATTTTAGGAATTTATTTAGGAAAAGTTTACCAAAGAAAATGTTCTCAAAGGTAAAATGAAACCAACTTATGTGTGTACAAACAAACACACAAATGGACGAATGAATCCAAATGTATTGCTTTTAGTTGAACTATCGTTGGTTGATTGATTGGCTGGTTGGTTGGTTGGTCCTTCGGTCTTTTTATGTTAAAAGGATTTTGAAAAATCTTTTTTTCTTATTTTTTTCTCCTTTTTAAGATTTATTGACTTACCGGTCTGTGTATGTCAATAATTTCGTTTAAAAAGTTTAACAAATAAAAGGAGTAGGAGGCAGGACTAACAGATTATCTATCTTGATAGAATTTTCTTTAAGCTCTACAGGACATAAAGAGTAAAGAGCTAAAATACATTAAGTCCAACCAACTAATATACATAAATAAGTAACTGATTAAACGATTGGTTAATATCATCCAGACACAGACACAATCAAAAGCATTTAAATTTGATTTGTAAGTTCCTTTCATGTTTGGAAGAATTTTTTTTTTTGGAAATTCCCAGTTTAAGAATGTAAAATTTAAATTTTTCAAAAGCTCTCTCAGGCATTACATACTACCCATTTGGTGTATATTGTGTGGTTAAATTTATACTTATGTAGGCAGTATTCTTAACCTGAATAAAGTACAAGAACTGGCCGGTTTTGTTATAATAAGAGTGTTGGGCGGGTAGCCAGTTGGTGGACAAGAGCTTCCTTTAGATAAAGTTGATTACAATACTAAGCAGGTAAGTTACTACACAATTTGTGCCATGAATGTTAACATATTGAAGGACTTTAATGAAGGTTTATTAAACGTTTATGGTTTATTAAACCTTTTAATTTATGTGTATCGATGTTCCATATATGCCTTCATTGAAGGTTTTGTTATCAAAAATGTTGTCATCAGGCTACTCATCTATTGTAATATGTTGTTTTCCAATTGCACATACATACATACATATATGTATGCCTCAATTCTCGGTTTAAATCTTAGTCTTGTAGGTAGTGTGTTGGCTTATTAGACGTGAGGCCAGATCAGATTCTGTACCAAAAGTTAAAACACATGTACCATTTCTCGAATACTACTGTTAGGCTAATCTCGTCGTATTTACGGGATAGAAGTCAATTTAAGTATCATGATGGTCACAAACCGAACAGGTCCAATTTTTGTATTCAATTTATTCTACTGCTCTGCCAACTCAGTTGAAGTTCTGTAATATACAAATGTATGCAGATGATGTTCAACTATACATTCGTTGTTTGGAGTCTGAAATTACAAATTGTATAGGCAAAATAAATTGTTATCTATGTAGATAATGCGTTTCAATGGACGTCCGTTAATGGTCGTTGTTCCAATCCGAGGAAATCGAAGGCTTTGATAACAGGCAAGGTAATCTCTACAGCGCAGCTTACATCATTACAGATTAATAATACTACTATTGAGACAGTACATAATGCCTAAGAATCTAGGAGTTATCTTTAACAATAGCCTTAACTGGTCCAGCCATGTAAATACTACTTATGGTAGAACGGTTGCCATGTTGCGAAATCTTTGGCTAACGCAATATTTTACTCTGTTTAATATTCGTATGCTGCTCGCTGCTCACTTTACAGTACGGAAGTGAATTATTTTCTAGTTGTGACTCAGTAAGTAAGAACAAACTCAAAATCACTAATAACAATACTGCAAGATATGTTTATGGTCGTACAAGCTATAGAAGAATATCTAAATTGTCATATAAAATCTATAATAGATCTTTTGAAAATTTGTTAAAATGCCGTACTTTGGTATACCTACATAAAATCATCTGTATTAGGAAACCCCAGTATTTGTTTAATAGATTAGTTTTCTTAAAATCTAATAGAGATTTCAAAATTAATAGCGTTAGAACAACATACAATTATTAAGCAATGCTAAGCATTTCAAGACTGTAATAATTACATTTTTTAACGAACAATCAGGTACAAATGTAATTAATTAATCATATTTTTTTAATATAATTGTAAATTATTGTTTTTAATACTATAATATGTGTTATGTTGAATTATTTTTAAGGTGATTATTTTTTGTAATTTCTCAAACTTTTTTATGCCTATATCCTTAGCAGTACTATTAAATAAGATAATATCTTGTTGTACAGTATTTACGCTTAAATAAAAAATATGAAAAAATATTTCATCGGCGACTTTCTCTCAGCAGACTTCTGGCAAAAACACTGAGAGTAAATAAAAATTGCCATGAAAAGCTTTGAAAAACCGGTCGTTTGGAGTCGACTCTAAGCTGTAGGTGCCGCCAGTCATGTGTAAAATTAACACAAACAATATAAGTGGCGTGAGTTGCATACAGTTGCATACGTATGGTAAAGGGAGTCGAATCTATAACAGCCCATAAGTTTCTAAGCATACCGTAAACTTTACCAACGATGTGCATTAATGTGGTTAGACCACATTAGCCGACCATTAAAAATAATACCCAGATAAGATGCAGATTCAACAAAATCAATTTTATTCCCCCAGATAATAATATCTGGCACAACAAGTGTTCTCCTAGTTCTGAACAGTAGTAAACTTTTTGACTTAGAGGGATTCAAACAAAGTCCATTGGCCCAGTTGTCAATTTTTTGTAAATCATAGTTGATGGTGTCTATACATAGATGGATATCCTTTGTACGTGTGCTCCTATAAAGCTGAACGTCATCAGCGTACATATCGACGCCTCCATTCTGTAACGTCCTAAGTACACTTAGAACGTTTTTAATGTTCTTGCAGTTTTAAATGTTACGTTCTCTAACTTAAATACTGTCTAAATTTGGTTAAGATGCGCCGATCCGTTCCGATGTTATAGGGAAAAATCTACTTAAAATACGCATATAGTCGTATGTCGCGTGAGAACTTTGAGAGCTCATAACTCAAAACACACTTTTTCGACTTAGAATGTTATAGAACGGAGGCGTCGATATGTACACTACAATTATCCAAAACATCAGGTAGGTCGTTAATGTATATACAGAACAAAAGAGGCCCCAATATTGATCCTTGAGGAATACCTTTTCCAACGTTTAGTGAATTCGAGATGTTGCCGTTTAAGTAATCTCGTTGTGATCTGTTCATAAGGTAAGATCGTATAAGACTGCAAGCTGAATTAGAAAAATGAAAGAGAGTCTGTAGCTTCTTCTATAATATTTTGTGATCAACCGTGTCGAAAGCCTTGGTTGGATCACACCAAGAACTAAAAAGACTATGTGATCTTCATCCAGTTTCAACCAAAGGTCCTCAACTACATTAACTAAAGCAGTAGTGCAGGTCCTAAATTTCATAAATCCCGATTTTATATCAGATATTCTTAAAAGCTTGTAACTTTTTATTGGAATGGAATTTTTCAAAAAATTTTTTGTTTGTTTTGAAGCTCAAGTTATACTCTGTTAATATCACGAGAATTTACTTTTAGAACCTGGAAAATTCTTTTCGTTCTATTTCATTTAAACAATTGCTCTTTTTGTTAAGTTAAAAAAAAAATATATTATTTAATCATTTTTTTTCTTCATAACGGTTCAATACCAAATTAGTTTTATACGAACGTCTGAAGTACCTACTTTAAGGCATGTATACAATTATCTGCCGTGATTTGCCGTATAAAAAAATAATAGAGATTTAATAAACAGACTTTTAATAACATCTGATCCCTATATAAACAGTTTGCGAAGAGCACTGAGCCCCTGAAGTACTACATTTGTTGAAATTTCCAGAAATACCAGAAGAAAGCGATGAATTTTAACATTGTATTCTTACTTTAATTTATATGTGTGTATGTACATATGAAATATATTCTTATTTAAAAGTTAATAAAAATTAAAAAAATAAAAAAAAAATTAAAAATCAAAATTAAAACAATAATAAAGTGTTACTTCTACTCCTTTATTATTTGTTTTAAACATTATCATGCATACTCACTGCTTTTTTATTTTTTGATTATCCAACGCGAATTATATCAGAAATAAATTTCTGCAGTTGTATGGGAGGTGGGTGTGGCAGTGGTCCAATGTCGCCAATTTTTTTGACAATGGTACATATTGGCCTAGTAACACCTTGTACCAAAAAGCATAAGTCTAGCATGATTTTTTTTTTCAAGATATTTAATTCTGTCTCCCTAGAATGGCTAAATCTTACACTGTGCATGGTTAGCCAGATCTCAAGTTTTTATAAAAATGTACTATTACTTGATATTACAGAGGTCCACAGTGGCATTTGTAAGTCCCTCATTCCTAAGAACAAAAAAAAAAAAAAAAAATGGGGAACGTCACTACTGAGTGAGTGAGAAAGATTTTTAAATTTTGATAAATGTTATCGTATATGGAAGTAATTGTTGGGGCCATTTTGAACAGTGCATTTGTAAATATATGAGCTCTTAAAAAGGGTCTTTTTTTAGGCGCTCCTTGTCTTAAAATATAAAACAAAGTGTGAGTGAGACATTATTGCAGTGTTTTATTCGTTTGAAGGATCTATTGATACCATTATGTGTGGAATACAACATCTTTCAAAGGTCTGCCAGTTTTTCTCTGGATAGAGCGCATCCGAAATGTCTAATTTTTCATTACTGTGGTGCATATATCAGGCGCACCGATGGCATGGGTTGTTGGCTTTAAGGATCGCTGTAGTTAGTAATTTATTCATATACAGAAGACCTCTAACCGGGTCAAATCGCACCATTTCAGTGACCAGTTAACATCTTCTCCACATGAGTTGACCATGCCCTCAAATCGCTGGGAGAGAATGTCCAACATGACATGAACTGTGTGGTATGTAGCGCCTTCCTGTTGGAACCAATTGTCATTGATGTTCAGATCTAAATCAGGCCATAGGAAGTTAGTAATTATTAGCCTATAGTGTTCGCCAATCATGATGGTCTGGCAAATGTCGCTAATGATGGTCTGGATATATGGACCGATAACGCCTCCAGTCCAAAATTCACATCAGACAATGAAATTTTCAGGATGTATTGGACTCACGTCGTTGTCTACGGTCAGACTCAATAAATGACAACAAGATGGGCGTTATCAACTGTCAAATTTCGAAAGTTCCTGTTACCGAATATTTGCTGCATTTACGCCTCCAGAGAGCATAAGAATTTTTTAACAGGGTCGATTGCCAAGGCTGTGCTTCGTTTCAGTTGAGTTGTTCCTTCCTTCTTATTCCAAGTGAGTATAGGTCTCCTATTACGTTATTGGCATTACTATATGCTGATACTCTAGAGAGTTTTGAATTCAGTTCCACTAATTTAAACTTCAAATAAGTGTTGATTGAGCAATTGCGATCTCAAAAAATGCCTTTAAAAAAGCTTCTTTTATGGTGAAAAAGAGAAAATTGTTCAATAAAGTCTCTGCAACTATCTCAATACTAAGAAAAGGCTACAGAATGGATTCAAAACAATTACCATGGAAAGCATATTTCTGCTGCCTTCTAGCTGAGTTATAATGCCGCCTGAGAAGTGCTTCTAAAATATTCAAACTATTTCATAATGCTGTAAAACTACCCCAGTTCTTAATGAAAACTTTTCCTTCTTCATTCCTTTAAAAAACCAAGCGCAAACAGAAAAAGCATTTGACAAAATTTCAACCCCTATTTTAAAAAAGCTTTTCTTTCAAAGCTTTTTACCAAGAGGATCTTTTGAAAAGAAAACAATTGATCTTCACTTAAGTGCGATTGTCAACTAATTCCCATATTCTTTTTCAATTTAAAATTTACTATATAAGCAAGAAATTTTATGTAGCAAATACCAGCGGTTCGAGTCTTCCTAGTTGAAAGGGTTGTTATCACTCATCCCCTTAATTGAGTGTAATTTCTCTCAAAATTTGTGATTCTTCTCGAATTTTCAAAAAAAAAACACACATACACAGTTTTAAATAATGTTAATGAATTGATTGAAAAATAAAAGCAAATTCTCTCTTTCTCTCTCTTTCTCTCTCTTTGTTCTTTCAATAAAACATTCAAAAACAGATTTAAAAAAATTCTCAAACAATAAAATTTGCGTGTAAAAACGACACACACACAAACGAACAAAATTCATAGGAAGACTTAGTGAGGAGGATTCTCGTCTCCAGGAATTTTCTCTCTGGGCCAACCAAATTACAAAAAATTCTTCCTCATTAACAAGTAATCGCTGTTTTTTGCATTTTTTTTTTTGTTTTTGTTTTTTAAATAGCAAATTGCCATGGGGCTTTTAAGTGAAGAGAATATTTCAAGCAGAAGGGCTTTGCAAACATCTTCCAATCTTTTACCATATTTTGTTATCCATTTGTCAGATAACTCAGCCACTTGCAACTCAAAACTTCGACTTAGATCCAGAAGTATAGACAGACGTCTGTTCAATCTATGCTGATTGAAGGAGCAGTAGGGCTATAGTTTAGGCATGCGTTAATGACCAACTTCCTAGTAATAAATACTTACCATTCTCGACTTTTATTGGCTCTTGGCAAAACAGCAAATAACCTCAGTTATTTACAGTCTCCTGAATGAATACCTTTTTCTGTTCCTTTCCTTGTTATTTTTTGCTTTTCTTTCAGTTTCATTCGTTCATCAAATCTGTTCAGCTAAGTTAGTAGTTGGTCTACTGTAGCAGAACTCAAGATGATAGGATTGATAGAAATAACGCCATTCGTAGAATAATATTGGTTTGTCTTACTTGTAGTCGTGGAGACCTTTGTCAAATGAGTCCTGCGCTATCTCAAGAGGGGGTGCCCATCTAATGATTTTTGTTTTTTAAGTTTGATTTGGAATTGTTCCCAGAAGATTACAGCCTCCTAGTTTTTAATGTTCTAAGACCATAATTTTTTATCTCGCATTCAAACATGGATACTCGAGATTGTAGTTGATCTAGACAGCACCGAAAGCCTTAGAATGTCCTCTTATGAATATACCATTATTTGAGACAATCAATCAGCCGCAAGTACAAAACGTTGAGCGCCGGATACTAAGAATCCTCTTTTTTCTAGGTTAAGGTCATCTGCATTCACATTTAAAGCTTTATCATGTTTCAAACTCCACGTCAGACATCTTAAACAAAACAAAATTTGAATATTTTCTCTCAGCAGATTTTTGAAAAAAACCCCGAGAATAAATAAAATTGCCTTGGAAAGTTGCTCAAAGATCTGTCCTTTGGAGTCGACTTTAAATTGTAGGTCCCTTCACCCATGTATAAACTTAACACGCACAACAAAAGTGAGGTGAGAAGCTAGGTCGTAATCCTGACTGAAGGTTTGCAATAGCCAGTTGTATTATGTAGAATCAATCCCAAATCCCACCTGAAAGTGTAAAGGTTCAGCATGGTTGTAAAGCTCCTGTAAAGATCGATAGTGAGCTAAGTGAGGGAAGCTTACATTGAGTCAAGAACGGCCATTGGCAAATGAAGTGGACAATAGTCTTTCCCTCTTCAGCCGACCTACAAGCTCTGCAGAGGTAAGCGATTTCTCTTCTCATGCTTAATCTGTATGTTTACTCCGATGGAAATTTAGCAGCAACTTAGGTTTTATGAGAAGCCAATAAATATTTTTGTTAGTTGTTGGATAGTTAAACGAATGGAAATGAAATGGATTTCGGTAGCATCGGGGAAGACCCTCTAATCGGGATCCCATATGAGATTGATATAAAATAGTTGCGGGAATTGATTAAAGGCGCCACAACAGATGCTTAGTTTAGATTTTAAAGCCAGGTTCGAAAATGATCTGATTGCACATGAGTTATCAGGAGATATAGAAACACTAGTTGTATGAGATTGGCTACTCAGAATCAAATTCCACATCTCGGTTAATGGTTTTTATATTACCCTGACCCACACTATATTAGTCTGGTCGTCGGAGAGATATTTTAAGATTAGACTTTAGAAAAAAATTCTTAAGTCTTCTCTATTCTCAAATATAAAGTCATTTGTGTAGACTTCTACCGAATTCTCGAAAATGACCGTATCAAAGTAGTTGTCCGTCCTTCTTAGAATTCTAGTATGAAAGCATTTATTATCACTAGATTTACCAAGAAATTTGTATACCCATTTATACCAACAACAGTCAAAATGACTGGTATTCAAAAATAACGTTTCGAGTGTGTAAATTTTGTATGTGCTATAATGTTTTATAGAATTAATAAACAGTATTGGTAAAATAATAATAAAATGTTTTTGGAAGAGGAGTTGTTGGACAGTCAGCTTCACTTCCTATCTCTTTACCTGATGACTGATAATCTAAATTGAGTTCTTCAGCCAAACGAAACAAAAAAATTCTTGAAATATTCTTTCCGTTTTTATACAAAATCCAAGGATTAATTCCGACAAAATCTAAAATATTACAAAATACTTGAAGTGGCCATCTCCTTGCTCGTGATTTCACACTATATGTCATTAGCCATATCGTGCCATTTGATCTATGCCGTCGACACCAAATTTGGTTTTATTATAAAAAGACACAGTTTCAATCAGTTTATTGCTGTCGGTATCAATTTTGTCGCCTATGTGTATAGTACTCAATAATACAACTTTTTTGTTGGGCTTACTCTTATAAACTGTAAGTGTACATTCATTTGTTGCATACGGTAATGTTGAAAAACAAGCCATACTATCCCTCTTTTCCTTGCAAATTTTTGGAAGGTTACGTTTGTTCGAACGTACGGTACAAACCAACGTAGTGTTTTTGGCTAAAGGAACACTGGTAGAAAAGTTGTCGGTTATTACAGTCCTACCTTTCATGGTATAAGGCTCCAGTAGTCCCAATACTACAAATTCACTAGGAGGTGTTGCCAAATTTCGTGTTTCATCTTTTCCTAGATAAGGAAAGCCATTTACAACGTATTGCGTTTTAACGTCAGAAGCCAGCCAGAATTTTATTCCAAACTTGTCTGATTTGTTTGGCATATACTGTGTAAACCTATATCTGGCTTTCGTTGGAAACAATTGTTCATCTAATGTAATATTTGCTCCTGGTTTGAAATAGTTTTGGCCGTTGGCAATAAATTTGTTCCAAACAGTTGACACTAACGCAAATTTATCAGTTTGCAAAGCGTTGACTCCTTTCATTTCTTTTATCGAAACCAAAGAAACGTAATATTTCTGTAAAGTCATGCCTACTCATAGTTTTAGAAAAAAAAAAATCAGGACCCCATTGTTTGTTCCATAAATACGACAGCTTCAAACCTTTTGGCTATAAAGGCTTATAATTCGTTGGAAGTTTTGATATGCTCTAATATATGGTGGTCAATCAATAGTAAAAAGGCATTGCTTGGTTTCTCTTCCATAATATATCTTCTAGCATATGCTGTAGGCCTAGATAAATCTTTGAATATGCAATGAGTTGGTAACCTTCCAGCAACACCGCCTTCTTTAATTTTTTTCACTTAGTTCCACTTGCAGAAACCTCAAGTTGTATGCCTTCCCCGCTTTCATTCTTCTTGAGAACTGGAAGGAAACCGCATACACATTCGTTTTGGTATATTATGCAAAGGAATACTGTCTTCTGCCATAGAAAAACATACCAGTCAAAATGACTGGTACCGGTATAAGTACCAAAAACAAAAATTATTTTTTTTATTGTGGACACAAGGTCAAAATAAGTTATCAAATTAACTGTATTTAGTTGTCGTTATAAAAGTCATACAATAGTTTCGAAGAAAAATATTCACACAAAGTCAACATTTAAGGCTAATAAGGCAAACCAGTCATTTTGACTGGCGCGGTAAATCTAGTGTTAAGAGTGGGTACAAATTTTCTTTTGCATGTGTCAACATTTTTAGTAAATTGGGGGGGGGGGTGGTGCTACAGCCCCGCAAGATATATATTTGTTTTTTCTAGAGACTTGTGCAGACCTCCATATCTAACTAAGGATTCGGCGAGAATATTTATCGCTTTGCATGTTATTTTTAATAATCAGTAAATCTTTCTATTCTTCCTAGTAATATTCTGTATATTCTTCAGTCTTTAACACAACGAAATTTTTTTTTTTGGGTTTCATCCTGTAAACTAAAACTTGAATTTATAAATATTAGTCAATATCAAGTCAGTACATATGGAAGTTTCAAAATACTGTACGAAACGTTCTCGAACAAACTAATGCTATTGTCCACATAAAAGTTGATTATATTCAAACTTATTTTAAATGCTTTTATAAAATAAAATAAATAAAATCATATTGAAACTGGAAAAACTAAAGCATTTCTAATTTATAAGACTTCAAGCGTCGTTCTATGGTGTAGCAAATCGACTTAGTTCTCCTTAAAAAATATCAACACATTTTGAAGGTCAATAAACTTCCATGTTAGGTAATCCCAATTGGACTGAAGTAAAACCAAACATGTCTGACATTGTAGTCGCCGTGGTCTAGTAGGTAGTGTGTTGGCTTATTAGACGAAAAGCCAGGGTCGAGACCCAGGCCAGACATCAAAATAAAATACAAAAAATATTTCTTCGGCGACTTCCTCTCAGCAGATTTCTGGCAAAAACTTTGAGAGTAAATAAAAAATTGCCATGAAAAGTTTCTCAAAAGTTTCTCGTTGGGAGTCGACTTTAAACTTTAGGTCCCGCAACTGATGTATAAAATTAACTCACACAACATAAGTGGTGTGAGAAACTAGGTCGTAATCCTGACTGAAGTGTTGTAATGACCAATTATGTATGTATGTATGTAAAACCAAACATGATTCCGCCGTGGTCCATGAGGTAGTGTGTTGGCTTATTTGACGTAAGGCCACTGTTTATGCCACAAGTTAGATATTTCGAACAAAACGAAGTATGTAAACATTTTTTTGGCGACTTTCTGTCAAAAACTGCAAGTAAATAAAATATTGCCATGAAAAGCTTCTCAAAAATTTGTCGTTCGGACTCGACTTTAAACTGTAGTTCTCGCCACTCATATATAAAATTAACGCACATAACATAGGTGGTGTGCAAAGGTAGGTCGTAATGATAAAAGAATAAAAAAACAAAGCTTCATCGTTCCTCTTTAAGAAATTTAAGAGTTTAAAAAATTAAAAAAAAAATTATTTTTTGAGTTTTTTTTATTGGGTACATCAATTACACTATGCGACAAAATACAAACAATTAAATACAACCTAGTAACTACCCAAAAATTTTGAAAATTTTTGGAATTAAAGTTCATTTGATAAGACAGCATATTTAAATATTTTAACTAACCTGCTATAGTCTTTAAATAATAACTACGGTAATTTTTGTCCAATTTTATCAAACGAAGTGTCAGACTCTTGACAATAGAATTCACTTTCAGAATGTCTCCATTTATTTCATATTTTTTAATTAAATTTTACAATTAAGAATGGCCAAACTTGAAAAAATAAGAAAAAAATAATATTTTTATCCCATCAAATCGCTTAACGTATAAATTTGAACAAAATGTTTATGTATACCGTTTTAAAGGCTAATCTCTCTCCTTTGTAAAAAACTTTGGATTTTTAAAATAGATTCAAACATATTTGGGTAATCAATAATTTTGTGTGAAAAGATCAGCAAATACCATTTTTGTCAAATAAAACAAGTTTGGAGGGTTCGAGAAATATAAAAAAAAAGTATTTTTGAGTTCTACTTAACTAACTGAATAACTTAGACTATGTAGTTACTCGGGTGTATTTTCACTGTCGCACCGTGTTATTAATTCATGTTTTTTTCTTACTCTGTACTTATTACTTTGATTTTTATTTAATTCTTTTTCTTTAACATTAATTTTTATTAACGCTTACTTACAGGTCGCATTCTGCATAATTAATTAATCATGTTTAATATTTAAAAAGTTTATTATGGTCGTAAATACATGCTTCTCAGTCAATGACAAATATTTGTGGCGTAAGAAAAATGTTTATCGGTAAAAACATGAGAATATTTCACCTTAAAAGGGTCTGACAAGCAAAATAAATGTAGAATTTTTATAAAAAAAAAAGCTTAAAATATTGGAAAAAAACATCCTCGTTCTAAAAGGGAAGAAATCCAAATCAAAATTTTAAACTTTTTGCAATTAAAAACAGTAAACAGTGTGTACATAATAATGTTTTCAGTTGGTCATATCGTGCTTACAATACGGTTTCACTTACATTCCAATACTGAATTTTCACAATTCAATTGAAAAGAAATGAAAATTGAAATGCAGCGTAACATCGTCTACAAGAATGTTAATGACCACGCGTTTGTTGCCTTGCATGGTGACTAAATATTTACACTCTCTTCTCTGCGACTTGAACATACATATACATGTATACACACACATTTAAAATTATGGTTAAGTAAGCTTATGTCCGCATACGCATACTTATCATGTGTCAGTGCGATAGAATTTCGCTGAAAATAACAGAAAAAAAACAAAAGTTGCAGCAAGAAATTCAAAATCCGAAGCGATCAAAACCGTTCATACAGCACGCTACAGCACAATGACACTTTATGAAAAATAACTTTAACTAGAGGCAATCAAATGTGAGATGATCGTCTGTTTGTGTGAAAAAACTCTCCATTTTGTTTTGTGTGTTGAAACAATTCGTCTTACAGAAACAGAGTATAAAGTTTACGCTCGAGTTCGCTGAGTCTCCCTATTATTTCAATCCTATTGGCTTAACGAATTTCGAACTTCGTTGTTCGATATCATTCGTTTCCTTCCTACCTTTTCCTCCTCACGGAATCTAAATACTGCTCAAAATTGATTCATTGAATCTGCGATGCTCAGTCAAAAGGCTATTTAGTATCCCTAAGCTACTTCTAGATAGTCTCGGGCAAAACTCAAATCTCTTCTTATAGTAATTACCCCAGCAAATGTTTAAATTGTCTCATCAATCTTACACAGCATACTTATATAATTGGTCATTACAATCCTTCAGTTAGTAGTACGACGTTGCTTCTCACAGCACTCCTGTTAGGTGTGTTAATTTTATACATGAGTGGCGAGACCTACAGTTTAAAGTCGATTCTGAACGACAGATTTTTGAGAAACCTTTAATGGCAATTATTTTTACTCTCAGAGTTTTTGCCAGAAATCTGCTGAGAAGTCGCCGAAATTTTTTTTTCGTATTTCATTCTATTGGGGATGGGGTTTAAACCAAGGCCTCATATCTAATAAGCCAACGCACTGCCTACTAGACTATGGCGACTTCATCTTCCCTTCGCCAAAAATACCCTTCCGAACTTCTATTCCCATTCAACAGAAACTTTCTGTTCCAGCGTGCAGGTCCCTCTCTTCACAAGCTGATCTGCCCGCTCATTGACTCGAATTCTCAAATAATCTAGATCCAACTCAAGCTGATTCAGGATGCTCATACTACGTACGTACTATTCTCGTGTCAATCTCTGAAAGATTGTCAAATATGTCCCTCAAATAAGTTCCGGTTGGAACGCAAGTCCCTCATGCGTTCTGAATATTACACTGTCTTAAAATAATATGCATACATGCATACATAATTGGTCATTACAACCCTTCAGTTAGGATTACGACCTATTTTCTCACAACACTTATGTTATGTACGTTATACATACATTAGTGGCGGGATCTACAGTTTAAACACGAATCCGAACGACAGATTTTTGAGAAACTTTTCATGGCAATTTTATTTATCCTCAGAGTTTTTGCCAGAAATCTGCTGAGAGGAAGCTGCTGAAGAAATATGTTTTAAAATTTTTCGTTTTGATGTCTGATATTTTGTTAGAACCGCGGTCTTACGTCTAATATGCCAACACACCACTTACTAGACTACGGCGATTCGTATGCAGCTTCTTAATTCCTCCATTCACTTTAATTAGTCCGTCTCGTTGCAAAGTATAGCTTCACAACTTCTTAATGATCGCATACCGATCGTTATCTGCTGTTTCAGTTCTCAACTCGTTAAAAGTTTTATTAAACTTTGAAGCTACATATCTGCTCCAGGAGTGGTCCATATGGCTGTGCCCTTCCTTCCTTTGGCTAACCTGAGAATTCAAATCGATCACGATCCTACCAGCTGTATACTCGATGCATCGCTATATTCAGCATTTACGTTCGCTGTTGAAGAGACAGCATCGCAAAAGCATTTTTCGATTGTGCAGCGTTTCACGATCAGCAGCCATGTAGAAAAACCGCTCTTCCACTACAACTGAATATGCCGTTTTTTTTCATTTCGATATTTGCCTGTAGTCCTGGACTTTCTTCAACTGATCAAACGTTTGTCTAGCATATGGAGGAACAACATTAACGTTACATTAACAAACATTAAAGTAACTGAGAAAAAATTCCTTCGCGCACGCACTTTAACGAAAAATGAAAATGATAAAATTTCTTATGTTTTAAGGCGTAAAATTTTTCATCTTCTGCTGCCATAACAGCAATAGTTTGTCTAAAGCAAAACTATAATGGCCATAAATAATAGAAAACTTAGTGACAGGACCATATAAAAAGGGGCAACTCCAAACTGAATACCACCTGTCACATGTAGAAGAAAATAAAAACAACCCTGAGTCTTTTTTAAAAACTGAAAATGAAAAAAAAAGAGAAATAACGATCAATTGAGCGTATTAATTAAGAAAAATTAAAACACAACAACCACAACAAACAGTAAAAATGAAGTGTAATTGATACAAATAATTGGTGAGACATACAAACACATGAATACTTTGGCCCCTTTGTGCAGTGTAACTCCAAAGCCAGTGGCGGCAACAAAACATATTAAAAGTTGGATTCAAATTACACACAAGTGTTATTGGAGAAGAACGCATAGACCAAAAAGAGTGTTCCTTCGTTATATTATTAAAGACTAACAACAACAATACAACAACAACAATAATAATAATAAAAAGAAAAAATATCTTAAAGACGGTTAGTGTATGTGAGAAGCTTGCTGATCGCTTGATTGAATTTTGCTTGCAATTGTTGCTTTTCAATTCTCGGACTTGACTACGCAACGCAACCCAAACCGAGACAACAACAGAAAACAGAACTAAAAACTCACAGGCAGATATTAAACCCACTCACACTCAAATTTACTCACTCCGAACTACTCACAACAGATTGAGAGGCAACTTGTTTTGTTTGGTTGTTGTATCGTTCGTAGATACAAGTGATCAATTTCGGTTAGTTTTTGAAAAAAACGCGATACGATACAAAGACAGTCAGTTGACGAAGTAAACTGTTGCTGGCAACAACAAAAAAAATTTTTGTTTTTCAATATTTTCACTTTAAAACGGATTTCGGAGTCATGTACACAACGCGCTAAATAAACTGAATAAGAAATAATTGAAACAAAACGCTCACGGTCGGTTGAACACAGTCAGTCAGTAAGTCGGTCGGTCGGTCAGTTGTTGGGTCAAATGGTCAATTGAATGTAACGAAACAAGTGAAATTAAAAAAAAAATTTCAACAAATTAGTTCAACAAAATATAGGAACAATAAAAAAAAATAATTTTTGGAAGTAAATTTCTAATGATTTAATGAAATTTAGAAACCAAATAGAAATCGATTAATCATTATGGCAACGATCACACTCATCATTAAATATTTCAAATGAAATAATTTGTGAAAAGAAAACACGTTACAAAGAAAAAAATCCCTTAAAATTATAAACAAAAAATCTGAACTGTTTTGGTGAATTTTGTAAAATTTTGGTAAAATACTTGGCTTTTAATTTTTTTGTATTTTTTTTTTACTTTTCTTGATCTTGTTTTTGTATGTAAAAAAAATGCTACCACTACCTGTTTGAATTCTTTTTTTTTTCTTTTGTTGTGCAAAGTATGTGAGTGTATAAGTGTTGTTTTACCTGTTCATTAAATAACCAGCAAAAACAAGAGCAAAACAACCACAAACGAAATTAACAAAAAAATTAAAAATAAACCAGAAAAATTAATATTAAAAAGAGAGAGAGAAACATGAAGAGAGTTTTATAAAGAGAAATATAACAAAAAAAAAGAGAGTGACAGAGATGAAATTGCCAGGCCAGTTAGAAAACAATGTCAATAATGGTTTTAAAATAACAGTGACGGTACTAAAGTGTATACAGAGAGGCTTACGGCTTATTTTAAGTAATCTTTTAATGACAAATTCAAAACAAAAGGCTTCAATTCAGTGTAAAATTAATAAGCAGATGCGCTTATTTCAATCATCAGCTCCTAAAATTTGTTAAATTGACAACACATCCAGCGTTGCCAGTAATTTTTAAAAAAAAAACTTTTTATTTCTGGGTTAAAAACTTTTTTACAAAAAGCTTGCTTTCTGCAGAAGTATCAACATTTTTAAAGGAAACACCGGAGACCGGTGCCCTCTATTGGTGTTTCTTTGCTACTTTTGCCTGGGACTAATAAAATACACAATATTTTATTTAAAAATGTAAATATTTCGTGTTATTGTTGAATTTTGAATTTTTCGAAAAAAAACTTGTTTTTTAATGAAAAATTTTTCGCATCTCAGAAAACTTGAAAAAAAAGAGAAAACTTGGCAAATGACTACGCTGAACACAAATGCATGAAAATGCATGAAAAAATGCTTTATTTCAAAGCATTTTTTTTGTAAAGAGTGATTTACGTGTATTTTTTTTTTCAGTGGAAAATAAAGATGAAAAAGAAAAGATTCGTGACATGTGACATGTGACATATACACAAAAAGAACAAAGTTTGGAAAATTTGCGTTGTGTAAGAAGTGTGTTGTTATTGAAAAATTATCTTCAGCAACGAACAACAAACGGAATTAACAAATTTAATGTAAACATGTAGAGCCCCCGATAAACTTTTAAACAAAAAAAAAAAATTTCTAAATACCAATACTAAAATTTGCTAAGAAACAAATTACCAAAGGCCCTAGCTTTTCGGATTTGTTCGATTGATGTGGCCCCATTCAATATTTTTGGCTCAGATGTTCAAAGAGCTGATCATAGGTTTCAATCTTTAATAAAATTGCCAGAATATATTTCCAATTCTGAATGCCTCATTTTTACTTGCTTACCTCTTACTTAATCGGTCATTACAATCTATTAGTCAGGATTACAAACTAGTTTCTCACATCATTCAGTTTGTGTGTGTCAATTATATGCATGAGTGACGAGTCTTACTATTTAATGTCAACTCCGAGCGACATATTTTATAGAAACTTTAAGCTGCAATTTTATTTTATTCTCAGAGTTTCTGCCAGAAGACTTCTGAGAGGTAGCTGCCTAAAGAAATATTCCTCCATATTGTTCGAGATGTCTGAGACAGGGTTGAACTACAAGATCTTGTCTAATCAGACACTTTTACGACCCTCAATTTCCCACTTTTTGTGCTCTAAAAGAAATTCTGTAGGAATTTAAATAACCGTTTCTGGATAGATTGCAGCTGCAGTTGGTCCTTTTACATAGTTTTCGAACAATTTTTTTCATGCTTATGGCGAAATGTTGGAGATAACTTAATGAATTTTGTGATTCGCGTTAATACGATCTAATACGATCAGACCGCATGACCTTAATTACAACTTCTGGAATTATCTTATGCAATACAACCAAAATCGATAATAACGTGTGACTCGCGTCATCATTCACTTTGTTGAAACCACAAACCATTCTGTTCATATTATTCCATTGCAAGCCAATAAAGTGCAGACATAGGGCTTTCAATTCACCATAATGGTTCCTCCAGCATAATTTTCCAATAAAATACAGCCCAACAACCCTTTCTGCCCATAATAAGCACCAAAAATTCAGTTTTTTAGTCGGAAATTTTTTAAAAGACTCATTGCAGCTGTTCAGAAACTTTCTGGAATTTTTAACGAATTAAACAAAGTTCAGCTTCGCTTTGAAAATGCTCTTGTTACGTTTTCCTTAATTTGTTACATTCAATGAAAAGTCTGTGAAGACCAGATAGGAACTCATAAGTATTAAAAGTTGCTTAAAACTGTTATTTTAAAACTGGATTGAATATTAATTTCAAAATGTTCCTAAAAAACTAGGAATAGAAAATAAAGTGTTTTTCATAATTATGGCACCACCAAATTATAGCACCACCAGTATTTCAATAATAACAAACAATGAATGTAAAATTGTTTGCCTTCATATCCTCTGATGAAAAAAAGTGGAACTTAGATGGACCAGATGACTATCGATACTACTGGCGTGACCTTAGAAAGAACCCAAAGTATTTTACTAAAAGAAATTTTGGGGGAAGTATTCTCATAGTTTGGGGCATATTTCTTCAAGTGGTTGCCTCAAACTTCATTTTGCATTTACGCGAATAGAATAGTAGTCTGAGTTGTAGTTTGCTCCCCTGCTTGAGAGAAAATAATTACAAAAACATATGTTTTCCAACAGGATAATGCCAGAATTCATGTCAGCAGACAGAGTATGGAATGGTTTCGTAACCTATCTATTGAGGTTTTATCGTGGCCAGCTTGCTCTCCTGACATGAATATTATTGAAAACGTTCGGGGAATTCTTTTCCGAAGAGTATGTTCAAATAACAGACAATTTGCCAGAGTTGAATATTTCAAATTAAAAAAAATCCAAGAGTTGGGGAAAATAGACAGAGAAATATTAAATATAATATTTATAAGAGTATGAACGATGGAATATTTAATTTAATAATCAACATTTTTGATGTGGGTGGTGATACAATTATGAAAAGCACTTTATATTAAAAAATATTGAAATAAAAGTACCAGAACAACATATGGCTTTGCCAACACTGTTCGTAATATCAATAATACTTATCATGTAGCACTTATACATACACAAATCCATTGAGAGAGTGAATACATATGAGTACAGCACACAAATGTAAAGAGCGTTTCAAAGTTCTCTTCGAAAAACTGCACATTGCGACCGATGTTAACCAATAAGACAGTATAACTGCAACTAATAAGAAAACAAAAACAAAATAAACAAATAATTTAGACAACAATAACACGATTCTGTGAAAACAACAACAACAACAACAAATAAACATTAATAAAATTAAGTAAACAAGAAATTAAATGAAAAAACCCTTTTCTGTTTATGCTTAAAATCTTTGTGTTATTTTTGCTGTTATTGTTCAAGGCAATTAAACAATAATACATAACAACAACAACAACAACAGAACAAAAAGTAATAAATCTTTAATAAAAAAAAATGAATGATCTTGAGAAGTGTGTGCAAATTATCAAAAAAAAAAAAAAAAAAACGATAAAAAAAGAACCAAAACCAACAATAGCAACAAAACTGATTAAACAAATTTCCTTTTTTTCATATTCGTTATCTCAAAACACAAGCCCAAACACATAAGAAAAGAATCATTTTGTCAAAGTTTTAAATTTCCAACGGATGTGACTGCTGCTGGCTGTTCTTTTTTTTTCTCTTCAGCTTCAGCATTGCCTATGATTCTATGGGGTTTTAATAGATGCTGATGCTGATGCTGATGATGATGGTTTTTAAAGATTTTATGTTTTTTTTAAATAAAAAAAATGTTTTTTTCTTCTCAATTGTTTGATAAAACGCATTGAAAGATTTGTCTAGTTTTTAAATACTTGAAGTCTTTGCTTTTTTATTTCTCTTTTCATTCAATTGTTTAAATTCTTTTTTTGCAAATTTTTTTTTTATCATTTCAGTTCATAATAAAAACCGCAAAATTCTCAGATTATTTCAACAAAAATATGTTTCGTGCATATTCACAGCATTACTAATTCTACTATTGTTCTGTTTGTTTGGTTAGTGTTATTCAACGATGCATGCTATTTGTATTCAATTCAAGACAATTAACTGCTGATTTGTTAATTCTGTGTGGTCAGTTTTAAATCGATTTAAAAATTTTTGAAGGTTTTATTTCAAATATTGTCTATGCAGACGCCCATTCCAGAAATATTTTTTAACGCAATGATAACTTCTCATGTTCACATGAAGACTGAATAACTAAATAAAAACGAATGGAATCCCATATTATTGCTCGACCCATGACTCAATCGGGTTGTATCAAACGGCCATGTAAATATTGTTCATTTGCTATCCTATTTTTTAAATCAAGCTGTACTGTCATTTTGTAAAAAACAGTTGGTTTGTAACGCTAATTTCGAAAAATAGACTGCGGCTTATAACTCAAATAACTGTCTACCGATGGCCATATGTTTTGCACATACATACATATATATATATAATTGGCCGTTACAACCCTTCAGTCAGGATTACGGCCTAGCTTCTCACACCACTGTGTTAATCATGTATAACTGTGTGTTAATTTTATACATGAGTGGAGGGACCTACAGTTTAAAGTCGACTCCGAACGAGAGATTTTTTGAGAAACATTTTCATGGCAATCTTATATACTCTCAGAGTTTTTGCCAGAAATCTGCTGAGAGAAAATCTCCAAAGAAATAGTTTTTCAAATTTCGTTTTGATGTCTGACGAAGAAGAGAAGAAGTCGCCGGAGAAATAATTTTGTTCATATTTCGTTTTATTGGAGAACTCTGACCTGAGTTTTGAACCGTGGCCATGGGTCTAATAAGCCAACACACTACCTACTAGACTACGGTGACTCCGATGATGATGATGATTACAATGTTGTCGATATTAGCCATCACCTTCGTCTTGTAAAACATCTCTAGTCAAATATTGTGTCCAGGAAAAGGTGTAATAGGTGTAGTGTGTAGGCTTATTAGACGTTACGCCACGGTTCAAAATCCAGGCCAGAGTTCTACAACAAAAAGAAATATGAAAAAATTATTTCTCCGTCGACTTCTTCTCTCAGCAGATTTCTGGCAAAAGCTCTGAGAGTAAATTTAACTAACATGAAAAGTTTCTCCAAAATCCTTCATACGGAATCGACTTTAAACTGTACAAAATTAGGGAAATTAGGGCGTAATCCTCATTGAAGGGTTGCAATGATCAACTGTGTATGTACATATGTAATGGCCGTAGAACACGTTCATCTGTTGAATGGATTGTTTCCAAAGACTTATAAACATTTTATTGGGAAGAGGTAACTGGATAGGATGCCTCTATTTGTCGAAATTTACTGAAATTAGTCACGTTAGCAACTTTTCTTGAAATTTTTTATGTATCACATCTTACGAGAGATTATTGATAAAATCCCATCAAGCGAGTTCAGGTTAATCAAATCAAAATGTTCAATCCTTCTCGATTTTCATTTGTTATAATTCATTTTACTTTCACTTTAAGTTCTTATTCTCATCAATAGATTGCGGATAGTAAAGCCAGGTACTACTCACATTGTTCTAGACAAGTCCTCTGGACGAGTTACCAGTTTTCTCTCTGAAAATGGCAGCCAGCCGTTGAGCCACAGGCAGATTCTGTTGCAATAAATTTATTTTGGATTTCTTTGTTGGCTTAACAGTGAGTCTCTTATTCCTAATGTTGCCCTCATATTGCAGTTAAAAATTTCATTCAGTGTCGACTCATATCCAAAAAACCACAAATCGGAATGGTGTAACCGTTTCAGAGCGAACTGAAATCAGATAACTACTCACGTACCCTGTATTTTTCTTCTATAATCTCAATAGCAGCAATGAGGTCTCCTAATTCTTTTTATTCTATTATAATTCAAAACCGAATCTGCTATTAAGACTCTGTATGTCTGAAGTAACACAGAGGGAGAGGAACTTAACTCCTTGAGTTCTATGTTTTTAGAGAAGTGACGCTGCTTGTCTTCCTGTGATAGTCGATAGATTATTTACATACAGACATACATACATAATTAGTCAGGATTACATACCACTTATGTTGTGTGTGTTAATTTTATACACGAGTGACGTGACCTGTAGATTAAAGTCGATTCCAAATGAAGGATTTTTTGAGAAACTTTTCATGGCATTTTTTTTATTTGCTCTCACAGTTTTTGCCAGAAATCTGCTGAGAGGCAGTCGCCGAAGACATTTTTTTCATATTTTCATTTTGATGTCTGACCTGGGGTTTGAACCGTGGCTTACGTCTAATAAGCCAACACACTCTTGCAAGACTACTGTGACTTCGTAGATTATTTACAGAGGGAATGAAGTCCTTTTTTTTTAATTCGGAAATCATGATGAAAGTTTTTCATCTTCACTCGATACTGGAAGCTGGATTTCTCAAGTTTATAGTCTAGTATTGCACAATGCGAATACAGTCCAGTGACAACAAAAAATCGTGTTCTTTTCATCAACAATTTTTAACCTTTTCATAACATTCACAACCATCTTCTGACAAGGGTCCGGATTAATACGAACACCAAAAAGGGCTTTAAAAATATTAAATAAAGTCGCTAAATATCCATAGCACTTCTCGTAGTGCTTTTGTTGTATTTAAATGGCGTGTTTGCTTGTGTTGGTTGGTGTTGTTAAACGTAGTCGTAGTTTATGAGAAACAGCCCAGCAATTATGAACAACAATTTACGGACACGTCTTTATAAACTTTTATTGTTATTTTTTCCTTTGCTTTCAGCTTTATTGTCATAATAATAAAAGTCATAATGATCGTGATAATAAACATCATCATCATTGTCATCATTAACTGTAGCTTTACGTTTAAATTTTGTCATGAAATAAATGCAAACAAAACAAAACAAGACAGACAAAGTGAATATTAACGTAATCGTATTCGTTTAAAAGCAACACGAACTATAACAACAACAATAATAATAATAATAATTACAACAATATTACCGACTATTCTGATTGCCATTGTTGTCGTTGTTGCTGTGATAATTATCTTTCATTACAAACAGCAACCGTAGCCATGCACTTAAAGTGTGTCTGATTTAATGAAGTGATCGTAGGGATTATATTTCACTCTCTTTCTCAATTGTTTCTCCTTCTTCATGTCGTTTTTCCAAATTTCACATTCGACTTCATTTATGCGCTTTTGCTTGCCTCACTACTATTATAGGCTGGCTGTTGTTGTTATTGTAATAAAATAAAATGCTCTGATAAACAACCTTTAAAAACGGTTGTATGGCAGTGTATGTGTCATCCCTGCTGCCTCTCTCTCTCTCTCCCACGATCATTGTTGCAAAATGGTGTGCCTTCTAAAAATGGTTTTGGGAAACTGTAAGCAAGCGAGTGAGTGTGTGCGAGTGATTGTTTTGATTTTTTCTTCTTCTTTTTTTTTGCAATTTAAACTGGTTTTAATGTCTTTAATAAAATGAAAATTAAAAATTTACGCTGAAATTTAAAACTCGTTGTCTCAGTTCGTTTATAAAAATGAGGTTGACAACCCAAATTTCTTTTAAAAACTTCATTAAAATGTCTGCTGCTACCGATTCTCTAGGGAAACTCTCAGTTATTAAATGATGAATAAAAAAAAAAAAAATGTTAAAATTTTTATTGTACAAAACAAGGTTAGAAAACATAATACGAAATGGGAGCCAGTTAACGGTTATGGGAAAATCTTTAGAAACCATTGAACAAAAGCTACTGAGTTATGAAAACCAATCAAGTTTACTTTGATTATTCTTAAGTCTCCATTTGAAGAACCATACTGCAATCAAGCTTTTACTGACCCCAATTTGGGAAACCGAATTGTCGCTATTTGTGTATATCAGTCTCTTATATGTCATTAATAAAAGATTGTAACTTCTACACGAGTATAAAAAGTTAAAGCCTAAGCAGTGGGACATACATACATACATAATTGGCCATTACAACCCTTCAGTCAGGATTACGAAATAGATCCTCACACCTCTTATGTTGTGTGTGTTAATTTTATACATGAGTGGCGGGACCTACAGTTTAAAATCGACATCGAACGACAGATTTCTGAGAAACTTTTCGTAGCAATTTTTTATTTACCCTCAGAGTTTTTGCCAAAAATCTGCTGAGAGGAAGTCGCCGCAGAAATACTTTCTTTTTGTATTTCGTTTTATTGTCTGACCTGGTGTTTGAACCCAGGCTTTACGTCTAATAAGCCAACAAACTACCTACTAGACTACGGCGACTTTAGTGAGAGATCATACAAATTGCTCGAAGTTAATTAGGATACTCAAGGATACTCCAAAAATACTCAGGAATCTCTTCAAACAATCTACATGGTTTGTATTGTCCAATTGATTCAAGTGGCTGTCCATAACTGTCACAAGCAAGGTATTTGAGGAGATTACTACATTATATTCCTGATCCTACAGCAGTGGTGTTTAAGGTCTGTCTAGAAATTAGAACATCGCAAAGAAAGTGATCCACTGTCTATTTCTTATCTTTACTGGAAGAACTACGGTCCAAATCGACCGCTGCGACTACGCTTGTTTATATTGAGCATTGTTTGTAGAAGGCTTTTGGCTTAGTCCTTTTGCCAAGTGGTGATATGGTATTTGAGGCCGTAGAGAATGATGGAGATACTTTAGAAGTATTCGAATCGTTTTTCAATTGACCAACTGTGCCCCTTGTTATTTGTTTTAGATGATTGGCTTGGTCTACCTTGGCCACCTTGCAAGCATCTGAGGAATACGGCTAATGGCATTAGATTCCATCCGAACTAAAAAGCTTTTGAACCAAGTACTAAGTACCAAGTACCATTCATGTAGAGTGTCGATTACTGAGACCTGACATAGTTGTTCATCAATCGTACTGTACAAAATTTCCAAACTGACTAACAAAATGAGAGCTCTTGAGTTCACATACATACATACATAATTGGTCATTACAATCCTTCAGTCAGGATTACGACCTAGCTTGTCACACCACTTATGTTGCGTGCGTCAATTTAATACATGAGTGCCGGCATGTACAGTTTAAAGTCGACTCCAAACAACAGATTTCTGAGAAACTTTTCATGGCAATTTTTTATTTACTCTCAGAGTTTTTTCCAGAATTCTACTGAGAGGAAGTCGCCGAGGAAATATTTTTTTTACATTTTCGTTTTGATGTCTGACCTGGAGTTTGGCCTTGCGTCTAATAAGCCAGCATACTACCTACTAGACCACGGCGACTGCAATCGATATAAATTAATGTTTCCACATATCTCAACGAGTTATAGTTGAAATATCCTCTTGAAAAAGTATAGAAAGAAGAGTGCCAAGGTAACAAGAATAGCTAGAAAGAGAGCCAACAGTATATTTGCGGGATTAATTAATCTCAGAAAAAAAAACTGTTTAAATTATGTCCTGCAGACTTTGCCGCAGTATTCGAAATAAATCATAATTTGAATATGAATACATATGAATACAACAAATCTTCAAAGTCAAGCTGCCTCAGTTTCTGGCGTATCATTTGTTCTGGCCATTTTATTTATTTTATTTATTAATTTATTACAATACAATTACAAATTATATTCTAAGCGGAGTAACTTCGACCATATGCTCGGTGTAGTGTCACAGACAAGAGTCTCTGGTGGGAATAGAACCCACGACCCTCACGCTAATAGTCACTAGACTAATAGGGTTCCCTCTGGCCATTTTAAAAGCATTGCTTGCATCAGTCTTTTTTTGTTGACAGTAAAGATTGCTATAAATTGCTTGGCCAGTTTGCTGGAGCTCATAACAAACAATTCTATTCAAATCCCTCCAGACACTTTGCTAAGTTTCGATGCAGTTTGATAAGCTTCACCTTGGTTTGTTTGTTTTTCTTTGACCAGAATTGTTTCTATTTCTTTCGATTTTAGCAGAAATTTGCTGTGAATTCATGTGGCCTCCAAACAATGAGTTTCTGATTCTGTCAACTATCTTTTGGAAAAATCAGTTTTCAGTTCCATGGTGTAATTTGGCAAAATTCTTTGAGTATTTTTTGGTTGGTTTATGTTTAAAACTGATGCAATTCTAAGGGATTTAATGTTAAGTAAAATTCATCTAAGGAAATGCAACTTTATGTTGAACGTGTCATGTGCTACAGACCTGTTCGAAATTTTATACAAGACACTGGTTCTTAAGAGAATTTTGTTGTAAATATTTACTGTTTGAAACAGTGTTTGTTCATAAATGGTTTTATTTTTTAAGCAAATAGCAACGGTTACCTGTTTTATTGACTAATTTGTGTGTCATAAGATTGAATACAAACGCTTTTATGTAAAGCCAGTATCCCCAGGCACTCTGATTCGAGTTTAACACTGTAACAGTGCAGCCATATAAGAAGCTTTTTTTCCAATTCAAGATTGAAATGAAAGTAAAACGGGAAAACTTATTTCATTTCATTATAAATTTGTTTAATGCTTTTTGTTGTTATTGTTGTCGCTATAATTTTTTTATTTTGTTATTATTGTTGTCGTTATTATAAAAACAAATAGAAAAAACAATACGGAGACAAAGTGAAAATTGAATAAAAAGTGAAAATAAAAAGCCTTTCAGCCAACAATAAGACAAAAGAAAGATTAAAAAAAAAACAAAAAAAAAAATAACAACAAATGTCAAGAGAAGTTCAGATAATTGTTATTAATTATATATAATACTGAAAACACAATATTTACATACCATATTTAAAAAAAAAGTACAACACCATGAAAGAGAGAACGAGAAGAAGAGAACAGTGAAAAAATAATTGTAACGCAGCAAATAAAGAGAAGAGCATTGTGGTAATTGCATAAAAACATACACAAAAAACCTGTAAGCTAAAGAGAAAGAAAGAGAAAATAATAAGAAAGAGAGAGAGAGAGTGAAAAAATATACGATAAAGGGTCGTCCATTTATCGGTTCCGAAAGCAAGGTTAAATAAAATATCAGAGTTGTACTATTTTCAGTACTTTTTCATTTCAAAAATACCGCAGTACCCCCGCTACGCTTTTAGTACTTTTTTATTATTACATATTTTATGTCTTGCGCTTTTCAACTATAAATGCATTAGCAAGACGTTCAACGCAATGCTAAAGTAGAATTAGGGCTTAGCCCCGGTTAGCCAAACGTCCGCGGAATGTACGTTCGTTTTTAGAATACGAAAGGCAAAGAAAACGTTTGCCGAACAATAGTAATGTAATTTCGGTAAGCATTTGCATTGCTCTTCATATGCTAAAAACGAACGTATGTTACATTACGTTCCATCGACTTGACTAAGCGGGGCTTTTACGTGTTGTTACGTTCCGTATCAGCTTTTTTTGTCCTCCTGTTTGTGTATTAAATATAAATAATTAAAAAGTCTAGTAGATAGTGTGCTGGGTTACTAAACGTGAGCCCACGATTCAAACACAATCAAAACGAAACATGAAAAAATATTTTCCGGCGACTTCCTTCTGGCAAAAACTCTGAGAGGAAATAAAATTGAAACGATAAAGTTTCTCAAAAATATGTCGTAGGTCCCGCCACTCATGTATAAAATTAACACACACAAAATAAGTGCTGTTAGGTCGTAATTCTGATTGAAGGGTTATAAAACCAATTATGTATGTATGTATGTATGTATCTTTTACAAGAGTTTCAGTAAATTCAGTACCATTTCAAAATTTCAGTTTTGCAACACTGTCAAACATGCACTCATAAAGCAATGATTTTAATGAAACTTTCAATTTAATTTTAATACTTTTGGATCGGTTGTGTCAGTCGATCATTTTCGTACATTTCGGACGATATCTCGGCTATAATTTGGCGGTAGTTGGATTGCAAATGTTCCCGCTTAGACACGTCGTCGAATAGACGTTGCTGAACCATGAATTTCTTATTCCTGCAATTTTCTCTTGCAATAAAGCTAAACCCTGTCATATTGTGTAACTCGTTGCATTGTCTTCTTAAAGGTTCTTTCTGCGTCTTTAATGAAAAAATACTACCTCCAAGCGGTAATGCATCCAATTCGCATCCAATCTATTTTTTTTTTTGAGTTTAACCTTGTATGAACGAATATTCAAATCTAAATTAAAATGCATCAGCTCAGGTCACACTGAATACATTTCGCGACCGATTCGAGGGCATGGGCATCTCACTGTGAACACCAAGTTGAAGGCGTATGCGAATATGCCACAAACCACAGCGGTTCCCAAAGCTAACATAACCCATGTCATCGGTCAAATTCAGTCTGACTGGTGTGCTAAAGTCATGAAATATTAGGTTATTATGGATGCGTTAAGCCTGACGGATATTCCTCAGATAATCGCATTCATAAGTGTTTCACATGGTGGAAATACATAAAATTTGGATTACTTTTGGCAGATTGTACAGGTGTACAGGCGCACCGCTATAACGCTTCCTGTCTCTTCAAATTTCTTCATAATCTTGCCGATTCCTTACACAATAGGTCGATTTAAAGCTCGAATAGTAACCATGTTTGTAACATCGTTTTTGGCGTAAGTTTTAACTTCTTTTGCACACTTTAGATGAATAATATTTAACAACTTGGAGCTTAGTCAGACTAGCTCTTTTGAAACCACTAAATGGATAACCCGTTATTAAAACAAAGAGTAGAAGAGAATTAAAATAAGAGTTTTAAGGTAATAAAGCAGCAGTTTTAACGTTATAAACCAGCAGACCATGATAATGATGAGGGTGATCACAATGTTGATGATAATCATGATGATGTACCATGCATGAGGCATGCAACATTGCATTTAAAAATGTTAAACTAAAGGCAACAAAAAAAAAGTACAAAATCAACAGACAAACAAGAAAAACCAGAGGGAAAACAATAAAACAAAACTCACAAAAGAAAAAAAAACAACAAAACAAAGAAAAAAGAAAACAAATTATGTCTGCCACAAGCGTGTAATATTTTGCAGTTTTTTTTACATTTTCATACTTTAGCCACATTTTTATAAAACTTGACTATAAAAACAAAGCATGCATACACACACTATTACTGCGGCTACTACTACTACGACAAGTACTGCTGCTGGTGGTACTATTTGTTAATTGGTTAGCAAGCGCGCTTGGCACTTTCAATTATTTGTTCAAGTAGAGCTGTGTGTGTGCGAGTGCAACATTTTCCACTTTACAAAGAAAATTACAAAAGCAAACAAAACCTTTTTCCAAGAAGCCAGTGGAAAACAACAATAAAAAAAACAACAGTAAAAACCTTCATAATGAATCGGTAAGTTTAAGTTTTTAAATTTTTTTTTCCTTTTTTTAATAATTTTTTGCAATTAATTTTTAATTTAATTTTTGATTTTTCATTTTCCACATTTTCACCAATTTTTCTTTTGTTTTGTATTGTTTTTTATGCGGAAAAATATTTTTCTTTTTTTGTTTTTCAAGGTTTGTTGACTTTTTAAAAATAAAAATAAGTAACGGAAAGAGGATGTAGTTTTTCAATGTTTTTTCTTTTTTTCCATATTTTTTCTGTTGGTTGTAGTTTTAGTTGTTAAATGTTTAGTTACAGTGGTGGCGTATTAATAAATTGTGAAAAATATTAATAAATTAAGCAGTTTATTTTCTTTATTTTGAATAGGAAGAAGCATGTTTAATGAAGGATTTTAAATATTTTTAAATTTGTTTTTTATTTTAATTGTATTTATTTGCAATAAGGAAATTTGTTTAAAATATGTGAAACCCGGCTCATTATTTTCCTACTCTAATTACAATTAAAATACAAAATAATCAGTCGGTTTGCGATTATATACACGGCCTTTTAAGTTCAAGGGTTCCAAACTACGATATGCCTCACGATATCAGGAGTTCTGCCGCACCATGATAATCGATTTTTTTTGTACCCGATTGCCGTATTTGGAGCTCAGAAAACCCATACGTGGTCTTACAGAAGCCAATCCACCCATTACAAGTGACTGTTTGGTACGACTTGTGGAGCGGAGGTATGATTGGCCCATATTTCATTGAAAATGAGGACGGCACAACCATTACGGTCAATGCAGACACCTGTCGCACCATGACAGCCGATTTTTTGTACCCGCTCTTCGTGATATTGATGTGAGCGATGTTTTGTTTTAACAGGATGGTGCAACTTGCCACACATCTCATGTCACAATCTATTTATTGCGTCAAACGTTTGATGGCCATTGAATAAGCCGAAAAGGTGATGTCAATTAACCGCCAAGAAGCTGCGATTTGACGCTATTGGACTGTTTTCAGTACAGTGCCGTTAAATACAAGTGTTATGCCGACAAACCAGAGACAATTGAGCGATTGAAGACCAACATTCGTAATGCCATTGTCGAAATACGACCTCATACACCCGAAAAAGTGCACAAAAATTGATCCGATCGAATAAGGTACTGTGAGGCCAGTCGCGCGCAGCCATATGAATGAAATAATATTCCATTTCTAACCGGAATAATTGTACTTTACAACAAAAGAATACAGTTGGCAAAATTTCAAACCGCTTTTGTTTTTTCTGCTTTTTTAAATTAAAACTTTTAAATGGCCCACCCTATATAAAACAAGATTAGACTCTTCATCAGTTTAATTAATTTCGCTTTCTGCAATACGTCGTTGTTGGTTTTAAAAAATCTCTTGACATGTTCGATTGTGTGGAGGACTTAATGCAGCTCTATATTAAGGTTATTTATCGTTTTGATTTGTCGATTTGAAAGGCAAAACTAAAGTTCACAAGCATTATGACTTGTCGAGCAAGCATTTCGAGAAGTAAAAAAAGTTCACTTCTATGTCGGCTTTGTATAGCGCGCAGAGGCTTCAGTTTATATGCTGCATTCGAAACTTTTTTTTTTAATTTAAATTTCTTTTATTTTTTCGTTTCTTTCCTTGATTTTGAAACCAATGCAACTGTGCCATTTCTTGACATTCGAAAAGTGTATCTGAGTAAACATACATAATTGTATTTCCATAGTCTGCATCTTTTAATCACCCGGTAATGGATGGCCCTTCTTTAACTGAAAAATTTTTGCATTACTATGTCGAGTGGCACTCCACTCTGGCGTTTATCATAATTATCCTAACGGAATAGTCACTCTTGAAGTATTAAGCAAGCAGATTTAGAATTATAAGTACATTGAATTGAAATTGAAATTCAAATCGCTATCAACAATTCACAAAATTGCTTGTCTCATCTCTATTTGAAGACAAAATATGAATACAAGCATATAAAAAGGAAATCTTAACGTTTCTCACGTGTTGCTGGTCTGGTAAAGTCATTGAACTAATTTTTTAATTTACTGATACGTTTACCGCATCTTGACGCTGATTCTGAAAGATATGGACGTTAGTATCACCAGATTTATACCAAATAGACTAATTGCCAAAAGTAGAGGTTGCTGTGGTGCATTGGTTAAAAAGCTTTAAGAAAGGTGAAGGAGAATAACGAAAGTTGTTTCTGTGTCCTCATCGATAACGAACATGAACAAAATTCAGATGGCTTCAACTTTTGGGAAGCCCAGTGTAATAAAAAAAAAACTCCACAATTTTATTGAAGAATTTACGATAAATGGCAACCCTATTGATCTAGAATCTGCTGTAGAAGGGCCAACACTTACTATCATCACAACTACTTAGCAAGACAAACTCGATTAAAGTAACAAATATTTGCCATCCTCCTGTAACTTACCTTCCGGTATTTCAGCATAATGAGACTTAAGTATTAATTTCAGTTAAAATAATAAAGAAATGATAGAGAAGCTTTGTGATAGTGCTATATTCTTAACAGGAACGAAATGGATTAAAGAAAATTTATCTCTCGTAATATCGTAATAAGCCAAATCCGGAGGCATTAGGTACAATTTTCTTCTGAAGCTACCCATTCTGATAAAATTCGTTTCCAGTAAGAATATTCGCGTATATACATTGAATTTTATATCAACTACCAGTCAGTCAGTATAACGACGTAGTTTTTCATGGCACTTCTGTTGTGCGTGTTAATTTCATACCTGAGTGGATCTACAGTTTAAGGTCGACTGCGTACGACAGTTTCTTGAGAGAATTTTTCACGGCAATTTTTTTATTTTGTTCGCAGAGTTTGTGCCAGAAATCAGCCGATAGGAAATCTCCAAAGAAATATCTTTTTAATTTTGTTTTTCAACCTTTATTAATTTATTGAATCTTTATCGGCTTATGATCTAAGCTGAGATATCTCACCTGAGGCTTGAACGAAACACTATACCTACTAGATTATGGTAATCTCATGACACTCTATACAAAACTGTAGCAGAAGGTAAAAAACAATTGGAGTAAGTCCTATGGAACAAGACGTGAACCATGTAAACAATTGAAAAGCGAAACAATGAAACACTTTCAATAACATAAGACATGCATTTGTGAATACAAATCACCTCAGGAAAAGGAAGAGAATGACAGGAATGGGGAACTATTTTTGTTGAAACGGGATCTTATTATTACAAAAATATCAGATTAGCAGAATAGCTCTACCTATGGCTTTCTCGTATATTTTATGAAATATGAAAACGTTTCTTTCATCATAAGTTAACCCCCCTAAGAGACTATTCATTATTCTATATTATGGAAATTATTCTATTATGGAAATTAAAAACGGACCATAGCACCAGATTTTATTTTGTTTTGAATAACATGCGTAAAATACGGCTTTTATGACTCAGACTATATTTTATACGGATTTCCAATACATTTTTGTAATCACGTTCAAATCATTGTTAGACTTAATCTTCTTTCATAAAATGAAAACGAAACCAAAAAAAAAAAAAGAACAACCATTGAAAAACGTGAACGTGATTTTACTTTGTTTTCGTTTTATTTGATGATAAAAACATTTTTATTTTTTATTTGCTTTTCTTTATTATTTATTGTATCGTTTCATATATTTGATGGTTTTAATTTATAAATACATTGTGTTTAACATACATACATACATCCTCCAACGATGAGGTGTTGCCAATCAAATTACCACAACATAGGACCAGACCAGACCAGACCTCTTCAGACATTTCCGTCAATTTTGTTTTTATTTTTCGATAAATATTTTTCGATTTTTGTTTTCATTATTTATTCACTTTATTTGTTTGTCTTGAATATGTATTTATTTGTTTATTTATTTATTTGTTTATTTGTGCAAAGGCCAATAACAAACAACAACAATGACAATAACAACAACAGTGTTAAAATTAACAACAAATCGTTAAAATGTTAATTTCAACGATTTTAAGGTGCTTACCTTTAAAGGTCAGCTGACGGCTCATTTCGAAAGTGACTCTTCTAATGGTTTCTTTTTGTATTTGTAGTTGAAAATGTGATTTTAAATCAATAAACTATGTTTGCATACCATTCAATCCAAAGTAAGATATTCGAGGAATTCTTATGTCACTTTATTTTGGAAGAAACAAATTTATTTGAAACAAATATTCCGAAGGCGTGTACATCATGATTGTAAAGTTAAATATAATTTTGGCCAAAATAAGTTATAAATTCAACGCTTTATTCACTTACAGAATAACTTACTTACTTACTTAATTGGCCATTTAACAACCCGATTAACGGATTTCGGCCTGCCGCAACGCATCTTTCCAGGCGCCTCTGCTTCTTGCGCGGCTACGTCAGTTGGTCACACTAATCGATGACAGGGCTTCATCGATTTGGTCCTTCCAACGCAGACAAGGTCGTTTCTTCGCCGATCCCCGCCAACATGCCCCAGCCAGCGCAGTCGCTGGATGTTAATACGCTGCACAACGTCTATGTCATAGTACGTAGTACTTTTCTCTCGAATATTCTCAAGGCTTCTGCATCAGTGCTTAATAGTGTCCATGCCTCTTCGCCATGAAGAAGCACGGGTAAGATGAGCGTTTTGTAGAGTATTAGTTTTGTTGTACGAGAGAGGTCTCTGCTACTGAATTGCCTATTGAGACCATAGTAGCATATGTTGGCAATAGTGATCCTATTCTTGATCTCCACAGTGACATACTTTTTGGTGGTAATGGCCGAGCCAAGGTAAATAAATACCTTGACTGTATCGAAAGTAAAGTTATCGGCAGTAATCTGAAATCCAATACACCACACGTCTCTACTTGTCGATAACCTATACTTTTTTGCCCTCATTTACTGCCAGAGCCATCTTATTAGACTCCCGTTCAACAGCACTAAAGGCAGCAGTAACAAAAAGATGGTGTGTGTCGCCTTGTTTTCGTGGGCCTTTCCAGGATCTGACGTAGTGTGAATATCTGGTCGATGGTGGACTTGCCAGGTCTGAAGCCGCACTGATAAGGTCCAATCAGCGTTTTGACGAATGGCGTTAGTCGTGCACACAATACGCCTGTAAGATATAAGCGAGTGTGAGAAGGCTTATACCCCTGTAATTGGCGCATATCGTAGGGTCTTCCAATTCCAATCGTTGGGCATACTTTCCTCTAGCCATGTTTTGTAAATGAGCTGGTGCATGCGCCGTCATTACTTTCGGTCTTAAACAACTCAGCGGAGAGGCTATCAGGACCTGCAGCTTTATTGTTTTTAAGACTCGACTTTGACCTCTTCATGGCTAGGCGGTATTGCTGTCGCCATCGCCTTGTAGCAGAGTTTAGAAATGTTTCCTCCACAACCTCAGCAATCCTTGCGAACCTGTTACCAAGCTTACACAATAACAAATTTGTTAAAAAAATTACGTACCGTTTGAACCGTGAATTCACGTGTAATACGCCAACACATTACCTACTAGACTGTGCGAATTAAAATTATTTTAGTAAATTCGGTTATTCAGGTGTTAGCTAAATATCATAGCCCCTGTGAAACCCTTTATTGAAGTATTTTATTGAATATTCTATCAGGACTTATGCTACAGAAATGTGAAGGAAACAATGCTAGTAACTCCCTCAGTAAATAGAAAAATATTCCAAATTAAAGTTTTAACTAAAGATCCGTAGGACTAAGGTATTTAAATTAATCAATACATACAAAAATACATAATTCGTCATTACAACCCTTTAGTCAGGATTACGGCCCAGCTTCTCACACCACTTATGTTGTGTGTGTTAATTTTCTACATGAGTGTAGGTCCCACCACTCATGTATAAAAAAATTAACGCACGACGGCTTGTAATGACCAACTATGTGTAGATGTACTTACTTGACTGGCCATTAACAACCCGGTTAACGGATTGCGGCTTGTTTTAGCACATCCTTCAAGACGGCTGTGCATCTAGCGCGTCTTCTTGAGTTGATTACACCTATCGATTACAGAGCTTTCTCGATTTGGAAGCCGACTTTCGCAAATCCTCGCATCTAATATCAGGCTCGTCGGAGCATCCTCTTCGATTCGAACGACATGGCCAAGCCAGCGCAGCCACTGCACAATGTCCATGTCGTTGAGGTGCTCATACATCAATATTTTATTCTTTTCAAAGATTTTTTATGTTCAATTCTTGAAAATTCAAAATTCTTGTTTTCATATTCCATACTTTTTACTTCAAATACGAAATTATTAAAGCAACATTATTAAATATATGCTCGATTGTATATAAGTATGAAGGACGTTCAGAGGGCGTACAATGGACCAAATTTACAAGCATTTTAATAGCGAAAGTAATTTGCAATCGATTATTGGAATTAACATCCCAGTATTTACAAATGCTGTTTCAATTTTTTTCCCTTTCAATATTTTTTTTCCTTTTAACTCCAACATGCAGACAGATTTTGTTTTTCTTGTTTTGTTTTTATTTTTAAAATAAATTTTGCTATGGTATCCGCCTCGAAGGATTTGATTACATTACAAGTAGATGTAAAAAAAAAAAATAAAAAGGAAAGAGAGAATGAAAATTAAGTGAAATTGAATTGAAATTAATACCCATAAGCAAATTACTTTTGCCACATAAAATAATTGCAAAATTAATCTCGTAAAGTACATACACGTACATACATATGTATTTCGATAAATCAATAGAGTATCGAGGCAAAGCAATCGCTTTTAAATAACAAAATTGACTAGAATATATATAAAAATACATACCATAAAATACATTTATTGATTAAAAGCAAAACTTTTTTATTTATTTTAAACAAATATTCACTTTGAAATATAAATCAAATATACTACGAGTAAAATATGAGTATTTGCCAACTTTTGCTTCGATTTGTTTATCTGAAAGGGGGGGGAAAGAAAAAAAATAAAGGATTTAAATACAATTATAGAGTCTTTAGAGCAAAGTAAGCATAAGTTTATCAATTTTATAGTGACAGTATCTACTCATTGCTTATGGTGTCAAACAGATAAAATAGGTGAAACTAATTAAAAAAATAAATAAAACAAATATTTTTAAATTTTATTTTTATTTTCATATATGTATGTTACCCTGTATCATTAGAATGCAAATTCTTTTACAACGATTAGACAGACTTGATAAAGTATTTGCCTTAGCTGAAATTATTCTCTCATAATTCATTAATTCATAAATTTTTTGAATAAAAAGTTAAAGTAAATAAAAGTGTAATTGATTTCAGTTTTAATACTGAACTACTTTACTCATTTAATTGGTGTTAACAACCAGTTTGCCAGATTTTATCTTGCTTTAGCACTTTCTTTCTGGCGTCTTTACTTCGCACATGCCTACACTATTTATTGGAAAACTCTACGTCGAGTGTTATTTATCCCAACAACAACTTGCTTACTTACTTAATTGGCCATTAACAACCCGATTAATGGATTTCGGCCTGCCTTAACACATCCTTCCAGATGCCTCTGTTTCTTGCGCGCCTACGCCAGTTGGTCACACCAATCGATGACAGGGCTTCCTCGATTTGGTCCTTCCAACGGATACAAGGTCGTCCTCTTCGCCGACTTTCGCAAATCCCCGCATCAAATAGCCGTCTCGCCGGAGCATCCTCCAGCGCAGCCGCTGGATGTTTATACACTGCACAACGTCCAAGTCATTGAGGAGCTCATACAGCTCACTGTTGGATCGGATGCAGTGATCATCGCCAACTCGCACTTGACCGAAGATCTTACGTAGGACTTTTCTCTCGAATACTCTCAAGGCTGCTGCTTCAGTGCTTAATACTATCCATGCCTCTGCGCCATAAAGAAGCACGGCTGGGATGAGCGTCTTGTAGAGTGTTAGTTTTGTCGTACGAGAGAGGTCTCTGCTACTCAATTGCCTATTGAGACCATAGTAGCACCTGTTGGCAAGAGTGATCCTGCCTTTGATCTCCAGATTTCCCGCAACAACTACTCGTCGTTTCGCTACATGTTCTTCCATTCGTATCAATTGTTATGGAACAATTGGTATGGAATGGGACAATGTTTTCCAATTAAAAGACTCATTTCATTAAATTAATAAATAAATAGAAGAAACAAAAAATAAATAAATAAATAAAGCATTCATAAATCTTTTTATTTTCTTCTACCCCCCATCCATTAAATTCTTAAATAAATAATCTCTTAAATTTAAATAATAATTCGTGTTTGATTTTCGGAATTATTGTCACAATTATCAACGCCATCATTTAATTAAATGAAGCTACTGAGAAAAAAATATTGCGACATAAAGGGAAAGACGAAGTGAAAAAAAGCTCCTTGAAATTTAATTATCATTTCCAAAGAAATCTCAACAAAAACACGATTGAAATGAAAATATTGTTGTTGTTCTTTATGTTCTTTTTTTTAATTTTCTTAAAAAATTACACGTTTTTCGTCTTTATTTTATTTTATTTTATTTTCTTTTCATAAATTATTATTTATTTAAGTTAATTGCAATATCCCGTCTCAGTGCTCATATAATTCAGTTTGGTCCATCCATCCCCATACAGCAGCAATAATCATTTATTCATCCTACTATTCATTCGTTGTTCAGTCATTCATCAACGCTGTTTGCATGAACGAATTTCATGCCAAACCGAATGAACAAAATGACCGCAAAAAAATATTGAATTTCTAATGAAAAGAGAACAGAGAACAGAGAGCAGGCAGACGACAACAATAACGAGTCACATGCTATACATGAGCATTAAAATGAAGCTTAAATTGAAGGCGAAGGAGGAGTACAGATACAAACAAGATGGATAAAGAGATGGTCAAACGGTAAGGGACTAAAAACCACATCTTTTAGCATAAATCAGCATTTTTATGATTTTTTTCATTGTTTCTATGGCCATTTAATTTTAAAAGTTTTCAGTTTCGCCTTTTTTTTGTTTGTTCTCAACTTAATTTATTTCTTTCGTTTATTACTTAAAAGACAGCGAATATCGTCCGTTTTAAGTTCGTTTTAATGTTTGTTTTCAAAGATATTTTTGCTTTTTTTGTTGTGCAGTTGAAAATAATTTAAATAAACAGCTGGACTATCATAGATTAGGGAAATTTAATCAAGAGTCATAGAGAATTTTGTTTAAACGTTCCACTTACGACGGAAACACCAATTGAAGTTTCATGTAAATTTCTCTTCATACGCATTAAACTCGAAATTATTTCATTTTGTTTACACCATTTTTGAAAATTAAACCTTTAAGCAGCGAACTATAATGGCATCAATATGGAGAAAACTCTCAGGCCCCAAAGCTGAAATGTAGTGAGTACCAGTCAATGTAAATAAAAGAAGTGGCTTCACCATATTTGTAATCTTATTGTGCCCGCACTTTAGTTATGGAACACAAAACCACGAATAGTGCTTAAAGTGCCTTAAACTTTACATGATCACAGTTCTTTCAGTTCCTCATAGTTATGGTGTTAGTCCGATGACATACTGAGGGAACCGATTGAGATAGTACTTGGGAAAGCCGTTTTCAAAATCGTGCGAAATGGACGAATTTGTAGAAGTCCTTCTATGTATTGTAGAAGTACAATTACCAAGTTCCCTCGAACAAAATAACTGAATGAATCTGCTGTGATGTTTTATCTATGTAGACTACAAAGATTAAAGATTGTAGACCAGGTTTGGGGAAATTCATTAAAGCTTCTACGTTTTTTGAGAGATTCAAACGCCTGACGGAATGCGTTAACAGTGACAGAGGAACAGCTCTTATAAATTCGTAATTAAAGTCCAAGACGCATTCTGAAGCTTTGGGGTCTACAACACTTTAAGGAGAATGCTTTTTATTGATGATTAGGTAGTCCCAGCTGTGAGCCACAATTCTTATGGTATTAAATAGCGCTCGGCTACTTAGCCTAACCTAAAACAATATAAATCCTTTAAATGCACGGAAAGTAGGCTTTGTCTGGAAAACAGAAAGGTAAGGAAACTTTCTTACAAGTGTTAATACTTCGCGAGAGCTTACGCCATTTGGTCACACCAATTGATGACAAGGTTTTCTCAACTAGATTTTTTTTAATGCGGACGAAATCATCCCTTACGCTGACGTCCGACGATAATCGCTTCAAATACTTATACATAACATACATAATTGGTCACTACAACCCTTCATTCAGGATTACGACCTAGTTTCTCACACCACTTATGTTGTGTAAAATCGACTCCGAACGACAGATTCTTGAGAAACTTTTCATGGCAATTTTTATTTGCTCTCAAAGTTTTGCCAGAAATCTGCGGAGAGGAAGTCTCCGAAGAGACTGGCCTGTGGCTCGAACCCTGGCTTTACGTCTAATAAGCCAACACACTACCTACTAGATTACGGCGACTTCACTCAGCAAAATATCCCCTTCTTTTCAAATGATATGGCCGCGTCATTAGCTGATGATCGCTCTTGTCCTTGAAGAGTAATTGTTAGTTTGGTTGCGAAAATCGATGCTCCAAAGATCTTGTGTAAATTTGTTTTCTCATGGTCCTAAAGCAGCTGTATTATAGTGTAATAGCATCCACACTTGCTTAGAGAATTCTCTCTCTCTGCTACTTAATTTCCTATTGAAGACATTATTATTGTTCTGAAGTGTTGGACGAAATATTGTAAACCTCTCTAGCTTCATAAGGTATCCCTACAATGTCTCCTCCAAACCTACTTCAATGCCAAATTATAGAATGCTGCTCGGTGGCAACAATGACAATTCCTTGCCTAGCACTTGATATGCACTTAGGTGTTTTCTTGTGGGATGGATTATTGTCCCACAGCTTCCACTAATATGTTCCGATCAGTCATTCTTTTGGTCACAGAATATAAATGTTGGGTTGGAGCAACTCCTATCCTGAATAAGTGTACCCTGAGTCTAAACTCACCTGTCCCATGATTAATTACCAACCTTAAGTTAGTCTGATGCATAATTCAGATTTCAACTTATTGTAGTTTTCCAACAAAAGTTTCAATTGATTCAAACCCCCTTGGGTTGAGAAGAGACTTTGCTTCACTTTGCCTTAACTTTTGTCGTGTGTATCTATCCAAATATCCCCACCTATATCCGCACCGGCGTGGAATCTCCTCTCTTCTCAAGGTCTTGAACTTGTTCATTGTCAAGAATTCCCATCCGGGATCCAGCAGAAGGAAAACTTATTGTACCATACATCCTATCCTATCCTACCTTCCATTTAACCCCATAAGAGCCGAGTGCTCGTAAGGCAGCCTGGCTGTCAGTTAGCATTGCTTTGTTGTGTCTTTTGTACCTTCTGTCCAAGTTGAATTGAACACATTTTTCGATGGCATAGGCTTCTGCTTGGGAGATATCCGTTAGTTTCTCAATGGGCTCAGATTATTTCATTCATTTTATTCACTCATTTGTATACAACAAAATAGTACCCATTTTAAAAGAGTATGCAGATTCCAGATTTCTTCATTTCTTGAGACCTTTAATAGCACCTGTTGGCAAAAGTATTTCTGCGATTGATTTCCTGACTGACGTCCTGGTAATGGAAATTTGAATAAATCAAGACAACTTTGTAGGTATAATAGTTGGCAGTAATCTGGGATCGACAACATGTTCTTTATTTTGCCCTCACTCCCATTCTATTGTACTTAAGGCACCGATAACATATCGCTTGGTAAGACCAATGATGTCGGCGGCTTACGCAAGCAACTGGACATCTTTGCAAAAAATGCAATGAACATTGGAATGACTTTGCCCTTTCCGCGGAACACTCTCCATGACAAAGTTAAAGAAGTAGTATGATTATAGGTCGTAGTTTAATGGGTAGTATGTTGGGTTATTAGACGTGACGACACAGTTAAAATCCTAGGTCAGACATCTCCAACAAAATGAAATATAAACATATACTTTTTCAGGGACTAAATAAAATTGTCATGAAAAAGTTTCTCAAAAATCGACTTTATACTGTAGGTACCGCCACTCGTGTATTAAATTAACACACACAATATAACAATAAGTTAGGTCGTAATCCTGACTGAAGGGTTGTAATGATTAATTATGTATGAATATAGGTCGCCTAGCCTGAAACTTAGCACGACAGAAAAAGTGTCAAAGGGAGATCAATGGAGGACCAAAACTTGCTCAACCTGCTTTGCTGCTAAGCCTTATCAGCTTTGCGGAAATACCGAACTCAGTAATTGCGGAAAAAATGTGCGTACTTGTTGAGCTATCGAAAGCTGCCCTGTGTTTGCCATTATTCTCTAGGATTTGGTATAGTCTAGTCATTGAGACTATTATGAAGCGACCCTAAACAAACAGAATCGTTTGATTACATCTGTCCACAGAATATTTCAGTACGGTAAAGTCTTCACATTACTTTCATTTTTATTTCTGGTTAACAAACGTGTCAAAAGTAAACAATTCAGTCATAACTTCTTTCCTTGGTTTGTTTTTATTCAAAAGTATTAGAAATGGTGTAAGTAATGCTATCAGATGCCAAATTAATTGCGAATAATAAATTCACATAATTGTGTCTTTAAGTATGACAACAGCTTCTTACTTTTTAAATGTCTAGTACAGGCTAGACAATCACACACTCTCAGCTACGAACAATTACCCCCCAAGCGTTCCTTGGCAGACAAAAAATAAAAAAAACATTTTCAAGAGAACAAGTAAAAGTTTCTGAAGAAGATAAGAAAATAAAATGCGAAATAGCAGCGAAAAAGTATTCGAATTATTTAGACGCACATACATACATACATACATATTTAAACATAAAATCTGTCTCATTATCATTCATTCAGTTGCGAGTTAAAATTTTATGCAAATTTTTTTTTTTTTTTTTATTAAGGCCTTGTTCCTCCTCCTCCTCCTCTTCTTCTTCCTCTTATGGAATATGTTTTTGCCATTATTTGTAACTCTCTTAGGAGGAATTTATTTATGGTTTCATGTGGTTGGGTGTAAAGCAAAACACGACACTTACATTCTGCCAATAGAAACTATTTTGACTTCTTATTCACTTCACAATATGACTGTCACTGCTAAATCTCTATCATTTGGGGTAATTTTATCATAATTTTGCAATAAAAATTTGTCTCAAGAGGACGAGGTGGTGTGGTGGTGGTGGCGGTGTTTGTGGTGACCTACCCATGACCCCAAAAGTCAATTGTAATATTATTCATATGGAAATATGGCAACTTTTATAGTCGAAAATTATAATCAATGTTGTGTGTCTGTCTGTCTATAATTTCTTTAAGTTTTTGTATTATTTTTTGTGATACTGTCCGCTCAAATGGAGGGTTGTTTATTAAGTACTTTAAATTGCCTGTGATTTATTGGAGAGGTCATTGAAAGATTATTTTCGTATCTTTCGTTATGTACATTTGAATTTGAGTTTATTTAGTGACTTTGTGTTGTGATTTATCTTTTTTCTTACAGATTTAAGCTCCGTACTTTTCCAGTGTCAGTATTCAATCATATTTTCTCATTCCGTTGTTATATTTCTTTTTCTTTTCATATCTTATTTTTCATACGGATTAAAAGATTATTTATAATCAAAATAAATTGTATAAAATTACAAACATACGACAGCAACAAAATTGTATGTAAAGATACCGCAATACATACATAAAACAGCAACTAAATGATGGGTGTTAAGACAATAATGATATCAAAACAGGCCAATGTCCATCATAATTTAATGAAATGAAATGAAAAAAAATAAATCTTTTTTGAAACTAAAAATGTTTCAGTTTTCTTAGAGAAAAAAGTGAGAATGGTAAACTTAAATATACTCTACACCAGCATGTACTGTTTTAAAATAATTTGTTAAGGTTTTCCTATGATATGGTGCTACAATCGGTTCTTTTGAGATAGTTTTCGAATACTTTTCACACAATCGGGCAAATGGTCCAATGTTTGGAATTTCCAATTCCAGTTGCAATTGCCTCCCCACAGTCACTGCTAAATTCTACCAGCCCTGTACATGCCAAATTTGCTTGTTAGTGATTTCGAAAATCAGCATTCAAAGCCCATTGCTTCATTAAAGTTGTGACTGATCAGCTTAAATTGTTGTGGGAACTGAACTTCAGATGATTGGAGGTAAGAATCTTATTGCGAAATTCGCCGTAATGATCCATAAGATGGCAGTCGCCATAGTCTTGTAGGTAGTGTGTTGTCTTATTAGACGTGAGGAAGCGGTTCAACTCCAGGCTCATCATGCTCTCAGCAGATTTCTGGCAAAAACTCTAAGTGTAAATAAATCTGCCATGAAAAGTTTCTCAAAAACTCATGTAAAAAATTAACACACACAACGTAAGTGGTGTGAGAAACTTGGTCGTAATCCTGACTGAAGGGTTCCAATAACCAATTATGTATGTATCAGAGATCAGCAATGAGTATTCAAAAAGATGAGTAGATTCGAATCATACTCATAATTTATACGCACTCTTACTTATTTTTTATATTCAAAGTTTGAAGTACTCATCGTACTCATAAGTAACAATACGTATGATGTTGTTGACTTCGACTCTCCTTTACTCAGCATTTACAAGAATCAAAAAATAAGTATGATTCGCGTACGAACACTACAATACTCACTAGAAGGGTAAGTGTTTGCTTTGCTTGCTGTCTTTGTCTTTCTTCTTTTTTTGTGAATGCAACAACAACTACAACTGTAAATTTTGATGAATGATTCGAATCATTTGAATCCTTTATGAGTATTATAAGTATTTTTCTAACAATTTATGAATCTGAATGAGTAGGCGTATGAATCAAACATATTTCGACTGTTGTGAGTTTGATGTCAACGTTGTACTCATACTCATTGCAAACTGTACTTATAAATCAATTTTATAGTGAGTACGAATGAATCAGAGTAGTTGAATCAGTCATACTCAAAATTTCATGAGTACTTATGAGTAGCGAAAAAACGATCCATAAGATAACCCCAGTTACTGAGGACACCGAGGAGTCGACAAATAACCATTTTTTTGTGGTCAGTATGAACTATTTTTACTCGTTCATCGGTTGTTCACACGGTCCATATCCCGCATACCTATCAGTAAATCTATAATAATTCAGATAAAAAACATCTGATACTTTTGACAAATTCGTGATTTTGAAATCACTAAATGTGTAACCCGGCATAATAAGAACACATCTTTAGTTTTGGAGAGGATATAGTTTTATCGATAATTTTTTTTTTTCTTTAATGTGAGGGTCAAATATTTAAAGCCACACGTAGCTTAGAAGCAAACAGAGTTTTGTGTAAGGAGTAATAAGAGAACTGTCAATGCACCGTGATTCTCTTAAAGGTGCGCTTTTTGTGCCAAAGGCATTATTGGATTCTACTTCAAATTGAAGAAAATCTCATTACTACAGCTAATGGAACAAAGTACCGCGCGATAAGTTCTACCGTCTTTATTTCGCAAACTGAAGAAGTTGGGCTTGGCTTACATGTCATTCCAATATGACGTTTTCACATGCCACACAGTGATACGTGATACCAAAAACCTATAGTGAAGCGAATTATGTAAGCGATCCTACATTTTGGTCGCTATTTATGAATGGAACATAATTTAATAATAAAAGCTTTTCAAAGCTAAGAGATTATCTTTAACGAATATTCCCGTTGTATACATGGGAAAACAGCGCAGTGTACTTGTCTAATATAGAGTTGCAGGTGATTCTTTCGGATCTTGTACGCATCTTTCTGCGCTTACGCTTCAAACTATATATTCAGGTGGAAGTTGCCGTAGTCTAGTAAATAGTGTTTTGGCTTATTAGACGTGAGCCCAACATTTTGTCTTATAACATAAGGTGTAGTGAAAACGAATTAATTTCATGTTACCATTTTGAACGAAGCTCCTTTATGTGTCATTTCGTTGAAAATCTCTGTCATTATTTGCAAAATGCTAGGAATTGTCTTCAACAAAATGTATGTCTTATGCAGTAATCGGTTGGTAATTCCTTTATGCCTACACCGTATAAAAAGTTAAGTGCACAAGAATTTTCAAATCATGCTATCGTAGCCGTATTCTAGTACGTAGTGAACGCTCGGCTTATTAGACATGAGGACTTGGTTCAAACCCCAGGTCAGACACAACGAAATTGAAAAAATATTTCTGCGGCGACATCCTGTCAGCAGATTTCTGGCATAAGCTCTGAGATTAAATCAAATTGCCACGAAAAGTTTCTCAAAACTTTATCGTTCAGAGGCGACTTTAAACTTTAAGTACCGTTATTCATGTATAAAATTAACACACACAAAGTAAGTGGTGTGAGAAACTAGGTCGTAAGCCTGACTGAAGGGTTGTAAAGACTAATTACGCATGTACTTTGCTTTTGTAGCAAAAACTTTTCTGGAGAGAAACATTACAGTTTTCGATAAAAAAAAAAATACATCCTCGAACACTATAAACTCCTTCTCCTTACCCAGGAGGAGAAGAAAAATCGTATATCGTTGGAGTTGAAATGCTTAACTTTACTTAAACAATTTATTTTTGGAAACAAGTCCTATTCGCCTATTAAAGGCTACGCAATTAATCCGGGTATTATCGAAGCGATTTTTGCAATTGCTTACCGCATATTTTTGCCATGTAGAGCGTGGATAGCCGTTAGTTTTTTTAGAAAATTTTTAGGCAACAAATGCAGTCGTAGCCACCCAAATTGTTCAGATTCTTTTTCGCATTAAATCACTTACTTAAGGAACTCGTCCATTCCCCCAAGTATGGCTACCATTAATCTTTCGCTTACAGTCCTAAGTATTACAGATGATTTGTTAGGATTTTCTCTTAATCAGTCATCAGCACTGCGTCGTCACCACATGGGAGAAATATGTTCCCCAATATTTGTCATTTCTTCTCCACTTATTATGTTGTTCAGTTAGTCCGTCTGACAGTCAGTCATTTGTATGGCTTTTAACTTTCTTTTTAAAACATTTTCATTTTTGTTTAACATTTACTTTTGTCCATAAAAATTCGCAACAAAAAGAAAAAAAAACTTTTTCACACAACTACATACATACATACATACATATGTATGTAAGGAAAAATAGAAAAAAGAAAAAGTTCATGGTAAACAATGAAAATTATGCAAATGAAAGTGATTTCCTTTAAAGAAAAATCAAAAAGAGAGAAAAAAGGGAAAGAAATGAAAAGAAAAGTTTTCTTCCATCATTCTGAACTTGGCCTAAACAAATAGTAACTGTTGGTTGGGCGCAAAACAGTTAAATAGGGGAACCAAAGAGAGAGAGAGACGTTTAAGACAAAAAAAAAACCAACAACAGAATATTTTGTTTACGGTTTATTTTTTACAGTTTATTTGTTCGATTTCTCCTTTCCTTACATTTCGATGTTGTGTTGTCCTTCTGTTGTGAATAATTTTTAAGAAACGGTTGGTCTTGGTCTTTATAGGAGCGATTACAATGATTTGCCAAGATTTCAAATAAATTTAGTGTCTCACTAAGGCTATAAAAAGAGATAAAATACGGAAACAACACTTAAGAGAATGAATTCATTGCACATTTTATTATCAACGTTCAATTCTAATTAAACACGATGTAGTGTAATAGCCCATAGAGTCTCTGGTGGGAGGCGAGAACACAGCTCCTACAGTAACAGATTAATTATTAAAAAGAATGCTCGAAGATTAAAGAACTTTAATTTATAAAATTCGAAAACCATGAAAAATTTTTCATTTTCAGACGGATTCGAACCTGAACGCATTTCGTCAAGGCTGATAGTGAGCTGGACTGCATTTGTTTACTTAGTTTACCTTCACCCCAATAAATTTTAGGCAAGAAGTATGGATTTATTATAGAATTCGAATTGAGGTCGCTTATAAAGGATGGGAAATTTAAAATTTGTTGTAAAGACTCAGTTATATCAGTGCCTCTTTGCTATGCAGTCCACAAGCGTCCCGAATAACATCAGCTGTAAGTGGAACACAACCGATGCCTTCTCCTCACTAATGTAAGGGGTGGACCTTTTAAAAGTTTAAATTTAAAAAGGCAAACAAAAAAAAAACGGTTTAAAATTTTGCTGAATCTTTTTTTCCGGGAAGTACAATTGTTCCGGTTAGAAATGGAATATTATTTCATTCATATGGCGGCCGCGATTAGCCTCACAGCTCGGATCACGATCTGATCAATTTTCATGCACATTTTCGAGTGTATGGAATCGTATCTCGGCAATGGCATCAGGAATATTGGCCTTGAAATGCTCAATTGACTCTGGTTTGTCGGCATAAAACTTTTTTACCGAAGCCCCACAGAAAATAGCCCAAAAGTGTCAAATCCCAACTACTTGGCGGCCAATTAACATCACCATTTCGGCTAATTAAACGACCATCAAACGTTTAAAGCACTAAATTGATTGTGACATGAGATGTATGGAATGCTGCACCATCCTATTGAAACTAACCGTCGTTAACATCAATACCATGAAGAGTGGGTACAAAAAAATCGGTTATCATGGTGCGATAGGTGTCTCCATTGACCGTAATGATTGCGCTATCCTCATTTTCAGAGAAATATGGGCCAATGATGCCTTCGCTGCATAAGACACATCAAACAGTCACTCGTAATGGGTGCATTGGCTTCTGTAAGACCACGTAAGGGTTTTCTGAGTCCCAAATACCGCAAATTGCTTATAACATACCCACCAGGATGAAAATGAAAAAAGGATTTGGTTTTTTGGCAAAATCGACATCATCGCGCAGTTTCTCGTTGGCCCCAAAATCCGAACATTGCTCAAGCGTAAATCGATTTCATACGTTCAGTGAAGACAATATACTAAATTTTGTGACAGAATAGAATACATATGTCATTTTATTGTATTGCCAGATTCGAAACAACCAATGGTTCACATTAAAACCTATAGATAGCCTATCGGATACAATCATTTTGGAAACATTATAAGTACCTCAGCATTAAAATTTAATAATAAATTGAGTGAATAAAGCCCTAAGTAAGCATCAAACTTATAATGCAGATTCTCTAGTCTTCATTGGACGAATATTTTCCGTTTTAGATTTGAATTTGAAAATGCATGAAGATTGCTGTAAAGAGGTGTGTTGACTGAGTGCTGCAATTTTTATAAAATATTGTTACGTTTTCACCCTTTATATTGCAAATAAAAATAAATTTATGTTTGGTTTTAATTTAATTTTTTATTGTTCGCATAATTCCGTGTGCCACTGTTCACAACTTGATGTAAACAACAAGAATTTGCTTTGTTTGCTATTCTTCTTTACACTCTTCTCGTAAACGCTAACAATTGTTCGACAGATGTTTATAACGAAGGTCTTCAAACCACGATTATTCTCATACGCAAAGTGTCTTCACACAAAATTGACTGAATTTTTACTGATTCCGTTTCCTGGGTTGTCTTGCCTTTTATATTGCAGGGTAAACAGTCTGATGAATGTAAACATGTTGTTTACGTTATTGTTGTTTGTGTATTTTGTTGACGTTTGTTCTTGCAGTGTTGTTGTTGCCTGTTTGTTTACTTGTTTATCCCTTTTTAAATATGATGTTGTTGCTATATTTTTGTTTATTTGCTGATCATGTAAACAAGTCTATTGTTTTTGTTTTTGTAGCTTTTGTTTATCATTTTAATGTTCGTAACAATATATTTAAAACTGGAAAAAAGAAAAGAAATCCTGTAACATTCCATTCTTTCAAACATAGTTTGTAGAGGCCAGACTGATATGTTGTGATGTGTTGTAATGGCTTGTGGTTTGCCAATCGCATTATTTCGTTTGATGAATAATTGTGACAACTGTTTGATTAGTTGATTGTGTCAGTGTTTTATATATTTTTTCTTACGTTTTCCTTCTTCTTCGTTTCTATTCCCTTGTACTTTTTTATGCTATTTTATGTGCCACATTTTTTTTCTTAAGCCGCTTAAGGGACTATTAAATTGTATCCTTTTTTGCTTTCTCTTTTTTTTTTTTTGTTTGAATGGACTAACATTTCCATTTCTCCCATGTGCATAATATGGTAGAAAAAAAAAGAAGAAAATTCCATTTAAATTATTTGTTTAAATGGAAGTCAAATTTATTTTTCAAATTTAATTTATTCGTATTTGTATTCTCTTGTTCCATAATGGATAGGGAATTTAAGGGTAACGGGATTTAAAGCAGACAATGTATGACATTAAACTTTTCCTATGTGTTTTTTTTTTATTATTAACAAATGCTGATAAGAATTTTATTATTTAGCCCAGACAAAAACCTTTCAAGTCGTATTTTATTTAAAAGCCAAAAAGTCTGGCAATATTTTGTATCATTTAAACATCACGCCATTAAATAACAGTAAAATGAGTGTTGTTGTTATTGATGTATGTGTTGCACAGGATAATATAAACATCCTTGTTAAGATCCAAACAACAACAACAATATCTACAGTAATTATAGTCTTAAGAGAACACAAAAGCAAATTGTCTCCGTTTTTATGACACTCACAATCAATGCCTGTCTGTATGTCTGTCTGTCTGTCTTTCTCTGTTGGCGCTGAGTGTTAATGATTTCCCAAATTGCCACTGCCACTGCCACTGCTAATATCGAATCTGCTGCTAATGCTGCTGCTGATTTGTCATATTACAAGGAGTTTTTTTTACTATTTTTCTTCGTTTACGTGAAGAGACATTAAACATGGACATGTTTCCGCCTGAACGCTGTAAATCTTCTTACTAAAGCGAGTATATTTAGCAATTAATGTTTAGAAAAATGTCATTAAATTTGGTTCCTTCAATTGAAATAGACAACCCAATACAGAAATAGTACTGACAGATGAGCACTTGAAAAGCCATAAATAGTTTCCAGAAATAAAATATCCTTCAATGGATTGTTCTATTTGAAGGCGTTTAACCGGAAAGTCTATCATTCAAATTAAATTAGAAAAATAGCTTCTTGAAGCGGTGAAACCGTAACCACAAATTGGAATTTAAACTGATGGTAAAGTACTTGAAATTTGTACTTTACTCTGGCATTGACAGAACGTTCAGTTTTATAAGGACAAACGTTAGATTGGCTTAAAACCGACGAGTTTAGAATTGAGTGAGAAAAAATTATCATCCTATATCTTCTACACTGAGGCGTCAATGCCACAACTGATCGTTTCCAGAGAATTCTAGAAGCGAATAAAATCTTTTAAGGACAATGCTAGTGAATTCGTTTCAGCTTTCTTCATAAGAGCAGACTGTATGCAGTGTTTTGTGATTGTCATAATCTAGTGGATAGATCGTTGGCTTGCTAAACGACTCCATATCAACAGTGTTTAAAAAAGCTCTGAAGGTAACTAATTAGTAAGAAAATGTTCTTAAAATATTCGTTTGTATTTGAATTTTATCCTCCTGAATAAAATTAACAGGCCCAACATTTATGGTTCGAGACCGTGGTATTGACTTATGGGTCTTACTGGACAGTGATATAAGTATAAGGGTTTTCGTGCTCAGATTTTTAAGAATGGTCGGCTGTTACATACATACATACATAATTGGCCATTACAATCCTTCAGTCAGGATTACGGCCTAGCTTCTCATACCACTCGTGTTGTGTCCGTTAAATTTATACGTGAGTGGCAGGACCTACAATTTAACGTCGACTCCGAACGACAGATTTTTGAGAAACTTTTTCATGGCGGGTCTATTTACTCTCAGAGTTTTTGCCAGCAATCTGCTGAGAGGAAGTCGCCGAAGAAAATTTTTTTTTTTTATATTTCGTTTTGATGTCTGCCCTGGGATACGAACCCGGGCTTTTCGTCTAACAAGCCAACAAATTACCTACAAGACTACGGCGACTTGGTCGGCAGTTGCAACCTGTAAATTGATAGAAACAAAATTCGTCATATGAAAGACTAAATCCACATGTGTTTGAAGATTGATTTTCAAATCTATTACCCTGGACGCAAACCAAGTCAGTTAGCAGAGCTCTGTTATGTTACTAATAGAACTCTGTTAAACAATTTATTTGAGGCTTGCAAAATAAAACAGGAAAAAGGTTTAAATTTCCCGGGCAAAATTAGGTAAAAAAGCAAAAGTTGATCAAATAAGTCCGATAGTTAATCACTGTTACAAAATATTGTGGAATATAAACTACAATGAACGGATAATCCCACATTTCCGAAAGTTAATGTAATCCGGTAAATAAATCAGTATACGGATAAATCAGGACAACATGGGCTGACAAAGTGAATTGTTTTAAATGCATGTGACGCCCCTTTAGCTAAATTAATCGCCAGAATCCTTAACAGAGTGAGATTTGATAGCAGATTTTGAAATTTTCCAACCTGTCAGATTTTTTCCGACATGCCATATTTTAAAATCTACTATTAAAACTCGCTCTGTTATGGTTTCTGGCGATTAATTTGGTTATAGAGACGTAATATGCATTTAAAACAATTCACTTTGTGAGCCCATGTTGTCCTGTTTTCACGCAAAAGGAATAATTTAGTTAAGGGTACCTGGAATTTGATCCATGGTTTCGATGTGAGTTGTTATAAATTATAGGTTCTACACAAGAAATGTTACTAAACATGCTTGTACTTGATAGCGGAATTGAGATGGTCAAGTGGCATCATTCTATTAAATTCACAATAACAAGGGAGTAAGTAAAACACATTCCAGAAGGGATCTGTTCTCGTAGTCGTTGACGGTTTTATAGCTTTTCACTCAATGTTGAATTAGTGCAATAAGGTTCATAAATAAAACACATCCGAGAACCAATCTTGTGCCCTTAAGAGAGCCTATAAATACACAAAACAATATGGTGCGACAAGTGTCATAGAACATATTCTCCATTTTCTTATCAATTCTCTGGTTTCCTTCAGCTTCAGTAGTAGTAGTTGATCTACTGTAGCAGTTCATATGATGATAGGGTTGCCATCTACAACTATATAAATATTACACTCTGCTTGAAAGTATATTGGGTATAAAAAAAGGAATTGCCAAAACTAAACTGATGTGAATGTATAAAGAGAACTCAAACTTTTTTCGATTTTCCTTTTTTGCTATAAAGATGCTGACTAAATACAACTGGCCAGCGTAATAAGATATGAAATCCTTTGACTTTGATGGTCACCATAATATTGTGAGTAGCGTGTTGACCTAATACATGTGAACAGGAGTGCACCAACCCTAACTCTGACATTTTATCCTCCTCAGCTTTTTGAATCTGCCGCTCAAATTTGATAAAAAAAACTGTATGTGCTGACATTCATTGATACGCTACAAATGTGAGAACGTAGAAAATAATTCTCATAAAATACTTGTTACATCTCCTTGCCTTACGATTTAATGTCGAAGAAATGCGTGTGTGCAGAATATTTAATTTTAATGCAATTTTAAAAGGAAAATATTATAATATATAGGGTGGGGAAAATAAAAGTTTAAATTAAAAAATGCAAACAAAACAAAACAAACACTCATGTATAAAATTAACACACACAACATATGTGGTGTGAGAAACTAAGTCGTAATCCTGACTGAAGGGTTGTAATGACCAATTATGTATATATGTAAACAAAACAAAAACCGTTTAAAATTTTGCCAAATTTATTTTGTTGTTGTGAAATACAATAGTTCACGTTAGAAATGGAACATCATTTCATTCAAATGGTTGCCGCCGCTGGTCTCAAAGTACCTCATTCGATCGGACCAATATATTTACAAAATAGCTCGTTAATGTCGAATTTGCACAGAAAATGTTTATAGGTGACACAATTCTTTCTAGACGCCAACCTATCCTGGGGCAATAAGGAGTCCTGCTCCACTGCTAGACTCAGTTGGCCCCTGATGGATAGAAGGCTTACCAACCAATTACTTTGACTTGTTCGTGGCATCATCTCAATCACAGTGGCTATGCGTACAGGTCATTGTGTTATGGGTAGACACGCGGAAAGGATGCGGCTCCCATTTAACGACTTCTACCGTGGATGCAGATCCGCTGAGGAAGAGGAGACTGTTATCCACTTTCTTTGTCAGTGGCCATCTCTTGCGAGGTGCAGATATATATTATTTGGCTCTCCATTTCTTGTCAGCTTAACGGAGCTATAATCCATTGATGTCAAGGATGTAGCTTTGTTTATCAAGCTTTCTGGTTGGTTTTCCAGTGTAGGGTAGTCGTGCTTTTGATGTGCAGCCCTCACGCTGACCTCTTCCCTGATTTTTTTTTTGGTGGAACTTGGTCACTACAGGGACTGCGTTCACCTCGTAACATCACAACGGGCCGCTATGCGTGCTCAAGTTAGCTTTTTGATATCAGAGCTACCACTCCGACCTAACCTAACCTAACCTGACACTCCTCATTTCCACTAAAGGGAATTGTGTGTTTATGTGCAAAAGACTATTCCAACGCTGATAGCGTTCATCCTTAAAAATTCTTCGGGACTTGAGGTCACAGATGGAATAAAAATATAACTATAGCATGAAACTGTATTCGTCGTAGTCTGGTAGTGTTTGCTTATTAGACATGAGGCCACGTTTCAGACGTCTCCAACAAAACGAAATATGAAACAATATTTCTTCGACGACTTCTTCTCAGCAGATTTCTGGCAAAAACTGTGAGAGTGAAATGAAATTGCCATGAAAAAGTTTCTCAAAAAGTCTGTCGTTCGACTTTGAAGTGTAGGTCCCCCTACGAAGACACACAACATAAGTGGTGTGAGAAGCTAAGTCGTAATCCTGACTGAAGTGCTGTAATCATCAATTATGCATGTGTGGGCATATATATGGCGTGAAACTAATAGAACTGTTGAGTTCACCCCGTATCAAACACTAATGTATGGGGACGGCATAATTAAATCAAACGTCAAAGGATATACAGTCAACCCTTCTATAACGCGGAGAGTGCGTACCGCGTTGAATGGAAACCGCGCTATAAGAAACTAAGATTTAATCGTACAAATCAGGCTAATTCGTAGCGCGTTCTATGGAAAACGTTTACCGCGTTGTATGGAAACCGTGTTATAAGAAACTCGGAATTAGTACAAATCACATCATTCGTACCGTGTTATATGGAGACCAAGACAAGATAAATTACTTTTATTGAATTAAAGAGTTCATATAAGGACTTGGTCATGAACAAAACGTATGTACTGTGAAAGAGCTCTGAGATGACTGAAACCGATGTCGTAGACGGCTATGAGATAAGCTGTCATGTTTATATAAACATGTTGTTTATATATCTCGGCGTCGAAAATAAAACTGATATTAAACTCTCTTTCAATATCTACTTACTAGAAACATTCATAGGCTGTGTGGAAGGAACTTATGGGATGTTGTTGAATGGAAACCGCACTGTAAGAGAACCGCGTTATAGGAGGGCTGTCGCAATATCAGCTCTGCGTTATATGGAAACCGCGTTCTGAGAGTACCGCGTTATAGGAAGGTTGACTGTGCTACTACGTTATCTGCTTTCTTTTTAATTTGAATTTTAAACATTTTTAAAATTAAAAATTATTAAATATTGCTTGAGGACTATAAAAAAACTTCAAAATTTCAATTGAGTTTGGGTTGCGTTATCTTGTGAACAATGTTAACCGAACTCAACAGTGGCTAAAGTAGAAAAAAGCGCTCGATAATGCTTATATGCTCTCAGCGACCTAATTAAACGTTTTCTTTCGAAACAAAAAACATTCTTTAGCACGCTTAAAATCAAATATTTAAACATGAATGGCATGAATGTAGTATGTTAAGTACACTAATTCCTTATTTTTCTCATTAGTTATCTTCTCTCTCTCTTTCGTTTCCTCTCTACTTTTTTTTCTCGTCTGAATGTAATGTTAACTTCCTAATTAACGGTAGAAACAGAATAGAAAATTATTAAAATTTTATTGCGGACGCGATTATAATTAAAACCGTATTCATTCGGTAATGAAAGCTTTCCTACACAAAACTCATAGCGAAGGTCCTTCAACAACAAAAAGACCGGAGAGAGAGATAACCTGGCTACCGCAATAAAGAAACTGTAGAGAGTATTTCAGAGAGTATATGTTAAAAAAGGAGCACACAGGGGAAATGTTTATAAATTTTGTTTTTTAAGCACTGCTCCTGCCTGCCCTCTCTCAACTCAACTCACACACACACACTCTCCCGTGTTCTTGTCTTCTCACTTTGTCACAAGCATAGACAGCTGGCCTTTGTTTTATTGTTGTGGTCGTTGTTGTTGTTGTTGGCTGGCAATCCTTATCGAGTAACGCATTTTCAACTGAAGAGGGGTAGATTTTATTTGAATGTGAGTGAGTAAAAGTGTATGTGATTGCTTTACTCGTCGCATGCAATCAATACAACGGCTACAGCAACAACAATCCCACATAATGAAAAATACATACGAGAGAGCAACAACGATTTACCCATGTTTTGGTGCTGGTTGCCTAGGCAAACAAAACGGGATTTTATAGAAGAAAAACAACAACAATGAAAACGTTCGTCTGTTTTTAAAAACTCACGGGGTTGAGAATTGAAACGCAATCACGTCTGGTCTGACAAGGGAATCAGTTTAATTTTGTTTCGAAACAACGAATGACGCGATGATGGCAGTTAAGGACGTTTGAAAATTAAAAAAACACCAAGAACAACAATGTTAAGAAAAAATGTGAAAATATTGCAGTGATATTAACCAAAAAAAAAAAGAGGGAAAACATTTCGTGTTGAGTTGTAACAAGAAAAAAAAAATAAAAGAAAATCACCTTCTGCCCTTAAGAAATGGAACGTCGCAAAGCTAATCGCCGCTCGTATACAAAACTTGCCAGTAAAGATCCGCGTACGGTAAGCGTTACAAGTTTACGGCGTTCTCGTTCGATGCGCTCATCGTTACGCCTCTTAAAAGTCAAACTCAATCAAGCCAATCTTAGTGCAACACCGTTTAAATTTAATACGCCGCTGCATAAACATTTTCAAAATTATAAAAAATTCCCCAAAGATGAAGAACAGCAAAGTGAAACGAAATCTTCTATAAATGTTAACAAAACGATGCGTAATACTAGCAAACAATTGTTTAAAGACGCTGACACAATTCCCATCTCTGAATCTGCCATAAATAACATGAACGAATTTATAGCCTGTACAACAAGCCATCATCATCGCATAGAGGATATAATGTCCTCCATGCCGGTGGGTGATGTACCGCGTAAGGCCTGTAAATTATTACAAATACCCGAATCTTATTGTCGCAAATATCTGAGTGAATTGCATCAAGAGCAGCAAAAACAACAAAAGCAACAAAAGCATACTAACGCCACCAATGAGTCTTTGGATCACGTTTATTACACTCTGAGCAATAATCGTAAAAATCAGATTTACGAGGATTTATCCAAAAATGTTGGCCAAGGAATTTATGGTACAACACGTCTGCGGACGGCAACAATACGTAAACCCATGCCGTACCTGAATAGTTGTATGTGACTTTTTCGTTTTTCTTTCTCTAACAATTTGTGTGTAATTTTTATAAAATCTAAACGTTTATTATGTCTACAGGTTTATGTGTGATTGTGTTTATATGGGTTATTTCACATTAATGCGATTGTAATACAGGAGTGATAAAAATCAAAATGTAATTGACTGTAAAAATATTAAATATTCACCCCTGTTATCGATTGAAACTTTTATTACCACCTAATGTAGTTTCCATTTCTTGTACAGAAATATCTATAAATTTGGGGAAAAGAAAATAAATTCTCAGGAATAATTCTTTTCAAAATTAATTCCAAACTAATGATGAGAAACATTTTTTATTGAATTTTGTGAGATTCTTTCTTAAACCATTAAGACCTTTGTAAAGCCCTGTAATAACTTAAATCAGTGCCGTTTTGCTACACAAACCATAAGTACCTCGAATAGCATCAAGTGTTAATGGAACACAACCGCTGATTTCTCGATATTTTACTTTCAAACATTCAGCTTTTCTTCATTGCCCCTGTTGGGAGCATATGGCTTCCACAAAGCATTTCCATCTTATTCGACTGGCTGCTGTTGCCGAAATAAATTCCGGTTGAATATTATTCTGCTTTGTTACCGTCTCGTTAATCTATTGTAGTTCCAGCTAGGCTGGCCCTAGGATAATGGTGCTGCCATCTAGCGTTGGCTAAAAAAGAATTCATAATTAATACAAATTATTCTCAATCTTTACTTGGCTGTTAGGTTTGGAAAATGTGTTAATCTTTAATTCAAATAGGCAGACTTTGCATTTGAAACAAGCCTGTTGGCATTGTCATGCTGGTTTTGAAAGCAGCAGTTTAATCTCTGTTTGGTTAGCAAAGTTAGGCACCAGATTCTCTATTATATTATTAATTACATGATCGACGATCCATCATTTTTATTTATTGTGCCCTAGAAACAGTTACGGATTTATGGAACATGAGCTATAATGATTGATTCAAAGCCAATCAAAATTTTTAGAAGCAATATTGTTGCAAGCGGCAATACTGGCTTCTGCAGAATTAAAAACCTGTGTGTATAAGAAGTGTGTTAAAGCTCTTTATACGCAGTTTGAGTATACTTGAGCCCATGTATGAGCTAAAAAGACCTTTTTGGGTTCACGACAATATCTTTTCGATTCGGGCTTAATTAAGGTTGTTGAAGCCGCCATAGTCTAGTAGGTAGTGTGTTGGCTTATTACACTCTCGATCAAATCGAAATATGAAAAATATTTCTTCGGTGATTTCTTCTCAGCGGATTTTTGGTAAAAACTGTGAGGGGAAATAAAATTGAACTGAAGAGTTTCTCAAAACAATCAGTCGTTTATAGGCGACTTTAGACAGTAGGTCCCGCCATTTATAAATAAAATTAACACACACAATATAACTGGTGTAATCCTGGTTGTAATGCCCAATTACGTTTATATTTATGTGTTGACTTTGACAGCTTTGTACTGGTTCTTGGATACTGCGATAGTGAATAGTTTCCTTTTCTATAAGTTCAGTTGTTTGAACACAAGTGGAAAGACTAGGGTTACTATAGGTACATTTATTAAGAGCCCCACCGAAATTCTAATTTTCCCTGCCTTTGATCGATGGCATCGATCATGTTGACTTTGAGAACCAGTGTGGTTTGTGGCTTATTCGCATACACCTGCTACTTAAGACAACCCAAAAAAAAATGTTTACCGCGGTCAAAGCGTAGGATCACCTTCACGTGAGATGATCATGCCCTATACTTGCTTATAAAGAATGTCTAATGTGAAATAAGTTATGTAACACGTAACGTCGTCCTGTCGAAATTACATATTGTTGGTGTCCAGACCATTCAACTCAAGCAAAAAGGTGTTGGTTATTATCTGCCGTAACAGTAATGCACTAACCAGCGTTGTTTATCAAGAAATACGGATCGAAGACGCTGCTAGTTATACAACCACCTCAAATAGTGACTTTACCGGAATGCATTGGACACTCCTGGATCTAATATGGATTGGTTTCATCCAAAATTTACTAATTTTGTTGGTTCACATTGAAAATACATTTTCGATTAAAATTGGGTTCGATTGGCAACTGTTCCAGAGCCGATTCAGGAAACACATGTCGTTGACTAAGTATGTCCATATTGATTTGATAAAACAAACTGAATAAAGGACAACTAATTTGACATGATGTAGCTTCTTGAAAATGACCTCTTATCAACTGTCAAAGTTTATGTGTTCCTGTTGGTGGACGCTTTACATAACGTAAATTCTATTTACATATGCACATCTAGTCTCTGTAGGCACTGAGCTCTCATGAAACTTAAAATAAAATTTCCGGGAACGTTTTAATCTGATAGAGCATAATAGATTATTACACATGATTCCATAAAGCATTGTGCCAAGTTGTTATTGTAGATTTCTTTGAATTACTTGCGCTCTTTTCATAATTTAATCCAAACTTTTATGTTTTTTTAAAGCAAACTTTATTATGTTACATTTGAGTCTCATTTCAAATCAGATTTTGACGTATCTTGGCTTGAGTTCGTTTAACAATTTGATTTATTAACTTGTGGTGGAATACAAGTACTTAAGAGATTTGAAAATTCTCGCTTAATCTCTTTCTCTCTCTCTCTCTCTCTCTCTCTCTTGGCATGCAGTTCTAAAATGCGACAAAATTTGCTTCTAGTATTTATTTCCAACTCTTCAACTATTTATAAAATATTAAAGACTTTTAAACATCTATTTGAACTTTCATTTCCGCCTGCACTGATTCCATTTAACATTGCAATCGATAGGTATTGAAACGTTAGAAGGTCTTAGCACAAGTTCTAAACATAAATATGCTTCTCGTAATTTATTGTTCATCGCATAAAGCTTGAAAGTCAGGAAAGATTCTTTAGACGAACTATCTTCCGATGACAACTGATTTAAATTTTAGTTCACATACTAAACACTAAACTTTCCTTCCTGCAATTACATACATACATAACATAATTGGCCATTACAAACCTTCAGTCAGGATTACGGCCTAGCATCTCACACCACTCATGTTGTGTGCGTTAATTTTATACATGAGTGGCGGGACCTACAGTTTAAAGTCGACTCCGAACTACAGATATTTGAGAAACTTTTCATGGCAATTTTTATTTAATTAGTGTGTTATAAAAGCAGATCAGTTATCACTTTTTTGCCACACTACAGATCTTGTAAATACCACCAACCATCGAATTGGAACAAGCCCACGCTGGATCTAGTTCAAGGCAGCAATTTAGAAATACGTAATGTATCCTTGTTGGCTTATTGAAGGCTACGATTCAAACCTCTGATCAGACATCTGCAACAAAACGAAATATGAAAAAATATTTCTTCGTCGACTTCCTCTCACCAGATTTCTGGCAAAAACTCTGAGAGTAAAATAAAATTGTCATGAAATGATTCTCAGAAACTGTCGATCGGAGTCGACTTTAAACTGCATATCCCGCCACTCATGTTTAAAATTAACGCACACAGCATAAGTGACGTGAGAAACCAGGATTATGACCTGACTGAAGGGTTATAATGATCAATTATTTGTGTAATATACCCTCTTATTTACATAACCTAGGCAGATATTTTGAATTAAGTTGCACTCAAGCAGAATGGTTACATTTTTAACTCCTCTTTAAGCCTATCCAATTAGAATTTGTAAAAGTCTCAAGAGATTAAAATAGAATATTGCCTTCTTTCTTTTAAAGTAAAATGACTCACATGCTGAGATTTGTATGCATGTTACATGTACATATACATACATATGTATGTTCAGTGTTTATATACTAGGCTACGTGTGTCTTTTTCAAAATATGGTCTGACCATTATAAATTGTATCTTTTTTAAGGTTTAAGTTTTATTGGGGTTTTTCCGCAAATAGTTATTGTTGTTGTTGTTTCTGTATTTTATTTCATTGTTATTATTATTACTATTGTTATTATAAGATTGTTTACCTGTATGCACATAGATACGTATGCTTAAGTAAAATTAAAATTACAAGGAAAACTAAATTTTTTCGTTTAAACGCATATTGAAATTTAAGTCAGGGAATTTTTTTTTTTAAAGCAGATAAGAAAAGAAGTGTAAGGCAATTTGAATAGAGTAAAAGGATTTTCACAGAGAAACTAGTTAGAAGAAGTATAGTTTAGAAAGAGATTACATAAAATATTTGTCTTTAGGTATTATACTAGGCTGCATATCATCAAATCCCTTACATTTGACACATCAAATCATTCACAAAAAAAAAAAAAAATTAATTTTCATTCATTCAATTTCTAAACAAATATTTTAATTTTTCCTTTACACATGTACTATGTATTATAACGTTTTTATTTTCTATTTTTTTTTTTGTTTATAATTTTGTTTTTATAATCCTTTCTTACATACTACATTTTCCAAATGAATTTGAAAAAAAATTGGAAAAAACCGACAACTTTTTAGGTGCTACTGTAGTAACGAATCAAAATCACCAACAAAAACTGTATTGCCCCTTAGCAGTTGTTTGCGTTCGCCGGGTGCCCTTATAAGACAGAAATCATTTCATACGTTGTCTGAGTTGGCAAAATTCTGCCAAAATAAAAGCGTACGACCCAATAAATATAATGGAAGTGATGGTAAGACTATGTATGACTTACACATACAAATGAAAATTATTTTGTGACCCACTTATTATCAAACTGCATACAAACTACAGACGCTTAAATTATTCGATAATAAAAGAAAAAACCCCACATTTAATTCATTTAAATATTAACCAAATAATACCATTTTAACACCCTCAGCAACAAATTGACGTTTTCATATGCAACCACAACCGCAACCACCACAACCAACAAACAGTCACAAACAAATACCCATTAAAACTAATTAATTGGAATGAGTGCGGGATGTAGGATGTGGGTGTTAAAATCTAGAAATGATCATCAGCATTATCTCTAATCAAATTTCACCAAAATGATCTCCATTAATTACAAAAAAAAAAAATCAACACATATTCATGGGCATACAAACAAAGAAAATGTCATTAATCCACTATGCAGAGAGAACATGAACATGAAAATCATATTCAAAAGCATTCTAAATAGTTCATCATTTTTATTAAATATTTTAATTTAAGAAAAAAAAAATATGTATAATAAAAATAGGGGTTATTTATGGTCTTAAAAAGAATATTTATTTTTATTTATTTTTTCATTATAAAATTAATTTATTTTAATTACAAAAAATACTGGCTGTTAAAAAATAAATAAATACCGGTTGTTAAAATTAAAAATTAATTAAAAAAGTTTTTGTATAAAAATAAAGGATTAAATAGCACAACTTAAGTTGAGTAGTTTTACAAAACTTTTTTACTAACTTTAGTTTACAAATATTGTAATTTGATGGTGAATTTAAATTAGCAAACTAAACATTTAAACAATTAACAACTAAACTACTACATACTAAAAACTGCTATTATTACTGGCTAAAGAAAACCACTATTTTAATGTATATTAGTATTTAGGCAGAACTGTGCTAATTTTTGTATATTATTTATAATAATTTACTAATACCGGGGTTTTAACAGACTTTAGACTTGCAATCCTAACTAATAAAATTAAAATTCTATTATAATGAAACCATTTTTTAAACACTATTTAAAAATTACACTGGTATCGGTTGCCTTAATCTAGATATAATACTGGTTATGGTATAATACTGATTTCTTAAAAAAATAACTGCTTTATACACCGGCTCTTCTAATCGTATACCGTATATTGTACATAAAATTATAAAAAATTAAGGTATTTTATTTGCAAATAATTATGTTTTGTAATTCTAGTGCTTCCATACAGTTTATGCTTTATATTGATGTTGAGTTTAATTTTTAAATAACCTCAATAGTTTATAAAGCCTGTGCCGTAATATTGGCTATGTTTACAGGAATTTCGCAAAAAAACGATTTTAAAGTTGGTTTCTTAAAATATAACGAATACTAAAAGTTCAAAAAAAATTTTTCATTTTTGTTATCATAATTTGGTTTGTGAAATGAAACGCAACTTGCGAAGCTTACAATGTCATCAAGATGGTGCGGGCTCACCTCCTATTTTCGTAAGGTAAATGATTTCAGGCGACTCACAGTGGTTCAAGAGCCCAATCTAGCTGGAAAAAAGGAAATTTTTTTATGTTTCAAACTTCACATAATTTGTTTGGTAATTGTTAAATAACTATCCACTGTTCATAACTGTATATCAGTTTTTTTATTTTTTTTTCTTATTTGCTTTGTTATGATGTTTGAAAAATGATCAATTGCATTGTCTCTGTTAATATAAGAGGCCAGTCGATTCACAGCATTACTTTTGAACTGATCGTAACATCAAACAATAGCATATTTTGACTTTCTTTTTTTATACTGCATTATGCCAGGTATGTTCTAGCTATATTATAAATAAATTTGGAATTTAAGTGTTCTGTGTGTAAAATAATAGGTAAGAGGAAATATGTTGTTTGTGTAGTAAATATTTAGTATTTTATAGTTTTTAGAGTAACTTTTAAATAGGATTCCTGTGGATTCCCGTGAAATGAATTGTGCCCTATTTATGTGTGTAATGTCCACTTTAGATGAAAAAAAAAATTAGCTTCAATTATTTACCGGTAAACTTTTTATATACACATATAACTTACCCATAACACGGAGAGAACTATATAATGTGTGGATTGCCGAAATGAAAAGCAAAGAAAGGGCGAAGGCTGTCATTAGCTATTTTTTGCTAAGAGTGGGTTACAGAAGATTAAAACAGAAGATTATTGCAATAAAGTTAAGTTATCTGTACGGAGATTAACGTATTCAATTAACGAAAGATGGATAAAAGCAAAAGGATGTAAGAAATTTAACTCAAATTTGACAAAATTTGGTTAGATGGACTATTTTGTCTTCCTTCTGAAAATGTATTTAAAATACCAGAGGATTTAGGGATGCAACCGTCAACGTCAAATTTTGGCAGACCTCGATCAGAGTTTTCAGGTAAATCTGAAAAAGGGAAGCGTATGGAAGTGACTACTTTAGTTAGTGGATGTTCACCTGAGAAACTAGCGTTCGCTGCTGGCGTTAGTCTTTATAAATCTGGCAAGAGGGATGCTGTATCCGATGTAATAGCAGAAGTGTCTCTGCAGGGCTTAGATGATCACACTGCATGTAGAATTTTAAAATTACAAAAAGATGTCATTGAGGAATTCAATTATACGGAATTGAATTTGATTTATAAACGGGGGTGTGATGGTAGCAGTGGGCACTCAACCTATAAGCAAAACTTTAGTTCAAATGATTCCTGTAAAACAGATGAATATTTTTTTGCAATTTGCTTGGTACCTTTGCAGCTAAAGTACGGTAACGATATCATATGGGAAAACACAGGTCCATCATCTACACGTTTCTGCAGGCCGAATAAACTAATTTTTGAAAAGGAAACAAAATCTTTGATTCAAGGTGAAACTAATTACATACAAAGAATTTGTTATTTAAAAAATTTTTATATTTACCTCTTTACCTACAACGCCACGCCCATTTTACCTACAACGCCCACTTTTGGTACAAAGAATGCCTTCAATGGGAAATACATAACTCCAAAATTTCATACTTCTAGCTGCTTCCGAAGATAAGTTATGACTTTTTCCAGCTAGATTGGCCTCTTGAACCACTGTGCGACTGTCTGTTGTGTGGAGAAAAACAGGTCCTCTGTCTGTCGAATGCAGGAAAAGTACAATGTATCACTTACACAAAACCGACAAATGATTACTGATCAGACAAATTAATTTTGTTCAAGTGGTACTACAAGATTTCATCCCCCATATAGCAACCCATTTAAAGGCTTACTCTATTTAGCAGCTTACCCGAGATAATCTTTTTGTTGGGAATTCGATTTAAAATCAGTTCCTAAATCTTTCTGCTTTGTATCCGAGGCTTTTTGTAAGATGGCAGAATGACTTACGGCACGTTTTACCAGATAGTGTAGTTATCCAGCCCAGGTATTAAATTTCCGTAATGTATATAAGCGGCCTAGATAATTACACAACAATTTCGATCCGCTTGTCTATATAAGAGTACATAGATGCGTATCCCTCTCATTCTCTTATGGAGACATTTACACATATTTCAATGACGTATATTTTCGACTGGAAAATGTAAATGTTTTTGAAGTCGCCGTAGTCTAGTAGGTAGTGTGTTGGCTTATTAGACGTAAAGCCAGGGTTCGAGCTCCAGGCCAGACATCAAGACAAAATACAAAAAATATTTCTTCGGCGACTTTCTCTTAGCAGATTTCTGGCAAAAACTCTGAGAGTAAATAAAATTGCCATGAAAAAGTTTCTCAAAAATCTGTCGTTCGGAGTCGACTTTAAACTGCAGGTCCCACCACTCATGTATAAAATTAACACACACAACATAAGTGGTGTGAGAAACTAGGACGTTGTACAATGGGTCAATTCGACCTCCGGGTACTGTGCTTGTCTTAATTGACAAGTACACATCCTCTTACCTAACCTAACCTATCTAAATCTAAGTCCGCACTTATTCTACCATTCTACAATATGGATTCGTCGGTATACTATATCTGAAAGCCCGACTTGTGGTTGATAGCTATCTTTCTCCAGTCTCTACGTTATTGATAGTTGCGGGAAATTTCTAAATAGAAATATTCTTGATCTCCTTAATACAATGTATTATTAGATGAATGAAATTACAAATATTACAGAAATTTCTAAACCATGATTGTAAAATACATTGAAACACCAGTATTTATTTCAAAATCAAACTCAAAATTTTAGCTCAGCGTATAAGAGTTTAATAAATAAGTGAAAAAATAATCGTATGAAATTATTAAAAAAAGAATAATAAAATAAAATAAAAATCTGGCTGTGGTTTATGTACTAAAATTATTTACAAAAAAAAAATCAAAATTGCTTTCTGAATTCATGGTGTTTGTGTGGTTAGAGGGCTTTCTGTAACACTAGTAATTAAATACACACACACATATATTTATTTAATTTTTCATTTCATGAATTTAATAATTTAATTTCATTTTTTTCATATTTTATTATATTTTTTATTTATTTGTTCCGTTAATTTATTTACGTTTTTTTTTAATAATTTTTTTCTCTTCGCACACCATACAGACAATATACAACAGAGTAATTTAAGTCCTAATAAAAGTGCAACATTGCGATCAGATCGCTCTTCTTATAGTTGTAAGCACTCCCACACAAATAGCAACTTTAACTGCAATAATCGAAATAATGATGATGATGTTGATGATGATAATGAAGAAAATTTAGTCATCTTAAGAAAACCATCATCTTCATTTACAAATACACTGTCATCGACATCATCAACGACAACAGCTACTTCAACGTTATCGTGTACAACAACAATAAATCATGAACATCAAATAAGTTTATTACAAAGGCAACAACAACAGCGGCAACAACAGCAACAACAACATCAACAACAAGAACAACTGAATAGTGGCAATTTTAATAGTTTCGATAACAATTATTATCAAGAGCATCATTTGAATAATGAACGTGAGAATGCCTCATTCCGTTGGTCTGAACAATTGACACAAAATGTTGTTTCGGTTGCCAAAATACGTACGGCCATGTCATGTACTTCACAAGATTTAAAAGAGATGGAATATCTATTGCCGCAACGACAACACCACCAGCAACATCAACACCAACACCAGCACACACATTTACATCAGTATCAGCATCGTCAACAGTTACCAAACCAACATAATAGTATTAAATTACCACCACCACCACCACCACAATCATCACCATCACCATCACCAACAGCAACAGCAATAGCACCTTCAAATACAATAATTGCACAACAATTGAGTGCAACTTCAACACTATCGATATCATCTTCATCATCGTTATCGAGCAATAACAGTTGCAGTAGTAAAATGTTGTCGGAAAATTTTAAATCAAATTCAACTGCAAATGCAACTGCAACTGTTACAAACAATAACAACAACAATAATAGTAACAACAGTAACAGCAACAGCAACAACAATAATAACAGTAATTTAAGCATATCACGTCATTCGAATTCACACAACGGAAAGAATCAATCGCACTCCCACCAGCACCATCATCACTCCCATTCACATGTGGGCGTGGTGGTGTCAGAAGGCGTAAGCAATAGTACGCCGTTGGTGGATGAAAATAATGCCAATAATAATCAAAATAATTTGGCTATTTATCGCCAACCGTCCAATGTTCGTACCACAAAGGGTGGCAATACGCCGCATCGTTCGAAAATGTCCAAAAAACAATTAAAATTGGCTCAAGCCCAATTGGACAAGTTAACACAGTGTAATCTACATTTGCATGGTAATAATAAAATTTGCAAAAAAGAACCAAAAAATAAATACAAAATAAACAGTGTCTTAAAGGAATGAAATCTTTACTGCAATGGCTTAAAGTCTAATAAGTATGTGTATTAATTTTTGTAAATATAATTTGCAATTAATAGTACGAGGGTGTAGCAATAAATCAGTGACATCTTTTTTGAATTTTTAACACCTATTTACAGTTTTATTTATCCCTTCAAAAAAATTAAATTTTTCGAGTTTAACAAAATAGTATTTCTGAGCAGTTTAGGAAACAATAAAAATAAATTTTGGGCCCATTTCTTAGAAAATAGCAAATGGAACTTCATTTCATTGCCGGTTTTATGAATTTAATCATTTCTGAACGAAATTCGTGCTATTCTGTGCTATTGCACAGAACTCATAAATATCAAGAGACACTTGAGAAGTACAAAATTCAGAAAGTGAAGGAATTATTGACCCACCATCCTATATCCATAAACAGAAGCAGGGAATAAGTACTACCTGGGGTGTTAAGGAGAGCAGACAAGAATTTTCTGAAACACTGTAGCATTACTTTTCCTTTTAGTGAAATCTGTTTGCTTAGACGCCACTGCTTGGTTTAAATGGTCTAATTATTGAAAGCATAGATTTGAACTGAAAGTATATATGTAGAGGAGTAACTCAGTAACTTGATGCCAATAGCATCAAACTTACATGAAAAAGCTCTCTGACTGTTACCATTGCTTTCCACACCAAATCCACTATTGGCTTCAAAAATGCTTTCATTCTGTTGTGAATCGCAACATGAAAGTTTAGTCTGGAGTTCTTATGTTCAATATTTAGCTTTTAGTCTCCATACTCTAATAGGTAGTGTGTTGGCATATTAGACGAAAGCCCGTAGTATAACCCCTGGCTCAGACATCTCAAACATAAGCAAATAAAAAAAATTTATTTAACAGCGATTTCCTTTCAGCAATTTTCTGGCTGAAGCTCTGTAATTTAGATAAAATTGCCAATGAAAACCTTCTTTAAATCTCCAAAAAAAGAGTCGCACCGCCACTTACGGACAAAATTGTCACATGCAACATGGGTGGTGTTAGAAGCTTAGTCGAGTCGTAATCATGACTAAAAGATTCTAATGGCCAATAACTTAAGTAATTTAGCTTTTAGGAAATCGAAATATTTTAAAATTAATGTTCAGGCTGAAAAATTTTTGAAATTGGTTAACATTTAGAAAAATCTTCTTTTATAACATCGTGGTTCATGTTTGATGTGAGCTCGACGAATATAACACGTACCCTCATGTTATTAATGCAGTTGAGCGTAACTTTAAAACGATTCAGGAAAGCTGAAGCCGTTGAAATGCCTACTGTAAATTCATGATACCTTCTCAGCCTGACTGTTCGAGTAAATGGAAAGTAAAATTAGCAACAACTATTGTGCCGCTTTTAATGCAGCCATGACCTTTGGTCTTTAGTGCCTATTTGAAATCCAAAAATCACATCTCATATTGGAAAACTGATAGGGAACCATGTAATCGAAACAAATGTGTCTATTGCAACATGTCCATAGTATAAGTTCGAACAGATATCTTACTGATATTAGTTAAGGCTTTTGCTTCAATAGAAGGTCAAATGGGAATCAAATTAGTAAAGCAAATAGAGTTGAACACAGGCCACTGCTAGTCAGGACAGGTGAGTGCTTTGTTTAAAACCCAAAATTTGACGCGCAGGTCTCTGTTATATTATTCTTCCAATAGAATTTCACATTTGCAATCACCTAAATTGCGTTTTAATCTTCATCGATGAAAAACTGTACAGAGTCGCGCTTTCACTTCTTACTGGTGTCACACGCTCAAACTATACCAAGTCAAGCACTGATGAATGTATCAGGGAATGAAATCTAATAAGCCTGAGCCATACGCGAATATACAATTCGAGTTATGGATTACAAAAACGAAATGACTAATAATAATACCAGCAAAATTTATATAAAAATAAAGCAAAACATAGGGAAATTTAAAAAAAAATTAAAAACGTTTAAAAAAGTTACGTAAAATTACTTTGTATTAAAAATTTTCGTTTTTATTTATATATTTGGAAAAACTTAGCCATTGCTCAGAAATAAGATTGCATTCCTTTAAGTGCCTTGATTTAACACACAAACATTATGTAACAAGGGAATGGGAAACAAATATGAGAACTTAAAAAAATAACATTTCTTTGGCAGGATTCCCATTTAAATAAATAAATTTAATTTAATCTCACTGAATGTCAAATTGTTTGAATGTATAAGTGCAAGTACATACATACACATACCTGTACATACGTACGGGTACACATACATACATGTATAGAGAATTTGCATTCAATTGAAGGCTCTTTAAAATGTCCTTTTTGTAGCTTTTGTAAGAAAGAAATTTAATTTATTTGTCTTCAATTCTTCTCTTTTATGTGCTTCCTTAGCCCTATTTTCGGCTGTTGAACATGGCCATTTAGATAAGGCCCGTACCATTTTAGAGTCAACAGATGTGGATGTAAATAGGTAAGTAGAGAAAAAAAATTGGCTTTTTATTATCAACAATCTTTTCTGTTTAATTTTTCTACCGTATTACAGCATAAATACAGATGGTTTATCAGCCTTGGATGTGGCCGTTTTAAGCAATAATCGTTCAATGACAAAAATGTTACTGCAACATGGAGCATTAGAGGGATCACAATGTAAGTCAAATTAACGAATAATTTTGTAAAGGCGAATCAGCATTTAAATATCGGGTGGGCCATCTATCGGTTTCAATTTGAAACATCGGTTATTTCGAATCTGGCAATACGTACATATGTTATTCTATTCTGTTACTAAATTCAATATATTATCTCCACTGAACATTATGAATCGATTTACGATTGAGCAACGTTGGAATTTATTGAGACGAGAAACTGCACGATGAAACTCATTTTCATCTAGGCGGGTAAGTTAATAAGCAAAATAGCCGTATTCGGGACTCAGAAAACCCTTACGTGATCTTATAGAAGCCAATATACCCATTACAAGTGAATGTTTGATGTGGCTTATGCAGCGGAGACATCATTGGCCCATATTTCTTTGAAAATGAGGTCAATGGAGACACCTATCGCACCATGATAACCGATTTTTGTACCCACTCTTCATGTTATTGATATGAAAGATGTTTGGTTTCAACAGGATGGTACAACTCGGCTCACATCTCATACCACAATCGATTTATTGCGTTAAACGTTTGATGGCCGTTTAATTATTCAAAATGGTGATGGTAATAGGCCGCCAAGAAGCTGCTATTTGACACCGTTGGACTATTTCCGATGAGGCGCCGTTAAAAAAAATATGCCAACAAACCCGAGACAATTGAGCATTTGAAGACCCATACACTCGAAAAAGTGTACGAAAATTTATCCGATCGAATGAGGTACTGTGGAGCCAGTTGCAGAAGCCATATGAATGAAATAAGATTCCATTTCTAATCGGAATAATTATATTTCGCAACAAAAAAAAAAAGAAATTCAGCACAATTTTAAACCGTTTTTGTTTTGTTTGCATTTTTAAATTTAAACTTTTAAATAGTCCACCCTTTATTTAATGATTATGAGCGGAGTTACTAGAAGTAATTCAACCGGGTGGAATTGAATTTGCTTCCCAAGTTTTGAATTCGATTTTGATTTAATTTTCTTAAATTGTAACCATTTTCTCTAACCCCCCCTCCCCTCTGCTTACAGTTTCCGTTGATAGTATTGGCACAAAACTGAATGGCCTTCTTAAGGATGCCGAATTGCGCATAAATGATTTAAGCGGTCTAGAGGGTACTTGCCAGCCATCATACTCATCCAGGCCCTCAATATCAAGTATTATTATTGGTGAGTTAATTGAATTTCAAAATTTTATTACGAATTTCGAATGACATTTGCAACAATTGTCACACAATAGAAGAAGAAGAAGAAACACTTCTCAACTCATAAGAAGAAAATAAAAAACTAAGTGCAGCAAATAATTTAAAATGATTAAAACTTACAAGAGCACTTAAAAACCTATTGTCTGTTCCCCTACTTTGCGATTGTAATTTTAAGTTTCATCTCAAGAGGGTTATACTACAATTGGCATGAGAAACTGTGTGGGTGGTTTAGTTTAGAATTGCGAAAAGCATTTCATTTAATTGAATTCACATTATGCGACACTACACTATACTACACTACACTACAAAGTATTGTAAGACTCTCGCCCTCTTTTCTTTGTTTAATCCGTTGAGGATAAACTGCTTATTTGAAAATGCCAATTGAAAATGAAGTGAACTTTACAATTGTTATTGTAAATATTATTTAACATTAGGGGAGTTCAGCCAGCAATGAGAATACTCATGCACTATATTCTAATTGACATCATCATCATCACCATCATCAGCATTATTGTCAACAAAAACTCTCTGATATGCACTCATACTTGATTTGTACGTTGTATTTTTGCAGGCAATACTGGCTCCTCGGTAACTGGTTGTACAGGCAATGAGGTGGACAAGCAAATTGGCATATGGGAACGACGTGTCAAAGGATTACGACGTCTACTTTTAGGTTGGGACCAGGCACGACCCCCAGATGCACCAGCATCTGTTACTGTCGACGTTACGGGTGATAATTCAATACAAGTGCAAATACTTGAACCATTCGAAGGAGCAATCGGTACTAAATTCAAAGGTAAATAAACTCATGTAACCATAAAACAATTATTCTTAATCAATACACTCACAAGTATGGTGGTACACCTATGCATACAACAATGACGGTACATTTGCAATTGCATCAGCACCAGCAGCGGCACCAGCATCAGCATTGTGTGTCCAACACGTTTGCTTATTGTGAACATTGAATAGTAAAAGTTAACCCACCACCTCCTCTCCACAAAATCACTGTAAATCAATGGAAGTGTAAATCACTTGCACACAGCATGTTTAAACTGAGACTCAAATGTTTGGTCGCCTATGAAATACTGGTCGAAAGGAAGTAAGAGACACAGAGAGAGAGAGTGTGTTTGTTTGTTTGTTTGTGCAGGAATATTTCAAGGTAACATTAGTAAATTACCAAAGTGTGCTTCCCTTATCAATAAACGAAACTCAATTTTGCCAATAAAACAGAGTCAAGGTATCCAGTTATTTTTATTAGGAACACATACTTGCGTTTTGTGAATTTTCCATGAACAATTTGATTTTTCTTTTCTTTTTTCTTTTCCCGGAAATCGTATGTGGCAAACGTACATAAGGACCAGGTATTGTTTTAATTAATTGTCAGAAGAATGAATTGATTGGAAAGTAAAGTACAAATACAGCTTTTAGAGAGCAGATATCTAAAAGAATGAAATCATTCTTGATTTTTGACTTCATCTAAAAGTCTTCTGTCTATATTGGTTATAACAAATATTGTTTATGCTATTTTAGGGTATAATTTTGTGTATCCATATCGGATAGAGTGGTCGCCGTGGTCTAGTAGGTGGTGTGTTGGTTTATTAGACGTGGGGCCCAGGTCGGACATCACCAACTGAACGAAATATGAAAAATTATTTCTTCGGCGATTTCCTTTCAATAGATTTCTGGCAAAAACTCTGAAAGTAAATAATAATTGCCTTGAAAAAGTTTCTCAAGAATCTGTCATTCGGAGTCTTCTTTAAACTGTAGGTCTGACTGATGGTTTGCAATTATCAATTATGTTATGTATGTATGTTTATCGTTATAATACAGTAACAATCAATCCGGACGAGTGTTGGTTTCGTTGACTTCGGTACATATGATGTTGAAGGTGCTTTGGAAGGGCAATACTCGTAAAAAGTCAGAAAATAGTGAAAATCATCGAGTTCAGTCACCGTAGCCTAATTAAGGACTACGACCGAGATATTAAATCACAAAGTTAAGAAGGTTTTCTATGACATTTAGACACTAAAAGAAATATTTTTGTTCTGTGTTTGTTTTTTACTTTCAAGATGTCTTAGCTGAGTTTTCAACTCTTGAGCTCTTGCTAAGTAAGGCAACAGTCACTTGAATAAGGCTGAATCCAAACAGAGTTACGATGTAGCGGTTCCATACAGTTAATGTAAAAAGGAAAACCTCACTGCATTTGAATCAGTGGATAGTAGCTGATTCATTAAAAAATGAAAATATTTCTACAACGTATTATGACAGAAACTTAATCAAATAAAAACTATCGTGGTTGAAAGAGTTAAACAGCGGCTAACGGTGGCCAGGCCAGTTCGTTTGATTTTTCTTAACATTTGGTTGAATTTTAATCTTCCCTTAGTGGTTAATAGTAGTTCAGTTGGACGCTAATAAGGTCATTGTCATGACATTTACTTTGTTCGTAATCCGCAAAGTGAGTGCAAAAGATACATGCTTCTGACATAAGACATGGCTGGGAGACTTTTATAATACTTTCGAGTATTAATGTGTGCATTCCCTTTAACATGAAGTTGCCGTAGTCTAGTAGTATGTGCGCGAATTAGACATGAGGCCATGGTACAAACCCCAGATCAGACATCTCCAATAGAACAAAATACGAAAGAATATTTCTTTGGTGACTTTCTCTCAGCAGATTTCTGGCGAAAACTCTGAGAGTAAATAAAATTGTCATGAAAAGTTTCTCAAAAAAATCTGTCGTTCGGAATAGACTTTAAACTGTAGGTCCCGCCATTCGTGAGTAAAATTAACACACACAACGTAAGTGGTGTGAGAAGCTAGGTAGTAATCCTGTCTAAAGGGTTGTAATGAAAAATAATACACTTTAGTTTTCACATTTTTCGTGTCTGAATTTCTATAAAGATTTAGAGATCCTGCAGGTTATGGTAGGGATGTAGTCTATTTTCATTCACATTTGGGTTGCTTTTCATTCATTTTTATAAAATTTTAATGAAAGAGAATACAACCCTGAATATAGTTTTAACCTGTACGAAAGTATTCGTGATGCAATGGCTATCAGAATACAATGTAGAAATTTAAAAACAATTGGATTTATTTTAAAGGACATAGTATTTGGAATTCTCTATCATTTCCTATTCCTAGAAATTGTTATTTTTGTCTTGTCACAAAGGCAAAGAAACAAATCCACTCAAGAAGAAAGCACGTAAACAATACTGCACCTAAATAATACGTACGGCAGATAAGAAAGACAATTGAGTGAGAATCCCATCATAATTCACAACCTAAAACAGCACACAACACAGCAGGTACTTTGAGCCTTAAATACAAAAGAAATTTAAATTTTGAATAGACTTCCAACCCAAGGTACATAGAAAATTAAAAAAAGGAAGAAATAAGTACAGCCAGTGTATTACAAAGATTAGACGAGACGAGTGTTAAAGGCTCAGCGGCAAAGCAGAAATTTATATTCGTAGATAATTTTTCTCTTTCACTGCCTTTTTTAAATTTGAAAAAAACAAAAAGTGTGTAATTTTTCTTAAATTCTTAAGGTTTTTCTAATAAGTTTTGTGACATAAAAAATAATTTTTATTTTCATTTCTTTTTCTGTATTCCATAATATTCTTTTAATACTGAACATATACTCATATACAACAGAATAATTCTCATGTGATTTGAATTTTGAAATTCAATTCGAAAACATTTTCTTACAATTGCTTCATCATTTTTATTTATTTCATCGTTCCAGTGCAATGGTCAACACGAGCTGACTTTAGCAATATTGTTGGCGAACGTGAGCTTATGGATTGGCGTAGTTTTCATGGCACCATGGGAACACAGTGTCATGTAGCTGGCTTAACACAGGGTCGTCGCTATTTTCTACGGGCTGCCAGTGGCAATGTTAAGGGTTGGGGCCCTTATAAAACATCGGTGCCTGCTAGTATAATACCCTCAAGTAAGTTGGCTTTTTAAATAAATTTTTAAACGAGGTTTTTAATTTAAATGTCTTTCTTAGGTTGGCGCGATTTAAATAACCGTGAAGATCGTTATCTAGGACGTCAACGTATGCTGGACAATTTATTTACAGCCGTGCGTTTGGCAAGGCCAGCAGATGTTTCCGAGCTAACATTGGATACAAACAGCCAGCAGCGTAGGAATCCCAAAAAGAAGACAACAATAAAGCAATTATTTTCGGTAGCTTCGAAATTTCAAAAGCATCTGAGAAGGTAAGTGTAAGAAAGAATTTCTTACACAAACGTCTTATCAAATATTATCCATTTGGCAGTTTGCCAAATTAATTTGGTATTGTATTTTGTTTAACCTAGTTTAATATTATGAAAGTTTGCTTTGAGAAAGTCCAATGTGTATGGAAAGGGGAAAGATCTCATATACAGGATTTATATTACGAACCTCTGTATTTGCCAAACCGAAAATAACCGCGAATATATTTAATTTTCCGTTTCTTACTTTTGATTCGAATTTCATTTTATTTTCTCTGTTTAAACGCCATATAAAATTTAAAAGAGAATGAAAAGAAAATTCAATAAGAAAACTTTCATAATTTATTCTGAAACTGTATTCGATGTTATAATTCTGAAAAATAATTGCTTTTCCTTACATTGCAGGGGTATTTATTTGGCCAGTATTGTTTACTGTGAAGATAAAGTTCTTGTGACAAGTGAAGACTTTTTGCCTGTCATCGAAATTGATGAATCATACCCAAGTTCCCTTAACAGTGATTATCATTGGCTAATGAAGGTAAGTTTATCTGGATTATAAATGAAAATTAAACACAGTAGAACTAAAACCTTAAACACACATGTAAAATGTCAATATCGTGTTATCGATTTATCGATTAAAAATTTTAAGGTAAAAAAAAACTCAAATAAATCTAATAATACGATGAAATTTTTATTCCATTTTAATGCTTGGACCACTATACAAGTGATATACTATTTAAATTATCGGATCTGTACTGTTTGCAACTGTTGTGGTATCTCAGCGATAACTTTTTTCAAATGCTTCAAAGTTAGGGCACTATCCGTATAGATATCGGCTCTGATAATGCCCGTTTAAGGCCATATTTTACTATTTTGGGTGTTGACGTAACTACCGAGTGATAAATGTTCTTCATCGCTGAAGGAAATTTTTTTTAAAAAGCAAGCATTGAGAGTATATTACTCTAGCTCCCAATCAGTATATACATATGCGTGCATAGTCCGCGTTATCTATTCATCTTTTGTTGTCACATGATTTATACTTTTTAGGAATGGAGGTACAAATCTAAATAGGCTTTAATGAGATGTAAGATAAATTCAATTATTAAAAACACTGGCTAATCGGCAAATTCGGCAAATTAAACCGCCACACTTTCGCCAACAGAAATCATATCTTCAGCAGTGCCTGTCCACATCTGTAATGTTTTCAGTCTCTTTAATTTTCTTCTTCAATAAGTTTAGTTGAATTCGGTCAGTACCGGGACTGCGCTCACAACGAGCCGCTTTGCGTACTTAATTGAGCTTTTGTATCAAAGCTACCACTCCTACCTACCTACCTAGCTATTCTTAGCACAGCAGTTCGTTTACGATCATACTCACTCCCGTATTACTCGAATAGTGACCACGTTTAAATCGCCATTTTTATATGAAGTTCTAACTGCTTTAATGTGTTCTTCGATCCATATTTGCTAATGGCAATAAAATAAATGTCACATCAAATGATAGATATTTTTCAGCTGAAACCCTCAATAGAGAACGCTTTTGAAACCACTAAATGGATAATCCGGCGCAGACTAAACTAATAAACAGCAGCAACACATTTCTATCATAAATAAAAACACTTTAAGACATTCTTAGTAAATCCGATTTTGTATTGTGAGTACCAAAACTCACTTCATGAAAAACATCGTACGATCGTACAAATATTAGACAAATGCAACAATTCGAGCTTCAAATCCTAAAAAAGGAAAAGTGAAGGTAAAATATCAGACTTAAAGAAAATCAAGAGGCCTTAATTCATTATTTCCCTCGAATCAAATAATTAAAGATGGCATAGACAGTTATTTTTAGACTCTCTGCACCCTTATAATACCCCTGAAAATATATCTGTCACTAGGGTCAACTACAATACCCTTATGTAGTACAAATTCTTTATTTTTTTAGAGTTAAATAAACGCTTAATGATTCTACATGGTCTACATTACGACCTAGCTTCTCACATCATTTATGTTGTGTGCGTTAATTATATACATGAGTGGTGGGAGTTTAAAGTCGACTCCGAACGATAGATTTTTGAGAAACGTTTGCATGGCAATTTTATTTACACTCAGAGTTTTTGCCAGAAATCTGCTGAGAGGAAGACGCCGAAGAAATATTTTCCAAAATTTCGTTGCGTTGGAGATATCTGCCCTGAGGATTGACCGTGGTCTCACCTCTAATAAGCCAACACACTACCTACTAGACTATGTCGACTTCAACGCACGTTTGCACTTTACAAATCACGATAAGAACTATACCTCACTCACAATTTCGAGACATGGAAATTTTTTATGGCCCCGTAAAGGGAATATTGATAATCCGATAACCTCTCTCTCTCGGGAATTTTATTTCCATTACAACTTGAATATCTCTTTGTCGATATCAAATTTTACGGAATTACATGTTTTGTGTTACTCAGCTGTTATCAAAGATTTTCTTAACCTTTACTTCTTTTAATATCAATGCCAAGTACATTCAGCTCGAAAGTATAGGGTGGGCCAATTAAAAGTTTAAATTTAAAAACGCAATAAAAAATGGTTTGGAATTCTGTCAAATTTTTGTTGTTGTTGTAAAGTATAACTGTACCGGTTAGAAATGGAATATTATTTCATTCATATGGCTGCTGCGACTGGCCTCACAGTACCCCATCCGATCAGAACTATTTTCGAGCACTTTTTTGTTTGGAGTCGCATCACTTATGTTGGCCTTCAAATGCTCAATTGTCTCTGGTTTGTCGGCATAACACTTTTCTGGTGCCCCACAGAAAATAGTCCAACGGTGTCAAATCGCAACATATTGGCGGTCAATTGACTTCACCATTTCGGCCATCAAACGTTTGACGAAATAAATCAATTGTGGCATCAGACGTGTGGCAAGTTGCACCATCATGTTGAAACCAAACATCGTTCACGTAAATGAAGAGCGGGTCCAAAGAAATCGTTTATCGTGGTGCGATAGGTGTCTCCATTGACCGTAATGGTTGCGCTGTCCTCATTTTCAAAAAAATATGGGCCAATAATGCCTCCACTCCTCAAGCCGCACGAAACAGTTACTCGTAATGGGTGCATTAGTTTCTGTAAGACCACGTATGGGTTTTTTGAGCCCCAAATACGGCAATGTTGCTTATTAACGTGCCCACCAAGATGAAAATGCGTGCGTCGACATCTTGCTGTGTCTCGTTAGCCCAATAAATCTCAACGTTTCTTAAGCGTAAATCGATTCATTACGTTCAGTGGAGATAATATATTGAATTGTGGGACAGAATAGAATGACATAAGTATTGCCAGATTCGAAATAACCAATAGATGGCCCACCCTATGCTTAAATTTTTTGGAAATGGTTAAATATTTTCCATTTGACAGACTCAAGCTATTACGTACTGACGAATGCTATTAATTCGCCCGATTATGGCTGTATTTTAAAAATTTGAATATTTCTTAATACTGCACTTTACAATTAAATTTCCTTTCGAATTTATTATGTTTCTAACACGTCCTGTGTTTCTATACTACTTTCAGGTGGCCTGCACTTGGGATGATGTAAAATCCTTGCGCACGGACATGGAACGTAATCTCACCTCTGCTAATCACTTTCGTACTAAACTTCTATCGGCCGTATGTCAAATGCAATCAGCATTGGGTTTCAACGATCTTGGCCAATTGTATTATAAACCTTTGCGAGATGCTCACGGCACTGTCGTACTCACCTGTATACAGTCGGTGAAAAGTCAAAAAGTTGTTTCGATTTTAAATTCCCGCTGGTTACCCGTTAATAAATTGCAAAAGAAAATCGGTGCCATACACGAAGAATACAATATCAACGAAGTGCTGATTTCCTCAATTGCCGATCAAATACAATATCATCAGACGGCTCTGCAACGTTTAACACCGGGCCTCTATTTGGGTTACCTCAAGATGCAATGCTCAATGGATCAAATACAGGTGGTAGTGCCCGCTAAAACGCCTAATGTCTTGCCACACTACAAAGTACGAGATAATAGTCATATAACGGCCGAGGAGTGGCAGGTGTTAAAGAAAGATGATACCGCCTCTCCGGATGGCCGCAGAAGTGCTAGTCCTTTAAGGCTTACTTTGAATTTCAATACCAACACAGAAGCTACAACCGAAGTACAACGATTGTTTTTATATGACTTGACCACAGCAACACAAAAACTCTTCAAATACATGAATATTAAGCCGGAAGACGCTTCAACCCACCGTCTGTACGATGTGGAAGTGATAGAGCATAGCAAAGAAATAAGTTTTCTCATCATTTGCCCCTCTGTTGAATTAAGCTGTGCTGTGCCAGGACAATCCGAGTTATTGCTGCAGCGTGAAGATTTGGCCAGTTTGAGTATACAGGCATTCGAAATGATACATCTAAGCACTTACCAGCCAGGCATTATACAGAAATATGCCAGATTGTCGTGCATTTTAGAATTGGATACCGCCTTGGCTAATCACTCGCAAAGGGAGGCCTTCTCCACGAGTGAACTGCAAACAGCTAAAGAGCGTTTAGCCAAGCTACAGGAATTGACAGCCAGTTTAAATGCCGTTTGGAAGGCAGTACGCTGGCTAATGGATGTCATAGCATATGCCCGGGATAAAAATGCACCTCCTTCGGCAGCCATGAGAGAGATTTTGGAGTTTGGCCAACAGGTCGATGAAAACACGCAATTCTTACAACCTCCCATAAGAGATATGAAATTTACGAAAACCGGTTCGGGTAGAGGCAGTTGGCCAGGACCAGGCGCTTCAACTATAAATAGTAGAGATAAAGGACCAGAACATTCCAAATCAGAACAAAATCTGGGCTTGAAAGCCACAACTCCTACAACCGCCATGAGCAGCAATCAAAAATCTCAACAACAGATGCAAACGTTACAAACATCAACCCACACGCCGGTAACACCAAATCTGTTACAAGTCAGCAATGATTTTATGAACTCTGAAGTGTCATTGCGCAAGAACTCGGGTGATTCGGGTACCTCACAATATACGACACATAGTTTTCATTCAGCAAATGATTCCATTGTAACCAGTACAAGCGATTTTGGTCAAGTCTTTAACATGCCGCCATCACGTTCCGATGATACACTCAGTGAAACCGCCAAGCAACAAAATCAAAAGACACAAAACTTACAACGAAAACGTACATGTTCCAACATAACGCCCACGTCCACACCAGTCACGCCCTTAATTACAGTACATCCCTCCTCTTCAGTTCCTTACTTGGGCAGAGATCCACATTCTTTGGGCTCAAGTCATTCGTTGAAAGTGAATTACAATGGCGAATACGAAAGTAAACAAATCAAAACAGCTGAAAAAGTCAAATCTGCCTCCAGTGCTAATCTACGCGATAATGGATTGTATTTGAAGACCACTCTAACGACTATACAAGCTGCAGAGGTACAGAAAGTTAATTCCGCTAGCTTAGATGAAAATCTTGCCCCCATGACCTCTTCATCAAGTTTGCAGAGACAAAGTAGTCAAGAAGAATATACGGCAACAAGTTGTCCCAGCTTGGCCACAGACACTTCGGAAAACATAAATACACCATCTGGTATCATACAGGTGTATACAGCCTACAATACCGGCTTAGCCTCGGGTACAAGTCTCAAATTACATGTCACCGCCAAGACCACAGCCCGTGAAGTCATTAATCTGGTGGTTAAGCAACTGAATATGGCAGCTGTATTGAAGGGCAGCAATGGTCCCATCTATACAACCGAAATGTTGGATAATTTCTGTTTAGTGGCGGTAATTGGGGCACGAGAACGTTGCTTAAGAGACGATTTCAAGCCTTTACTATTGCAAAATCCCTGGAAAAAGGGCCGCTTGTATGTGAGGCAAAAACATGAACTATTGGCTGCAATCGAACATTCGAATCGAAAGTCTCATTTAATTTAAAAAAAACTAAAGATTTTTAAGTGGTGGGATCAGAGATCTTATGAAGTGAAACAACCAACCACACGCAACCACAAAAATAATTTCGCAATGAAAAGTAACCAAATGGCAAACGGTTTTGTTTTGATTCTATTTTTTTCTTATTTGAGCTTTGGCACAAACATAGGAAAGTTTTTAAAACTGATGGAATTTTGATGAATACTGTACGGAAGAAAATGATGGACTCAAGTCCATAACTGACGTCTATAAGATGTAATGATGACCTAGTCTAGTAAACTATTTGCTTGAACGTTTTTGTAAAATAAAATTCAGGCCGTAGCTTTAATTTCTTCAAAACCATTGAAAATATTTACACGTTATTAAGATATTCGGAAGAAATTATCACATTTTTGATATCGGAAATCGTCACTAGACATAAAAATATTTTCTGTTAAATTTTGAGGGCTACTTTACCTAAAATGCTGGTTATGGATTTGAAAGACTAAAGGCGTAATAAGTGATTGCTTTGAAAAGCTGTCTACACCCTTGGATGTTAGGTTAGGTTAGATTGCGCACCTTCCTTAAGGTTAAGGTCTCACTTAGGCCTGTATTTCAGACCACTTTGATACCACAAATCAAAACACAACCCGAAGATCAAACATTCTCTGTATGAAACTATTAATTAATCTTACTAACTCTGCATTAACCCTTGGTTTAGTAGGTAGTGTTTCGGCTTATTGAAGTCGCCGTAGTCCAGTAGGTAGTGTGTTGGCTTATTAAACGTAAGGCCGCGGTTCAAATCCCAGTTCAGACATCAAAACGAAATTTAAAAAAATATTTCTTCGTCGACTTCCTCTCCAGCGGATTTCTGGCAAAAACTTTGAGGGTAAATAAAAAATTGCTATGAAAAGTTTCTCAAAGATCAGTCGTTCGTACTGTACGTCCCACCACTCATGTATGAAATTAACGCACACAAAATAAGTAGTGTGAGAAGCTAGGTCGTAATCCTGACTGAAGGGTTATAATGGCAATTTATGGACGTATGTGTCGGCTTATTATACATGAGATCACGGTTCAAACCCCACTGCAGACATCCTCAACAAAATGGTGACTGTATCTTAGCACATTTCTGGCAAAAACTCTGAGAGTAAATAAAGTTGCCGTGAAAAAGTTTTTCAAAAATCAATTGTTCGGAGTCGACTTTAAATTATAGGCACCGTCTCTCATGCATAAAATTAACAGACACAGCATACGTGATGTGAAAAGCTGGTTGTGAATGTGTTACATTAACTCTTATTTTAGAGATCTCAGTCCAGATAACAGAAATTGAGTAGTCAAGACCCCAGTATTTTTTAATGGCAAGAGCCGGCCACTGGCTTCCTCAAACCCACAGCTCTAACAGAAGTCGTTTCAATAAATGCCAATGCATTCCAGTAGGGCAAAATTTAAAAACAAATAGAAACATTAACTCTGATGTCGAATACTTTTATTTATTTTGAAATTTTTTATTTATTAGCCGACGCTAAGCATTAAATTCAGACCTGCAAATTCCAGTGTAAAATTAAGGTGAATTTCAACCGACTGCAAGATACGCTAATATATGCTTCTCAAATATAAATATGCAATCCACAGATTACACGGTGTGAGTGAAAATACACCCGAGTAACTACATAGTCTAAGTTATTCACTAGGTTGAGTAGAACTCAATAATATTTTTTTTATATTTCACGAACGCTCCAAACTTGTTTTATTTGATAAAAACCGAGTTTTTGATCTTTTCACACAAAATTATTGATTACCCAAATATGTTTGAATCTATTTTAAAAATCCAAAGTTTTTTTTAGAAAGGGGAGAGATTAGCCTTTAAAACGGTGTACATAAACATTTTGCTCAAACTTATCTGTTATAAGTTTTGATGGGGTAAGCTTGGAAAATATTATTTTTTTCTTATTTTTTCAAGTTTGGCCATTCTTAATTGCAAAGTTTAATTAAAAAATATAAAAGAAGTGATGCCATTTTGAAAGTGCATTATCTTGTGAAGAGATTGATACTTCGTTTGATCAAATCAGACAAAAATTACCGTAGTTTTATTTAAAGAGTATAACAGTCATCTTATATTTTTAATATATGTCATCTAATCAAATGAACTTTTGGTTAAATGTTTTTAAAGGTTTTGATGGATCTTGATAGTTTATCGCTAAATGTGTCAATTTCACGTTTGTACGACTACCAGAAGTCGGCTATTAGACTATTGGCGTGATGTTGACAAAAATAAGTACTTCACTGCTATTCCTTTCGTTTTCATTCAAATGATAAATAGTACAGCAATGTTTCATAGTGGAAAACACTTTACTTCAATCAATATTCGGTGAGAACTGTCCAACTACAAAGAAAAAATTGTCTTCGTATGATTTACATTTCAGAGAGAAGGATACACCAAATTAAATTAAAACAGACACAGTCAAGGGATGTAAACAGTCTTCTAACGAGTAAATGTCTATACCGGGTAAATTACAAGAGCCAGGCCAATATTGAAACTGGAAACTAAATAACTTCTATTGATTAATTCCTATATCTAAGAGAAGTTTAGCTGATGTTTAACCTGTCAGTTAAGAAAAATAAAACCTCTTCACACGAGTTTCTTTGTATTACAGTGTCTAGATGTACTGCTCGCCCATTCAGATATGATGCTTTACTGAGAAGACGAAAGAGTTACTTGTAGATTAAATTGTGAAAAAGTCAGTTCCAAATACGACTATTTCACTTGTTCTAAAGGATTGTTATCCTTTCTAATGGAAAGGAGCTTCGTTGCTTCGTCGTCTACGTTGTCATTGCTTGACTTTAATTCTTACAACAGATGACCTTCTATTTCTATCTAAACTTTGCAAAAGAATTAATTTTTGGTGGTTCTTTACTATTTCTTTTATTTTGTGTCTTGTCAAGCCACTGAAAGCTTTTGAAAACTTTTTTTTTAATTCCATTGTAAGGCGGACAATTAAAAATAATCACAATTTTTCGAAAACATTGTTTTCATAGATCCTGATGTTTAGGCAGTTCCTGAGAATAATTAAAATTCTAAAAGGAAATTGTGAATAAGTATCCTCTTCTCCAGATGATACAATCAAAATTTGTTAAAAGAAATAAAACGTAATTTAAACAAAGGGTGCCCTTACAGTCCTGGGGGTAGTGTGTTAGATTATTAGCGTGAGGGTCGTGGATTCGATTCCAAGCAGATATTCTGTTGTGTTACTCAACACCGAGCATATGGTCGAAGTTACTCAAATATTATTAAAAAATGAAATAAATGTCCTGTGCAACTAATTGCAAATAATTACTGTTAAGGACTGATACATATTGACGTACTATGGGTTTACCGTATCACGGTATAGATTTGGTAATCCAGGGTAATTTTACAAAGCGCAAAACCGTTGTCATAAGGTTAAACAAAAATTACTTTAAGCACGTTTTCAAAATACGGGTAAAATTATTAAAATTGCTTTAAAAAGAACAAAAAATTTACTGAAAAAAATTTAAATCATCTTCACTTGAATTGAATAAAAAAAAAGCTTTACAAAACAGTTTAACTTTTTTATTTTTTTTTTATTTTTAAATTTTAGTTTCGAAAAAAAAAATTAAAAATATTTTATTATTAAATAAAATATTAAAAAAGAAACAATTGTTATTTATTTATAATTAAAATTAAAAGAAAAAAAACTGAAAATAAAAATAAAAACAACAACTAAAGAATTTAAGTAAATTTTATTAAAGACCAATTTCAGAATTTAGACTGAGTTTTATTGGAATTTATGTATTATTATAGAACAAATAAAACAAAAATAATAATTAAAAAAAAAATAAAAATACCATAAAACCGAAAACAAAAAGCAAAACTAAAGTATTTAAGTTTAAAAGAAAATTTCATAAAAAAAAGTTTTCATGATAAAAAAAAACTGTATTACACCAATTAACATATACACTATAAATGTTATAAATTATCATAAACTATACATACATACATATATACATACATATGTATGTATATGATTATGTATTACAATGTAATAAATAATTATAATATAAATATTTTTTTTAAATGTGTTTTATATTAATTAATGAATATAAAATAAAAAACTAATTGTAGTATAAAGAAAATTTTAGCACTTAAAAAAGAAAATGAAAAAGAAACAGATTTTTTTTGTCCACTAGATGTTATAATAAAATGAATAAAAAATTTTATGTATTAAAATTAAGAAACTAAAGTATAAAACATTTAATAAAACAAAAATGTTGTTGTATTATTAGCACTTATTTTACAAATTTTAGTAATAAATCATAGATTTTTTTAAACGATTTTTCGTTTTCATTCAATTTTAAAGTTCTTTAAGAAAAAAAGTATTTTTTTTTGTTTAATTTTAAGCAGCAATTATACAATAAAAAATATTTTGTTTTATTTAATTTTCATTTTTTTAATTTAAGTTGAATGTAAGCAGTCTTTAAATTTATTTTTATTAACAATAAAATGATATGATTTTATTAAAATTTTACTCGGTTTCCTTTTTTTATAAAAAACAAAAAAAAAAATTGAAAAAAAAACCAGCATAGAATTCCTAAAAACCTTAAATCTTATGAATAGAGTCGTGTAAGTTCAATGTTATCAATTTTAATAAATAGTTAAACAATTAAAATTAGCAAAAGTAATTGAATAAATTTGAAATCTTAAGTTAAGAAACCTAAAAACTAAAAACTAATGCTTTCGTCTTTCTATCATATACTCGTATTAATTATTTCCAAACTAGAATATTATTATTAACAAATCTAAATGTTTCAATGTATGTATATAATATAAAACAGAAATGTTATTATTATGGTCTATCATCATTATTTGTTTAGAATTTATTTCTTTAAAAAATTAATAAGAAAAAGCTTACAACGAATTTTTTTATTTAATTTTCACATCCAAGTTCTTTATACACTCGGGTATCGTTTTATGGGAATTTTCTTTTATGCGAATACGAATTTATGCTATTTTAAATGAATTTTTTTTTAGATTTTTCATAGATTTTAAAATGTTATGATACTTTTTAAATTTATGCATTATTTTTAAATTAATCCAAGTTTTCACCACTGATATAATCATTATGGTGCATTGTGGTGCAGGACACTGACCAGTGAAATGATTGATTTATATTTGATTGATGCGGGATGAAGAACTGTTAGCTGACGAATCGCCGATATCGACGTCATTAGTTTAGTCACCGACAATGAGAAAAACATGGATGGTGATTCCGAAGAAAGTGTTGTACAATTCAATTAAAAAAAAAATTTGGAGATATCTTCAAAAAAATTATTGATTTACAAAAACGTATTCTTAGTATGGACCCAGATACCGAAAGAGCACTAACGATTCAATGCCGATTGACTGATCTGTTTTCCGGATATCATGAGTTGCATAAGCAACTTAAAAACTCAAAGTCACAAAGTTTAACCCTTTGCACTCGGCACCGTTTCGGACTTTACCTACCAGCAACTCGACGCCACTTTTTAACGAAAACGTACATCCTTGAAACGTGATATTATACAGTATAATTTCAGAACCAAGTAAGGAATTGTGATGAAATTTGTTTTATATAAATTTGTGGACATTGAAGAACACATATTTACAAAAAAAAATATTAAACATTTTTTCTATTCGACGCTTCAGTACGAATTGTGATCTTGTATATTTCTTCTCTCGATTATCGGATTTCTTTATTATCGTATCAAGTTTCCCATTTCATTGAGCCAAACCTATGTAGCTTTGGACCTCTAATGCACTATATCTACAAATTGCTCAACGGATCAGAGAAGTGTACAGTCCGTCATGAACGCTCTTCACACGTTCCTTTTCGACGTGTAGAACGGACGATTTATTTATCATGCATCTTGTTAATTTTATAGCCATTTTAACAGAAATATACAGGAGAACACGTGTTGCTAAAAAAAATTGCAGTGGAATAATTTCATTGTCCGTTCTCGATAACAAACTATCATGTCCCTTCAGAGGGGACAACCGAGTGATATGCTAGACTTACGTTGTCCCCTCAGAGGGGACAGCCGAGTGGAAAGGGTTAATAACTGACTAATAATAACTGACTTTCTGAAAATTCGTTGATCTAGTCCCCTACGTATGTATGTATGCACTACCTGATACGTATGTAATCATAAAAGTGACGTCGAACCAATTCCAAAACAATGCAGAATGATAGATTGCGCATTCATAATTATAGACTTCACTTTATTATTTATTTTTTTTTTTTGATCATTTTGTTTTTTCTGTACATAATGAATGTAGTTTTAGTTCTTATTGTTTAAGAAAATGAAATAAATATACTTTAGTTGATTTTTTTATGCGATTTTGCTTTGATTTTTCAATTGAAATTTGAATTTATGCGGTTTTTCAGTATTTTGGAATAAATCTTTAATTCTTATATGCAGCTAGAGTATCGTTTTATGCGAATTCAATTTAACCAATTTTTTTGGAACGCATTTAAAATGGACGCCCCCCACTCATGTATGAAATTGACGCACACAACATAAGTGGTGTGAGAAGCTAGGCCGTAATCCGGACTGAAGGGTTGTAATGGCCAATTATGAATTCATATTGGACTAGTATTGTGGTTGGATCAGATATCTCGAAATTTGAAAAAAAGAATTTTCTTTTGGCGACTTCCTCGCAGCAGTCTTCCGGCAAAAACTCTGAGAGTGAAATAAAATTGGCATAAAAAGTTTTTCAAAAAGCCTTCGTAAGGAGTTTTAGACTAAAATGAACATACTCAACATAAGTGGTGTGAGAAACTAGATTGTAATCCTGACTGAAGGGTTGTAATGTATGTATGTATGTGAGTACAATATTTTAAGTGTTCAGTTCAGCTGCTTGTTCAATATTCATTTGACAGCTGGTAAACAAAACATCTTCTTGTTTCAACAAGATTGTTTTTACTTTGTTAGTTTGTTTTTTTTCGTTTGTCGTTGTTGACATTTGAGTTCTCAAATATCAACAGAAACAAAATATTGTACTCAATAAACCGAATATTGACTCAATTATAGTGCATATCTAAACAAAAAATATTTGGATAATGAATTTATTGACACAACTTCTTATTGTAATTTGTATTCCAAGCTTAAAATTTAAAATCTATATAAAGTAGACAGAAATAATATCATTCATATGTACAATGAAATATATGTTAAATCAGCGTAATATGTCTTAATTAACTTAATTTGTTTCTTTCAAAGAAAATATCCGTCCCATTTTTTAAAACTGGAAGTTTCCATTGTTGATATGATAATAATTATTTCAACAAACCAAATAATTTAAAAATAATTATTTTTTATTGAAGTGTACTGAGTGCGCCGGTAGTCTAGTGGATAGTGTGCCAGACTATTAGCGTGAGGGTAGAGGGTTCGATTCTCACCAGAGCCTGTGATGTGTTACACTCAGCTCGTGAATAATTGAGTATAATTTGAAACTGTATTATAATTAATAAATAAATAAATGAATTTTATTACCAATGACTTCAGATATGTCGCCGAAAAAGAACCTGTCGTCAAGAGATATGTTCAAAATTTAGTTTCCAGTTGCTATCGACTGGGGATTGTATATCATCTTTTTGGAGTTGAATTGACATCCATAATTGGTCCATTGTTTAAAGCTCAATTAGCAGTCCAAATATTCTTAGTTTATTTATAATAAATAATAGCAAATATAATAATCATTAAAAATCTTTTCGTTTTTATTTATTGAATTAAACCATTATGAATGAATTGTTTCTATTAAAAAAGATTTTTATTTCCAAAAGAATAAAATGTAATATTTGTGTGCAGAGTTTTTTTTATAAATGTTTCTCTATGTACTAATGTAGCTGATGAATATTGAAAAAAAAAGAAAAATAATTTTTAAATTAATTTAAAATAAATGTTATATACATACATACATAGGTATATGTATACATAGCATATGTATAATGTAAGCATAAATATTAAGTTATTGTAGCGATTAAAAAAATTTATTTTTGTAAATAGAATTCTGAAACACAAAATGAAATTTAATAAAAATTTACAATACAAACTGAAATATATAAGAAGAATAAAATTAAAAAAGAAAGACTCAAAACAATGTTTTTTAATTTTTTTGTTCCTCATTCCATTTCCTATCATTCCTTTGCAATATTCTATATTCAAAGCTCAAGTTTTTTCCAGCTTAGCGTGGGGTCGGTGTGATAAGGTTGCTTGAAAATAACGCTGTATGGTTGTTTGATTGGATGTTGTAGTGAGAAACTTTACTCATAGAGTCCTACTCTATATAGCGCTTCCAATGCCTCTTTTGATGATAATACATACATACATAATTGGTCATTACAACCCTTCAGTCAGGATTACGACCTAGCTTCTCACATCACTAACGTTGTGTGTGTTAATTTTATACATGAGTGGCGAGACCTTCAGATTAACCTCTATTCCGAACGTCAGATTTTTGAGGAACTTTTCATGACAATTTTCTATTTACTCTCAGAATTTTTGCCAGAAATCTGCTGAGAGGCAGTCGCCTGAGCTGGGGTTTGAAGCGTGGCCTCTCATCTAATAAGCCAATACACTACCTACTAGACTACGGGTTAATGTAACTATAAGACTACGGCGACTTTCTTTCGATGATAACACAGCCCTGCGTGGGTTTTGCAAATAAGATGGCTCCAGGTGTTTCCGAAGGCATTTTGCGCGCTGAACACGAATCTGGGTTCAAAAATTTCCATCACGTCAGGTTTTCGAGAAAAATGGTTTTTGGCCATTTTTGAAAAATTGTAGAGCTAAACACTGACGTCCTAGAGCCATCGCTATTGTCAGAAATTGACAATTGATCTTTGGTCTTTAAAATGAGCCCAAAGCCAAATTGTTTGCATACACCCTTAAAGTAGGGGGTGGGTTTATGTCAAGGGGTGCAAGAGAAAAAGAAACACATTACGGAGGTCCTTAAAAATTAATCAGATTTACTTGAAAATTGTTACTCAAGGGTTTTTGGGGTCGCTGATTACAGATCTTTATTCAGATTTAAAAAATTCAAAATGGCGGATCCAATATGGCGGTCGAGGTTTATAAAAATGAATCAGATTTACTTGACCGCCATATTGGGTTTTTGAACCCAGATTCGTGTTCAGCGCGCTAAATGCCTTCGGAAACACCTGGAGCCATCTTATTTGCACAAAAAAAGTCCAAATTTGCAGGGCTGTGTAATTGTTCATGTTAATCTCTTTTGAAAATGAGGGCTGGAGAGGTTTATAGGTAGGTTATTTAAAGGGGTATTGAAGACTTTAAAATTTTAACCTCTCTCGGGATTCAAATAAAGATCTTTATATCATTACAATTGGTAAATACTTTTGTAATAAATAATTAAGCATATCCTTGGAAATTATCAAAGCGAAACATAAGTACAATGTAAAAAATGCGGTCAGATAGACCAAAGGATTACAGATAGATCTGGATATTGCTATTGAAGGGCAGACAATTGCACTGGTTTGGTACTGAAAGATCTTCAGGATTATCTGCGATAGTACGCAGTGCTCCAAAAATACTGCACCTACTTCCAGGAGAAAGTTAAATCCAGAAAGTAAAGGGCACCGTCGGCAGGGCGTGGGTTAAGTCGAATGAAGTAATACCTTCTGCTTATAAGACAGTAGTGAGATTCATACATAATTATGATGCCCCAGTATGGACGGACCTACTTTCTCAGTAAGACTCAATGCACAGCACCAACTAGCTATAGATTTGGACTTTAATAAGTACATCTTAAACTGAAGCCTGAATATGCATTCACATAATATTGCAGAACACGAAGAACAATTTCTCATGTTGACAATAGTGATTGTCTCTCAACTTCGATTGGGTTTCTGAGTCGAGAATTTTACCCAACTCCACAAACTATTCTCCACACATATTCAGTTGTCCAGAAAGGCATACACCTTTGGAGCTCCGGAGAATGCCGACCAAGATAACAAACTTTTTGCCGTCTTCAACAACATTAATATGGCAAGACTATAATAACACTATGCGACAAAAAAATTTAAATACACCCAGCTAATGATATAGTGTAAGTTGTGAGTTTTGTTGAGTTGAACCCAAAATTTTTTTTAATATTTCTTGAATCCTCCAAACTTGTTTTGTTTGACAAAAACTGTTTTTTTTTTGGACTTTACGCAGAAATTTATTGATACCACAAACAATTCTGAACCGATGTCCAAAATGTAAACCTTATTAGAAAGGAGAGGGATGGGCCTTTAAAACGATATACGAATATATATTATATAGCTTAACATGCTATGATGTTTGATGAGATAAACTTGACAAATGCGAATAGTAGCAAAATTTGATTAAAAAATATGAAATAAGTGCTGACATTCTGAAAGTATATTATCTTGTGAAGAGATTGATACTTCTTTTGATCGAATCGGACAAAAATTACCGTAGTTATTATTTAAATTATTTTTTCAAATCAGCTTTTAGTTCAAAAATTTTCAGAATTTTTGATGAATCTTGAGTGTTTATCGGAAATAATTTTAAATTTAAAATTTAAATTTATCGGAAGAGAAATAACAATATTTGCAAAAAACACAATATTTGCCGACTTCTGGTAATCGTGCATACGTGAAATTGACACATTTTGCGATAAACAATCAACATCCACCAAAACTTTTGAAAATTTTTGAACTTAAAGTTCATTTGATAAGATGACATAGGTTAGGTTAGGTTAGGTTACAGGACGTGTACTTGTCAATTAAGACAAGTACAGTGCTCGGAGGTCGAATTGACCCATTGTACAACGACCTAGTTTCTCACACCACTTATGTTGTGTGTGTTAATTTTATACATGAGTGGTGGGACCTAAAGTTTAAAGTCGATTCCGAACGACAAATTTTTGAGAAACTTTTTCATGGCAATATTATTTACTCTCAGAGTTTTTGCCAGAAATCTGCTGAGAGGGAGTAGCCGAAGAAATACTTTTTGTATTTTGTCTTGATGTTAAGATGACATATATAAAAAATATAACGTGACATTATATATTATATATACTTTTTTATATGTTTTAATTAAATCTTGCAATTAAGAATAGCTAAACTTGAAATAATAAGAAAAAAATCATGATTTTCAAGTTTACCTGATCAAAACTCGTAACATGTAAGTTTGAACCATATATTTATGTATACCATTTCAAAAACTCATCTGCTCCCGTTTCAAAAAACTTTGGATTTTGAAAATAGGTTGAAAAATATTTGGGTAATCAATAATTTTGTGTGATAAGATCAAAAATACAGTTTTTGTCAAATAAAACATGTTTGGAGGGCTCGAGAAATATAAAAAAAAATATTTTTGGGTTCTACTCAACAAAACTTACAACCTACGCTATGTCATTAGCTGAGTGTATTTAGACTGTCGCTCTGTGTAATTAATTAGATAGTAACAGCGCAAATAATTATGTTAACTTGTTTGCAGTTTTTCTTTTAACTTGAAATATGCATCGAATCAGCAGAGCTGTTATATCAACATCAGCAGTTGAAAAAATCAAAGTACAACGTATGACGGATAGTATGCGACTCGTACTTATCGGTTACTTAAATTGAACTTAAAAAAATTTAATGGTTGAAAAAGCTCTAGACGCCACCAGCGTACAAATTATTTGTAAGAACCCTTTAGTGAGGATTACGACTTAACTTCTCACATATAAAAGCTAAGAAAGCTGTACTAAATTTAAAAGTTTAGGTTTCAGTTGCAAAAGTTTATTTAATTTAAAGAAAGAAAATGTAACATTAGAATTATTATTATATAAATAAATAAAGTAAACGTTTCCAATATTTAGTTGGATAGCCTTTTCGGAGGCCGATATTTTTAAGACGCTTTGGTTCGAATTCAAAAAAGCTTTTGTACATTCAGCTCTTATTTTATTACATTCCCATTGGCGTTTTACAGTTCTGTTTGGTTTGAAAATATAATGTTTTCTCATATGAATTTTCGAAAAAATTTTAAATGCCGTTCAAATCTGGTGATTGTGTCGAATTTACTATCCTTCAGCTAACAAAAGCCATTTGTTAAAAAATCAAAATGTGTGCTTTATCCCATGCATTCGAGCACTTGTTGCAAATTTTCTTTTAAAATGTACTGACACGAGTACCTGAACAAGCTCTCAATACCATTACGTGGTCGACATCATGTTTGAGAGTATGGCGCGTGGGCATTGGATTCAACTCTTGATGGATTTGCAACCAAACACAATATTGCAACGATATTGCTTTCGTCTGTCAACAAGATATCCTTGCAAAAAGAAATTCCTAACAGAGATATGAGAAACCTGCAACAAAATCTTTTATTTCTTTTGACCGCATCAAATGGTTTCTTGCATTGTATTACGGGATTAGAATCATTCTTTCGAAGTGTCGCCTAATGGCTCATGAATTTATTTTCATATAATTTGAATAATTTTGTTAATTTAAATATTGTTTATGAGCTGCCTTAATGTTCCTTGAAATTGTTTTTATTTACCAATTGTATGATCATTGTTGTTTGGTTCATTTGTCCGTTAGGATTTTGTTATTGTCCTTTTACAGTCCTTTTTGTCCTTATTTGTTTACGAACTAAACGCAATCTTTATCCCTATATTCTACTGCAGTAGTTTCGTTCAGTTTATTTATTTGGAAATGAACTGTTGTAAAAGTACATAAGCAAACAGAAATTATAGGCTTAGTAACTACTGGCTCTAATTATAAAATTTAGATTGTTGGGGATAAAGACTGCGGTAAGTCGCTTAATTTACTTATAAGTTATTTGCAATAATTTAATATTTTTTATTACAAATAAACGGTTGCTCAAATATATGTAACATAATTTAAACAATTTGTGGTGCATTTATTTGGGACTTGTTAAATTCGCTGTCCTCAACTTATAGGCTCAGGTCGCAGCCAGCGACACGAAGAATTGATTGTATTCTTGTTAAAATGTTTTGCAGTCATACCTTTTTTTGGTTGGTTTTATTTTAATTGTGGTTGGTTTTCTTTCTGTAAGTTGCGTAGAAAGCTATTTCGACCTGGATACGGTGTCATTTATTACACGGCATTCATTTCTAAAACGGTGAAGGATACCTTCTACTAGTGTTTGAGCTTTATTAACGATTTTTGCATTTTCCCTTCCATATTTTTCTTTACCTTTTTTACGGTGGTGAACGATTAAGTTTCTAAATTCAAGCCCAGTATAGCATCCTGTGTTGAAAATTTAAACCAACTAACTGATTAAATGATTGACTGTTTAAGACTGTAACTGTATTAAAATAAATAATTGAGTACCGTAGAAGATTTTGAAAAAGTTCCGTTAGTTTTCATAGTAATTCACAGTAAACGATTTTCATTGTGACTGGAGTTTCTTTTACAAACTGTTAACAACCATTTTTCTGTTAAATTTGAATTTAAATATACACTGGGTTAAATAAGTCTCCGGACACCAAGTAGGCGGAGATAATTTTGACAATATTTCAAAAACTGGTTGCCAGATTTAAACAAAGTAAAATTGCTTTTGAAAATTATAATTTGTGCTTATAATAACCAAATACAAAAAATTTTGTTTAAAAAATTTGATTTTTTTATATAAAAGACTCAAAAACAATCCAAAATGCTAAGTCAAAAAAGTGCCCATACAGCTTAGATAGAGACAAACAAACGTACACTTCCTTGAAAAAAAATATTTTTTTTGAAATCCAATTTATTTATGCAAAATCTAAGAATATTGCGTTATTAATGATAATGATTTGATGATGATTTGATGGGACATAAAAATTAACATTAAAGTTAGCACAAATACAAAACTCACAAAAGGAATCGTGTAGCCGCCAAAGAATTGATCGTTAAGATGCATACTCATGACAAAAGTTTTCGGGATATTGCTGACAATATTAGACCAAGATCATTAGTTCAATATGTGACAAAAACTTAACGCAAAAGAACGCATTCGGTTTTAATTTCCATGGGAAGAGTTCGAGCAAAAATGAAAGATGCTTCCTTGTCAAGGGAAATCGAACAAATAGCTTGATAAAAAACAATTTTGTGAAACATAAAAAACTACTCGAATTTATGAAAACTTCATATTAAATGCACAAATCGTTCGGAATTTTCTGCATACCAGCGATTAAGGCACGTTTTCCACATAATAAGCATTTTCTCTAAGCAAAGATATAAAACTGCGTTTAGATTCTGCCATAAAATGTTTTAATAAGTCGAATAATTTCTGGTAAATGGGTATATTTACTGACAAGAATCCATTTAATATTATGGATTGATGGCAGATTTCTGTGAACACCGCCTTGCAGTTGAAGAAATTAAAAGCAACCGTCAAACAAGTGTTGCCAGGATGGAAAAATTTTGTTAACAGTTTCTGTCGTTTGTCGTTTTTATTTTTTATAGCAAACTTTTGAATTCATGACAATCAATTTGGCAACGCAAATAAACTGTTTAGAGTTGTATGTATATATACTCAGTGCTGCCAAATTTGAAATAACCTCAAACAGTGTAGTAAAGTGAATAGAATTTTACCGTTAGAATTTTATTTAGTTATATCTATATTTAAATCATAGTTTACCATTTCATAGCACAATTGTGCAGACAGAACTCACACGCATTCTTGTGTTTTTTCATTTAGTTGTCGATCAGACTGCGGCAAGAACACATGTGCGGCGGATGCTTTATCATTTTATTTTAGAATGACACTCAAAAAATATTTAATGTTAAAAATGGGCTATGACATTAGCTGGGCGTTTTTTATTTTGTCGCATAGTATAATTTTTTTTAAATGCTTTGGAATGCTCGCTTTTTTTCTTTTCATAAAAAATGGGTTTTTTATTCTTTTTATTTTTATTTATCTAAAAAAACATGGCATAATTTTTAAGCCAAAAATGGATAGTTTTATGTTCTTTTAATAAAAAATGGATTTTTTATTTTATTTTTATTTATCTAAAATTATTAAGCCAAGGTTATATAGATTTACATATGTATGCTGATGAAATGAAAATAAAAATAGCGTATATTACTAACACTTTTCTATGGCTTTAAATAAATAAATTCTCTCAACTTATTTTCTCTCTCTTACTCACTAACACATAACCAAAATATTTTTGACGAACCCTGATTTAAATCCTCTCTGAATAGAGTCTTAAAAGAATAGAGTTTTGAAATAAAAGAAAACTTAGAAATTTAAATTTAGTTTGAATATAATACAAATAATTATACTGCAGGGTTATATATATAATATATAGTCTACAAAAAAGTGTTATATAAATGAATTATTTTTTTGTTTTATAAAAAAAATTATTTTTTAATGTCTTACGTACTGAGAAAAAAAATTTTTAAATTTTATCCATAAACTCTTTGAAATGCATAAATCAATGGGTGTATGTATACTTTTGACCTTGACTGTATATATAATAATTATATACATATACATATATATATATATACATATATAGGGTTGTATATATAGAGTTATATGTATATGTAAATAAAGATTTAAAATATAAAAAAACAAACAAACATGTGCCACTTTTCAGATATTGCTGTTAAGCTCATTTCATCATATTTAAGGGACAGAAGTCAATCTGTAATCAACACTTAGAGGTGTACCATGAGGTTTCATACTTAATCCATTATAATATATGATTTACTCTCTGCTATCAAAGTTGAATTATTTTAATGTATGCAGATTACATACATACATACACAATTGGTCACAACCCTCAGTCAGGATTATGGACCTAGTTTCTCACACTACTTATCTTGTGCGTGTTAATTTTATACATGAGTGGCAGGACCTACAGTTTAAAGTCGTCTCCGAACGACAGATTTTTGAGAAACTTTTCATGGCAATTTTATTTTCTCTCAGAATTATTGCCAGCAATCTGCTGAGCGGAAGTAGCCGAAGAAATATTTTTTTTCATATTTTCGTTTTGATGTCTAATAACCCAAAATACTACCTACTAGACTACGGCGACTTCACAGTATGAAGATTACGTTCAACTTAAAATAGCATTGACGAATGGTCTTTGCTTCAATCCAAAGAAATCTAAGGCTCTAATAATAGGTAAAGCAGATTCTACAACACAGTTACCATCAATTCAATTTGATAATATGATTGTTGAGGCCGTTCAAGAATCTAAGAGTTATTTTTAACAATAGCCTTAACTGATCCAACTAAGCGAATGCCATTTGTGGTAAAACGTTAGCTATGCTGCGAAATCTTTTGCAAACACAGTACTTTACTCTGTTCAGTATTTGTCTGCTACTTGCAAAAACTTACCTCATACCCACATTTCTGTATGATGGGAACTCGTTTCAGATTGCGATTCAATGTGTAGGAATGAACTGAAAATCGCTTATAACAATAATGCCAGATATATTTATTGTCGTTCAAGATACATCAGGATATCTGAATACTCATGAAATATTTATAACATGTCATTTAAAAACAGGTGCAACAGTCAAAATAAACCCAGCTAATGACATAGTGTAGGTTGTGAGTTTTGTTGAGTAGAACTCAAAACTATTTTTCTTTTGTTTTTCTCGAACCCTCCAAACTTGTTTTATTTGACAAAAAGAAAAAAAACGGTATTTTTGATCTATTCACACAAAATTATTGATTACCTAAATAAGTTTGAACCTATTTTAAAAATCCAAAGTTTTTTGAAAAGTGGACAGATGAGCCTTTACCAAAACATATGAGTTTTGATCGGGTAAACTTGGAAAATATTATTTTTTTATTTTTTAAAGTTTAGCCACTCTTAATTGCAAAATTTAATTAAAAAATATAATATAAGTGACATTCTGAAAGTGTATTATCTTGTGAAGAGATTGATAATTCGCTTGATCAAATCGGACAAAAATTACCGTAGTTATTATTGAAATAGTAAAAAACTCGTGTTATATTTTTTATAGAAGTATGTCATCTTATCAAATGAACTTTCAGTTCAAAAACTTTTTGACGGATCTTGATTGATTATCGCAAATTGTGTCAATTTGTACGACTGCCAGAAATCGACAAATATTTGTGTTTTCTGCAAATATTATTTCTCTTTGCGCAAACATTGTCCAAATTCTGGTTGTCACTCAAACATGACATTGACACATTTCGCGATAAACAATCAAGATCTATCAAAAAATCTGAAAATTTATGAACTAAAAGTTCATTTGAAAAAATATATTGAATATGAAGAATATAACTCGACTGTTATACTATTTAAATAGTAACTACGGTAATTTTTGTCCGATTTTATCAAACAAAGTCTCAATCTCTTCACAAGATAATGCACTTTCAGAATGTTATCACTGATTACATATTTTTTTTTTATTAAAGTTTGCTACTATAAATGGACAAACTTGAAAAAATATGAAAAAAATTCACAATTGTCAAGTTTACCTCATCAAAACTCATAGCAGCTTAAGTCAAATAATATATAGATGTATACCGTTTTAAAGGCCCATCTCTCCTCTTGCTAAGAAATTTTAAATTTCTGACATTAGTTTAGAAATGTTTGTGTAATAAATTTGTGCGAAAAGTTTGAAGGCTTCAAAAAATATAAAAAAATATTTTTGAGTTCTACTCAACAAAACTCACACTCATTAGCTGGGTGTATTTCATTTTTTTTATTTTGTCGCATAGTGAAATCATTTGAAGACTATAAATACACTATATTATCGTACCCGGCATTTACACATACGAGTAAAAGTGCGAAAAACCCAATACACTTACTTTTTTTGAACTTGCAACTCAATTTGCAAGCGATTTTAAAGATGAATATTTAGCACTTGTAGCAAATAAAATGACAGTTAATTAAATAGTGTTAGGAAAATGTACCAATTTTCTACTCCTCCATTATGCAGCACTATTATAGATAAAAGACAGCTTTGCAACGTGTGATTCAGATCGTTGTTCTGGTAGAAAACAAATGTGTCAAGTATGTTACATATATCGTCACTTTGCAAATTTTGATTTAAAATGTCCAAATATTGAAATCGGTAGGTAGGGTTTACACAAAACATGGATTTAAAGTTATAAAAAATGTAAATGTTATTGCAAATTGATTGTTTCTTTTTTGTGTCATCTTATTTCTACCTCGATTTTTAATATTTTTTCTTTTCCTTTTCTTTTGTTGTGATAGTTTTTTGGAATTTATCGCATATCAAATCAATCACCTTGAAAGGCATATCGACTTTAAAAGTACATGCATAAATGGAAACAAAACAAAAGTGAAAAAGTAAATTTAGTGTCAACACAAGTAAGTGTAGTTTTTAAAGTTGTGATATGTTTCTGTTTTTTGGCAATTTTTTTGGTTTGCAACAAGGGTTGCAAGGGTTGCAGAACCACTATTGTAGTGTGTTCTGCAATCAGGTAAATTTAAGAGTCATCAATCAAAAGTAAGTGTAGCTTTTTTTGCTTTCTTTTTTTTTGCAGAGAATTTTGTTACTTCGGCGAGATTAAAAAATTATTGAAGGTACAATCAAATGTTTTACACTTGTTGCATATGTATGTTTGTATTTAAATTTCTTAAAGTACGTAAAGAGAAACTTTAGAACTTAAAAGATTTGGCAATATTTCAAAACATTTTCTGAGAAGACAAACAATTTTTTTTACAAAAAATCGATGAAAGAAATTTAATTGTTACTTATATTAAATTAAACTATGAAATCTCTATTTTGTATAAAATAAAAATTCGTTAAAATTAAAAAACATCAATATTTCCAGCCAAAAAAAAAACAAAAAAAAGCATACACACGTATAGGAAATGAGTTTTTCTAGTGACTCCGATATATTAACAAATAGAGTATATTACTTAAGGTGATTATATTCAGCTACTCTTACCACTTGAAGTCTTTTAAGCCAGATTTCTGTGAGTTCACAGGAGCGTTTTTAAAATTTAAAGTCTTCTTGTTGATAACGTAGTATTCAGATAATTTTATTTTCCTTTAAGCCCACAAATATTCTATTAAATTTAAGTCTGGGCTTTGAAGAAGCTAAACAAAATAATCATTCTTTGACTACGGCCGCCAAGTTCTTGGAAGCTATCACCCAAATGCATCTTTTAAGGAGATATAAGCAAATAAATTTCTAAAATGCTTAAACAATCTGTTTTATTCTTATTGCCTTCAAAAAAGGCGAGGTCAACTACTCACTTTGCGCACAATGAGATCCAAATCATTATATTTCAGAATACGTGTAATGAAGCGTATGTGTAATGTTGCATTTTTTTAAGGGATTTCCGTCTCCTCCACTCGGACTGCCAACAATCAGTATCGAATATGATAGTATATGTCCTATATTTTTATTTAATTTAATATATTCGACACTGGTGGTCGAAAATCCGCATGGAAGAAGGCGAGAGAACACTCAAATAACGAGTACAAGTCTTTTTACTCTGCATGCATTGTTGACGCCTGCAAACAGCTAGTAAGACTTTGTCAATCTGCTGAGAGTAAATAAGAATTGCCATGAAAATTTTCTCGAAAACCTGTCGTTCGGAATCGACTTTAAACTGTAGGTCCCGTCGCTCATGTATAAAATTAACAAACACAACATGAGTGGTGTGAGAAGCTAGGCCATAATCCTGACTGAAGGGTTGTAATGGCCAATAATGTATTCGTTTTCATTAAAACTAATCGATTAATAAAAAACTTGAAAATAATATAGAACATGAATATTCTATGTTAACGAATTATATACAATCGATATGTACAGTGCAACATACAATAAATTTCATACAAAAAGGAATGAACGCTGTTCAAAATTAAATGATACGAAAAAGTTTTCTCTCACCATAGATGACATAACTGTATTTAAACTTTATTTCAAATTGCCCGTAGCAGTTTCCAACACAGTTACTGCATACGTTTTATACTCCATAACCGCTGTTTTTCCTTAATGTTTTTTAAGGAATATTAAATTAAATAAATTATAATTTAATATTTTAAAAATTGGGCACTTGAATACTGACCGCGTAGACCAAACTATATACGAATTGAAAAGAACCGATCGAGTGTGTTTATGATTATCAACTAATTTATTTCTTCAATCTTTATTTAATCCTAACATATTCTATATACTTAATTCTAACTGTGTACATCTATTCAGCAACTCCGTTGCTTATTTTAATTCCTTATTGCTATTTATTCATTGACCTTATTCTATGTATCGAACAATCTTAAATTTAATTAGTAATAGGGTGGTACAAATTTATGATTATTATATTAATTCAAAATATTCAATTACTTAATGACAATGACTTTAATGACAAATATATAACAAGTATATCTAAATGTATAGAATATAATTATGGCGCAACATTCCGGCCCCATTGAAGGACTGTGCTTCTTCAATCAATTGAAGTGGAGCCAGTTTGTGGATTCTGCACTTATAAACGCCGTTGTGCGTTGCGACCTCCGCCACTCTGACCTTGCCGTCTTTGCCCCTGGTTACGGCCACGACTCTCCCGGTCAACCAATGTGGTGGCGGGCAATTGTAATCGTGGACGATTACGACCTGATCTAGATTCAGGTTGGGCGTTTCGCTGGTCTGCTTGAGACCACAAAGCAGTCGCCAACGCTTCCATAACTTCTTTGATTATTTTGTCGCCTACGAATTCTGGCGGCCGCGAACGCAGACCCTCTCCTACTAACAGATGGGATGGAGTTAGAGCTTCTCCGTCGTTGGGGTCTGGAGGCAGCGGTGCGATGGGCCGATTGTTGAGCACTGCCTCTACTTCTGCGAGCATTGTTGCCATCTCTTCGTGAGTGAGCGCCAAGTTGCCCACGGCTCGCAGAAATAGGAACTTCGCTTGCTTCACAGCGGCTTCCCACAGTCCTCCGAAGTGCGGCGCCCGAGGTGGCATGAAGCTGAACTTCACCCCGGACGAAGCTGCGTATGACTCGACGGCCTGTCGACTCCTATCGAACGCTTGTTGAAGTTCCTTGAGGACTCGGCTGGCTCCGACGTAGTTCGTTGCGTTGTCGCAATATACCTCTCTGGGAAGACATCTTGCAGCAAACCTTTTAAATGATAAAAGAAAGAAATCAGTGGAAAAATCAGACACTAACTCTAAATGCACCGCCCTAGATGTGAAACACACGAAGTTATTTTGCTTCGGTAATAAAAGTGGGAACCTTGCATCGTATGGCAAACTTGCATTAAGCAATCTCCCACCTACCCTTAAACGTGAAAATGTTCTCTTTTTTTCAGTTTCCAATAACTTTTGGTTCTCTGTTAATTCAATAGGTTCATTAACAGGCCATTTGGAACTGTCGTTTAGTAGAAACGACGGTCCTTCAAACCGTATTGAGTCTTTCAAATCCCTTACATCGGATCGTCTTGACACAATGTGAGCTGGATTCTCTATAGCAGGTACGTGGCGCAACGAAACTTGGTGAGCTTGTACACTTAATGAAGTTTCAGGCACATTTGATTGCCCATTCCTGGCCAGTAGACTCACGAACAAACTTTTCGTGGACACATAGAGATCCTCAAGCTCGACTCCACCGTCATTATCGGGATCCAAATAATCCACTTCTGACTGGAGCTCCATTGCTTGGTCTACATATGTTTTTACAATATCGAATCGACATTCGAGCTCTATAGGATCAAAAGAAATAGTCCTATCTACAATAGATTGTCGAATTCTGTCGATATCTTTAATGACCTTCGCTTTCTTCGCGAGTAATTTCTCCAAGTTTTCCGCTCTGGAAGGAGAATCTTGGCGTTTAGAGCCTGTACTAGTCATTATTATATTTGTTTATTCAAATATTCCTCAAAACAAGAATTAAAAATTGACCAAAATAAATTATTAGTCGAATTGTATTCGAATTTATTCAATTGCTTTGGAAAATAGAATTTAATTGATGTACCTCGGTACACAATATTCGAAATGTCCGATACCAATACTCAAGTGGCGTTAATTGAGTCAAGAGTAACTTACTTGATCTCAGAAAATAAAAATATAAACGCTTTACACAGCCTTCGGTATAAAAATATTTAAGGTACCGAGTAAAATCGTTCGATAATCGATTTATTTTATAATAAAACAAAAATCAAATTTCAATATAAACACACTGTGTTATAAATAACAATAATCGAAAAATAATTCGAATTTTGAATTTTGTGTGACCAATTTTATTAAAATTTTAATTTTGTTACTAATGTGAATGGTCACACTGTACACAGCTGTAATATGTAAATTATATACAAGCAGTATAGGAACGCGTGGAATGGAACACTGATCGAAACGAAATTACGAAAAATAAATCAAAAGAAAACAAACAAAAGCAACATAAATGGTGTGCTGAATATTTTCTCACTAACAAAGAGAATAAATTGTTAGTGTAAATACGTATTAAGTTACCGATATTAACAATCGCGATTTTATACACTTTTAAGGGTGGATTTTCTATAATTTTATAAAGGATATATTCATGTGCATATGAAAATTGTAGATATATAAAATTATTGACAAATGTATATAAAATTATAAATAAATGTATTGTTTCAATAATTTAAAACTGTGAAATATATTTTTTTGTGTTCTGCTCTTTAAGCGATTATAAATTTTTTGATTAACTTACAAAAAATCTCTTAAATTTGATTAAATTACAAATTTAAGGAAAAAACACAAATATATTTCTCAGTTTTTACCTCCTGGGAGTGAGATATACTCTCCTTAGTTCCTTCCGATTGGCACAAAATGAGGTTGTAATGGGGCATCTGGGCAGAATTCCCTTCCTGGAGTCGTCCAACGATGTATTTTTTGTTTGTTTGGATAGTGTGTTGATATGTTCTTGTAAAGTGTATTGTATTTTGAAATTAATGTTGCACTATTACCACTTTTTGTATTCGTAATCTCTTATTACACTGTATTCCTGTATTTTACATTTTATTTTTGTTTCTATTGTATTTGTTATTTTGTATTTTATTTTGTTCTATTTTTCTGACTTAAGTTTGTATATTTGTATGGTCTCACAACATTAATGTGCCAAAATATAGTCAGGCACTGCATGTATATCGTTATTTTTTTTTTAAATTTTATATTATTTATAAAATTTTTTAACACTCGGAACTTTAAATTTTAAACAACTTATAAAATTTTCGCGAGTTTGGTCTATTATACGAACACGATCACTATTTAAGTCCCTGCTCGGGCGCCAAAATGTTTTTCCTTAATGTTTTTTAAGGAATATTAAATTAAATAAATTATAATTTAATATTTTAAAAATTGGGCACTTGAATACTGACCGCGTAGACCAAACTATATACGAATTGAAAAGAACCGATCGAGTGTGTTTATGATTATCAACTAATTTATTTCTTCAATCTTTATTTAATCCTAACATATTCTATATACTTAATTCTAACTGTGTACATCTATTCAGCAACTCCGTTGCTTATTTTAATTCCTTATTGCTATTTATTCATTGACCTTATTCTATGTATCGAACAATCTTAAATTTAATTAGTAATAGGGTGGTACAAATTTATGATTATTATATTAATTCAAAATATTCAATTACTTAATGACAATGACTTTAATGACAAATATATAACAAGTATATCTAAATGTATAGAATATAATTATGGCGCAACAACCGCTTTATACGCAGTAGTCTACACTTGCTCATCACATACCGTAATAATAATACGTGTATTGTTGTATGTAAAAAACTTTTAAAGTATTCATAGGTGGTGGCAACGATTAAGTCTGAAGGTAAAGTGTAATACAACAATTCATCGTATTGTAGCGTGAATAATAGAAGTTTAAATTCAGTTTTCTTTTTTTCTTAATTTTTTTTCATGCAGCTTCTCACATATTTCTAATAAAACTGTTAGTTTTGGTGTAATAAGTAGGATTAAAATTTAGGGTGAAAGCTTTGACATTTCAATCGATGTTGTTAATCGTTAACATATCGATTGGTATAGATTGGATCGTAGCGGTATATTGGATTTTTAATAGAGAAATTACACGTGCTCGATAACAATTTAACAACGGCAACCTACGGCAAACAACGTTGTTAAATATTATTTAACGGTAACTCCACCTCTTGAGAAAGTATAGAACCCAGTATACAAAGTTCTTCACCAGTACATCTAATATAACAATGCAATCCATTTTCGTGGAAGTCGCTGTTCATAGGTAACGGCAGATGGTTAGCCTATAATCCTAGGACATATTACTATAGGCCAGTTATATGATGAGCTCAAAAAATTGGTTCATAAAATTAAGGTAAAGTAAATGAACAATAAGAATACAATGTTTGGTTACTTCACTCATTCCACTGTACTATTATAAAATAAAAGAAAAACTCTTCTCTTAAAATGCCTATGAAAAAGTATTCCAACAGCCGTTGATAATGCACCAGTTATCTCATCGATCATGTCCTTAATTAAGGCTAATTTTCTCAATTTACTCTTCTTATCCATCAAGCAGTTCCATCTAAGAAAATGACGACAACAGATACATCGTTTTGTTCTCTATAAACTTTTATTGTGTACTCTTTTTCTCATTGTGTCTTATCCTTTTTTAAGGGTGATGTTGTATGATCTTCTTTTTATCGTTGATAATATTATCGATGCTGGCACACTGGTGTCATGCATACATAATTGGCCATTACAACCCTTCAGTCAGGATTACGACCTAGTTTCTTACAACACTTATGCTGTGTGTGTTAATTTTATACGGGAGTGGCGGGACCTACAGTTTAAAGTCTACTCCGTATGACAGATTTTTGAGAAAGTTTTTCATGGCAATTTTATTTTATTCTCAGAGTTTTTACCAGAAACCTGCCGAGAGGAAGTCGCCGAAGAAATAGTTTTTCATATTTCGTTTTGTTGGAGATGTTTGATCTGGAGTTTGAACCGTGGCCTTACGTCGAATATACCAACAACAAGCCATCTAATAGACTATCGCGACTACATATTACCTCCTTGCTATTTTTACCACTTATATCCGACAGAGAATGGAATAGAACTCTCATGTATAAGCCGTTGCCTCAAAGTCAAATTTTAAGGCTTCTAGAGAGGGTGAAAGTGGTCAATAATGATTTTAGGGTATCCAACTCTATTCATTTATTGGAGAATTGTCTCAATGTGACCTGTGTTTGACTGTGATCGATTGGCCAGTGGATTGCAAACTGCATTACAGACAGAATTGGTTCTTTGTGTGGACTATCCGTATGTGGAAATCTCTATCTGCAGTGTTTTTCCTGCCACTTATAATATAATCCAATGTCTACAAGCACTATTTCCTAAATTCTTCTTACCACATGAGTATTGACCATCTGCCGAGTGTTGGCTAAATGGTTAAATTGCTTGTATAAAAGGACTTTTTATGTCTTACTATGCATACCTTCCATAATTTATATGCAGAAATGAAATTTTAAAATAAAATATGCAGATTAAGTTACCACATCGTTTAATTAATACAAACGTACGTATTTGTTTTTTACGTTTTTATCCACAATTTTTTGCCACCTGGAGTTTGATTTCAACCCATTACTATTCAACACTGAAGCTATATACTGCTATATGAAGACATTGTAGTCTTCCCATAATGCTTCTCCTTTTCAGTCACATATTGTATGTAAGTAACACCAAGACGTATCTAACGAATGCTGAGAGAGCTAACTTGTCAGTTGATGAATTTGTGCCTGTTACTCTATCTCGGAAAATCCCTGCTGGTACAGATACCGCTAGTAACAAGATGTTTATGGAACTGTCTCATTAAGTTATTTTTGCTAATGCGAGCATTAAATGCTAGAATTTATATTTAAAACCAATAGTGTCACTTTAGGAAGGAAAATAACACATTCAAACAAATTTCCAGAATAGAACAGAATAGAGAAAAGAGACAGTCTAGAAAAAGAAATATTCTTTATATGGTGTTCAGATATGCACCTTTATTGCGTTAATCGCAATAAACGCCATTATTGAGCTCAATATTTCATATGAAGTTTCAATTAATTATTGCGCAATAAATACACAAATTGTTATTAAATTGGGTAAAACTTAAAATGCAGCACTGTCATAAGTATGGTCAGTGCGTATATTACTATTAACCGAACACTTTTTGTTGATATTTGACAACTCAAATGTTAACAACGACAAACAAAACAGAAAACAAAATAGAAACAATGTTGTTGAAACAGCCAGCTGTTTTGTTTACCAGCTGTCAAATGAATATTGAATAAGCAGCTGAACTGCGTATATTATTATGCCTGAACACTTAAAATTTTGCCTTTAATTAACCGAATATTGACTCAATAAAAGTGCATATCTGAGCATAGTACAAAGTATTTTTACGTTATCCGTCTTGTATCTGAGCGAAATCCCCTACTTACTAGAACAAAGTGAGATTTCGTCGAAATGTATTTGAAATCCAGTAGTATTTTGTGCTAAAAATATTTGTTTTCTTCAATTATTTGTTTTCACACCACTTAAAATCTGTAAAACTAAAAAATACAAAACGACGTTAATTTATTATATCCCTCTGAGTGTCTTATTCATTGCCTACGTTTACAAATTCAGATATTTTTGACTTGGCAAGAGAACAATTGGAAACAATTTGAAAAGGTAACAGACTCGAAATTTTATAGCACCTTTGTGCAGAACAGGAACATATTTAACACCATTAATGTGTTTAACACAATTGAAAGAATAAATAATAAATGAGCCATGCGGGATATAAAAGTCAAATGGCAATTTGGCCGCAACCTAAAAAGACAATAATTTAGTTATGTTTTCATTATACAAGAACAAATACGTTCAATATAAGCTTTTTGAGATAATATGTTGGCAAATTTTTGATTTGCATTTGGAATATTTCTAAACCCCTAACCTTTTGCACGTACATATCTGCGAAATACATAATTTTACAACGCCCCAAAGGTATAAAATTCAATGCAATAAATAAATAATTTTTAATACAAATACAAAATAAGAACAAAATTGAAATAATTTTTGAAACAGAATTTCATTTAAAATGACATGTTCAACACGCTTATAACCACTAAATAAAACACAACAATTTGGAAATATTTCATTTCGAATTTTCGTCTCAGGGTACTTGTTTTATTGAATGATTTATTATGGCCTCCTAGTATTTAACCTTCAAATTTAAATTCCTAACAGATGCTGACAAAAATTGTAACCCATAATTTGGTATTTGCCATAGCAACACATTTAGTGGATATCAAACTATTTCGAATTAAATATTTTAACTTATTTTAATAGAAATAATCATTTTTGTTGTTCTTTTTCTTCTTTTTTCATGAAATAGACAAAAAAGATTATTAATTTGCCATTGATTTATAGATACATTGTTAAGATGTATGAGGTCGGAACTCATAAATGTAGATTAAATAATCAGTGGCCAGATCGCAATCCTTGTTAAAGCGAAAGAAAAGAAAATTAAAAGGTAGCAATTCACAATTTTAAGTTATAGGAACACTCTAAAGAGGGTGAATGCCTAGATTCATACGAATACATGACCCTGCTAGGTCAGGCCATTAAAAATTTAGACTGTGGAGTCTGCTATTTAGATGTAAAACACATGCATAATATTTCAGAAAAATTAGTTCAGCGGTTTATGCAGAAAATAAAATATATGAATTGGTTCGATAAAAGAAATAATCAACTTATAATTACTTTCAGTTCAAAAATTATCAGAAATTTTGATGGATATTGATTGTTTATCGAAAAATGTGTCAATTTCACGTTTGCACGATTACCAGAAGTCGACCATTATTTGTGTTTTTTGCAAATATTATTATTTCGCTTTGCGCAAACTTCGGCCAACTTCTGGTGGCTGCTCAAACGTGAAATTGACACATTTTCCGATAAACATTCAAGATCCATCAAAAATTTTGAAAATTTTTGAACTAAAAGTTCATACGAAAAATATAACTCGACTGTTAGACTCTTTAAATAATAACTACGATCATTTTTGTCCGATTTGATCAAACAAAGTATCAATAATAGAAGTATCAATAATAGATAATGCACTTTTAGAAAGTCATCATTTATTTCATATTTTTTAATTAAAGTTTGATACTATGAGCGGGCAAACTTGAAAAATATGAAAAAAATTCACGTCAAGTTTACCTCATTAAACCTCATAGCATATTAAGTCAAATAATATATATATATGTATGTATATCGTTTTCAAGGCCCATCCCTCTCCTTTCTAAAAAGATGTAACGTTTGGACATCGATTCAAAAATGTTTGTGTAATCAATAAATTTTTACAAAAAAAATTTGTCCAAAAAAACAGTTTTTTGTCAAATAAAACAAGTTTGGGGCGTTCAAGAAATATAAAAAAAAATAAATTTGAGTTCTACTCAACAAAACTGTCATTAGCTGGGTGTATTTAAATTTTTTTATTTTTTGTCGCATAGTGTTATTTATACAAACAGCCTTTACAGCCTTTAAATCCACTCAGAATGATTAAATTAGCGTGTTTCGTGATTCAGCTTAAACAGAAGAGATAGAGACAGAGCAACTCGTGCTACAGAAAATATTCTTTATCGTTTATATAAGGAATAAATACACACCGAATATCAAAGTAGTGAGACGTTCTAAGGGTTCTGAATTTTATGATACAGTTATAATCGTATGGCAGAGGGTTATATATTTATAATTAAATTAAATTAGGAGCCATTATTACAACCTGCCGTTAACTAAAGGGAGGATTTTAACGGGCAGATAAATTGTTTTTCATTATTATAAGTAGCCAATAAGGTAGAAGGGAACGTTAAGCTAAAGGGAGGATCATCCTACCTTTTACTTTTAAAGATAAGTTTATGTCTGAATTTGCCATATTATTTTCGATAGGGCAACTTCAAATATAAACAAAGTGAGTAAATAGAACAAAAAAATAAAGTCCGTCATTGCCACTGTGTTTAAAAAACAACTTGTTTAAGTGAGGAGTGTTATCGACATTGCTTCGGCGCTGCCATATTTTTTTTAAAGTTAACTTTATTTTATCTGTAGGTTGTAACTACGAAAAGAAGTTAAAGGTTACTTTAAAGTTCACTTTAGCTAAAGTTGTCTTTAACTAAACCCAACTTTAACGGCAAGTTGTAATAATGGCCCTAAAAGTAGTATTACTGTCGGGAAATTGTTCAATTACAAACTCAAGCAATATTAGTTAAAAAACTTTTAAAACTTAAGTCGCTTCAATCTTTTCCAAATAATCAATCAAGAAAGGATTTAATTCCTGACATTAAAAATAGATAGTCCGGTAGAGCCAGCTATTGAAGTAGAGTAGTACTCAAGCAAGAAAATTTTTACCATTAAACGCCAATAAACTGAAGTTGGTGCTTTAGGCAACTACACATATCACCTGCTTGCCTTTTGGCTGTGTCCTATGTTCAATGAGCTCTCGGAAAGAACTTTTCAGTTTTCTTCAGCTCCTGTTCGCCTTGTAAATTTATCTCCATTTTACTTTGAAGCCTTATCAATATTATGACTTCCATCTTCGCTGGTTGCCTTATTGTTTCTTAACTTCCCTCTGGCTTTTTTTGTAAATTTTTGGTGTGTGAATGATTGTTTTTCTAAAATGCGATAAGAGGTTCTCAATTTAAATAAATAAAAAAAATTTATGCGAGGAAATGGATCCACGTAAATCGAGTTAAAATGTCAATTCAGCCAAGCTGTTTCCGTTATTGTTTCTAACTTTGATATCACAATTTTAAATCCAATTCAATTGCCATATATTTTCCCATTATTGACTACAATATTTTACATTGGATGCCTTGATAGTCTAGTGGGTAGTATGCTATACTATTAGCGTGAAGATCATGGGTTTGATTTCCACCAGAGACTCTGGTCTGTTGCACTACATAATAAACTATAATTTTTAATTGTTTTGTAATAAATAAGTTGATAAATATTCCACCATTTCGCCATTATCATTTCACTTCACATCACTTATGACTACGACTTCGTGTGATAATATTGATTTGATGCTTCAAGAAGGGTTGGAATATTCCAACCTATTATGCACGTGAATTCGCCGTAGTCCAGTAGGTGATGTGTTGGCTTATTTGACGTAAGACAATGGTTCAGACATCAAATCGAAAATATGAAAAAAAATATTTCTTCGGTGACTTCCGCTCAGCAGATTTCTGGCAAAAACTCTGAGAGTAAAATGAAATTGCCATGAAAAGTTTCTCAAAAAATTTGTCGTTCGGAGTCGACTTTAAACTGTAGGGTCCCGCAACTCATGTATAAAATTAACACACAAAACATAAGTGGTGTGAGGAACTACGTCCATAATCCTGACTGAAGGATTGTAATGACCAATTACGTATGTATGTTATGTACGTTCTTTTTCGTTTGCCAAAGGTTGTTGCCATAAGATCCAGTTTGTTGTTATTTGATTTTGTTTCCTTAATCGGTTGTTGTTCCAGAAAAGCAGGTTTTGGGTCTGCTGTGGTAAGTCCTAGAACAATACGGGTGCAATTTGTCGTTGAAATGTAACTTTTTCGGTACGCCTTGGCCTTACTATAATGTTATCCTTTTTTACAGGACTGCGGTGAATTCGTATGGTTTCCTGGATGGGCATTGGAGCCACTGAGAAACTAGGTCGTTATCCTGACTAAAGGGTTGTACTAACCAATTATGTGTGTATGTATGCCAATGAATTCGAAAAAAGTGATAAAAAATCTTTCCTTTTGAAATACGAACTTGTAATGAATGTAAGCAAGCAATGTAAGCAACATGTGCTCTCTTGTTATTGTCTTGCTTTTAATAACTTTGGAGATGTATTAACGCTGCTTGTTCTTGTGCAGCGATAAATATGTCAACATTTTATTTAAAAATGCATTTCCAACAATAAACGAGCATTTTTTTAAGTTTAATTACAGGCTTTAAAATGTGTTACATTGCAGTTAATGTTATAAATGTATGTATGTACGTAATATAATGCTTTAATTATCAAAGATATACGATTATAAATGCACTTCTTTGAAAATGAAGAGAATGCATAGCAGTTTGTTTGTCTTTCGCAATTTGAACGATGCGAAGTTATTCAGTCGTAATAAACGTAATTGTGGCATCCTTAATTAAAGTCAAACAAAAGATGTCAAACATGTCAGTTGTTTATATCCTATGATTGTAGGTAAATATTGACTGAATAAATACAATGTCGTCATTCAGTTTAAATATTATATTGCGTGTGTGTGTGTGTATTTGTTGTTTCTTGTCTTATTTGAAATTATTTGTCTTGCATTTAAGTTTAAATATAATTCGGTATTAAGAAAAACAGGAGAGTAAAAACATGTATGAAAATTAAATTTTTATTTGTGAACTCCTAATACTAATGTGGTTCTGGTGTTGTCATTTACGTTGCAGTTTCCATTGACACACAATGTTTTAATTACTGTGGTTAGCATGTGACATATGGTGTGTATGCACATATTATCATTTCATATCTGTAAATGACATCATAAATGTGACAAATTCGCTTCAGTTTCATACAATTATTTTCTTTTAAATTATTTCATTGGGGATACTTTGTGAAACTATAATGAAATTTGGAATTGATTTCAATTATGTATACATACATACATACATATTTGCATATACGCTGCATATACATACAGCATACGTCTGGTTATGTAAATTTTTTTTATAAATTTTGTGTAAAAATTCGTCAATATATTTGATGTTGTGATTACAGGAAAACTTCCTAATGACTCTATAATTTAGCGTAGATGCCCACAAGAAGAAAAGAAAATAAATTTTAAATTCAAAGACCCAATGTTATACACAAGCTATAGTAGGATATAGGATATAGATAGGATATAATCATTCACTTATTAACAAATTCTCCAGTTGACTTTTGTTTGAAATTTAGCGACTACGAAAACGTTTTTCCAAGTGATCTCCTAAATACTCTTTGAGAGCCATATCGGGACTTTGTGCAAGAGTATTAAGCCTGTGGCAACTATATACATACATACATAATTGGCCATTACAACTCTTCAGTCAGGATTACGGCCTAGCTTCTCACACCACTCATGTTGTGTGCGTTAATTTTATACGTGAGTGGCGGGACCTACAGTTAAACGCCGACTCCGAACGACAGATTTTTAAGAAACTTTTTCATGGCAGGTTTATTTACTCTTAGGGCTATTTTTTGGGTGCAAGTTTAAACTCAAGATTAATTTAATCTCCTGTTAAATTTAATCTTCAGTTAACTGAGTTTTCATTTTTTGAATGGGAGTTTAACTGGAGATTAACCTTGTAGAGCTGCCACTCTTATAAGCAAAAATTTCAAAGTGTTTCACAACAATATGCTTTTGTATAGAACAAAAACAAACAAACAAAAACAAATAAAAGCTGAATACTATTGATCTTTATGTAAAAATATTATTTTATTAAAATAATAAATAAATTAAGACTGTCTATTGTCAATTTGTGTTTTCTATAATTCGTAGTCACTTAAATATTTGTCTTATTCGGCTTTCCCTCACTTAAAAGCTTTTGTTAAATAAAATTTGTCAACTACTTTCGATACGTAATCACCAACGTTGGTGGTTTAAACTTAAGATTAACTGCTTAACCGTAAGGTTAAACTTAAGATTAAGTAAACTCAAAAACTGAAAACGAAGTTTAACTGGAGATTAACTTAATTTTGAGTTTAAACTTGCAACCAAAAAATGGCTCTTAGAATTTTTGCCAGAAATCTGCTTTGAGAAATGGCCGAAAAACTATTTTTTTTTCATATTTCGTTTTGATGGCTGGGGGGTACGAACCCGGGCTTTACGTCTAATACTAGACTACGGCAACTATGGCAGGCAAATCACACTACTAGCAGTCTACTTAGAATCATTGACTTGTTGGAAGTAATAATCACTAAGAATTCCCAATTTTTCCGCACTTTAGTTGAAGTTGTTCTTCAGGATTTTTAGATACACTGTTTTATTTATTGTTGTCTTAATAAATTCTAAACAACCCACAACTGGTTCCGACACACATCCTCACAGCATTATAATACCATGACCATGAAAGCGTGCATTTGTAGTATCGTAGTATCATCATATGCTTATAACTTCTGGCTGTTATTTCCCAGTCATTAGGATACTTTATAAAGGTGTGGAAATTATTGACAGTCGCCGTAGTCTAGTTGGTAGTGTGTTAGCTGAATAATCGGTTCATCTATCAGTACTGATATCCAAAAAAAAAAAAAAAAATTTGAATATTCTTCGGAGACTTCCTCTCAGCAGATTTCTGGCAAAAACTGTGAAAGTAAATAAATTTGCCAAAAAAAAGTTTCTCAAAACCCGCCATTCATGTGTAAAATTAACACACAGAACATACATAAGTGGTGTGAGAAACTTGGTCATAATCCTGACCAAAGGGTTGCATTGACCAATTATATATATGTATGTATGTATGAATGTATGTCCATACGTATGCATGTATGTATGAATGAATGTATGCTCTTATTACATATAGAGTTTACACGATACTATCAGCTCTTTTCCTTACAAAAACTTGACATATTGTACGGCTTGTATTACCATCTAAACTCACAATATATACTTACTATTTGTAATTATTTGCCTCTAATAATGTATGTAAGCTCTTCACATTACATGAATTACGTTGTATTACCAAATCCAATTGACAACCTATTAGTCATTGAAATATAATTTTTTGAATTTATTCTGCATTTTAATTTTAAATCGTCCGCTTAATAATTGATATTTGAGTTGTCAAATGTAAACAACAAGTGTTCGGTTAATTGTAATATGCTCACTAAACACACTTACGACAGTGCTGCATTTTAAGTTTTACTCAATATTATAACAATTTGAGTATTTATTGCGTAATATTTAATTGAATCTTTATATGAAATACTGAGCTCAATAATGGCGTTTATAGCGATTTACGCAATAAAGGTGCATATCTGAACACCGTATAATTTTGCCTATTTATATCACTATGACCATGCATCGAATACAAGCACGTTGAAATTCAATATTGTGTTGTTGGTTTTATGCGCATTTGCCAAAATATATATTGAAAATTTATATTTTAGCGCAGATACCAAGAAAGATTTACCGAAATAACGTTCTGAATAACTATCACGTTCGTACAGAAATCACTAGTAAAGCAAAAAGTCCTAAACACACAAGTGAGGATCGGGAAAGAAGTAAAAACAAATGTGTAATTCACTATTGGGTACATGCTGAATAAGAGCACTGCGTTTACTCAATTTGTAATATGAGTAGCGACTGCTGCATCTTTTTTTAGATTTCGTAAAGTTTTATTTACTGGTTACAAGCGTAAAGAGTAAATTATATTTACATTCTCAAAAATCCGATTCAAGAATGTGTTTAAACAGTACATATTTACATATTATTTTATACACACCATGCTTAACCTAAAAACACGTTCAACTCGGCGAATTGGGGGCGTATTATGAGAGCCCTCTTTAACATGGCTACGCCGCCATACTTAATGGAAATTCTGAATAATTACTTTCAGGACAGGAAGCTAATATACCTAACGGATGAAGGAGAGCAGGAATACGTAGTGACGTCGGGAGTCCCTCAGGCTCTGTACTTGGGCCACTACTATGGAACATTATGTACGATGGAGTACTTCGACTGCGATTGCCAAGCGGGACTACAATTGTGGGCTTTGCAGATGACATTGCCATAGTCTCGGTAGCTAAAACGGTAGGAGAAATAGAGGAGAAAACGAACACAGCGAAATGTTGGAGCATGAGGCAGGTTACTGGATGAGGCAGGTTTGACACTTGCTGCACATAATACGGAGGCCGTCTTGATAAGCGGCCGGAAGATAGTGGAGAAGATGGAATTGACCGTTGGAGGCACAACGATCGAATCGAAGAGGGCGATAAAATACCTGGGAGTGATTATCGACGACAGGTTGAACTTCAAGGAGCACGTGAAATACATCGGTGAAAAAGCATCTGTAACACAGGGAGCACTGGCGAGGATGATGCCAAATATTGGAGGACCAGGTCCATTTAAAAGGAGAATAATTTCGGCGGTAGTAACGTCGATAATGCTGTATGTTTGCCCAATATGGTCGGAAGCACTCTCAGTGGGGACGACGAGGAGGATATTGTCCTCGGTGTATCGTCTAAGCGCGATTAGACGGATAAGTGGCTTCAGAACAGTGTCTGATGAAGCAGTTTTGGTATTGGCAAAGACAATACCAATAGATATACTGGCGGATGAGATGAGAAGGATATACCTTCGCCGTCTCGAGTACCCGGGACAAATAGCGGCTATAAAAGCGGAGGAACGAAGGACTTCCATGCACAAATGGCAGTCACGATGGGAGAGCAGTCTAAAGGGAAGATGGACATTTCGTCTTGTCCCTGATGTAACCCATTGGATGAAGAATGAACATTGCGAGTTGAACTACTACGTGACCCAGTTCCTAACTGGTCATGGGTGCTTCAGGAAGTACCTGCACAGATTTGGTCATGACACTTCTCCTATATGCCCAAACTGTGTAGACGAGGAGGAAGATGCGGAGCATATTCTAACATGCTGTCCCAGATTTAGATGGCCGGGAGAAACGAATTTGGAACCAAACCGGCTAATGGAAGAGCTGTTGCACTGTAGGATTCTATGGAGTCAATATAGCCATAGAATGGCTGAAGTTTTGATAGTACTCCGAAGACTGGAGGAACGGAGGCGAAATTTGAATTAACGTGATAAAGCTTTCAAGCTAACCAGCCCTCCGCGAAGTAATACCTTACGGCAGTCCCGCGGGGGGAGAGTGGTTGAAGTGTGTAGGGTGAATCGTGCACTCTTTTGTTGGAACAAAAGTGTCTTTCGAAGATTCCCACCTCCGGCTCAAGACAAAAAAAAAAAACACCATGCTTAACCGTTTCTTGACATCGAGGTCTTCATTACTTTTTTCCATATTCTAAAGTACATCCGTCCGACTAAAAATGATATATTTTGATTCGTCTGAAGAAAACGTATTCCAAAACTCATTTGACATGCTTTTGTATGAAGGAAGGAAAATAAAGGGATAAATCCAGAGAGTATGTGTAAATAGTTGAGCATAGCCTAGTTAGTACAATACTGTAGCGATGTGTGTAGGCACCAAGTGTGGGTAGTTTGGAATTTATTGTGGAAATAATGAATAAGGAAGAGGGTAATTAAACATTCTAAAGAACAAATTCACCTAAAGTTCGGAAGAGTTAAGAGTTCTTGATGTTATTATTTCTAACAAGTCAAAGTACCCAATCATACTGCTGCTGATGTGAAGATGTGATTTGTCTACCAAAGTCTACAGGCTTAACACTCATGCACAAAGTCCCGATATGACTCCAAGTATTGACGCGATCCTTTGGAAGAACTATTGCTTAGTCACCGCTAAGCCTGAAACAAAAGGCAAATGAAAAACTTGTTCGAGAAGGCAAGGCGGTAAATATCAGCAGAAACCGCTAAATAAAACTGGTACATTCAATGCCAAAAGGGGAATGCTTGACCTTAAGGAATATTCTGCTAAATATTGGGTATAACGTTTTAATAATAAATTTACTCCGAGTTCTGCTTGAGGGTACCAATATTTTTTCTGTGCAAAAATATGGAGTCACCAGATACTTTTCCATATTTTTCTAATTGTTTGTGAAAAACATTAAAAATTTATTGTTTTTTGTAATAAATTAAAAATAAATTAATAAAATCAATATAAAAACATCAATTATTTGTATATATTTTGCTTAAAATTCATGAAACTGCTAAAATATATTGGGGTACCTAAACTTTTGTTGTCCACTGTAAATATACCACCATAAATTTTATACAATTTGATATTGTTATGTTTTTACCTTTTTAAAAACGTTTAAATATGAGTTCGTTAATTGCAAACAAAGTAAAAACAAATATGTGTTTAATTTCAGTTAAACTGTCTTTATTCTTTACACTACTTTTGTGTGCCACCGTATACAACTTAACGATACAACAATGATAATCTGTTTATTCACTTTACTAGTTCACACAACTATTCGCTTTACAACCACGACTTGTTTTGTTCACACACAACTTCACACAAGGCTGACTGAATTCTTACTGACTGCTGCCTGCTTTGTCCAGCCCTTTTATAGTCCGACACAACCAGTCTAACGAACATTCTTGAAGTGGAAGGTTCGTTATCTCGCCTTCTCGAGAGCTCTATTGCTAATACATTGTTGTTTGTGTACTTTGCTTATGTTGTCTATCCCCTTTTGTCACATACATGTTGTTTTTGGTACAAGACGCAACCAGGTTCGTTGTACATATGTGTGTGTGCAGCTTTAGATAATTAACACGTTCATTGTATTCTTATTGTTAGTGTGTTTTGTATCGTGTGGCTTTTATTTATCGTTTTTGTTGTTGAACGATATTAGGTCGCTTCGATTTGCGTAACAATATATTTCTGTTGATTTTTGGAAACAAAATTAATAAAGCAAATACTAGTTATTAAGTTCAGTTCCATAATTTTCATCCTTTTTCAGGATTATTTGAAATAAATTCATATACTTTCAAGTCCACGACGAAACAGTTCTTCAAGATTTCTAAAATTTTTCATTTGAAATTAAATTCTTTTATTTCCAGCTAAAAATTAAAACAAATTGAAACTATTACCGAAATATTGAAATAAATTGTAAACATTTTTTTATTTGATTTTTATTGAAACTCTTGGGCAAACAAAACGAATAAAATTTTATATTACACACGCATTAACACTTATTCGGTTTCTTTTATATTTTATTGTATTGGACTTGGTATTGAACTTCTATTAAAATTTCAATGACTTTTAAAAGTTTTTCTTTATTTTATTGGCGATTACGTACATACATACTATCTCTACAACAGCAATAACAATAAACATTATAACAGAAATAATTTTCGGAATTTAAATCCAATGCTAGACACACACATTGACTTCTATTTTCATATTTTTGCTCACGCACTAATACAAATACATACAAACATTTTAGGATAATGTCACTGCATTGTACATTGACAGTCGAAGAGATGTTTGGTTGCCTTTAAGTATTAAAATAAAGGAATGAAAACATTTATCGTTTTCTTGGTATGCGTTTTTGTGTTTCTTCTGAAACAAAAAGCAATAAAAAATTGAAAAAAATACTTTCTCACTCAATATGTTTCAATATTTAGAAAATTTCTTTTTTTTAATTCTTATTTTGATTGGAAAGGAAACAAAATTTAAGAGGATGTAATTGACAATTGATTAATTGAATGAATTTTTGTGGTAGATGTTGGTTAATCAAACCAGTCTGTCGGAGTAATGGTTACACCACTGATTAAAAGGTTTTCTATTATTTTAACTGGGGATGCAGTATCATCTATGATGATTGATATGATTGAGATTGATTTTGATCACACATTGTCATTCTACAGGTTCAATTTTCTTTTCTGACGTATAGTATATCAATATATTCACATACACTTACGACTTAAGAAAACCGCACAATACAAAGTCTAACGAGGTCTAATTGCATAATCGCTAGCAGTTGACAATTATGACCTGCCTAAAGTTATTTAAAAAAAAATTTGGACTGATGAACTCAGCAGGCCAAAATTCACATCGAATATTAACTTTTTCGACAAATTCAATGATTTTGTTTGTGCACATACCCATTTACCCGGTAATGGGTCTCACCGCTAAAGATGATGATATTTCCTCCAAAGTCCATTCACCGAACACACGTGCTTGCCTATTATCTTTGATTTGGCTAAACAGACAAAATAAATTACAACTAATTTGACAGCTGTACCGTCAACGAGATTGCTGTTAACAACTGTCAAAGTTCGGAAATTCCTGCTGGAAGGCTTGACAGTCTCTTTGCAAAGGTATCCGATTATTCTTCAAAGAAATTTATGAAGTGCAGACGTTGTTAATGACCGTTTGTCTTCAATACTTGCAGAATCAAAACCTTGTGAGATTTAAATGCTAATAACATGATGCGACAGTAAAATACACCCATCTAATGACATAGTGTAGGCTGTGAGTAGTGTTGAGTAAAACTCTAAATTTTTTTTTTATATTTCTCGAACCCTCCAAACTTGTTTTATTTGATAAAAATGGTATTTTTGATCATTCCACACAAAATTATTGATTACCCAAATATTTTTTAACCCGCTTTCAATATATAACGTTTTTTTGAAAAGGGGATAGATGAGCCTTTAAAATGGTATACATAAACATATGGTTCACACTTACATATTATGAGTTTTGATGGGGTAAACTTGGACTTTTTTCTCATTTTTTCATGTTTAGCTATACTTAGTAGAAAACTTTAATTAAAAAATATGAAATAATTGATGACATTCTGAAAGTGCATTATCTTGTGAAGAGGTTGACACTTCGTTTGATTAACCATAGTTATTATTTAAAGAGTCTAACAATCGAGTTATATTTTTTAAATATGTATGTCATCTTATCAAATGAAATTTTAGTTCAAAAATTTTTAAAAATTTTGATGGATCTTGATTGTTTATCGTAAAATGTGTCAATTTCAGGTTTGCATGACTACCAGAAGTCGGCTAATATTTGTGGTTTCTGCAAATATTAGCAGACTTCTCTCTGCTCAAACATTGGCCAACGTCTGGTGTTAGCTCAAACGTTCACTTTTGACCAACAAAAGGCTATTACGATAAAATCCACATACATAAATAAGTGGTCATTACAATTCTTCAGTGAGGATGACGATCAAGCTTCTTACACAACTTATGTTGTGTGTATTAATTTTAATCATGAGTGGCGGAATCTCTTTAAAGTCGACTCAGGATGACAGAAACCTTATATGGCATTTTTACATTGCTCTCAGAGTTTTTTTTTGCCAGAAAACTGCTGCGGGGAATTCGCCTAAGAAATATTTTTTTATATTTCATTTTGTTCGAGATTTCTGACGTGGGATTAGAAACGTGCCTTACGCCTACAACGAATGCTAAAGCCGGTTATAACGGGTGATTTTTTAGCTATTATCTTTTTGGCAACACTGGTTTATACAGCTAACGCACGTTTCGTGTTTTGTTTACCTGTCAAACATCTTCAGTTTGGTCTATCATTTAATCATGAATAGTCTTACAAAGAAACAACGCTTGCAAATCAATGAATTTTATTATCAAAATGCGTGCTCTGTTAAGAAAGTTTATCGCGCGCTTCTTCCATTTTATGGTCAGTTTAATCGACCCACGGAAGCGGCTATTCGGGCTATTGTGACTAAATTTTGCACCAAATTTACATTGTTGGATATTAAACCACCAACACGCTTACGTAGAGTGCGAACTGAAAAAAATATCGCAGCTGTATCGGCCAGTGTTAATGATGACCATCAATTATCGATTCGTCGCCGGTCGCAGCAATTGGGCCTCTGTTACTTAACAACGTGGAAAATTTTGCGGAAGGATTAGGATTAGGATTTAGGTGTGAAGCCTTTCAAAATACAGTTGGTGCAAGAATTGAATAAAACGCAGAATTTTTGGTGAATGGGCTCTTGGAAAGTTGGCCGAAGATCCACTTCTTTATCGAAAAATTGTGTTCAGCGATGAAGTTCATTTTTGCCTCAATGGATACGTAAATAAGCAGAATTGTCGATTTTGGTGTGAAGATCAGCCAGAAGCATTGCAAATGCTACCAATGCATGCAGAAAAAGTCACAGTTTGGTGCGGTTTATGGGCTGGTGGCATCATTTGACCGTATTTCTTCAAAGATGCTGCGAATCGTAACGTAACTGTGAATGGTGAGCGCTACCGTGAGATGATATCCAACTTTTTTTTTGCCCAAAATGCAAGAGCTTGACTTGCATGACATGTGGCTTCAACAAGACGGTGCCACATGCCACACAGTACGCGTAACAATGGACATATTGAGAGGCGAGTTCGGTGAACATTTCATTTCACGTTCGGGACCGGTCAATTGGCGACCATGCGATTTAACGCTTTTAGACTATTTTTTGTGGGGCTGTGTTAAAGCTCATGTCTATACAGACAAGCCCGCTTCAATTGACGCATTGGAAGATAACATTGAAGCATTTATTCGTGAGATACCGGCCGAGATATTGGAAAGAGTATGCCAAATTTGGACTAAGCGGATGGACCATTTGAGGCGCAGTCGCGGTCAACATTTGCATGAAATAATCTTCAAACATTAAATTATATGAACCGTACTATCGATTCAAATAAAGATTTCATGAATTTTTCTGTATTTTATGCGTTTTTTTTTTGAATAATTTTCCTATAGCTCTTAAAAAATCACTCATTATATGGAAAAATTATAAAAAATTTTACCGGACTGAGAAGACGTTCAACCCTTGCTTTATAATGAATGAAATTCTAAACTTGATAACATAATTATTAGAAAGAAAAAAGTTTTTAAAAAAAAAAATTATTTGTTGCGAATATTCAAGTTGTAAGCACTGTAAACTGTCTTTAAACTGTTATACTAAGTTTAAATTTTAAAATTTAATATTCTTTCATACAATGAATGGCATTCATTATTACAAAAACGTTTCATTTTCTTTAAGTCGCCTTAATGAATAATATTCCATTGAATAAAGTTTATGAAAAGCTAAGATTATTGAAAATCTATCAATTCTAATTGTCAAAATATTGTCAATAGAAACAAAAAAAGACTTCGTTTACTAGTTTGGGAAATGGTAAATAACTCACTATTTTTTGTTTTTGTTTTTTTTGATATTGCCTCCTTGCACTGTTGTCGATACCTAGTTGCCAGTTTGTGAACATGTTCAGGCATGCAAAAAATGTTTGTATTATTATTTCACAGTTGTGATGAAATATTTCTAGCCAGTCAACCATGGCCACATATGGTACTAAAGTTAAGAAAGAATGTTATTGCGGGTTAGTCGTTGTTGTATTAAACAAACTACACACGTATATACACACGTGCTTAAAGGCTAGCGAGGACATTTGAGTTCATGAATATTCAGCAATACGAACTGCAATAGAATTTTCTATCAGAGACGTCGACAAATTGTGTTTAGAACGCCAGTAAAGGAAACTTTATTGCATTGGGCAGTATATAAAATGTTAAAGATGAAATATGTTCTTGATCCTAATACTACCTCAAGTATAAAACGACTTGTTAGGATATCAGTAACTGGGTTTTCATACCTCCCTGGACTTCTATACATTTTGGACTTCTGCAGTCACTTTCTATCATTTGTTGTCTCGTACAATTTGTACATCTGTATGGTAATATGCTCCTGTTTTGTTGATAATAATAACAGTGTACTCTTTTAATTGTTTTCATTATACTATAGCGCACGCTCAGGTATTTTGCTTTTTTTAAATTCGTTAGTTATTGTTGAATACATGACTTCTATGACATCGATTGTTAAAGTTTTTCTTGTCGGCTAATTTTGTTATCACTTAAAGCAAAGCAAGAGAATAATTATATAATACTGCTTGTATGTATATATATCATTGCAGTTTACATACATACATATGTATGTACTCATATTTAAATTATTTTTGTTAATATTTGGATATTTACTGTTACGAATACATACGCATATGTACAAAAAAATATTAAGGGCCATGAAAAAAATTGCCATGAACATTTTCTCTAAATCTGTCGTTCGGAGTCGACTTTAAACTATAGGTCATACCACTCATGCATAAAATTAACACACACAACATAAGTGGTGAGAGGAAATAGGTCCATAACGCTGACTGAAGGGTTGTAATGACCAATTATGTATGTTATGTATGTAATTATTCCAAATTGCCATTAAAGTTGGGTTTAGTTAAAGGTAAATTTAGCTAAAGTGAATTCTAAAGTCACCTTCAACTTCTTTTCGTTATTACAACTACAGATAAAATAAAGTTACCTTTTCCAAACAATATGGCATTATCGGAGCAATGTCGGCAAAACTGCTCACTTAAACAAGTTTTTTTTTAACGCAGTGGCAACGACTGACTGCTTTTTTTGTTGTTGTATTTGCTCATTTTGTGATATTTAAAGTTGCCATATTGAAAACAATATATAATATGGCAAGTTCAGACATAAACTTAACTTTAAAAGTTACAGGTAGGATGATCTTCCCTTTAGCTTAACGCTCACTTCTGCGTTATTGTCCACTTATAATAATTAAAATTAATTAATTAATTATCTGCCCGTTAAAATCCTCCCTTTAGTTAACGGCAAGTTGTAATAATGGCCCTAAATCCTCAATATTTATCTGGCCACTATCTTTATAATTTAACAAATTTTGTCCATCATTGGTAGTGCTAGAGCTTTCATTAATTGGTTTTTGCCTTTTAATCTTGTCCAGAATTCGGAAAACACAACACATTTTGAAAATAGTTGCCTTTATTTTAAAACATAATATTCTTTAAATGGATTAACCTTACCCAGATACAATATTCGAAAGGAATTTAAGACACGACACGGTACAGAACGGACAAAAACTAATGAATACTGATAAAGATATTTAAATTTTAATTTCTAAGCTATTTAAATATTCCAGAACCAAGATTTACAACACACTGAAGCATATAAAGCGACATGTAACCATAAACAGGGTCAAACAACACCCTAGAACTAGGAAGGCTACACCTATTGATAATAGCCTAACTTATAAAGTAACTGTTAAAGATCCTTTCAAGATTTCAAATAAATAAAAAACTCCAGGACAATAAAAAGACACACGAATGAGAAGAACTTACGTGAGTGTATTGTAAGGCGTAAACCATTTGTTAAAAAAAATTAAATTCCATACAGCGTTTTCGAGAGAACATTGCAATACAGCGATGTCATTTTAGAAAAATATATTTTGGAGCTACGGGTCAAAGATTTTTCATTTCAATTCTAAAAAACCTTACGTATGGTGATCTGCACATCTGGATCATCACCCAAAGTACACCCTTAAAGCGGTTGAGTATGGTGATGGCAATGTCATGATGTGGGCAGCATATCTTAGGTGGTGTAGATTCACAAATTTACGACTAAAATGGGCGAGTAGTGGATAATTCCATAGAGGAAACTAATATCACAGTTCAATCCCTATGTCTAAATTTTTTTTAATTTTTAATATCTATCGTATTTACCAGAAAGTGATTGCAAACAATGATTTAAAGTTATGGATTGTAAGTATTATGTATGAAAAAGGAAAAGAAAACTAATAAAAATATGTTTGTAATAATCGTCCTGCAGAAAGGATAAGAATTAAAGTAATTCTAAGTTTTCTATTCATAAATATATGTATCGTTTACAATTAGTAAAGGTTAAATCCTATCGGTTTTTAAATTGAGATTAATTGTCACAAAATTTAAAAAATATTCTTGATTTTCATACAAGTATGTTTGAAATTTCATGTTTTTTTTTTAATTATTAAAAGCTATCCTTAAACATATTAAAGTGTGATGATTTCGATTGTTTTCATATTTGAGTTACGTATCATTTCATACAATCTGTTTTTGAAAAAAGAAGTTATTTTTTTAGAAGCAAGAAAGCCGAAGTCATATAAAGTCATCTGTCTTTTCCTGTTTTGTTCATCAAGCAGTTGTCGATAACAAGATACCGCGTCGATGATACTTCATCTTGCCTTTGAACTTCTATCAAAATTTAAATCATTTTGTACAAATTGATCCATAATTTCCTTCATAGTAGCTAAACTTTTTTTTAGAAAATCTATTGAGAGTTGCCTTTGCTCCTCATCTTCAGAAACGCTAATTTCGTCGTCTTCGTGCACTTGTTGTTCCACGAATTCTTTAAGATCGTCGTTGGAAAGACCTTCACCAGTTGTAACTAATACTACCGCGGTAGCGTTAAGCGGAGTAGCGTTAAGCAGTAAGTCTTACTGTATACATATATTTTTTCAAATGAACTTTTATTTCATAAATGCGCAAGGAGAAATAAAAATATTTGCAAAAAACACAAATATTAGCCGATTTCTGACAATCGTGCAAACGTGAAATTGACACATTTTGCGATAAACAATCAAGATCCATCAAAAATTCTGAAAATTTTTTAACGAAAAGTTCATTTGATAAGAAGACATATATAAAAAATATAACACGACTATATATAATATAATAACTCCGGTAATTTTTGTCCGATTTGATCAAACCAAGTGTCAATCTCTTCACAAGATAATGCACTTTCAGAATGTTATCACTTATTTTATATTTTTTTAATTAAATTTTGAAATTAAGAATAGCTAAACTTGAAAAAATGAGAAAAAAAATAATATTTTCCAAGTTTACCCGATCAAAAGTCATAACATGTAAGCTTTAACCATATGCTTATGTGTACCATTTTAAGGGCTCATCTGTCATCTTTGCAAAAAACTTTGGATTTTGAAAATAGGTTAAAAAATATTTGGGTAGTCAAAATTTTAAACAATTTTGGAGGGTTCGAGAAATATAAAAAAATGAGTTCTACTCAACAAAACTCACTACCTACACTATGTCATTAGCTGTGTGTATTTTGACTGTTGCACCGTGTTATTGATTGATTAATTATTGTCTTCGTTATATTAATACATTTTTATTAAATTACTTAATTATTTTAAAATTAATTTGTTTCATTAATTAATTTACTGAAATCTTAAAATTTTAACATTTAAAAATAGAATGGAAATGTTATCTTTTTTCTCCCCATTTCTATTTTTGGCACATTTTATAGGATGTATTTTTGTCATACTTTGACTATACATACATAATTTGTCATTACAACCCTTCAGTCAGGATTACGACTTAGTTTCTCACACCACTTATGTGGTGTGTGTTAATTTTATACATGAGTGGTGGGACCTACAGTTTAAAGTCGACTCCGAACGACAGACTTTTATTTATTGAGAAACTTTACATGGCAATTTTTATTTACTCTCAGAGTTTTTGCCAGAAATCTGCTGAAATAAAGTCGCCAAAAAATACTTTTTGTATTTTGTTTTGAAGTCTGGCCTAGGGCTCGAACCCTGGCTTTACTTCTAATAAGCCAACACACTACCTACTAGACTACGGCGACTTCTTCTTTGACTATACTTAAAACATATCGTACACCTATTTCAAAACGGACTCTACTTTAAATTTTAGAGCTTATATGCTTTATGGTTTATGATTTTTGCAAAAATATAAATTTTGATTTGTGCGATATGTGACTACTACTACTCTGATGTTAGCGACTTTTACAAATAAGACATTCTTTTCGTGGCAAATAAACAAATAATTCTGTTTCATATTTTTCTATTTCCAATAATATTGCATCGTACACGTACTTCTTTTTTACCTTAAGACACATACAATTTATTTCTAAATTACATCAAACCAATAATCAATTTTGAATTAAAAAATCTCTCAAAACATTTGTTGAACCTCTAATGTTTTAAGTTCCAGCTGAATGTACACCATGTCGACTCCAAAAAATTAAAAACAATTCAAATATTTTTATTTGACTAAGAACATATTGGCTAAGAACATATTTGGACAGCAGGTCCAATAGATGGCTCAATGGTCTAGGGGTATGATTCTCGCTTTGGGTGCGAGAGGTCCCGGGTTCAAATCCCGGTTGAGCCCATTTTTTAATTAAATTCCTTTTATAAATAGTAAACTCACGACCAAAGAATTGATGAAAATTCATTTGGAAAGGAAATGAAAGAAAATAAATTAATGATCTTTGAATATTATTACTTTTTTAGGTTCGAATGCTTCTGTTAAACTCATATTATTTCCCTTATTTTATAATATCCAATATAATATGACCTAGCTTCTCACACCACTCATGTTGTGTGTGTTAATTTTATACATGAGTGGCGAGACCTACAGTTTAAAGTCGACTCCTAATGACAGATTTTCTTGAGAAACTTTTCATGGCAATAATTTATTTACTCTCAGAGTTTTTGCCAAAAATCTGTTGAGAGGAAATTGATGAAAAATAATTTTTTAATTTTTGCTGGCTTTGCTCTTCACCTTAAATATTTGGTATTCGATTATTGAGTGCTGCAGATATTCCATTTAAAATAATTGCCTTCAATATTGTCATCATAGATTTATTTATATTCTTTTTTAGCAGTTTTATTACGATTACATCTCCCCTTATGTTGTTATGGATTCCCTTTCATTTATTTTTTTATTAAACCCAAATAAAATATTGATTGTTTTTTTATGGCTCGAAATAAGTAATTCTAGCGGTATTGAAACATGTGCCGTAGTTTTGCTGCGCTTTATCAAGGGAGTGACATCAGATATTTTGCGCATCATCGATGGATCTGAGGTTATATTCAAAACGAGGGCTTATTAAGACCACAATAGCGAGGACATGTAACATTTCGCTGTTGTTGATTAATACATTCGAAATGATTCATCAAAGTAATCAATTTTCGCCGCAGTTCTGTAGGTAATAATCCTTTTGATTCAAGGAAAGTACATTGCGAATGTTCGTTTAGGGAGATGTATTAAATAAATTTTAATTCATTCTTATATTTTTTTATTTTAAATAACTGATAATTGAGTTGTGAATAAAATTATTCCGTAACTCTTTATGTTTAATGGAAACAATATTGTTACGAAAATGGAAATGGTGTTACATCGTTTAACATTAAAATGATAAAAAAATCTACAAAAACAAAAACAATGGACTTGTTTACATAATCACCGAATAAACAAAAAATATAGCAACAACATCAGTATAAAAAATGAGGGATAAACAAGTAAACAAGAAGCAACAACAACACTGCAAGGACAAACGTAAACAAAATACACAAACAACATGTTTACATTTATAGAGATTTCGCGAAGGCAAAGTCTTCCTGCTTCAAGAGCATCCATCAGACTGTTTACCCTGCGATAAAAAAGGCAAGACAAAGCAGGCAATGGATCAGAAAGAATTCAGTGAGGCTTATGTGAAGACGCGTTGAGTGTGAAGATAATAATCATGGTTTGAAGATCTCCGTTGTAAAGATCTAACGAATAATTGTTAGTGTGTATGCGGAAGAATGTAAAGAAGAATAAGAAGTAAAGCAAATTGTTGTTGTTTAAATCAAGTTGCTAGCAGTAGCACACGAAGTTGTGCGAATAATAAAGAATTTGTTTAAAACTAAACACAAATTGATTTTTATTTTTATTTTCAATCTACGAACTCATATTTTAAACGTTTTTAAAAGGGTAAAAACGTAACAATATATTGACGGAACTTAAATGCTGGTAATCTGTTACGGTTGGTTATTTGCAAAAAACCTTTTATTGTTTACTTGACTAGAACGAATCAATAGGAATTTAAGTTTTTTAAAGTTGTAAAAAACTTTTTGATGTAAAACATCTAAATCAGATATTTTTTCAAACAAAATTTTTTTGTTTTAATGTTTAGTAATAACAAAAACAAAAGAGAGTAATAAGAATAACCACAATATCAATTTATGAATGGAAATTTAAATTTACCGCAGACAAAAGGAAACCATTTTACATTCGACATTCGAAATATGAAACTAAAGGCAAGTGAATAGAACGAACATCTCTCCAAATCCCTGTAAAAAATAGAAGATTTTAAATTTCCTTGATGCTATCAGCCAATGTAGGAATGTAGGAGGTTGTCTTTATTTTGTGCATATTATTGTCTGCGGTAGTAATAAAGAGATCAAACGATTAAAAGGTTTTCCAACAAACCGATACGATAGGCAGAGATTTATGGAAGAATGTTAAAAAAACTAATGGCACATTTACATTTCAAATCAATTTTTAAGTATTTTATATACGGAATAGTATACCCTGTTAGATTTTATACATCATAACTACTTACATACATATTTAAATATTAGTGCTGATGTGAATGACATTCCAGCAGAACTTCTCGTGTTGCACTACCTGCTGCATAAAATCTAGCAGCCCAATACCATGATAGAGAAGTAAAACATCATCATAATTTGCTCGATTTATAAATAAAGCTATGTTCAGATATGGACTTTTATTGAGCCAATATTCGGTTTATTGAGTACAATATTTTAAGTGTTCAGACATAATAATATACGCCGTTCAATATTCAATTGAGAGCTGGTTTTTAGTTCTTTTTTGTTTCTCGTTGTTGACATTTGAGTTGTCCAATATTAACGAAAGCGTTCGAATAATTGTAATATGCATTTTAAGTTTTACTCAATATTATAACAATTTTCATATTTATTGCGCAATAATTAATTGAAACTTTATATGAAATATTGAGCTTAATAATGGCGTTTTTTGCGATTTACGCAATAAAGGTGCATATCTGAACAACGTATAAGGAGACGGAAATATTGCAGCAACAATGGAGGTATTATATAACGATGTTTTAAAATCATTCGATATATCATTTATACGATTCGATGTTGTTTTCATTAATCAAATCGATGAAATATCGATGCATCGAAATAAAAGCCTAATACGAATATTTTAGCCAGTTGCAAGTGGTAGTGAAGACCAGACCGATTGAGACTGCGGTTAGGATAATTATAGCCAAGAACATCGGAAGCTGACTAATCAAACTGACAACCATCTCCCTAACTGTTCCCTGGATAGAACCAGCAATTGTTTCGAAACGTGAGTAAGTAATGAAATTGAATGGAGCAGTTAGGTTGCTACATATTCTTTTAAGAAAGGTACCGTCCTGTGGTATATAAATATATTACAGATATACATTGGGAGAAGGCGGGGGTATATTCCAAGCAGTAGTTAATGTCATTGAAAGACATGTTCAATTCAAATTGGACCTCAAGTTCAAAGGACGGGACGTCGCAGTATAATCTCATATTAAGATATCATATATCATACCGACATCCGAGCACTAAGCCATATAAGGTTGAGTAGTGATAAGAATAGGACCATCTGGACAGTGAAAATAGAATCACACTCCGGTTGTTCGTGCTTAAGTTGGAAATCTCGACAATACGCAGATAGATAAACACGCAAGGAAGTGAGCTTCCATGGCGCAGATGGGGTCATAGCCTCCCTGTAGAACGCTGGTCTGCGAAAGAGAAGATATAGATAGGCAGAGGCTCTTCTTCTAAAGTTAAAGTAGTTTGAGAAAATCTAAACTTTTGATTCCAAACTATAGTGAGAAGAATTAGGGTCTGCATTTTGGACTAACAAGATCGTCCTCTTTGCCGACTTCCGCTAATTCCCTTATCAAATGCCCGTCTCTCCGGTGCGTCCTCCTCATTTGGTCCATCCAAAGCAAGCAAGATCGTCCTCTTCGCCGACTTCCGCAAATTCCCACGTTAAATGCTCAGGGCATCATCCTCCATTCATTGGAACGACATAGCCGAGCCAGTGCACTCGCTGGATGACGTTGAGGAGCTCATATACCTCATTGTTGGATCGGATATTTCCGCATCCGGACCACCAACAATCTTACTTAGGACTTTTCTCTCGACTACTCTCAAGGCTGCTGCATCAATGCTTAATATTGTGTCCAAGACTAAATAATACTTTGAGTTTAGAGGTACTTTATACAGTACATCCAGGTAATAGTGTGGTAATAGTGTTTCCAATCGTTTGTTGCAACATTTTGATGCTTAAAATACAAATAATTCCATTTGTAAACCTCTTATATCTGTTTTGTTTCTATTTATCAATTTATGTTTGTTTTAAATATAAAAAAATTAAAAATAATAATTTCTATCGTAAAATATTTTTCTAAACTGTACAATTACATGTAATGCCCATGTATACAATGCAAGTTTAGTATATTCGCAGCTGTTGACAGTAAAGGTGTTTGTAATTGTAATTCTAGAGTCTTTTGGTCTTTTGACTGTAAGTGTGCTTGCAACTATTTGTGTTAATGTGTAATAGAGTACGATTGTGTATTGTTCATGTGGAGATTGTCGCAATTATTAGCACCTACACACAGTTACCAAAGTTCAATTTGTGGTAGTAAAAGACTTTAGCACAGAAATTAAATGGTGCAAGAAGAGAATGATATACATGGCTAATATCAATGATTCGGATCTAAACTATTGCAGATACATATGTATTGAATTTTGCTCCCAAGTGTTATATCTCTAACATTACAAAAATGTTTAGCTTGGCATTATTTTTGCTTATATTTTTGCGTTTGATTTAACTGCATTTGAGGAAACTGTCGCAAAATATTGAGGAGCAAATAGGAAAAGTGGGCCACTACAGAAACATTTTATTGTCGCCATATGATAAGAATAATGAAGACGTTCCGATTCCTAAAACCAAAAGAAACTTTACTAGCATTAACTAAACTGTAAGTCACGAGATCGCTGCTGTGAAAAAATCCTACTGTAAGCAATCGAATCAAAATGATGGTGTCCCTTTGAAATTTACTAAGTAACACCAAAACTGTACCACTGAAGAATGGTAACAAATAATGCGGATTCAATTCAATCGATCAAACTGAATGAAATTGAAATTTTTCGTATCGGCCTTATAAAAAATACGAAGAGATTAGGTTAAATAGGCAGTACACTGCATGGAAATGCTCTGTTTAGTAAGGCACATGCTCTTTAACAGTGTTGAAAAATTCAGTACTTTAGTACTTTTTTCAGTACTTTTTCACTTTAAAAGTACCATGGAACCCCCTTTACACACTTAGTACTTGTTTAGTATTACATCTTTTATCGTTTGCGCTTTTCAACTTTTAATGGATTAGCAACATGTTCAATGTAATGCTAAAGGTATAACTAGTCTTTAAACCCGGTTAGCCCAACGCCCACGCAACATTCGTTTTTAGAATACGAAAAGCAATGAGAACGCTTGCCGAACCGTAATGTAATTTATACAAGTATTTAATTTGTTATTAATATGCTAAAATAAATGTACATTCCGTTACGTTCCTTTGACATTTGACTAAACCGTGCTTTTACGTTCTATTACGTTCCGAATCAGTCTTTATATAACCTTAGTTTCTCTATTCCATTTCCATTTTTATTTCTATTCCATTCCGTGCCTGTATTAAGTATAAATAAATATTTTTTTGCAAAAGTACCATTTGATGCAAAAAAAGTACTCTTTCCGTTATCATTCAGTACCATTTAAAAATTTTAAATTTTGCAACACTGCTCTTTACCAAAATGGATGTCGTTATAAAGATGGAGGATTGCAGAACTCTAGTTGCGTTGTCAGTTGACAAAAATGGTAAAATTGTTAATACGGATGGCAACTGAAAACTTACATAAATACGTAACGTAATTGGCCATTACAACCCTTCAGTCAAGATTACGGCCTAGCTTCTCACATCACTCATGTTGTGTGTGTTAACTTTATACATGACGGAACCTAAAGTTTAAAGTCGACTCCGAACGACAGATTTTTGCGAAACTTTTCATGGCAATTTTATTTTACTCCCAGAGTTTTTGCCAGAAATCTGCTGAGAGGAAGTCGCCGAAAATATATTTTTTCATATTTCGTTTTGATGTCTGACCTGGGGGTTTGAACCGTGGCCTTACGTCTAATAAGCCATCGCACTATTTAAATGTAAATAAAATTGCTATGAAAGATTTCTCAAAAATCTGTCGTTTGGAGGCGACTTTTTAAACTGTAGGTCCCGCCACTCATTTATAAATTTAGCACACACAACATAAGTGATGTTAGAAAGAAGGTCGTAAATATAATTGAAGGGATGTAATGAGCATCATAAATGTAGTCGGAAACACGAAGTCATCATAGTCTAGTAGATAGTGGCTTATTATACGAGAGTCCATAGTTCAAACTCCAGCTCAGACATCTGAAACAAAAACGAAATATGAAAATATTTCTTTCAGCGATTTTCTGACAAAAACTGTAATAGTAATTTAAAAATCCATAAAAAGTTTTTCAAATCCGTCGTTCGGCGACGACTTTGAACTGAAGACCGCGCCAGTCAATGGTTTTTAATTTTTTAACACATACAATAAGAGTGCTGTGAGAAGCTAGGTTGTAATCCTAACTAAATTGTTGTAGTGACCAATTAAGTGATTAAGTTGGCAACCGTATTTTATTCGAGTTAGAGCCATATATTATTAGTGGATTATATATTGTGTGAAACTGTAAACATTTCAATTGTTTTAATTCCTATGTTGTATGGGTATACACTGCAAATAGTAATTGGAGTTTTGAAAAAATCATATTTTGTTTCATTTTACTTTTGAGTACATTTTTCTAATGAACTCCAGACAGGAAAGTAGAAAACTTGTTGGTAAATTATATTAGAAAAAAGGAAGAATAAGAAAAAGAACAAGAACAAGAACAAATAAGTTGCATTCGTTATTCTTTTGTCTGCAAAAAATCTACTCGTACTAGTATTTTGTACAGAAAATTGTACAAGGGAATGCAAGTTCGTATTCAGTTCTATGTGTCGTGGTGAAAACAATGGTTTCGTACCTTTATTTAGAATTTATTAGCAATGTTTTTTGTAATTAAATTTATTTGTTTCAGTGTTATATAGTTTTTGTTGTTGTAGTATTTGTCCCGAAAGTATTTTTTGCCAGTTGTTTAGCTTCGAAATTTGTGAAGGTATTGAAATCAATTTAAAGCAAAAAACAAAACAACAAAAAAATCTTGTGTTGTCGATGAACGAAATTTAATAACATTATGACACTCTGGATATTAAATATTCTAATGTTGTTTCTAACACCTCAATATACAGTTGCAAATGGAGAATGACTGTTATTTGTCAGAAGTGGCAATTTAGCAAATCATTGCACTAATCGGGCAAACATTTTAAAGACGATGAATAGTCGATACAAAACAATTTTTGTTAAAAGCCTTTTCATAATGGTGGCCTATGTTCATCGATGTTTTAAATACACTCGATGTAGCTTATCGATACATCGAAACAATTTGATGTTTTATGTTATTAATCAAAATCGATGAAACATTGATGTTTTTTTATTCGTTACATCGAAGTTAAGAACATACATACGATATATACATACATAATTGATAATTACAACCCTTGTGTCAGGATTACGATCAAGCTTCTCACATCACATACAGTGAACAGCAAAAGTCTTAGTACGGCAATATATTTTGACAAACAGGCTTAATACTCTTGTACAAAATTCCGACATGACTTCCAGAGGGTATTTAGGAGATCATTTGAAAGAACGGTTACGTAATCGCTAAACCTCAAACAAAAGTCAGCCGAAAAAGTTGCTCATGGTGCCACCAGAAAACACAAAACAAAACTTGTACATTCAATTCCAAATGGGTTAAATGAAGTGCTTGATCTTAAGGGATATTCTACTAAATACAAGTGATAACATTTTCATATATTAGGCCTTTGAATTTTAAACTTACTCAGGGTTCTCCATGGGGGTACCTATGGAGTCATCTAAAACTTATACTTATTTTTCTCTTGTTTTATGAGAAACATTAAAAAATAGTTTGTTTTATAATAAAACAGAAATAAATTAATAAAATAAATACATAAACTATAAATTCTTATAGAAACTTTTGGCATAAAATTGCTACAAAATATTGCCATACTAAGACTTTTGCTGCCCACTGTATGTTGTGTGTGTTAATATTATACATGAGTGGCTGGACCTACAGTTTAAAAAGGCGACTCCGATCGACAGATTTTTTAGAAACTTTTTCATGGCAATTCTATTTACTCTTAGGGCCATTATTACAATATGCTGTTAACTAAAGGGAGCCTTTTAACGGGCAGTTAAATTGTTTTTCATTATTATAAGTGGACGATAAGGTAGAAGTGTGCGTTAAGCTAACGATCCTCCCATCCTGCTGATAACTTTTAAAGTTTAGTTTATGTCTGAACTTGTCATATTATTAATATAAACAAAATGAGTAAATACAATAAAAAATAAGCCCGTCGTTGCCACTGCGTTTAAAAATAAAACTTGTTTAATTGAGCAATGTTATCGACATCGCTGCGGCATTACCATATTTTTGAAAAAGTTAACTTTATTTTATCTGTAGGTTGTAATAACGAAAAGAAATTAAAGATAACTTTAAATTTCACTTTAGCTAAACTTACCTTTAACTAAATTCAACTTTAACAGGAAGTTGTAATAATGGCCCTTATATTTTTTGACAGAAGAATTATTTGAATCGTGGTCTCACTCTACCACTAGACTATGGCGTTTACAAGTACCTATGTAAGTACAATATGCTCCTCAACGAGAATGAGTAATCAGGGTGAAGGAAATAATGTGTGTGCTTACTGTGTTAATATAAACTCGCGAGTTCCTTCCGTTTTTTCCAAGTCAACTTGGATCGTGAGTGCAGAGGGCGGGACATAGTAATACTATCTGACAGTCAGGCTGCCATTCGAGTTCCAAGCTTGTTTGAGGTTGAGTCGAGATTAGCATTGATAGTTTTATCAAACAGGTATGATCTTCGTCCCAGGTATTGAGGGTATTTTGCTCCGATGAGGCCGGATTTTTGCTGTGGAATTATAAGAGTGATTTGGAGGAACATATTCGATGAAAAAAAAAAATATTAAGACACTGTTCGGAAGTTAAACGAGCCTGAGATAATTAAGCTAAGCTTTTATTTGGTAAATTTTAATTACCAATTTGAATTGTGCATCGGACTATACCAAAGTAGCCCGCTGATTTAAGCTCAGTATGTTCGATTCAAGCTCAGTATGTATATTTCGTAATTAGGAGAATAAATCACCAGAGCATATACTTGGAACCCGTATGAAACACTTGGGCCTTTATCAAGTTGCAGATTATCCTTGCTGATTAAAAACAGCATTCTGAAGTCATTGCAACAGGATTGTGGTAGACATTATACGGATATTCTAAGCAGCAATAAGTACGTTCTATTGTTTTGATTCCATTTAGTGACAAAAAAAAAATTGATGCATAGACACATAAATAACATTATTGGTCGTTACAACCCTTTTAGTCAGGAATACGACCTAGTTTCTAATTTTTATACATGAGTAGCGGGACATATAGTTTAAAGTCGACTCCCAACGACAGATTTTTGAGAAACTTTTCATGGCAATTTTATCTACTCTCAGAGTTTTTTCCAGAAATCTGCTGAGAGGAAGTAGCCAAGGAAATATTTTTTATACTTCGTTTTGATGTCTGACTTGAGGTTTGAACCGAGGCCTCACGTCTAATAAGCCAACACACTACCTACTAGACCACGGCGACTTCTATGCGACTGCATAGAACACATCGATATATTTTAAGAAGAATCGATAAAATATCTATGCTTTATGGCTACGCATTGTATCGAAAAAACATCGACGTTTTTTAATATAATTACAATTTCAAACTTCTTGTAAACTGCTTTAAAATGGGAGGAAGTTGGGTACCGCACAACTTCCTACTAATTGTTGTGTAAAGACGATCTTGCACATCTGAAATGCTGATATAGTTGAGATGCAACTGTACGACAATCGCTAAAATTTCATCATGATAATGTTCAAGACCAAAAAAAAAATAGTGATTGTGAGCTTTCATTTTCGTTTAGTCCAGATTTTCTCTATTTGCTTAAACTAAATGCAACGGAACGCATTTACATTTCGAAAGTGATGAATATCAAACAAGAAGTTGGTCAACTATAACAGGGCCTAGATTACGAACTACCGTTGTTTATAATCAATGGCCTCTTAAAAAAGTTTTGAATTGTTTTATTGAGTGTGGTATTGAGGAATGATTCTCCTTTAGAGAGCAGTAAAATCTTTTAATTATTCAAATCTCAAAAAATTTCGAAGAATCCATGATGAAAAATATTTGCCTTCTCTTGCATTCGTTAGTGCGGATACTAGGATTTGTACACAAAAACTTTAAGCGCTACACCGCATTATCTCTGTCCTGCGCTAAACGTGTTTGGATTATAAATTATTTTCAAATTAAATACATGTAAGATGAGAGATGACAGTATCAAGAGACGCGAATAGGGGTTTTCAGGTATTCGGTAAGTATAAGTACGGCTGATCAGCTGCAGTGAATATTTGGGCAATTCACACAAGCCCTTGTATCGTTGTATTCATTGTATTGTTGGATGACTATACGACAGTGTATGCTTGTTGCTGATAATTTTCATGTAAAAATCCGATACACTTATACAATTTTTTTCCATATATTTTTAAAAGTTGTATTGGTTTCGTGCTACCAAATTGTTTGAATGCCAAAAATTATGAAGAAGAATACGACATACAGAATACAGCATAGCATTGAGCGTTCACAAACAACCAAGTGTATTCAATACAACATACACGATACAAAGTCGTGTAAATTGGCTAATTGTTTCCGAATTGAATTCAAAGTTGAATTTTGTTTTAATTTAAAAACTTTTACGATTTAAATATTTTTATAAACTGAATACTTTTATGATTAAAATGAATCATATACAAACAGCTAAATATTTAAATATTTTACATACATATGTACACATTTATTTTCAATTGATATGAAATTGTGGTCCTTATATGAAATTCAATTCCAAACCGTATGACAGAAGTTAAAAGCCCATTTACCAAAAAATTTATCGGCAATGAGTGAGAGTTAATTTGTGGTATTTTAAAACACGCCACAATTTATAGAAAATGCTGAAATGTCATCCAAAAACTACAACTGACATGAGAAATCATTTACATGAGCACACATCGTGGAAGCGACACATTTGATGGATTAATCAAAAACTTGAACAAAAACGGATGTGGATAGAATGTATAGCAAAATAAAAAGTTTGAAATAAATACGCACAACAACAACAAATTGTCAAATTAAACAGCCACCAATGACTGTATTTTACGGAGGATATACAAATTTGACTTCACTGACTATGATTAGATATGTGCGAACGTTTACTCTGTAGAAATGACCGAAACAGCCACTGCAATATATATATTTATAGTCCGATAACATACTGAAGCCACTTTAATAAGTCGGAATTGCTCTCATTAACATTTGCAGGAATAAAGTGGACATAAAATGTTTTATAGTTTTTAATTAAACTTTGCAATTAGGAGTGGCCAAACTTGGAAAAATAAGAAAAAAAATAATATTTTTCAAGTTTACTTCATCAAATCTCATAACATATAACTTTGAACAAAATCCTTATGTATACCGTTTGAAAGGCTAATCTCTCTGGATAACAAAATAAAACAAGACAAATAAAACAAGTTTGGTGGGTTCGAGAAATATAAAAAAATTGTTTTTCAGTTCTACTCAACGAACTGAACAACTTAGACTAGGTAGTTACTCGAGTGTATTTAATTTTTTGTATTTTGTCGCATAGTGTTATTAAACTCTGTTAAGTTCTTTAATAATTTCACAATTTTATCACTTTAACAATATGCAGCCGTATCCAGGTGTAGAAATATTAAAATCTTTTAAAGAACAATAAAGGATTCAATAAGTAGCGTTCACATACATACATACATATTTAAGACTGAAAAGGTAAATTTTTAAGAAAGGTGAACACAATGAACGAATGAAGAGAGTTTTCCACAAAAAGTTTGAATTTTATTAAAAACAAATCCTTTTAAGAGATTAAAAAGAAAATTAAATTTCTTAAATTACCATAACCATGCGTATTACTTTTTGTCTGGTGTTTGTGAAATATTCTGCAGCTTCAATTAAATTATTGTCTTCATTTGTATTTTTCTCATTTATTTACACACATCTCAACGTATATTACTACAAAGTATATAATTATAGTGTACATGTCCATATGTTTGAATGTAGACAGAAAATGCTTAAGAATTTTAATAGAAATGTCCTTAGCATTTGAATAGAAATTAGAATTTAGAATACCACATACATACATACATACCGAATATTTATATTCCCATATCCACCCATTTTGTAAAATAAGTATTCAAAACGAAAAGACTGACAGAATGGGATTGAATGGCAACAAAGAAAAATCAAATTTGTTAATATACAGTGGCTCACACGTATAATTTGACACATATGCCGATTTTTCCACTTCAGTGGAAATATTTCCAAAAACTTTTGATTTAATTTAATTTAATTTACTTTTATAAGCGCAAAGTACCTCTGTAGGTATTACGTAGATACTATGCAGGTACATACAATCAGCCACAAAAGTATACATACGGATAACAAATTTCAGAAATTTTTTAACCAATCCGTTTTCGTTGAAAATATTTATAATTGTCTGACATCTTTCTTCGATTTTAAGACGGTCTTTTGCATTGGTTCAGAAATTTGTGAAATTTGTAAATCGGATGCATACCTTTGTGGGCCTGTGCTGGGCCACAATTCAGTTCAATTTCAGAAATTTTGACGTGTAGTTGTCAATTAAGAGAAGTACAATCCCCAGAGGTCGAGTTGACCCATTGTACATAACGTCCTTAAAAAGGAAGGATAATAGAGGGGATAGGGAAAAAGGACAGGGAGTAGGGAAAGGAAGAATGGGAAGAGAGTGGTCGTTACATGTGAGAGTAAATTTAATCTACATGGATCAGAAGGAAAGCAATACGTTTGGTGGAAGCCAAATACTGATTTTTTGCATAAAATGCAATGTATTTGCACGTGTTTTCCAGTGCAAGAGTAGGGTATGTTCTTTATATAGGCAGTAAAATGGATTCATTCCAATATTTGGGCATTTTAAAACAAAATGTGAAGCAAAGAGCCGATAAGTTAAATATATTGGACACATTTATTTCTACCAGGCCAACGATCCGAGGCACGTTGCGAAACTGTAGCTTATCCGTAATTGTTCAAAACTATTCCAAACACCGGCACAGGCCCCTGATCTCAACATTAATTAGCATGTTTGAGAAAACCTTGCCCGTAAGCTCTATATATATAGCACAGTGGAGCAGTTGAAACAAAGGATTAGGCGAGAATGGAAAGACATAACCCCGGAATTTAATGCCAATCTCATGCAGTCGATGCCTCAACGTTTCTAAACAATAATAAAAGAAAAAGTTTTTGCTTCCAAGTGTTAAAACCGTGCCTTTTATTTGATTGTCCCATTATGCGTTTGACATGAAATTCGTTAATATTGTTTTTATTTTTGGTTTTAAAAATGTTTCTTAATAAAAAATGCTAAGTATAATACATTGTTTAAAAGGTTTTTAATTATCTACTAATCCACATCAATATGTTTTTGAAATATTTCCATTGAAGTGGAAAAATCGGCCTTGTGTTCAATTGTATGTTTGAGCCACTGTAGGTAAAATAATGATTCTTAAAGCACAAAAAAAATCAAAAGTATTTAAAATTGTTTGTCATTTAGTTTGTACGAAATAGTTTTGTTTATATGGCCTTAGGTAGGATTAAAATTATTAAGTTCAACGTGTATACTGTACAGTGGGTATAAAGCTGTTAAGAAAATTTACAGTAAAAATTATAACTCGGACTTATTTTCTTTAACATTCTTTAATAGCCACCGTAGTTTAGTAGGTAGAGTGTTAGCTTATTAGACATGAGGCTGTGCTTCAAATATAGGTCAGACATCTCCAACAAAACGAAAATTGAAAAAGTAGTTTATCGGCGACTTCCTCTCAGAAGATTTGTGGCAAAAACTGTGAGAATAAATAAAAATGTTTCTCAAAAAGTCTGTCGTACGTAATCGACTTTAATCTGTAGGTCCCGCCACTCATGTTAAAATTTTAAGTTGCCATAATGAAAAAAATATATAATATGGCAAGTTCAAACATAAACTTAACTTTAAAAGTTAAAGGTAGGATGACCCTCCTTTTAGCTTAACGATCACTTCTATCTTATTGGGTACTCATAATAATGAAAAACAATTTATCTGCCCGTTAAAATCTTCCCTTTAGTTAACGGAAAGTTGTAATAATGGCCCTTAGAGGCTTATGCCTTCCAAATGCATTTATCCATCTTATCCGGTTGGCTGCTGTTGTTGCCATAAGTTCCGGTTGGTTGTTATTCTGCCTTGCTTCTGTTTCGTTAATCTATTGTTGTACCAGCTAAGCAGGTGATTAGTCTGTTGCAGCAGGGCCTATGACAGTGGTGCTGTCATCTATCGTTGCCTAAAAACATCCACTTCCGAGTGTGAGATATACTTACATGATTTTGGCAACTGTTACAAATCGTGTGATTAATTAGTTACCAAACTCGCCTAACAATAGATAGACGTGGGATGGCGTATCGTATGAGAAAAAAATGTCGATAGCTATCTCCTTGTACGTTACTTTTTTATAACAGGTTCACACACATGATAAATATATACTTTTGAATGCTCTAAAGGCAGAGCACTTTTCAAAACGATTTTCATGGTGCTGCAATTTCTAGACGTCTTCGTTAAGTCTGCTAAATTCCCAAAACCTAATAGATTGATATGGTTTTTAATTTGTTCAGCAAATCTATCGTTTTCCAATCGAAAGAAAGAACAACTAAAACAGTAGTGGTTGACAAATATATCAAACACTTTATAGTTAAATATAATATGTTTCGCGTTTTTTGAGTCTTTAGGAAAAGTCTGCAACTACTAACATTCGTCATTGCCATTCATCGGTACATGCGCTATCAACCTACAATGACTCTTAATAAAATCCGAATAACCGTACTTATTCCTATATCCTTTATTAGCATTATTATTCTGTACTCTGCCTTGTCCACGCACCAAAAATAAATCGAAACTATTTCCAAGCTCTGGTCTTTGCAAGAATTCGCAAAAACATTGACAAAGTTTTGAAGTCGTACTATGGACTCAAGTGCTCTGACTTCTGCAAAGAAAAAATACTATTTTCCACAAACGATTGAAATTGGTAAAAATCTATTCTGGAAAAGAGAGTTTCTTTTAAATTATTTATTATTAAACATTCCAACAATTACAATAAAAAAAAATTAATTTTTTTACACCAAATAGAAAATTTTTTTGAAATTTAAAATGTTTCATTTCAAGCCACACTGTATATTGTCACCGGTTTTAAGAAGATCTGCAAAGGATGAGTGTCAACAATGAACATTGTTTGTTCCTAATATTTATTTTTACGCCTTCTTTTTGATTATGCTGATTTCATATTCATAAAAATCTTTTCAACAGAAAATCTGTTTGCATAATTTAAGTTACCTTTTCGTATAACTATTAGAAGAATATGGGTGTACTACACTCAAAGCCATATGAATATGGTAGATTTTTTTTTTGGAATGCAATTACATTACATTACAATTATAGTATAATTTATTACGAGGCTAGTAACTTAGACTTTAGGTTTAGTGTAACAGACCAGAGCATCTGGTGGGAATCGGACACACGACCCTTACACTAATGGTCTAGCACACTACCCTCTAGACTATCACGGCACTCCGGCACATAACATAATTGGTCATTACAACCCTTTAGTCAGAATTAAGACCTAGCTTCTCACACCACTTATGTTGTGTGCGTTAATTTTTATACATCAGTGGCGGGATCTACAGTTTAAAGTCGAATACGAATGACAGATATTTTTGAGAAACTTCATAGCAATTTTATTTTCTGTCAGAGAGTTTGCCAGAAATCTGCTGAGAGGAAGAAATATTTTTTCATATTTTTATTTTGATGTCTGCCCGGGGATTTAAACCGAGGCCTCACGTCTAATAAGCCAACACACTACCTACTAGACTACGGCGACTTCATCTCCGGATATAACAATAGTAAAATATTCTTTCTCAGAGTACACGATGCAATAGACAAAATACACCCATCTAATGACATAGTGGAGATTGTGAGTAGAACTCAATAATTTTTTTTTTATATTTCTCGAATCCTCCAAACTTGTTTTATTTGACAAAAACGGTATTTTGGATCTTTTCACACAAAATTATTGATTACCCAAATATTTTTGAACCTGTTTTCAAAATCCAAAGATTTTTGAAAAGGGGATAGATGAGCCTTTAAAATGGTATACATAAACATATGGTTCAACCGTAAATGATGTGAGTTTTGATCGAGTAAACTTGGAAAATATTATTTTTTTCTCAATTTTCTGTTTAGCCACTCTTAATTGCAAAATTTAATTAAAAAATATATAACAGGTGATGACATTCTGAAAGTGCATAATCTTGTGAAGAGATTGACACTTGGTTTTATAAAATCGGATAAAAATTACTGTAGTTATTATTGAAATAGTATAACAGTCGTCTTATATTTTTTGTATTTATCATCCCATCAAATGAACTTTCAGGTCAAAAATTCTAAAAAGTTTTGATGTATCTTGATTGTTTATCGGAAAATGTGTCAATTTCACATTTGCACAACTACCAGAAGTCGGCTAATATTTGTGTTTTTTACACTTTGCGCAAACATTGACCAGCTTCTGGTGGTCGCTCAAACGAAATTGATATAGTTTTCTATAAACAATCAAGATCCATCAAAAGTTATGAAAATTTTTGAACTAAAAGTTCATTTGAAAAAATATATTGAATATCGTTATTCTCATTCGTAAATGTGTGTGCGCAAAGTCCAAAAAAAAACAGTTTTTGTCAAATAAAACAAGTTTGGAGGATTCAAGAAATATACAAAAATATTTTTGAGTTCTACTCAACAAAACTCACAGCATACACTATGTCATTAGCTGGGTGTATTTAAATTTTTTTATATTGTCGCATAGTGTTATCAATAAAACGCTCTGTAAATCGATTAATATTCTGTGAAAATGATAAATTTATGACAAAAGTTGTTGATACACTACCTACTCACGTTACGCTACTCAAGTTTCCTTTTCGTATTGTAAATACAATTTTTATTTAAATTTTTCCAATATTATTATGAGTAAATAATTTTCATTTCATAATGGTCCTTTGGATCCTTTTCATTTCACATTTGTTTCCTTTGTCAACCGTAACAATTTTGTATGAATTGGACACGTGGCAAATGAATTCCAAATTTTTAACACATTTTTTGCAATTTTCTTTGACATTTTGTTCTAAAGTGAAGGTATCTATTAACACACTTCAATCCTGAAAAAACTTAATTTTATTCACCCAAAATTCAACAGGTTAAAGTAAGTAAATATAGATATATAGATATTTATATAGATTTGTATGTACATATACAAACATGTATATGTACATTTGTATGTACATATACAACATAACAGAAATGTTACGGAGTACAAATAGTGACAAATATTTGAACAAAACAGTTTCAAAGTCGATATTTGAATTTTTTTTGTAATGTTACAATGGAACTATGTACTCCAAACAACATTGCTTTCGTTTTATTAAAGCAGCTAACAACGACAGCTAAAAAGCGAAATAAAACATGGTAAGTGGAAAAAAAATTGAAACGAGATGAAAGTTTTTTGATAACACGCTTGAAGAATAAGTCACAAGCACATTAACACATAATACAGGATGCTTATTCAGATAGTTTGCCGTTCAATATCCGTTTCCGTTTCTGATGAATGATAAATTTGCATTAAAAGATCAACTTTTCTGTTTATTTGTATGTGCCAATGTTGGTTATTGTAAGCATTTTTAATTTAAGAATAAAAAATATTAAATTTGTATGAATCTATAAGAATACTCGTAAGAAGGGACACTAGTTAAATGCCAAGGTGATTTAATTTATAACATCCTACAGCTTCTTCTTTTGAGATCTGCCATTTATTCGTCTTCTTCTACACGGGAAATTATTCGTATTTCCCATCTAATTACAGATGTTGATATTTTCTTGTCATATATGAAGTCAATTTTCCTCTCTATCCGTATTTATGTATACAATATTAACTGATTTTAAGTGATAAGGCGGCAGAGCCCCTTAACGGAAGAGGTCTCACTTAGATAAGCATTTACGCTCATTTTGATACCACAGCTAATTCTATCCGAAGATCAAATATCATAAAATAAATCTTTCTTTTGCAGCAATCCTTATATTAGAGAGCTCAGTCAAAGACGTGAAAAAATGAGAGGTCGAAAACCTCCATCTCTTTATGACAAGAGGTGAAAAACAGTTTCTTGCTGCTCCTCACACCCACAGATTCTGCAGAAGTCATTTGTAGGAATGCTAAGTTTTTTGGCCCGTAATAATCCTCATTGTGCGGTAGATGGCCATCAGACGTAAGGACGGAAATGAATGCTACTCAAGAAGCATTGAGTCGCTTTTAAAATTGCCATGACTTCTACGTGGATATCAGGACTCTTTAATATCTGGACTCTTAATAAATATACAACAGCCCACCGTACCACTCATCTTCCAACCATTAGTGTAAACATCAAGGATCCCATTGGCACCCCTGGATCTTTAGGAATTTTAATTGTTCTATTCAGAAAGTTATAAGGTAGCGACCCTAATAAGTGTATGTCTCCACAGCATCATGTCCATAGTCCAGATTGTGCCAGTATTTGAATTCAAAGTAAGTGTTCTAGAAATCCTGGTCGTCGTAAACGATTCATAGTTGGTTCGCATCTCGAAAATTGTGCACACATAGCAAGTCTAGTGCTACTAATAATAAGAAATTTTCCATTAATTAAACATTCATTCTAATTTAAAGTCAAGAAGAGCAAATCGAATAAATATACAGGCCTGCAGATAAATGTGTCTTCTCCGTTTCTGAAGCGATTTTTTCAATATACGTCACTGCGAAAAGTGATATACGCAACAGAGATCAGCAATGAATCGTTTTTTTCGCTACTCATAAGTACTCATGAAGTTTTGTGTATGAGTGAGTCAAAAGTATTAAAATTCAACTACTCTGATTCATTCGTACTCACTACAACATTGATTTATAAGTACAGGTTGCAATGGGTATGAGTACAACGTTGAGATTAAACTCATAACATTCGAAATATGTTTGATTCATACGCCTACTCATTCAGATTTATAAATTTAGGGAAATTCTTATAATACTCATAAATTATACGAGTGATTCGATTGATTTGAATCATTGATCAAAATTTACAATCTTAGTTGTTGTTGCATTTACAACAACCTTCTAGTGAGTATTGTAGTGTTCGTATGCGAATCATTCTTATTTTGTGGTTTTTTGTAAATATTGAGTCATTTTTAAGTATGAGTAGAATGAGTACTTCAAACTTTGAATATGAGTAGTATGAGTATGATATTAAAATAAGCATGAATGCGTATAAGTATCAGAAATTATGAGTATGATTCGAACCTACTCATCTTTTTGAAAACTTATTGCTGATCTCTGGTACGCAATAATGACAAACTCACTTTTATTGCAGTGAAAAATCTATTGCAACAGCTTTATGAATATTTCGTCCTACTTTTGTTCGTTTTTTCTCGGTTTTTTTCTTTTTCTTGTGTAATTTTGATGTTTGCAAAAAAAATAAAACGTAGATGTTAGAGCAGGATACGACAGTAAGTATGTCAAGTGTAGCGTGTTTGTATAACATCATTGCATCACTATTCATAAAATGCATCAAATTTCATAATATAAGGACGGAATTTTACAGAGTTTTTGCGAGTGTTTAATTAATGACAGATTGCCAAACTAAAAAAGAATATTTTCCGAGACTATATTTACTGATGATTGGGTGATTGACCATTTATATGGAAAAAAAATTATCACTGTCGTATTATATTTTTCTACCATTTTCACCAAAGTAATTATCTTCAAACTACCTCAATCGTTTATACGTCATATGGAGAGGCCAAGTATATTTCCATCATACAATTGAATTGCAATGCCAGTAGTAGGTTTATTTTTACAAAAGTTTAAGTCTGAATTTCCAAAAATTTAAATTTTTCATAAATATGGCACACATTTATCAAGAAACTTATGCAACAACGTCATGTCAACAGTGGTGGACAAAATATTAGTTTCATCTGTTATTCTAAGGAGAGAAGTTCTCAATCTTAATGGAAAGGCAATCTTCATAAAAGAAGCGGTCAATATACCGCAATTTGTGCCCGCAACTGTTACTTTACAACCTATTTTCATAGATATGTTTGTATGTATATGTATGCTGTGCATTTTTATATCGAAGTTGAAATCATTTATGGGCATATTTTCATTCAAGTTACACTCACTATAAGCATGTTTTCCACACTATTGGCATTTTCATACATTTTTATTATTATTTTTTTTTTTTTTGCATATTTTCATGAAATGTTCTCTGCACGTAGCTATGAATGTGTTTTGGAATGCATAAGAAGAACTCTTTAAAGATTTGTATTTCAGTATATAAACCGCTTTTCAACGTAATGCATTATTATTTTAAAAATCGGTTTGGGTCCTGCCATATACGCAATTGCAGACATTAAGTATACGCAAAGCTGGCAACGCAAAATGGAATTCGGAAGATGTTTAAAGATCTTAAATGTTGTGTATTGACATACTGTTGTCATACATACAAAGCAAACGTAGTAAACATTTACACTGGGAGTGTTAAGTGTATGTTGTAAAAGCGAAAAAGTATTATCAATTGAAAGGACACAGCTTTAATAAGTGAGATAAAGTCAAACTGAAACTGACCGATAAGGTCAACCGATAAGGTCGCTTTGGACTTTGAATTGGCAATATATTCCTGCAGAAAAGTAGTCGAGACGACTTTCTCGGCTAAATCCTAGAAGTTCTTTTTTAACATGATGGCTTCTAACATAATTTATAATAATATTCCCTTCTTGATGATTAAATGATTCTGGCTACTTATTGACATGGAGGCAAAATATAATTGAATTCACGGTTACACGTCTAAATAAGGATTTCCATACTTTGGCTGTTGATAACGGAATCCCACACATGGAACTGTCGCATTAGTAAGGTGGTATAGCGATCCAAGAAAAGGAACAGCGAAAAAAATTTTTGCGCAAATAAATCTGAATGGGAGAGACATAGCATTTATGGAGAAAAACAGGCCTGTTTTTTTTTGAAATTCAACTTTAATGCATAAATACATATGTGCATTCATAATTGGCCATTACAACCCTTCAGTCACGATTACGACCTAGCTTCTTACACCACTCATGTTGTGCGTGTTAATTTTATACATGCGTGGCGGGACCTACAGTTTAAAGTCGCCTCTGAATGACAAATTTTTGAGAAACTTTTCGTGGCAATTCTTTATTTACTCCCAGAGTTTTTGACAGAAATCTGTCGAGAGGAAGCGACTCAACTTTAATGCCCTATTTAATTATTAGAAAAAAAGTTCTAGTAGAGATATCGCTAGTGCGTTGCAGTGGCTGCTTAATCTGTTAAGATAGTTTTCGCAATATTTCTTTATTTCGTCTTTAATTGTTGGCATGTGTAAGTCATTATGAATAGTTTTATTTGAAATAAATTTAGGAGCATTAACAATTAGCCTCAATGTCTTATTTTGATACCGTTGAAGATTTTCTACATTGGAATTACTGGCAGTTCCCCACAATTGTATGCCATAAGTCCACACCGGTTTAAGTATTGTTTTATATATTATTAATATTGTTTCAATGCTTAATTCAGATTTAGGCTGAAGAAGCCAATAAAGACGTTTGGTTTTTATATTAAGATGTTCTTTTTTTGCCTTAATGTGAGCCTTCCATGTAAGCCTTTTGTCAATATGAAGACCAAGATATTTCACATTGTCTCTTTTGGGAATTGTGCTGCCATTAAGGAATAATTGTGGGCAATTTCCTTTTCGTAACATAAACACAACATGTGCAGATTTTTCAGTATTCACTTTGATATTCCATTGAGATAACCAAAGCTCAATTCGGTTTAGTTCGTTTTGAATTAGATTTGATGCATTTGTTGGACAAGAACTCGATGCTAAAATTGCAGTGTCATCGGCATAAGTTGAAAATAAAACGTTATCTTTTAAAGGTATATCTGAAGTAAATATCGTATAGAGGGTTGGTCCCAGAACACTGCCTTGCGGAACACCTGCTTTTATATCGTATATGTTGGAAAAATCATCGTTCACTTTAACGTAAAAACTTCGATCGTCTAAATATGATCTGAGCAGTAAATAATAGGGTGTTGGTAGTAACTTTTTGAGTTTAAAGAGCAAACCAATATGCCAGACTTTGTCGAATCCTTGCTGAACATCCAAAAAGACACCAGAACAATATTCTTTCCTTTCCAAGGTATTTCTGATAAAATCCACAATACGATGGCATTGTTCTGGAGTGCCATGTTTATACCTAAAACCAAATTGGTGTTCAGGAATAATATTTAATTTGTCAAGAATTGGTGACAATCTACTCATAAATATTCTTTCAAATATTTTGGAGAATGTAGCCAGCAAACTAATAGTCCTATGGGATGTAACAGCATTTTCTGGTTTTTTTGGTTTATTTACCATTATTATTTGAGCGCATTTCCATTGTGATGGAAAATGACTTAAACGCAGGATAGAATTAAATATAAACGTTAAAAATAGTATTGCTTTTCTGGGTAAAACTTTAACATGGTAAAATAATAAAAATAAACAACTAACAATGCAGCACAAATCTTGAAATATAAAATAATGAACACCATTCACATTTAAATAAATAAAAACAACACATTTTGAAGATAAAATTTAACTCTCTCAGCTTATCTTACAGTTGTTATGCCACAAAAAAACATCCAACAGACATAAAATTGTCTTAACCAACTAAAGTTGCATTATTAAGCCGTAATAAACAAACCATTTAAACTATAAAGTGTCTGTATAACACAAGTGCACTGCGATTGTATGCATATGTGCATGTGTACTCGTATATAGAATAAAACTAGCAGCAGACAACTAAATTACCCATCATTATTGGCTTAAAGAAGCAGTGAAAGGTATTAAAAAATAATTCATGAGATTCATTTTGTCTGGCTCCCTGGCTAACCCTGAAAAGAACAACAAAATTTCGATTTTAATCCTTATCATGCCTCAAAATAAATACAGTAACTGCGCCATATAACTCAATCGAAGGGTTGGGTTTTCAATTCAAATTTTTTGTCAGGCTTTTAGTTTATCTTTATCAAAAACCCAATAAACTCTTGAGCTACTAATGGAATTTGCGAGTATTCTGATGCGAATAAAAACTACTTTCATTATGCTATAATAAACAACATGCCTACAAAAAAAAAATATGTTTAAATTCAGATATATCGGGTGGACCACCTATCGATTTAAATTTGAACCATCAGTTATTTCGATTCTGGCAATGCTTATGCCATTCTATGTTTCACAACATTCGGTATATTAACTCCACTGAATGTAATGAATCTATTTACGCTTGAGCAACGTTAGGATTTATTGGGCCTACGGGAAACTGCACGATGCTGTCGATTTTGCCAAAAACATTATCTTTTCAGATGATGCTTTTTTTCGTCTTGGTGGGTACGTTAATATATAATTATAGAAGTCGCCGTAGCCTAGTAGGTAGTGTGTTGGCTTATTAGACATAAGGCCAAGATTCAAACCCCAGGTCAGACATCAAAACGATTTCTGGCAAAAACTCTGAGAGTAAATAAAACTGGCATGAAAAGTTTCTCGAAAATCTGTCTTTCGGAGTCGACTTTAAACTGTAGGTCCCGCCACTCATGTATAAAATTAACGCACACAACATGAGTGGTGTGAGAAGCTAGGCCGTAATCCTGACTGAAGGGTTGTAATGGCCAATTATGTTATGTATAGGTACCTGAATGAATGGTGCAACTTGCGACACATCCCATGACACAATCGATTTATTTCTTCAAACTTTTGATGGCCGTTTAATTAGCCGAAATATTAATGTCAATTGGCCGCCAAGAAGCAGTAGTTTGACATCGTTGGACTATTTTCTGTGGGGCGCTGTTACAGAAAAGTGTTATGCCGACAAACCAGACACAATTGAGTATTTGAAGACCAACATTCGTTATGCCATTGCCAATACCTGACGCCATACACTCGAAAAAGTGCACGAAATTTGGTCCGACAGAATGAGGTACTGTGGGGCCAGCCGCAGCAGCCATATGAATGAAATAATATTCCATTTCCAACCGGAACAATGGAAGAATTTCCTTTTTCACCCTATGGAAAATACACTTTCATAGGAAATATTTAATAGCATCGGTAGCCTGTTTGCAGTAGAAACATACTACTTTTTCACTGTGTTGACAAATTTTTTACTATCGAAAACCTTTTTTTGTGCATTTATTTCATATTGAATCTTCAAATTAGAATTCAAATGACATTATGTAGTCGATACCTAAACCTAAGAAAATCTGCTGTCTTTATTAGATAAATGCAAGCGGTAAGCATTTAATATAACCGTGTCTATTATATAGGAAGAAAGAATATAAGAATATTTAGAGTATTTGTTATGTGGGAAGAAAGAAACATTCTGGGCCAGCAAAAGTTGCTGGAATCTGTCTAAGGAGTGGAGTCCGATTTTTGAAAAGATATACTTAAAAATATGTAACACAATGAGGCAAAGACTTTCACTTAAGAAATGCTTTTTAGGGAATCAAAACTTTTGTAGGGAAATAACGATACGATAAAATTTGAATCATACATCAGACTATCTAAGAACAATCTGAGGCTAGTAACCGGTGTCATAATAGGGCACTGTGAACTCAAAGTACACTTGAAAGGGGATCGTCTTGAATCCAACTATAGATTCTGTGCTGATGAGAATGCAAAATTCATGTTAAGGCCTTGAGAAGTTAATGCAAACCTTTTCAGATATACATCCCAATCGTTGACAATACATAATTCTTTTCACAAACAATTGGGCAATTCACACGACTTTGTATCGTGTATGTTGTATTGAATACATTTGTTTGTTTGTGAACGCTCAATGCTATGCTGTATTGTGTATCTCGTGGCATTCAAACAATTTGATAGCCCGAAACCGACACAACTTTTTAAAAACATATGAAAACATACACACGTTTTTTTCATTCACAAAATTTGATAACACAAAATCAATACAACTTTTAAAAACATATGAAAAAAATGTGTATAAGTGTATCGGATTTTTATATGAAAAATATCAACATACACTGTTGTATGTTCTTCCAACAATACAATGAATACAACGATACAACGGCTTGTGTGAATTGACCAAATGTTTCATGGCATATAATTTTCTGCAGCACTATAAACTGATTTACGTTGCGAAGCGGAAACAACAAACTAAAGCCACACAAAATAAAATTTCTAAAACGGAAATTAAAATGTCTTTGCATTTAACACCAGACTACAAAGCATCATTTCATATAAAATAAGTCAATTTCTATATTTTTAATCGCATTGCACACACGAGTACATATTTAATGAATACTTACGTAAAATTTATACACTGGAAACCAAAAAAAAATTAAATAATTCTATTTAGAATACTATGATATAAATAAAAATGATATAAATAAAATAGGATACCCTGGTAGTCTAGCGTGAATGTCTTAGATTTGATTCCAACCAGAAGTCGAAGTGACTCAGCTCGTAAATAATAAAAAAAAAAATTTGTAATCGTATTATAATAAATAAATAAATAAAAATGAAAAATATAATGACCGTTCGGAATAAGAGAGCACTACTGAAACGAAATATTTTTCATTAACTTTACATACATAATTAATCGTTACAACCCTTTAGTCAGGATTACGACCTAGCTTCTCACACCACTTATGTTGTGTATGTTAATTTCATACTTGATTGGCTGGACCTACAGTTTAATGTCGATTCCGACGGACAGATGTTTTGAGAAACATTTTCATGGCAATTTTTTTTACTCTCAGAGTTTTTGACAGAAATTTGCTGAGAGTAAGTCTTTGAAGAAATATGTTTTCAGATTTCGTCTTGCTGGAAATGGATGACCTGGTATTTGAACCGTGGTCTGACGTCTAATAAGCCAATGTACTACCTATTAGACTAAGGCGGCATCAATAACTTAAGTAGAATGAGAAGCGATCAGAATTGTGTTCCATTGGGAAATAACTACAGCACATCCCAATATACCGTAGTTGGTCATATTTTATGTATATGTATGGAATGTATTTTTATGTAAAATTTTACGTCAATGAGAGGACATGCAATTGCGTCAGTCAAAGGACATGTACACATATATTACAAAATTTTAACTCAATCACAATGTCTCTATAGAAAGCTTCCCTTCATCACATCAGTACTGCCATCAACAGAAACGTAGACACTGTTGTCACATCATTGTCGCTAGAATATATATTTTGTGATCATCACCTTCATCACCATCTCTTCATCAGGAACATTTGTAACCAATTCACATAATTTTTCCTTTCTTTTTTTGTTTTATTTTAAACGTTAAAAGGAGTGTTTAGTGCGTTGTCCTCTAATGTGAGCAATGAACCGCCAAGTGATGTAAAATACATACATAAGACTCTAATTGGTAATACTGCGCTAACTTTTAACTGAAGCTGGAACCAAAACGCTCGATATTAATTGTAAATAAAACAAAAAGTCTTTGGAGAATTACAATTTAAATCTATCACTAAGTGATCATGACTTCACACTGACTAAAGAGTGACTGTTGGGTGCTGTATATGGAATGGCGGCGCTATCGTATTGTACCTCTTCGAAAATGAGGTCGGCCAAGAGATTACCGTGAATGATGTTCGCCATTGCCAGATGATAACGGACTTCCTGGGGCAGGAAATTGAGGATATGGACCTAGATGATATGTGAAATACACGAAATAATGGATCTTTTTCACGAGAAATTCAATGGCCGGGTTATCCCACGTCGTGAGGATATTTATTGGGCTCCACGATCTTGTGATTTTACACCGTTGAACTTCTTTCATTGCGGATATTTAAAAGAAAAAGCGTACGTCAACAAGCCAAAAACAATTCAAGAGCTAAAGAGGAAGAAATATTTTTTCATATTTCGGTTTGTTAGGGAAGTCTGACACAGTGGTCTGAGACCGTAGCTTCACGTCTAATACGCCAACACACTACCTACTAGACTAAAGCGACTTCTAAGGATGTAATACGAGTTCAGAATAGTTTTTTTGTTCAAAGCTCTATTGGAAAATTCTGTTTAAATTCTACAGACTGCAGAGATAAGTGCTTGGATGAACCTCTTGTAAATGGACAGCGTGCGTTTGTATCACTTCCATAAGCGTAAATAGAAGTGAATAATAAATGCAACCTACTGCTATTTGTAGACATCAACTTTCGAAATGTTTTTCGCACTGCCGTATTACATATATATTTGCAATGCAATATTTGGTTTATCTATATTAAAAATAACGCTTTTGAAGACAGCCATAATTTGATGGCTTTTGATTCTCATTAAGTATACTTTAAGCCTGAGTTAAATATATGCCCACCATTAATTTATATTACTTCCACTGAAAATAAAAAATAAAGTCAAAGTTTAATTCAAATATAAAGGGATTTCCCAAAGTTAAAGTGATCAGAACAAAAAAATCAGTTTTAGCATATGAAAGTTTACCTTCCATATAAAAGACAAACATTTTTATAAATAGAAGATGCCTTTACAAAGACTTATTCAGTCAAAAATTTAAACCAAAAATGAATTACTTTATATTGGCCTCTGAGGCCCATGTTAGCAGTAAGCGTTACGATTAATATTTTTATATTCATATAAGTTACCTTGATATGATCATCAAAATGAGCCTCACAGACTCATATCAGTAAGATTAGGGTTAAAACGAACTTAATTTTATAACTTCATTTTAGCTTAACTTTGTTTGAGCTTTTGCTACAATGTTTATTTTCTTGTTGGTCTTAACTTGTTAATTTTTTTAATTTCCATTAACAAACGTTAACAAAATATTCAATTATATCAACGATCTTACTATACCTAATATAGGGTACCTAATTATGGGGTACAGCAAGGGCTTTTCACTCCCAATGATGATGCTCACTCTTAGAGAACCAATACTCTTTCGAAGATGACAGAAAAATATGTCATTCTTATCATTTTAAACGTAGACCAAGCTGCTTGAAGATTGAGGCTAGAAATCAATGGGGTAGTGTGAATAGAGTCGAAAGACCTAAAGTTGTTTAGTAAATCAAAAGCGTCGTCTTTAATAATCTTATGCCATATATGATGTGTTTTAAGTATCGAAAGAAGTGTTCAATTTTGTCAGATAGTTCAAAATATAAATCGTTCCCTCTGATCTCCATACTATTTACATCATTTATATCCGATTTAATATGGAACATTCATACATGGGGCGTTTCTCGAAGTCTGTTTGACGGCTTCTCGATTGTAGGTACTCAATTATAATGGTTGAGCTCCTGTTGTTGGTCCACCATTACAATGTGATTAATGTTTAACAGTTTTACCATCACTTCAACATGCTCTTGGGAATTAAGACGTCTTGGTCCCTAATTCTAACGTCCCCTATGTGTTAGTCGTATAAAAAAATTTTTTAAATTATTAGGTGCAGGAAAAAGGCCAGATTCCAAAGAAGGCTAACTGGTTCTACTTTATAACCCACACTGGACTTAACTTAAAAAATAATGGTAACTTAAAAAATAATCAAAAAGTTAAATGACGTGGTCTATATGATTCAAAAGTATAACAGTCCGAGATCCAAGTAGAAAGTGGTTCATTTGGAGAGTTTTGCAAATTCTCGTAATTATTATATGTCTTTTCTATACAAAGAAATACAAAAACAAATACATAGAACAGTACAAGAAAAAAAGATAATTTACAAGAACAACACTACATATAAAGTTGCCAGACATAAAATAAGGCAGTATTAATAGAGTGAAAGGCGACGTTGTTTTTTGTTACCCGTTGTAATAGACAAGGGATGTAATAAAAAATACAACAGTAGTTAAATGGTATTATACACTGGAATTTTAAACTTTACAATTTAAAGATTGTAAAGTAGTGCTGATAACGCATTGTTATCAATCGTAAAATTAACGTTTTCAAAAACTAAAAACGTAAAAATATATAATTGAATGTGTGATGAACTATATAACGCGCTAACTGCATAACTGATTGCTAATATAGGCAACAACGGCAATCAAAAGACAATGCATATGATTAACTCTGCCTATGCAATGCAAACTGGAACGATCCGCTAAGAACGGGAAATTGATTATGGTGCCTACATGCCGACATTAGTAAATATTGGAGAGATTACTGTCATTTGACAGTATTTGAAGGCAACAAAATACTATGATAAGGATTGCTGTGTAAGTGTGAAACTACCACTCCAATCGACTCAGGTTAAGTCACTAAATATTATTAACAGAACTGGCTTCATAATTAATTTTCAACATCCATGTTATTTATATAATTCCCAGTATCGAATAAAATATTACACAGAATTTTAATTATTTGTATTTAGTTCAAACGCTAATTACTTAAACTACGTCAGCATAAAATATTATTCTGTGTATACTAATTTCAAATTAATCTAATTTAATATGTTCTTTTTTTATAATTGTTAGTTTATAATGATTGTTTTTTATATTTTTGTTTTATTCATTTAACTTTTTTCTTGTAATTTTGTTATTTTCAAATTTTATTGCAAATTTTTATGATCATAAATGCAAAGGTAATGTAATTAAATTTTATTACTTTACACAACAAATGTCAAAAACAATTGCAATATAATTTCTGTTATTATTATTTTATGTTTTTATTTAAATAATATGTCTGTTAATACGAGTATGTGTACTTTTCTCTAGTAGAACAAAACAGTACATAGTATAGTACATAGAATAGTACATAATAATTGTAGTGACATGTACATTTATTAATTAGATTACGAAATTGTTTAAATAGTATATGTATTCGAAAATCTACTGAAAATGTTGATACAAATACCATACGTGTAGGAATTGAAATCGTTTGTATTGAATTTATTACACAGATGCAGTACATATGCATGTATCTTTATGCAATGAATTCTAAAAATCGTGATAGTTTAACCCAATTTTTCCCAGTACGAGAGCAGCCACATTTTTATTTCAGTCAGTTATTTATTTTGCGTTCTTCTCACATTATCCATCATTATAAAAATTTATGTTTCTTTTATTAACCGCATGGTCATTCTCTATTACGAAAACCATAAAAATATGAGAACTAAGGAGAATTCATGAATAAATTTGGTCATATACGCTTCATTATGAAAAGTACCTTAAACAGTATAATTATTTTAGTGCTTATTTAAGTTATGAAGCTTAAGAACTATTTACAAATATTATTATTTTAATAGGTTATATTTCTACGGAATCGCCGTAATTTAGTAGGTAGTGTGTTGGCTTATTAGACGTGAGGCCACGGTTCAAAAACCAGGTCAGACATCTCCAACAAGCTTAAATGTGAAAAATATTTTTTCGGTGACTTCCTCTCAGCAGATTTCTGGCAAAAGCTCTGAGAGTCAATAAATTTTAAATGTTTTTAAATGTTTGTCAAAAATCTGTCATTCAGAGTCGACTTTAAACTGTAGGTTCCGGTACATTGCTCCGGCACTGCCACATTTTTGAAAAAGTTCACTTTATTTTATCATTAGGTTGTAATAACGAAAAGAAGTTAAAGGTGACTTTAAAGTTCGCTTTAGCTAAAGTTATCTTTAACTAAACCCAACTTTAACAGGAAGTTGTAATAATGGCCCTTAATCGTTGTTTCCGCTGCGATAACTTCTTGTCGATAAATCAAATATTGATATTAAAAATAAAAAAGAGAGACATACAACGTTTCTATAGTCTATGCCAAACGCTATTCCTAGTAGAAGAAGCTCCACTAATTTTGATGCATTTTTCGAATATTAAATATTCTGCATATAAGCTTAACTAACAAATATAATCAATTTATTTTGGATTTAATTTACTAATGATTACAGATTTTAATTTATGCAAAATGTGTTTGTGTCATCTCTTTATTTGTTAATTAAAGATAAATTTTGTGAAAATTGTAAAAATTTGTAAATGTGGTTTAATAATTTGTCAATTAATTGTTCTTTTTTCTACAAAACATAGAATATAATATATACGGGCAAACACATACATACATATATGCATGTACATATGTTTGTATATTTTGTTTTACATTTTCATATTAAATTTTCATATTTTTAAAACAACAATTTTTCAAACAAACAAAAATATTAAAAAAAAAAAATTAAAAACATTCATTAATTGTATGTTTAAAAAAATTTTATGTACAAAAAAAGGAATTGTTAACAAACAATAGTTCATTGAATATGCCAAACATATGTATGTACATACATACATGCAGTATGTTTAGTACTTATCCGTTATAAATTTAACAAATAATAGATATGTATGTATGTATTTAAATTAATGTTTATTATATTTAAATTTTTATATTTAAATAGCTGAACTATTGTAGTTTAGTAGTTTAATTGCTTATTGTATTGCAATTGTAAATGATTTTAAAAAAAATTTAAATGGGTTGTCATACGATTGTTTAATAGTCTGTTGCATTTACAATTTTTGACACTGCTTGCATAAACAAAATTTAATTTTTTTATCGTTTTTTTATTTAACGAAATTAAAATATTTTATAATTGAAATTATTTTTAAAAATTAGAATTAAAAATTTTCTAAATTCATTGAACAATTCATTGCTTTTATATTGAAACTAGCCAAATCACGTTGAACTTTGTTAGCCGCTATTATAGTTAATCGAAATAAAACAATGTTGTATTTTGTTGATAACATTTACCAAAATTAAAAAATTATTGTAGAAGAGAATAATTGTGGTTTGAAGATCTCTGTTATAAAGATCCATTGAACAATTGTTATTGTGTAAGCGGAAGAGTGTAGAGAAGAATAACAACTAAAGCAAATTGCTGTTGTTTAAATTAACTTGCCAAAGGTGGCACACGGAATTATGTGAACAATAAATAATTGATTTAAAATTAAACACAAATTTATTTTTATTTTTATTTGCAATCTACGAACTCATATTTTTGACGTTTTTAAAAGGGTAAAGACGTAACAATATGAAGAAATATCAGGAAATTTATTTTTTAATCGATTAACATAATAAAAATATACATACATAGCATACATAGTAGGTCATTACAACCCTTCAGTCAGGATTACGACCTAGTTTCTCACACCACTTATGTTGTGTGTGTTAATTTTATACATGAGTGGCGGAGGACTACAGTTTAAAGTCGAATCCGAACGACAGATTTTTGAGAAACTTTTCATGACAATTTTATTTACTCTCAGAGTTTTTTCCAGAAATCTGCTGAGAGAAAGTCGCCGAAGAAATATTTTTTGTATTTTGTTTTGATGTCTGGCCTGGGGCTCGAAACCTGGCTTTACGTCTAATAAGCCAACACACTACCTACTAGACTACGGCGACAGCCCTGGATGGTTACTCTTCATTTTTGTACATTAAGGTTATTCTTCTTTGAATCGACGAACACTTTAACCCTGAATTGTTACTGTTCGTCGAATCGACGAAGCTCATTTACTCCTTATCATATAATTCTTTTATGTTTGATCAAATTTCGCTCTTTTTATCAACAATGTTGGTTGATAACGAAAGCTTGTAGTGACTACCCATTTTTTAATCCTGGATGGTCATTTTTGTACAGTAAGGTTACTCTTCGTTGAATCGACGAACAATTTAAAAAAATTTTTTTTTCGTCTACCGGCTGCAAGCTTTCATTATCAACTAACGTTGTTGAAAAAGAGCGAAATTTGGCCAACAATAAAACAGTTATATGATAAAGAGTAAATGAGCTTCGTCGATTCGACGAACAGTAACCGTCCAGGGTTAAAAAATGTTATAAATCATGAGGCTGTGCTGGATTGTTGGCCGAATGCATTTAGAGCATATGTCAATACTACGGAGCATATTGCCTACCAAGCAAAATGCGAATGAGTTCTTGAAATCTATTTTAATTATCTCATTCTACTGCGCGACATTTTAATATTTTCGGATGAAGCTTATTTTCATCTCGGTGGGCACGTTAATAAGCAAAATTGCCGTATTTGGGGCTCAGAAAACACACACGTGGCCTTACAGATGCCAAGGCACCCATTACGAATGAATGTTTCATGCGGTTTGTGGAGCGGAGGCATAATTGGCCCATATTTTTTGAAAACCATTACGGTGAATGCAGTAACCTATTGCCCCATGATAACAGATGTTTTTGTATCCGCCTTTCATGGTATTGATGTGAACGATGTTTGGTTTTAACAGGATGGTCCAACTTGCCACACATTTCATGCCACAATCGAATTATTGCATCAAACGTTTAATGGCCTTTTAAGTAGCCGAAATGGTGATGTTGAATGGTCGCCAAGAAGCTGCTGTTTGACACCGTTGGGTGCCGTTAAAGAAAACTGTTATGCCGACAAACATTCATGATGCTATTGCTGGGATACGATCCCATACACTCGAACAAGTGCACGAAAATTAGTTCGATCGATTGAGGTACTGTGATATGAATGAAATAATATTCATTTCTAACCGAAACAATTGTACTTCACAACAAAAAAATTAATTTTGCAAAATTTCAAACCGTTTGAGCTCAAAGCCAATATCTCCGAACGATAATATTGAGTGGGTTATTGAATTATATTACCTGGGTAGGGAAGTAGCATCGAATGGAGTGACAACTGTCGATATTGATAATATAATTACTAACGTTAAAGTCGTTTAATGTGAAAATTTTTAAAATTTTTAATTTTAAAAATAGTCGAATAAGAAAAAACAAAAAACAAACAAATTTTTTTAAACTTTAATTAAATACCAACAAATGGATTTTGTTGGTATTGTCTCTACCATATGATCAATAGAATGTTGAGTTTTACTCATGCATGAACTTTGTTCATAAAAAATTTACGTTTCAATTGCATTGTTACGGATAACAAAAGTGAAACCAATTAGATATTGTTTTGGAAAATTTTGGAAAATCAAAAAATCACAATTTTTTCTATAGAATTTCATTTATTGTGTGAGATTTTTCAAGTGTTTATATGCCAAACATTTAAAAGTAAAAAAAAAGAGTTTTCTTGCCCCAGTTAGATTTCTTTTCATAATGAGAATTTTTCTAAGAATGTTTGAACATTCTTTGTAACAGAATTCTAAATATTTTTTGTAAATTTTTCTTTAAAATCCTTTAGCCATCAGGAATTTTTTTTTGGAAATATGCTTGAAATATCTTACATTGAAGTGCAATGGATTACATGGCATTTGGATTAAATTGTTATTCACACTCTTCGATAGGCTCAGCAATTCAATTCAAAATAACATAGAAAATGATTTTCTTTAAAATTTTCTTTTCTTTAAAATTTTAAATAAAGAATAAAAAATAAAAACAAAATGAAAACAATTCAATTGAGTTTTATAACTTAATTATAAAGTATTTTCTTGTTCTTTAAATACAATTGCAATAAAAAACAATGCAATTCAAATGAAAGAACAAAATATAAAGGTTTCTAAAGAATTAAATTTTATTTTATTAACAAACCGATCCTTTATTTTTTCAATTTTATAAAAAAATAATGGTAATACGTTATAATTCTTCCATAAAAAAATAATAAAAGTAGGTCAAAAGGTCCGAGGCACGAGTCCAAAATAAATCTTAATATTGTGGCAATCTTTGAGAGCTCAGATAAAAGTGACAGAAAGTGACAAGAATAGAGCACTGACACATAATGTGAAAGTCAGTATTTTCTTCCTATTCAGGTTCACATCTCCTGTAGAAATTGTTTGCCGTAATGCCTTCCATAATTACAGTGACCAACGTGAGCAACGCCGTATTTTTACGGCAAGAGTAGAGTACTGACACATGATGTGAAAGACAGTCTTTTCTTCTTCAGATCCACATCTATTTCAGAAATCGTTTGCTTGAATACCGAGTCTTTCGGCATGCCTTCCATAAATACAGTGACCCTTAAGAATCGGTATTGTGCGTATCGAGCAAAGTTTACCAATATTATAGGCCGCCAACAAAATGACGCTTGTGTGTAATAAGTGTGGATAGCATCAAACTTAACTGAAACAATCATAAAACCTATGCTCTGTAACATGTCGGAGATTGAGAGGCTCGTAACGGCCCTGTCCAGTAATGCAATTTCCAAGCATATGCATATATCCCAGAACCCACAACCCTTCAGTCAGGATTATGGACCTAGTTTCTCACACCACTTATGTTGTGTGTGTTAATTTTATAAAGGGTCCGCCAAATAACTTTTTTTTTGAAAATGCTTTAAAAAAAACTACTGAATATTTTCTCAAATTTCTTTTTTTATTTGAAAGTACAATCCTTCCGGTTAATAATGGAAAATAATTTCATTCAAATGGCTGCCTCGGCTGGCCATGCAGTAGCCTACACGATCGCTCCAATTTTTAAGCACATTATCGATTTTGTGCAGCTGTATTTCACCAATGGCTTCACGAATATTGTCCTTTAAAGCGTCAATTGTCTCTGGCTTGTCGGCGTAACACTTATCTTTGACGGCACCCCATAAATAATAGTCCAACGGTGTCAAATCGCAGCTCCGAGGTGGCCAAACTACATCAGCTCTGCGGCTGATAATGCGATCTTCAAAAACAGGGCGCAAAACATCGAGTGTAGCTTCGGCTGTGTGGCACGTAGCGCCGTCCTGTTGAAACCAAATGTTGCCAATATCCTACTCTTCAATTTTTGTGAACAAAAATTCGTTCAACATGGCCCGATAACGATCGCCATTGACTGTAACGGCCACTCCTTGCTCATTTTCGAAGAAAAATGGCAAAATTATGCCTCTGGACCAAAATCCGCACCAAACAGTGACTCGTTTTGGGTGCGTCGGCTTTTCAATGTATGCGTGCAGGTTTTCTGTGCCCCAAATGCGACAATTTTGCTTGTTTACATACCCGCCAAAATCAAAATGAGCTTCATCTGAAAAGATGATTTTTTTTTGCCAAAATCGGCATCTTCGGTAAGTCGATCGCTGGCGATCAAAGCGAAAACGCATTGGATGGTCAATTGGCTTCAACTCCTGAACCAATTGGACTTTGAATGGCGTCATACCAAGGTCTTTATGCAAAATTCGTCTCAATGATGTCTCCGAAATGTTCAATTGTTGAGAACGATGGTGAATTGATGTTGATGGCGCTTCACTCACACTTTCTGCCACAGCAGCAATATTCTCGGGTGTACGCACTGTTTTTGGCTTTTCACGCTTTGGTTTATCGATGAAGATGTCAGTTTCTTTCACTTTTTTCACAAGATAACGAACATACGGAGCTGACGGTGCTTCTCTTCTTCAAAAATCCGTACGCAACTTTCGCACACACTCTGCAACATTACCATGATTTTCAAAGTAATGTCGCAATATTTCCCTGCGTTGTTAAAGCGTATACACAACCATGTATTCGTTCAGCGGAAGGATAAAACTAATTATCTGTCAAATCAGACATGAACTAAGTGCTACCATTCACGAAATAAGCACTAGTTGAAAAAAAACGTTGGATGGCGGACCCGATACATGAGTGGTACAGTTTAAAGTCGACTCCGAACGACAGATTTTGAGAAACTTTTCATGGCAATTCTTTATTTATTCTCAGAGTTTTTGCCAGAAATCTGCTGAGAGGATGTCACCGAAGACATATTTTTTCATATTTTCGTTTTGATATCTGAACTGGGGTTTGAACCGTGGCCTTACGTCTAATAAGGCGACAAACTACCTACTATGCTACGGCGACTTCATAATAACCGTAACCTCAACTTGTTGTTGAATTAATCCACATAAGAGTTAAGTTAATGATGCCCTGGCATTCACCGACGAGGACAGATGTTGAAACTACGTTGGTTAGACACTTAATAGTTTTTAAAAGCGCCATGACCTCAGTCTGGAAAACACTGGATTGGATACTTCACCACGATAATAAAAGTAAAAACAAAACAAAAAATAATAATTGGGAGATGGATAAATTCAGGGTAAATATCACAAATTCCACAAATTCTATTTCCTTTTCCTTTATTTTTCTTTTCTCTCTCATTTCCAATTTTATGTAAAATTCTACAGACATATCACGCTTTCCTACAGGGACTTTTGAATGTTGATAGGCGATGACTGCCATCTTGACAGAGCTATATTTGTTAAATTAGTTCTGCTATAAACTTCAATTTCTTTAAAGACATATTTTTATGATTATCGATCTTTTTTGCAACAACTAATGCTAGTTAGAATTATTTCCGGATTTCACCTATCGCCCTTAAATATTGTTACGTTTTTACCTTTTAAAAATGATAAAAATATGAGTTCGTAGATTGTAAATAAAATAAAAATTGAATCTTTGTTTAGTTTTAATTAAAATTCTTTATTGTTCGCACAATTCTGTGTACCATTGTTCACAACTTGATGTAAACAACAACAACATTGCTTTGTTTGTTATTCGTCTTTGCACTCTTTTTCATAAACAATAACAATTATTAGACGATTGTTCGGCTGATCTTTGTAACGGAGATCTTCAAACCAAGATTACTCTCTTCAAACACACCCCGTTTTACTGACTCCGTTGCCTGCTTTGCTTCCAATGTTAATACTTCCACCTACAATTTTTCATCAAAATATCTATGTAATGAAACAACATTATCAGGTCCTTTAGGATGCGCAATTCATTTGTTGGGAAGTTTATTATTGTACTTATCAGTCTACTAAGGCCCTGACAGGAAGCTGTGGTACGATTCTTTTTATACCGAACCAGTGCAGTCACGGCGGTGACCAACTTCATCGATAAGTTTGGTGGTGGAATTCGGTCAGTACAGTGACTGCCCTTAGCTGTGTGTGCTCAAGTGAGCTTTGGTATCAAAGCTAGCACTACAAACTACCGTCGTCTAGCAGGAACTTTCAGCATATAGTCCTTCTAGTTATTTATGCTACAAAAACACATTAGACGCATCAAGTGCTGCGCTGCAATCTGTTAGAAATATAATACATGCGTGTGTATGGAAATGGTCATTATAAAGACAGCGGGTGTACAAGCATCGATGCGGTTGTTGTACACTTCGACTAATTTCTATAGTTACCAGTGGCAATCAACTGGTTGTTCTGTCACTACAATAAGATGCATGAAGAAAAAGTTTTAAAAAAGCGATAACCATTGGCACGTTTTATTGGCACTATTGATAAGGAAATAATGAATTAATGTCTTTTTATTTAGTTCACTTTGCTTAAAATAATTAAGGCGCATGCTACTTGGCTAGGGCAACAACTTGCAAAATTGTGGCGCTGCATTTGCTGACTTCAATGTATATACAGCATTATGCTATGAACACAGCAAAGGCAGCAATTTTGTAATTGCAGCCTAAGGTACGTTGCAAGCGCATTAATTATAATAAAGGCAGCAGCAGCAAAGTATAAAAAAAAAAAAATAACAGTAAAACAGTTCATTAATTCTTTATCAATGCTGCCACCAAAATGTATTGGCGCTTTACATGTCATATATCGCGGAAAACCTCTTCCTATTTCATGTATGTTATTATATTGATAACACTGATCTCTCTCATTGCCAATATAAATTATTTCACTGTGAGCAGCAATTCTCTCATTGCTGCGAATAAAAATAGAAATTTGCCTTAACATAACGCAGCAGAATCTTTGCGAGTTTTTGCGTTGCCATTAAAATAATCACTTACATGTATTCTATTTTTGAGCGATTGCTGCGTTGCGTTTATTATGTTTTTAGCATTAGATTTCAGCCAAAAAAATGTGTTTGGGGTTCGTTTTTTTACGTCAACTATAGCCAGATTTCACTTGTGAAGTAAAAAATTGCTCCCCCTTTTTCTCTGCTAATGATAGATACCTCAGAACGTTGCTGAATATGTATTTTGTTAAATTTCATTAAAACTTATGGATAATTGGAATTCATGCAAACTTACACTCAGAATTTAATAAAATTCAGCACATTTTTTGAACATTTTTCGGATCTACATAGAACTCTACCAAAATTTAGAAGCAATCTTCCAAACTTAATCATCTTGAATTTTAACCCATAAAGGAAGTTAACCGTAGATCTAGATTTGTATCAAAAATGATACATTTCAATTTTTCAGATCATATAACTTCAATTCAGAAAAAGTTTGATGCCTGATATTTTTTTAATTCGTTAGTATTGTTATTTCCATTATTTTAAACCAAATAAAAAAGAAAAATTTTAAACTGGACTTAAAAAACTCCAAAATTTCATAATTCTGGCTTATGTATCATTTTTGATACAAACGGCTTTCTTAGGGATTCTTTAGTCTTGTTTTCAAAGATTTTGTGAAATTTTATCGTAAATAAGACATTATTTATGGTATTTCAGAAAGAATTGAAAGTTAAGTGTTGGATGAAAGCGAAAAGGTTGATATTGATTTAAGTAGTCGTAGTCTAGTATGCACTATGTTAGCTTATTAGACGTCAGACCAAGGTTCAAACCTCAGGTCAGGCATTTCCAATTTACAACGAAAAGTTGTAATGACGGATTATACATATATGTATGTATGTAATATTTCTGCTGCTGAAAACTCTGAAGAAGAAGAAAACAGAAGCTCGTCTTGTGAACTGACGGAAGCATTGACAACCAAAAATTCGACAATAGGATGTTTATCGCCAAAAATGATACTATTTGGAATAGAAGACTGTATGCCTTTACTAGTTTGGGAAGAGAAAATATTACCAATTTTCACGCAGATTGCTAGCAGCTGTTTCTTGAAATGGTTCTTACTGCTCTTCTCGTATTTATCTCACGTGACAGACAAACATTAAAAAGTGTTACGTCTTATGTTTTATTTAATAGATATAACAGATGTTAATATTTCGGTCTACTACGTAAGTATGAGATAACAGAATCATTCACTTTGATAATGTCATACTCGGAAATGATGATAAATTTACACCTATTACGCCTTTCCGACAAATGAGCTGAATGTCTTTCAGCTTTTAATAATCCCAATAATTTTGTCACTGTAGATTAGCAACAAATTTAATTTTATTTTCGTTATAAATTTCGTGGTCTACCGAAATCGAATTAGCAGTTTTAGATTCAAGTACATGCTACGTGCGTAGCAACTCCTTACAGCCGTATTTGGGGAACCTGTATCCGGGAAACCAGAGAGGAATCAAAGAGAGACATAATGTTATTGACATAATCGATGTTCTATTGCAACGGGAAACTTTTTTACCTCACATGACGTTGATAGCAAATTTTTCTAATGTAATATAACAATGGTACCATGAGGTTTCAGCCAGCCCTCAATTGAGTACGTTACTTATGCGAGTGACAAAAATTTGCCCCATCTGAGGAAAGTTATAAATCGCCACAAAGCAAGGGTGCTAGATATCTAAAAGTTACCATTCTGAAAAAATAAACCAAACTGACATGAAGTGTTTGATTTTTACGTAAAAAACCATACTGCAATAATGTCAAAAATTTTGGCGAAAATTTCATTAAAAAAAATGTAAAACAGTTTTTTTTTGAATGAATTAAAATAAATAAAAATATTTAAATTTTTTAACAAAATCCATCAATAATCGTGACAATTGTATGTTAATACAAGTATGTATCAAAAGTGATACATATGCTAGAATTATGGAGTTTTTTAAAGCTCTTTCTACGGTTAAATAAATTCTTTTATTAGAAATCTTAATTAGAGGGTAAGAGAGAAAGGAAAAAGTCGACTAGACTTTACACGTAGAATTAAAAATTTCTTTTTCTTGTTAATATGTATGTAGATGACGTGAATGTTATAATTTTCATATATCATCATCCATAATTATTTGTTATTGTATACTAAGAATACAATTATAATATGTTGTGCAGTCATTGTTGCTGTAACCGTCATATTAGATTTGTTTATTTGTTGTTCTGCTTCGCACATTAACCAATTCAGTTATTATTCCTTAACTGTATGAACAAATATGCAAATACAGTTACTAATTTAATTACTCAACCACCCACATATTTAACCAGCAACACACACATAAATATTTACATACATATGTATATTCAAGTTTCATAAATATACTGCATGTACTGACATTTATAAATAATTTTATAGACAAACATGTGATTCTAAACATTGGTTTTAATATAGAATCCTAGATATCTTGTTAGAAGTCGCCGTAGGTAGTGTGTTGACTTATTAGACGTAGGGACTCGGTTCATACCCTAGGTCAGACATTTCCAACAAAAGGAAATAGAGAAAATCTTTCTTCGGCGACTTCTTGTCAGCAGATTTATAACAAAAAGTATGAGAGTGAATAAAATTGCCATGATAGTTTCTCAAAAATATGTCGTTCGGAGTCGACATTAAACTGTAGGTCTTGAAACTCATGTAGCAAATTAACACACAGAACATAAGCTAGGTCGTAATCCTGACTGCAGGGTTGTAATGACAAATTATATATGTATGTGTGCGTAAACAGCTGTAATTGTCATGTGGTCGTTCGTATACTTTTCACAACCAGCTGTGTGGGAAATCTGTTAGACTAGGGTTGTATATCCGCCGTCTATCTGATTTACGCATTATATCCCCATTATATTCTCACATATATACTTGTGATATGCTTTATGACCCCGGTTAATCCACTTTTTCTTAAAATGCCCAATTTGTCATATCCTGAACGTAACGTGTATTCCAATGCAAAAGATTCGTAGGACTCTGGATCCAAATTGTATAATTCTTAAACTGAGGCCCTATTTAGTAACTTTGGTGTTCTTTTTACAGTCCTTTCCTCCAGGTGGTGTTTTCGGCTTAGCTTTCAATCCGATATATATACTATATCTTGATATCTTTGTCAATTGGTGAAATGGGGGCTGATATAACGCAATATGCAGAACAAATTATGTGCTCTTGGACATGCCCAGTTTAATGTAAAAATCAACTTTTCATCCGATGTTGCACCTATCTTACGCTCCGTGTTTTTAAGCATGGCCGAAGGCTAATCAGGCTTAAAGCGTCTAAGGCTGCATATTAATTCGTTTGTCTAGTTGAGTTATAAAACTATCCTTGCCTCCTGCCAAGGGTAATAGACGGCTATAGTAATAGTTGGAGAGGACTTGAAAGACACCTTTCGGTTTTGCTGCCTTAAAGAGAAGCCTTTTATTCCATCCTTTACCTGATTTGTGGTGAATGTACAGACGATTCGTTTCCCATCTTCCTCCTTCGATTGCGCTGTAGTAAAAACGTTAATAAATATTCATGTACCTGTCGTTTACAGACAGACATACAAATTATACAAAAGAAAGATAAAAAGGAACAGAAAACGATTTTTATCCTCTAATTGTATGCAAGTTGCGTTAAAAGCAACTGTTCAGTTCAATTAATAAAACAATCGAAAAATTGGAAATAATTTAAAAGTCTAGAATACAAATACGTTTAACAAATGCATTCTAGAAATTGTGAACAGCACACGTACATTTTTAATTCCATCGTATACAGTGAAAGAGACTTTCGTTACGTTTGCAACAATAAATGGCTTGCAACTCGGCAAACTTTCGCTGTCAATAAAAATTAATTATTTTTTGCTGTTTTTGCAATTTGACAAAGCATGTCTATTTTAATTAAAAAACAAAAATACAAACATACAACTATAATTAGAAATTAAATTTTTTTACCTGTCTGTTGTTGAGATATAAAAAATACTATGCATTTGACAGAAAATAAATTCAAAATGATGACAGTGAAGACACAACAACTAGAATTATAACACAAATGTTAAAAAAAATCTGTTTCTTATTAACTTAAATTTATTTTATCAGTACAAGGAAATTATGGCGTTTGAGATGAAACTTCTTGCTATTTTCATAAACTCTTTATCAAGAATGACAAAAACTCACCAGACTCTGTCTACAAATCGTAAAGCTTTTATTAAGGTGAACTTTTAAATCAAAAATTTTTTAATATCATCACGTATTTCGAATTGACAATACAGTATTCCACGAATATAAGCAACCTGGATATAAAAATTCTCCACTTAGGGAAGCACTGAAACTTATGCAATCTTGATTTTTGCTTCAAAATGTACTGAAAGTATTTCCAAACATTCATTCCGTTTTTAAGCATTTCCCATTTATTAACGCGAAAAATTTTACTTCATACTTTAAATATACTTTTAAAAAATTCCTTTTTATGCAGCCGCTTTGTGAGAACTTTCTTTCCATTATTGGTACTGTACACTAATTCCCGCGTTCGCGCAATTAAACGTTTCTTGATTTCTTTTTATGGGGATACATTAAGTAATTGGGTTATGCTGCTGTTATAACAACTCTTGTGCCATTTAAAACCAATATTCACCATTAATGCCCTACGGCAGACTTATTGGCAAAACTAGTACTTTTTTCAGTACTATTTCATTTCAAAAATACCGCCGTAACCCGGCGACGCTTTTAGGCTTTAGCCCTGGTTAACCAAACGTCCACGGAACGAACGAGATCCACGTTTTTAGAATACGAAAAGCAATGAAAACGCTTGCCGAACCGTAATGTAATATCAGTAAACATTTGCATTTCTCTATGCTTACAGTACATTCATTCGACGTTTGACTAAACGGGGCTTTTACGTTTTGTTACGTTCCGAATCAGCTGTTTTTAGCTTGTATGTGAGGAACACGAATATTCGTAAGTCGTTAGTTTTTCTGTTCCGTGCCGTATGTGTATTAAATATGAATAAATAAATAGTCCAGTAGGTAGTGTGCGGCTTACTAGACGTGAGCCCACATTTTAAATCCCATGTCAGACATCTCCATCGAAACGAAATATGAAAATATATTTCTCCGGCGACTTCCTTCTGGCAAAAACTCTGAGAATAAATAAAACGGCCATGAAAAAGTTTCTCAAAAATCTATCGTTCGGAGTCGACTTTAAACAGTAGGTCCCAACTTTAAACAGTAGGTCATGTCCTGATTGAAGGGTTATAATGACCAATTATGTATGTATGTATTTTATACAAAAGTACCATTTGATGCAAAAAAGTACTCTTTCAGTTATAGTTCAGTACCATTTCAAAATTTCAGTTTTGCAACACTGAGCAGAATATAATTTCATTCTCCACGAAGGCAGAGGTTGAACTGTATCCCATACAGAAGACGTAACAAACTGTGGCAAATCCATCTCAGAAAATTGATTTCTGATAGAAAAAGTAGAATCCAGCTGCAGGTCTCGGACAAGTAAACGATCAGACTCTCTGTAAATTATTGCTACAATAGGACTCTTGACTATGCCTATAAAGTCTGTTGCGGATCCAACTCTTCCAGAAACTTCTTCGCAATGATTTCAATGTGATACGGGGACCCAACAATTACAACTTTGCTTACCACACTGAGTTGTAGAAGAAGGTCAAAGCCTCCTGCGACCAGTCGACATTCGATTGAATACGAAGTCAGTGCTGTCAGTGAGACAAATAGAATTCTATCAGCTTGAATGACACGTGGCTATAAGCTCACAGGTGTTCAAGAATTCCCCGCTTATAAGTACTGCCCGGGAAGCATTTTTAAAAGTACTTATATCCGGGGAATACTGTATATAATAATACAAAAAAAGTTTAGATACTTTCCGACCACTGTGCGTGGGGGCGCTGATAGACGCATTGTTTTCTTTGAGCACCGTGGGGTACGCCGTCATGGCGAAACTCACGTAAAACCTTACACTAATGTATATAATAATAATAATAACACGTTGCGGCAGTGAAAACACACCCGAGTAACTACATTGTGTATTAAGTTGAGTAGAAATCAAAAGTATTTCTTTATATATCTCGAACCCTTCAAGCATGTATAATTTGAAAAAAAAATTAAAAACAAGTTTTTTAACTTATCACACAAAACTATTGATTTCTCAAATATGTTTGAACTGATTTTGAAGATTCAATTTTTTTTAGAAAGGGGAGAGATATGCCTTTAAAACGGAGAATGCAAGACTTTCAGAATATCAATACTTATAATATATTTTTTAATTAGATTTTTCAATTAAGAACGGCCAAACTTGAAACTGGTAGTCTAGTGGCTAGTGACTAGACTCTTAAAGTGAAGGTTGTGGGTTCGATTCCCGCCAGAGGCTCTGGTCTGTTGCATTTCACCGAGCATAAAGTCGAAGTTGCTTAGCTCGTAAATAATTAAATATAATTTGTAATTGTGTTGTAGTTAATAAATTAAATAAATAATAAAAATATTGCGCGATCACATGCATAATTGGCCATTACAACCGTTCAGTCAGGATTACGGCCTAGCTTCTCACACCACTCATGTTGTGTGTGTTAATTTTATACATTAGAGGCGGGACGTACATTTTAAAGTCGATTCCGAACGACAGATTTTTGAGAAACTTTTCAAGACAATTTTATTATTAATCTCAGAGTTTTTACCATCTATCATATCTGCTGGGAGGAAGTCGCCGTAGAAATATTTTTTCATATTTCGTTTTGTTCGAGATGTCTGACCTGGGGTTTGAACCGACGAGGGCTTACGTCTAATAAAGCCAAACACTGCCTACTAGACTACGCCGATTACACGCGAATAGTTTTCATAATTTTATTAAAATTTTTAATAAATTCTCCTTCGAAAATATTTTGGTATTAAAAAATAATATTTGAAAAAAAAAAACACTACTATGTATGTCAACGGCCCCAGATTGAGTTCAATTTAAATTGTATACCATCTGGTTGTGGCCGACAATAAATATTGCGATTGAAGGTTAATTTATGGCGCATTTTAAAAATGCCAGTATGTGTACAAATACCATAATTTATACAAAATGTGGATAAAATGCTAAAAATAGAAAAAAAAATTCAATTGCAAGTATTTCTAAAATAGAGAAGATATTTGAATGAAAAAGAAGAAGAAAAATTGCAAAAAAAAAACACGCGACGGGGTTAATTTATTTTTCCAAAGAGGCACAATGCAAAAAACTGTTTATTTTTTTTTTCAAGTGCATACCACTTAGCGGCAAGCCTACATGAGCTGACAAAGAAGTCAAAACCAAAAAAAAAAGTGGAACAATTCTCAAGAAATTTAAATGTAAGAAGGAAAGACGGAGTAGGGTTTGTGGACACTAGATTTGAATCTATTTATATTATAAGTGATACGAATGGTCTTTTTGGGAAGGGAGTTCAACATACGATAGTGTGAACATCCATAAGTGTTCATTACAATCCTTCACTTTGAATTGCGACCTAGCTTCTCACGCCGCTTAAGTTTGATGAGTGGCAGGACATCACTCTGTAGTAATTTGGACACCCAACGACAGATTTTTGAGAAACTTTTCATGCCAATTTTATTTACTTTCAGAGCTTTTGCCGGAAATCTGCTGAAATGAAGTCGCCGCAGAAATATTTTTTAGATTTCGTTTTGTTCGAGATGTCTAACTGAACTGTGGCCTCACGTCTAATAATAAATAAGGAATTATGCCTGTAATGCAGTGTGCAATCCATTGCCAATCGACCACAAAAACCGAATGTAACGTAGGAGTACACGGTTCTTGGAAGCAAGTCCCCTTATTTCGTTCGACCAAAATCAGTTGCAGTAGCTATAGATCAGTGAAACACAATTCACATTGCGACGATGCTCCAAAGAATCTCCTTCGTCCAAAAAATTGTAGACGAAAACATGAACGAAGTGGTAATTAATAAATGCACTCGTAAGTAAATAAATATACAATTAAATCTGCATATTTTATTTTAAAATACCATTTCTGCTTATGTCGCGAAGTATGAAAGGTATGTATAGTAAGACATAAAAAATCCTTTTATACAAGCAATTTGTACATTTCACCAACAATCGGGAGATGGCCAATACTCATGTGGTAAGGAGAATTTAAGAATTAGTGCTTGTAGACATTACATTATAAGTGGCAGGAAAGACCTCCGCAGGTAGAAAGTTCCACATACGGATAGTATAGACAAAGAACAAATTCCGTCTCTAATGCAGTTTGCAATCCACTGGCCAATCGATCACAAACAGATGTGGCCTGCGAGAAAGACGAGTGCTACGGCTGCTTTAAGATTTTTGGAAACAAGTCACTGTAGCTCCCTAGAGAAAAATCCTTTGGGTACCCTACCCCTACCATCATTAATGAGCACCTTAGCCCTCTCCTCGCCCTCTCTAAAAGCCTTAAGTTAGACTTTGAGGCAACGGCCCATATATGAGAGCTGTATTCCATTCTCGGTCGGATATATGGTATAAATAGTTAGAAGATCAGATGGAGTGAATTATTTCCTTCACCGTCTTAAGAAACTGTGGCATTTGAATGCTTCTTTCGACACTTGAAAACTGTGCGGGTTGCAGCGAACATTACACTGAATTTTCATACTCAGGACAGCAAGACCTTCTGACTTCCTAATATTTACACCAGCCAATATGACGCAATATTATCAGAAAAAATAAAAGTAAATAAAAATTTTTAATAAAAAATTAAATAAAATTCGTAAGAATGTATTAAAATGTATGTATGTACGTAATAATATAAATAGAGCAGCACTTGAACAGTAGTGGTCGCATTCAAATTCTTCGAAACTTTTATTAAAAAAAGTAAAACATCCGTAAAAACACCACTAAAACTGTTCACTCCTTGATTTTGGCAGTTGTGTGTATTTGATTCAGCGATTTAAGATTGTAGCGCTTTTTATGGAACGAAAAAAATCAATTTTTTTTTTGAAAAACAAGTTTGCATTGACTGGAAACTTCTAAATAGTTTTGCAACAAAAGATGGACATGATGACAATTGGTGACCATAGCGATAGGAATAGTTTTAATGATTATATTTGAGAAAAGATTGTGATGATGATTCTGTGGCAACATGACGGTGATGAGCTCAAGTTGGTAAAATGTGTTGATAATTCTCTAAAGGGGTCACAACGGAAATGAGGAAACTAAAAGGAATAAAAACTGCGTAAAACAAGCAATTTATACTTCCATAGTTTTTAAGTCGTCATAAATATTTTCTGTCGCTGACTGACTTCAACCCAAATATTGTTTTTAATAATGACGGAAAATATGATCAGCAGATGTGTCTTCTCTTCTGTTACCAATGGCGATAATCCTATTGCTGCTGACATCGGGTTGAACGTTTCAATCTCTCTTAAAAGCAAATAATTTGGGTAAAAAGCGTTTGTTCTCTTGTGAAATATTCTTTTTTCACAATAAGAAAAATAGAGGAAACTTATTAAATATTTCTATTGAAAATTCACCAACTTTTAGGAGCGTAGTTTTTACAAAAGAGGAGAAAATCGATGGTATATTTATATACACTAGATATCGAGAGTTTTTTTTAGAGAATGTCAAAGTGTATTGACATTTCTTTTCAGTCAGGTTAGGCAAAATGCGTTCCCGAAATTTCTAGAAACTTCGTCCATTTTACGGTAAACATCTTTTGAGCCAATAATTTATGGCAATATTTATTGTTTTCCCGTTTATCCCAGGTCAGACATCAAAACGTAAATATGAAAAAAATATTTATTCGGTGACTTCCTTTCAGCACATTTCTGGCAAAAACTCTGAGAGCAAATAAAAATTGCCACGAAATGCTTCTCAAAAAATCTGTCGTTCGGCGTCGACTTTAAACTGTAGGTCCCACCACTCGTGGATAAAATTAACACACACAACATGAGGGGCGTGAGAAGCGAGGTCGTATCCCTGACTGAAGGGTTGTAATGACCAATTATGTATGCATGTATGTATTTATCGTTTTCGAGTTAATTTCACTGCTTTTAATTCGCAATAAATAAAGAAATGTGCGTACCGAAGGTAATATTGCTGTAGTAGTTTTGAGGAAGACGCCTGAATGTCACTTCGTCGTTTTCAATTTATTGCCCCTTTTCATTCGACTACGTGTAAAATTGTACGTATCTATTTTGAACTCTTTACACAGAATGGCGAGCGATATCGGCAATGTTAATTAAATTTTTCTTTCTAAAAATTAGGACCATTATTACAACTTGCCGTTAAAGTTGGGTTTAGTAAACGGTAACTTTAGCTAAAGTGAACTTTAAAGTCAGCTTTAACTTATTTTCGTTATTACAACCTACAGATAACATAAACTTAACTCTTTAAAAAATATAGCAGCGTCGGAGCAATGTTGATAACATTTGCCAAATTGAACAAGTTTTTTTAAAACGCAGTGGAAAGCTTCTTTTTTTGGTGTTGCCAGATTGATAATAACAAATATGTATGGCAAGTTCAAACATAAATTTTAAAACTTTAAAAACTTCAGGTAGTATAATCTTGCCTTTAGCTTAACGCTCACTTCAACCTTATCGTCCACTTATAATAATGAAAGACAAATTATCTGCCCGTTTAAATCCTCCCTTTAGTTAACGGTAAGTTGTAATAATGGCCCTTAATGATCTAAACGCCAACAATATTTGGTTATAACAAGACAACTGACATGCTTAGCAATCCATTGGTTAACAACCAAAATGCTTATGCGGGAGCATAGAAAGCTAATTATCGATTCGAAATTAATACTGAGTTGTATGTGATTGTCAAGAAGCTTGAACGGTGTTCTAAAAACGACATTGACTGTATTACAGTGTAATGACTTTTATTGCAATTTCGCAGACATCATAATTCTTAAGCATTAGCTCTACGATGAAATAATAAAATCCGGCATTGAAATATATTAATAAACAGGAGGATTTTTATGAGAATTTTATTACTTAAGATTTTTGGATTGTTTTAGTTCATAGTATATCTGCTTCTCCTTCATTTATTTGTTCTTTTTACTAGTTTTGTTATCACCTTCCAAATACTCATTTACTATAAAAGTCTTGCAAATTGTTGAAATTCTGTTTTTTTTTTTGCCTTTGATAGTAGTTCTCTGCAACATACCATTGGTATTAAAGATGGGAAATTTATTGGACACTGTTGACCAATTAACAACGGCATTGAATGTTTAACCGTCTTATCCAACACACAAAGGCATTAAAGAACTTAACTCGAGATCGATAAATAAATACCAGGGAATTAAATATTGAATGAATTAATTGGATTTGGGTATGTATGTACATATGTATGTGGATGTATATGTATAGATAGAAATTAGTCGATTTCTTTAGATTTATTTTTAATGATTTTTTTTCTTCATTACTTACGTTTAATGAAGTCTTGAGATCAAACACAGAAGTACCGAAAGTAATAAAAACAAAAATGCAATAAATTTCATCATATAAAATTCACAATATTATTGGAGTAACCTCGCAGAATAAAATTAAGAATATAATTAACGAATAATAACAAATAATAATAATAAATAAATTTTTGGGTCACAAAATCTAACTATAAAACTGTTTTTAGAAAAACTTGTGTTTAGTGTAGTATTTAATCTGTATTATTTTCTTAAATTTAATTATAATTAATTAAGAAAATTCGTAAACAATTAAAAACAACAGCAACTTGGATACTATACAATAATATTGTTACGAAAATAGAAATGGTGTTACATAGTTTAACATTAAAATAATAAACAAAAGCTACAAAAACAATTTACTTGTTTACATGATCAACAAATAAGCAAAAATATATACAAAAAAAGGGGTAAACAAGTAAACAAACAGGCAACAACAACACTGCAAGGACAAACGTAAACAAAATATACAAACAACAATAACGTAAACAACATGTTTACATTTATAGAGATTTCGCGAAGGCAAAGTCATTCCCCTTCAAGAGCATTCATCTGACTGTTTACCCTGCGATGTAAAAGGCAAGACAAAGCAGGCAACGAAGTCAGTAAAAATTCAGTCAGTCTTGTGTGAAGACACGTTGCGTGTGAAGAGAATAATCGTGGTTGGAAGATCCCCGCTATAAAGATCTGCCGAACAATTGTTAGTGTTTGCGCAAAAGAGTGTAAAGAAGAATAACAAACAGAATAAGTTGTTGTTGTTTACACCAACAATACAATAAACAATAAAGAATTTATCTAAAACTAAACACAAATATATTTTTTTTATTTGAAATCTACGAGGTCATATTTTAAACGTTTTTAAAAGGGTAAAAACGTAACAATATTATAAAAAAGAAAAACAATTGTATTAGGCGAAAATTTTATTTCGATTTGAATCGCACAATAATCGCACTCAATTTCAATGGCCACAACAGAATCGATATTCCACACCAAATGTACCGATAATATAAAGGACATGCGCAACAGCCTTAATAATATGACACAATAGATGCTCAAACTTCTTCTGAATATAACTGCGAAATTTTCATAGATCTGGAAATTAGACAACTTAATATAGTTTCTGGAATGCAAACAGAATGTCCAAACACACTTTGAGTTAATAAAATTCATGAAAGCAAAATGTAATAAATTTCATACAAAACACATTTCAAATTTCCACCACACCACTATGCTTAACTATTTCACGTAATTTCTTTGGATTGAGCTCATTATTTTTCGTCCTCCATACTAAAGTATGTTAAATGAGTTTTAGAATATTTATTTATTTATTTATTTATTAATTACAATACACTTTCAAATTACACTGTCCGACAAAATAAAGTGCGGTTTGAAATATTTTTTGTTTTTTGATTAAAGCATATGTTTATTGCTTTCAAATGTTTATAAATTATAGTTTCATTTTTAATTCGGTTAATATTTTATCTAAAAAGTATCTTATCATTGCATTCTTTCTTTACATTTTCTATTTATAATAGAAACTATATGGCACATAAGGAATTTCAAGTGACAAAATAAAGTAACACTTCACTAGAAAATATTGTAAATAATTAAATAACTTTAAAAAATAGTACGAACTTGCTCCTCCTTTGATATTTATGACATCTCTTAATCTTTTCGGCATACTTAGCGCAAGGTTCTTCAAAGTACTTGTAGGAATTGCCCTCCTCCATTCACTTTGCAGTTTTGCCCAACATGTTTTAATATTTGTTCTGGACTCCATCGGGTTTTTGTCATCTGAGATAGCCCAAAGATGCTCTATGAAGTTTAAATCTGGGCTTTGAGCAACCCTTCAAATTTTTCAACATTATTTTCTTCAAAATATGTTTTAGCGACCTTACTCGTGTGCTTGGGGTCGTTGTCTTGGTGAAAGATAAACTCCCCCAAGCCCATTTCCTCCTCACTGCTGTAAAGATTTTCTTCCAAAATATTTACATAGTACTCTCCAGTCATTTTGGAATCAATTTTAACGAGTCTACCTACTCCTGAAGAGGAAAAACATCTCCACACCATGAGGCTGCCTCTACCATAAATATTTACATAGATAAATATTTACATAAAGGTACTTAAATAAATAAATATTTACATAAATATGTCTGAATGTTTTTGGAACAAAATTATTTGGACAGACGAATCAAAATATGAACTAAAAAATTGCAAAACCCGGAAAGAGTGTGCTGTGAACCAGCACAAAGGCTTAAATCGAAAAACCTTATCCATACTGGAAAACATGGTGGAGACTGCCTCATGATGTGGAGATGTTTTTCCTCTTCAGGAGTAGGTAGACTCGTTAAAATTGATTCCAAAATGACTGGAGAGTACTATGTAAATATTTTGGAAGAAAATCTTTACAGCAGTGAGGAGGAAATGGGCTTGGGGGAGTTTATCTTTCAACAAGACAACGAACCCAAGCACACAAGTAAGGTCGCTAAAACATATTTTGAAGAAAATAATGTTGAAAAATTTGAATGGCCTGCTCAAAGCCCAGATTTAAACCCCATAGAGCATCTTTGGGCTTGCTCAGATGACAAAAGCCCGATGGAGTCCAGAACAAATATTCAAACATTTTGGGAAAAACTGCAAAGTGAATGGAGGGCAATTCCTACAAGTACTTTGAAGAACCTTGAGCTAAGTATGCCGAAAAGATTAAGAGATGTCATAAATATCAAAGGAGGAGTAACTTCGTACTATATTTTAAAGTTATTTAATTATTTACAATATTTTCTAGTGAAGTGTTACTTTATTTTGTCACTTGAAATTCCTTATGTGCCATATAGTTTCTATTATAAATAGAAAATGTAAAGAAAGAATGCAATGATAAGATACTTTTTAGATAAAATATTAACCGAATTAAAAATGAAACTATAATTTATAAACATTTGAAAGCAATAAACATATGCTTTAATCAAAAAACAAAAAATATTTCAAACCGCACTTTATTTTGTCCGACAGTGTATATTTATTTAATTATATACGAGCGGATTAACTTGACCATATTTTTTATAAAACAAAGAAATTTTTAATGTTTTTTACAAATCAAAAGAAAAATAAGTTTCTGGTGACTCCATATTTTTACACCGCAAAAGTATAGGTGTACCCCAAGGAGAACTCTGAGAATATTTATAATTCAAAGGCCCAATATATTAAAATGTTATACTTTATATTTACTAGGATATCCCTTAACCAATTTGACATTGAACATATCAGTTATGTTGACCGTTTTCTGTTGATGTTGATGCCGTCATGATAAAGTTTTTTAGTTGATTTTTGTTTAAGGAGAGACTACGTAACCGTTCTTCCAAATGATTTCCTAAATTCCGGTACACATTCATGCTTAAGTTCATCAGTGCGAGTAAAAATTACGGATTTTGAAAACATATTCTAAAACTGGGTACCCTGGTTGTCTAGTGGGTAGTGTGCTAGACTATTAGCGTGAGGGTAGTGGGTTCGATTCCCACCAGAGACTCGGGTGTCTGTGACACTACACCGAGCATATGATCAAAGTTACTCAGCTTGTATTGCAATTAATAAGTAAATAAATAAATAAATATTCAATACATGAAGTTTTTAAAGCATCTATTTCATGCATGCTATTGTATAGACAGCATTAATCCTCGTATTGCCAGCACAAATCCTCTCACTGTTAGTGCTAGTTCTCTCATTGCTGCAAATAGAAATAGAAATTAGCCGAAATGCAAAACAACACAATCGTTATTGTCGCGTTGCCTTTAAAATAATCACTTCCGTATACACTCATGTATTCTATTTTTAACAGATTGCTTTTGTTTGCGGCGTTGCGTTTATTGTGCTTATAGCATTAAGGATATTTTTACTCGTAACTTAATATGTAGTGTTGTAAAATACAAAGCCGTGGAGAGTAGACTTCCAAGCGCCGCAAGTTTATCCCCTTTCATCAAAAGATAAATGCTTTAACTGTTAACGTGTTGTTCTACATTTTTAAGCTTACTACCTCTTGACTACCACACTGGGTTGAACTCAGTTTAAAAGCAACAATAAATTTGTTGATGAACATTATACTGTTTGATATGTATGTATGTATGTGGTAATAATTTTATCAGCAAATTGTATAGAAAAGAAATTCTCCACAGCAAAGTTATAATTGTTATACAAAAAATATTGTTTCACTTTTATAACATCAATTGTTATATCAACTGTTATACCTGCAATACAAAGTTGGCTGTTATACAGTTGAAAGACCAAACGGATTCCATTCTATGTTTTTATAATATTCACGGTACGGAGAGAAAGTTATATTATAGTTCTTTTGTGGTGCAATTTTAATTGTGTTTTTATTTCTGATACATACACACCAACTACCTAATTGTGTAAAAAATAATTTTCTTATTTGTGTGGTACAGTAGTACAAGTATTCTGTGGGGGATATTCGTTTAGCGTATGAGAAATTCTTATTTATTTATTAATTTATTTACATATTTCATACATTTATAAGTTAATTATTCGTACAATAATAAGGAGGTTAGATATCACATAGATGGCTTTAAGCTTAATTACCAAATGAGGAACATTTCTTTCCATTCCTATTTACATTGAATATCCATGGAGGGTCTATCTTTTCTTATTAGCTTCAAACTCATTACATTTATTCCCAGTTCTAGACAGATTCACTCTTGGTGATATTCTGTCCGTTTGTGGATTCTGGATTCCAATGACATATTTCGTTAAAATGCTCAAAGGTAGTGCGAATGAAACGATTGTATTTTCATCGAGTTATTGCAGTAAGATGTCCTCGTATGGAGCCATTTGTAGTCCTCAAAAAGGGCTGACATTCTAGCAAGGTTGTGGCAGTAATTCATCATAAATTTAAGAAGTAATAATAATTTCACTTAAAAAAGGATGATTATTTTAAAGTTACAATATTGTATACAAAAGAATTCAGTCTAGTATGAATTTTATAGATGACACACTTTCGCAACCGTACTCAACCGTCTTTGCTATGTACTTCGGGTTGTGCTGCATGCACAAATGCCAAACATATTGTTACGCAAATCGAAACGACCTAATATCGTTTAACAACAAAAACGATAAACAAAAGCCACACGATACAAATACACACTAACACTAAGAATACAATGGACGTGTTGATTATCTAAAGCTGCACACACACATATGTACGACGAACCTGGTTGCGCCTGGTACCAACAACAACATGTATGTGATAAAAAGGGATAGACAACATAAGTAAAGTACACAAACAACAATGTATTAGCAACAGAGCTCTCGAGAAGGCGAGATCACGAACCTTCCACTTCCACAAGAATGTTCGTTAGACTGGTTGTGTCGGACTATAAAAGGGCTGGACAAAGCAGGCAGCAGTCAGTAAGAATTCAGTCAGCCTTGTGTGAAGTTGCGTGTGAACAAAACAAGTCGTTGTTGTAAAGCGAATAGTTGTGTGAACTAGTAAAGTGAATAAACAGATTATTATTGTTGTATCGTTAAGTTGTATACGGTGGCACACAAAAGTAGTGTAAAGAATAAAGAGAGTTTAACTGAAATTAAACACATTTATTTTTACTTTGGTTGCAATTAACGAACTCATATTTAAACGTTTTTAAAAAGGTAAAAACGTAACAATATTATATTCCATTTGACTTGCAATGACAAAATTTAGCCTCACCACTCCACTGGAGATTTTACCAAAATTCAAATGAAATTCGGGTCCTGTGAATATTCTTTGATACAAAAGTTGGTGTTATATAATACACCTGTAAAATTGTCTTTTTTTCAATTGTTCGCGAGCTGATCTATATCAAATATTGTTGAAAGTTCACTTTGAATTTCATTTGATGTTTTAAGTGACTCTGTGGTCTGTTGTCACCTGTCAAACAATCAAGTTTCCATACTAACCAAAGCTGGAAGTGCCTGAAAAAAGAGAAGTGAATATCTTGGCTTTTCTGGATCATTCAAAAACCTTTGACACGTTTGACCCAACTTTCGTTCTATAAAACTTCAGCAATTTTTGCCGTTAAACAACGGCCAATCCACTGCTTTAAACTTGTATAGAATTGTATATTAAGAGCCACTTCTTGGATAATTTCTTCGCCTCACAATATTTGCAGCAAATGATGTACGATAATGTCTATAGAATGTATTTTATTTGTTGTTTGAACCCAACAAGTTATAAATACCAGTTCTTTCTTCTTTATATAGGCTTAAAAGAGGTAATTTGATAATATGCTATAAACACAATAGACGCAGCGCAGCAAACACAGCATTCTTTCAAAAATATAATATGTACGTGAGTGTATACGAAGTTGACTATTTTAAAGGCAGCGCGACAACAAGCAACGATTCTGCTGCTTTGCATTTAGGCTAATTTCTATTTTTATTCGCAGCAATGAGTAAATTAGTGCTCCCGGTGAGAGAATTTGTTCTGGCAATGTTAAGATTAATGCTGTCAATACAATATCATGCATGAAATAAAGGCTCTAAAAATGTAATATAGAAACGCGTAAAAAAGTTTTACTGCCACTATTGGTAAAGAATTAATAAACTGTTTATTTTTCATTTGTTTTGCTTATGCTTTACCACTCTGCCTTTGTTATAATTAATGCGTATGCAGCTTACCTGAGGCTGCCACTGCAAAGTTGTTGTGCCTGTTGTGTTGCGTCCATTGTATTTATAACATTATTTTAAAAATTGAAATATTTAACCGGAATTATTTTAACAATACTCTATAATGCACTACACATAGTAAATTTTTACTTTACGAATGGCACTCAATTAGTACGAATTCATATCTTAAGGAAAATCACTTTTTTATGTCTATCCACTGTTATACTTTGCCCTTTCATGATTAAAACCTTTTTTTCTTACAGGTCTTGTTCTGTTATAACTTTTATATTTCATTTCATGTTTCATTTCATATTTCATTTATTTGTTTATCTTGATAACTGTGATACATCAGCGAATAGATGGTAAAGAAACACTTCAATTGTTTGCAGACATTTGGGGAGAAGAATTAAAAATAAAAAGATTTATTGTTTCAAGAAAATGCCATATATTCGGGGGAAATGACAGAGAAACTTACGTAGGACTTTAGTCATCTCAGGTCATACACACCAATTGTAATAAAATTCGAAGCGTTAAAAAGCATTAATTTTCTCAACGGAGTACAAGATTAAAGAAACAGACAAACAAAATAAATGATATGTTATAAGGAAATGCTATGGAAATATTAAACACTTAATAGATTTGCAAAAGAAAAAAAAAGAAAGAAAATGTACACAAAGGAAAACAATGGAAAAACAACATTTTAATCACAAAAAAAATAACCTGGTTAAAAACTTATGATGAACTAGTTTTTTAAATGGTTAGTTAAATAGAATATAAATGTTTCAACCATTTATGCAACAATGTATGTAATATGGTCTACAATATGAAATGTGTTCAAAAGTTTCAGTACATATGCATGTGAGAAAAATTGTTGTACAACCAGAAAATATTTCGTTCAGCTATAAATATTGCAACAATTACTAGCCAGCAGCAAATTTATTAACAACGTAAATAACTGAAATTATTGTTACCACAACATAACTGCCGCTGCCACTATAGGTGCTGCTGAACAACAATAATAACAATAACAGAGCAACAAGCCACTTTAGCGATGTATATATGTACATACGAGTATATATTTATATTATGTTATTAAATTTACACAAAATAAAATTCATTTTGGAATTTCATTTATTAAAAGTCGGATGTAAATTTTTTTTTAATTTTTGGTTTTGCTTGCTGCACCTAATAAAGGTATCGTAAATGAAACATCGAAATTACAGCAAAAGGGGCAGACAATCTTTCATAATTCATCGTATAGATGAATGCCGACTTTAATCTCAGATCTAACAACAGTAACAACTGCAACAAATAGGGGAAAAAAGTAAAACAGAAGACTTTTAAACGAGACAAATTCACCATATGCCCCCCTAAAAATCATTTTTTTTTTAAATGATAATATATGGACAAGTCAACTGATTTTTGCGCCAAATTTTTTGTTTTCCGTCATAGCCGAACAAATTATATTTGTTCTCATCACTAAATATTACATTCGCCCAAAAATCAGTTGACTTGTCCATATATTATTGGGCAAATTCCAATCGTGGCTTTTTTCTCGGCACTCGGCTGCGGAAATCGTTCTTTCTCAAAACACTTCGAACTGTTTCGGAATGCACAATAACATTGTGATCACTTTCCGAGGTATTTCGTATTTCTACGGCTGTAGTCCTAGGATTTTTATCCACAATACCTTTTATATACCGGGCTACCCTTGGATAAATTTTATACGAAATATATGTCGTACGTATAATTTTCTGTGGTGTCATATTGGTTTTAAGCAAACTGCAGTCACAAATTCATAGATTTTGGGAATCTTTTTTCTTTATTTATGTAAATGTGTCGTTACAAACGCTAATGTAAAGAAATTTTAGATTAGAAGTTCATTACTTTTTAAAAAAATGATTTTTAGGGTATAACATTAAAGATTGGGTATAACATTTTAAGATTTTGTACCTTTACGCGTTAAATTTGTCTCTTCAAAATTCAGCCATATCAAGCGTATATAATTTTGGCTTTCTGATTGTATAGATATAGGCGAAGGATGATAGATCTAGCTAGACTTGCTAAAATGCATGCCAGATGCGAACACTATGGAAATGATTACAATCTACTTTCAAATAGACCATCCAACAAATCCCTTGACCTTTGCAAAAGAGAGGTCTCAATGAGCAAAGTTTTTTTACCCCCCGTCTAACATAATAAATCAATAAAATTTCGCAGAGGAAACACATATTGGCAAGCGTACTATCCTAGGGCATGATACAGTCGACTACAATCACACACTGTGATAGGAATCCTTAATTGATGAAAATAAAAGAAAAGAAAGGAATACTAAGAAAATGGAGAATGCCTTGCATAGTCTTTGATTGTCAGGGCAATAAACTGCGAGACGTACTCAATCTTGATCAAAAGAATTCACAACTAATTTACCAACAATTAACGAATAATTTATAATTCCATAAGTAGAAATTCCCTTGTCTTGCAAATGTATCTGTCATGTCAATGCCTGTTTACTATTCTAAAATTCTCAATTTACTCTTATGCAGGTTTATACAGAGGCTGTGTCACGTCACTGATAAAAGTATAATCTTATAATCTAAGCCTTATTCTTCCAAATTCGGCGTAATGAGGCTTGGGGATTCACATTTAGTTTTGTTAATCATGCAGCCATCCAAAGAGTTGTACTCAGTAAGCTCACGGACTTATTCCTATCAGATTTGAACAGCCCTAGGTTTTTAAATAATAGATTGGGATTTCAAAATTACTCAAATGATTTGACTTTAAAAATCAAAAATTGTGATTTAACCGTATATCGAGAATTAAAAAAAACTTCAAAATTTTAGCTTATGTATCACTTTTGATACATACTTGTAGTAACATAGAATTGTCACGATTATTGATAGATTTTGTTAAAAAATGTAAATATTTTTATTTATTTTAATTCACTTTAATGAAACTATTTTATATTCTAACATTTTATCATCAACTTTATGAAATTTACGCCAAAATTTTTGACAGATGTACATTGTAGCATAGTTTTTTACAAAAAAATCACACACTTCATGTGAGCTTGGTTTTATTTTTTTCTAAACGGTAACATTTTGATATCTAGCACCCTTGCTTTGTGGTGATTTATAAATTTCTAATTGTTTAGATGGGGCAGCTTATTGTCACTCGCATCAGCAACGCTCTCAATTGAGCGCTGGTTGAAGCCTGATTGCAGAAACCATTGTTATATTTCGTTAGAAAAATTTGTTGTCAACGTGATAAAAGTTTCCTGTTGCAATAGAACATCGATTATGTCAATAACAATGCTGTCTCTTTGATTCCTCTCTCGTTTCCCGGGTACCGGTTTCCCCAAATACGGCTGTAAGTAGTTGCTACGCACGTAGCATGTTCTTGAATCTAAAACTGCCAATTCGATTTCGGTGGACTACGAAATTTATAACGAAAATAAAATTAAATTAGTTACTAATCTACAGTGACAAAATTATTGGGAATTTCAATAATTTCAGCTCATTTTTTGAAAAGGTGTAATAAGTGCAAATTTATTATCATTTCCGTGTAGCATATTATCAAAGCGAATGATTTTGTTATCTCATACTTACGTATTTGACCGAAATAGTATCCTTCTTTAACATCTATGAAATAAAACATAAGACGAAACACCTTTTTTAAATGTTTGTCTGTCGCGTGAAATAAATATGAGTAGAGCAGGAAGAAAGTCTCTACAATATTTCAGGAAACAGCTGCTAGCAATCTGCGTGAAAATTGGTAATATTTTCTCTTCCCAAACTACCAAGGGCATACGGTTCCCTTTTCCAAGTAGTACCATCTTTGCCGATAAACATCCTATTGTCATGTTTGTTGCTGCCAATACAGTTCATAGGACGAGCTTCTGTTTTGTTCTTTTTCAGAGTCTTCAGCAGCAGGAATATTACATACATACATACAAAATCGATCATTGCAACCTTCGTTGTAAATGGGAAATAACCGACCTAAGGTTTGAACCTTTCTCTGACATCTAATAAGCTAACACGCTATATACTAGACTACGACTACTGCAATCAATATCAAGAACAGAAAATACAACCTTTTCACTGTCATCCAACACTTAACTTTCAATTCCTTCTCAAATACCATAAGTAATGTACTATTTACGATAAAAGTTCACAAAATCTTTGAGAACTTAAAAAAATTACATACAGAACACCAAAGAATCCATCGGAGAGTCGTATGTATCAAAAATGATACATGAGACAGAATTATGAAGTTTTTGAATTTTTTAATTCCCGTTAAAAATTTTCTTTTTTTATTATTTGGTTTAAAATAATGACGATCATAATACAAACGAAATAAAAATATATCAGGCATCAAACTTTTCTAAATTGAAGTTATATGATCTGAAAAATTGAAATGTATCATTTTTGATACAGAGGTCGATCTACGGTTAATTTAAATAAATAAAAAAAAAAATTGTCTATTGATGTGAATTCCTTGCAACATATTTCACAATAAATTTATAACAAAAGTACGTGACATTTGAGAAAACTACTTTGAAAATGTTGCGACGAGACTTTTGTACCATATGTTGACGAGAAATAAAAAGATGTTCCATAATACATGCAAACATACATACAATGTATAATTCATATTCATGACACCTATTTCGATACGATGCTCAAATGTTCAAGTTAATGTTTGTAAATTTTATTTATGTTAACTTGAAAATTATGCAAAAATTAAGTACAGAATTCTAAAAAATTTAAAATAATAAAATCAATGAGTCAATCAAACTCAATCTATAATTTAGCATTTAGTAACTTGGAAATGCTACGTGTATATAATATTTAACTCCGAATTTTTTTCACTTATCATATTAGCAAATATTTATAAAGAGAAAATAAGAAAAACCAAATTATGAATTAAACTAAATGTAATATTGAAGAGTACAGTAATCCTTCGATTTACGTCGCCTCGATTAACGTTGTTTTCGATTTACGTCGTCATATTATTTGTTCCCTCTAACTTCAATTTGCGTCGTCATTCGATTTACGTCGTCTTAGTTGTTTATAAACAAAAAACAGGGAATCCTAGTTTTATTTAATGTGCTTGTTGTATGTTTCCATGACTGTAGTTTTTTAATGTTTATACGTACATATAGAAAATATTTTTTAACTTGTCAGACATAATAGAATGAAATATGAGCTCGGAAAGCAAAATTAATAAAGTTTCTGCAATTCAAAATAAAAAGAAACGAAATGCAATTTCACTAAAAACTAAAATAGAAATTATTCGTCGTTACGATAATGGTGAAAAGGCTTTTGTTATTGCCAGTAATATGCAAATTCTATTTTAAAAGACTAAATTCATATAACTTTTTTAAGTTCCTTGTTAAAAACATACTATTTTGTAGTATGAGCAATATGAAATTCGATTTACGTCGTTTCGATTTATGTGGCCTTTTTTTGGAACCAACTGCGACGTTAATCGGGAGATTACTGTAGTTTTGTGTAAAAGGATCTGGTAAGAGAACACTCTTTAATAAAAGCCAATTTAGGAAAGCATTATGATTTTGTTTATTTCGGCAAATATTTGCTAAATGTGACTCTTTTTCAACATATTGTTACGAAAATAAAAAAATTTAGATACTGGTGTTTTGCCTTTACATCGTTTAACATTAAAATTATGAACAAAAGCTACAAAAACAAAGCAATGAACTTGTTTACAAATTATCGCACTTCTTAATACAGCAACAAACACCAGCATAAAAGAAAATGGTAAACAAGTAAACAAAAATATATCAACAACACTTTACGTTTATAGAGATTGCGAGAAGACGAAGTCATGAACGTTCGTCATTAAGAACATTCATCAAACCATATAAAAGACAAGGTAAAGCAGGCGACTGAGTTAGTAAAGTTCAGTCAGTCTTGTGTGGAGACGCGATGTGTTTGTAGCAGTGTTGAAAAATTCAGTACTATGGTACTTTTTTCAGTACTTTTTCATTTCAAAAATACCGCAGTACCCCCGCGAGGTTTTCAGTACTTTTTTATTATTACATATTTTATGTCTTGCGCTTTTCAACTATTAATGGATTAGCAACATGTTCAACGTAATGCTAAAGGTGGAATTAGGCTTTAGCCCCGGTTAGTTAAATGTCCACGGAACGTACATTCGTTTTTAGAACACGAAAAGCAATGAAAACGCTTGTCGAACCGTAATGTAATTTCGGTAAGCATTTGCATTGCTCTTCATATGCTATAAATGAAAGTATGTTACATTACTACGTTCCATCGAGGTTTGACTAAACGGGGCTTTTACGTTTTATTACGTTCCGAATCAGCTGCTCTTGTCTTGTATGTGATGAACACGAATAAGTCATTAATTTTTCTGTTCGACGTCCTTCTGGAAAAAACACTGAGAATAAATAAAATTGCCATGATAAAGTTTCACAAAAATCTGTCGTTCGGAGTCGACTTTAAACAGTAGGTCCCGCCACTCATGTACAAAATTAACACATACAAAATAAGTAGTGTTAGAAGTTACGTCATAATCCTGTTTGAAGGGTTATAATGACCGATTATGTATGTATGTATGTATTATTATGCAAAGATATGTCGAACAATTGTCTAGTAATTGATATTGTTTATACAAAGGGTGTAAACAGAGGAAAGAAACAAAGCAATTGTTGATGTTTACATCAAGTTGTGAACAGTGGCACACGGAATTGTGCGAATAATAAAAAAGTTTAATTAAAACTAAACATAAATTTATTTTTCTTTTATTTGCAATCTACGAGCTCATATTTTAAACGTTTTTATAAGTTAAAAACGTAACAATATGAATTAATATCTAAATGCTGCAGATCAAGTCCACTTAATGGTTCAAAATTGCAAAATTATTAGGTGAATATAAATCCTTAAAGCCGTGACAAATTAAAAAAAAAAAATGATTAAATAAAATATTTCGCATGCTAATAGCAAAAGCGTTGTATACCTAACACTCGAATATACTTAACAACACCAGTGTATCATTGGTCAACGCAGAGATAAGCAAATATTCTGAGAAGTACTTCTAGAGGTCTTTGCTCCACCCAAAACACCACGATCGTATTTGTTTTAACAACCGTAGTGACATTCAGCAAAAAATGGGAACATTATACTCCGTATTTTCGCCTGATACATAATTGTAAGGAATTCATTCAGTTATAAAGCTGAAATAATTCCTGGTACTCTGGTCGTGCATAAATTACTTATTTTTATTGAAGATTTTATGATTTATTACAATTGAATATTAAATTGAAGATTTAATAAATAAATAATGAAAATAAAATGTTTTTTTTTTTCAAAACAGTCTAACAATTTGCACTTTTTTGCAGTCTCTTATGCAAGTATAAACTAAAATTAAAGCAAAAATCTATCGTATTAAACTTAATGATTCGAATTATATTCAATAAATTTTTAAAAATTGGTTCTTCATGATTTAAGCTTTCATCAACAAATTTGAAGCTTGTTTGATCAAAATTTTTAAATCCGGGCTCATAACACCGTAATCATTCCGAAACCAGAAATTATCAACAGAGCACTTAAAATAATATTTAATAAAAATAAACATTTCCCTCAGCATTATGAATGAATTGATTTTCAATAAAATTGAATCGAAGCGTACAGGAAACGGCAAACAAAAGTCATACAAACAAATAAATATTCTAAAACGGAAGCTTAAATGTCACTGCATTTAACACCCGGCCCGACAATAAAAATTATTTAACTTGATTTAATTCTTTTTATTTCTGTTGTTGTATTTTTATATTTCAATTGCGATATACATACATACATGCATGCAGATATAGCGATGCTCATACAAATTTATTAGACATTTAGTTTAAATCCGTAAAAATCGATATAAAAAAAGTGTCATAAATTTATGAGAATTGTTGGTCAATAAAATAAAACGTTTAGTTGAGGGTTATTGGTAGAATGCGATTAAGGCAATGACAATATACAAATTGAAATGGCATTTCAATTCAAGAGTCACAATAAAGTGTAACGAGTTAAAAATAAATACAATATTAAATCCAATTTAAATTTATTAACAAATATTACTAAACGAGGCCTTAAAGTAAATGAATTTTGTATTGTAATATGTATAGATTGCGATGTTCCGAAGTTGATTATAAAACAAATGAACAATTTAATTATAAGTTTTAATATTGGTTAAAATAGGTTTCCTTCAATTCAATTCTCTTAAGTTTTTTTCTCTCAAACATTTCCTAGCCTATTAGGTCCTGTTACATACATATAAGAGATATATCTTGTAGGTAGTGTGTTGGCTTATTGGACATAAAGCCGATGTTCAAACCCTAGGTCAGACACCAAAACGAAACATGAAAAAAATGTATTTCTTCGGCGACTTCCTCTCAGCAGATTTCTGGCAAAAACTCTGAGAGTAAAATAAACTGCCATGAAAAAGTTTCTCAAAATTCTGTCGTTCGGAGTCGACGTTAAACTGTAGGTCCCGTCACTCACGTATAAAATTAACGCACACAACATGAGTGGTGTGAGAAGCTAGGCCGTAATCCTGACTGAAGGGTTGTAATGGCCAATTATGTATGTATGTATGTAATCATCCCCAATCGATCAAAAATGAATTATCCCAAGAGCCAAGAAAATGTTCATTGTTTGAAAGGATCAGAAACATTCAACCTGTAATTAAAGGGCCCGGAATATGTGACCACATATGAGGACATAATCGTCTATTATCGCAGTACTCGGCTGCAGTCAAAAGAGTCAAGGAAATTTAAAACATTTGAATTGAAATATAAGCCAAAGACAAAGAATTTTGTTGCCAATTTAATAGAAGACAGAAATTTATGCTCCTCTGTTTTCGTTTTTTGTATTTCACATGTCTGGTTTAAAATTTTGCGGATATTTGTGAGTGGGAAACTAAAACAATATATTAGCTACGCAGTTTGTTTTAAAAATGCTTGACAACGATGAAACGAAATTGACTCAAAAATTCTTTTTTTTAAGAAATAGAATAGAATACTAAAGTTGTTCTAATAAATGAAGTGATTAACTGTGACTTTTCTAAACATTTTTTTAAAACAATCCCCGAAATATTTAAAATCTTCATGGTGTTATTACCATTATCAGCTTTTCTTTTTAGCTGTTCCAAGTCTAAACAAATATTTAATAAAGTGTTATTCTTTGGCTTGGGGTATAGAATGTTTAACTTGATTTAAATTTATGGCAGAAGTTTTTTTCCGTCTGTTTTTTTCCTCAGGTTTTCTTGTTTCCTGCTTGAAGGTGTTGCATCTTAGAAGTGCTTTTCACAACTTTTCTTTTCAATTATTTTTGAAAAGGAATTTTAACAAGGAAAATCAAATGCAATAGTGTCATAAAAATGGAGTGAGTGTATGCTGAGAGTATCATATAAATTGTCAAAATCCTCCACTGTATAAGACCATTTGACATGGCAAGAATAATATTGTTACGTTTTTACCTTTTTAGAAACGTTTAGAATTTGAGTTCGTTGAATGCAAACAAAATAAAAATAAATTTGTGTTTAGTTTTAAATAAATTCTTAGTGTTCCACTACTTTTGTGTGCCACTGTTTACAACTTGACGTATACAACAATAATTGCTTGTTGGTTATGCGCTTTGCTTACAGCGCAGATCTTTACAACGGAGATCTTCAACCGACGACTGTTCACTTCACACGCAACGCGTCTTCACACAAGACTGACTGAATTCTTACTGCTTATTGCCATTCTATATGCCCACATGAACAGTCCGATGAAGGTTCTTGAAGTCGAACGTTCGTTGTTTCGCTTTCTCGAGAACTCTATCCCAACTTCATTGTTGTTTGTGTATTTTGTTCACATTGCTTGTTGTTGCGTTCTCGCTTTAAATGCCTATTCTCTTTTCTTTCATACTGATGTTGTTGGTTTACTTATAACAAGTTCATTGCATTTGTTTGTGGAGCTTTTGTTTATCATTTTAATATCAAACGATGCTGCACCGTTTCCATTTTCGTAACAATATTTATTTTCATCATTCTATATACATAGATTTTAACAATAGAAAAGACGACTAAAGAAGGGATATCCAGCTGTTAATAGATGTACTTAGAGGAACACAGAACTGTGGCAGGTTCTACGATAATAGCATGTAATCTACCTATGTGAACTAATATTGTTTGTATTGGTAAGAAATTTTTATTTTTTTAGTTCTTTATTTTTCTCTTTAGGTGGCGATTCATGTCCCTTCTGCAATCTTCGTTGTTGAATAGACAGACTATTTAGAGAGTGTTACAGTCACCCATCATTTTATTCGAAAAATATGATGAAATCGAGCACTTTAATTACTTTTCAAATAGTTAAATAGTTGTTTATGTCATGTAAGTGTCATTTATTTTGTGAAACGTTTGACATTTCCGAATATGGATCGTTTAAAATCTAAACGGAAAAGGCTTACTACATACACAACATCATACATAATTGGTCATAACAACTCTTTAGCTAGGATTACGACCTATTTTCACTCACAACTTATATAGTGTGTGTTAATTTTAAACACAAGTGGCGGAACCAACAGTTTAAAGCCGTCTCCGAAGTACAGATTTTTTTTGAGAAATATTTCATGTCAGAAATCTGAAGAGAGGAAGTCGCTAAAGAAATAAGTTTTCATATTTCGTTTTGATGGAGACGTCTGGCTTGGTGTTTGTCATTCGTCAATGTGAAATGCACTGGATACGGTGCACTTTAGAATATAGCACATACATCCTTTAAATTGTAATTACATAAATCTATTAATAAATCATAACAATAACAATAATTAAATAAATGGTACAAGATGTCAAAGAAATTGGTACTTATTTGACCTGAAAATTTTGCATTGTCAATTTTCTTAAAAAAGAAAAAATAGTGAATTTATTTTAATACAGCTGATGTTGAGACTTACTTTTTGGTTAATAAAAAACAATACATATGAAAAGCTCTTAACGATAATACTATGTGGATATATGCACTTTTTTGAGTCAATATTCGGTTAATTGAGTACAATATTTTAAGTGTTTATGCATAACAATATACGCAGTTCTGCTGCTTATTCAATATTCATTTGACAGCTGGTAAACAAAACAGCTGGGTTTTTCAACAACATTGCTTTTATTTTGTTTTTTTTTTCTTTTGTTTGTCGTTGTTGGCATTTGAGTTGTCAAATATCAATAGAAAGTGTTCGGTTAATTGTAATATGCTCACTAAACACACTTATGACAGTGTTGCATTTTAAGTTTTACTCAATATTATAAAAATTTGCGTGTTTATTGCGCAATTATTAATTGAAACTTTATATGAAATATTGAGTTCAATGATGGCGTTTATTGCGATTTACGTAATAAATGTGCATATCTGAACACGGTATAACAATATAACATAACATTATATAAACTTCCACACTATTTCCTTTCAAAAAGCACAATCGGCATGTCGGTAAAAACAAGTCATTCTTAATTTGGGAAATTTGAAAAAAAAAGATGGTCGTAACAATGCCCTCTCTTCAATTTAAACTGTCCAACGAAATAGAAAGTGTTCAACATATTGACAATTCCAAACACAAAATAATACAAAATGTTTAAATTTATTCAAAATAATTTAATGGCATTTAATTCCTGCCTTTTATTTGTTTCTTTTAAACATTGTCAACCACATTTGTTCGTTTTCGTGTAATTTTAATTTAGAAAATTAAATTTATTTCTTTTACCATCATTCTGAACAATTTTTGGGTATTGACATCAACGTAAATAATTTAATTATCCGGTGATAGTGATTATGATGACAACAGCGATGTTTTAACGAATGACTGAAATTAATGAATTTGTATCAGTTGCCATTAATTAGAATGAAAGTAACATAACATACATACATGCATATATAAAATTGTGTTGTTATCGTTTGTATGTGCATACAATACTAATTTATGTACAGACATCATGTGATACAATTAATACTGCCTGCACCCAAAATATCAAAAAAAAAAACGGACTAGTAGTAATTTTTTGCAAATAATTTCATATTATGGTGGCAAAAAAAAAAAGAATTGAAATAATCGAATAACAAATTAAATAATTTGATTTATTAATTAAGAAGCTAAATAAATTGTAATTCCAAATTAATTACATATAAAGGGTGGGCCATTTAAAAGTTCAAATTTAAAAATGCAATAATATAAAAACGGTTTGATATTTTGCCAAATTAATTTTTTTTGGTTGTGAAATATAAAATCGATATCATCGTGCAGTTTCTCGTTGGCCCATATAGGGAAGCGAAACCGATCAATTCTTGATCCAATTGAAGTCTGTAAAGCGTCATGCCCAGATCTTTGCACAAAATTCGACGTAAACTGTTGGGTGAAATGTTTAATTCTTGAGAACGATAACGAATTGATGATGATTAATTACTTCTAGCTACAGCTTCGATATTTTCCGATGTAAGCACTTTACAAGCACGCTCACATCTTGGCGCATCAACAATGAAATCAGTTTCAGTTTGCGTCTAACGGGCACTGTTGGTTCTTCTCTGCAACTAAATTTTGTACGACATTTTCATGCAATTTCCGACCAATTGTCTTTTTGTTTTTTGTAATTTCATATTAAGAAAATTATGGTTAATCAAAGTGAAATTTGTAGTGAGATTTAATTGCTTCTTAAAATTTCCGAATACAGCGTGGGCAAAGCATGGTAAAAACCTAAACTAAATTAAATTTTCCTAGACTGCAGAACATACGTACTAATATATTGTTACGAAAATGGCAATGGTGTTATTTAAATGATAAATAAAACCTACAAAAGCAATTTACTTGTTTACATGATCAACAAATAAACAAAAATATAGTAGCAACATCAGTATAAAAAAGGGGATAAACAATGTAAACAAACAGGCAACAACAACACTGCAAGGACAAACGTATACAAAATACACAAACAACAATAACGAAAACAACATTTTTACATTTATAGAGATTTCGCGAGGGCAAATCCATTCTCCTTCAAGAGAATTAATCAGACTGTTTACTCTGCGATATAAAAGGCAAGACAAAGCAGGCAACGGGATCAGAAAGAATTCAGTCAGTCTTGTGTGAAGACACTTTGCGTGTGAAGAGAATAATTGTGGTTTGAAGATCTCTGTTATAAAGATCTATTGAACAATTGTTATTGTGTGCGCAGAAGAGTGTAGAGAAGAATAACAATTACAGCAAATTGTTGTTGTTTAAATCAAGTCATGAAAGGTGACACACGGAATTGTGTGAAAAATAAAGAATTGATTTAAAACTAAACACAAATTTATTTTTATTTTTACTTGCAATCTACGAACTCGTATTTTTAATGTTTTTAAAAAGGTGAAAACGTGACAATATACATACATACATACATACATACATACATAATTGGTCATTACAACCCTTAAGTCAGGAATTACGACCTAACCACCGCACCACTTATTTTGTGTGTGTTAATTTAAACCACAAGTGTCGGGACTAATAGTTTAAAGTCGTTCCGAACTACAGACTTGTTTGAAAAATTTTTTAAATTTGCTGCTCCACTTATATACCCAAAAACTGTGCTATTAGTTTAGGATATCTCGAAAACCTAGGCTGATTGAGCTATTTTGTAGTCGAATTCGGATTCAGCACTCCAAAAATCTTTAGAAAATTATTGTTTTGTTTCTGTGTAAATAATCTTATCGGCCTGTGTAATTCTAAGCATTTCCTTCGTATTGGGTGTTTATAACACGTGAAGATGTTGGCTCTCCTTTTTGGATATTTGACTTTTTAATGTTCTAAGTATACCATCCTATAACTTTCTGTAACCAAACTTCCTTTACTATCGATTTGTTTATTCTGGTAATGATTGCATAAATCCTGTAAGAAAATTTGAAAATTTACTCAACAAATTGAGTTCTCTGCGGACAATGATGTCGCAAATAAAAAATTTATTTTGAATCAATAAATATGTATCATTATTTCACAATGTTTGTAATAAAATTATAACAGATTAGATAGTAACGATTAGTTTATCATAAATACCTACAGCATTTTGATACAAATGAAATTGCTGTGGACTTAAGAATAATTAATCAATTTCTCATTGTCAACATTGCATTTAACTGCAATAGCTTAAGGAAATTATATGGTATGTATGACTTTATTATCCTAATATACACATCATTATTATTTATAACACAGACAAGACACAAATTAATTTTGAGATTTTCTATTAAACAATCTGTAGGCTAATTAGAGTGGCAAGGGCTAATAATTTAATAATAATTGTTACAACACCTATGAGCACAAATTTGTAGGTCAACCTTAAAATAGGCAAATTATTGCAAAATCTTGTCTTATACAGAGTTTAATGTATGGATGCGAACTTATTGTTAAACGCGTTAAATAATAGCATTGTTAAATGGAGGTGTGGTTTAGGTAAAGCTTTATGGTGTTACTTTCGATATTTCGTAATTACGTTTACAGAAAATTATTTACTCGGAAACACTACCATAAGTTTAAGCTAAAGTTTGAATTGCCAGATCACTAAACGCTAGGAGGAGTATAGTTCTCCTTACATCGCTGCCTTGTGTTCGAATGGCATTTTTTATATACATACTGCTTGGCTTTGGAATTGCTTGCCACATGTTCAGATACTCAATAGCAACGCAACAAGTTTGATGAAATTAAAATTGTTTTGCACAACATATAAAGTCTACATACTCGTATATACAATATAAGTTTGTAGTTTGATGTGTATGGCTCTAATCACACGAGATCAATTGTACTGGCGTACAATTGTACAGTTTATATGCAAAAAAGGTGAAGAGAATGGTTCTTCGGTAGCGTAAATTTTTAACCAACTACAACCATTTTTAAAAATCAAATGAATGCAAAAACACTAACCCATACAAAGCTGTGTATACATATACATTTCATGCCAGACTAATATTCATCCCGTGTGATTTTAACAAAAATTGTGCGACTAAAAATTGTTCTTGTGTGATTAGAGCCCGTGGTTATAATAATAGTTTGTAATCCACAAAACAAAATATAAATTTATTTAAAAATTAATTGAATTATAAGTCAATCTTTATGTAGTTTGTTACTGATTTTTTTTGCTTTCCTGTACCGTAAATATAAGATTATGTCCTGTTGTGCAGGAATTGAGGAAACAAAAAATAATATAATTTAATTTATTTCTATTTAAGTTTAATATCAAATCGTAATCGTATTTTTGCTATACTTTCTACAATGAAATCAAACATATTCATGTAACAAAGAGACTGCCCTTCGTCTTGTACAAAGTAATTTGAAAATATAACGTAAATACATACACATTTTAATTCATATTAGAATTCAATAAAGTTCCTATTCATTTAGAAAGTATTGTTGTCGAAGTAACTCTACGAACTTATACGGTGTTGAGATATGCACCTTTATTACGTAAATCGCAATAAACGCCATTATTGAGCTCAATATTTCATATAAAGTTTCAATTAATTATTGCGCAATAAATTCGTAAATTGTTATAATATTGAGTAAAACTTAAAATGCAGCACTGACATAAGTGTGTTTAGTGAGCATATTACAATTAACAGAACACATTTGAGTTATCAAATACCAACAACGACAAGCAAAAAAAAAAAAAACAAAATAAAAACAATTTTGTTGAAACATCCAGATGTTTTGTTTACCAGCTGTCAAATGAATATTGAATAAGCAGCTGAACTGCGTATATTATTATGTCTGAACACTTAAAATATTGTACTCAATAAACCGAATATTGACTCAGTAAAAGTGCATATCTGAACATAGTATTAGACAGTGTCAGTTAGTGTCATCAATAACTTAAAGTTCATTTGGTAAGGTGACATATATAAAAAATATAACACCACTGTTATACTATTTCAATATTAACTACGTTAATTTTTGTCCAATTTTATCAAACAAAGTGTCAATCTCTTCACAATATAATACACTTTCAGAATATCATCACTTATTTTATATTTTTTAATTAAATTTTGCATTTAAGAATGGTCGATCTTGAAAAAATAAGAAAAAAAAAATAATATTTTCCAAGTTTACCCCATCAAAACTCAGAACTTTGAACAAAATGTCTATGTATATCATTTTAAAAGCTAATCTCTCCCCTTTCCAAAAAAATCCTTTGGATTTTTAAAATAGGTTCAAACATATTTAGGTAATCAATCATTTTGTGTGAAAAGATCAAAAAAAAAACCGTTTTTGTCAAATAAAACAAGTTTTGAGGGTTCGAAAAAAATTAAAAAAGTATTTTTGAGTTCTACTCAACCTAGTGAATAACATAGACTATGTATTTACGCGGGTGTATTTTCACTGTCGCACCGTGTTATGAACTGAATGGTATGTGCTTGGTTCTAAACAAAATTATGACGACGTTAATAGGCCACCAAAATATGCGATTTGAAGTCGTTATATTTTTGGTGGTGTTACGTCAAAAACCGTGTCATCTAAGTGAACCCGTTAACAATGGGTCATTTAAAAAACAACATTTCTTAAGTTGTCGTCAAGATAATGTCTAAAAGAATGTCTAAAAGCTAAAAGCTGCTACAAGCAATCCCGAGATAGTCAGTTAATTGAAATTGCATTTCTTACATTTCTTAAATAAATGAATTTCATCGAAATAACACGTTTTTTATGTTTATGCTCAACGATTGGAACCTCCGTGTCCTCTGTCCTGTCCTGAAAAACGAAGACCCTACTCTATGCGCCAACTACAGGCGCTTATAAGGTTCTTACAGGCGTATGAGCTCGGTATACCTGCGAAGCTGATAAGGCTATGCAGAATGACGCTGAGCAATTCCTGCAGCTCCGTCAAAGTAGGAATGGACCTCTCCGAATCTTTTGATACCGTACGAGGTTTCAGACAAGGCGAACCCTTATCATACGACCTCTACAACTTCGTCATAGAGATTGTGCTGCAAAAGGCAGAAGGGAGTTTTCAAAAAAGCGTCCAATTGCAAAACACAGTATATGTTATCGACAAGTAGAGGCGTGCGGCATATTGATCCTCAGATTACGGCCGATAATTATAGTTTCGATATAGTCAAGGAATTAATTTACCTTGGCTCTGCCGTTACCACCAAAAATGATGTCAGTCTGGAGATCAAGCGCAGGATCACTCTTGCCAACAGGTGCTACTATGGTCTCAATAGGCAATTGAGTAGCAGAGACCTCTCTCGAACAACAAAACTAATACTCTATAAGACGCTCATCCTACCCGAGCTTCTTTATGGCGCAGAGGTATGGTCGCTATTAACCACTGATTCAGCAACCTTGAGAGTATTCGAGAGAAAAGTCCTACGTAAGATCTTCGGTCCAGTGCGAGTTGTCGATGGTTTATGCATCCGATCCAACAGTGAGCTGTATGAGCTCCTCAATGACATAGACGTTGTGCAGCGTATTAATACCCATCGGCGGCCATGTCGTTCGAATGGAGGAGGCTACTCCGGCGAGATGGGTATTTGATGCAGGATTTGCGGAAGTCGGCGAAGAGGAAGACCTTGAATTCGTTGGAAGGACCAAATCGAGGAAGCCCTGTCATCGATTGGTGTGACCAACTGGCGTGCAAAAAGCAGAGGCTCCTGGAAGGATGTGTTGTTGATGGCCAATTAAGTGAGTAAGTAAGTGTTTTTTACTGAACTAAACTTTTGAAACTCAATAATGAATGGATAACATGTCAAGTGAGCAATTTAATTGAATTCAAAGTTCTAAAATTTTTTTGGATAAATTCTTATCATGTTATTATTAAAAATTCATTTCCTGTTTGACAATGTAAAAAAAAAACAAATACATAGAATACGTACATATATTTCTTATGATTTTGTTTTGAAGCATTTTTATAAATAAATTATGAAAAATATTATTATCTCAGAGCAATAGAACATTCATTATGCCATTTTTCTATTAATAACTTAAAAAATAAAACAGAACACAATGATTATTCATGGGTATATTATCAATACATATATGTAGTAGAGTATGACAAAGCTCATGGGAGTTTATATAAGTGCCTGAATTAGGGTTTAAATATGAAAATAAGCGAGTATTATAAGAAAAAATGGAAAGGAAAACAAAATATTAAAAAATTTTAAGGAACATGCCAAATGTTTTTAATGGGCCACTGTGCTCTTGTGCACTGGGGATAGTCGTGACTTCCGATACACTCAAGACATTTTACAACAATTTAAATAAAGTTCCTTAAGCATTATTCGATACGAATTGAATTCAGTGCTTATGCGCCTATGTTTACTTTAAATATTTTATTTCTCTTTTCAAATTTGTTTTCTGCTTAAGTAAGAAGCATTCAGCAATTCACCTACAAATTTTGCGTTTCCATTGTACTTTCTCCAAGCGAAAGTAAAATGATCGTTCACAAAATGAGCTGAAAGCGGCAAATTTGAAATCTTAAATTCAATTCTAGATAAATAAGATGTTTAACGAATGTATGAAAGTCGTCATGAGTTTTAAACGAATGTTTAGATTTTTATTAAATTTTATTTTCATTTATGTACGTAGCATATTAAAATTTAAGTTAAAAATTATTTAATTATTTTGCATTAAAATAAATCACGGATAACATTGAAAAAAAGACGCATGGAAATGAATTAACGCTTGAAGAGCATGCAAAGATAGATGTTTATCATGAGTGCGGACCACTTATATCACTAATTTTACTATCAGAGTCAATAGATCAGCGAAAATACAGAAATATTTAAATGAACTAAAATTGTATGTTTCAAATAAGAGCTCTGGAAAACGATATATTGTACTAGTCGATGATAATTATAAACGGGGTCCTACCTCTTGGTAAATTCATGGGTAAAAATTTTTGTGTTGGAACGAAGTAAAGTATGATATGATAAATGACTGATAGTTGTTCATTTGGGGGAACATTGATTTTATAGGTACATTAGGATTATTCTGCAATATGCGTTATGATTCCAGTGCAGTTATACAATGTTCAGATATGCATAGTGTTTTATTTTTAGTGTTCAGGCATAATAATATACGCAGTTCAGCTGCTTATTCAATATTCATTTAACATCAGGTAAACAAATAAGCTGGTTGTTTCAAAACATTGTTTTTATTTTGTTTTTTTTGTTTGTTTGTCTATTTTTTGTCGTTGTTGACATTTGAGTTGTCAAATATCAACAGGAAAAGTTTGGTTAATTGTAATATACTCACTAAACACACTTATGACATGTGCTGCATTTTAAGTTTTACTCAATACTATAACAATTTGCGTTATTTTATTGCGTAATAATTAATTGAAACTTTGTATGAAATATTGAGCTCAATAATGGTGTTTATTGCTATTTACGCAATAAATGTGCATATCTGAACACCGTATTATTGCATATTTTCGAATATATGCCGCTAATACGTTTGTTACATTTATTTGTTTCGTGAAGCACACCATATACGACACATACACCGGATAGCCTGCAACAAGTATTTGTGTGACCATACCCATGGCATTGCATGGTAAATGATTACGTGATTAGATTGATTTATAAAACTCGGTCTGTACGTTTCTGGGACATTGTAAGTATAATACAATTTGCAGCAATTGCGGATTGAAATTGCCTAGATTGATTGCGACGACATAAAAAGTATTTCCACCAGTGGCGGAAATTAATTGCTTTTATTTATACATAAGTTCTGCAATTAAAAAATTAAAAATTTGTCCATCATACAGTACAGTATGGGACTTATATATTCGAAGTTAAAAAGTTCAGCTAAACTTCATCAGTTCCATAAGTGTAAAGAACGATCTATTCAGTATTATATGGTCAGTGTAGTCTAGTAGGTAGAAAGTTGGCTTATTAGACGTAAGACCACGATTCAAACCCCAGGTCAAACATCAAAACGAAAATATGAAAAAATATTTCTTTGGCGACTTCCTCTCAGCAGATTTCAGGCAAAAACTCTGAGAGTAAATAAAAATTGCCATGAAAAGTTTCTCAAAAATCTGTCGTTCGGAGTCGACTTTAAAACTGTAGGTCCCGCCACTCATGTATAAAATTAACACACACAAATTTTGTGGTGTAAGAAGCTAGGCCGTAATGCTGACTGAAGTCTTGTAATGGCCAATTATGTATATTATGTATGTATGTATGTATACAAATGCCATTCATGCAGTTTTTTGAAGTCATATGAATTTCAGCTTTAAAAAAAACAAAGTGTTATTGAAAGTTATACTTTAGGTGATATTCTTCTGAAAACATATTGTCATCAAATAAATCAAAATAGAACCAAGATTGTAGCTCAAAATTATAGAGATCTTGTATTTGTTTTTTTTTTAATTTTTTTATTCTATTCCTGTCAGTTTGTTGTTGCAATTACATACATACACAAGTAATTAGTCATAGCATAGGCAATATATGAGCCTTTTATTTTGAAAGTGGAAAAGGGAAAAATCAACTTAAAATACACATATAGTCGTATGTCGCGTGAAAACTTTGAGAGCTCATAACTCAAAACACACTTTTTCGACTTAGAATGTTATAGAACGGAGGCGTCGATATATACTTTTTTTGTATAAACAATTTAAGTCTAGTATCATCAAAATCGCTATGATTTGGGGCACTTGAAAATTAATTAGTTAACGAAATGCAAAAAAATGTATTTTGAAACTGGTTTAAGTCCATTGAAAGAAATGATTTTGATATGGAATGTGTTATCTTACAAAATTTTGAACATAGGTTGTCATAATTTTCATGATGATGAGGTTTACATGTATGCCTGGGATGAAACAGTAGCATCGAGAGGTTCTCAAGAAGTAGCATCTTGTATATTAAAACGCCTCAAAAATCTTAGAAATCAGAAATATATCATAGCTTACTATGTGCACTAGGAAGAACAGGAATATAAAATTGGCAGTAATATGGTTGAAAATTCTGCGATCGGCAGAAAATAATGCAGATATTATTGACCATAAGTTTTTACCATCAGGACTTCATCTTTGCCAAATGCTAGTGGTTTTGGAATGATAGAAAGGGCTTTGAGGCAAAATTATTTAATTTATGTCCTGCAGGGTTAATTAATATTAATTAATATTTTTTTTTTAAATACATGTTTTTCTAATTACATAAATAAAAATCTGTATCTAAGTTGAAAGCTTTCCTATTTATTTTAAGGCTATTACATTCATCTACATCAAAAATAAAATATTTACAATTTATATTATTTAATTTCTTTAAAATAATAATTTGAAGAACTTATCTTATAAACCCAACTATTTAGAAGAAGCACTAGGAATACAATTCTTTTGGAAAATTATTGTGAAACTAAAGTATTTTGTTTGCTAATCAAACCCATATAATAATTATATGGGAATTATATAAACGCAGTGGAGTAACTTTAAATGAAAAAATTAACTTAAAATAATACTGAACAAAGAACACAAAGTGAACTTATTCCTTTTCACAAACAAAAAAGTCATTTTATTAATTATGAAATTGGTTTAAGTCCATTTGAGGTTCTGAAACACAGCTTATTTCTCTAGAAAAGTTTACAACATGTATTGCGTTATATATTCTAATATGTTTAAGGTTACAAAGCCATAAAAACAACTTAATACCAGTTAACAATATTTTTGAAACAATTCAAACGCAAACCCTTAAATATCTCAATATAAGAAAAAATGTACTTAAACCACTTTCAAAATAAATGGCTCATATAAGGCTTGTATTAGAAACTGATTTCCTGCTGCAGAGTTTTAATTGTTTAAATTGAAATTTTTTTAAGTCAGCCATCGGTCTTCATTTATTGCTCATCCTTATGTTAGTTTGTACATTGAACACAAGACTAGAATTTAAAATTAAATTTTTTCGTTTTTCTTTAATTTTTTGAATCAAAACTGTAACACAGAAAAAGCTACAGCAGTTTCCAATATTGCCTTTAATACGTATTTCAATTTCATAACTACAAATCAAATACCGTCATAGATTCATAGATTCATAGATTCATATACATACGAATGTATGTGTATACACACTGATACATATTGTTTGCTTAATTGAAAATGATAGTTTCAGGAATGCATAGATAGTAGATCGATTGGATACATCAAAAGGAAGCAAAAAATCAATTTCTGTTGACAAGTTTAGACAAAGAAATTGCAAATAAATTTCTCTTTTGTTTTTCAATGACATTCTTGTGGACAAATTTTTCTTCAGGAAATATTGATACAACTGTACGTGTGTACATATTATATGTGTGTTGAACAAGCTTTAATATCCGTAGAAAAATGTTTCCACTGGATAATTTCTTTTTTTATTTTTTTTTTTTTTGTAAAAATGTAATTTAATGTAAAAATTTTATAAAATATTATTTTACAAAAGTATTCTTTTCTTCAAATAATTTTTCATATTCCATATGTAAGTAAGTTAGGAGAAAGTTATTTTTTCTTTTTTTTATAGGTTTACACATGAAAACATTTGGCAGAACATAAGTAAAAATGAAGAAGTTGAAACAGAAGCCATAGTCATTGCATTAGCTCGTAGTTAAAGTGGTTGCCTAAAGGAATAGGATGCAAATCGATAAATACTTCTAGCAAAGTTTGACTTAAATTTTATTCTGTCTTACCTTTACCTCAGGTCATATTTAACGAAAAAAAATACAGTTTTATTTATACACAGAGTAGTTTTAATTAAATACATTTCCTTTTTATTTTATTATTTGATCGTTTCTCAAACTTTGCTGTGTGAAAGATTTCCCAAATGTCAAATAATTTCTTATGTCTTCACAACTTTCTTTAAATATTTGTCGAGGGGGTCGTTGAGAAATAATTCGTACTATATGTCCGGTCCATCTCACCCACTATCGTTCGTTGACAGTTAATATCGATCATAATTTGGTAATTTTAAATGTTTTTACCTCGATTCAGAGGCTTGTGTAAATGATTGTTTGTTTTGTTTTATCTTAAAGATATCAAGGATTTGTAGATTTATCACCATTACATTATAATTTCAATAAAGAATTATGATTTCATCTACTCAACATTTCGTTTTGATGATTATGATTATCATCATCGTGAAGAGGGCGCTCCAGTGCTGTAAGGTATCCTTATAATATCTTCTCCAATAGATAATAGGGGTGCACAGACAAATTGCAAAATGCTACTCGGTGTCAACGAGAAAAATACCCTGCCTAGCATCTGATATGTCTTGACATCTACCGTGTTAAGATTGATTCTCACATCCCTGAGTAAATCGATAATTATAACCTGATATGTACTCAGAAAGTAAAAGTCACCGTAGTATAGTAGGTTGGCTTATTAGACTTAAGGTCCAGAATCAAACCCCAGGTCACTTCCTCGCAGCAGATTTCTAGCAAAAACAAAGTGTAGTAGGTAGTGGGCTGGCTTATTAGACTTAAGGCCCCAGTTCAAACCACAGGTCACTTCCTCGCAGTAGATTTCTGGCAAAAACTCTGAGTGTAAATAAATTGCCATGAAAAGTTTCGCAAAAATCTGTCGTTTAAGCAGTAGGTCCCACTACTCATAGATAAAATTAACACACACAACATGAGTGGTGTGAGAGGCCAGTTCGAAATCCTGACTGAAGGATTGTAATGACCAATTATGTATGTACTCAGGTGTTTCAGTCTGAGATGTGTTAATGACTCAGAGCTCCCAAGAGTGTGTCCTAACGATTCATTGTCATTATCACGGAATCTAGATGTTGGATTCCATTTGAATAAAATAATCTTTGAACCTACAGTGCTGTGTCGAAAGACCAACCGTTTTTAACTTTAGGTTATTCCAAAATAGTCTGGTGCATGACTTAAGTCTCTTCTTATTGTAATTTCCAAATAAAAGTTTTGATTGCCCGTAACCCATTAGTTTTGAGAAGAGTATTTGCCTCTCTCTATGTTTTCCATCATTGAGTATATCTTTCCAAAAACTCTTTCCCACTCCATAGAAGAATTTCGAAACCTTCAGTAGCTGGGGTTTAGAATATCTCATTCTGGAACCTATGTGTTAAATATGGCTACGTCAAATGCCTAATGCTTGCTAGTTTCCAGTAATGAAAGCAACATGAAGCCGTTATTATTTCAATGAAAATTTTCAATGAACCTGACTTTACCTAAAAAAGTTATCAAAAATCGAGCTACTGCTTGTTCTTAGTCATTAAATGTTGTAGGCTTTCAGCCAGACAGTAGCGTTCACTTTCCGAAAAACTTTCACATGATATAGTACGTTGTGAAATCTTTCACAACCGAAACTGTTGAAGTTATAAAAAATGTTAGAAGACAGTTTGCATTGTCAAAGGGTGCCTTTCAATATTTCATTCATATGTGGACACTGTGCCAATTTCGATACATCCCTTTTATGAACTGAAAAATAATTTTTTTTCCTGGTTTTGTTTCCCTGTATTTTTGTATTTCTAGTTTTATATAAATTAAGAATTTTTCAAAGAAAGTAAAAAACGGAAATGCGCAATCTACTATAGAAAATTTGATTTAAAAAACTTTTTTTATTGGAACTAAAAAAATTAAATCAAATACATTTGCTTTATAGAAAACTCATGTTCTGTATTCAATCAATAGCGCTGCATCTTCAAATTGAAAACAAAAAACTTTTTTCATTCGAAATTGAAAGTGAATTCATTTGCAGAATTGATGTAAAAATTTGTTTATTTAACACGTTGACGCTCACCACGAAATTGACGAAGGCACTCAGAAACACACTTCGTTTTTTTTGTTTAGTTATTTAAATCGTGGCGAGTTTGATGGAGATTTAATACTTAGAGATTAAAATTACAGGTTTTTCTATAAAATTTTTTAAAGTAAAGGTGGACGTCTATAGCCGTCATTTGCTTTTCATAATATTAGTTCCATTGATGTGCAAATGACGGCATTAGACGTCCGGATACCGAAAGATATTTTTTGAAAATAATTTAGAAAATCATGATTTATATTAACTTTTATTAACTTAAATTCATTTTTACACAAAATTCATAACAAAAATAAAAAAATTCATTTTATAAAGCTTAAATAAATTAAAAAATCGTATATTATTCACATATGAATGTACTAACAACAAAATAAGTGGTCCAGCTCAAAGCATTCGGGACATAGAGCTGGCTTTTCAGGTCACGTTTTACATCTATATTTTGTTTCTTTTCGAAATTAATGTTTTGTGCAATTTCTGCAGCGGCGATATGAAGAATTCCGGTGCAGGAATCTTCTCAATATAATGTTGTTCAGGTAAACTTACAAAAGATGTGTTAGATGTTTTTTGTGGTCTGCCATATGTCACTTTAGATATTAGTTGGTTACCATTAGAAATGTCTTTGGGTAACCTTATTAGCGATCTAATAAGAGACTCCCGAAACTCCAGGAACTTTACATTTTTATGGAATTTTTTATACAGGTAATATGAATTCCAAACACATAGATCTAATACATGGAAAATTACTTTTTTGTACCAACAAATGCTCTTTCACATATTTGAATTGTAATCCGCTATGTGATTTGGCTTCATTTTGATTTTTTTATGTTTATTTGTAGTAGCAATCATAGTTGGGTGATGATGTGTAGTTATAGAGACTACTTCACGCTTATCTCTCCATTTAGACACATAAATCTGACCCAGTCTGCGCCAAATATACTCACCTTTTTCTAATTTTTTGGACATAACAACTTTGGGGTTACCTTTCCTATTAGCACGAAGAGTTCCTTTTGAATGAGTTTTAAGAAGCAATAGCTGCTTAGATAGTTCAACACTATTGTAAAAATTATCCATATATAAGTTATGTCCTTTATTTAAATAGGGTTCCATTAATCGTAAAAAAAGGCTGTTTGTTTTCGATGACGTGTTTGCTAATTCTTGTTTTCCTTGGTATATTTCCAAATTTAAAACGTACCCATCACTAGTGGTCAATTCATATAATTTAATTCCATATTTGGCTTTTTTTCCTTTTATATATTGCCGAAAATTTAATCGGCCTCTAAATATTAACATAGATTCATCAAGCGAAATGTTCTTTTCAGGCGAATATGCTTTTTGAAAATTATTTAAAGCAAAATATATAAAAACTGAACATATTGATAAAAAACTTACAGTTATAATTCCCAATAAAACCAATAACAAACACTTACATTGATTCAAATTAAGTCAGACTGAAAGAGACGCTAAAAATAATGAAAAACGTATTGACGGCTATACACGTCGTTAAAATCTACATGCATTCTTATAGCAACAAAATCATGAATCTAAAAATAAATGAAGAAATATAAGTATAATATTTTCCTTTTAGAATATTATTGAGTAAATTGGTAGAAATCTAAATCAAACTGAATTACAACTAAATTTTTGTTTTATAACCCTAAATTTTTTCGACGGTTACAGACATCGTTTGCATTTACGTGCACTCATACATGACGCCTATAGACGTCATTTACGTCAACGTGTTAAGAAAGAATTAGACGTTATGGATACGGCCACTGTATTTGAATTTTCGCCAGCGGCAATAACATGTGGAGTTTTATTTATTTTCAATTTAAACTGCACAAACTGCCGCAAGGATGATTGGATTTTAGGAGACCATTTAAAAGGTAAACTTTTTGTGTTCCTAGTCATTCTTTAAGACGACTTCATACCTCTCGTATGGTCTTTGTCAAGCATCGGTATTATTTTAAAGAGTGCGGCCTTTTAATTTTCAGGAAAATATTCAAAATGTAGAATAGCATAAAAATTACAAGTAGAATCATTACAGCTTAATTAGCATTTTGTTGCATATTTTGGCTATTCCGTGGGCTTTCTTTGGGATGAGTATGGCAATAGTGTTTTGTATTCAAAACTTTAGCTTACTAAAGGCACATATGTAGGTTGGTAAATTAGTTGTATCATTGCACAAATTCGGGTGAAGGCGTTGCCCAACTAGAGGACTTTCATAAAGGAGGCTTAAATAAAATGAAGTTTTTTAAAGGTTTTTAGTGGCACACCACAGTTATAAATTCGGATTGGATTTCAGTGCTTCCAAGTAGCTTGTCAGCTTTATATTTTTATTTTTTTTTCTGTTTAGTCATTTTATGTTGAGACAATATGTGCTGCTGCACTTTCTTCACGCCCCTCGTTTTTTTCTGATGCCAATCTTTCCATGTCTGCTAAGTTACAAAATTGACCAGAAATACGTTGTTCTTATATTTGAAACAAGCTTTAATAAAGAAAATGTATAGCTTTTTGATCGGTAACTTTTTACCTCTTATGGGGTAAGGATATTCAATCTAATCACGAATATTCCCTTGAAATTTCATTTCCATGATATTTAGTTTTCTCGAGAAAAAAAATTCCAACAAATAATCTTGCAAGAGCAAGAAATTTAATTGAAAATTTTTATTCAGCATATAATAAATGCAAAAAGGGAAAAAATTCCCACGGAATTGTTAAGCGTGATTGGGCTGATCGTTTTTGTCAGTATATAACCTGTGAGTTGCGATCCGGATTTTCATTTATTTTTAAAAGAATAAAAAACTTCATAAAACTTAATTGCTTAATTAGTTGATCGGGTTGTAGTGATGATCAGTGTGTATTAATTTTATTCATATGTGACGGGACCTACAATTAATAGCCGACTCCGATTGACAGATTTTTGAGAAGCTTTTCAAGGCAATTTTATTTACTGTTCGAGTTTTTGTCGTCGAAGAAATCCTTTTTTCATATTTCGTTTTTCTTCGATATGTCTGACCTGCCGTTTAAACCGTGGCCTCACGTCTAATAAGCCAACGCACTACCTACTAGATTACGGCGACTTCTCTTGATAAACCAATCTATTTCAATAACAGCTCCTAACAAAGTAAAACTCTTCTTTTGAAATTAAGTATACAATGTCGTCTCTTCAAATGGAATTTGGCAGGATCGAAGTGGCATTACTGACAATTTGTAATCGATGTACGGTTAATGTAATGTAATGTTAATGTAACACTTTTATCGCATTTTATAGTTTTAAATTTTTTTATTACAATAGAAAGTAGACCATCTCTTCGGATAAAGTTTAACGTTCGTAGTTAAATATCATTTAAATGATAAAATAATTTTTGAATACTTGGGCAATTCATACAAGCCCTTGTATCGTTGTATGGCGTGTATTGTTGGACGAAAATACAACAGTGTATGCTTGTTGTTCATAATTTTCATATAAAAATTCGATACACTTATACACATATTTTTCATGCGGTTTTAACAGTTGTATTAGTTAAGTGCTATCAGTTTATGTAAATGCCAATAAGCAATTAGAAGAATAAAAATACAAAATATTTTCTATGCAACTTGAGTTAACAATTAACATTTCGAAATTTTATTTTTCTCGTAGATAATTAGTTTATTTACTTTTTTCAGCAATATTTTTCATTGTGCTGTTTGAAAACCAAATTATTAATAATGTTCTTCTTCTTCTTATTGCTTTTTGACGTTTGGAATATGAAATACACAATACAACATAACACTGGGCGCTCACAAGCAAAAAGTGTATTCAATACAACATACACGATACGATGTCGTGTGAATTGCCCATCTCTATTAATAACAACTAATAATTGATTTTTTATGTTTTTCTTAATTTTTTCTTTATTTTTTTCTTGTATTTTTATATTAAATTGGCAACTGACTACAGTATAACGAGAGTAGAAATTAAATATTCAGTAAGACAGTAGTCATTTGTACATCGTGGAAAACATTCGCTCAAGGAAAGTTTCACACAATAAAAGATTTTGCAAAACAAGTTAATTTCGAACAACGTATTCAGCGTGTTATAGCTGGTTTAGGCTTAATAGAAGATAATCCTTAGGGTCATTGTGTTCATAAAATTCATTAAAATAAATTAATTTCCTTATTCTGTTTGAATGAAAAAGTTTACATAAGCTAAAGACGAAAATATTTTCCCCTCTTTCTCCATTTCGGTAGTTTCGCAAATGAAATTGTTTTAATAAGTTTGTTCGCTTACTCACTTATATTTTTGATTGATTGATTCAATTTCAATCGAATATTCTCAATATTCTTTTAGGTTTTTCAAAAAAAAAGAAGGATATACAAAGCATTTTGTTACTTAAGAAACTGGCGTTTATTACTATTTAATTCTGATTATTTTATTAGAGTCTGATTTATGACATAAAACATATCAAAACAGATTGTTTCAATAGACAGGCGAAATATTCATTACAGCATAAAAGCCGGTGCTTATTTTGTGCTCCAATCTTGCTAAAATTGGCAGTTGATTTTAGTTTTCGAGTGATAGCACTGATTTGTAATTCTTTGCATAGAATAACATGAATCGAAAGGTACTTTTCGGCCTCTTGTTTCCAGACTAACGTAACAGTTTTTGTATACAGTAGTAACAGCATAAAGAAAGTTTTCTGCTATTTCGAACTGATAACACTTTCTTTCAAGTATTTATAAGGAAGATTACGATTGTTTATCTAACGGACTCATTAGATTACAACTATTCTCGTTTAAAATAATTTTTTGAAAATGCCGTAGTAAACTATCCTACGTTTAGCATATCATTGCATGTCAGCTTTATTGTTTGCTACTCTTCTCATTATTTTCTTTAATAAATCCGTTTAAGCTCTGGTTGGATAGATTTTAATTGATAAAGAGATATTGTGAACAACATTATAAATTATTCGACACACATTCAACATGTTAAACTTTTCGCAATACGACTTAATGCTGTAGTATATTAGTTTATTATATCCGTGTTTGCCTATCTATCCCACCTATTCCATGCCTTTACCTCTCGAAACATGGTTTTGATATGGGATTTCTAACAGCTTACTACCAACATGGATTCTATCTATTATCTATCTTATCTGACAACCAAACGTCAATCATATCTCTTTAGAGCGTAATCCTTGGTCGACTCTCGCATTAATTTGTTTTTAATCTTCTATGAGCTTCTGGTCAATAACCCATTCTGAGTAATTGTATAGCCATTGTTGAATTGCTGGAGTCATACCGAATACTAATCTACTTGTGAAAACAGATCAACTTTTACCTCCGTTAGGGTGTAGACCAATGCAATTTAGTAGGCACTCACAAATCCTATTGTCACCTGTCATTGAGTAATAGATAGGCATTAGGGTAGACGTTGCTTACATACAGAGCAGGTAAAGCACATTGCCCATTTCATGTTCTGCTGTCCGTTTCAGACTTCTCTCATTAGGCTTATACTATGTTCAGATATTCACTTTTATAGAGTCAATATTCGGTTAATTGTGTACAATATTTTAAGTGTTCAGGCATAATTATATACGCAGTTCAGCTGCTTATTCAATATTCATTTGACAGCTGGTAAACAAAACAGCTGGTTGTTTCAACAACATTTTTTTTTATTTTGTTTTGTTGTTTTTATATAATATATATATTTATATGAAATATTGAGTTCAATAATAGCATTTATTGCGATTTACGCAATTAAGGTGCATATCTGAACACCGTATTACCCTTTCTGGATACTGAAACAAAACCACTTGATAAAATCAATTTACGACACAAGGTAATGTATTCATGTGCTATTAGAAGTGATTGGAAGGAGTGCCTCAACAATGCTGCCTTTCTCTTATATTCTTTGTTCTAGCTCTTGAAAGTTTTTTACAGCCACCTTTTTAAATGCATAGAACGTCCTGCGTAGTTTCGTTCAATTGTTCCATTTGCATTGTAATGTTCCGAGGAGCCGGAAATTTATAAAATATTCTTTTTATAGCTTCAGCACAATTTGTCTTGAATATACGCCTTTGATCAGATAGTATCTACAGTTAGGATTACGTAGTAGCTTCTCATTCCACACACTTTGTATATATCAAATGATCCGGCCGTAGTTCGCACTGCTGAGTTGCCATTACGTTAAGATCTAAAATTAAAAGTATTCAGGGTAGCTAATCCATCATTAATTGTGCATCAATTTTTTCGTCTAGCGAAGGTGGAAAATCTATGACGACTGAGTACGCCGAGTCATCGAAAATTGCTCAAGTCGGGTGAGCTCCACCGAGTGAACTGTAGCGGAGATTTGAACGATGTTAAGTGATACATTTAATTGACTTTCATAGGTCTTTCAAACCCATACAAAAATTTCGTTGATTTCGTAAATTCTTTTTTCACAGTGTGCCACACTGCGTATGAGTGATATTTTAGACGAATCATTAAATGTAGTGCAGACGACATGGTATTTTAAAGAATATTTTTTTTATTATTGTACAATGTACATGCATACATATTAAAGTTACAACTGCTCATACAAGTTTCTGTGTGTTTAGTGAATTGAGAGCGTATAGGTGAATCATCATTGTCATTATTTGTAGCAGGTAGAGTGTGAGTGGATAAAGAGAGAATGAGAGTAGCGTATCTCACAAGCAAATACTTTTAGTTGATGGTGGAATACAATAAGTAACTTATTGTGCAAATAAAAATTCGTATGCGTGATTTATATGATGATTGCAGTGCATTGAAGGTAGAAATGAATATCTCGAAAAATATGTTTTTTTTTGGGGAAAAGGGGGAATAGGGCCTGGATATATAGTGATGTGAATTTGGCGAACCTATCTTGAAGGAAAATTGTTTTTCCCCCCTTAAAGTGAGTCTGTTGATGGTGATTAATTATATCGGTGGCCGTTTATCCGAGGAAGATTGATGAAATTGTTCAAAAAATCCACAAAACAAGAATAAATGTAAACAAAATACACAAACAACAATAATGAATGTGAACAACGATGTTTACATTTATAGAGATTTCGAGAAGGCGAAGTCACGAACATTCGTCTTCAAGAACATTCATCAGACTGCTTACTCTGCCACATAAAAGGCAAGACAAAGCAGGAGAGTGAGTTAGTGAAGTTTAGTCAATCTTGTGTGAAGACGCGGTGTGTATGAAGAGAGTAATCGTGGTTTGAATATCTCCGTTACAAAGATCTGTCGAATAATTGCCTAGTAATTGTCATTGTTTATGCAAAGGGTATAAACGGAGGAATAATAAACAAATCAATTGTTGTTGTTTACATAAAGTTGTAAACAGTGGCACACAGAATTGTGCGAAAAACAAAGAATTTTAATTAAAACGAAACCACAAATTTATTTTTATTTTATTTCCAATCTACGAGTTTATATTTTAAACGTTTTTTTAAAGCTGAAAACGTAACATTTTTATAACATAATTTATAATTTAAGTGACAGAAATTTATTTTAAATTTTAATTCAAAATCTCTAATTTGTAGTCTAAGAGACAGCAATTACTCTCAATTGGAAATATAAAACGTTGATATTTCGTTTCGTTTGTTGTTGGCGTTTTTCTTATAAATTTTTTATTAGTTTCTCGAGTTTGTTAAATATGTTAGAAAAGCAAAAGCCGCATTTAATAATTTATTATAAGTAAATATTGAATAAGCAATTTAAGCCTTTAGGCTAGGTGAGATTAGGCGTCACAACCTCCTTGAAGGAAAGTGGTGGTCAGACAATTTGATCTAAAAACAATGAAATTTGTTCCAAATATGTAAAACTTGTTTTATATAAAATTCGTGATTATAAAATTACCTTAAATATAACTCTTAAGGCTTTGCCATTATTATTTTCAAAAACATTGAACTTCGAGTATTGGTATTTCAAACAAAAATGCGTGATGTTCCATCAGAAATTATTTTTGTTAAGGCTCTCTACCAAATCGCTGTAGGGTGAAAACAAAAATGTTACTAATAAAATCTGTAGCAGCGTAAATATATCCTGTGAAGCCTATAAATGCCATACATGTAACACCCATTCTTTCAGTGAATCACAGCAGTCAAGTAATGTCAATGTCTCCTTTTTCGCCTACACACACGCCAATGATGAGTATCGACAGTTTGAACATATTCATTGATCAACAATATTGGAATTTAACTACTCTACTTCATTCGCACTCAGTACAACGTTGATTTATAAGTATGAGTACAATGAGTGTGAGTACAACGTTGACATCGAACTCATACCATTCGAAATATGTTTGATTCATAAACCTGCTCATTTAGACTCATAACTTTAGAAAAATACTTATAATACTCATAAATGATTCGAGTGAATCGAATCATTCATCAAAATTTACAGTCTTAGTTGTTGTTGCATTTACAAAAAGGGAACAAAGATAAAGACACCAAACAAAGCAAACACACATCATTCTGGTGAGTATTGTAGTCTTCGTACGCGAATCATACTTATTTTGTGATCCTTGTAAATACTGAGTCATGTATTGTTAAGTATGAGTACGATGAGTACTTCAAACTTTGAATATGAGTAGTTTGAGTATAATATTAAAATAAGTATGAATGCGTATAAGTATCAGAAATTATGAGTATGATTCGATTCTACTCATCTTTTTGAATATTCATTGCTGATTACTGGTTTGTACCTATAAATGCTAGCCCTAGATATCACGGATAAAATGTAAAAAATTCCGTTGATGTTGATTTAATGTTTTGTTTGCAATAATGTTCACACACTTTTCATTATACATACATATTTTCCAATGTATAATTTTAGGAATGAAAAAAGGTTCATTGGATTACTAGTGTATGAACGTATTGTCAATGATTACATTTTTCTTTCTAATTTCCTTAGTTTAAAGTCCCTCTTCTAATGCAACTGTTACTATAGAAAATAATTTTCATTATTTTAAGGCAATCAGGCACCAAACACAAATTGCCAGTTAATGTCGAAATAATAAATCAGTATCGTACGTTGGTAAAAGTATATGTATTTCTTCAAAACAAAGAAGTAAAATTATTGAAATGGTATTACAACATCAATATTTTGTAATCTTTATTATTAATTTTACAAAAAAAAAAATTCAGTGAAATACAAATATTTTGCTTTGAAAAATGCTTGAACTTAATAATTAGATTTGTTCAAGGCCACATGCTTACATATTTCGAAACATACTTTTTATAGTTACATTGGTCATTACAACCCTTCAGTCGAGATTACAATCCAGCTTCTCACAGCACTTTTGTTGTGTGCGTTAATTTTTATACATGAGTGGCGGGACCCACATTTTAAAGCTGACTCCTAACAACATATTTTTGAGAAACTTTCTCATGGCAATTTAATTTACTCTCGAAGTTTGTGCTAGAAATCTGCTGAGCGGCAGTTGCCGAAGAAATATTTTTTTCATATTTCGTTTTGTTATATTTGTCTGAAGTATGAATCGTATCCTCACGTCTAATAAGCCAACACACTACTTGCTATACTACGGCGACTACATATTGTTACGTTTATATTAACACGACTCTGATTTTCACCCGACATTGGAATGAAGTTATATTCCACACATAATGGAATCAATAGGGCTTTCAAACGTGTAAAAAAAAGTCAATGATGTACAATGACATACATTTTGTTTTATTAATTTTCAAAAAATACGCATAAAATTCTACCAAAGCTTTTAATGGACAACATGACAAATATTAACACACATCTGAATAATGCATTCATTTAATTCTAATTTAATTTAATTGGTTAATTGCTTTAATATCTTAATTTATAAACAAAATGTATTAATCAAAAAAATACAATAACAAAAAACACAAAATGTTAAATAAATTTCAATTAACTGAACTCCATAATAAGAGGAATAATATATCAATACAGACACTACTAGTGAGAGAGAGATATTATTAAAATGTTTCATGCATCATTTACAACTGTTAGAATGTATTGACATTTAATCAATTGAAATGAATGGATTCTAACGCTGAGTTTATTAATGTACGTGTAATTAATTAACATTTTGTTCATTTGTACCCTGAGTGCCTGCCATATTGCCTCTGTACCACCTAAGAATGTATACATATTTTAATAACATTATGAAAGAAATCGCAATAACATTATCTTCTAAATGAAAAAGTGGATAATTGTTGAAAAAAATTCATAAACATTGTTTAATCTTACAAGAAAATCTGTTAATTTTACTACAAATAAGTTTAAGTAAGTGAATGAAATTCAACTCTAACTTTGAAAGACGATTGAAATATTTATTCCCTTGAATTAACTCGCTCTGTGAAAATGTACAGAGTTTTTGCTTTCGGTTTAATGGTGAGGCAATTAGTTAATCGAATTGTACTCTTTCTTATTTAGTAGCGCTACTCTACTTTCTTAGATAATTTTTTTATATTTTCAATCATAAAGTGTCTTCCGGGCTAGATTATTTGGAGGAGGATTAATGTCTCTTAATTTTTAAAACTTGATAAAAAAAAATGACCATTTGTTTGTATACTTCCAAATTCGTACCAGCATTGCTAAGGCTTCTAGTCAAAAATTGTAATAAAACGATCACGCCAATTCGGTGAACATCAACTCATATTTGTACTATTTCTCCGCTTTTCACAGGTAAGTATTAAGATTTAGAGACAATAAGAAAAATATAAATTAATTAATAAACCCTTTTATATTCTTTAACCGTAGATCGAGCTCTGTATCAAAAATGAAGCATTTCAATTTTTTTAATTCAGTAAAAGTTAGATGCCTGATATTTTTGTAATTCGTTAGTATTGTTATCGCCATTATTTTAAACCAAATAAGAAAAGAAAATTTCAAACAGGGGTTACAAAATTCAAAAACTTCATAATTCTGGCTTATGTATCATTTTTGATACATAGTTCAAAGTTCAAACTTCAGGTCAGACATTTCCAATTTAGTATAACGAAAGGTTGTAATGACCGATTCTATATTAATTATACATGTAATATTCCTGCTGCTAGACTTTGAAGAAGAAGAAAATAGAAGCTTGTCTTATGAACTGAAGAAAGTATTGGCAGCAACAAACATGACAACAAGATGTTTATCGCCAAAGATGGTACTACTTGGAACAGAACAAACTGCCTTTAGTAGTTTGGGATGAAAAAATATTACCAATTTTCACAGAGATTGCTAGCAGCTGTTTCCTGAAATGTTGTAGAGTCTTTCTTACTGCTCTTCTGATATTTATCTCACGTGACAGACAAACATTGGAAAAATGTGTTTCGTCCCATGTTTTATTACAGATAATAATATTTCGGTCAACTACGTACGTATGAGATAACAGAATCATTCGCTTTGATAATGATATATTTACACGTATTGTACAATGGGTCAATTCGACATCCGGGTACAGTACTTGTCTTAATTGACAAGTACACGTCATCTAACCTACACCTATTACGCCTTTTCGAAAAGTGAGCTGAAGGCTGATGCTTAAAGCTTTTTTTGAAATTCGAATGGAAAGGATTTTTTTTTCTAAAAAAAATATATTTATTTATTTATTTATTTATTAATTACAATACAATTACAAATTATATCCTAATTATATACGAGCGAAGTAACTTGACTATGTGCTCAGTGTAGTGTCACAGACCAGAGTCTCTGGTGGGAATCGAACCCACGACCCTCACGCTAATAGTCTAGCACACTACCCACTAGACTACCAGGGCACCCAAAAAAAAAAATTATCTTAATTTTTTGTTAGAAAATTTTAACAATTTTCATAAAACTTTTATCACACAACTTGTAGCTTTATGTAAGAAATAATACTGTATAAATAGTTTGTGATTAGCTATCATACTTTCAGAGCAGCCCATATATCCTTTTTTTAAGATTTATAAAAATGTAATTTTTTGTTCGCCTAAAAGGTGAGAAAATTAAAGACAATATATTTAAATAATGATGCTTATGTATTTATGTTCCTTTTTGGTATATTTTCATTTCAAATTAAATTTTTTTAGCAACAGAATTCAAAAATTTTTAGTTTTATTGTAGAATTTGGAAATTACCTCCAGCGATTTTAATCGAAATTTGATACTTAATGATGGAATACTTACAGTGATTGTTAGGGAAATTAATTTAAGGATATTTGTATAAATCAAACTTCATAAAGAGATTTACGGAGTAATGCTTGGTATTGATTTATGCTTTCTTTCCTTTTGTTTTGTTTTATTACCTTTTCAACTCATATTTAATTTTGTCGCTGTAGATTAGCAACTAATTGAATTTGATGGTCGTTATAAATTCCGTAGTATACCGAAGTCGTATTGGCAGTTTTAGATTCAAATACAGCAGTATTTGGGAAACCTCGTATCCGGGAAACCAGAGAGGAATCAAGGAGAGAGCATTGTTATTGACATAAACGATGCTCTATTGCAACGGGAAACTTTTTTACCTCACATGACGTTGACAAATTTTTCTAATGAAATATAACAACAGTTTGAACAATCAGGTTTCAGTCATCACTCAACTGAGAGTGTTACTGATGCGAGTGACAATAAGCCGTCATATTTAAGCAATTGGAAACTTATAAATCGCCACAAAGCAGGGTGCTAGACGTCAAATTATTACCATTTAGAAAGAAATAAAACCAAGTTGACATGAAGTGCTTGATTTTTATGTAAAAAAACCATGCCAATGTACATCATGTCAAACAATTTTGGCGCAAATTTCATAAAAGTGATAATAAAATGTAATAATAGTAAGCAAATAGTTTTATTAAAATGAATTTAAATATTAAATTTTTTTAACAAAATCTATCAATAATCGTGACAATTCCATGTACTACAAGTATGTATCAAAAGTGATACATATGCTAGAATTATGATGTTTTTTAAGGCTCGATATACGGTTAATTATCGAATCATATTTACTATGGATTTCCGAAAATTTTCCGCTAATGACATAGTGTAGGTTGTGAGTTTTGTTTATTTGACCAAAACCGCATTTTTGATCTTTTCACACAAAATTATTGAAAAGCGGACAGATGAGCCTTTAAAATGGTATAAATAAACCTATGGTTCAAACTTACATGTTATGAGTTTTGATCGGGTAAACTTGAAAAATATAATTTTTTTTCTAATTTTTTCAAGTTTAGCTATTCTTAATTGCAAAATTTAATTAAAAAATATAAAATAAGTGATGATATTCTGAAAGTGCATTATCTTGTGAAGAGATCGACACTTCGTTTGATCAAATCGGACAAAAATTACCGTAGTTATTATTTAAATAGTATAACAGTCGTGTTATATTTTTATATATGTCATCTTATTAAATGAACTATCAGTTCAAAAATTGTTTAAAAGTTTTAATGGATCTTTATTGTTTATAGCAAAATGGTCCAATTTCACGTTTATACGACTACCAGAAATCGGCTAATATTTGTGTTTTTTGTAAATATTATGATTTCTCTTTGCGCAAACATTAGTCAACTTCAGGTCGTAGCTCAAACGTGACATTGATACATTTTGCGATAAACAATCAAGATTCATCAAAACGTTTGAAAATTTTTGCACTAAAAGTTCATTTGAGTAAACACCACTGAAATAATTCATTTTCTTACAATAGCGAGAAAAGTAAATGAGAATAGTCGAATAAATTTCCAAAAATAAAAACGTTTATTTATTACTTATAAAATGTTAAAACAAAAACAACAATTCATGACAAAAGTTCCTTTTATACTTAAGAACAAAACTGTTTTATACTTAAGAACAGAAGTGTTAACTCACTAATGGTGCTTAGTGTATATGTATATTGTTTTAAAGGCCCATCCCTCTCCTTTCTAATAAGGTTTAAATTTTGGACATCATGTGTAATCAATAAATTTATGCGTAAAGTAAAAAAAAAAACAGTTTTTGTCAAATAAAACAAGTTTGGATTGTTCAAGAAATATTAAAAAAATATTTTTGAGTTCTACTCAACAAAACTCACAACTTACACCGTCAACAATTAATATTTCAAAATTATATTTTTCGCACAGATAATTGTTTAATGTATTTTTTTTCTGCATTATTTTTCATTTTGCTGCTTGAAAATCAAATAATTAATAATGTTATTCTTCTTCCTAGAGCTTTTTGACGTTTGGAATACGATATACACAATACAACATAACATTGAGCGTTCACAAACACAAAGTGTATTCAATACAACATACACCATATAAAGTCGTTTGAATTGACCAACTGAATAATTCTACGACAACAGTTGCTAAAGGGAAATTAAGTTCGAAATTCATACAAAGTTCAATTACTTATGTACCTACATTCTTAGCTTAGTATATGCATACATACATACATATGTATATAGATGACACAAAATCATAATCCGTAAAAGAATTGAAATTGCAATAAAAGGAATAGAAATTGTTGCGCTTTGAGAAAAGAATTATTAAAAAAGGCAAAGAGCGCATAAAGTAAAGTACGACTAATAATTTTTGCATTCTTTTCCAGCATCAAAAACCGCGTTATATCTGACAATTATTGCTTCCTGTGACGTGTTTTCGTTTAAAAATGGCGTTGGTGTATAAAATCTGTTTTTGTTGTTTGTATTAGTCTTTGGATTTTAAATTTCTTTTTCATGAATTCCGCAGTTCGTTTATCTGTGCATTCTTTTTTTTTTACTTTACGGTTGAATGCTAGGAAACGGAAATTTAGTTGTTTCCCCTTTTTGGTTGTTTTATCTTTTCGATAACTATTCGCTACATTTCTGGCAAATATTTGGGAATAGTTGTATGTTGTATATATGTAAAGGGCAGTACATTTATGTACGTACTTATACAGATTGTTTAATGAATTAAAACTCTTTTCAATATTAATTTAAAGCTAATTGTGAACAAGAATGACAATAATAAGTTATTATTGAAGACTAAAAATTAAAACACAAACTATATGTACAGATGATCAGTAATATTGCTTCAAAACTATAGTCATTTCATTTCTTCCAGTTTTTTTCTGCATGAACTCTGGAAAGTCCTACGGGTGTATCATGCTATATCTCTTCAACTTTTAGCCACAATTTCAACTTATTTAGAATAACTCGTGACTCATTTAATTACAAATACCTATGTTTTAAGGATAAGCATTTAAGAGTATAATAAATGTATCTACAAAAAGCTTATAATCAAACAGAATTGTCGCATTTGGATATTATCATTATCATTTGGGTTTGAAATTCCTCTTGCATTACTGTTATGACAACATTTTTGTCTTTTGCTGTTATTAAATTCATTTAAGATTACCTAAAGGCGCGCTTAACATCAACAGATTACTACATAAAGATATGTATGTATATATACATATGTATATATACATATTATATGGATGATATAAATAATTATGTCCACGAAGTATTTCTTTCTTTAGATTTTATCCATTTTCTATTTTAAAAGCAATAATTGTTTAAATAAACCAAGTTGAATTAAAATATGCGTTGTTAAAATGCTAAAACCGAAAAAAAATTATTCAAAAATATAACCAAATACGTCATTAGTCAAGTGTGTCACACAAACCAAATTCGTATGAAATTGAAAATTTAAACATTATTACCGTCTCTAGCAAAGCAAATTCAGTTGTAATTATGCTATCACCTTACTAAGTTCACTCTGGTCTCTAGAAAACATAAAACAATAAAAAATTTTTTGTATTGAATTCATTTCAAAATATTGAGAGGGAAAAGTTAAAAATTTATTCCAATTTGTGAATAATTCTATTGTTTCTTATGGTACGTTGTGTCTTAAGTACAGTATTGATAGCAAATTTTATGTATTAATATCCAATCTAATCAAAAACTGATAACATCCGGTCTACCAAAAGGTATAACATTATCGCCCACACATTATATGGTACGCTTTTTATACTTGTGTTTCTAAGCCAACCAAGATTATTTAAATTGCATATTATGTAGTTGGCATAGTCTAGTATGTAGTGTGTTATCTTGTTAAACGAAATTTGAAAAAATATATTTCTTCGTCGACTTCCTCTAAGCAGATTTCTGGCAAAAACTCTGAGAGTGAAATAAAATTGCCATGAAATAATTCTCAAAATCCTGTCGTTCACAGTCGACTTTAAACTGTAGATCCCGCCACTCATGGATAAAATTAGCACACAGCATGGTCGGTATGAAATGCTAAGTCGTAATCCGAACTGAAGAGTTGTAATGTCAAAATTATGTATGGATGTACTCGTATGTATTAAAACGTTTTTCAAAAATGCATATTCGTCTTGGCAAATTATTGAAAATGAATGGCATAAAATTATAAACAAAATATACTGGAGATGTTCTACGCAATTTTTGGACAAAGAAACCGAATATGAGTATGTCACCGAGTATATACAGTGGACGGCAAAAGTCTTAGTACGGCAATATATTTTGACAAAAAACTCCCCATAGGCTTAATACTCTTGCACAAAGTTCCGATATGACTACAAGAGAGTATTTAGGAGATCATTGGAAAGAACGGTTACGTAATCGCTAAACCTCAAACAAAAGTCAACCGAAAAAATGGCTCATGGTGCCACCAGAAAACACTAAACAAAACTTGTACATTCAATTACAAATGAATTAAATGGAGTGCTTGACCTTAAAGGATATTCTACTAAATACAAGGAATAACATTTTCATTTATTAGGCCTTTGAATTTTAAATTTACTCAGGGTTCTCCTTGGGTACCTCCTTCTCCATAGGTACCCCTATGGAGTCATCTGAAACTTTTCCTTATTTTTCACTTGTTTTATGAAAAACATTAAAAAATTGCTTGTTTTATAATAAATTAATAAAATAAATACATAAATTATTAATTGTTATAGAATTATAAATTATTAATTGTTATAGAAACTTTTGGCTAAAATTCATGAAATGAAAATATATTGCCGTACTAAGTCTTCTGCTGTCCACTGTACATAGAACAAACCACAAGTATCTTAAAAACATAGATAATTTCTCCCATGTAGATAATCGGCTTAAATGCATTATAGAAACAAACAATTGAAAATTCTGATTATGATGAAATAATACAAATGTTTACCCACCATATTTCCAAATCTGAGTTTTTCTATTGCTGTCATATGAATGTCATATGGAGTGGCTGTAGTCGAGTAGATAGTGTGTTGGCTTATTATATGTGAGGTCATGGTTCAAACCCCAGTCTTGGCATCTCGAACTAAACGAAATACAAAAAAAAAATATCTCATCAGCGTCTGCCGCTTCGCAGATTTCTGGAAAAACTCTGAGATTAAATAAAATTGACGTGAAAAGTTTCACAAAAATATGGCGCCCCAAGCTGACTTTCAACTGTAGCTCCCGCCACTCATTGATAAAATTAACACACACAACATAGATGATGTCTTTAGTATATAAATTTAATTCGTTGTAATTTTTAAAATACCTAAATATATGAACATTATATGGACGTGTAAATCTCAAATGTAAATAAATATGAACGTATGTAACAATAAAATGAATGTATTCTTTAAAATGTACAAAATCAACAAGAAAACTATATGTTGAATTAAACAAAACAATTATTAGTATATTTTGTTATTCTTTGGTTACCGTATCTTTTGTAAGTTAAATTCACCGAAATGCAGTTTGACATTTCAAATAACAAACGCGAAATCAAAAACCGATAGAAAATTTGCTAAAACCTTGGTCAAATTTTAATTCAAATATTTTCTTTATGAAAAAAAATAAATGATTTATTTTCAAATATTTTTTATTTACACACCGGAAAACGACCACATACAATGCACGCATTTGTTTCGTTTTTCCAGGGGTAAGCATTTGAATTGCACGTAAGACCGAGTTTATATAGAATTTATTTAAGTGACAATGTTATTGTTGCACCACTATTATCGGCCATCGGAATGAAAAAATCCAAGTTAAAATATACTCTTTAATATATGTTTAAAGAACTCTGTACAGAACATGGGGTTTTCTTAAAAGCATTGATGGATTGGATGGTGCCAATCTATTGATGATTTGATTTCATACAATATAACCTAAAGGTGAGCATCTCTATTTTATACATTTGTCACCTCAACCTGTCGTTTTGAGAAAACCTAATTTAAAAATGCCTAAAAGCATTGCACCTTTAATAAAACTGGATAATAAAACTAATTTTAAAAAATATTTATTCAAAGGAGAACTAAATCAAGTTCTTCTATGTTATCCTTATCATCACTAGATTCTAAAACAACAGACCAAGCAAAAACACCAATACCTCATACTTCTAAAGAGATCAAAAACTTCTATTTAATCAAGACTAGGTATAAATGAATGAAAGCAAAACAAAAACTGTACGAATTTAATGACGTGGAAATTTTTAAATTCGTGCACACTCTTTGACACCTGATTATTTTAAATTGAAAACATATACATAACATACATACATAATTGGCCATTACAAGCCTTCAGTGAGGATTACGGCCTAGCATATCGCACCACTCATGTTGTGTGTGCTAATATTATACATGAGGGGCGTGACCTACAGTTTAAAGTCGACTCCGAACGACTGATTTTTTTTAGAAACTTTTCATGGCAGTTTTATTTTACCCTCAGAGTTTTTGCCAGATATCTGCTGAGAGGAAGTCGCCGAATATTTTTTCATTTTCGTTTTGATGTCTGACCTGGGGTTTAAATCGTGGCCTTACGTCTAATACGCCATCACACTACCTACTAGACTACGGTATATTGGAAACATATAAATCCATATACGAGTATATTAATACAGATTTGTAAATCTACACACATAAAGATCATTTTGTTGAGATTTAATAATTGAAATTTAATAATTGAATATAATGGAATAATGCTAATACCACCAAATAATAGGTTGTATTATTACAATTAATTGATATTAGGGTCAATGAACATTAGGGTCAAACGTACATTTTGGAACTTAGAACACTCATTGATTGCTTAATGGCTGATATTGCAAAAGGTTTTTGTAATGTTATGTGTTTTAATTTTTAAAATAAAAAGATTATTTGTGTTTTATTGAAAAGAGTGTAAAGTTAGGCATAAAACGTTTAAGTTTTAATTTACAATATTAATTAATTAAGGATTTGCTAATCAAATTTAAATCATAATAAATATCGTAAATGGTGTTATACTCAGTCGATGAAAAATGGGATTAAATATCACAAGAGGCTCAGGAGTCATAACGCATATGCAAACAGTTTATTTTCCCTTTTTGGCTTTGCAGGTATGAGTTTTATCTTCAGATTAACTGTTTAATTAATTAATCCGAAACTGGCGGAGGTTTTATATAATTAATATTACGATTACTGTCGTCATGTCCCGGCCACAACTACAAATTAATAAGACAGCCCACGAGTCTTGACGGCATTTGCCAACAAAGGGGAAAATCATTTCAATGCACAATAGATGCAGGTATACAATTAATAAGATAACTTTTAAAACAACAAGATGTATAAAGAAAATCAAAATTAATACAAAGTGTTAATGCAAAGTACGTGTATTCAGTATTTGACAGTCGCCGTAGTCTAGTAGGTAGTGTGTTGGCTTATTAGACGTAAAGCCAGGGTTCGAGCCCCTGGTCAGACATCTAAACAAAATACAAAAAGTATTTCTTCGGCGACTTCCTCTCAGCAGATTTCTGGCAAAAACTCTGAGAGTAAATAAAATTGCCATGAAAAGTTTCTCAAAAATCTGTCATTCGGAGTCGACTTTAAACTATAGGTCCTGATACTCATGCATACAATTAACACACACAACATAAGTGGTGTGAGAAACTAGGTCGTAATCCTGACTGAAGGGTTGTAATGACCAATTATGTAATAAGACATTTGGTCTATCTTAAGTGCTAATGTTGTTCTAGAGTGATTAATATTTTTTAGAGGCTCCAATGTTGTTTAAAACTGGCAGATGTCTCCTGACATACTAATTTATCATACCAGACATCTCCAACAAAACTAAAATGTAAAAAAATATTTCTTAGGCGACTTCCTCTTAGTAGATTTCTGGCAAAAACTCTAAGAGTAAATAAAATTGCCATGAAAAAATTTCTCAAAAATCTGTCGTTCAGAATCGACTTTAAACTGTAGGTCCCGCGACTCATGTATAAAATTAACACACACAACATGGATGGTGTGAGAAGGTTTACGACCTGATGGAAGGGTTGTAATGACCAATTATGTATGTTATGTATGTAATCCCTAAGCACCCTCAACTAATTTCAAAAACTCATTACAATATATGGTACACTTCTCCCTGACTATTGTTTTTCTTCAAATTTTTCTATCAAATTTGTATCTGAAGGCAGTGAGGGTCAATTAATAAACAGAAATTAAACAACATTGCCGTCTCTAAAAATTTATAACTCTAGATCAGCATTAAAACTTAAATAAGTTATGAAATTAACTGTTTTGAAAAAAAGGGAATGCCTTAAATTTTTTCAAAGAAGGATTTTTTTTTATTAATTTAACAAAAATTTTAAAACCCTAATGAAATTTGAATTTTTCATATATATTAGCGGAGAATAATTAATAATTTTCCGTTTTTTCTTATTTACTCCTCCAAACCCATTCGCGGCAAGTGACTAGGCTCAATGCTTTACCTCGCTGGCGCATCATTCCTTCTGGGCGTTCTTGTATTTTGGCAGTTAATCTTCAAGCACCATCGAACATAGATTTTCTCCTTACAGAATATTATTTGGACATGAGATGTAATTTTCTAATTCCGAGCGGGGAGGACTAGATCTCGACTCGATCGTCTCCATGAAATCCTTGGACGTATACACAAATGGTTCTAAACTAACTCTAACTAAACTCGACCTGTGCAATTTCCTCCGACTAACAGAATACTGTAACGTGTTTCAGGCTAAGATTACATTAAGATTACCCATTTACCAATGGATCGCTCAGTGGATCGAACCATGGATCCACATCAACGGTGCGCCTTTCACCTGTATCTCAACCTTTTATGATAGCTATTCTCCTATTAGATCCGTCTCGAGGGTTACGGTCAACTCCAAACTCGTTGGGGAGTATCGTCGTTGTCTCGACGTTCTCTGTGGGCGCTTCAGTGTCTTAGTTGTCTGTGTCACTAGGCAAAGGGACATTACCGGTATCTGTAAGGCTGATGAGCCCGCCAGAGCAGGTACGCTCCTTCTGGAACCCTCGCCAATCGAATTTATAATGCCGTTAAAAAATTCCTTCAACTCCAAAAGTCAAAAGCGAGAAATTTAATGGCAAAATTTTTGTTCATCATAGGAGGAATGGGAAAAGGCAAAACGCTCCCACGAAATTGTTATTCAGCTGATAATCTCTCTACCGCAGCATGGTGTAAGTCATTTCTGCCCATATTTATTTGATTATTTTTTTGTTTAAAGATAACTTTACTTTCCGTTTTGATACACAATTGAATAAAACTAAAATTTTTACAAATTTTCATATTTAAAAATTTTTTAATTCATATTAACAGGCATATGTTCATATACAGAAATATTTTAGAAAACAATACATATGTATTTATTTTTACACAAATCCGTATAGATATGCATGCATATAAACGGAATATGTATAGTAAATTGCTTTTCAAATTTGCTTTTATACAATGAATAACTATATTGGCTGCATGCCCAATTAAATGTTTATCTATGTACATACATATATATGTTTTATATTTCGTTTTTGGTTTTCATACTATGTATTTATGTAGAATTTTATTGTTTAGTAAAGATACCACACATAGATATTATTTCACAATATGAAAATGTCCAAAAAAAATAAAAACAAATCATAAATTTCGATATTTTTCAATATATTTTGTATTTTATTTATTTTTTTGTATTTTTAAAAATACTCAGTGATACTATAACGTCAAATGATGTTAAGTTGTGAGAAATATCTTGTATTATTTGTAATCAATAAGGAAAAGTAATTCAATAGTTAATTGAATAGAGTTTAAAACTAATAACAACTCTGACAACAAATTCTCACCAATTTTTGATGATTTTCTAAATTTTGTATTCAATTCCGGTTCTAGAAAGGATTTATGTACATATGTATGTACATACATACATAATTCGTCATTACAACCCTTCAGTCAGGTTTGCGACCTAGCTTCTCATACAACTTATACGGTGTTCAGATATGTACCTTTATTGCATAAATCGCAATAAACGCCATTATTGAGCTCAATATTTCATATAAAGTTTCAATTAATTATTGCTCAATAAATACGTAAATTGTTATAATATTGAGTAAAACTTAAAATGCAGCACTGTCATAAGTGTGTTTAGTGAACATATTACAATTAACTGAACACTTTCTGTTGATATTTGACAACTCAAATGTTAACAACGATTTTGTTTGTCGAAAAAAAAAAAAACAAAATAAAAGCAATGTTGTTGAAACAATCAGCTGTTTTGTTTACCAGCTGTCAAATGAATATTGAATAAGCAGCTGAACTTCGTATATTATTATGCCTGAACACTTAAAATATTGTACTCAATTAACCGAATATTGATTCAATAAAAGTGCACATCTGAACATAGTACTATGTTGTATGTGTTAATTTTATACATGAGCGGCGAGACCTACAGTTTAATGTCGACTCCGAACAACTGAGTTTTCATAATTTTTTCATGGCAATTTTATTTTACTCTCAGAGTCTTTGCCAGAAGACCGTTACAAGGAAGTCGCCAAAGAAATATTTTTCATATTTCGTTCGTCGGCTCCAGTTAACCGATTTTAACTGCATCGACCACCTCTGCGAAGTTCTCAAAAGACATGTTGCCTGTACTTGTGGATATCTTGAAGAATTGTGGACCCATGTGCGAACAACGTGATATAGAAGAATAGAATCAAAAACTTCAAAAATGAAATTAGTATGCAGCACCTTGTAGAAGCTATAGTTACAGCCAAAGGAGTCTATAGAAAATACTGACCACAAGTTATAAAATTTATTAAAAAAAAGTAGTCATGTTTGCTTATATTTTTCATAACCGTAAATATTACAACAAATATCTTTAATTGGAGTTGTAAATAAAAGTTTAATAACCAAATGGACCAACTATCCGAATCATTGAGAATATTGTGGTGTTGTTGTTTGAGTGATTATATATTTGAGTTGTTATTAAAAATAATTTGTATCACAATTACTTGGTATAACGACATATTTTATTTGCATAAAATTATTTACTAATTTATTATTATTATTTTTTATTATGTTTACCATAAATTTTAAAATTTTATTTTATGTACATATATCGTCATATGAAATCCAATAAGTCCTAAGTTAAAAGACACCCTGCACCGTGTCAAAATATAGGTTCCTGCAAGATTATACACTTCAGCACTTAAGAACAACTTTCTTATTAACAAGTAGGAATAAAAAAAAATTAAAAAATGGGACTTAAACAAAAATGTTACCAAAAATGTAATCAAAGGCGTAAGTTTCATATCTGTGCAAGTAATACCGGAAGAAGTAGTACTCTTCACGAGAAGGTGCAAGACACCGCCTTTTCGTCCACTGAAACTGAAAATAAACGGGACAGAACTGAAACTTAAAGAGGAAGCGCACTTTCTTGGACTTATTAGGAAGCTGTCTTGGGAATCGAACATGGTTAACAGAATCAAAAAGGCTTCCATTGCCCTGTATGCTTGTAACAGAGTCTTGGGGAGAAAATGGGAAATAGGACCTAGGATGGCTTACTGGATCTACACAGCGGTGGTCAGACCTATCTTGACCTATGGATGCCTTTGGTGAGAATCTCTTGATAAGAAAACTAATTCGATCCTACTACGGCGACTGCAGAGATCTGACTGTATTATCATTAGTGGTGCCCTGCGTCGGCACTGGAGATTATTTTGGGGCTCTTTCCGCTTGACCTTTTCTGTAGGGGAGTGGCTGCTAAAATAAGTAAACGTCTCTGGGCGACTGGACAGTGGCATGACTCGGATATAAAATGTTGAAAAATTTTGTTTTATTTTTCATTTTAGAAAGTTTTTTACTTCTCCTGTAAAATTATTTCAATGTAACTTGAGGTTTTTTTGATTTCATATGACGATATGTATATATACACATATAAATATATACATACATATGTATGTATAAACAAATTTTTTTAAATTATTTTTTAAAGTGAGTGTAATAATACTTGTGTGGGTGTTACACATCAAATTAAGCGTGTGTAATTTAAAAGGTTTTTTCAATATTTGTTTGCAAATATTTAAACATGTGTGTTAATTTTTAAACCCCCTTATATTAATTTACATTGTATGATTTTATTAAAACAATTTTTTTTATTGTGTATAATTATTGTCGGCTATTAAATGTAGTTTCTTCTTCTATCAAATGTTATTTTTTCATAAGTATACTTTAATTCATTAGTTTTCAAATTATGAACAGTCATTGAAAATATAGACGATTAATTGAAAAATTAAAATAAAACATATGAAACAACTTCGGAGACTTCATTTGGGCTTCTAAAAGGTTTTGAATATTTTTATGAAAAGGATTTAGATTACCTACTGTTTAATACTATGATCAGATATGCACTTTTATTGAGTCAATATTCGGTTTATTGAGTACAATATTTAAAGTGTTCAGGCATAATAATATAGGCAATTGAGCTGCTTATTCAGTATTTATTTGACAGCAGGCAAACAAAACAGTTGGTTGTCTCAACAACATTGTTTTTATTTTGTCAACTCAAATGTCAACAAAAAGTGTTCGGTTAATAGTACTGACCATACTTATGACAGTGCTGCATTTTAAGTTTTACCAAATTTAATAACAATTTGTGTATTTATTGCGCAATAATTAATTGAAACTTTATATGAAATATTGAGCTCAATAATGGCGGGTATTACGTTTTACGCAATAAAGGTGCATATCGGAACACTGTATAAGTGAGATTCGTTGGTATGCTACATTCTCATAATTTCAATTCAGTTTGAATGCAAATTGTAAATAAAGTGTAAGCAACTGAAAGTAAAAAGCAAATTGTTTTGTTATTGCAATAATTGAATATGGTTCAGTAGATATGCTTATATACGGCCGCCTAACCTAGGATTTAAGAAAATAATTGAACACTTCACCAGTGTGCACATGGATCAAGTCCTGTTATTGAGCGTTTTCGCTCCAGTTTTAATTTCCTGTCGAAAAAAGCTATAGAAATGTATGTTGTAGACATAATATCATGTCTTTGCAAACGGCTAGAAGCGTAGCAGAAGTTGTTGACTTTGATGAATCGACAAAAGGACTTAGATGCCTAGCCATACAATTTGGTAAAGGAATAGACAAAAAAAATTTGGTCTTACCCTGTTCGGCTGCAAAGTCACCGCTATTTAATCCGCATACACTCTCTTAATATGACAAAGGTTCTTGGATGCGTATGTATTTCTCTGTGTTTAGAGTATGTCGGAGGATGAAGTCAGCTGACATTACTTTAGATTGAAGATGGTTAATCTTGGTAAACTTCAGTACTGTTTATCGTTTTTAAAGAAAGCATTTTTTACATACTCTGCTGAATCGTCTTCAGATTTAAGAAACACGAACTTCAAATGTGAACTGCAACATATTACATTATGAGATTTTATATTGATTATCAATTTTGCCGCTTTTGTTTTTCTCGATTTTATTTGTATTTTTGTTTGTATTTCTTTTGTATTTCACTCTGAAAAATGAATTGTAAACAAAGAATGCAAAGTTTACAAACATTTCCATTTCTTTTTTCAAAATTCAATTCTTATTCGATAACTACAGCAGGATTTCTAAGAAAATTCAAACGCTTGATATCAAACGCAGATGCAGCTAGGAGTACGAAAAAGGCTTTTTAATTGGAAAATATAAATGAAGATTTGATTAAAATTTATGAATAGACCATAAGAAAGGTTTCCTTAAGAAAATTGTTAAAGAAATGAAGTGCATGTTCGAACGAAATGTAATACGGTGTTCAGATATGTACCTTTATTGCATAAATTGCAATAAACGCCATTATTGAGATCAAAATTTCATATAAAGGTTTAATTAATTATTGCGCAATAAATACGAAAATTGTTATAATATTGAGTAAAACTTAAAATGCAGCACAAGTCATAAGTGTGTTTAATGAGCATATTACAATTAATCGAACACTTTTTGTTGACATTTGAGTTGTCAAATATAAACAAGAAAAAAAAATTAAAACAATGTTGTTGAAACAACCAGCTGTTTTGTTTACCAGCTGTCAAATGAATATTGAATAAGCAGCTGAACTGCGTATATTATTATGCCTGAACACTTCAATTATTGTACTCAATAAACTGAATATTACTCCATAAAAGTGCTTATTTGAAGATAGTATAAATACTAATAATTTAATTTAATAATTGGTTAATTTAGATGGAATTCTATATTTTTTTTTTCTTAATTCATTCCATAGAATGCCAATTTCCAATGATGTAGCACTGCATAACGTATATATGGGTGAAATTGCTGTTTTATTGCTTCTACTGCGGTTTTCCTCGCCTTGCCTACTACTACTGAAAGGTTCCTGGATAACATTTATTTAAGATCAAAGGTCTTATAGAATAATGCGAAATCCAGAATGTGCCAGGACCTAAAGTGTTCCCTTCCTATAATTACAGGCATATTTTGAAATATTTTATTTACTCAAAACTTAAATTTATCCTTTCAAATGGACTGTCGGTTTTCGAAATTAAAAATAAATCTGGCAACCTGAAGCAATATTTACAGCACACTGTTGCTGGATTTTAACTTTATTATACACTCTGGCCCATAATCATAGTCAAACACTAAAGTCGGTTCTTTTTAAAAACAACTTTAATATTTAAACCTGTTACTAGCTGTTTCTTAACTATAGTGAAAATTAATAATAGTTTTAAGTTGAATCAGCTTTAAGTGGGTGATTAGTATAATGTTTGAAATTTTGCATACAAATTGGTATAAATATTGTATAAGTGGCATCTCTGCACAGCTGATGCAATAAAAACACCAAAAAATAAACAAAATATATTGAAAAAAAAACAATTGCATAAAATTAATCCGGGGAAAATAAACAATTATCTCAATGGAAAATTTAGAAAAGGTATGTAATGTTCTTACATTCACAATGTTCATACATACATCACAAAGAGGATGACGGACTTGAAGCCAACTTAATTGGAAAAAAATTCTATCATAAAGAAAACTGACCAGGGACCAATAAAAAGATTAGGATTCTCTTTGTATTCGGCAACAAGCTAAGGTCATCTGGTGATTTAGAATTTGGCGGAAAACATGGACGTGAATAGATGGTCAGTGTTAATATGAAAACCAGGTGTGATTAAGCATTCAAATTGAGGGGAAGCATCACTGGATATATCAACTCTCCTGCTATTTCCACGATCTGGCTTCTATTTACGCCACATACACGAAACCGCAGTTAGGAAACAAAATATTTTTTTTCTGCGTGCGTTGAAGGGTTAGTTGCTCAGAAAAAGCAGCCGGAATGGAGTGGTAACACCATCGACTCGCCCAAGATAAAACTAAAACATATCAAAGAATTTCTGAAGTCTCGTAAAATTACATTTTTTATAAAATATTTGGAAAGCCTTGTTTCCTTTAAGTTCCCTTTGCGAAGATCCAAGGGTGGTTGGGCAAAAAATAATGCTGAGAATATAAATCAGTATGTTGTCTACTTAAAACCCACGTTCACCTGAAATTGGAGAAGATACGATGGATCTGTCCTCTTCATTTTTACTATATTCAATGTTTCGCTAAGATTCGAGTTTAGAAATATTCAGCGAACTATTGACCAATTCAGTTCAAAGAATTGTTGACAAAGTCAGCAACAAAATGATGACGTATAGCTATTATAATTCTTTTTAGCTTTAACGCAAATTACGATTAGAATACTGTTCTTACATTTATGGAGTCTGACATACTTATCTATCATTGATTTATAAATTGTCAACAGGACCAAACGAAAAGGGAGCGAGAGGCAAACTGGAGCACCAGTGAACACAATTTATAAAAAGTAATAAAAAAATATATAATATAATAATAATATAATATATTTATAATAAAATATTTATAAAAAATTTAACACAATTCATATAACTTTCCTTTTTGGTTTGTTTTGATTTTGTAACTTTTGATAAATGACAAACAGCTGATATAGTTAAAATGATGTTAACTTTGTTAAAAACAACTTCAGCTTGTTTTAAGTATAAAACTGACTTTAGCGGAAAAAGTAAGCTTTTTATCGTCTATAGTAGATGAAAAGTAGACACTTTAATAAATGATACTTAAAGTCTACTTTTTTGATGACTATGATTATGGCCCTCTGTGTCTAACACTGTTTTTTACTAACGCACTCAAAAATTCAGGAAAGCTCTATCAAGCTCTCCAATGTCAATTTGACTAGTCAACTAGTGTAACATTATTTGGTCTACCAAACCCAATTTCTCTTCCACATTTCCATGGTAGCCGAAAATCAACCGCAGAAGCAAAACGTCCAGAATAGTACTCAATTTTTGCAGTTATGATGCTAGAATTTACTTTTCTTGTAATTGCTTTAAATTCTGCTTTTAATCGTGGTGTTCTCAAACACTTCCACCTAGAATATGCATTATTATTCTGTCGAATTAAAATTCATATTTTGGCAGGATATTGGTTTAACAAGGGCTAAAATCGTGTATAAATTTCGGCTTCTGATAACACAGCAAACAGTGGATCAAATTTAAGTAGGTAGGACTGAAAGGAGTAGCCTTACTTAGAAGTCGCCGTAGTCTAGTACATTTTGTGTTGGCTACTTGGACTGAGGTAGCCACTCTAAAGCCTTCTGACAAAAACTCTGAGAGTAAATAAAATTTCCATAAAAAGTTTCTTAAAAATCTGTCCTTCGGAATTCACATTAAACTGTAGGCGCCGCCACTCACGAATAAAATTAACATACATAACTTGGGTAATGTGAGAAGCTAGGTCCTAATTCTGACTTAAGGGTTAGGCGTTAAAATTTTAATGACATAAACGAACTTAAATCTGGCAGGTAAATCTGTAAATTTGAAATTGTGGGAGAAGAATAAATTAAGGATTATCTTTACTGGAATCGTACCATGGACTATATTGCCAAAACTTTTCAAATTGAAGTATTGAATTACAAAATGGCGGAGAATTATTTGCATGATAAGGAATTCACTGAGATTGTTTATATTTAATGGCATTAAAAATCACACAATTAGACACGATTAAGACATTATTTGAGTGTATGTATGTGTGTAGTATGTCTTGATTGAGGGTATTTTTTGTAGAAAGGATAGTGAAGAGTTATCTGGAATGTATAGTATCGGAGGCTAAGATAAGGACGGACTTTTGAACCCCATAGATAAGAATGATAGACCTTTAGTAACATACCATCTGAATCACGTAGAACCAATGGAAGCAACGCGTAAGGATTACAATCATATTTTAGTAGTAGTTGATGCTTTCTCTAAGTTTGTGCGGTTGGATCCAACAAAAAGCATAGGGACTGAAGAGGTAATAGAACGACTCAGAAGACAAGCTGCAGTGTTCGGAAACCCGGAGAGAATTATTACAGACATAGGTTCGGCGTTTACATCAAACAAGTTTTCAGAGTTTTGAGAATCCGAAAATATTCAGCATCTTGAAGTGATTGCAACTGGAGTGCCAAGAGGGAACGGCCAAGTTGAAAGGATACATAGGATAATTATTCCTATGTTGACCAAGCTCTATATAGAGAAACCAGACCATTGGTACAAATATATTGACCGTGTACAGAGGACTATTAATAGTACCGCACCACGGAGTACCGGTATTGAAACGTTTAAGATACTGACTGGACTGAACATGAGGAATAATGACAATCCTGATATAAAACTTTTATTTGATGAAATTTTCATGAAATAGTTAAACGAGGAACGCGATGCATTGAGTAAGAAAGCTAGAGAAAATATACTACGCCTTCAGGAAGAGAATAGGAAGAGTTTAAATAAAGGCAGAGTTCCAGAGACAGTTTATGAGGTAGGAGAATTGGTCGCAATCAAGCGCACCCAATTTGGTGTTGGTATGAAGTTTAAGCCGAAGTAACTAGGTCCCTATAAGGTCGTCAGGAAACTTAACCATGGTCGTTATGAGGTGGAGAATGTGAGGGATCTAGGAGATCTAACACAGTGGCCGAGTACATGAAGCCGTGAAGCACATTATTCGTGTCGAATGATGCGTCAGAAGGGCCGCACTTGAAAGTATTAAGGCGATCCCGTAGGGTTAAAGAAATCTGAACTAAACTAATATAGTAAGCGAACTGAAAAAACATAAACATGATAAAACATAAATACCTGATCGAGTTGAAAATAAAAGAATAGTTTTCAATAAAAAAAAATAAAATTATTAAATATATTTGGCAGCCGAGCCAAACAGTTCAATTTTGTGATTTTTAAAAAAATTAAATTAGGATTGTTTTAAATATAATTTGTAATAAACCGAATAAATATTATTTCAATTTTAAATTTTAATCTATAAATGAATTTATATCGACAAATATAAACTTAAATTTTTCATAATATATTTATTTTAACTACTGGCAACATTTATATGCCCTGTCAGATAATTTGCGTATTTAAAATAAACTTTTCAGAACAATTTAATAAAAAAATATAATCATCATAATATTTTTATATTTTAGAAGTTTTTCAAGTTAAATTATCACGGGTTTGAAAGCAATATTAACTACACAGTACGTATTGTACTTACGGGATGAATTAAATTTCAATTGCAAACTGGTGTTACCACCTGTAGCGAAGTGCAAATTGAATAAAATTTTCTAATATTGTTTTAAATAATTTTAATATTATAATAACGAAATTATATATCGATGGCTTAATATGAAAAAGGCCTAACTCGATTTTTGGTTACTTTACAGGAGAAGGAAAAAACTTAATAAAATTCGTAAAATTTTAGATACAACAAAAATTTTAATACAATTTTTAATAAGAAACAGCAACACATTTAATCTCTCATTTAAAAAATTTTCAATTTTTTTGTGCATCTGACATTTGTCTACCAGAATAAACAAAAAACCTTATTTTGAAAAAAAAAAATTAGTTAGGCCTTTTTCATATTGAGCCATCGATATGTAAGTAACTGTGTTATTATTTTATTGTTTTGCTGCATATTGTTTTATAATGGAAAAAATAATAAAAGTCCACAATAGAATTTGAAAAATTATTCTTGCGTAAAATTTGAATATAAAAGGCTTAGATTTTAATTGTTTTGAACAACAAAAGTGTAATCAATTGCATGTTTCTAATGCATAAACATAAAAGGATTACAATATTATGTACAGATAAAAGAAAAAGAAGAAAAAAGTATTGAAATACAAAATAAAATATTTTTTATGTGAATAAAAGAATCTAGTTTCAGATCAGAAAATAAATTCGATAATTATTTTAGTATTTACTCACTTACTTAATTGGTCTTTACAACCCATCAGGCAGGATCTCATCGCCCATGTTGTGTGTGGAGAGACCTACAGTTTAAAGCTGGCTCCAAACGACAGATTTTTGAGCAAGTTTTCGTGGTACTTCTGTTTACTACCAGGTTTCTTGGCATTTTTTCATATTTCGTTCTGTTCATCTTAGATGATGCCTCTCGTCTAATAAGCCAACACTCTGCCTACTAGGCTACGGCAACATTTTTAAAAGTGTTTTAGTTCTTGGTTTGACACCAGTGAATACACACACACACACAAAATTATCACAATAAATCTATTAGTAATAGGCCAGACTTTCATAAGTAATATCTCCAAAATGCTTCTTTAACCCAAATCTTACTGTCATAAAAATGTAACAAATCTTAATGATATGAGCCTCTAATGCTCATACATATAAAAACTACAAGTTATCCCATATACTCCTCACAACATTGAAACAGAATTAATGTAAAATATAAAGGGATTTCTCAACGTAGAAAGCAGAAGGACAGAAAAATCAGTTTTTGCATATGAAAGGTTACTTTGTATGTATTTAGAAAATAAATAAACAGAATGCTTTATTCAATCAAAAACTTAAAAAAGAAACAAAAAATACTTTATATGAGCCTCTGAAGCTCATGTCAGTAGTTGACGTTACTATTTTATTTCTGGCTAATAACGGTTACAGAATCGGACGTATATAATGGGTGGTTTTTTAAGAGCTATAGGAAAATTTTTCAAAAAAAAGCACATACAATTCAGAAAAATGCATGAAATCTGTATTTGAATCGATAGTACGGTCCATGCAATTTAATGTTTGAAGATTATTTCATGCAAATGTTGACCGCGACTGCGCCTCAAATGGTCCATCCGCTTAGTCTAATTTGGCATACTCTTTCCAATATTTCGGCCGGTATCTCACGAATAAATGCTTCAATGTTGTCTTCCAATGCGCCAATTGAAGCGGGCTTGTCTGTATAGACATGAGCTTTAACATAGCTCCACAAAAAATAGTCTAAAGGCGTTAAATCACACGATCTAGGCGGTCAATTGACCGGTCCCGAACGTGAAATAAAATGTTCACCGAACTCGCCTCTCAATAAGTCCATTGTTACGCGTGCTGTGTGGTCTTGTGGAAACCACATGTCATGCAAGTCGAGCTCTTGCATTTTGGGCAAAAAAAAGTTGAATATCATCTCACGGTAGCGCTCACCATTCACTGTTATGTTACGATTCGCTGCATCTTTGAAGAAGTACGGTCCAATGATGCCACCAGTCCATAAACCGCACCAAACTGTGACTTTTTCTGGATGCAATGGTAGCTTTTGCAATGCTTCTGGCTGATCTTCACTCCAAAATCGACAATTTTGCTTATTTACGTATCCATTGACCCAAAAATGAGATTCGTCGCTGAACACAATTTTTCGATAAAGAAGTGGATCTTCGGCCAACTTTCCAAGTGCCCATTCACCAAAAATTCTGCGTTGCGGTAGGTCGTTCGGCTTCAATTCTTGCACCAGCAAGTATTTTGAAAGGCTTCACACCTAAATCCTTCCGCAAAATTTTCCACGTTGTTGAGTAACAGATGGCCAATTGCTGCGAACGGCGACGAATCGATGGTCATCATTAACACTGGCCGATACAGCTGCGATATTTTCTTCAGTTCGCACTCTACGTAAGCGTGTTGGCGGTTTAATGTCCAACAATGTAAATTTGGTGCGAATAGCCCGATTAGCCGCTTCAGTGGGTCGATTAAATTGACCATAAAATAGAAGAAGCGCGCGATGAACTTTATTAACAGAGCACGCATTTTGATAATAAAATTCAATGATTTGCAAGCGTTGTTCGTTTGTAAGACGATTCATGGTTAAATTATAGACCAAACTGAAGATGTTTGACAGTGAAACAAAACACGAAACGTGCGTGAGCTGGTTAAACCAGTGTTGCCAAACCGATAATAGCTAAAAAATCACCCGTTATATGTATGTTCGAAAGGACACGTTTTCAACGCATAAAAGATTTTGCTTCCAGGAATTAATTTGGGTAAACGTTTCTTGATTTAGTAGGATGAGCACGTTCCTCCAACGGTTGACTATGGTCACTAGTAGGTCACTAATCTCAATTGCTGCTCTATGAGCTGCAAAAGATTTTAAAATTCAGCCTAGTTTTTAGTAAAGTTTTAACAATGCTGCTGCGAGAGTTGATGAGCACAAATATTTGATAGCACAGGGTTATTGTTGTGCTCAGAATAAAAATCTTATGAAGTTTCTAGAGAAATGGATAGGATCCCGTATATGCCAATATATACATACGTAAGTTTCTCAGTGGAAAAATTGTATTTATTTATTTAATGTCAGCTTTAAACAATTCAAGAAGAACTTCAATTGTTATATTGCATCAGCTGAATTAATCAACTAGAATAAGTTATAAATCTGGCAGCACTTCTCGTATGTTAACTAATGAAATAATATAGATTAAGAATAATGAAATAAAAGTATTCAATAATCAACTACATTGAGAAGAGGTTGTTTCTTTTTATTCCTTTCTCCACCCTATTACCTCACGACATTACATTAATTAACAATTTAAAAATATGATTACGATTTTTTTTAAAACATCTTTTCCTCCCCCAAATCAATTACTTGGTAGCATTCATTAAAGGTTTTACAGGCTCGTCTAAAGGAATCATTATTTTCATAGACTAATCTGCAGTATTTTAATGATAGCATTGAATTTCAATCGACTGAGCAGGAACTCCGTATCAACATCGCCTCGTATTAATCCCAGAATAAAAAGAGTACTCATCATGGAACGACCACTTTTAAGAGTTGGCAGTTTAACCAGAGCTAGTCTACTCCATAGGAATTCCAACCAAGACTTTGTAAAAGGAAAATTAAAAATTGTTTTTGCACTGACTCAATGCTATTTATATGAACTGCATATCAAGGGTCCCATACACCAGTATAGGATGGAAGAGAGATATAAATAACAATTTTGTTAAATAGGGATCAACAAATTCCTTAGACTAGCGTTTCATATATCCAAGTATGCCATAAGTTTTATTCACGATCATGGGTAGTTATCACGAAAGTTGAGCCTGTGATCCAATAGTATACCAAGGTCCAAAATAGTTTAAACTCTATCCAAAATAGTATTCTCAATGCAATAGAAGGTATCAATCTTTGTCATATGTTTACACTTTTTAATATTTAATTCCAACAAATTCAATTTGCACCACTTAGTATAAAAACTGCATATGTCAGCACGAAGTAGATCGAATCCATTAACATCGTGTTAATGTGTTAAAGATTTTAACGTCGTCAGCATACATCAGTACCTTAGAACTCAAAACAAATGAGGGAAGGCCCATTGATAAACAAAGTGAATAAGATTGTGCCCAAATGACTGCCCTAAGGTACACCAGATTGCACTGTAATAATTTTAAATGTGACATTTCTAAAATTGATTTGTGTTGAGTTCTTTAACCATTCTACAGCAGAAACACTGAAGCGCATAAGTGATAATTTGTGTAATAAAAGTTTATGTTAACATTTATCAAATGCTTCACTAAAATCATTTTATTTGAAAATCCTGCATTGATAATTGTGTTGATTTCTAAGATATTAGTTGTTGATGATTGAGATTTACGAAAGTCGTATTGACATGGCAATAGAAGAGGCGAAATTTGATGATATAGGAGATCAGTGAGCATTTTCTCAAGAAGTTTAGTTTAGTTCAAATCCATTTTGGAGACTGTCGAACCGATCATAAGTGTTAAATTTGAATCCTGCAATGAAAGTCATACTATAATCACCTTTATACTATAATTTTCCACATTTTTGCTTAGAGGCAACGTTCAATTAAAGCCAACCTTCCATTGTTCATTAATGGAAAAACTAAAACTCTTATTATAAACGCTAAATAGGAAAATATTTGATTTCAAAATTGTTGTTAAGCAATCAAAAATAAAAAAATTAACTTTCTATTATATTCACGTACATATACATAAGTATGTACATATGATTCGAGTGATTTAGATTGGTTAAGCGTTACATTTGAATAGGCGTAAATACATACGTATTTATAATCGCTTAATTACATTTGAAATCAAATATTATTAAATACATTGTAATTTTGTTTACCTTATTGCAGTTTTCAATTCAAATTTATTAAATCCTTAAAAAACCGCGATATATTACAACATAAGAGTATAATTGGTTTGTCATTATTTTCATAGAATGTAGAAAAGTTATCTACAAATTTGTTTCCTATAGGACTTGAAAAGAACTTCTAATCAGTATACGACTATACTTCAATATGACTATATTTCAATTTTTTAAAATCATTAAATTAAAATCAATAGTGAGATAAAGTTCTATACAGTGCGGTGAAAAATAATAAGAAAACCAACATGATTTAGAGATTAGATTTGATAAGAAGTTAAGGAAAACGAGAAAATTAATGAAAAATAGTTGCACTCAGTCTAGTAGCCTAGTAGACAATGTGTTGGCATAGACGAGAGGCTACGGTTCTAAATTCAGATCAGGCATCTCGATCTAAACAAAATATGAAAATTATTTCATCGGCGAATTCCTCTCAGCAGATTCTGTCAATTGCCGTGAAAAGCTTTCAGCACACTCTGTTATTAGAAGTCGACCTTAGCATAAGTGGTGTGAGAAGCTAGGTCGTAATTCTGACTGAAGGTTTGTAATGACCAATTATGTATGTATGTATGTATGTCTGTAATTGTAATTCATTAGATGGCTTGAGGATATATTCCCTCCAAATACTTTAGTTTTGCTTAACCAGAAATGCATTGAACTTGAAATGAAAGCTACCAACGAAATGATAATTTTCAGCCAAATGAGACCAACTACGACTTCTAATTTACAGCCATAAAGGCAAGATCTTTACTTAATATCGTCTACTTAGGTAAAGGAAATACAAGCAAATAACAGCAAGTTGAGAATGGCAAAGAATCGACATTTCGGAGTGCACCTCAAGACGCGGTACATATTATCTGAAATATATTTTTTTTGATACGCAAGCTTCCTTTGGCTTGTTGAGGGTTTTGATCCAAGAAGAGTAAAACAAGTGTTCTACCATCTGCACAAAATTTATTTTTAAATAAATTAATTTAAATTTATTTACCAAACCTTACTTCAACAGAAATATCATATTTGACATTCGCAGATGGTAAACCAAAGTCATTGATATCGACATTTTGCATCTATAAAGCGCCCCTGTATAAAAATGCAGTAAAACCACTACAAATTAAGTGATGAACTGGTGAAGAGTTCAATCAAGAGATGGTATCAATCGAAAAATGCTTCCATGGAAAAAGGAAAACATAAATATTAAACGATTACTGATCGCTTAAATGCCATGTCGGCGATTCCTCCGAAGACCCCGCAAATAATTTGGAGAATTTTGAAAATTCATCAAATTAATGAACACATGTGAAAAATATGACACGACTGTTATTTTCTTTAAATAATATCGAGAGCAATTTTTGCCCGATTTTACTCTCTCTGCAATAGAGAATGCACTTTAAATGCATTAGCACTTATTTGACATTTTTTTAAATTAAATTTTGCAGTTAACAATGGTACAACTTGAAAAAAATGGGAAAGGTCACACTTTCCAAATTTATTTGATCAAAACTAATAATAATAAATACAGTGGACAGCAAAAGTCTTAGTACTCCAATATATTTTGACAAAAACAGTCCCCACAGGCTTAATACTCTTGCACAAAGTCCCGATATGACTTCAAGAGAGTATTTAGGAGATCATTTGAAAGAACGGTTACCGAATCGCTAAACCTCCAACAAAAGCCAACCGAAAAACTTGCTCATGGTGCCACCAGAAAACACTAAACAAATATTTTACATTCAATTCCAAGTGGGTTAAATGGTGCGCTTGACCTTAAAGGATATTCTACTAAATACAAGGGATAATATTTTCATATATTAGGCCTTTGAATTTTAAATCTACTCAGAGTTCTCCTTGGGGGTACGTATGGAGTCATCTGAAATTTTTCCTTATTTTTCTCTTGTTTTATGAAAAACATTAAAAAAAACTGTTTGTTTTATAATAAAACCGAAATAGATTAATAAAATAAATATAAAAACCTTAATTTTTTATACAAACTGTTTTATTAAAATTCATGAAATTTTCATAATATTTTGGAGTACTAAGACTTTTGCTGTTCACTGTACATATGTTTATATATATAATTTTAAATCGGTTCAAAAATGTTCAAGTAATCAATAAAATTGTGTGAAAAGTTCAACTAACAGTTTCACTTTGTTTTTTTTTTTTAATAAAACAAATTTGTAGGGCGCAAGAAATATAAGAAAAATTTTGAGTTCTTTTCAATTAAATTTACAAATTGCATCACCGTGTAGTTACTCGAATGTATTTATATTTGTGTTTGTTTTCTGATAGTGTAATTAATACCCAAATATCAATACAATTGTAGACGTATGCTTTGTGTGTACTCACAATACTATTAAGGTACTTTCACATCTGGAAAATATAAAATATTTGACCGTAAACGTAAAATATTTCTTTGCCATACTGTGACCACAAAATAATTTTGAGGGGCAAACAGGAAAATCTTCAATTATGGGCAAATAAAATTATTTGCCGTCAAACAAAATATTTTCATCATTTTTGGTTAAATATTTATTTGATCTTACATATTTTTCGTAAAGTCACACAGTGGCAAATAACAGCTATATTTAGGCGAAACTAAATCACCAAAATCTTCAAATGAAGAAATGGAATAAAATTTGAAGTTAACAACTAATTTGGTTTATGCAAACCTTTTAATTGTTTTCCAATAACAATAGGAAGTACTAAGATTGTTAAATAAAAAAATTGTGTATTTTCCCAAGCACAGGTAGCAAAGAAATACCAACAGAAGAAATAACAGAGGCACCGGACTCTGAAGAAATATGCGTATCTCTGAAATGTCTTGACTCTTTGTATTTTTAATACTTCCTGACAAATGCAACTGGACATTTTTCTTGTTGAAACCACATATCGTGGGTGACCAGATCTTCCAATACAGGCCAAAATGATTTGGTAATTATCTACCTATACATACCTATATAATTCACACCACACAATGATTTTTCGGTATTAATTGGACTCTCTTGGATCTCATGTGGACATGATATTGTTTCTTTGCGTATCTATTCATCCACAAATGGGCTCCTCAGCGATGAAGCTTTCGATATTTCGATGATAATTAGGGTCAGTTGCGAAATGTTCTAGAGCCCATTCAGCAAGCACACATTATTTTCTATGGTCGATAATGGTGGTCTGGCAAAACAGTCTGAATAAATGAGAACTAATTTGAGATATGTAAGATCAGCAAGATGGCCGTTACTATCAAAATTCAGAAGTTCTTGTTAGAAGTCCATTTTATTAAATACTTTAAAAAATTTAATGGTATTACAAAAGAGTTTCTATTTAATGTACTTCAGTAATGTATTTCTCTTTATTGATTATATTTACAGCCCTTACGATTATTTATGATTATGATTATGATCTTGATTAAAGTAAAATTAATTCAACAATTGCAGACGATTAAATTATGCAGCAAATTCTTACACGATAATTTGTTTTAGATTGGGCACCAAAAACCCATCGTTTGTTAATAAAATGATTAAGGAATACATTCACTAGCACAGTAACACATATCGTGGTAAATAACACATTTATGTATGTACGTATGTACATATATTCTTATGTAAATCATACTTAACCTCTCCGCCACTGTTTTACTTATGTGTGCAGATTTGCATATTTATTATACAAATACTCATACAGTCACTGCCATTCATACATACATACAATTGTTGTTTTGTTACGGAATTAGATGTCAACTAAATACTGACAAATTACTTGTCATATCTCATGTAACTTCTGTCAAAAGTTTTGTTGTTATTACACCTTAGCACCTACACATTTAAACTCCCCTAGAAAGTGTAAATATATTGTATGTATGAATTTATGCAAATTTATGAGTGTATACGTATGTATGTACATACGAGTATGTCAGTTTGGATAAATACAACAGCAATCTTATATGAATTTCATTTATTCTCACATACATACCTACGAAGTAAAAATCATACAAAAATAACAATTTCTACCAATGTTTTAAGAATTTAAAGCCGGAGAACGAAATCGAATAAGTGGTTCTGAATTAATATGAGTCTTAAAAATTTATTTTTTTTTCATTCTTTTCTCTAGTAGGTAGTGTGTTGGTAATGGTAATGGTTCAAACTCTAGGTCAGACATCTCGAACAAAACGAAATATAAATATATTGTATTTCTTTAGCAACTTCCTCTCAGCATATTTCTGGCAAAATCTCTGAGAATAAATAAAATTTCAATGAAAAGTTTCTCAAAAATCTGTCGTTCGTAGTCGACTTTAACCAGTAGGTCCCGCCACTCATGTAAAAAATTAACACACACAACATAAGTGGTGTGAGAAGCTAGGACGTAATCTTCTCTGAAGGGTTATGAATGTTATGTATGAACAACACACTGCGCTACAAATTTTATTCACAACCCTTAGTATCAAAGATAAAACATTCGATTCCCAATACCACTGTCCTTAATGCAATTCTCATTTATTAATCACAAACTCACGTCTCATCACTGACCGGAGCTTTACTTATACTTCTTTATTTCATGTCTGGTAATTGTTGTTATTGGGTTTTCGATCTTCATTTTGTTTTCTTCTCGTGAACTCCTACGTATTTCTTCATGTAATTTCGGTTTACCGTATGATATGTGTATTATGTTGTTGTCTGTTTGCCTTGTTTGCTTGCTTTTGTTCAGTTTGTGTTTATCTGCATAACAGTACAAAAAATAAATATAAAATATATAGAGGACGAAATGTTTCCATTTGGCAATTCAAAATTTTTCACATTTCTTAAGAAGTATTCGAATTGAAAATCTCATTATTCCAAATGGAATAAACATTCAATTTAAATACATTTCTATGTTATAAAAAAATTGAAATATTATTTGAAACGATTGTATCGTTTTTCTGTTCATACTTAAAAGATTTTGTTTCCAATTATTTTTTCTTTATTCATAGTTTTTCTTTTTTTTATAACTTCGATCATTTGTTTATAGTCACTGCATATCAATCAATCATCTTGAAAGCCATGTCGGCATTGAGAATGCAAAAATTTAAATTAAAGCAATAATAAATTTATTGGCGACTAAAGTAAGTAGTTTTAAAAGCTATGAAATGTTTTGGTTTTTGGCAATCTCTGCGATAGTCGGACAGACAATAGACAGATTACTATTACAGAACACAGAATCAGCAGTTACGAAACCGACTTCCCACTTGTAAACAATCACGCACAGGTGAATTTAAGAACCATCAATCAGTGACATACTCGTTTTATTTTCTTTTCTTATTATTTTATGCATAGTTTTAAATGTTTTAAATAAAAACCAAAATAAATAAAAAAATATGTACGTGTGTATATTTCTCAGAGTAAAAAAAAAATATTCCATTTTTCCAACGATTATATAAAGGAACATAAAAATTAAATACGAAATTATTTACCAAAACCAATTTTATCAATTTCATTTTCTGAAAAGCTTTTCACATACATACATCCATACACACATAATAGGTTATTACAACCCTTCAATCAGGATTACGACCTAGCTTTTCACATCATTTATGTTGTGTGTGTTAATTTTATACATGAGCAGCGGGACCTTCAGTTTAAGGTCAACTCCGTTCGACTGATTTTTGAGAAACTTTTCAAGGCAATTTTATTTACTCTCAGAGTTCTTGTCAGAAGTCTGCTACAAGGAAGTCACCGAAGAGATATTTTTTCATATTTCGACATGTTTGACTTATGGTTTAAGTCGAGGGTTCATGTCCAACAAGCCCACACACTACCAGCTAGACTACAGCGATTTCACATGCTTCTTTTGTTTGGAGGAAAAAATTTCGTTCATTCAACCCCTAACCACGTTTAATTTTCTGTCCACCATGTTTCACAGGCTCTCTGTGGGTTTGAGGAGGGGTAATTGACAACAACAAATTAGGTTTAAGTATCGCAGCAGCAAAAGTGAAAGACAGAGCAGAACTACGCTCTAATAAAGTTGCAAAGTTTTTTTACATAACAATTGTAAAGTGAGAACACAGTTTGGTTCAACACATTCACACTGGAGTGTTGAAGAATGGATAAAAATATGGTTTTCCGATAAGGTCAAATTCAGCATGAAAAGATCTGAATGAAAAACGATCGTTCGAAACTCTTCGAATAAATGGTTATCAATATGTATTGTAGGGGAGATGTTAGGTTTTTTAAATGGCTTTGATAAAAATGCTCAAAACAATATACAGTGGACAGCAAAAGTCTTAATACTGCAATAGCAATTTCATGAATTTTAGCCAAAAGTTTGTATAAAAATTTTGAGTTTATATATTTATTTTATTAATTTATTTCTGTTTTTATTATAAAACAAACAATTTTTTTAATGTTTTTCATAAAACAAGAGAAAAATAAGGAAAAGGGTGCCCTGATAGTCTAGTGGGTAGTGTGCTAGACTTTTAGCGTGAGGGTCGTGGGTTTGATTCCCACCAGAGACTCTTGTCTGTGACACTACATCGGAGTTACTTAGCTCGTATACAATTAGAATATAATTTGTAATTGTATTGTAATTAATAAATAAATCATAAGGACTTTTCCTTATAACTCAGATGACTCCATACGTACCCCCAAGGAGAACTCTGAGTAGATTTAAAATTCAAAGGTCTAATATATGAAAATGTAATCGCTTGTTTTTAGTAGAATATCCCTTAAGATTAAGCACTCCATTTAATCCATTTGGAATTGAATATACAAGTTTTGTTTAATGTTTCCTGGTGACACCATGAGCAAGTTTTTCGATTGACTTTTGTTTGAGGTTTAGCGATTACGTAACCGTTCTTTCAAATGATCTCCTAAATACTCTCTTGAAGTCATATCGGGACTTTGTGCAAGAGTATTAAGCCTGTGTGGACTTTTTTTTGTCAAAACATATTGCCGTACTAAGACTTTTGCTGTCCACTGTATTTATACTCGTGTTAAAATCAAACTAGTCTCACCCTGTGCCAAACTCCAATTCACAAAAAGAAAAGAGATAAAAACGAGAAAAGAAATGTTTTTCTTTATTTTCCATTTCCATAAATGTAGGCTGGTAATTTAAAAAAAGTCAGGCTTTTATTTCATTTGCCTTTGCTTTTCATTTTGGCTATGAATGTAATAATAAACAAGAAAAACAGTCATGTGGAGTTGAAATTTGTTTTTTATTTTTGTATTAATATTTACAAAGAATCATAGAATAAATGGCAATAACAAATCAATTTTAATAGGGTGCCGAGTTTCCGCTGAGCTTTGATTTAAAAAGAAAAATTAATAAAGGAATCTCTCTGTTTAGCTGTGTCTTTTGGATTATTTTTTTAATTCTTACACCAACTGACTTTAAAAATGCTTAAATTTTTTTTCTTTAAAAAGAAATTGTTGAAAATAAAATTGTTGGCCCTAAATTAAGTATAGAAATTAAACATTTTTTAGAGTGTTTTTCAAATTATTTATGTGTAGATGTTTGATACTTTAGTTCTTGTTATAAAATCTGAATAAAAAAAATTAGTTTTCTGCAGTTTTAGGCTGATCCTGAATTAATTTAACTTCAGAATTAAATTACACCAGAACTGAGGAGTAAAATCGGTTGTGGACTATTTTTTCAAAAAGTTTTTAAAATGTACAGAATGAAATGTAACCTGTGATCATCGAATATATGATCACGTAAATACAGAAATCTATAACTGCCAGGATGTTTAAATTATGTTCCTTTGCCATTATGTTGTACCAGAATTAAAAAATCTTAGCCTTAACCATAGCTGCCAGATTTGACGATTTATCGTCATTTTGACGATTTTGAGCTCCAAAAATATCGTATTGACGATTTGACGATTTATGCCCTTATTTTGACGATTTTTAGAAATTAAAAATTTACATCATATCTTTAACTCTAGTACATTAAAAGCCACTTTAAGTATTAGACTTTTAAGTTACTTTCGAATACCTGTGATGATTTTTTTGTATTTTATTCCTTTTCAATCCCTTAAAAGCCAAAAATGGCAACTCCTAAATAACCTTGTAGTTGAGAATAATTTATCACTTGTCGTTGCAGACAAGTTTAAATATTCGAGTATAGTTTCTAATATGTATTACCATCGGAAGATCAAAGGCAAGCGCCGTTATTTTGTTTAGTACGATTAGCACTCAGGGGATCGATGGTATTGCGTTTGGAACTATAAAAATATGTTATGGGAAGAAGGAAAGAGAGAACAGTGTTTACGGACACTAGACTTGTATATACTCGATTGATAAGTAACAGGAAAGGCATCTGCAGGAATTGAGTTCCACATACGAATAGTCCGACTAAAAAACGCACTTTTTCTGTAATGCAGTGTGTGATCCACTGGTCAATCGACCACATACGGATGTCCTGGCCGAAAAACACGAGTGTTACGTAGGAATATAAGATTTTCGGGAACAAGTCCTCTTATTTCGTTCGAGCAAAATCCTTTTGTAGTAGTGATAGAACAGTAAAACACAAACCACATTGCATCGATGCACCAATGATGCAATGGAGTTGAATACACTACCGTCATTAACTAGCTACTATAGCCTCTCCTGTACACAGACGTTGAGGCACCTAATCCTTTAAATGGAGTAGTAAGATCAGATAATAAGATCTTAAGAAGGAACTGAAAAATGTGTCGGTTGCAGCCAACATTACACTGAATTTTCATTCTCAGAATGTCAAGAGCTTCTGACTCCTTAATATTTACACCACCCATAGATTAAGATGATGCAATATTATTATTGCGCTTATGTGTCAATAAACAACCCTGGGGTAGACTGTTTAAATCTTAAACAATTTTATCCTAAAAATGTTATAACATTTCTCCTTTTTTGGAAAAAAAAATTAATAAATCAAGATGAGGAACGCTGGCTTTTAATTTCTAACAAAATTTTTTTAAATGTTTTAAACTTGAACTCAGATATGTACATACATTGGCTTTATATGTTTTACTACAATAGAAATAATTTTGGTTTTTAAAATTTTTATTTATTTATTTATTTCCTATTTTTTCGGACGATTTTTTGACGATTTCAATAAACGTCTTTGACGATTTTGACGATTTGTTTCTCAAATATTTAACGATTTGGTGTCTCATTGATCTGGCAGCATTGCACTTAATTAACCAAATTTAATTCCAAACTGTAAGTGAAACCTGGCTATAGATTAGCTACAGCTTACCATAATTTGCATGGCTTTGCTATTGAGCCAAACTTGAGTCAAATATAGGTAGTAAATAATGTACTAACTATTAACTATTAATGCATTAACTAAACTTTAAATTAAATTAAGTTTACCAAATGTATTCATTTCCATGAAATATGTTATAAGAGGCTCTTAAAAACATAAAATTTAAAAATGTATAAAAACCATAATACATATGTACAGTATGAGACAAAATGGTGTAAATATTGTTTAAGGATATTAAATTAAATACATAGCATTTGTGGTACATACATACATACATACATGATTGGTCATTACAACCCTTCAGTGAGGATTACGATCTAGATTTTCAAACCAGTTGTGTTGTGTTTGTTAATTTTATCCATAAATGATGAGACTTACAGTTTAAAGTCAACTCCGTATGACAAATTTTTTGAACAACTTTTCATGGCATTTTTATTTACTACCATTCGCCTTCAAGAACATCAAGACAAAGCAGTTGACTGAGTTGGTAAAAGTTTAGTCAGTCTTGTGTGAAGACGCGGTGTGTTTGAAAAGAATAATCGTGCTTTGAAGATGCCCGTCATAAAGATCTGTCGAACAATAGTTATTGTTTATGCAAATGGTGTAAACTGAGGAATAAGATACAAAGCAATTGTTGTTGTTTACATCAAGTTGTGAACAGTGTTATACCATGTTCACACGGACAGTTGAATCACTTAATTCGGGCACTGAAATACAATAGCCAATTCACCCGTTTCCACGACATGTTCGTCATTCAGTTTGAAAGTTATTTATTTCTTCTTCTTGTTTTTTTCTTGTTTACGTTTTGTTTTTTCTTTATTTTATTTGTTTGTTTTAAAATTCATTTTTAATTTGGCAATGGAAAAAAAGGTAAGGAAAATATAAAATTGTAGCAATAATAAGCAAATATTATTTAATTATTATTTTCAATATTAGAAAAAAGAAAAAGTGCCAGCAGGTGGGACCAGGGCAGTGAGCGGGCGTTATTAGAGGTATGGGCTGAAAGGTTGGTAGAGCTGCGTGGCGTCCGTAAGAACAGCTCGAACAGATCGAGTAATGCCACGGTGCACAATGTTGTCTCCTCTACAATCTTTAATGTAGCCAATAATCTTCGGGACATTATAATTTTTTTATAATTTTCTTTTTTTCATCCATTATCTTATATTTTTTAAAATACTTCCACAAAATTCACAAATAATAAGATTTTTTATTTCTTTTAATTTATTTATTTAATGCTAAACTGTTTTTCTTTATTTTGTTTTGTTTTGACAGCTGATTTTGATACATAAATAATCGATAGAAATTAGAGATGACAGTCATTCGTTCGTCATTCATAAGGCCATTCAAACTGAATGCCGTACAGCTGTTGTGATTCGCAGCTAAAATTTTGTATGGCGAAACATGACATTCAGTTCTTAACTGGGGGTTGAATGACGAATGAGAGCGTGAATGACGAATAATTGCGTCGTGTGAACGTGCTATTACACAGAATTAAGCTAACAATAAAAAACTTAATTAATTCTAAACATCAATTTATTTTTATTTTATTTACAATCTACGAGCTCATATTTTAAAAGTTTTTTAAGAGGTAAAAACGTAACAGTACTATTTTTTCATATGTATGTATGTATGTCATGTAAAGCTGTAATTATCAAAGAAACAATATTTTTAAATGCACTCCTTTGAAAGCAAAGAGAATACTATTTTGCTGTTTGACTTACTATTTAACGACTCAGTTAACTCAGGCGTAACAGATTTAATTGTAGAATCTTCAATTAAAGCCCTGAGAAAGGATGTCAAACATGTATGTTGTTTGTGTCCTACAATTGAAGATAAATATTTACTGAACAAATACAGAATCATCCTTTTGTATAAGTTTTGTTAGTGGTTGTTGTTTTCCATCTAATTTTAAATATGTATGTATATACATATGTACATATGTATGGCAATTATTAAAAGCGAAAATGCGTGAAAAAATGCATGAAAAAAATTCAACTTGTTTATGAATTTCACTTTCTGATATGCAGCTGACGTTGTCGTTTACGTTACCGTTTCAGATGCCACACACAATATTTCAATTGCTGTGGTTAAAATGTGACATACAGTGCAATGCGTATGAACAAATTGTCATTACATATCTGTTAATGACAGTATAAAAATAACAAGTTGGCTTCACTTTCATACCTTTTGTTTTTGACTGGCAAAGGGTTTCTTCTTGTAATACAATGTTATGATCTGTTAGCATTTCATATCGTTTCGAGATCCTCAGTGAATGGTGCAAGGGGAAAAAGAGTGTAAAAGGTTAAAATGAGCACAGACATTTACTGCCCTTATAAGAAAATGCAAAAATTTCGTTCAGTGTTCCAATGTGTTTCTAATATAAGATTTGAACATACGCCTGCAAATATTGATCAAGGACTTCTGTTAAAAAATTTATTTCAGTGACAAATATCATTTTTGGCTCAATGGGTTCGTCAACAGCATGGTGTGAAGAGCATCCAGTGGCAGTTCAGGACAGGCCAGTGATTGCTTGAAATGGGTTGCTTTGTGCATTTTTGTTCTTCACGTCTAGAAAATCTCAACATTAAAATGCATAGAGTGAGCTACGGTGTTATGAGCACTGCTTTTTACTTCCCAAAATTGAAGGATTGGACTTGATTGACATGTTGTTTTAATAAAACAGTGTCAGGTGTTACACAGCAGACATCGTTACAAATCAATATTTCATTCACTTTGTTTTCAAAACTCAAACTGTTAAAAAAATCAAGCGTTTTTCCATTCTCATATGATAATACAATTTTAGAATGACTTGCCTATTGGCGATAGGTAGGTAGTTAGAGGTGGTCGTCCTCCCAAGGAATACGGATGGACCCACTTATCGCTCCAGTTGCCACAGTTTTCATCAATTATCCCCTAGGCCTTGAACCACCTAGAGCTTCCAATGGAGCGACTCAAACTGCCGATGTTAGTGCTCGGCAGATCACTAAGATCGTCGATTCAGTAGGCACCAAGATGCCTCTTTCTCCCTTGACATAGTGCCGGCCATGCTCCCAGTAGAAGGAAAACAGTTTCATTCTCCTCCTCATCTCTCCTCAGCTTCTACAGAAATAATTTGGGAACTGCCTCAGACCAATGAGCTTTGCGAGCATAACCATAATGCAATGATCCGTCAGAACTTCGACAATTATACTGAGCATGCTTCTTTGGAGTTCAAGCAGCCTTGCTGTGCGTCCTCCATCCATCCTTGGCCACATTTTTTGATCCGTTCTACCTGTATCCGGAGCCGCCCACGTGCGTTTGTCGGAATCTATAAGATTGCAATTGCATAAAGTTTTGTTATTCATATCCAGACGATGTCGAATGAAAAATTTCTGTTTCAATTGTCCACAAGTCGCTGTAGTGTTGCAGGAATTGTATTGGCTTGCTGGACAAGAGTAACTGAGTTCAAACCCCAGCTCTGGGATCTCGTAAGTGAGTATTTCTTTCGACATCCCCTTCCTAGCAGTCTTTAGGCAAAAGGTTTGTTACACACAACCTAATCAAAGTCAAAAGCTAGATCGTAATCCTGACTAAGGCTTAGAAGTAAGCTGTCCACAAGCGATCCTCTGACGACAAACTTATAATGAAATTATCTGACGCTGTACATCATACTTTTAATAGCCCAGCACAAGTTTTAATAGACAATTAATGACATCTTGAAGACTGGAAAGAGTACTTGGAACTGTAAGTATATGGTGCTTGTGAGCGGAATTCCCCGGTTGCTCTGTAGAATTACAGTCCTTTGCATCTGCTAGTTAAGATAATAAGTTTCTGGACGAACACTAGATTCATCACAGGGAATTATAATCTAACAAATCGAGTAACTGACAGCTCTGTCTTTGATTATAGACTGGACAGAACTGATCTCTATAACTTTAAAAAACACTCTGCAACAAATCTAGTAATAAAAAGAGCGAAACTATATGGACACTATTTACATATTATTTAACACCTTGAGTGCCAAGCGGTTTTGACGAAAACCTTTCCAGAAGGCCAAACATTTTTTTGTTAACTGAGTGTATTTATGATAAAAACCGATTTCTAAGATATCCCTAGTCCATTCTGCCCCTTGCTTTTAATTTTATATAGCTTTTTTGTGTCATACATTTCTGCACGACGTGACACTCAATGTATTAAAGAGAGGAAAAGGAGAGACAGAAGGTTGCGAATTAAACTATGAAATGCATTTAAATATCGTTTTCAAGTAAATTTTTAAAAACAATAAGAAATGTAAGGGCCATTATTACAACTTGCCGTTAACTCAAGGGAGGATTTTAACGGGCTAATAAATTGTTTTTCATTATTATAAGTGAACGACGATAAGGTAGAAGTGAGCGTTAAGCTAAAGGGAAAATCATCCTACTTTAACTTGTAAAGTGAAGTTTATGTTTGAACTTGCCATATTATATATTATTTTCTTCTTCAAATATAAACAAAGTGAGCAAATACAAAAAAAAAGAAGCGCGTCGTTGCCACTGCGTTTAAAAAAAAATGGTTTAATTTGAGCAATGTTATCGACATTGTTCCGGCACTGCCATATTTTTAAAAAGGTTAACTTTATTTTATCTCAAAGTTGTAATAACGAAAATATGTTAAAGGTGACTTTACAGTTCACTTTAATTAAAGTTATGTTTAACTAAATCCAGGTTTAACGGCAAGTTGTAATAATGTCCCTAAATATTATAATGTTATCGGCTTTTATTCTTGAAATAAAACAATTGTACATAAGATTTCCATTAAAATTTTAATTGAATAAAGTGCGAAGCTTCAAACAAAGATTTCTGTAAATATATTTGCACGATTCGCAGAAGAGAAATTTTAAAAACCGAGCTTTGATAACTAAAGTACACCGGGTTGTTTTGTTTTTACATTCTTTTAAAAGATTTTTGTTTATTTTTTTCTTTATTTATCTGTTGAGTTTTTAATGAAATTGGACAGTTAGATGCTAAAAATTGCTTGCTACAATTTGCAAATGCTAGTTGTTTCAACTTCTTATGTCCTTTAATTTATTTATAAAAGACTTTAAAACATTTGGCAAAGTATTCACCCTTATTCTGGTTGTAGTCGTCGTCGTCGTTTTTGAGTCGACATCATTTTCTATCGTCGTCGACATCACGTCGACACTGTTTTGGTATTCTGTAACACTACTGTGTCGACGTCGACTGCTTATCGAAAATTGTAATAACACAAAACACACATCTCTAATATTTAAGTCAGACGATTCATTTTATGGTTTATTTAGAAAAAAAAAAGTTTGTTATCATCAGGCCTGTCAAAATCAGCGATGTATTGATCCATGTCCAGGAATACTTGGCCGTTTTGCGCTTTGCGATGTTGTAAACCACAGTCCGTTCTGTACTTGTATTCAAGACTTCCTGTATAGTCCATTTGTTCAGTGCCAAAGAATAAGTAAGTTTGATAGGATTACAATTGCTGCGAAAACTTAGCTATTAATGCGATTTTTAATGTCTGTAATTGAACCTCAAAAGGATGTTGTTGCTTCGAATCCTTAACCTTCACCGTGTGGTCCGAATTGCATTTGTAAGGATATAGAGACAACACCTTCATGTACTTGCTTACCAGATTATACAGGATAACCATCTAATTGCCGCCCTGAATGCGTTATAAACTGTGAATGTCCCTTGCAACAAACTTGTATTAATCAGAAATGTAAGGATCCCTGCTCAGGACTTTGTGGCCAAAGTGCAGTTTGTTATGTTAATAGCCACACTCCAATGTGTTATTGTGAGTCTGGCTATACTGGTAATCCATTCGGGCTTTGCTCTCCCATACAACAAAATCCACCTTAAGTTGTCAACCCTTGCAATCCATCGCCTTGTGGACCCTATGCTCAATGCCGTCAACAAAATGGCGTTGCATCTTGTCAATGTTTACCTGATTAATTTGGCAATCCTCATGAAGAATATCGACCGGAATGTTTGATTCCGACTGCCCGTCGAACAGGACATGTGTTACTGAGAAATGTAAAGGCCCATGTCCTGGTACCTGTGGGCAGAATGCCGAATGTTTTGTTAGAAATCATTTGGCGACGTGGAACTGTATTTATGGATATCAAGGCGATCCACATCACTATTGTGCTAAGGAAGAAAAACGTAAGACAATAAAAATTCACCACAAGAGTTAATTTTTTAATGCTTGTCGTTACCAAAAATGACGTCGACAAAATCAGAGTCGACACAACACAATATCGACTTAGTATTGACTTACAGAATACCAAATGTGTGTCGACAGTCATCGATAACTGTCAATAACGACAAACAGAATACCAATTTTAAATTGTCGACGCAAGTCGACGACGACAACCAGAAGGGTGATTATTCAGTGAAGTGTTAGTCGTAATCAGTTTTGTAAAATATGAATATGAATCAAAATACAATAATACGACAAGTCTATTTTAATATTTTTCAACCTTCATGTAATAATGTACGGAAAAACGTATGCGGAAGATAATTATTTTATAAAACTCCTTATTCTTCAACAAAACCTTCACCAGTTTATTGCAAGAGCCAGGTACTGACACATGAGGCGAAAGCTAGTTACTTTCTGTTTCTCTCACACGCACAAACCTCCGGATCATTAGATCAGAAGTTCCTAGTTACAATATATGTAGTCAACATTTGCATTATATCATAGTCTAGAATGCATTAATGCCTAGGGTAGTTGACTCTCTGAGTAATCTATTCATTAGCCTAGAGTAACATTGACATTTGTAAGATTAGTTCCACCTCAGATCTATAGACCCAGTAAATGGCTGGCTTAAATCAGCCTACGAGTTTTTTAAACTTGAAAAGAGCTATGATCATTATCATTACCTTCTTTATTATTCTCTTTACTTTATGGCCGTGTTAATAATTAGAGTTAAAGAGAGGGAAACCGAAAAAGAAGATGACATCCTATCACCCTTAGGACTTAGTGAATAATAATAATACTTCGAAGTTGAAGTTCTGTTTTTTTTTCAACTAAAAACGGAATGATAATAAAGAAAAAACTAATTCATTAAAAATGAAGCTTTATATTCATTGTAAACGTGATAATTATTTGATAAAACATTTGCTAGTTTTATATCTGCAGAATCTATTGAACGAAATATCATTGACTAAGATAGATGAAGTCGCCGTCGTCTAGTATGTAGTATGTTGGCTTGTTAGACGTTCGGCCACGGTTCAAAACCCAGGTCAGACATCACAACGAAAATATGAAAAAATATTTGTTCGGCGAGATTTCTGGCAAAAAACTCTAAGAACAAGTAAAAATTCCCATGAAAAGTTTCTCAAAAATCTGTCGTTCTTAGTCGACTTTAAACTGTAGGTCCCGCCACTCACGTATAAAATTATCACACACAACATCAGTGGTGTGAAAAGCTAGGTCGTAATCCTAACTAAAGGGTTGTAATGACCAATTATGTATGTAAGTTAGAAGCAGAGCCATATCGATCAAAAATATTTCAATGCCTCTCTAACTGAGCGCAGATATTCAATTTTATTTTCGTCATATAAGTCCATAAATTTTCGTTATGATTCTGTTCTGAACTCTGTGATATTCAACACTTCATACCAGGTGAGAATAAGCAACATACTCATCAAAACAATTGATGATTCTAGTATGTTTAGAAAAGTTAAATATTTACCTGCAATAAACCCCAACTTATTCGCATTGTAGAACATATGTGCACAATATTGGTGGTTGTGTTCAAAGTGTCCCTTCACAAGGTAATCAATTTTCAGAATCTCATCACCTCTTTTATAGTTTTTAATTAAACTTTGCATTTAAGAATAGCTAAACTGGAAAAAATTAGAATAAAATCATATTTTCCAAATCTAACCAATCAAAACTCATAACATGTAAGTTTGAACCATACGTTTACGTATACCGTTTTAAAGGCTCATCTGTCCAATTTCAAAAAAACTTTCAATTTTGAAAATAGGTTATAAAATATTCGGGTAATCAATAATTTTGTGTGAAAAGATTAAAAATACCGTTTTTGTCAAATAAAACAAGTTTGGAGGGTTCGAGAAATATAAAAAAATATTCTTGAGTTCTACTCAACAAATCTCACAACCTTCACTATCACAATAGCTGGATGTATTTTGACTGTCGCATCGTGTTATTTGACTCAGGTGTAAATTCAAGAACTGCCAAAATTTTATACGAAATGTTTTCGTTTGAGTTGTTTTGTACATTTCTTGAGAATGATATTTAGTTGTGGTAATATGCTCCATTACAACTTTTATGAACTTTTATGATTTTTATAAATCCAATAGGATTACGCCTGAATATTGTAGTCTAAGCAGCCTCCTTGTGATCTTCACCAAAATTGGAAATAAAAAACAATTTCGGTTGTAGAGAATTGAAAAAGTTACGATTTTTGTTCTCTCCAATTGAAGCTCTAGAAGAACGATAACCTGAGAGTATTGCAAATATTTTAATAAAGTAAGCAATACAGATGTTGATTGCTTTTTCAAAACTATGTCAAGATATAAATAACATGAGAGATTTATTCTGTTTTTAATAGTAAAAAAAGGAATGGAAAAATTATGTTTATAATGTTGTTATAAGAGAAATTTGAGGATTTTTGGAAACATTTTTATAATTTTTTTTAAAATATCACAGTATTTATAGTACTATATCTGCAAATAGTTGCCTTTAGTACAAGCTCTTTAAATTCAATGAATTACGTTGTATTACCAAACAACAGCCCGTTGGTCGGTCAAATGCATTTTTTTCTTCAAATTTGTTCTACATTTTAATTTTAAATTTTCAACCGCATCCTTTCCGTCCTGCTGCTTGCAAAACGCTTGATTATTATGCATTTTGTGCTATCCATTTTAAATTTGTGGTTTTTATTACAAATTTTCACTATTTTTCACAAATTGTCCTGTAATGTTTCGCTTACCATATTTCATTATTTTTGTATCTATGTAAACATACTTATATGTACATACATACGTATGCATGGATATATTGTATATGTATTAGCATTGACTGGTATGGGATAAAATGTAACAACATATGCATACCATACATAGATATTTTATAATCGTAGACTTAAAATACACACTCTAATACACGAACAAATATATTTAAATTTTAGCAAAATACGCACACACACACATTTAAATTCAAATTTCTGCGTATAAACATTTGCCGATAAAAATATTGAAAATTTGTAGTTGCAGTTCAGATACCAATAACGATTTATCGAAATAACGTTGTGCATCATTATAGGTTCATACAGATGACACTGGTTAAGCAAAAAGTCAGTCGTATGAAATTATGGATTGTAGAGGAGGTACAACTTAAGAAAAATATGCTGAGTAACCAATTTGTGATATGATTAGGGAATTCTGTAGCTTTGTGTCTACAACCTGTTTCATTCGCTGGTGACTGGTGCGTACAGAACAAACATTTGCATTCCCAAAAAAAAAATTCAATTCAAAAATATTTACATTCTGTACTTTAGGAATGGAATAAAAATATTTCTGTATCACACTAACATACAATTTTTCTATTTAGTTACCGTGAATAAAAACAAAAAAAAAACCAATAATTAATGTAAATATTTGTTGTTAAGTCATGCCCATGAGTTTCTTCCGTTTTGTGATAACACGTGAAATAGACAAAGCGCCTTAAAAATTTGAATTTCATTTTAAATGGCAATTTATTTATCTGCCCATACATTTTTTTTGTTTTATTTCATTACAATAAAACTCGGCTACCATATTAAATTCAAACAATTTCTCTACCAAACTAGTTAACCTTTCAAAACCAACGGTTGCGGACATTATTGTTATTTTAACATCGTGCAACCTTACATCCCTGAAGGTAACATTGTATACTAAGATGGTATTAAAAACAAACGTATTCATTCTTATTGCAATACAAAGTAGTTTTATAAGAATCTTATTGAATATTACATACATTTCATAAGCTTTTTTTCATTACGTTGGGTGCCCTGGTAGTTCAGAGATCAGCAATGAATGGTTTTTTCGTTACTCATAAGTACTCATGAAATTTTGAGAATGAGTGATTCAACAAGATTGAAATTTAACTATGTACTCTGATTCATTCGTACTCACTACAACATTGATTTATAAGTACAGGTTGCAATGAGTATGAGTACAACGTTAACATCAAACTCATAACATTCGAAATATGTTTGAATCACAAGTCTACTCATGCAGATTCATAAACTTAGAAAAGTTCTTATAATATTCATAAATGATAAAAAGAAGAATGAAAAAGACGAAGACAGCAAGCAAAGCAAACACACAACACATTCATGTATATGTTGAGTAAAGGAGATTCGAAATCAACGACATCATACGAATTGTTAAGTATGAGTACGATGATTACTTCAAACTTTGAATATGAGTAGTATGTGTATGATATTAAAATAAGTATGAATGCTTATAAGTATCAGAAATTATGAGTAAGATTCGAATCTACTCATCTTTTTTAATACTCATTGCTGATCTCTGATGTGGATTCGATTCCCACCAGCGAAATTTTATTTAAAATTTATGAATCATATCAAAAATACATAATGCATCCGAAAAATATAAATGTAAATGTAAATATAAATGTAAATATAAATGTAAATGTATACAGTTGTCCCTCGTGCAAAACGATATTTGTTTAACAGCATTTAGATATTCCACGGTATTATATTTGCGACTATTACAGCACGATTTCGACATTACACGGTACTATCTATATACCTATATTTAATTGTATACATGTTAGTTTTCGCCGTAGTTTAGTAGGTAGTGCGTTGGCTTGTTAGACTTGAAGCCACGGTTCAAACCCCATTCCAAACATCTCCAACAAAACGGAATATGAGAAAATATTTCCATGTTGACGTTTCTGGCAAAAACTCTGAGAATAAATCAAATTGCCATGAAAAGTTTCTCAAAAATCTGTCGTTCGGAGCCGACTTTAAACTGTAGGTCCCGCCACTCCTGTATAAATTTAACACACGCAACATAAGTGGTGTAAAAGTTTGCCATCCTGACAAGTCGATACAATTCGATGTTTCTTTTGCTGATCAACATCGATTTATTCGATGCATCGAAGTTAAAAACTTACTACAAATACAATGGTATTTATGGCATCATAATCGATCATTAATTTAATGAAATATTTTGTAAATACATTCTTGAATACAACTCAAGTGGAGTTGGATAAGATACTGCTACGATCTTGCCTTGGTATAAGCATGGGAAATTGCTCTAAAAGTGCGTTGCAGGCTTTGTAGAATATAAACCCGTCGCATTCGGTTGTGAGAACCAGAGTTATAAAGACTGCTAGATTAATGAGAGACAAACCGAACATAAGATTTATCAGGGGTTATCATATACTAGCAAGTCGCATGACTAACAATTTGCTCCTTGATTGTTCCCTACACAATACCAGGAAACTCTGGGGTGTTTGGAAATGACAAACTCTTTTAAGAGATGGGTCGGTATGGAGTGTAACAGAAGCAAGGTATTCGGTTCCAGAGTGAAATACTTAAAGCTGATGGAGAAACACACAAAAGGCTTTCAAGAGATGCTTTACGATATCGAAAGATGAGCTTAATTCAACTTATGCATGGTTTACGTATGAGACAGTCTAAACCTTTATTGCATAATTACAATGACAAGAATTTTGACATATGCATACACTTGTTTTAGAATAGAGATCAACTCAAGCTTTTAATGATGTAGAGAACCAGTACTCATTCTTTAAACTTGTGCGGCGTTAATGCATCTCAGAGGCAACCTGGTATTTATCAAATAATAGACAGGTGGTTATACTTACCGACGCAGAACAGCATAGTGAAGTTTGACAGGCCAAATTTTGAATGGCAAGGGCCGTTATGTGAATACCCTACATAGGTTGAAAGCAGTACAATAAATCGTCGTTATTCCACTATCTCTACACAACAATAGCTACATTCGGATATTTTACTTCCATTTTATTACAAAAAAAAAAAAAACAATCGATGTATCAAAAACGTCGTTGTATTTTGTGATAAATCGTTATAACATCGATGCTTTTTTGTGATGCATTACATTTAAAAAAACATCGGTATGTTACTTTAATGTCCACCACTATTCACTGAATGTGGAAATTATTCATGATTGCAATTGCGAGAAAAGGGTAATTATTTGAAGCAAAAAATTATTCAAAATACGGGTGAATGCTTTTTTTTTAGCATGCTTACGTACGTACTTATATTTTAAAACCGTTTGTTTTTAATTCAAAATATTTATTTCTTTTGATTTTAAAAAATGAATTGAAATTCAAATACCTTCTCCTCCTCTTGGTCACAAATAATTTTTGTAAAAGAGTAGTTAACTTTTATTGCAAAATTTTACTGTATTAAGTTAAACATTTCCGTTATTTTGTCATTAATGAAAATACGTAACCCTCAGTCAGCCATTCATGCACTGACTCCACGCATAATCAATAAATGGCCGACAGACAACTAACTGTAAATACAAAATATTGTGCCATATTGTCAGTCAAATTAACGAATCAATGAACTGACCAGTGAACAATTGAAATTTAAGTGATGATGAAATGTGTCTGTGGCTGCATTTATTATGCCACAAAAATTTCTTCACGCATTTTGTGTGTGCATGACCAAAGCGTAACAACTTCCGTTTCCGTTTATTATTATGATTAAGCAAATTCGTGTGTTATAGTTGTCATTTGTATGTGTGTATACATATATAAGGGAATATTTGTTTTATTGAAAGATTTTTCGAATTTCATGAGGATAACTTTATTATTAAATTTCGTAGAAAAAGAATAAATTTATGGAAATTCGGCTATCAATACAATCGATAGCTATCGTCCATAGCATTAAGTTGTTGATAAGGTCCATTATTTTATCTGCAAAGTTAACCGCAATTGGGAGTATTAACGAACTTAAGTACGAAGTATGTATTATGAAGGGAATTACATTTGTCTATGAATTGTAAATAAAACTTATAAATTGGTGCCAGTATGCAAATTTTATAAACTAGAGTTGAAAGTATTGTAATTTAAAGGTACATATTAAATTGCTACACAGAATCGATGGTTATAATGTGTAGCCGTCGTAGTTTACTAGGCAGTGTGTTAGCTTGTTAGAGGTGACACACCGTTCCAAACCTAACCCAGACATCTTTATCAAAACGAAATATGAAAAAATAGTTCTTCGCCGACTTCCTCGCAGCAGTCTTCTGACAAAAACTGTGATAGTAAATATAATTGCCATGAAAAGTTTCTCAAAAATCTGTCATTCGGAGTCGACTTTAAACTGTAGGACCCACCACTCAATAAACCAAACGCACACAACATAAGTGGTGTGAGAAGCTAGGTCGTATTCCTGACTGAAGGGTTGTATTGACCAATTATATATGTATGTATTGTTATATGAGACATCTACTATGATTTTGTGATTCATCACTACAAAAACGTTTTGACATGCTCCGTTCCATTTCAGTTAATAAAAATATGCACACCCAGCCTACTAGTTTTTTCTCTAAAAGCAATACAAAGGAACCATGCCGCTTTACGTACGTTTATACACAAAAAGGAATGAATGAATGCATGGATGAATAATGAATAGAGAATTTTATATAATTTTTTCAAAAAGGTGTCTAAATATTTAATTCATATAAAATGATGAATGAGATCACAACAACAATTCGTTTGAAATTGAATGCACAACATTGCGTTTCACAGGACCTCCTGCAGGTCTTTGTTACAAACTCTGCAATTCTGATTCAAAATCGAAAAAAGAAGAAAGTTTATTTTATCACGGCTTTCGAAAATATTATAATACGTCATTCAGGAGCCCTCTTTGCCTCCCACGGAATATAAAGGGTGCAACATCTATCGATTTTAATTTTAATCATCGGTTATTTCGGATCTGACAATACTTATGTCATTCTATCCTGTCACAAATTTAAGTATATTATCACCACTGAATCGATTCATTGATTTACGTTTGAGCAACGTTTCAGTTTTATTGCATTTTTAAATTTAAACTTTTAAATGACCCACCCTTTAATATCAACAATGAATATCTAGCGTCGGAATGAACAATATAAAATCGCATTACATTTTTAAAGAGGGCGACAAAATGAAATAATAAGATGGCGAAATGCTACTTAAAGCATATAAAGATGTACAACACACCTATGAAGCAGCATCATATGGCCTATTTTGTTGTTATTTTTGTTTTTCTTTTGATGTGTTTGTGTTGTTATTTTTTTTTTTATTGGGTAAATACATGTTTACACATAAACCCACAAAAGTAGACCACTGAGTTCGATTCAAGAGCACTCATTCAATTTCAATTTAATTGCTGTAATGATTCTGGTTGTTATTTCTACGGATGAATTATTTCTTTTTAAGTACTTTTGAGTTCCTTCTTCTACCATATTTTCTTATTTCGTGTTTTATTTCAATTTCTTACTTTGTTTTTATAAATCTTGTTATTGGGGTCATCAGTTTTAATGCTGAAGACATGAAGAATAAGTTCTTTGCAGATAAATTGAAAAGCAAATCGACAAGAAAATAAATTCATTCGGTATGGTTTGTTGCTTTTGCCCTCTTGAGCAGGTTGTTTTGGTTTCGTTTATTCTATTTCGTTAACATAAAATATTTTTTTCTATTGCTAATGGAAGATAAGATGAAAGCTTTTAGTAGAATTATCAAAATGACCTTAATTTCCATTAATTTTTCATTTTGATTTACAAAATCATAGCCTTCACCTTTTCGAAACTGTAATCAAATAAAGACATTTTTCAACATGTGTATGTATGTATGTTTGTATGTACATATGTTTTCATTAACTACTTTCGTTTCATTCGAAATCATCAGGTGGCTTTGATTGAAGTCTATCGGGAGTCTAATCAGTCCAAAAAGAAAGCGGTTTGTTTAGTGTCATTTAAATAGACTTTTAATTCTTTGCACTTGGCACCGTTTCGGACGTTACCTACCATCAACTCGACTAGATTTTGATTATATAATAAAAGAATGGATAAAAAACACTTTGGAAATAATAAATGGTAAATTACGAAAACGCAACACTTATCTTATCTGCAGAGATCTTTTCTATTCGACGCTTTAGTACGAACTGAGATCTGAGATACAAGAGAAGAAATGTACTCTCGGTTATCGGATTTCTTTATTATCGTATCAAGTTTCCCCACTTTATTGAGCCATACCCTTGTAGCTTTGTACGCCTAATCCAATATATATGCAATTTGCTCAACGGATCAGAGAAGTGTACAGTCCGTCGTGAACGCACTTCGCACGTTCTTTATTGACGTGTAAAACAGTTGATTTATTTATCATGAATCTTGTTATCACATTTCAATTAGATTTTTTGAGCCAAAACTACAGGAGAACACGTGTTTCCTAAAAAATTGCGGTGAAATAATTTCGTTGTCCGTAATCGCTAACAAACTATCATGTCCACTCAGAGGGGACAACCGAGTGATATGCTAGACTTACGTTGTCACCTCAGAGGGGACAGCCGAGTGCAAAGGGTTAATACCAATATGCAGTGTACAACAAAATTCTAGCAATAATATTTATAAATAATTGACGTTTTTTATATTTATTTTATTAATTTATTTCTATTTTATTGTAAAACAAAACAATTTTGAATGTTTTTCACAAACTAAAAGAAAATTACGGAATAGTTTCTGGTGACTCCATATTTTTGCAGAGCAAATGTGTAGATATCCCCAAGAAGAACTCAGAGTAAACTTAAAATTCAAAGGCCCAGTATATTGAAATGTTACACTCAATATTTAGTAGGATATCCCTTAAAGTCAACCACTCCATTTATCCTAATTGGTATTAAATGTACCAGTTTTTCTTGTGTTTTCTTTTAATATTTGATTCCATTCACTCAAGAGAAAGTTTTTCACATGACTTTTAATTGTGGCTTAGCAACTAATTAATCGTTCTGCAAATGGTCACCTAAATATTCTCTTGGAGTCATATCAGCACTTTGTGCAAGAGTGTTAAGCATGTGAGGACTTTGTTAGGCAAATCACATCTTCACATTAGCAACAGTATGATTGGGATCGTTTACTTATTGAAAGTAATAAGCATTCTTACAATTTTTAAGTCTTCCGGACTCTAGGTGAATTTATTCTTTGGAATATTTAAATTCTCTTCCTTAGTAATTATTTCCTCGAATAAATTCCAAACTGCACACATGTGATGTCAACACACATCTCCACAGTATTGTACTAACGAGACCATGTTTAACAATTTCACAGAAGTTCTTTGGATTGAGCTCTTTATTTTTCTTCCTCCTTACTCAAGAATGTTATAAAGTCGCCGCGGTCTAGTAGGTATTGTGTTGGCTTATTAGACGTGAGGCCTCGATTTAAACCCCAGGCCAGGATTTCTGGCAAGTAAAAATCTGTGAGAGTAAAAATCTGTCGTTCGGAGCCGACTTTAAACTGTAGGCCTCGCAACTCATGTATAAAAATTAACGCACACAATATAAGTAATATGAGAAGCTAGGTAGCAATCCTCACTGAAAGGTTGTAACGATCAATTATGTATGTATAATATATATTATGTATGTATGTATAAATTATTTATTAGTTTTTGTTCAGTTAGATTTGATCGAGAGTGTACCTTATGGCAAAAGTACAAAACGTCTAGGTTTGTTGTTACCATACATACACACATACATAATTGGTCATTACAACCCTTTAGTCAGGATTACGACCTAGTTTCTCACACCACTTATGTTGTGTGCGTTAATTTTTATACAAAGTCGACTCCGAACGACAGATTTTTGAGAAACTTTTCATGACAATTTTATTTACTATGAGAGTTTTCGCCAGAAATCTGCTGAGAGGAAGTCGCCGGAGAAATATTTTTTCATATTATCGTGCAGTTAGAAATGCCTGACCTCCTGTTACCACTCTATGAGACTCCTCGTTCCCTTTTTTTCAAAATAAATATTTAATCAAAATAAAATTATTTGTATAAGAATGTTTTCTTTAACCATTTTTAACCCCTTAGTGTTTTTTTTTTTTCGATTTTCAGTTTTAGTTTTTAGTGATTTCGTTATAAAATTTGGTTTTTGTATTTCATTGGTAAAACTCATGTTCTTTGGGTTTTTCATTGCATCCTTGTATGGATAAGTTGTATGTCATCAAACATGTTTTTCTATACCACACTTAACACTCACTCAGTAAAAAAAAAATAATTCAGTTTAAAACTATTTTTTTATTATTATTTTGAATAAAAGATGTTTCCATCACGATTAAATTGCAATGCAAATCACTGCGGAAGTTATTTTGTTCAATTAAACCATGATTTGTGTCACGATATTTATGGTACGAAAATAAGGAAGAAATTGGTTGAGAGACGTGCAATTCATATTCTTCAATGCGGTAACCTTTAACACACAAAATGTGAGATGGTTTATTTCGTAATTGCACGCTGAATATTTCATCTTATTGGCCTTGCGGAATTATATACCAACCTTGTGAAGCCAGGAGTTATGAACATTGAAACCTCCAGTCCCAATATCTTGGTTTTATTATCTTAGCAACACTCAAGTTTTATGACATTGTATTAAAGTGATATCTGTGTTTTTTAATCATTTAACTTTTAAGTTTTTACAAAATATTTAAATTTGTAAGTTTACATTTCTTTTGCGAATTAATTCATGAAATGATGGAAATCGTTCAGAATTTGTTTTTTTCCAAAATTTGTATCCCAATAAACAAAGTTCGTGAAGTTCTAAAATTTTTATATATTTATTTATATATCATACAATAATTTTCAATAGAAACAGATATTCAAAGAGAGAGAGAGAGAACTGTTTACTGGTCTATGCAAAAATGTACAATTATTTCTAGTTTCGTTGATACTGTCTCTCCCTGATACTGTTGACGTTCACCAGTTGTGAACAATGTGGCTCCATGTTGCTCATGTACAGGCAAGGCACACAAACAATGTTTCTATTATTTCGCATGTTTCAATGTGATGAAATGTCTCTGGCCAAGAACAAATATGGTCTCTAAACTTAAGAGGGAGAGAGACAATGTTATTGTGGGTTAGTCATGTCGTATTACACAAGCCATACACATACACAAATACAAAAGTGACAGTGAGGGGAATGAATATTCGACAATGTAATCAGAGACATACAGTTAATTACACTATGCGACAAAATACAAAAAATTAAATACGCCCGAGTAACTACCTAGTCTAAGTTGTTTAGTTAGTTGCGTAGAACTCAAAAATATGTTTTTTATACTTCTCGAACCCTCCAAACTTGTTTTAATTGGCAAAAACCGTTTTTCTGATCCTTTCACACAACATTATTGATTACCCAAATATGTTTGAACCAATTTTAAAAATCGAAAGATTTTTAGAAAGGAGAGAGATTAGCCTTTCAAACGGTGTACATAAACATTTAGACTCTTTATATAATAACTACTGTAGTTTTTGTCCAATTTTATCAAACGAAGTGTCAAACTCTTGACAAGAGAATGCACTTTAAGAATGTATTCACTTATTTCATATTTTTTAATTAAATTTTGCAATTAAGATTGGCCAAACTTGGAAAAATAAGAAAAAAATAATATTTTCCAAATTTACCCCATCAAATATCATAACATTTAAGTTTGAACAAAATGTTTATGTACATCGTTTTAAAGGCTAATCTCTCTCCTTTCAAAAAAACTTTGGATTTTTAAAATTGGTTCAAACCTATTTTGGTAATCAATAATTTTGTGTGAAAGATCAAAACAACCGTTTTTGTCAAATAAAACAAGTTTGGAGGGTTCGAAAAAAAGAAAAAAGTATTTTTGAGTTCTACTCAACCTAGTGAATAACTTAGACTATTCTTTAACGGCACCCCACAGAAAATAGTCCAACGGCGTCAAATCGCAGCTTCTTGGCGGCCAATTGACATCACCATTTCGGCTAATTAAACGGCCATTAAAGGTTTGACGCATTAAATCAATTGAGGTATGAAATGTGTGGCAATTTGCCCCATCCTTTTAAAATCAAACATCGTTCACATCAATACCAAAAAAATTGGTTATCATGGTGTGATAGGTGTCTGTATTGACCAAAGAAAGAAAGAAATATTGGCTAATCATTCCTCCGCTTCACAAGCCACACCAAACAGTCACTCGTAATTGGTGCATTGGCCTCTGTAAGACCACGTGTGAGTTTTCTGAGCCCCAAATATGGCAATTTTGCTTATTAACGTACTCACCAAGATGAAAATGAAAAGATGCTTTTTTGTGGCGAAAATCATTATCGGCCCAATAAATCCAAAACACTGGGATTCATTACGTTCAGTGGCGATAATATACTGAATTTTGTAACAGAATAGAATGATATAAGTATTGCTAGAAATAACCGGTTCAAATTCGATTCAAAATTGATTGCTGGCCCAGCCTATATATGTATATAGTATATTGCTTGGTTGCTTGATTGGTCATTACAATCCTTTAATCAGAATTACGACCTAGTTTCTCACACCACTCATGTTGTGTGTGTTAATTTTATACATGAGAGGCGGGACCTATAGTTTAAAGTCGACTCCGAACGAGAGATTTTTGAGAAAATTTTCACGGCAATTTTTTATTTACTTTCAGAGTTTTTGCCAGAAATCTGCTGAGAGGAAGTCGCCGAAGAAATATTTTTTTTATATTTTCGTTTTGATGTCTGACCTGGGGTTTGAACCGTGGCCTTACCTCTAATAAGCCAACACACTACCTACTAGACTACGGCGACTTCTTTTGTGACAGAATATAATGACATAAGTGTTGCCAGAGTATATATTATATTTACTTCCAAATTTTTTGCCAGAAATCTGCTGAGAGGAAGTCACCGAAGTAATATTTCTTTCATATTTCGTTTCGTTCAAGATGTCTGAGCCAAGAGTTAAAACACGAGCCAACACACTGTCTACTAGACTATGGCGACATTGATGTATTGTATATATTCAATGTCAATATTCCGATTCTATCACACGTGTGTCGCATAATTTTTATGGTAGGGGCATTTCCATTATATCTGAAGAGAATTGGTCTCATATTAAAGCTGAGAGTGCTATTGTTTTACTTTGAACTCGCCTATGGCGAAAAGAGTTATGCATCGAAGTAAAATTAGTTTACAACAGTTCAACTTGTCAGTTCAACCTCATAAAATTATGGTAAAATAAGGTATTTAAAAAATGTTTAAACTTTAGTTCTTTGTGTATACCTTGATGGAAATACCCATATGTTTTAGTGCTGATAATTACTAATACATGACGATTTTGCTCTTATTATTGTTTTCATTATTATTATGCAGCATATGGTCGAGCATCTGTCTTTAATAGAGTTCATAAATAGAAATGAATTCCTGGTATGGTAACACGTTTATGTTCCTTCAAATGTTCACAAACATTGTTATTTGTTAGCATTTAAAGCAAAAAAATTAAATATTTCTTGCCTGCAAAATTTAATTTTGAGGACATTAAAATGAACATTTGTGAACATTTGGAAATTATTAAATGTAGACATTTTGCTACGTATACGAGTTTCATCTACAATTTTAAAATTCAAAATTTTATTTAAAACGTTCATATTCTTTCCATTATGAAGTTTATTGCTGTTATTACCTCTGAGAAGAAATTTAAAAATTCCTACATAGAACAGACATTGTAAACATAATTTTTGTATGTACTATTGTTAACAAATGCATCAAATCAAATTATCACTTTTTGAATTGAATGAGATTATGTTGCATTTGAAGTAAAGTAGTTCTTAGAAAAAAATATTCAAATAAAAAATATTTATTTTTTATTTCTGTTTTCGAAACAAAAGTGAATGTTGACTTTAGAAAGAGAATCATCTTCAGCGACGAGGGACACTTTCACCTCAGTGGATTCGTTAATAAGCGGACTTGTCGGATTTAGGCATATGAGAATCCACGAGTGATTGTTTAAAAGGAAGATACATTCACAAAGAGTGACTGTTTGATGCGATTTAGGGGCTGACGGCCCCAGCGGCAAGTACTTCCTCGAAAATGAGGTTGACCAAGCAGTTACCATGAGCGCTGTTCGCTATCTCGGGATGATAACAGACATCTTGGGGACAGAAATTGAGAATATGTACCAGGACGATATGTGATTCTAACAGAATTTCTTCTACTTGCCACAAAGCCAACAAAGCAACGGCAATTTTGCACGACCATGTTAACTCACATGGTGGCGATGTTAATTTGCCGCCAAGATCATGTGATTTAATACCGTTAAACTTCAATAACACACAAAATTAGTCATTACAGCCCTTCAGTCAGGATTACGACATAGTTTCCCGCACCGCCCACGTTATGTGTTTGAATTTTATCCTTAAGTCGCGGGACTTACAAGTTAAAAACGACTTTGTATGACAGATTTTTTTGAGAAACCTTCCATGGCAATTTTTATTTACTCTTAGAGTTTTTGACAGGAGTCTGCTGAGCGAAAGTCGCAGAAGAAATATTTTTTCGTACTTCGTTTTGATCGAGATATCTGACCTTAAACCGCGGCCTCACGTCTAATAAGCCTATACAGTAATCCTTCGATTTACGTCGCCTCGATTAACGTTGTTTCGATTTACGTCGTCAAATTTTTTGTTCCCTCTAACTTCAATTTTCGTCGTCATTCGCTTTACGTCGCCTTTTTTGGAACCAAATGCGACATAAATCGAGGGTTTACTGTAACTTTTTTATGTTCCTTGTTAAAAACATACTACTTTGTAGTATGAGCAATATAAAATTCGATTTACGTCGTTTTGATTTACGTCGCCTTTTTTTTGGAACCAACTGCGACGTAAATCGAGGGATTACTGTACACTACTTTACTAGACTACTGCGACTATCATTCGGCATATTAACGACACTGTTTCTTAATTATGTCACAGAGTCATTGAACATACAATCGGATACATAATCGGATATGTCACTGTATGTTATGGTTAGCATTTAACCGATACTTTGTTTCACATATAATTGTCACGGATCATTTTATCATAATAAATCGTTAAACGAATACTTCATTATCTGAAATCGAAATTGCCATAAAAATTTTACAAAAATCTGTCGTTTCGAGTCAACTTTAAACTGTAGGTACCACCACTAATGTTTAAAATTAACGCACACAACATTAGTGGTGTGAGAAACTAGGTTGCAATCCTGACTGAAGTGTTATAATGCAAATTATGTATGTATGTGTGTCACCTGAAATCAATACAAATACAATACAATACAATACTTTGTAGAGTAAGAACTCTCCCGACAGTTACTTAAGGAGGCTCAATGGTATAAGGGTATGATTCTCGCTTTGGGTGCGAGAGGTCCCGGGTTCAAATCCCGGTTGAGTCCATAAATCGATTTGTTTTCTGGTATTTTGCTTTAAAGTGTTAAAAATATTTTTGAAACTTAAACTAAAAGGAATTTTTCATTACACGGTGCGACAATCAAAACATACCCTGTTAATTACATAGTATAGGTTGTGGGTTTTGTTAAGTAGAACTCAACATAATTTTTTTTTATATTTCTTAAATTTGGGTGATCTGGCAGTCTAGTGTGTGTGTCTAGTAGTATGCTAGACTATTAGCGTGAGGGTGAGACCAGAGACTCTGGTCTGCGACACTACACCGGGCATATGGTCAAGTTACTCAGCTCGTATATAATTAAATATAATTTGTAATTGTATTGTAAATAAATAAATATTTCTTGAAGCTCTCAAATTTTGTTTAATAAGACAAAAACGTTTTTTTTTTAATATTTTTCAAGTTCCAGCATTCTTAATTGGAAAATTGAATTAAAAAATATTAAATAATTGGTGACATTCTTAAAGTGCGTTCTCTTGTGAAGAGATTGATACTTCGTTTGGCAAAAGCGGACAAAAATCACCGTAGTTATTATTTAAAGAGTCGTGTTATATGTTTTTATATGTCATCCTTACTTTAAGTTAAAAATTCTTAAAAATTTTGATGGACCTTTATTTAGGTTAGAGGTTGTGAACTTGCCATTAAGACAAGTTCAATACTCGGATACTTGTAATACGTCCTAAAGGAGAGGGGATAATAGAGGAGATAGGAAAAATGAGATAGGAAAAAGGGAGGAAGTAATATCTTAATTGTTGTTTATTGAGAAACTCTAAGTCGAAGCGATGTTCATGAGACAATAATTGGCTTTATTAGTCTTCTCTATACCAGTGGTAAGAACAGAGTGCAATAGGGATTCCAAACATCTGAACGATGTGGCAGCATTAAACGGCGTTCAATAAAGTCCCAGCAGAAGGCTAAAGCATCTCGACTACGCAGATGATATTTGTAGATTATCTTAATATGCGCAAAACATGAATGATAGAAAGGCATTGTGCCCAAGAGCTGCACATCATCTTCAACAAGACAAAAGTATGTGTTTTACTGTCGCTAATACACCCTAAGAAAGGACCAATCATTGCGTTATTTTAGTTGAGCAAATACGGAAATCAGAAGCTCAGTGGAATACATGGACGCGCGCATCAACAAAGTTCGTCAGGCTTTCTAACATGATACCGAATGCTCGCGTTTTGACAATTTCTTGTTAATTTTCGGATAAACCATGACGCTGGTTTATACACAAATTTTCGAACCACTGTACATACGTTTTATTTCTTTTGATTTTTTATTATGAATTGAATATTTCTTAAATCAGTAAAAAACATTTCTTTAAACCATGGAAACTAGCAGGGCAATGGTTCTGTTTCCTTTTACATGCTGTCAAGGGTGACCAAGACTAGTGACAATTTTAACGATGTTGGTAGAGAATAAAAACATGTTTGCAAAACTATGTAAGAGATGGTATGCGTACATGTATGCTGTTGTATACTGTTTGTTAACACTTATGTTACAGTTTAAAATAATATACGTGTTGTTCCTACACTGTCATTATCTTTGACTTATAAAGTCCGGGATTTGCTTTGTGTGGCACGTGTTAAGCTAGTTTACGTGCAAGAATGCAGTCATCATCACCATCGCCATCTTCATCAACATTGTCATCAATAATCTGGAAGTGAACGGCAGTGTTGCAATAACGACAATAATATTAACAAACTAACCAAAAATAGCTTCGATCTCAGCAATTTAACTACAGTCATAAGAGGTAATATATTTAAAAAATTCTGTAGACTTTCATAGCCTCCTTCAGAATTAAGTTAAAAAATTTAATTATTTTAGAAAAAGTTAGAATGTGTTTAGTCCAGGTAAATTGTAATTATGCCCTCTGCTGTCTACGTTATTACTGCACAACAATCTAAGTGAAGGAAACGATCAAATTGATAAGCGAATTACGATATATGTACATATACATAGTTACGTTAAGCAGGTGGATCTCAGATAGTCTCTAATCTCAGTAAGTCTAAAATATTATGAATGAAGCCCGGATGAACGTTGATTCCTTCACCACCTCGCACACAGTTGCATCTTCTAATTCAGTTTGATCTGAGGTTGCCAAATTGGTGATTGTATATTTCATTGGCAAAAATACTATCCTTACCGCTTTTAAAATCTCTGTGCAGCTTTTACTAGCAGTATTTTCCACTTTATTCACTGAGATCGTGGCTGAACTATAAGTTTATTCTCTTCTTTTGATTGCTCTTCCTCGGAGCGGCTTGATGTTTTTACCACCTCTTTTTATCGGCTAATATTTAGGTGAAGCATTGTTGCTCTCGCCGTAGTCTATTTGTTAGTATGTTGGCTTATTAGACGTAAAGCTAAGATTCAAACCCAGGTTAGACATCAAAACGAAATATGAAAAAATATTTATTCAGAGACTTCCTCTCAGCAGATATCTGGCAAAAACTCTGAGAGTAAATAAAATTGCCATAAAAAGTTTCTCAAAAGATCTGTCGTTCGGAGTCGACTTTAAACTGTAGGCCCCGCCAATCATGTATAAAATTAACGCACACAACATGAGTGGTGTGAGAAGCTAGGCCGTAATCCTGACTGAAGGGTTGTAATGTCCAATTATGTATGCATGTACATACGCAATAGTATCATGCAATCAACTTCTTACCACTTACACGCGAATTCAACCATTGGCAGAAAAAAGAAAACCATTATTATAGTTATTGTCATAACTATTCTAATCATCATTGTGGCCATAGAAATCATCAACAATGCCAAAATTTTCACTTATCGTTTCAATGGCACTCACCACCAACGAACGGTAAGCTTACAACAATGATCATTAGCATGAAAGACAACAACAACATCGTGGTTACATAGCAGTTTTTGGAGGATGTTAGATTCTTATCAACTTTGTAAGCCAAAGTAATTTTAAGGAAGATTGTTAAGGAAACAAGTGACTGCATTACTTTAAGTTCATTAATATTGTTAAGGGCCTTACTGTAGTAAGACTTGTTATTACTGTAGTAAGCAGACAAAAAACGGACACAATTTTTGTAACAATGAGGGAAAAATAATTTTCAATTGTTTTCTTCTCTTTCATTAAGGACATGCATTAGGGATGAACATGGCAACTTTTAAACAATAAATGTGAAGTAAAGGCATACAAGACGTGCCTTTTTTAAGAAGTTCTCATATTTTTATTTTCTCTTTTTGTTAGAACTTAAAAATGGTTTTTGTTTCGGAATGATAGATTAATTCAGTAAAGCAAAAGGAAAGAAAATTTTAACAAATGGGAAAAAGGAAATAAAATTTATTTCGTGGAAGTTCATTGAACACATAATTGGTCAATTGAGTTAGGATTATGACCTTCTCACACAGCCTATATTGTGTGTGTTAATTTTAAACACGGGTGGCGGGACCTACATTTTAATGCCGACTCGGAACTACACATTTTTAAGAAATTTTTCATGGCAATTTTATTTACTCTCAAAGCTTTTGCCAGAAATCTGCTGAGAGGAAGTCGCCGAAGAAATATTTTTTCATATTTCGTTTTGTTGGAGATGTCTGACCTGGATTTTGAACCGTGGCTTTACGCCTAATAAGCGAACACAACGGTGACTTCAATGTGGAAAACAACAAGAAATAGAAATTGTGGTCGGTCAAATTCTACGTAACTGTTGCATCTAAATCGATCTGAATATTTTAAATTAACTGGATGTATTACATTTTTTTATTTTGACGCATAGTGCTATTATTAATATTTCGTTAGCCGTTGTAAAAGCTCTTTTGATTAAAGTAACATACAGTACCTCACAGACTCTTACAACTTTGCTCAATTTTTGATATAAGGAGTGCGCACGAATATATTTCGGCATACATTTTTCATTACATTTATATAATATAAACTAAATGGTAAAATTATCTCAAGTTTTATTTTAATTAAAGAAATAATTACACGCTGCGACAGTCAAAATATACCCAGCTAATGACATAGTGTAGGTTGCGAGTTTTGTTGAGTAGAACTAAATTTTTTTTTTATTTTTCAAACCCTCCAAACTTGTTTTATTTGACAAAAACGGTATTTTTAATCTTTTCACACAAAATTATTGATTATCCAAATATTTTTAAGCCCACTTTCAAAATCCAAAGTCTTTTGAAAAGGGGAATGATAAGCCTTTAAAATGAGATACATAAACATATGGTTGAGACTTTTTGTTATGAGTTTTGATCGAATAAACTTGGAAAACATGATTTTTTAAAATTTTTTCCAGTTTAGCTATTTTTAATTGCAAAATTTAATTAAAAAATATAAAATAAGTGATGACATTCTGAAAGTGCATTATCTTGGGAAGAGATTGACGCTTCGTTTGATCAAATTGGACAAAAATTACCGTAGTCCTTACATAAATAGTATAACAGTCGTGTTATATTTTTTATATATGTCATCTTATCAAATGAACTTTCAGTTCAAAAATTTTCAAAAGTTTTGATGGAACTTGATTGTTTATCGCAAAATGTGTCAATTTCACGTTTGTACGACTATCAGAAGTCGGCTAATTTTTGTGTTTTTTGCAAATATTATTATTTCTCTTTGCGCAAAGATAGGCCAACTTCTGGTGGTGGCTCAAACGTTAAATTGACAAATTTTGCGATAAGCAATCAAGCTCCATCAAAAATTCTGAAAGTTAATTTGACAAAATATATATATGAAAAATATATCTCGACTGTTAGACTCTTTAAATAATAACTACGGTAATTTTTGTCCGATTTGATCAAAGGAAGTGTCATTCTCTACACAAGATTATGCTCTTTCAGAATGTCATCACTTATTGCATATTTTTTAATTAAAGTTTGCCACTATGAACGCACAAACTTGAAAAAATATGAAAAAAATTCGCATTTGCCAATTTTGCTTCATCCAACCTCATAAGATATTAAGTCAAATAATATATAATGTTTGCATCGTTTTAAAGGTCCATCCCTCTCCTCCTTATTAGAAGGTTTAAATTTTTGACATCGGTTCAGAAATGTTTGTGTAATCTATCAATTTGTGCGTAAAGTCTAAAAGAACAGTTTCTGTCAAATAAAACAAGTTTAGAGGGTTCAAGAAATATAGAAACAATATTTTTGAGTTCTACTCAACAAAACTCGCAACCTACAATATGTCATTAGCTGTGTATATTTTGACTGTCGCGCTGTGTTATTATTACAAAACAAAATGAATAAGCCGTTTATAAAACCATATTTTTTGTGAAATAATAGTTTTTGTTTTATTGTTTTCCGATAAAAAATAAAAACAATAACAACCACAATATCGATTTATGTGTGAAAACTTTTACTGGACTTGTTTCATTGAACATTATATCATAGACAAACGCAAACCATTTTACATAATTTATCTTGCATAAAAAATGTATAGAATGTCTCTACTACTGCATATTCCTCTGATACTATCTACCGGAAACAAAATAGAAGAGAATGTGTGGTTAATTTATGTTGCCTATCATCTCATAGACAGATTTCGATTGAAAAAAAATATTTTTTATTACTTTTTGGGTCAGATAAGATAAAAAGCACAACAAATCGCTTCAGGGTTCTTATTTCTATTAGATTTGATACAAATACTATCCAGAATTTAATCCATTTATACTTATATGCACCAAAAGGAGTTTCTTCGTACAAAAATATTTCTTACATTGGGCCATTCATTTAGCACCCCCTATATTCAAATATAAATACAACAAAGTGTGAAAGTCATCGAAATTAGTTTTTATAGAACAATTTGATGCCATGATTTAAATATTTGCCACGGCTTTCCAATATCAGTCACAAGAAAAAGTCTAACGGCGTTAAATCGCTCGATCTCAGTGGCCAGTTAAAGTCATCCCTACATGAGATGATTATGCCTTCAGATCGCTCGAGCAGAATATGTGTGTACGATGGCGTACGTAGCGCCAACGTAGGGGCCAACTCTCTTATAGCTGCGATTGTTAGGAGAGATAGAGTAAAAATTCTCTCACTCCTCCACTTCCTGACCTACCAGTGGAGGTGATGGGAATAGCTATATGGACTGGTGCCACGGATCAGGATATCCTCAACGTGTACATACCCTCAGTAAACAGCGAAGGCGTAATGGTAATGTAGCACCTATTACAGGATGATAATAGGGTTATTCTAGGGGACTTAAATACCCACCACGAGATCTGGTGCGTAATGATTATAGATTTTGCCGATCTAATCGATGATATCGAAATTGGTGTAATTAATGAAAATACTCCAACTCGAATATGGGCGTAGTGCTTGAACTTTCTGTATATATTTGTATCTATTTAACAATGGAATAGGAATCGATAGATTGAATAAAAACAATAACATGTTTGGCATTAAGACAAGTACTACCCGGCTTAATTCTTAGTTACTTTAGTGTGGTCCATATTATAATTGTGAGTAGGTAACGTACTGCAGTGTTGACAAGACTAAAATACTCTTATATAAAAATATTGTTTCCAAAATTGAAACGGTGTACCATCGTTTAACATTAAAACGATAAATAAAAGCTACACAAACAAATACAACGAACTTGCTTGCATATACCAACAACATCATTATGAAAGAAAAGGAGACAGACAAGTAAGAAAGAAAGCAACAACAAACAACGTAATCGAAATACACAAACAACAATGAAGTAGCGATTGAATTCTCGAGAAGGCAAAGACACAAATATTCTACTTCTAGACTCTAGATCCTTCATCAGACTGTTTATGTGAATATACATATAAAAAGGCAAGACAAAGCAGGCAACGAGTAGTAAGAATTCAGTCAGTCTTGTGGGAAGACGCGTTGCGTGTGAAGACAACAGTCGTGGTTTGAAGATCGCCGTTGAAAAAATCTGCGTTCTAAGCAAAGGATAATAGCGAACAAGCAATTATTGTTGTATTCGTCAAGTTGTATACGGTGGAACACAAAAGTAGTACGAACAATAAAGAGTTTCATTAAAACTAAACGCCTATTTATTTTTATTTTATTTGCGCTCAACGAACGCATATTCTAAACGTTTTTAAAAAGGTAGAAACCTAATAATATATACTCTTTAATTTTATCATTTTAATAAACAACACAATACCATATTTTATTGCAAATATACACTTAAACAAAATGCATTCAATATTTTATATGTAGTCGGGTATTATTAAGAAAGGCAAAGCATCTATCTTAACTTTTTCATTGTGGCACTTGTTGCACTGTAACTGACATTACAATTATCCATTGAACAGTAATATTGAGGATAATTTATTTTTTTTTTTTTTTGGTGGAAGAAAAGACTTGGAAATTAATTCAAAACTTATATATTAAATGTGATTATAGAAGAGGGCTTTTAATTGATTACAGATGACAAATGCACTTGACAAATGCGATATTCTTGATAAAAGTTGTTGAACAAATTGTAAATATTGTAGAATAAATTAAAAAAAATTTAATTATTTTTCTTCATTTCATTTTGTACTTTGAATTTCGCAATAGATTTATACAATTAAAATTTATTCAATTAGTTTTTTGTACATATTGCTACAGGGCCATATTATTAATTTCTTTAATTAAAGGTCTGTGATGCAAAAAAACCGATAAACATTCAACAATTAATTCGTATAATCAGCATTCGTTTGTTATGTGTTTATAGTATCCTTAAACAAATGAAGGCTTAGAACCAATCGTATAAAACCGTTTTCTCTGACCTAGCATATGTTATTGTCTACATTACAATCAAAGAAATTAATTTACGTTCGTAAAAATAAATCGTTTAAATTGATTGAAATTAGCCATTCTTTATTCTTCGGAAGTCGCCATGGTCTAGTAGGTCGTAGGCCTGGGTTCAAACCCCAGGTTATGCATCTCCAACTGAACGAAATATGAAAAAATATTTCTTCGGCGACCTTCTCTCAGAAGATTTTTGGCAAAAACTCTGAGAGTTAATAAAATTGCCATGAGAAGTTTCTCACAAACCTGTCGTTCGGCGCCGACTTTAAACTGTAGGGCCCGTCACTCGTGTATAAAAATTAACGCGCACAACATAAGTGATGTGAGAAACTAGGTCACAATCCTGACTAAAGGGTTGTAATGACCAATTATGTATGTTATGTAGGTATGTATGTTCTTCTTCAGAAGAGACTAAAATGCTATTGTCTTCTCCAATATTTAAAAAAAGTAGGAAAACAAAAAATCATACAAAATAAATACATTTATGACTTTCTATACTTATTTGCTTTTGTTGCAATGTTTGTACGTTTAATTTTTTTTTATGTTTCGGATGTTGTTTATATTTTTATTTCAAATTTGTAAACAAGAAAAAATTGGGAAATATACGTGGCAATATTGTTCCAAATTTCATTGTCCGTAATCGCCAACAAACTATCATGTCCCCTCAGAGGGGACAACCGAGTGATATCCTAGACTTACGTTGTCCCCTCTGAGGGGACATTTTAGTGTGTTAGTGATTACGGATAATGAAATTATTCCACCGCAATTTTTTAAGAAACACGTGTACTCCTTTATTTTTCTATTAAAAAGGCACAAAAAAACGTTTACGACGGACTGTACACTGCTCTGATCCGTTGAGCTAATTGTATACATATATAGTGGATGAGGCGTACAAAGTTACAAAGTTATAAAGAAATCCAACAGAGAGAAGAAATGTTCAAGATCTCAGTAAGTACTGAAGCGTCGAATAGAAAAGATCTCTGCAGTAATAAGACAGCATTGTGTTTTCGTAATTTACCATTAGTTATTTCCATTATATTTTCAATAATAATATAATCAAAATCGATTATTATCTAATCAAGTTGAGTTGCTGGTAGGCAATGTCCTAAATGGTGCCGAGTGCAAAGGGCTAAAATAGTAACAAGTGTCAACTGTAAATGTGTTTGTTATCGTAATTTCTTAAGCACATATATTGTATGATTTTCCAGATAAGTCCTTTAAAAACGGAAGAGTGATTGTGTATCATTCATAAAATGATTTCTCGATTATTAGCAGGAGCATACAATCTTACATAGTGAGAGTCCTAAGCACATAAATTATAGCTGTTACATCTGCACTGGCAAGCTAGGTTTAGCATACAAATTAACGGGTACAAGAAAGATAATGAAGAAATATTGTCTATGAAGCTCGACAATAAAAATTTAAAAATATAAATACTGTAAGGAAAAGAAATTCATGCATAAAAAATTTATCTAAATTGATTGGCTATTTTATTACACAAATGTGCCATTTGAAATAGAATTTCTGCTTCGAAACTGTCGTATGTTTTTGTTTATGCAAAATTGGAAGATTCATCCCTAAATGAATTTCTAGTAAATTTTCTAATTATCTTTACCATATTTAATCAGATGATATGAACAGTTTTATACAATAATTCTGAATTCTTAACATTCAACCAGTTTAAACGAATTAACTCTTTAACTACTATTAGCAACTCTTGAATAAAGCCTACAGTTCAGTACAGTCCACTAAAAAATTCTTGAATTTCATTTTCATTGCAAATTTCCATTTGTTTCGCGATCTTTTTGGACTTCATAACATAATGACGATATATGTTAAAAATTTTCATCAAATTTGTTGCTGAGGCTTTGATAATTCCGATGCCATTTTTAGAAGAAAAACAAACAAATTTAAACGTCTTATAACCATTTATCATAGGCATATATAAAGGGTGTTTTTTATAGAGATATAGAACTTTAAGTTGCAATAAAACAACGATGGATTATTCGATTGACATGCATTTTATTTATCCGAAAGATAATCTTGTGGCATTACATTTTAAATATGATTTCTGGCATATGACCGCCACGGCTGGCGCGGATGTAGTCCAATCTGGACGTCCAATTTTCGATGACTTTTTCCAACATTTGTGGCCGTATATCGGCAATAATACGGCGAATGTTGTCTTCCAAATGGTCAAGCGTTTGTGGCTTTACCGCATAGACCAATGACTTTACATAGCCCCACAGAACGTAGTCTAGCGGTGTTATATCACAAGATCTTGGAGGCCAATTCACAGGTCCAAAACGTGAAATTAGGCGGTCACCAAACGTGTCTTTCAATAAATCTATTGTGGCACGAGTTGTGTGACATGTTGCGCCGTCTTGTTGAAACCACATCTCCTGGACATCATGGTTATTCAATTCAGGAATGAAAAAGTTAGTAATCATGGCTCTATACCGATCACCATTGACTGTAACGTTCTGGCCACCATCGTTTTTGAAAAAGTACGGACCAATGATTCCACCAGCCAATAAAGCGCACCAAACAGTCAGTTTTTCTGGATGTAACGGTGTTTCCACATACACTTGAGGATTACCTTCACTCCAAATGCGGCAGTTTTGTTTGTTGACGTAGCCATTCAACCATAAGTGCACTTCATCGCTAAACAAAATTCGCTTATGAAAATCGGGAACAACGGTAATCTCGTTTTGGTCCCATTCGACGAATCTACGCCTTACTTGATGATCGTTTGGCTTCAAATCTTGCACGAGTTGGATTTTATAAGCACGCAAACCAAGATCCTTCCGCAAATTCTTCCATAAAGTGGATGGACACAGATCCAATTCCTGTGCTCGATGGCGGATGGACTCATTCGGGTCTACCTCAATGCTACGCTCTACAGCAGCAATAGCTTCTTCTGTACGCACCGTACAGCGTCTCTGGGGATGCGAGTTATCAATAAGAGTAAACGTGGTGCGAAAACGTTCCATGGTTAATCGAATTAACTGCTCTGATGGACGATTTTGTCGACGATAAAATGGACATAGTGCGCGATACGTTTTCCGCACAGAACCATTATTTTCGAAATAAAATTGCACTATTTGCAAGCGTTGTTCAGGCGTGAGTCTATTCATGATGAATTGCCAAACCAAACTGAGAATAAATCACTTGACAGCTGTTAAATCGGTCACCATCTTGAAGAGTAATGCCAACTAAAAGTTCTATACCTCTATAAAAAACACCCTTTAGTTAGGCTAATACATCTTGTCTTGGTAAGATTTTATAGTGCACTATAACGTGGTAATCGAACAAAACAGATTGTAATGAGATAACATTTGTTCAAACTTCATTTTAGTGTCACTAATATGTAAAAGGAGGGTGACGTAGTCTAGTAGGTAGTGTGCTAGCTTATGAAACGTGGGGTCACGGATCAAACTACAGGTCAGATATCTCCAACAAAAACGAAATATGAAAAAATATTTCGTTTGCGATTTCCTATCAACAGACTTCTGGCAAAAACTCCGAGAGTAAATAAAATTGCTATGAAAAGTTTCTTAAAAGTCTGTCGTTCGGAAACGATTTTAATCTGTAGGTTCCGCCACTCATGTATAAAATTAACGCACACAACATAAGTGGTGTGAAAAGCTAAGTCGTAATCCAGACTGAAGAGTTCAAATGACCAATTATGTATGTTTGTTAATATGTAATAGCGATTTGGCATAATTTTTGACCATTTAGAATCACTATCTGTTGCCCTGGTACCTGGGCCATTTAGAATCACTACCTGATACTATAAGGGTAAGGGTAGTCGGTTAGATCCTCACCTGAGGCTCTGGTCTGTTACACTACACCAAGAATAAGCTGCAAGTTACTGAACTTGTAAAAATTAAATATAATTTGTAATTGTATTGTAATTAATTAATAAATAAAAATAATTTATATTAAATAAAATTAACGGTTGATGGCAGTCAATGAGAAACCATCGTGTGATGATTATTTTAAAAAAGTTTCCTAGTTTTTAGTACTTTTTCCTAATGGACAATGGAAAGGAAAAAAGAAACATTGTTTGTAAAGTATACCAGGAAAAAAATGAAAAAACAAATCTCATTCATTATTCTTTTGTTTTCAGTTGTTTTATACAGAAGAGTATGTACACTGGCGAGCAAAAATGGTTACATAATATTAACAAAATATTTTAAATCCAATATTTTTTTATTTTTTGCAGTAAGTAAGAAATTGTAATTAAAAAATTTCAGACGTTGAAATGGCCAGCACAAAGTGCGGATTTAAATCCGATCGAGAATTTGTGGGCAATTGTAAAACGAAAATTGGCACAGAATGAAAACCCTCCAAATAACCTTAACGAATTGTGGCTAAGAATTGAGGCAGAGTGGCAAAGTATAAACAGCGAAACCATCAAAAAACTGGTAGAAAGCTTACCAAACGTATTAAATCAGTAATAAAGAATAAAGGATTATGGACAAAATACTGAATTTTTCATTTGAGACGAAACGAGCAAAATTGGATAAATGCTACTAAATAATATTTAAGCTGTATTTTATATTTTAAAGGAAATAATATTACTGCAAAGTTTTTGTTTTAATTAGAGGATAGTCTAAATAAATGTTTAACATATGGATTGTTTTTTTTTTATTTTAATAAATAAAGTACAAATATAAAGTTTATACTTTTTTTAATATTATGTATTCATTTCTGCTCGCCAATTTATATGGACCACACATTCAGTTCAGTTCAGTTCAGCTCTGATTTATTTCGCGTTGTTAACTATTTGTACTTACATACCAGCTGTTATTGTTGTTGTTTAGGATTTATTAACTAAACATGTTTTCACAATTAAATTTTGTTTCAGAGTTCTTGTTTATATTTCCATTGACGTTGTTTATTGACACACAGGTGCAGCAATAATATTGCATCATCTGTATCCTTGGGTAGTGTAAATATTAGTGATGTTTTGGTGTGATGTTCTCTGGAACCAGCACATTTTTCAAGTGTCGAAAGAAGCCGTCAAGTACCTCGGTTTTTTAAGCGGCGCAAGAAACACTTCAATTCATTTGATCTTCTTACTATTTACACTATTTATATCCGACCGAGAGTGGCCCGAGCCTCGACGTCCATTTTGAGGCTTCTCGATCGCATGCAGAAAGAAGGGCGAAGGTGCTCATTAATGAATGTAGGGTATTCAACTCTGTTGGTTCATTGGAGCTTCGCCTATTGATACTATTAATACTACAACGGATTTTAGTCAAGCGAAATAAGGCACTTGCTTCCGAAAATCATCTCAACGAGCACATCCGTTTGTGGTTGATTGTCCAGTGGATCATCGCACACTGTATAACAGACAAAATTCGTTACTTAGGCGGACTCTTCGTATGAGTAGCTTCTTCTTGCAGAGGTATTTTGCTTTCACTTCTGAAGTAAAGAGATGCAAATATCTAGTGCCCACAAACACTATTCCCTCTTTCCTTCTTTCCATAACATATTTTCCTAGTTCCAACACAATGCAATCCCTACATGAGTAGGGGCCATGTCCTAAGTGTTGGTAGTACAAAAAAAAATTTTCTAATTCATACTCTTACCGAGTAGGCGTTGGTGTTCGTTCGTCGTTCATTTGGTGTTCGTTGTTATTCTTTTTGAAGGGTTTTACATACATAATTGGACATTAAAACCGTTTAGTCTAGATAACGACCTAGCTTCTCATACCACTCATGTTGTGCTTGTTAATTTTATACATGAGTGGCGGGACCTACAGTTTAAAATCGACTCCGAATGACAGATTTTTTGAGAAACTTTTCATGGCATTTTATTTTATTCTCAGAGTAACCAAGGCCTTAGGTCTAATAAGCCAGCACACTACCTGCTAGACTACGGCGACTTCATGAAGGGTTTTATTTTTTTTAATTAAAAAAAAAAAGAATTTAAACTAACATTATTGTATTCGTATCTGGAATTCGGGATTTGTGCTTACTTTAGCAATAAACTTTTTAAATTTTATGAAAAAAAAAATAAAAATTTAAATCAATTTCACACCAAAAAATTTACTATGATGATTGAAAGTTAATTTGTGGTTTTTGAAAAAATGTCACAATCTAAACGCCACAATTTATAGAAAATGCTGAAATATCGCCAAAAATACAGGCAAACATGACAAAAACAAAAACAAAACCTTATAAAATAGGGAAGACCACATATTAAAAATTTGAAAAATTTGACGGATTAAATAAATGAAATAAATAAATGAAGAATTGAAATAAAACAAAAATTTTTGAAATAAATGCGATCAACAAATTGTCATATAAAACTAATAGAAATGATGTAATTTGATGCAACAGAAGTTCTATTTCATTGGCTATGAACAGATAATAAACGTGTGTTCATTGGATACGATAGAATGTTTACCGCAAATTTATGCAGCAACATCAACATAAAACCACTTTGGCAAAGTCGGCTTTTGGTTTCATTAATAAATATTTATTTATTCGAATAAAGTGGATAATAAATGTTTATTTTACTCAAAAACGTGAAAACAATTCTGCTGGTACTTGTGGTTTATGATTAGAAATGGATGAGTATTAGAAAATAATAAATTTTGTGTCAGAAGATATTCGAATGATTAGTTGCTTAATTTGAAAATTCATTATTTTAATAGAGTTTATGAAGTTCAATTAAAATTTATTTTAATTAACATTGAGTACAATAACCAGTTAGCAGGAGGGCACAGTACCAGCTAATTATGTTTAAGATTTTCTTTGTAATATTCTGATTGGCAAACTGAATGAGGTGTTTTGATTTCTGACAAAAACTCTGATAAGTTCCTTAAAATTCTGTTGTTCGAAAACGACCTCAAACTGTAGGTCACGCCACTCATGGCATAAAATAAATTCACACACAGCAGCCTAAGTGATGTGAGAAGCTAGTCTCGCAATTTCACAATCGGAATATCAGTCAACCATTTTAAACAAATATTGGAGGAAATCAAGCATAAATCTTATCGACCATTGCTCTAGATGATGATAAAAGCGAAGTCTGTTTAGAGAGAAAGAAATTACAAATCGTCTCTCACACCTTCTCGAGAGCGTATATAGGTCCCGATATCTAGGCAGTATAGTGACAACGTACCGCCATTGCCACTGCGTTTAAAAAACTAGTTTAATTGAGCAATGTTATCAACATTGCTCTGCCATTACCATATTTTTTAAAAAATTAACTTCATTTTATCTGTAGGCTGTATTAACGAAAAGAAATTAAAGGTGACTTTAAAGTTCACTTTAGCTAAAGTTACCTTTTACTAAATCCAACTTCAAGGGAATATTGTAGTAATGGACCTTAATAGGATTTTGTATGATGGGCTTTAGCTTCTCTTATAAGAAGAAGTTTTGTTGGCATAACTTCTACTAATCCCCTATGTCTATTAGAGCGTTATTGAATGTTAGCGCATATGAACTCACACGTATTCTAATAGATTTAAGTCTAGGCTTTGGGTAAGAAAAGGAAAATTTTTTTTTGTACCACAGAGTAAAAATTTTTTGACTACAGCTGTGCTTTGGAGGGTTGTCTCAAACGAACGTACAGCCATCTCTAAGACCTCTTGTTTTTGAAGAGATTGAAATAAATTAATATTTCAAATATTTAAATAATCTGTTTTGTTCGCCCATTCAACTCAGGGTAATGTAGCGTGTTTTTAAGTCATCTCCCGCGTTTCTCCACACGGATTTTCGACTATCAAATATATAAAAATATATATTTTGTAGTTTAATTTAATTTTAGTCATCGTAATTTTGTATATAGTGTGTTGGCTTACTAGACGAGTGCTCGTAAGTTCAAACCACAGCTCTGACATTTCGAACAAAACGAATTATGAAAAATATTGTTTTCGACGACTTTTCCTCAGCAGTCTGCCGACATAAACTAAAATATTTATTATTTTTTTATTTATTAATTACAATACAATTACAAATTGTATTCTAATTATATACGAGCTGAGTAACTTTGACCATATGCTCGGTGTAGTCGCACAGACCAGATTCTCTGGTGGGAATCAAACCCACGACCCTCACGCTAATAGTTTAGCACACTACCCACTAGGCTACCAGGGCACCCTAAACTAAAATAATGAAATAAAAATCATCTTAAATCTGTCATTTGGAATCCATGTTAAACTTTATGTCCTAACATTCATAGATAAAATTAACGCATAAAATATTGGTGGGGGAGCAACTGAGTTGTTATCATGACTTACGTGTTATAATGGCCAATTAATTAAGTAAGTATTCTTCTTAAATATTTATAAAAAAAATTACAGTCAATTAGAAAGGGGCCATTCGATGATTACTGACTTTTTTGTTATACAAATTGGAAGAATTTTATTTGGTTAACATGTTGTTTCCACAAGACCAACTATTACCTCATTTAGAGTCGACTTAGGCGATCATGCGATTTGCTTATCTATCATATATTTTATAAAGATACGCAAAGTCTCTCGTGTACAGGGACACAATCAGCCACAATTCCTGTATTGAAATGTAGCATTACAGTTGCCATTCGTAAGATATCGACTACATACTAGCCTGATGAAACTATTCCATATTGAGCTTACGGATAGATAATCTGCGGCGATTGCGTCGAGGAATTGCAACGTAAATAAATTATTATTGTTGATTGACATCATGCAAGTATCAGCATGTCGTCCAATAAGTTTACTGCCAATACTTTCTAAGAGGTTCGAAAAAATGCTGCTTAATAGTGGACGCCAACGTCATAGTACCCGACCATCAGTTTGGCTTTATGCGAAAACATAGCACGATTCAGCAAGTGCACAGAGTTAGGAATTTAATTTGACGTGCTTTTGAAAACAATCAGCATTGTTCTGCGCTAGTTATTGATATATCCCAAGCTTTCGATAAGGTCTGGCACGAAGGACTTCTAATATCACGCAGTTTTTACCAATGAATGTGTATAAATTGCTAAAAAAAAAAGGTATTTATTTTATTTAAGATATTACCGCAAAAAATATCTGCTGACGTATCTCAAGGAAGTATTCTAGGGCCGTTCCTATACTTATTGTTTATTGCACATATGCCTACAAGTGTAGTGACTAACACGTCTACTTTTGCGGATGATACGGCGTTTTTAAGTATTCATAAAGATTCTACAGTTGCATCTCAAAGACTTCAATCTCACGTTAGTGAATTGGAAAATTGGCTGCTGAAATGGAAGATAAAAGTCAACGTATCTAAGTGCGTGCGTTAATACTGAGAAGGGGAAATTATCCGCCCATCAAGATTAATGGTGTGACATTACTAGAACATAATAGTGTAGGATATCTAGGTATCCATCTCGACTGTCGCCTTACCTGGGCTCACCATATAGCTGCCTAAATTACCCAAATCAAGCTCAGAACAGCACAGCTTAACTAGCTTATTGGACCTAAGTCAACCCTTGACTTAGAACTAAAACTGCTTTTGTATAAGTCAGTATTGAAACCTATTTGGCTTTATGCCATCCAACTGTGGGGGACAGCCTTAACATTTAATGTAGAGAAGCTTCAAAGGCGACAATCTAGACTTCTTAGAATAATAACAGATGCTCCTTGGTATATAAGAAACAGTAACATCCACACAGATCTGAAGATGCCCCTAGTTCGAGAGGAAATAAAAATAGCAAATGTCAACTACGTCCCTAGAATTACAGAACATCCCAACCGTCTTGTAAGAGACTTACTTGTATTCGAGGGTCACAGACGTCTCAAGATCATATAAATTTACTTTTGATGAGCACTTTTGGTTGTACGTTGCAGTGGCAATAATAACTTTTATTTTTGTATTATTTTAGGTTAAGATTTGAATTTTTTAATTGCTCAATTAAAGCTTTCAGACATTTCCATAGACTTTACAAAATTTCTGGTGGTCTACTGAGTAGGGCTTATATGTGTATTATTCTTTCATTTCCATTACATTCCATTTGAGATTAAGTACAACTTTTTGTTTTCAATTTTTAAACATATTCCATAAATACTTATTCAATTTCCAAATTATATATGAGCATAATTTCTTTTTTGAAGAGGCTGTGAGCTGAAGCATATACAGTTTCAGCCTCAGTAGCTGCTGTAGCAAAAGATCAATAATTTCTCCAAATTTCGTGTGATAGCAGTATAATGAAAACAGCTCACTGTCGTCTATTTACATAAGGATTGAAAAAGAAGAAGAAAACAGAATTTGAAAAGACAAATATTAAATTCCATGTAGAATCTTAAACAAAAAAAGAACATCAAAATAGCATACCAAGGACAAGCATTTGATATAGAAAATCTAATTAATTTAGAACATAAAATGTGCGTCCTGGTAGATTAAATGATGGAAATATACAGAACGGAACGTAGTCTAACCAAACACGTTTATATTGTTCTTGTAAACTAATTGTAAATTCAAGGAATGTATTGTAAACTTTTTTCATTAGTTACATTCAAAAAGTTCTTATGGGAACTTTTCTGTTTTACTTTTTTTCTCGTTTTCCTTTTTTTCTTTCTTTTTTTGTTTTTGTTTTATTTTAAAAGAAAAGTTTTTCTTTACAGAAAAATATTTAACGACAGACATTATGCAACAATCATATGCACGGAACACGCTGAAACATATTAAAAAAAGTCGAGACTGACAATGAAATGATAACATAAACTGACACACTTAAAGTGTTTAGGCATGATTTTAACGAGGGATGCTACACAATATTTCGTAACAATAGATCAATAGAACAATAATATATCGTAACAAACGAAACTAAAAAGAAATTCCAAATCGTTTAAAAAATTTTTGGTACATTAAGGTTACTCTTCGTTGAATCGACGAAGCTTATTTACTCTTTATCATATAATTATTTTATGTTTGACCAAATTTCGCTCTTTTTATCAACAATGTTGGTTGATAACGAATGCTTGTAGTGAGTAAACGTACACTGGCCACCCATTTTTTAATCCTAGATGGTCATTTTTGTACAGTGAGTTCACTCTTAGTCGAAACGACGAACAAAAAATTTTTTTTTTCGTCTACTAAACATAAAAGAAATATATCATAAAGAGTAAATGAGCTTCGTCGATTCGACGAACAGTAACCGTCCAGGGTTAAGGGCCATTATTACATCTTGCCGATAATTAAAGGGAGGATTTTAACGGGCAGATAAATTGTTTTTCATTGTTATAAGAGGACGACAATAAGGTAGAAGTGAGCGTTAAGCTAAAGGGAAGATCATCCTAATGATAACTTTTAAAGTTAAGTTTATGTCTGAACTTGCCATACATATATGTTATTTTTAAGCTGGCAACTTCCAATATAAGCAAATACATCAAAAAAGAAGCCCGTCGTTGCACTGCATTTAAATAAAACTTGTTTAATTTGAGCAGTGCTATCGACATTGCTCCGCCACTGCCATATTTTTGAAAAAGTTAACTTTATTTAATCTGTAGGTTGTAATAACGAAAATAAGTTAAAGGTAACTTTACAGTTCCTTTTAGCTAAAGTTACCTTTTACTAAACCCAACTTTAAAGGAATGTTGTAATAATGGCCCTAGGAATGTTTGTAAATTCTATGGGACACATAACTTTGAAACCCAATATAGCTTTTGAGAACTACAGATGAAGTTAATATTTGAGATCGAACGAAAGTTGTGTTCAAAGTGCTCTTAAACTGAAGAATTTACACTAGTCAACTATTGTCATAATCTAGGAATTTTCTGCTTTTCAATTATACTATGTTTGTAATCTGCATTTGATTTCAGATTTAATTTTGATAATTTTATATACAAATCTGTAGATGATTCGATTTCCATGAAGTAAAGTAAAATGCCTGCAATTAAACTGTCGTATTTCACTGTATATTTCTTTCTTACTGCATATTCCACACGTAAAACCAAAGTAATGGTTTACAATTCGTTATGTTTGTTGCATACATACATACATAATTGGTCATTACAACCCTTTAGTCGGGATTACGACCTAACTTCTCACAACACTGATGCTGTGTGTGTTATTTTTATACATGAGTGGCGGGACCTACAGTTTAAAGTCGATTCCGCACGACAGATATTTGAGAAACTTTTTCATGGCAATTTTATTTTATTCTCAGAGTTTTTGTCAGAAATCTGCTGAGAGGAATTCGCCGAAGAGATATTTTTTGTATTTTGTTTTGATGTCTTACCTGGTGTTTGAACCGTGGCTCTACGTCTAATAAGCCAACACACTACCTACTAGACTACGGCGACTACCTGTAATTAAACTGTCATATTTCAATTATAAAACCAAAGTAAGTGGTATACAATTCGTTTTGATTGCTATTTTCAACAAGTCAATGAACCCAATCACACTGATGCTAATGTGAATATGGGATTTGCTTATCAAAGTCCCCACAGGTTTATTACTCTTGCACAAAGCCCTGATATGGCTCCAAGAGAACAACGGAACAACGGTTACGTAGCCGCTAAACTAAAATTAACTAGAAAAACTTGCTTATGAGTAAATGGCGGCAGATATCAACAGAAAACACTAAACAAAACTGGTACGTTCAATGCCAATTGTGTTAAATGGTAAGCTTGACGTTAAGGGATATTCTACTAAATAACATTTTAATACATACGGGCCATTGAATTTTAAATTTACTTTGAGTTCTTCTTGGTGCTATCTACACTTTTGCGGTGCAAAAATATGGAGTCACCCGAAAGTTTCCCTTATTTTGCTTGTGGTTTGTGAAACACCTTAGACTAGAGAGTTTAATGCGGGGGATTTGCAAAAGTCGGCGAAGTAGACGACCTTGTTTGCGTTAGAAGGATCAAATCGAGGAAGCCCTGTCTTCGATTGGTGGCACCAACTGACAAAGGCGCTCAAGAAGCATAGGCGCCTAGAAGGATGTGTTAAGGCAGACCGAAATCCGTTAATCTGGTTGGTAACGGACAATTAAATAAATAAGTTGGTTACGGAAGTTAAGTTCATCAAACTGTTAGCTTATGCCGCTTGTGTTAATCAATCAAAGTACTTGAGTATATATTTGACCCAAATGCGCTTGTATTGTTTTTTTTTAATTCGAGTGATTCGATGGAATTATTAATTTTGTCAAAGCAATTCGAGAGTAATTTCTATTTTGTCAGTAAAATTATCATTAGCATAGCGGCATAAGGGTTATTGGCTATACAACTTATACCGAAAAAAAAAAAACGTTTACTTTTAGATAATTACTGTACTTTGGAAGTTTTGATCGTGTTCAAAGGTATTGTATGAAATAAAAGATTTTCGTATTTAACTACAGCCCTCGTTTATCATAACTCGTCTACCATTTTATGCTTCTTCGAACTCGGATGTAATGTGAAAAGAAAAGAAAAAAAAATTGAATAAAAAAGATAAACTTTAAGGCGAACAAGCATTCAAAGTCAACATAAATCAATTGTTCGGCATATAAAAATATTCAACAACAACAATAACAATAACATGAACAAAAAATAAATACTCATACGCTTAGATCCACTTACAAACACACAAATGTTGAACATGTATATACATTTAATATTTTGTCTATATACATACATACATATATAGTATATATATTGTCTACAGTGTAGTAGAAATAATAGGTACAGTATATGTAAGGGCAGGCCATATAAAAGCATAAATTTAAAAATGCAATGAAACAACAAAAACAGTTTAAAATTTTGTAAAATTTATTTTTTTGTTGGGAAGTACAATTGTTCCGGTTAGAAATGAAATATTATTTCATTCACACGGCTACGGCGGCTGGCCTCACTGTACCTCATTCGATCGGACAAATTTTCGAAAAGAACTCAGAGAAACCTATCTCCATTGACACTAATGGTTGTGGCGGCCTCATTTTCAAAGAAATATGGGCTAATGATGCCCCGCTCCATAAGGCGCACCAAACAGTCACTCGTAATGGGTGCATTGGCTTCAGAGCCCTAAATGCGGCAATTTTGTTTATTAACGTACCCGCCAAGATGAAAGTGAGCTTCATCTGAAAAGATGATTTTGTTTGGCAAAATCAACATCATCGTGCAGATTCTCGTTGGCCCATCTAGGGAAGTGAAAACGAAGCGGATCGTTATGCGGTTTCAACTCTTGAACCAATTGAACTTTGTAAGGTGACATACTGATATCTTTTCACAAAATTTGACGTACACTGGTGCGTAAAATGTTTAATTCTTGAGAAAGATGACAAGTTGATTTTGATGGATTCTCCGCACACTCACAGATACAGCTTCGATATTTTCGGGTGTACGCACAGCACGAGCACGCTCACGTCTTGGCGCATCAACAATGAAAGCAGTTTCAACAACTTTAGTAATAAACTTGCGTATATCGGGCACTGTTGGTCCTTTTCTGCGACCAAATTTTGTACGTCATTTTCTTGCAATTTCCAACCTTTTTTCCAATCTTTTGGAAATAAATTTCCAATAAACCTCAACGTTAGGTTAGCTTAGGTTAGGTTAGAGGAAGTGTACTTGTCAGTTAAGACAAGTACAGTACCCGGAGGTCGAATTGACCCATTGTACAACGTTCTAGTTTCTCACACCACTTATGTTGTGTGTGTTAATTTTATACATGAGTGGTGGGACATACAGTTTAAAGTCAACTCCGAACGACAGATTTTTGAGAAACTTTTTAATGGCAATTTTTTCTCCTCTCAGAGTTTTTGCCAGAAATCTGCTGAGAAGAAATACTTTTTGTATTCTGTCTTGACGTCTGGCCTGGGGTTCGAACCCTAGCTTTACGTCTAATAAGCCAACACACTACCTACTAGACTACGGCGACTTCCAAAATCTCAACGTTGCTCAATCGTAAATCGATTCAGTGGAGATAATATACTGAACTTTGTGACAGAATAGAATGTTATGTCATTGTATTGCCAGATTTGAAATTACCGATATTTAAAATTTAAGCCGATAGATGGCCCACCCGATATATGTCTTTTTATTTATTTATTTATATTTTTTTAAAATCAAATTCCAAAGAATCGTGATGACAAATTTTGTGTCTGAGCTTTTATTTATTGAACTCACGGTCAAATTCATTGGAACACCCGTGCAATGGGAATTCATAAGCTTTATAAATGTTTGCTTCGTTTCTTTTAAATCGAAATTTTGTTACAAAAAAGTAAATCACACAAGTTTTCGTCAATTTTCTTTAAACAAACAAAAAACACAATTTTTTTCAGGATACACTTTGTTAAGGCTACTAAACTAAACCCTACAGAAAGAAAGAGTGGACCTATACAACATTTTGATAATAATTTCAATTCTGACCACAAAGATAAATTTCTTTAAATCATATTATAGTCTCAAACGGAAAATTTTAAACCGCGTCGGAATGGCAAGAAACGAGTTCTCCAAATTTACCAAATTCTTACCAGTCATGATAAATAAACCCAAAAATCCGTTATGCTAAATGATTCTTATGGTCAGTACTAAACCACGCCTCTGTAACTGAAGCACTAAAGTTGGTCCTTGAGCGGGGGATATAAGCTTATGGAAGGTGACTATACCACCGAATATTGAGAAACAAATGAAGTAAGTATGCATACGTATATCAACAGCATCAACACTTAATTTGTTCTAATTTCTTATCCGTAAGAAAAGAGTTTTTAAACTTGATATGTCCCTATAATTTCTTCCAACACTGTATACTAATAAACATACAGAAACACAGCGAGAGATGCGATACTCAGGGAAATAAATTTCATTCGAATACATGGCCATCCTTTTACATAAAAGCATACATACGGTACTTACTTATAAAAAGAAACGACAAAAAGAGGAAAATATTAAACAGACAAAGACCTTGATGAAGACTTTTCTATTTAAATGAAATGAAGAGTCATTTGAGGAAAACGAAAAGATTCATCATTTAAATTTTATGGATATTGTATGGCAAAAATGATTACAAATTTTAAAATATTTCAAGACTATTACATTCGGTGAATGCTGATTGATTGATATTCTAATCAGTGAAACATATAAACGGTATCAGAGATCACTAGATAGTGTTGCTGTTCATTAACATCGATTGTGACAGTTGACAACGTTACTTTTGTTCATTTTTATTTTTCCTAAAGATATTTCTACAAGTCATCGCGAGTGTAAGAATTTATTTTGGAAATGAGTTAATTTTCTCTTTGATATATGCGGTAGTAATGACTTCGAGTTCAATATTTTATTCAAAAACAACAAATTAAGTTAACATACTTACCAGTTAAAGAGTGATCGCGCTTACAGATTCGTCATCAAGGGTCTGCATCATACTACTAATGTAGAGGATATAAAAGCCGACCTTCTACTTAAAGGTCATGCTGTAAGGTTTGTTACTAACGTAAAAAGCAAATTCTCTAAAAATCCCTTACCAATGTGTTACGTGGATATCGATCCGAGCCCAAATAATAAAAAAGTATTTGAAATACGGGAAATTAACCGATGCGTCGTACAAATTGAAGCTCCTAAAAGTACTAACGAAATTGTCCAATGTCACCGTTGCCAGCAGTATGGGCACACGAAATCATATTGTAAAAGGCCGTTCGTATGTGTCAAATGTGGACTTGGACATCCTTCGTCCGATTGCCCTAAGGAAGCTGAAACCCCTCCCAGATGCGTTCACTGTTTACAGCAACATACTGCTAGCTATAGAGGGTGCGAAATTTACCAAAAGCTTTTAAAGAAGAGGTTAGCTGTTAGGCGGCCAGTTGTAAATAACCAATTTTCATTTAATGAGAATGACTTTCCTAGCTTACACATAAACAGTCACATGGTAGGACTTATACCAATCCCAATAATTTTACACCTGGTGAAACATATGCAAATGTTGGTAGCCAGAAAGTAAACAACAGTATTTTTAAAAACATAAAAAATCTTTTAAATAAGCAAATTGAATTAACCAATACGCTAATGAACATGATGTCACTCCTTATAAACAAATTATGCAAGTAAACCTGAGATTAGCTGTATGGAATGCAAATGAAATTATAAATAAACTAAACGAAATTGAATTTTTTATGAATGTTTCTAAACGCATTTAACTGACAGATCTTACATTAGAATTAAAGGATACGATTTTGTTTTCACCAACCATCCTGATAATAAATCTCATGCTGGAGCTGGCTTATTTATAAAATCGACTATTCATTACGAAGTTGGTGTAGAAACCTGTAAGAACTTTTTGCAAGCCGCTGGTGTAAAAATAGTCTGCAACAGTAGACCTATAAATATTTATTCGATATATTTTCCACCTAGGCATAGCGTAAAATCTGACGATTACGAAAGTTTTTTCAAGAGTTCAGGACATTGTTTCATAGTTGCCGGGGATTTCAATGCTAAACATCCCTGGTGGGGCTCTAGACTAATTAATCCTAAAGGTAAAAATCTATATGATTGTCTTTTACGAAACAACCTTAAAACATTATCAGGAAATATTCCAACTTATTGGCCCTCAGACCCCACCAAAATTCCGGATCTACTTGATTTCGTAGTTTATGATGGTATTTGCAGGTACTCTCTTGATATTTTAAACGATGATAGTCTTAGTTCCGATCACACTCCACTCATTGTCAACTACAATGCCAACGTAAAGATAGTTCCAAATAAGATTAAATTAATTAAGAGACATACTAATTTGGATGAATATAGTCGGCTAATAGAAAATAATTTAAGCCTCAACATGGCGATCAAATCTGGAGATGATTTGGATGACGCAGTTGAAATACTCACTTCCTCCATACACGAAGCTGCTGTTTTATCTACTCCCACTTTGCGGTTTTCTCAGAATATGGGATCTAAAGTTCGAGCTTCAGCAACATCAAGGGAACTGATAAGACAATCGAGGCGGTTGAGAAAAATTTGGCATCGTACAAGAAATCCAACTGACAAAACAAATTGGAATCTGGCTATTAAACTGTGCTCAGAATTTGTGGCGAAGGAAATAAATGAAAATATTGGTCAGTTTTAAAAAAATTTAAAGCCACATAATAAAAACAAAGAATTTGAGCTGTATAATGCTACCAAATATCTAAAACGTCTTGCAAAAAGTAACGTTCCGATCAAAAATGAGCTTGGCATATGGTGTAGAAATGACGTAGAGAAATCTGTAGCCTTTGCAGATCATTTGAAGCAAACGTTTAAACCAAACTCCATCAATGTAGATGTGGCGTGCCAAATGGATTTCCCATTAAAAAGTATATCTCCAAATGAAACCAAAGCGGAAGTAATGGCGTTGAACAACAAAAAGAGCCCAGGTTACGATAAAATAGATGCAACTGCTATCAAATGCTTACCAAGAATAGGAATAGTTTTCCTGACAGTAATATTTAACGCAATATTAAGATTGCAGCATTTTCCATCCCAATTAGAGTTTGGGAATTCCCGGGAAACGGGAATGAAAAAATCGATTTTTTAAAAGTCACAATACTAGTAAAATGCTTAAGATTTTTATTAAAATGTTATTTTATTAACAAAAAAGAAAACAATACATTTAAATTCATACTGTATTAACAAAAACAAACAGATTAATGATAACATTTTGAGATCAGTTATTATTAAGAATTAATTAAAAATAAAAATATAAAACATTTTCGAAGAACTAAGTTTTCAAAAAATTAGTTTTTAAAATTATTAGTACATTTAATAACCCATCAGATATTCGATTTCGTAAAATTTGTTGAAAATTTACCAGCTACCGAAAAAACACGTTCGCTTTCTACAGAAGTGGACATTTAGCGTTAACAATGCATCAAAAAGTATGCCTATATTTTTGGTTCTGTTTGTACTAGCTTCAAATAAAGCTAGCTCTCTTTTATATAAGTTGTCTGTTTTTAATTTCAGATTTCTTGTTTTTTCTTTAGCTCCATTAATGGCGTTTTCCAACGTTTCTTTAAAACTTTGATATACTTGTGCAATGGAAATATCTTCATCACTTTCAGCCGATGTTATTTCAGTACCTTGGAATAGGCGTTTGTACATTTGCTCTGCATAGGATTTTAACATTGTCTTTGTTATGTTAATATTATTGTGTTGTGAAGTGTTTAGATAATTTACTAAAGACATCAATTTGTCATTATATCTTTCATTTACTTTACTTTTAATTGTGTGAACCATTTTTTCCGAAAGTATGGAATCAACAGATAATAACTGTTCATAAAGTGTATTCATAATAGCATCACATATTATAAAATTGGTTTCACGCCTGCCTAATGCTTCCACTGCATCTTTTATGGGGTTCAAAACGTTTACCAATGTTTCCAAGTGTGGGACATAATCTTCAACAAACAATGATGATAAATGTAAATCTATTAAAGCCTTTTTTATTACATTTTTAATTTTTAGAAATGATTGTATCACTCCAACCATGCTGTTCCACCTAGTTCGTACATCTAGGATTAGATGATACTCTTTATTGAATTCTTCCTTTACATATTTCTGAAGAGTAGCATTGAACATTTGAAAATTTTGATTATTTGCCTTATGTATGTACAAGAATACGTTAATTTAAAATTTCCCGTATTTCCCGGGAATATTTAAAATATTCCCGACAAAAATTTTCCGGGAAATACCGGGAATTCTCGGATGGGAATTCCCGAACCCCAAACTCTAATCCCAATGGAAAGTTGCTGAGATAATAATGGTTTTGAAACCAGGCAAGGCAGTAAATAATATAACTTCCTATAGGCCAATTAGCCTACTGCCAATATTTTCAAAAATATTTGAAAGGCTCCTACTAAATCGCTTACTACCTGTTCTGGAAAAAAACAAGATAATTCCGGATCATCAATTTGGCTTTCGACTAAAGCATGGTACTCCTGAACAATGCCACCGTATTTGTAAAATTATATGTATCTGATGCTCTTGAAAAGAAGAAATACTGTTCCGCTGTATTTTTAGATATACAACAGGCATTCGATAAAGTCTGGCATGCAGGGTTATTGTATAAGTTAAAGCTGCTCTTCCCTGCCCCATTTTATATGTTTTTCTTATCGTATTTGAGTAATCGACATTTTTACGTCAAAATTAACAACAATATGTCCCAAATGCATCAAACTGAAGCCGCTATTCCTCAGGGCAGCGTTCTTGGTCCTGTTTTATAAAACATTTTTACATATGATATGCCATTTACAGAAGATGTAACAATAGCAACATACGCTGATGACACAGCGTTTTTATCATCACATTTAATAGCGTCCGAAGCTTCAAGTAGACTACAAATACAGCTAGATATCCTTCAATCTTGGCTTAATAAATGGAATATTGCTGTCAACACACAAAAATCTTATCATGTCCTCCTGTGATTTTAAATGGTATCGAAATTCCTAGTAAAAATGAAGTCAAATATCTTGGGCTTCACCTGGATAGACGACTCACATGGAGTAGTCACATTAAGGCCAAAAGAAAACAACTTGATGCTAAATTTAAACAAATGTACTGGCTATTAGGACGGAAATCTCAGCTTTCACTGGAAAACAAAGTGCTGCTCCTGAAAACTATTTTAAAACCAATTTGGACCTACGGAATAGAGGGAACTGCAAGTAATTCTAATATAGAAATTCTACAAAGATTCCAGTCAAAAGCCCTCAGATCAATTACAAACGCTCCGTACTATGTCATAATGATCTTCAAATACCCTTTGTGAAATCTGAAATCAAAAAATTTTGTAATAATTATTTAAATAGACTTAGTAATCATTTTAATGTTTTGGCAATCGCACTACTGGATGAGACAGATGAGACCCGTAGACTTAAAAGAAATCATATATTAGATCTACCATTTCTATAACATATGTTTAATTAAATCACCTTATCTTTTTATATTAGTCAAACCTTTGTTCTGTAGATCTCTCATTTTCATAGTATACATATTTCTATAAATTTTTCTAAATTCTCCTGTACTGTTAAAACTATTTATATTGTTCTTATATAAATATTTTATATTGTTGTTTCTGATAGGATTCAACAGATTCTGTTAATATTTACTTATGATCAAACTTGCTTATTATTGTAAAAAAGATTGCAAATAAAATTATAAAAAAAAAATGTATTAGTTTTCAGGAAAAAGTAAGAAAATACGTAATTTAGATGGAAAAATTAATAGAAACGTTTTTCTAAAACCGTGTTTAAATTTAAAATAAATAAACTTTTTACATGAAATATTTAGAAGAGGTAAAAATTGAGTTAAAATAACTTTTTTTGGACCATTTGCAAAATTTTCGTGTTGAGTGTATGTTTTAAATATTTTAAAAAATGGGTCGAGGTGTTCATACCACTGATGCTGAAAGAAAGTTAAGTTTAAAGTTAAAATCTGATAGCTTATCACTTGGAAAAATAGCCCACATAATGAAGTGTTCTAAATATAAAGTATTTAAGTGATTCACTATACAAAAAATATAGAAACTAGAAGAAGAAAGAGGAAAACGTCCACGCGTTTTGATAAAATTTTAGTACGTCATTCCAAAAAAAATTCTTTTGAGTTATCTAATGGGTTTAAAAATATACTAGATGCTCCAGTTACAAGCAGTACTATAAGAGTAAAACAAGTAAGTAAAACAAAAATATACAAAAAATATACATCAGACGAAAAATGTTTTGTACGTCGCCCTGCCAATAAAGAGTTTTATCCAAAATGCACAAAAAAGACAGTCAAACAGGGTGGCGGGTCCCTAATGATATGGGGATTTTTCAACGTTTTTTGATGCGTTTCTATTATGTATGTACTGTATGTTGTGTGCTTTAATGTTATACACAATTTGTGGGACCCTAGAGTCGATTTCGAACGACAGAATTTTAAGAAACTTTTCATGGAAATTTTATTTACTCTCAGAGTTTTTACCAGAAATCTGCTGAGCGGGTGGAAGTCGCCGAAAGAAATATTTTTTCATATTTCGGTTTGTTGGAGATGTCTGACCTGGGGTTTAATCTGGAAAATATTTTCCTTAAATGTGCATGTTGTGCAAATGTTCTTGTATGTGCATGACTACTCAATGGCATGACTACTCAATGGCATGACTACTCAATGGCATGACCTACATATAAATTAAATATAAAATGAGTTCTAATATACTACCCAAGGGTACGCCAGCAACAATTTGTTGAGTAGAATTCACGAAATAGCCATCATTAACGACAAGCTCTCGAATTTGAGAGTAATGTTCGACATAGCATTCATTTACATTCGACATTCCAGTCACATCCTCACCAGAATTTGGGGTGAAGTTGGGCTTAAAGTGACCAATATACAGATTTCCCTCCTTAGCATCATTTAATGCCCAATCGCCATTGAAACTTTGCAAAGGAGGCTTAAAGGAGCCTTTAAGAATCCTAGCTAAACGCGACATACCTAGCTGAACGCCACTGTTCGACACTACAGTAGCATTAAGACTTTTCAAATATTTTGTAAGAGATGCCGTTTTTGCGACGTTCTTTGAAATGTACTTTGAACTTCTTCGATAAGTTCTTTGAAATGTTTTGGACATTAACTAAACCTGCTTTTATTTTGAAAGGATCGGTAGTGTTGCCACTTTTTGTATTTTATATACAATGTGCTCTAATGTATCTTTTAAATTCCAACCAATCAATGTTCACTTCTATAGTTGCGGTGCAGTATTAGTAGTAGCGATATGATCCAAGATCGTGATAATACTAAGCGAGTGGTCCGATGTAAAATCCAGTGAATCCTCAACTTGGAACCAATCTCTAGATATCCTATACTAGCGTGGTAGCTACAGAAGCTGTACGGTCCAAGATCGTGACAGTAGCAGGCGAGTGGACCGATGATAAATTCAATGGAGATACAATATCTAGAAATATTTTGATCACTCAGTACGCCAGTAAGTTCGTTGATCCACTCGATGCGACATCCAAACGGATGTTGAATACTGCGTCAAATAACACTCGGCCTCTAGATGTAATCAGTTGGAAATCATAGAAGGTATGTTTGACGCTATAATCACCGGATGACAGAAAACAGCGCAGAGCGAAATTTACAAAAACTCCTATATTGGTCTTCTGTAATCAACAGCCTAGGAGGCGATAATGTGTGTATATACACATTTACCTGTATATTGTGTTTTTTATTTTATTTAAATTAGGAATTTTACTTGTTTTTGTATTATTATTATTATACAATAGCTAACGTTAGAAAAGACCTTAATTTTTAAACGTATAGTATTTTGTTCTTAAAGCTATTAAGCTTTAACTTGGGTTTCATTTGCAAGTTTTAGTTTTGTTCCGTATTTTACAGAAAATTTTTCTTCTTTGCTTCTACAATATTTAGAGGTGCGGAACAACAACACCTACTAATTTGTATCTTCCTCTTACATTTTTGTATAGATTCGACTTCAAGGTTGTTTTCGTTTTAAATGTCAACTTTACGTTACAGCTTCAGTGGAGGTGTCTGCATTTTATTTTATCGCATCTTGTCACCAGCGTTAAAGAAAAGGCAAATTATTTTAATATTCACAAGGTAAACATTGCTTTTCAAAAAAAAAAAGAAATAAGAACTAAAAATAAACTGTTCCCTTGAAAGTAATAAATTTGTCATCCATAAATATGGCTTGAAATTTTGTATATTTTGTGAAAAATTGCTTACATTTGGAGGGTAATATTCTCAAAAAATATCGAAAAAAACTATGAAGAAATAGTCTGTTTTTGTTTTAAAAATATGATATACCCATTCAAAACTGAACTGAAACTTATTTCCTTTCTGATGGTTATTGACTGAAAGAAGTACTTGTACAAAAACGAATAATCAGTTGAAGAAGCTTTGGTACAGAAGTAAATTATTATTCTTCTATTTACTATTGCATGCGAGTGAATAAGAGTTTGTAGTTTGAGTTTCCTCTTTAAATTTTAGTTTATACAGCTTACACCGTAGGTGTGAAAAAATATTTTCTGTTTTAAAATCTTTTTTTCATGCCTTAGCCTAATCATGGCCTTCGACTGATAGCTGCCGAAAGTAAAAAAATCTGCTCTGCCCAGCCGCTGCCGCCAACAAGACGTCATCGTCGTCGTCGGTAGAATATCTTATTATTTTTGCCATGCATATTTAAAAACTTGTAACTATAATGTAATAATTATTTAAATAATGTTTTTATAACGTGACCAAGTGATATAAATACGTGTTAAAGAACTACTGAAATATAAATGCTTTCAGATCTTGAAAGTGAAAACAGTGTTTTAAGTGTTTCTAGTAGTGTTTACAGTTATAATTATTCACCGGAAAATCATGGCGTCCATTCAGAAGAGGAAAGTAGCGATTCGAGAAGCGATATCTCTATTGGACGATATCTCTCCCGTAATGTCAGAAAACAAAAGAGAACAAATTCCGAATCGTCAAACCCTTCCAGCAAACGATTCCGACGAAGAGACTCCAATGCCGAATACTCAAGCAGTGGAAGTAGCAATAATGAAGAAGAAGGATTCGAAGGAGAAAGAGATAAAAAAGGAAAATAGAAGAAAAGGACATGGACATTCCGAAAAAGAAGAAAATCGATGTGGAAGAAGAGATTCGGAGGGCAGAAGTGAGGTCGGAGAAGTGGCACAAACGTAGTGTGAATAATAAAGAGAGTTTAAGAAAAACTAAACACATATTTGTTTTTACTTGGTTTGCAATTAACGTACTCATATTTAAACGTTTTTAAAAAGGTAAAAACGTAACAATATGTATTTGAAGAGTGTGCTACAATATCATGGATATATGTATAAAATCGCCACAATTACCACAATACCTTGCCTTTTATATGGCTGGTCTGGTGAATGTTCTTGAAGGCAAAAGTTCGTGGCTTCGCCTTCTCGAGATCTCTATAAATTTTAACATCGTTGTTTCATTATTGTTTTTGGTGTATTTTGTTTACATTTATTTTTGTAGTATTTGTTGGTATATTTTTATTTACTTGTTTATCATCATTTTTTTATGCTGATGTTTGTTGTTTGTAAACAAGTTAATTGTTTTTGTTTTTGTAGGTTTTGTTTATTATTTTAATGTTAACACCAGTATCTAGATTTTTTAATTTTCGTAACAATATTTGAGATCATTTCAGCGATAATAACTTCGGAGTTTTCTGTCTATCTTTTCTTCAATTTTCCTTCAACTCGCCTTATGGCATTCTTGTCCAAAAAGCTAAGAAAAAATAGCCAACACTGTATGTATGTTTTTTCTAGACATATTTGTATGTTTTGACCCGTATTATTTAACTTGATCTGTTGGCGTTTTGAATTTATTTGAATATATTTTATAACTTGTAATGACTTTTGTCATGACAATTAACTGTGAAACATGAGGCACCATTATTAGTATCTAGCGAATATAAAATTGAAGAAAATGAGAGCATGATGGGAGAATGATTACTACATGGTATTCTAACAATGTATCCGAACGATCAATATGAAATTTCTTCATCGGTGTGACGTGATAATAATTAACAGTTTTTTTTATTGTTGTCCTTAACATGGGTCCTATACGAGTTCCTCATATGAGTATTATTGGATAACAGGACATATGCCTTCAATAGTTTTCGATGTTACATTTGAAAGAAAATGTATTTAAGGAAGGAAATATAAAAAGGTGGGTGTGCTACCATGCTTATATCGTTGACAATGAATAACTAATTACAATTACTTTGCTTTTGTTATTAATGCCAGCAACATAATCACATGTGATGTATTTCCACAAGAACTAAATCTGAAACTAGGCAATTTTTGTAGTCTAATATAGATTTAAATAAATGGCTCTTAATACTCTGTCGGGTGTTTCAGTACATCGAATGGAGTGATTACTAATAAATTATAATCCACTCATTACCAGTTTTCTTGGTAATTTATTCTATTGCTATGTATAGAATTTATTATGAAAGATATGTCCAATTTATGATAATTACATACTGTTCAGTGTCTTGTAAAGCCCTCTTGTCTAAAATTATTCTTCATCAAGGAAGTCATATTTTGTTGCTTAGCTGTTGTGTCAATAACCTGCGCTATTTACAATACTACACAGACATACATACATAATTGGTCACTACAACCCTTTAGTCAATATTACGACCTAGTTTCTCACACCACTTGTGTTGAGTGCGTTAATTTTTATACATGAGTGGCAGGACCTACAGTTTATTGTCGACTCCGAACGACAGTTTTTTTTTTTTTTTTTGAGAAACTTTTCATGGCTATTTTATTTACTCTCAGAGTTTTTGCCAGAAATTTTCTGAGAGGAAATATTTTTTCTTATTTCGTTTAGTTGGAGATGCCTGACCTGGGGTTTGAACAGAGGCCTCTTGTCTAATAAGCGAACACACTACCTACTACATCACGGCGACTAGCCACACATACACTTAAGTAATTAAATCAGCTGTAATTTGTTAAATTCGTATTTAATTAATGCTCTTAAAAGTCAAAGAATATGAAGCGACACTGGATCAAACCTTTTCAAAAAAATTTTATCTTGATTATTGTTCATTATATTTCAGTAATCTCCACCATAAATCTAGAGGAGTTAGCATCACGCAGAGAGTTATTGAACGAAACCAATTATGGGAACTTTTAACCAAAGTTTGATAATGCCTTCCAGAATTATAGTGAATAGTGTTTACCCGCCCAGGCGCTGATATAAATCTTTGACTAATCTTAACCTGTATGACGGTGGTAGCTAGGCTGTTATAATATTTTCTATTGAATGGTAGTATATGAGGATCATCCTCCTGTATTTACAAGGGTTAGGTACGATTTTTCCATTTTCCTGTTTTCAGAACAACTTCTGGTGGTCGCCCAAACGTGAAATTGACACATATTGCTATAAAAAATCAAGATCCATCAAAAATTCTGAAAATTTTTTAAACAAAAAGTTCATTTGAAAAAATATATACATATATGAAAAATATATATCGACTATTAGACTCGTTAAATAATAACTACGGTAATTTTTGTTTGATTTTATCAAACGAAGTGTCAATCTCTTCACAAGAGTACGCCCTTTAAGAATGTCACTACTTATTTTACAGTTTTTAATTAAGGTCGCTACTATGAATGGACAAACTTGAAAAAAATATGAAAAAAATTCGCATTTGACAACTTTACCTCAAACCTCAAACCTCATAGAATATTAAGTCGAAAAATATATGTATATATGTGTAAACCGTTTTAAAGGCCCATCTCTCCTCTTTCTAAGAAAGTTTAAATTTGTGACGTTGGTTCAGAAATGTTTGTGTAATCAATAAATATCTGCGTAAAGTCGAAAATAACAGTTTTTGCCAAATAAAACAAGTTTGGAGGTTCCAAAAATTTAAAAGAAATATTTTTGAGTTCTACACAACAAAACTCACTATCTACACTATACCATTAGCTGGGTGTATTTCATTTTTTTTGTCCACTAGACTACTAGGGCACCCAAATCTTTAATTTTAATGATGAAATGTTTTAAAAAAAATTATAATCTACATTCCATGTTTACATACTCTATGAAATGAATTACAAATAATTTTTTTTTAATTTATCAAGTTTTGTGATTGAATATGCCACTAACAATGTTACGAATATTATTTCATAATTTTAACAATATACATATACACATACACATATATATGTACGTAAATACATTTAATATCACAAATTTTTACACTCTTTTTCTCTGTCACACAATAAACAAAAAGAATAAGGAAAGAATCAGCACTTTTATAAATGTGCTGCGTAGGTACGAACACATTTACATATGTATGTGTGTAGTATTCTTTTGGGAAAGGAAAGGTGAATTTTCCAAAAAGAAAAGGGTGTACAAAATAAACGAATGCAAAAAAGTTTTACACAAAAATGACAAATAAAGTTTGAATTTCATTAAAAAATCCTTTTAAAAGATTAACAAAAATTTAAATTTCTTCAATTACCATAACCATGCGTTTCACTTTTTCCTTTTCCTTTTCATTTTTTTAAACATACCTATTCATTCCTTTTTTTTTTTTTTGTTCATTTATGTTCTTCTCATTAACATACGCAATCACGATGGCATACTTGACTAGTATACTAGTAAAGTATATTCATACTCGACATTTGCATTAAGATAGAGAATGTATATCCTGTATATCCTCAGTAGCTTTAATATGGATATCCTTAACTTTTCAATAATATTTTGGATTTAGGAAACCATATGCATGTCGAATATTTGTATACCAATGACTTCACTACACCTACTCGTGCCGTATGTTAAGTATTCACACATAAAAGGCTGACAGAATAAATTTGAAAGAAAGCAAAGGAAAACTAACTTTTTTTAATAAAATAATGCTTCTTAAAGGCATAAAACAAAAATCAAAAAACATATTTAAATTTTTTTTTGCTATTTGACTTGTTCGTAATAGTTTTCTTGAAATGGCCTCAGGTCAGGTAGAAATTATTAAGTTGTATTTTAACTTTAGTAAGGTGATTATTACACTGTCACGAAAGACTACAGTAGGAACTAAAATTCAACAACTTATGTGGTTTCTCTTTCTGAATATAAAAAAAATTAAATACACCCAGCAAATGACATAGTGTAAGTTCTGAGTTTTGTTGAGTAGAACTCAAAAATATATTTTTTTATATTTCTTGAACACTCCAAACTTGTTTTATTTGACAAAAACGCTATTGTTGGACTTTACGCACAAATTTATTGATTACACAAACATTTCTGAACCGATGTCTAAAATTTAAACCTTATTAGAAATGAGACGGATGGGCCTTTAAAACGATATACATATATGTATATATTATTTGACTTAATATGCTATGGGGTTTGATGAGGTAAACTTGACAAATGCGCATTTTTTTCATATTTTTTCAAGTTTGTTCGTTCATAGTAGCAAACTTTAATAAAAAATATGAAATAAGTGATGACATATTGAAATAGTATTATCTTGTAAAGAGATTGACACTTCGTTTGAGCAAATCGGACAAAAATTACCGTAGTTATTATTTAAAGAGTCTAGCAGTCCAGATGTATTTTTTGAAATAAACTTTTAGTTCAAAAATTTTCAGAATTATTGATGGATCTTGATTTTTTATCGCAAAATGTGCCAATTTCACGTTTGAGCGACCACCAGAAGTTGGCAAATGTTTGCGCAAAGAGAAATAATAATATTTGCAAAAAAGACTAATATTAGTTGACTTCTGATAGTCGTGCAAACATGAAATTGACACATTTTGTGGTAAACAATCAACATCCGTCAAAACTTTTGAAAATTTTTGAACTGTAAGTTAATTTGATAAGATGACATACATATATAAAAAATATAACACGTTTGCTATAATATTTAAATAATAATTGCGGTATTTTTGTCCGATTTGATCAAACGAAGTGTCAATAAAAATGAGGTTTCAGAATATCATCACTTATTTCATATTTTTTAATTACATTTTGCAATTTAGAACAGCTCAACTTGAAAAAAATTAAAAAAAATCTTATTTTCCAAGTTTACCCGATCAAAACTCATAACATGCAAGCTTGAACCATATGCTTATGTTTCCCATTTTATAGGCTCATCTGTCCCCTTTCAAAAACTTTGGATTTTTAAAATGGATTAAAAAATATATGAGAGTAATCAACAATTTTCTGTGAAAAGATCAAAAATACTGTTTTTGTCAAATAAAAGAAGTTTGGAGGGGAAGAAAAGTATAAAAAAATATTTTTGAGTTCTCTTCAACAAAACTCACAACCTACACTATGTCATTAGCTGTGTGTATTTTGACTGTCGCACTGTGTAATTAATAAATAGAAAAGTATAATTTGTCCTTAGGAGCATGCAGTTCGTGGAAATTTTTCCGATTGCTACTTCTTGTTGCACGCGTAACCTCTATTTATTTGTTTAAGTCCAGTTTAGGTGGTTTACCCTCATTCTGCTACTTTGGAGTATACAGCGAGTAACATCTACAGAACGCAGATTTCCAGGAGAATTCGCACAGCTCAAATGCGTTTATTTTTAAAAATTTGCAATGTATTCACGTTTTTCGCACCCATATAAGACAAAGGATTTCACACACGAGTTAAGATACCAATTTACGTGCGAATGGAAAATCACCAGACTTCACCTATATTGTTATGCATTTCAAATAACAACAGTAGAGCACTTCCTAGAATGAAAAGATTTATATGGAGGCAGGGTTATTGCAATATTTTTTCTCTCATTGCCTTAGTCTTATTCATATTAATTCTGAAGCCTGCATTTTAAGGTTTAACGCTATCCGGAATGGTAATGTGTTATAAGGCGTGTGTCGCTAGCACAATCGAGATCATGCAGATAGCCATCCATGTTAAGCCTCTGTTTTTGTTCGTAACATTTCTTATAACTGAGACAAATACTACATTAAAGAGTTGCAGTAACAAGAAGCATTCTTGTCGCAATCTATTCTTAATGAAAACCTTATTACATACATACATATATAATTGGCCATTTCAACCCTTCAGTCAGGATTACGGCGTAGCTTAATTTAATGCATGAGTGGCGGGACAGTTTAAAGTCGACTTCGAACGACAGATTTTTGAGAAACTTTTCATGGCAATTTTTACTTACTCTCAGAGTTTTTGCCAGAAATCTGATGAGAGGAAGTCGCCAAAGAAATATTTTTTTATATTTCGTTCAGTTGGAGATGCCTGACCTATATTCTATTAACAAAACTTTGTATTGTAAGTGAAATCCCAATTTCTTTAACAATGTTTTCTAAAAAATTATTTATATTTTATTTCGACTTTCGGGTTGCCCGTAAGTAAGTATTTTTAATTGTGCAATTGATTTCGTTTAATGCACTTTCTCAATTTTTCCAGAAACCCTTCTGCAAATAAAAAGTGATTTAACTGCGAATGTTTACATATTTCGACTTATGCTGTTATTACTTGGGACCACAGATATGCGAAAGCCTTTAAAAGGTGAGTGTCAATGATGAGATTTTTTTTTTAACTTCAATTTTTTTACACTTTCTATTTATGCTGATTTTATATTCATAAAAATCTTTTCAGCAGACAATCAGTTTGCATAATTTAAGTTACCTTCTGCTATACATAACTATTCGATGCAAACATTTTCAAGCACACACAAGGTATTCTACCATATCATAGATTCTATTCCTTATTAGAAGAATATGTACTTACACTCAAAGCCATTAAAATAAGGCACCTTTTTATATGAAAGTAACATTTTTACTCCACTAAATTGTGATGCTATGAGTATGACAAATTTTGAATTAAAATTTCTCATTCCCAGCCACTCAAATTGTTCGTGCCTTTAAATCATTTTCCATTTTTTGATTATAACAACACTGTTAATACGATTATTTTGTTTTTTGTTTGCTTTTCTAATGTGATTTCCATAACATAAGGATCTTGGGTGCGTTTCGTATTTGTTTTCGTTTATCAGCCGTGAAAATTTTAATGTATTGAACACGTGACAAATGAATTCCTAATTTCCTGTAATTGTATTTTTAATCAAATTTAAGCAACGGGACTAAGTAATAAAAGCGAATGGAATAGTTTGAATGCTACGTATTGTTCTCAAAGAGAGACAGAAGCGGGGACATACGGTCCTAGCAGAGTTTTACGACATCGAAAGATATTGTTACGTTTTTTACCTTTTTAAAAACGTTTAAAATATGAGTTCGTTGATTGAAAACATAATAAAAGTAAACTTGTGTTTAGTTTCAATTAAACTCTTTATTGTTCGCATTACTTTTATGTGCCACTGTTACAACTTGATGATCTAACAACAATTTGTTTAGTTTGTTATTCTTCTTTTTGCTTACAACGCATATCCTTTCAACTGCGATCTTTAAACCACGACTATTTTCTTCACACGCAACGCGTCTTCACTCAAGACTGACTGAATTCTTACTACTCGTTGCCTGCTTTGTCTTGCCCTTTTATATGAATCAGTCTGATGAAGGTTCTTGAAGTGGAACGTTCGGGGTTTCGCCTTCTCGAGAATTCTATTCCGACTTCGTTGTTGATTGTGTATTTTGTTCATATTGTTTGTTGTTGCATTTTCGCTTACTTGTTTATCATACAGATGTTGTTGCTTTACTTGTAACATGTTTGTTGTATTTGTTAGTGTAGCTATTGTCAATCATGTTAATGTTAAATGATGTTTTCATATTCGTAACAATATTATAAATTCCACTTGTGTAAAAGTATTGAAATCGGATTGTAGCAGTACTCTTTGATAGTCAGAATGTTATCTGAGCACCTATAATATTGGCTTGAGATTAGAATTGGACCCTCTGGGTAAGCTGAATCTGCTAGACAGTGTAAATAAAGTTAACATTTGCTGGTTAGCAGATCAGCAGTTTGCGAGGAGTGGAACCAAAAAAAAAAATAAAACCCGAACCTTTCAGAGACTTTTCTCAACCCATACTTAGTTAAGATTTTTACTCAGACATTCTTGTTGTTGTCGTTTATCAGATTACCATGACAACATTAACTGACATTTAAAACAGGCTCAAAGATTATGAAAGTTAATTACCAGAAAACCTAATTCGAACCTGTGCAACGTGAATGCATTGCGGACGGAAACAACTGTAACAACAACCCCTTGTCCAAACTGTATCATATTAGACAAGGAGTTATACTTTCTGTCAATGTAGATATACTTAGCATTGGAAATACTAAGAAACTGACGAAAACCCATTCAGTGCCGCAACAAAAAACTATTTTAAGAGCGTTCATCGATGTGAATAATTCCGTTTTCTCCCACATTTTGTAGTTGAAACTTTCGCACCTAGAATGAATCCAACGAAGGGGTCATTTGAGTTTAAGTCTAGAGTATGTTCTTACGGACCAATAGGGATGGGAAATTTTTTTATTTCATGGATGGAATATTGATAAGTCTTATTACATACGTAATTAGTAATTACAACTCTTCAGTGAGGATTACGACCTAGCTTCTCACACCGCTTATGTTGTGAGTGTTTGAAGTCGATTCCGATTTTCGATTTTCATGGCATTTTTTTATTTACTCTCAGATTTTTTGCCATAAATCTGTTCAGAGGAAGCCGTCGAAAAAATAATTTTTCATATTTTATTTTGTTGGAGACGTCTGACCTGCGGTTTGAACCGAGGCTTTACGTCTAATAACCAACACACTATCTACTAGACTACGGTGACTAGCTAAGCCCTGTTGGAAACTGACATAAATATTGTGATATATATACTGATTCTACTTTTGCAGTATATACACACTGATAAATAATTAAATTGAGGCAGTTAACGCAGCCCACACCGTCACTAATGGCAATATTGACGGAATATTGTGACAAGTTTGTTAATAGCATGAATGAATTTTTGAAATTTTTCCATTCTTTAGCGGACGATCTCGATAAGCGTTAATTTTTAATATGGGTTCTATATTTACTCTCTTTTATGTATATACTTCTGGTCCTGATAACACTTCAATATTTATTTCTATTTTTATAGCTTTAAACGAAAACGAGAACAATAAAGTATATAGAGTAGAGATGAGCGATCCAGTGATTTTTGAAGAACGTTGTTCTCAGTGAACGTGATTTGTTAATCACTGTTCTTTAAAACAGTGATTGTGATCACAGTATTCATACATACTACGAAAAGACTACTAAACAAAATCAAAGTGGCGTCATCAATGTTATTATTTTTAATGTAATTTTTTTTATATGAAGTTTGACAATTAAGTTTCACAGAAAGTTCATGTATAAAAGACAAAAGTAAATAACCAGCAGCATCTAATAGTAATTCTGCCTCGCTCAAAATAAAATGAAATAAATTTGAGTATGTAACAATTTTGAAAGAACGACATTATTAGTAACTGTTATTTGGCAATTTCAATCACTGTAGTTACCAGTGAATTATCAATCACCGTGATTAAATCACAGTTTTGAAAATATCGCTCATCTCTAATATAGAGTGGACAGCAAAAGTCTTAGCACTCCAATATATTTTGACAAAAAAGAGTCCTCACAGGCTTAACACTCTTGCACAAAGTCCCGATATGACCACAAGAGAATTTAGGAGATCATACGAAAAAACGGTTACGTTATCGCTAAACCTCAAACAAAAGTCAACCGAAAAACTTGCTCATGGTGCCACCAGAAAACACCAAACAAAACTTGTACATCCAATTTCAAATTGATTAAATGGAGTGCTTGAAGGGATAACATTTTCATATATTAGGCCTTTGAATTTTAAATTTACTCAGGGTTCTCCTTGGAGGCACGTATGGAGTCATCTGAAAATTTTCCTTATTTTTCTCTTGTTTTGTGAAAAACATTAAAAAATTGTTTGTTTTATTAAGAAAACAGAAATAAATTAATAAAATAAATATAAAAACCTATAAATTTTTATAGAAACTTTTGTCTAAAATTCATGAAATTGCTAAAATATATTGCCGTACTAAGACTTTTGCTGTCCACTGTATTTATGCAGCATACTTATCTAATTTGGAGTAATCAGATAGTATGTATATCTACTAATTTTAAAACTAATGGAAAATTAATTGGTATTTCCTTTAGAGGACATACGTTGGAAGTACAAGACAATAATGATGCGAATGATGTTTTTATTACCCACGCGCCGCTTCCATCGGTTTATGAATATACACCTGTACCTCGGTTTACGCGGAACTCGGGTTACGCGTTTTCGAATTTACGCGGTTTTTAAAAAGAAGAAAAAATTTTTTTACTTATATATAATTTTTAATAACTTTTCTTTAAATCTGGTTACATTTGGTTACAACCATTGCACAATCTAATGAGATGACTTTATCCAGTGATGAGTGGGAAATAATAGAAATTTGTAAAAAAAGACTTGTTGTTGTAAATGATAGCGATGAAGTTAGCTTAAAAATTTTATTTTTTGTGTAATGAGGTACATATGTAAATGTATGTGTATTTTTTAATGGAATAAACTTTTGTTTTTTTTTTACTTAAATCATACTGTAGTAAATTATTAACAGTATAAAACTATATTTTTTTTTCAATGAAAAAGCTTTTTTACAGTAGGTATTCGCTTTATGCGGTTTTTCCATACAAAAATGTAAATTTCGATTTACGCGAATTGGCCAGGAACATATCTACCGCGTAAATCGAGGTACAGGTGTATTTCGTTTCTTAATTTAATGGACCAACGTAATCCGGAATCCCCTTCAATTGAATGTTCATGTAAAAATCGGTTCGTATTTAATACAAATTCTAGTGCAGCCGAAAAATAAAAACCTTTTATACATTGAATATGACTACTTGCAATATAGTGCCTTGCATATTTATAAGGTTACTCTATTTCGCAAAAAAGGGCTTTAAATATAACTTTAATCGATTAGGTCGCTTTTGAAAATTTCTTTATAGTTTCATGTACTTGTTGTGTGATATTTGGAAAATAGAAGTGACCTTATAAATGTGAGACGCACTATATATACTACCAACAATTGTCCCGAATGTATATACCATATACACATCATTATATATTTAGAGAATAAAAATAATATATTGTAACGTTTTTGCCCTTTTAAAATATGAGTTCGTAGATCGCAAATTAAAATAAATTTGTCTTCAGGTTTAAATCAATTCTTTATTGTTCCGTGTGCCACCTTTCACGACTTGATTTAAACAACAACAATTTATATTATTTGTTATTCTGCTTTACACTCTTCGGCGTACACACTAACAATTGTTCAATAGACCTTTATAACGGAGATCTTCAAACCATGATTATTTTCTTCACACACAACGCGTCTTCACACAAGACTGACTGAATTCTTTCTGACTCCGTTGCCTGCTTTGTCGTGCTTTTTATATTGCAGGGTAAACAGTCTGATGAATGCTCTTAAAGGAGAATGACTACCTTCGCGAAATCTCTATAAATGTTTGTTTGTGTATTTTGTTTACGTTTGTCCTTGCAGTGTTGTTATTGCTTCTTGTTTACTTGTTTAACCCCTTTTTTATACTGATGTTGTTGCTATATTTTTGTTTATTCGTTGATTATGTAAACAAGTCCTTTGTTTTTGTAGCTTTTGTTTATTATTTTAATGTTAAATGATAACACCATTTCCATTTTCGTAACAATATAATTTATTTAAACTTTAGTAAATTTGCTGTTAAAACCATCGTACGGAGTACATAATAATAACCATCTATGCACCCTTCAGTTGCCGGATTGGAATCCTTTTGTTAAAGTTGTGTGGAAACATTATTATGCAGTAAATAATTGCCTATTAAGCCCATACTACAATAAATGGCTTAATATACCAATGTATACTCTATCGTATGCACAAGAAACACACACATATGCATATTTAATCAAACTCTTAATCATTTACATACTCTCATGCAATTCTATGTGACAAAATACAATTACAACTATACGCCTATAATAAGCCTAAGAAAACTTTAACAAATTTTAATGAAAGAAAATACTAATGAAATTGTGTTTGTGTGTGTGTGTATTTGCATGTGTGTACAATTAAAGGGATGGAATATACGTTGACATTTACATACAACGTCACCCGCTACATTCTTTTATTGTCAAGACAATTTTATTAAATTCATTACGAAGAACAAAACAGAGTTCATATCCACATTGGAGTAAAGGCCGGAGTTGGTTGTGAATTCGTTAACTAAGAAACATTATAAAAAGTTTAAGTTTCGTTGAACTTAAAAGCCAAACAAAAAATACGTATACGGAAATAATATTTCTCTTTTTAATGTTAATCATTTCATTTAAGTATTCCGATGATGTACCAAAGTTTATGCCTCATCCCAAATCTCTATATAACGTTCACATATGTATGTACACATATACTGGATGTTGTAAATATGTACACATGTATAGCAAAATCTAAAAACTGCACGTTAGTTGGGATGCTTGAAAGCTGTATATGAACATATGTTTACACCAAGGGTGTGATTTTTCTGAATTCTGCAGATCATGCTCGATTGAAATATTACGTGCACCTGGTGCACCAATTCAAGATACATACAGTGGACAGCAAAAGTCTTAGTACGGCAATATATTTTGACAAAAAAGTCCCCACAGGTTTAATACACTTGCACAAAGTCCCGATATGAATTCAAGAGAGTATTTAGGAGATCATTTGAAAGAAGGGTTATATAATCGCTGAACCTCCAACAAAAGTCAACCGAAAAACCTGCTCATGGCGCCACCAGAAAACACTAAACAAAACGTGTATATTGAATTCTAAATGGGTTAAATGGAGTGCTTGACGTTAAGGGATATTGTACTAAATGCGAGGGATAACATTTTTATATATTAGGCCTTTTATAAATTCTCTCAGGGTTCTCCTTAGGGGTACCTATGGAGTCATCTGAAACTTTTTCTTATTTTTCTCTTGTTTTATGAAAAACATTAGAAAGTTCTTTGTTTTATAATAAAGCAGAAATAAATTAATAAAATAAATAAATATATAAACTACAAATTTTTATATAAAACTAGCTGACCCGGTGAACTTTGTCACGCCTAAAATTGATTTTTTTATTGCCCAAAACAGGTCACCTTTTATATTTATTATTATGAAAGGTAAGTGTAATAATAATCAAAGACGCCAACAAAATTAATCAAAACCAGTTTGATAGTTGGGAATAGGGAGAAATAGCTCTTGTACCACCAGCTCTAAATACTTCTTAAAAAGAAAAACGTAAAACATATGTGTTCTACGGTACGCAGATCTAGTTCAAAATTTAATCAAAGTCGGTGCGTTATTTAGGTGAGGCATACAAAGAATAACAATAAAAGGTCCGAATCGTGGGTAGCGCTGACGAAGTTGTAGTTGTTGTACTCGCTCCAAAACAAAAACTAACAGACATACATGCTATATATGTACAAATGTAGTTATAAACCATCGAATTAGCCGACTTATAGGTATCTCTTAAAGGGGGAGGGTGGCCACGCCCAATTTTGGTGAGTTTGTCGATATCGACTCAGCGAACTTACCCACAAAATTGCGTTCGTCTACGATCACTATGTCCTGCTTTTTGCTATTTCGAATTTTTTTAAACCAGCTAAACCTGATAAGCTTTCGAACAAAAAAAGAATGGTTAAAATCGGTTCAGTAGTTTAAGAGTTATAGGTATCACTTGAAGGGGGAGGGTTGTTTCGCCCCTTTTTGCTGGGATTGTCGAAATCGACTCTACGAACTTACCCACCTAATTTGATTCGTCTGCGATCAATATGTACTTAAATATTCAAATATTTTAACGATTTGCCACGCCCTGATAACATTTAGGGATATGAAAAATAGATGTTGTCCGATTGTCAGACCTACCCGATATGCACACAAAATTTCATGAAAATCGGTCGATCCATTTCGGAGGAGTTTTACCACTAACACCGTGACGCGAGAATTTTATAATATTAGATTTTGGCTAAAATTCATGAAATTGCTAAAATATATTGCCGTACTGCGACTTTTCCTGTCCACTGTATATATTAAGGAGTACACACGAAAAAATAATTTAATACGAGTATTAAAATCTTTTCACGTTATTTTCCCTCAAACTTGAAATACTCTTCTTTCAACAGTCCGTGTACCTACTGCCAAGTATAGAGAACCAAGTATTCTGGGAGATATATAGGATGGACCATCTATCGGCTTAAATTTGAACAATCAGTTATTTCGAATCTGGCAATACTTGTGTTATTCTATTCCGTCACGAAATTCAAAATTATCTCCACTGAACGTTATGAATCGATTTACGGTTAAGCAACGTTGGGATTTATAGGGCCCCACAAGAAACTGCACGATGATGTAGATTTAGCTAAAGACAATATCATCTTTTCGGATAAAACTCATTTTAAACTTGGCAGGCACGCAAAATTGCCGTATTTGGGCAAATGCCCCCATTACGGGTGACTGTTTGATGCCGCTTGTGGAACGGAGGCATCTTTGGCCCATATTTCTTTGAAAATGAGGACGGCGCAATTATTTCGGTCAATGGAGACACTTATCGGACCATAATAACCGATTTGTTTGTACCCGCTCTTCATAGTATTGATGTTAACGATGTTTGGTTTCAACAGGATGGATGGTGCTAGTTGGCACACATCTCATGCCACAATCGATTCATTGCGTCAAACGTTTGATGGCCGTTTAATTCGCTGAAATGGTGATGTCATTTGGCTGCCAAGAAGCTGTGATTTGACACCGTTAGACTATTTTCTTTGGGGCGCCGATAACGAAAAGTGTTATGCCTACAAACCAGAGGCAATTGAGCATTTGAATGCCTACATTCTTGATGCCAATGCCGAGATACGACGTCATACATTCAAAAAAGTGTACGAAAATTGTTCCAATGGAATGAGGTACTGTGAGGCCATTAGCGGCAGCCATATGAATGAAATAATATTATATTTCAAACCGGAACAATTGTACTTCACAACAAAAAAATAAATTTATCAAAATTTCAACCCATTTATGATTTATTGCATTTTTAAATTTAAATTATAAAATCTCCCACCCTCTATGTTGATATTTTTTGAAAGTTTGTACAATCCGCGTATCTTCCTTAGTTAACATACATTTTGGTCGGCCTTCTCGATGAATTGGTTCTACAATTTCTGTTCTTTAATATCAATGTAATACACGGCTCACTTAAAATTGGTGATATATCAAGGCTTTCGAAAATATATGTTTGGCTCTTTGCAACTTTATTATGCTATTTTTGCACTTATTTACGAAGTTGTCAGCTCGTGTATAATAAAATATAATATGTAATTTGTTTTGTAATTGATAAACAAATAAATCAATAATCGGCACTTGCAAGTCTTTTTTCCATTATCGTACTCAGAAAATGTTTTATATTGTTACGTTTTTACCCTTTTAAAAGCGTTTCAGCTTGAGCTTGTAGATTGCAAATAAAATAAAAATAAATTTGTGTTTAGTTTTAATTAAATTCCGTGTGTCACTGCTCACAACTTGATGTAAACAACAACAATTGCTTTGTTTGTTATTCTTCTTTACATTCTTTTGCGTAAACAATTGGTCAATTCACACAAGCCGTTGTATCGTTGTATTCATTGTATTGTTGGAAGAACATACAATAGTGTATTTTCATATAAAAATCCGATACACTTATACACATTTTTTCATATGTTTTTAAAAGTTGTATTGGTTTCGCGCTATCAAATTGTGTGAATGAAAAAGATGTGTATATGTTTTCATATGTTTTTAAAAAGTTGTGTTGGTTTCGGGCTATCAAATTGTTTGAGTGCCACGAGATACACAATACAGCATAGCATTGAGCGTTCACAAACAAACAAATGTATTCAATAGAACATACACGAAGTCGTGTGAATTGCCCAAATAACAATTGTTCAATAGATCTTTATAACGGAGATCTTCAAACCACGATTATTCTCTTCAAACACCACGAATCTTCACACAAGGCTGACTGATTTTTTACTGACTTCGTTGTCTGATTTGCCTTGCCTTTTATATGGCAACATAGACAGTCTGATGAATGATCTTGAAGTCAAATGTTCATGGCTTTGCCTTCTCGATATCTCTATGAATGTAAACATCGTTGTTTCATTATTGTTGTTTGTGTATTTTTGTTTACATTTATTCTTGCAGTATTTGTAGTTGCATTTTGGTTTACTTGTATATCCCTTTTTTATACTGGTTTTTGTTGTTATATTTTGTGTTTACTTGTTTATCATGAAAATAAGTTCATTGTTTTTGTTTTTGTAGCTTTTGTTTATAATTTTAATGTTAAACGATGTAAAAGCAAAAAACCATTTCCATTTTCGTAACAATATGATATAAGATATCGCATAAGTTTATATGCTTGTAGTAAGTACTTAAGAGCCCAAACATATTTAATTAAATTATAACAAAAGATGGTTTCGTTTTAATCATTTAAAACCAACAATAATGGTACAGATAGATAAGTATGCACACATAAATTTTGTGTAAATATGATGCAAATATGCAATGAAGGTTTTTCTACAGTTTAACCTGTAACGATGAGTAAAGCATTATAATTTTATGTTACCAATCAAGTCAATTAAAGCATACAAACTGTATTAACTGATTGTGTGCTTAACCGACCACACCCCATATCATATAATTATCGTTTTATCAAATTAGCTTTTGTCACTCCTGTGAGTTTCTTTGAAGTTCTCAATTTCGTATTGGAAATACGTAGCAAAGATTGCTTATTTAATTAAAATCTCAAGCATCCACACACATGCATTGACAATTGTTCAATTTTGTATCATGCCAGACATTTTGCGGTGCTGTATCCCAACAACCGATCTAACTTGACTTGACTAATTGAAATCTTGAAGACACTGAGTGAATAGAGATAGCAAGCGCAGGTGACTATTTATATTGTAAACGTTTTATCATCAACAGCAACAACAGCTAATTAAGACGCTTTCCTATTCACATGCACTCAAATTATATAAAAGTGTATGTAAGTACACATGGTTTCGAAAAACATACATGGATGTACCTTAACAAATGTGTGTATGTATGAATGTATGTATGTGTGTGTATTTGAAATAAGCATACGATAATACAAAACACATACAAAGCCATTGAAAATATTTCTCTCACCCCAACAAAGACTTTCAATCGAATTAAGTTTAATCAGAATTGCTAGGCACTATGCCACACTAATTACTCAAGAAGTTAACAAATACGTTTACATTTTAGGCTTTAAATTTATCAGTAAAATAATTGAGTTATAGGGGTAGTAGTTTCTCATTCAGCGAATTTTTTTTAAGTCTTACGGAAATAATTAATCCAAAAATTAGTTAAATTACTAACATCGGGCAATTTCCCAAAAAAGGGTCAGGGAAAATCAAGAACTACCGCCCAATAAAATACGTTTCGCGCTTTACAAAGTCATGGAAAGCATGACAAACAACCATCGTGTGAAATCTCTAGGGTCCAACAATCTAATTAGCTGCAGGCACAGAACAATTTCCGTATGGCCCATTCTACCGGTGACCTGGTCGTGTTACTCTCGGATAGGTGGAACCGGTCTATCCGAAAATGTGATTAGAGCAAGATCGCATCTCTAGATATTTCCAAGGCATTTGACTGGGTATGGCACGCTGTACTCCTATCAAAACTTATTGCTCTTGATGTTGGTAATCACTTCTGTCGATTTATATCAAGCTTTCTCAGCGATCGCACAATATATGGGTAGGTACAGATGGAACGAGTTCAGGGTAATTTAAGAAGTAGCGCAAGACTGTGGTTCATCTCTAACTCCATTTTTTATTTTCATTCACGATCTTCTTTCTTTAACTTCTAGTCATATGCCCTCTTTTGCAGCGGACAGTAATATTTGCCCTTCATATTCTTTTAATGGTAGACCGAGCCCTTTGGAAATTAAGTTGAAAAGGTTTAATATGAATGACTCACTCACGTGCGACATACAGTCAATCTACGAATGAGGCCGGATAAATAGGGCCGATGCGTGAAAGACCCAATGTTGTTTATTGACATATAAGCGCAGCAATAATATTGCATTATCTGTAGCCTTGGGTAGTGAACATTTTAAGGAGTCAGAAACACTTGATGTTTTGAATATGAAAATTCTGTGTGATGCTCACCACAACCAGTTCATTCAAGTGCCTCAGTTTCTTAAAGAGGTGCAAGAAATACTTCACTTCATCTAATTTCCTTACTAATTACACCACTTACAGAATATGGAATACAACTCTCATGTACGGGCCAGTGCCCCGAATGTATGATTTTTTAAGAGCTATAAAAAAATTTTTCAAAAAAAAAAACACATAAAATTCGAGAGTACGGTCCATATAATTTAATGTTTGAAGATTATTTCATGCAAATGTTGACCGCGACTGCGCCTCAAATGGTCCATCCGCTTAGTCCAATTTTGGCATACTCTTTCCAACATTTCGGCCGGTATCTCACGAATAAATGCTTCTATGTTGTCTTCCAATGCGTCAATTGAAGCTGCCTTGTCTGTACAAACATGAGCTTTAACATAGCCCCACAAAAAATAGTCTAAAGGCGTTAAATCGCACGATCTAGGCGGCCAATTGACCGGTCCCGAACGTGAAATAAAATGTTCACCGAACTCGCCTATCAATAAGTCCATTGTTACGCATGCTGTGTGGCATGTGGCACAGTCTTGTTGAAACCACATATCATGCAAGTCAAGCTCTTGCATTTTGGGCACAAATAAGTTGGATATCATCTCACGGTAGCGCTCACCATTCACAGTTATGCTACGATTCGCTGCATCTTTGAAGAAGTACGTTCCAATGATGCCACCAGCCCATAAACCGCACCAAACTGTGACTTTTTCTGGATGCATTGGTAGCATTTGCAATGCTTCTGGCTGATCTTCACTCCAAAATAGACAATTCTGAATTTACGTATGCATTGAGCCAAAAATGAGCTTCGTCGCTGAACACAATTTTTCGATAAAGAAGTGGATCTTCGGCCAACTTTCCAAGAGCCCATTCACAAAATTCTGCATTGCGGTAGGTCATTCGGCTTCAATTCTTGCACCAGCAAGTATTTTGAAAGGCTTCACACCTAAATCCTTCCGCGAAATTGTCCACGTTGTTGAGTAACAGAGGCCCCATTTGCTGCGAACGGCGACGAATCGATAATTGATGGTCATCATTAACACTGGCCGATACAGCTGCGATATTTTCTTCAGTTCGCACTCTACGTAAGCGTGTTGGTGGTTTAATGTCCAACAATGTAAATTTGGTCCGAAATTTAGTCACAATAGCCCGAATAGCCGCTTCAGTGGGTTACTTAAACTGACCATAAAATGGAAGTAGCGCGCGATGAACTTTCTTAACAGAGCACGCATTTTGATAATAAAATTCAATGATTTTCAAGCGTTGTTCGTTTGTAAGACGATTCATGGTTAAATTATAGACCAAACTGAAGATGTTTAACAGTGAAACAAAACATGAAACGTGCGTGAGCTGTATCAACCAGTGTTGCCAAAAAGATAATAGCTAAAAAATCACCCGTTATTTCGACCGCGTACAAAATAGGGCGAAGGTCATAAATGACGGTAGGCTCTACAACTTTATTGATTCTTTGAGCACAGCCGTAATATGGCTTGTGTTTCATTGTTCTATAGCTACTACCGCGAATTTTGTTTGAGCGAAATATGGGGACTTGTTCCCAAGAATCATGTATTTGTACGTAACATTGTCTTTCTCGCAGAACACAAAACCATATATATTACAGGTCCCAATATATTATTCTGTTGTACAACGGCAATCGCTGGGTGAGCACTTATTATACAAAATCGTTCTTATTAACGACAAACATCCGGCCTTAAATATAGTTTTCCAAGGGCATCACTATATTGAAGCGAAAATTTTGTTTCAATTTATGAAGCAAACAGTTGTGCTATGTTTTATTCTGAATCCAAATTGATGAGCAGATCCGCTCAGTATTGCCAGTAATTAAGATGTCAGTAGGTTTTCAAATAATTTTAATTCTGTTGTTAATAATCTTATAAGTCCGTATGATTTAGCTTTTCTACGATCCATCATTGTTGCATAAGCAACCTTCCGCTCTTGAGGATAATATTAAGTCAAAACGCATAGAAGATAAAGAGAAGAATCCTCTTGGTTGTACTGGGCAACTTTCTAAGCATCCTGATGGTTATAAAATCCACGTGTTTTTTGTCAACCTTTTGAACCTACAGCAAAAATGGCCAATTAGTCACATCGCTGCACAAATTAGAGTTGAATACTGTTTTTAAGAATTCACCCAAAAACTAGTTTTCTCGACATCATTGAGTTCAGTAAAGGAGGCTTAAATGTAAAATTTCTAGCTTCCAGTCACAATAACTTGACTCTTGTACAGCATTATGACCTTCTAAATACTTACTAAAGAAGCAATTCTTCGAGATGCCAAAAGATCTTTAAGCTGATTTGTGGATTCCAGAAGCCTTAATTTATGTTGAAATTCTTTCGAGTTTTTCTTTCCTCAGCAATCAACCCAAACAGACAAAATTCTGTAGTTTTTTATCTGTTGCATGGCGGAAGAGCCATGTTGAGCTTGAGCGTTCAGTTTAAGGTGGGAATAATAATGTCCTCTAAAGTTCGCAAGGGTATATCTTCTGTATAAGGAATAGAAATTTAAGAGAAATATTTCTTAAATTTCAGCCAATTGACACTTTGTCGAGTTTGTAATGTAAGTTGTTATTACGCTAGTATTCAAAATTGTAACAATAATATGCGAATGATCCAAATTAGAGTTGGGTTCGTTAGCTCTTTTGAGTGTTCGCTCTTTCTAGTTCTGTTCTCTGTAATCAACTAGTTCGTTCTTTTAGTTCAATAGTTCAGTTCTTTTAAACAACTCCGTTCTCTTCCTCAATTTGTGTAACTTCTTTGTGGCAACGTTAGCTCATTTATATTTAAACTATGTAAACAATACCATGTAAATTTATCGTATTTGTAATATGATTTTTCATTTTAAATAAATTGTGGTATTTAACGTTTTCTCATTCTTATTAATTCATTTATGTGCTTGAAGCACTGTAAAAGCATGTGATTTATTTTTAAATATTTAATGAGAATTTCTGTTCGTATTTCTCTTCTAAACCACCATTCCAATAGGAATATCACACAGAAGAACGATAAACAAAATAATAGAACGAATATGAATGAAATGAACGAATAAGAAACGAGAACTAAAAGAACTACGGAGCTAAAAGAACTCATTATTATGACCGGCTCACTTTCGTTCGTTCGTGAACTACACAACTCTAATCCAAATCAATTACGTCAGGAATTGTATGTCTAACAGGTACACTAGTAAATTGATTTAAATTATTTCAAATAAAACTCGGTCTCTAGGTATAATAAACCGAGATACGCAAAGGATGTGTTTAGCATTGTAATACCGACTGTCAGAAAACATTATCCTAGAGGAAAGGAAACTTTTGCATTGGTCTTCAGTGATCAAAAATCTTGGAGCCGAGTATGACGATAATATGACAAAATTTAAATTGAAAAGAATTTCTGCATCAACCCGTAATTTTTCCATTTTTATGTTAGGATATCTCGAAAACATAATGTCGCTGTAGTCTAGTAGGTAGTGTGTTATTTAATCAGTCGCGACGTAGTCCTAGTCCAGACATCTTGAACACAACGATATATGAAAACATATTTCTTCGATGACTTCCTCTCAGCAGTCTTTTGGCAAAAAATCTGAGAGCGAATAAAAAAAAAAAGTTTCACGAGAACTTGTCGTTCGGGATCGGATTTAAACTGTAGGTATCACATCTCATGGATAAAATTAACACACACAATTTGAGTGATGTGAGAAGCTAAGTTGTAATCCTGACTAAAGGATTGTAATGACCAATAATGTAAGTAAGTATTTGAAAACTTATGGTGATGGAGCAATTCTGATCATGATGGTCAAGCTCGTGTAGTAATTATATTTTGAAATATGGTCGACCTATGTAGTTTATTTTTATTTGAAAGAGAAAAGGAGAAAAACAAAATTAAAAGCATTTGGGTGAATCAAATTTATGTTATCAATATTTCGCTGAATATTCCAGTAATAAATTGCAATGTTTCACTCCATTGAATTTGTGTAAAAAATTCTCACCATTAAATAGAATAGCAACGTTCGAGTTTTTATTCGATAATGCGAAAATTTAGGCCTGATTATTAAAAATGTAAAAAATAGTGTCAACTGTGCTAATGGTGTAATAGGTACCAGAGATCAGTAATGAGTATTCAAAAAGATGAGTATATTCGAATCATACTCATAATTTCTTTATTTTAATATTATACTCATACTACTCGTATTAAAATTTTTAAGTGTTCATCGTACTCATACTTAACAATACGTATGAATTTGTTGGTTTCGACTCTCCGTGACTCATCGTATACACGAATCACATAATAAGTATGATTCGCGTACGAACACTACAATACTCACTAGAAGGTTGTGTGTTTGCTTAGATTGCTGTCTTTGTCTTTTTCTTTCTTCTTCTTTTGTAAATGCAACAACAACTAAGACTGTAAATTTTGATGAATGATTCGAGTCACTTGAATCATTTATGAGTATTATAAGTATTTTTCTAAAGTTATGAATTTGAATGAGTAGGCTTATGAATCAAACATATTTCGAATGTTATGAGTTTGATGTCAATATTTTACTCATACTCATTGCAACCTGTACTTATAAATCAATGTTGTAGAGAGTACGAATGAATCAGAGTACATAGTTAAAATTCAATATTGTTGACTCACTTATATTCAAGATTTCATGAGTGCTTATGAGTAGGTAAAAAGCGATTCATTGCTGATCTCTGATAGGCACTAACCAGCTATTCAGGTTTTAATGGCGAAAAGCAATGAAAATGGAAGTTACCGCCTTTGTTTCATAAGCCTAAAATACTTTGAATTATATTCAGTAAGCCTGAATACAGGAAGAAATAAGTTTTTCATCTGTAACCCGTAATGTAATCGACATATTTTTTGTTATTTGGCTTATTGTGAATGAGTGCTATAAAAAAATGAGTCCGTCCGGTAAGTAATTTACTGTAACGCGATGCGGTTACTCAAGAAAAGCGCGAAGTATGTAATGCTTGGCAACATAAAGATTGCATCGCAAAAAAATACGTACGAAAATTAAGAACATTTTTGCTGTTTAAAATTTTTTTTTTATTTTTTTTAATTTTTTTGTTAACCATACAATCCATTAAACAATTCATTTCTTTGATAAGTCGTAAGAAAATGTTAAACAAATTATAAATCAGCTAAAAGCGTTCTTGTCAGTTGCTTGACAAAGTGACAACCTGACAACTGATAAAAAAAAAACAAGTAGCAAGAGGAACAGAAACAAATTATGTAAGACGGGAAGTATTTTTTTAAAATTTGTTATAAACAACCAACTGAACAATATTTTTAAACTTTTTAACAACCTTTTTTACAAAATAAAACGTGTATAACTTTTAAATTACACTCGAAGAAAATTTTAAAGAAGTTGAATTAGAGTTTAAGCTAATTCAAGGTAATAGACCGGCAGATGTCATGTAAAAAATTCTAAGTTGTTCTTGGCTAGCAAAATATTTGAATAAACGGATCAAGTAATGGATCTCCTACAGGCAATGGATTTTAAAATTCGCCTACCTCTCAGATCGTCTCCTTTAGTCAGCAACCATACGAATAATGAAGAACAAATTGTAATTATGAATCAAAACTCCAACTCCAGTATATTCCGAACTGTGGAGGAAATTCATTTTCAGAACATAAATCGATCTTATTTGGTCTTGCAGTATAAAGACAACGTTAGTAACACATGGCAATGCCATTAAGGCTTGCCATTTTAAGGTCAATAGACTTTTAACGAACCATTCAAAATCTTTGAAGAATTGCAAATTATTGATATTTTTTTTTAATCAAAATTCAAAGGAGATGATTTGACTTTTCATGCATCACTGTACCATTTTTTTTTCTTCTTTTAACTTCGGTAAATCATAAACTAACAATGAATGAAACACAGTAGCGTTCGAAGATTATCATCTGAGAAACAGTCCAATAAGATGGTGCCCCTAGTCACACGGTACGCGATTAAGCTACTGAAAGGCGATCAATTCACGTTTTTGATCACTTCAAGGAATCCTGCTCTTCTACCCATTAGACTCTGATCTATAAAGACACATGAAACCTGCCGTTTACAAGAGCAAACCAGCCACAGTTCCAGTTCTAAAAGGCAATATTACATACATACGTAATTGGTCATTACAAACCCTAATTGAGGATTACGACCTAGCTTCTCACACCACTTATGTTGTGTGTGTTAATTTTATCCATAAGTGGAGGGATCCACAGTTTAAAGTCGACTCCGAACGACAGATTTTTGAGAATCTTTTCATGGCAATTTTATTTGCTCTCAGAGTTTTTGCCAGAAATCTGCTGAGAGGAAGTCGCCGAAGTAATACTTTTTGTATTTTGTTTTGATATCTGGCCTGGGGCATGCCATGATAAGTTAGGCAATTTTTATTTATTCTCACAGTTATTGCCAGAAATCTGCTGAGAGGAAGTCACCGAACAAATTTTTTTCATATTTCGTTTTGGTTTTTGAACCGTGGCTTTACGGCTAATTAGCCAACACACTATCTACTAGACTACGGTGACTAAAAGGCAATATTACAGCTGCCAAAATTAGAGATCATTGCATTAACTTATCTTCTCAAATAATTATTAAAATCACTTTGAAAAATGTTCTGATTGTTTTTGTTTTCATTTTCAGAAACTAAAGGAATACTCAATCATATGAGTGTAATGTTACTTTCCAGCTGTATTCCGTATATACATTTACAGTGTAGGTACATCAGTGTAGAAAAATTCAGTACTTTTGTACTTTTTTCGATACTTTTCCATTTCAAAAATACCGCAGTACCCCCGCGACACTTTCCTTGCTCTTTTATTATTACATATTTTATGTTTTGCGCTTTTCTACTCTTAATGCGTTCGCAACATGTTCATCGTAATGCTAAAGGTAGAAATAGTCTTTAGCCCCGGTTAGCCAAACGTCCACGGAACGTATGTTCTTTTTTTTAATACAAAAAGCAATGAGAACGCTTACCGAACCGTAATGTAATTTCGATAAGTATTAATTTGCTCTTCATACATACATATGCTAAAACCAAACATACGTTCCGTGTCGAGGTTTGACTAAACGGGGCTTTTACGTTCTGCTACGTTCCGAATCAGCTTTTTTGTTTTGCATATGCGAAACATTTATACGTCGTTGATTTTTCTATACCATTCCGTACATGTATTAATAATTTTTTTCAAAAGTACCATTTGATGCAAAAAAGTACTCTCTCAGTTATATGTAGTTCAGTACCATTTCCAAATTTCAATTTTGCAACACTGAGGTACATCGACTGGCCTGTGCTGAACGGATGACAAAAGATGAGTGTCATTTAACGGTTTTGGTTATGCAAATTGGCGGCCTCTCGTGCATTATTTGATATATTTAAAAATAATTTTATCGATAACTTTAGCTGACACAATTAAATAATTTTAAAAAATATTCAGTCTGTTATCTGAAACAATTTTACATCATCGCCACTGTACATAAGTACAAACGTCCATTACAATATTAGTTAAAAAATATTCATTACTTTTCTGTTGTATTAAGGGTGCCTTAGCACAGTCTAGCTGGTAGTGGGTTAAGCTTCAAGTGTAAAGGCCGTGGGTATTCGATTCCCATCAAAGACCCTGGGTGTTTTGTGAATGTCTGATTGTTTACAATGAGCAACCGCAGTAGAAAAAAGAAAGTGAGAATTATTATAAAGTAATTCCTGAGAAATAACAGTGACGAGGGGTCTAACAATGTTTCAAAAATAACATTTGTCGCATACTACACCTCTCTCCTTTCTGTTAATCCAACACAATGCATTGCATAAGAAGGTCTCATCTCCTGAGAGTTGATCTAAAAAAACTTAAAATAAATTTAAAAAAATAAGAGAATTTAAATAATCTGTTATTACGACACATTAAAAAATATAAAGAGACGACAGAGATGCAATTTTTCATTTGCACAGAATTTTTCCGTGGATGTAAAACAGAATGAAACGCTGTTACTTCATGGGCGTACTTCATGGGCATAGATAAAGAATAGTCGCTGACTGCAAAGAGGATAAAAAAAATTAACAAAGAGTTTAAGAATCTATGGAGGTCTTTCTTTTTGTTTTTGCTTTAATAGGAAAACTCCAAATAACAACAAATAATGAAAAAACGAAAGCATACAACAACAGCTAGAATGAAATAAAATGTAGCAAAAGAAATAATGAAATAAAACTAAAGTTTGGATAACACGAACGATGAACAAGTCAAAAACACATTCAGGCATAATACACGATACTTACACAGATCCTTACACAAATAGTTTGTCGTTTAATATCCACTTCCGTTCGTGAGTAAAGGTGGGTTTGCTTTAAAGGATCAACTTTCTCTGTTTATTTGTAAGTGTCGATATGCCTGTCATTGTCAGTATGTATGTATGTAAGTATACTTAGTTGTAGTAGAAAAGGTATTAAAAGTGTTTAAGAAAATTACAGGGGTTCAGTGAGCTATTTGATAAGTATTTAATAAATCGTTTTACGAAAATATTAAATTTATTAATGATTTCGCGTACAGGATTAGCATTTTAAACACAGGCAATAGATTTCACCATAAGATTTAATTTTTCCTTTATTTCTCTATATGATAAACGTTTATTACTGACCTCATTATCGAATCTCTCTCAATTAATTTTATTTTGAAATATAAATAAAAATGAAGACCTTGAAATTATAAAAAAAAACCATGGCATTAATTGGTAGCTTAAATCTAAAGATGCTATTGAAAACAGCTTGCTTGACTCAACATTCCGGTTCAGCTAAAAACACAACTATGGACAGCATTACGTTCCAATACTCCGGTAAGACAAATGACGAACTCCTTGTTGATGGAGTTGACCTGCCATCAATAAAGGCAATGGAGAGAACTCCTTATATACTCCGATGGAATAACATCGTGCTGGAATTACGTGCTGGAACGAAAATATCAAAGTTATTAAAAAATTAACACTAGTATCAGTTCCCTGAGGGGACAACGTAATAATATATATATATATATATATACAGTATTGTTCGAAACCTAAGCAACTCTTTCCCACTAAGTAATAATAGACTCATATCTTTTCTCTAAATAAATTTATAGAAAATATTTATTTTATTTACTATTACACAATGTGGCTATAACCTAAAAATAACAACACAAATTAAATTCCATTTCTTTGGAAGTTATAATAAAATAAAAACAAAATTAACTTAAAAATTCGCTGTTCAAAACCTAAGTAACTTTTAATATTTGGTATGATATCCTTTGTTTTTTACGACCTCAGCGCATCTTTTGGGCATAGATTCAATAAGATTTGATAGAATAGATGTTGGTATATCTTCCCATGCTTTCCTTTTGGAAGCTTCATGCCATCTAAGAAGCCTATGCTGACTAAGAAGCATTTAAAAAAGAGGTCTGATTGATTGCAACGTAGTCTCTGATTTTCTCAACTTTAGTTTGTTTTATGTTGGATTTTGCTAGAGCACATATGGATTGGACTATATCCAAATGGAGAACTGTTTTGTTTAGTGATGAATCTAAATTTAACTTACTAAATTCAGATAGTTTGCCATGTGAGAAGACCAAAAGGAAAGCGGCTACATACTCGGTACTCGAAAGCCACAATAAAGCATGGGGATAGCAATGTGATGGTTTGGACTCGTTTTTCGGCCAGTGGTATTGGTCCCTTTGTAGAAATTCAAACAAAAATGGACCGTTTTGTTTACAGAGTCATTTTAGCCACTCACGTGGTTAACTATGCTGAGTGGGAAGTGCCACTTCGATGGGTGTTTCAAAATGACAATGACCCAAAACACTCACCGAAGTTGGTCAACGATTGCTTATCTGCTAATGGGGTTCAAGTCTTGGATTGGCCACCTCAATCGCCACACTTGAATCCCATAGAGAACCTCTTCGGCATTTCAAAACGGAGACTTGGAACTCGACGCTTTAAGAATAAACAGGAGTTGATGAACTGTCTAAAATCAGAGTGGGAAGCTATACCAACATCTATTCCATCAAATCTTATTGAATCTATGCCCAAAAGATGCGCTGAGGTCGTAAAAAACAAAGGATATCATACCAAATATTAAAAGTTACTTAGGTTTTGAACAGCGAATTTTTAAGTTAATTTTGTTTTTATTTTATTATAACTTCCAAAGAAATGGAATTTAATTTGTGTTGTTATTTTTAGGTTATAGCCACATTGTGTAATAGTAAATAAAATAAATATTTTCTATAAATTTATTTAGAGAAAAGATATGAGTCTATTATTACTTAGTGGGAAAGAGTTGCTTAGGTTTCGAACAATACTGTATATGTATATATAAATATGTATTATATGAGGCAATTCACAGCTCTGTCTTGAAGTCACTGTAGGATGGTAGTTAATGTGTTGGCTTATTAGAAACATATCGAACAAAGCGAAATTTTTATAAATATCTCTTTCGGCGACTCAAAGATGTAAACATCTTATAGGAAGGCATATACACATACTTCTTTATATTAAAGAATAAAACTGTTCTAGGTTCCGTCGTAGTTCTTATTAGCCGTGAGGCAATGGTCAGACATCTCCAACAAAACGAAATATGAGAAAATATTTCTTCGGCGACTGCCTGTCAGCAACATCTGGCGAATGCTCTGACATTAAATAAAATTGCCATGAAATGTTTTTCAAATCTGTCATTCTAAGTCGACATTAAACATTAGGTCCCGCCACTCATGTATATAAATAAAGGAAGATAAAACTGATTACATAAATTGAAAAGGAAACACCATTCTTTACATAAATCAGTGCAATGACCACTCTCAGAAGCGAACAAGTCAGTTTCCGAGATAAAAAATCTTGTGTATGCAAACAGCCTAAAAGTTTCTAGAACTTTGGAGCTTCTAGACCAGAAACATTAATTAAATTAACGACCGATGTCAATTGCGTTAGACTATCGACTAAAACCTTTGCAGAGGTCGTTAGCAGATAAGCAAAGTCTGTTAGCATGTCTAATCAATACCAGCTTTCAGATTGAAAATTGCTGCAAAAGTTCACCAAAGGAGTCTGGACCAATGAAGAAGAGATCAATCAGATCCACTTGGCTGTCAGAGAAGAGAAAAATATCATTAGTGAGAGATCCCTAACTCAGGATTAATTTCATAGCGACTGTATTGGCTACTGCTGAGTAAATCTCGCTGGAGATTGACTACGACGGAGTACTAGGTGTTCCTGGCTGAAATCGTAGTGAGAAATCCTCTTTTGCGATGTATATTATATCCAATTATTAAAAACGGAACGCTTTACCAAAAAACAACGTTCTATACACATGAAAAGTTATTTAAAAAAATTTTGAAGTTTATGCTGCGACCGTTCGTAATCTTTGAAGATTTCAATTAAGAGAGTGCACCCAATGCGTCAACCATTCCAAGAGTGGTCATAAAATTGGAAGAAATTACATTGGTTGTGGAGGTTCCGGTGCCTCAATGTACCTCTTTTTGAAGATAAGACCAAAATTGCAGTAACGACCTTCATTACAGGAACATGATTATGGAGTTCATATGGCCTCAACTGGATAGCATGGATCTGGACGAAAGAAAAACGATTAAAAAATCCTGATGTCATGCTATTTAATGTCGTGCGATTTTTTTATTTTTGGGGTGTTAAGAACTCTTGGGTTTATGGAAATAAACCAGAGCTAAAATTCTCTCTAAAAAAGTCATGCGAAATTTTATTAAATAATTTAAGATCTGTAAACAGAACCTTGGAAGTTGCCGTAGTCTAGTAGGTAGTGTGTTGGCTTGTTAGACGTGAGGACAGGGTTTAAACCCTGAGTTGGACAGATGCAACAAAGTGAAATATTAAAAAATATTTCTTCGGCAACTTCCTCTCAGCATATTTATGGCAAAAAATCTGAAAGTAAACAAAAATTTTAATGAAAAGTTTCTCAAAAAGAAAAAAAAATGTTATTCGATGTTGACTTTAAACTGTAGGTCCCGCCACTGATGTATACTAATTAACACACACAACATGGATGGTGTGGGAAGCTAGGTCGTAATCCTGACTGAAGAGTTGTAATGACCAATTATGCATGTTATGTACATATGTATGTAAACAGAGCCTTGGCAGCCATTTAACGAATATTTCATTCCATAGCTAAGCGGAACATGTCTTCTTTACAATTCAATAAAAAAGAGTCACAATTATCTCAAAGAATACTTATTTTTATTTTAAAATGAAAAAAACTGCATTTTTACTGAAACATGCTTTTCTTATCAATTTGGCTCAATAAATATAAGGTGTTGAGCAAAAACCCATCTAAATGTTATGTACTTGGTAGACATGTTTTACATAGACGGCAGTCTAAATTATTAAGGATCCTGAATAAATCGGCAGTGATTTCATTACTTCGTTTTTGCTAAAAGGAGGGTTAACAGAATATTACATTTTTATTTTTTGCGTGTTTATTTTGTCTACAGTATTCGTTTTATATTTTTATTTTGTTTCAATGTTTGAATAACTTTTAAATATTTTAGATATTTGAGTGGATATTATGTTCCCCAATTTGTTTTACATGTCGTCATTAGGGAATTGAATTTTATAGTCGTATCGTCATCATGGCCGTCATCATCAGCAACGCCAGTAATATTTATGTTGGTACATGAAGTTCATATTCAGACGAAGTTTTGACCATAAAACACTCTCTCGCACACATACTCGTACATACAATTTTTGCACTAGCTAAAGAATTTGTAAAAAGCAAAATGTTGAACAAATGAGGAAAACCTTCTTTTTTTTTTTGATGCAGTGAAATAAGAAAAACCTTTTCAATATTTCATGAAACAAACAACATCAGCAGCAATGAGAACGGGAACAACAAGCGAACAGTACAGTATAGTAGAGAACATAAGAATATTTTGTTAATAACGATGGTTTTGAAATACTCGCCACAGTTTCATCAGCTAAAAACGTCCAAAAAACAACTTCTGCTGTATTGGTAGCCGCAACAACAGCAATTCTTTGCAATGTTAATTTGAGAATATCAACAGCAACAATAAAAAACAAAGTTTCGTATGTTTTCTGAATAAACATGAACTGCAAAATGTCTTTTTCCACTGTCACTAAATTATTTCACGTCTATTCACCATTGCTACAAATGATATGCGGTCTTGTCTTTCGGTATCATGAGTAGTCTGTCTGGCCATAAATAATGAGTAAAATTCTTTTGAATTTTTCTTTACGTTTTGTTTTTAACTTAAATGGGAAAAAAGAGTTCAAAACCTCACTGACCCTTAAAAAGTAATTGGCAAATGGCGTTAATTTCTGTTACTTCTTGAAGTATTAAGAAGCGTGCAAACGATTTTTACGAAGATTGTCCTCAGAATTTTAAATAATTTTATTTTTTATGATCTGAAAGTCTTTCAGCTGTTAATAATTCCAATAATTTTGTTGTTGTAGATTAGTAAATAATTGAATTTTAAGGTCATTATAAATTTCGTAGTCCACCGAAATCTAATTGGCAGTTTTAGATTTAGATTCATGTACATGCTAAGTGCGTTGCAACAACTTACAGCCGTATTTGGCGAAACCTGTACCCGGGAAACTAGAGAGGAATCAAAGAGAGAGCATTGTTATTGACATAATCGCTATTCTATTGCAATGGGAAACTTTTTTATCTCACATGACGTTGACAACAAATGTTTCCAACAAAATATAACAATAATTTGCACCGTGAGGTTTCAGCCAGTCCTCAATAGAGAGCGTTACTGATGCGAGTGGCAATAAGCTGCCCCATCTAAACAATTGGAAACTTATAAATCGCCATAAAGCAGGAGTGTGCTAGATGTCAAATTATTACAATTTAGAAAAAAATTAAACCAAGCTGACATAATGAGTAAAATTCTTTTGAATTTTTCTTTACGTTTTGTTTTTAACTTAAATGGGAAAAAAGAGTTCAAAACCTCACTGACCCTTAAAAAGTAATTGGCAAATGGCGTTAATTTCTGTTACTTCTTGAAGTATTAAGAAGCGTGCAAACGATTTTTACGAAGATTGTCCTCAGAATTTTAAATAATTTTATTTCTCCACTTCTGTCCGCTATCTTCAAGGATGACTTAAAGTGTCATAAATTTTGTATAAAAAACACAGCCCTCAGCCCTAAAAACACAGCTCAGGGGTTTTTGGGGTCGTTGATTACAGATCTTCATTCAGATTTAAAAAATTCAAAATGGCGAATCCAATATGGCGGTCGAGGTTTATAAAAATTAATCAGATTTACTTGACCGCCATATTGGATCAGCCATTTTGAATTTTTTAAATCTGAATGAAGATCTGTAATCAGCGACCCCAAAAACCCCTGAGTAACAATTTTTAAGTAAATCTGATTAATTTTTAAGGACCTCTGTAATGTCTTTCTTTTTCTTTTGCATCCCTTGACATAAACCCATAAACTTTAAGGGTGCATGCAAACAATTTGGCTTTGGGCTCATTTTAAAGAGCAAAGATCAATTGTCAATTTCTGACAATAGCGATGGTTCTATCACCTCAGTGTTTAGCTCTACAATATTTCAAAAATGGCCAAAAACGCTATTTTTAGCGGTTTCAACCCCCTTTTTCTCGAAAACCTGACGTGATGGAAAATTTTTGAAACCAGATTCGTGTTCAGCGCACAAAATACCTTCGGAAGCCATCTTATTTGCACAAAAAAGTCCAAATTTGCAGGGCTGTGAAATTATTGTTAAATAGAAATGTTTGAAATTTTTTGCGGTTGCCTAATATGAAGTCGCCGTAGTCTAGTAGGCAATGTTTTGGCTTATTAGACGTAAGGCCACGGTTCAAACCCCAGGTCAGACATCAAAATGAAAGTATGGAAAAATATTTCTTCGACGACTTCCTCTCAGTAGATTTCTGGCAAAAACTCTAAGAGTAAATAAAAACTGCCATGAAAATTTTCTCAAAAGTCTGTCGTTCGGAGTCGATTTTAAACTGTAGGTCCCGCCACTCATGTATAAAATTAACAGACACAACATGAATGGTGTGAGAAGCTAGGCTGTAATCCTGACTGAGTAGTTGTAATGGCCAATTAGGTATGTAATATGGAACGTTCCATCAAGTCGGTTGAGAAATTTTTAGAAACTTGATCAGTTTATAATAACAGAAATAGAATTTATCAACATAGTGGCCGTTCAACCGAGAATATAATAGCTGTGAGCAGAAGTGTTGAAGAAGACCCAAAAACATCCTTTCGCCATCGTTCGATGCAATTAAACATCAAACAATCTGCGTTATTCCACATTTCGCATCGTGATCTCCATTCAAAACTTATAAGATCCAGCTGCGATTCGTTTGTTGGGCCATCGAAAAACAAAAGAGATTGAGAATTTTTTAACAAACTAATCTTCAAAGACAAAGCCCATTTTAAGTTCAGTGGCTACGTCAACAAGCAGAATTGTCGAATTTGGAGTGAAGGTAATTAAGCAGTTATCTTAGATCAATGGTAACGGTTTGATGTTGTGTCTGGTCGAGAGAAATCATCGGACCATATTTATGTAGAATGGTGGCATTAGTCACACAGAAATGAAAACAATGGATCTTTTGAAAGAACAGTTCAAAAATCGGATTTTTTTTTGTATAGCAGGACGCACACCGACCTAGTAGTGCCAGTAGGCTGAAACTATCAGGTCAACTCTACATACATTCAAAATCTGAATAAAAACGAGTGGGCATGGACGAAGAGAAAAATGAAGATAAAAACAAAGAAATGAAAAAAGTTTAATCCCTTCAGCAGAAACCAAGCTGTACAATGTTGACACTGTCTGTTTAAGAATTTCAATTGCAAACATATCGAATCTTATTGGAAATATTTTTAAAATTTGTAATACTTTTCTATGTGGAAAGATTTTAATTGTTTTACTTTATGAAAACAGAATGTTTATCGCCAAAGATGGTACTACTTGGAACAGAGAAACGTATGTCTTTAGTAGTTTGGGAAGAGAAAATATTATTAATTTACGAACAGATTTATAGAAGACGTTGAATCGAATGAATTTATCGAAGACGTGATAGACAAATATTATGATAAATTTTCACCTATTAAGCCTTTACGAAAAATGATCTGAAAGTCTTTCAGCTGTTAATAATTCCAATAATTTTGTTGTTGTAGATTAGTAAATAATTGAATTTTAAGGTCATTATAAATTTCGTAGTCCACCGAAATCTAATTGGCAGTTTTAGATTTAGATTCATGTACATGCTAAGTGCGTTGCAACAACTTACAGCCGTATTTGGCGAAACCTGTACCCGGGAAACTAGAGAGGAATCAAAGAGAGAGCATTGTTATTGACATAATCGCTATTCTATTGCAATGGGAAACTTTTTTATCTCACATGACGTTGACAACAAATGTTTCCAACAAAATATAACAATAATTTGCACCGTGAGGTTTCAGCCAGTCCTCAATAGAGAGCGTTACTGATGCGAGTGGCAATAAGCTGCCCCATCTAAACAATTGGAAACTTATAAATCGCCATAAAGCAGGAGTGTGCTAGATGTCAAATTATTACAATTTAGAAAAAAATTAAACCAAGCTGACATGATAAAAACCATGCTGTAATGTATATCATATCAAAATTTGGCGTAAATTTCATAAAAGTGATAACAAAATGTAATAATGTAAAATAGTTTTATTAAAATGAATTCAAATACATGAAAACATTTAAATTTCTTAACAAAATCTATCAACAATCGTGACAATTCTATGTACTACAAACATGATACATAAGCTCAGAATTATGAAGTTTTTAACGCTTGATCTACGGTTAAATATAAAATCATTTCAACAAAATAAAAACTCTTGGAGAAGTACTTACTAATCAAGGCTAAAATTATAAAAGCATTTGAAATATTATCGTTAAAAAAACACGAGGTCTAGTTATAGAGAACTGAAATTTGTTTGATATACATTGAAAAGTATTTATAATGACCGTGAGCATCTGTTTCAAAAATCCTCAAGGACACATAAATCAAGAATATCTCTCTCTCTCTCTGACAAATGCATGTGTGTCAAGCAATACTATCAAAATTATTCTTTGAATGAAAAAATTTGAATGAAAAGTCAATAGAATTGAACAGGGATTCTTATACATTTCTATACAACTTTATATAATATATATGAGGGTATGTGGAATTGAAGTAGAAAGTATGCAATTCCTCTTACAAATTCTGTAACGAAAAAAAACGCACACTTTCAATGCGCAAAATATTACATGTACTCGTCTGGAGGAACTCTTTTTATCATTATACGATAACATTTTACACTTTTTGTTACAAATCAAAAAAAAAAATCAAAACTTTTATCCTTCGTACCTATAAAACGTACATCCATACATACATATGTGACGAAGGCAAAGCAAAATACAAATAATCTTTTCTTATTAACGAAAGTGTAGACTTTGGTAACAGTTGTGAACAATACTTATGACAATTGCTCTCTAAATGTCAAGCTGTTTCGTAGTTACACAAATTTATGCTACATTCGAATATTTAGCTTAAAAAAGCTTTAAAGCTTTTTTTCATCCAATAAACGTTTTAAACGTTTCGCAGTTTAAATTCAAATTGTTAAGGTTTATGGCAATGTTATCAAAAAAAAATCGTACAAAACCAAACGAATTTCTATGAAAATAAACGACTTAGGGCCATTATTACAACTTGCCGTTAAAGTTGGGTTTAGTTAAAGGTAACTTTAGCTAAAGTGAACTTTAAAGTCACCTTTAATTTCTTTTCGTTATTATAAACTATAGATCTACAGATAAAATAAAGTTAACATTTTCAAAAATTTGGCAGTGCCGGAGCAATGTTGATAACATTGCCCAATTAAACAAGTTTTTTTTAAACGCTGGAGCAACGACTCACTTTTATCTTATTGTGTACTCATAATAATAATGAAAATCAAGTTATCTGCCCTTACAAATCATGCCTTTAGCCAACAATTTCCATTAAATTTAATTTAATTTTCAACAATAAAAAATCAATTTTGCATCAGAAATAAAATCTGCCTTTTCGCATTGGATCCAAAGAAAATTGTCACGGAAACCGAAACTCTAATAAAGGCAAATTTAATTTAGACTCGGCAATAATTATTAAGTTTCTATATCCTTATGATCGGAATTATGTTGTCAGGTGGATTAAGTCTTTCATTAAGCTGAATAAATATGTCTTACGATTAAATATTATAGGACTTGAGAGCACTCATCCATTCGAATTCAACGAGAATCTCAATCTTTTCAGAATATTTCGTTCTGATAGGAAAATAAATCTAAATGTCGTGGAAATTAAATCTAAGGGTGGTGGAATGGCAATTTATGTTCGCAATGGCATATCTTATAGAGAAAAATTAAGAACTGGTATTCCAATGGGCCGCTGTAGTCTAGTAGGTAGTGTGTTGGCTTATTAGACGTAAGGCCACGATTCAAACCCCAGGCCAGACATCAAAAGTAAATATGAAATAATATTTCTTCGTCGACTTCCTCTTTCCTTCCTTCCTTGCCATGAAAAGCTTCTCAAAAACCTGTCATTTGGAGTCGACTTTAAACTGTAGGTCCCACCACTCATGTATAAAATTAATACACACGGAGAAGCAAGGTTGTAATCCTGTCTACAGGATTGTAATGACCAATTATGTATGTATCTGATAACACTTCTTCTCACATAGCCTCTCAATACCTACAAGTTTGTAGGAAAACCTTATTAGGCCTGTGGGCATAGCTGCCAGATTTGACGATTTATCGCCATTTTGACGATTTTGAGCTCCAAAAATATCATTTTGACGATTTGATGGTTTATGCCCTTATTTTGACGATTTTTCGAAATGAAAAATTTACATCATATTCTTTACTTTAGTACATTAAAAGCCACTTTAAGCTTTGTATTTACTTTGCAATTGTTACTATTGCAAATTTGTTTGCGAACACCTGTGGTGATTTTTCTGTATCTTATTCATCAATTAAAAATCAAAAAATTACAACCTCTGCACGAACAACATATACGAATAGTCCGACTAAAGAACGAATTTTGTCTGTAAAGCAGTTTGCGTTCCACTGGCCAATCGACCACATACGTATGTGCTCGCCGAGAAAGACGAGTTTTATGTAGGAATACATAATTCTCTCTCTATTATTTCGGCCGAGCAAAATCCGTTGTAATAGCAATAAAACAATGAAATACAAGCCACATTGCATGATGATATAATGAATCAATAGAGTTCAATACTCTAACGTCATTAACGAGCAACTTCGCCCTCTCCTGTACGCGGTCGAGAACTCCCAAAATAGAAGTTGAGGAACCGGCCTATGCATGAGAGTTGTATTCCATTTTCTTTCGGATATGATTGGTGTAAATAGTAAGAACATCAGATCAAGTGAAGTATTTCTTGCAACGTTTTAAGAAGCTAAGGTACTGAAAAATGTTCCAGTTCCAGCGCTCAGAACGTCAAGAACTTCTGTCTCGCTAATATTTACACCATCCGTAGATTTAGATGATGCAATATTATTACTGCGCTTATGTGTCCATAAACAACACTGGGATAGAAAAAAAAAATTTTCCTGAAAATGATATAAAACTTCTCGATTTTTGGAAGAAAAAAATAAGAAATGAAAATGAGGGATCCTAGCTTTTAATTTCCAACCTTAGCTAAATTCATTAAAGAATATTAGTATTATCACATACTTAAGCTAATGTAGACAGAGTATTAAGAGAAGTTAATTTAAACTAAATTCCTTAGAAGCAATATTATACAAAAAGGTTATTTAAAACTTAGCAATCGTAACTGTTTCGACTTTAATATTGTATCTGATTTGATTAAAATGTTTAATTTAATTGTCTTTAAATAAATCTGCTTATTGGATGTAACTCATGTCTGAGATTGGACTGCATACTGTTCTTGTATAATTCTCTTTTAAAACCAATATGGCGTTATGGTATCGAATTATGGGCAGCTGATTACAGCAGGAATTTGGATCATCAGAATATAAAGATGATGTCTAAGCGACTATATAAAATAACTTAACTTGAAGTCGCCGTATTCGAGTTGGTAGTAGGTTGGCTTATTAGGCGAAAGGCTCTTGTGCAACCCCTGGCTCAGACATTTCGAACAAAATGAATATGAAAAAATATATAAAGTAATATATAGTATTGTTACGTTTTTAACTTATAAAAACATTTAAAATATGAGCTCGTAGATTGCAAATAAAAATAAAAATAAATTTATATTCAGTTTTAATTAAACTTATTTATTATTATTCACATAATGCTGTGTGCCACTGTTCAAAAATTTTTGTAAACAACAGCAATTGCTTTGTTTGTTATTCCTCTGTTTGCACTCTTTTGTATAAACAATAACAATTACTAGACAATTGTTCGACAGATCTTTGTAAGTGAGGTCTTCAAACCACGATTACTCTCTTCAAACACACCGCGTCTTCACACAACTTAGTCGTCTTCTTTGCCTTACCTTTCATATGGCAAAGTAAACAGTCGTTGCTTACGTTTATTATTGTATTGATTTTGGTATACTTTTGTTTACTTGTTTACAATTTTTTATGCTGGTGTTTGTTATTACATTAAGCAGTGCGATTGTTTTGTTTTTGTAGCGTTTGGTTTTAATTTTAATATTCAATTTAAATTAAAATTAAAATTTAAAACTTAAATTTAAAACTAAATCTAATATTAAAAGCAAAACACCAGTAGATTTTTGCATTTTCGTAACAATATAATAATAGCTATCGTTGTAGAACATCAAATGAAAAACTTACATTCGTTTTCTGTAATTGTACTTTAAAACATTTAAAAATACAACAAAAGAAACAGAAAAAAATATAATAAATCACCTGATTTACTTGTATGAAGAAATGTATAAATTTCCGTTCATTGTTTTACAAATTAATTTACAAGTGTAACCATTTACATACATATGGCATACTCTTACAACGCTTAACATAAAGTGAATAAAAGTTTTCAATGTTATCTCCTGCTTTAATTCCATTACATCTTGTGCTTTAAAGTTAAGTACATACTCAAACATATAAATAAATCATCTTTTAAACTGCAAGCCATGCTCAAACATACATTCAAGAGATACTCAGTCGGGGAAAAAAAAACAAAGAACCTGAGGTAATCAATGAGAGACTCGTAAAAAACGTTAACTTGACACAGTTGCTAAAAAAAATATTTTAAAGCAAAAAAGGGAAAAGAAGGAAAAGAAAAACAAACAAAATTAAATTTTTAGCAAGAAATGAAAATCGATAACGTGAAAAACGCAAGAAAAACGTATATTTGTACGTAATCCATAAATATACGTGGGCTACATTGTAAGTCCGTAAATTTCTTAACTTCTCGTATCTTTATTGCTGCTGTCGATAGGCATTTGTCTAGTGAATGCCGTCAAAATGGTAACAAAGTGAGTTATTAATTTGTGTCTAAAAGTGTAGCATTATTTATATAAATTTTTTACCACTATAGTGACATAACTAAAGTTTAGATTGTCTTAACTCCGTTTCGATTGGTCGATACCTACACAGCGTGATGGAAGCTTATCCCCTAGATAGCTAAGCCAAAAAATATTTTTGAGCAAACGTCATAGAAGCTAAGTCTTCAGATGTCAGCCTGTATAGCATTGCCATGACCCGCCACCATCCTCACTAGTCATATTGGCTTGAGTACAAGGTTGCTAAAAGGCAACTTGACGATCATGATTCAGTCACTTCAGTGTAACTTATGTCACTTGGGTCTAAGCTGCGCACAAAATTAAAAACTACAAATTAAAAATATTTGTCTGTAAAGGCTTGTTCGTACGCACATCTAAATCCATTAGCATCTATACAGAGAGCGACCGGATGATGATCTAAGTCTGCCTTTTAAAGAACGGCAGTTTTAAAAAGCAAACCTTCCGTTTCGTCGCAATGAGTGACAACCAGCAATCACGCTATGAGTATCGGGTAAAGTGTTTTGTAATTTCGAGAGATCCATCTACTACAGTGTCAGTATCAGGCTGTGAAATTGGCCAAACTTACAGCCAACCGATTACAGTTTGTGAGATTGACTGAGCTGTCATCTATTGATGTCAAGGATATAGCTTCGTTTATCAAGCTTTCTGGCTGGTTTTACAGTAGTAGTAGGTAGTCGTGCTTTAAATGTGCAGCCCTTGCGCTGACCAACTTCTTCCTCTTCCTTGATTTTAGTGAAACTTGGTCAGTACAGAGACTGCGTTCACCTGTGGCATCACAACTCGCCGCTATACGTGGTAAAGTACTGACTAAGTCAGCTACTAGACCAGTATCTCAGGTGTTAACACTCATGCAGAATGAATAGACAATTTTTGAACTATCACTTAAACGTTGTTCACCTAAAGACACAAAAAAGCTGTAAAAGAACCTGCGCCTTCAAAAGGTCGTAAACATGTCGATGAGCTGGATGTTGCAATACTACCAAGATAAAGGCGAATCGAATCTACCATGAAGAAAATTTATGCCTATGCAGATAACCTGATAGTATCGACTACAGACTTTTGAAAATTCTTGAATCTGATTACTATTGGAATGATGCCACGAATGTGGACTATGGGATAAGCCCTTCAAAACAGAGTTTCCAAAATCATTAAATATGCTACTACTAGTAATAACACAGCAGCCCTCACTCTCTACCCAGTAGCGTTAAATATCTCGAAATCATAGTGGACAGCAAAGTAAACTGGAATAATTGTACAGAGTTCACGGCCTATAAGGTTGCAACTGCTTTTTATTATTGTTAGAGAGCAATAGGTGTTCTACGGAGCAGCGGTGACTTGATTGGTGTTAGAGGAGGGAATCATCATACCCGGTGAACGCACGGGTTATAGGGTAGGGTTAGTTTTAGGGGTAGGGTATATATAGGTAGGAAATGCACAAACCTTTGGAATTATTTTTATATATGTATAAATAATAAGTGTTATATAGGGTTTTATTTTTGCTTGTGTTTTCTTCAAACGTTATAAAAGTATTTTATTTGTTTGTATTTTGTAACACTAAATATTTTTGTTTACAATGTTTATTTTGTTCACATTCTTCACAGTTCTCGTTTTAATTCTTTTAATGTTCACAGTGTTTATAATTTGTTGAATATATATATATTTAATATAAAATTGTTTTATGTTCACTTTTTGATATGTACACGTAGAACTTATTGGGTTGTTCGTCTTTTAAGGATCGCTAATCAACTGATCTAAAAGGATATAAAGAATCCCTTTGAACCTATTGAAGAATGTGTATACGTGATGGGTGTGGTGAATTTTGATATGTATGATGAATGTTGACGTGTGTTGGTGTTATTATTGTTATTGTTTTTTTAAAGATGTTTGTGTTGTCCTATTGGAAGTCAGGGTTAGGTTTGTGTATTTGTTCACTCGTGTGAACATCCGGTTTGAGAAGATTATGTGATCATAATAGCAGATGCAAAAGAGAACTACATCATTTAAGACTTTTTTTTACTATCCTTAACTCGTCAAACACCAAACATATTCTCGAAATAAGTGACAATCACACTGAAAGCTACAGGGCTATGGTAGCATACAAGCTATTCTCATGTCCAAAACAGCTTTGCTTTTGGGTTTTACAACGAAGATACCGGATAGATTCTTTTATGATAATGGTGAACACCAAGTATTCACTGGTGAATCCAGATCAAACGACAAAGTCTGATGTGGAATCTTAAAAAAAAAACTGAATCTTACTTTATCCGATTACTCTTAAAGTCATCATAGTCGTAGTCGTAATCGTAGCAGGTAGTGTGTTGACTTATTAGACATTAGGCCACGGGTCAACCTCGGGTCACAAATCCCCAACAAAACGAATGAAAATAAAATTGCCATGAAAAATTTTCTCAAAAATCTGTCTCTCCCGAAGACCGATGGATTTCAATAAGGAGTTGTGTAATTGTAAATGACGGAATATTTATATCGATGTTACAAAGGGACTTGAAGCGTACCTGACTACGCTTAGAAGCAGGAGTCGAACGACACAACTTCATTCGTTCTCGAATCAATTTACAATGAAAGCAATAAAGTTGCCATTAGGTTTAATGATCAGAACTAAACTTTAAAAATGTAAAAATTGGTAACAAAAGGAATCAAGTTGCTCAGTTACAAACAGGAATGGTTTCCATACAACCGAAGGAAACGTAGCGTTTGATGTTTTGCTATTCGACTTAATTACAGAATATAAAAGGTATGTTAAAAATGAAGTTAGAAAGGCTACATAACACTGACTCTATATTTCAGAAAGTACCTATGGCATATGACATAATGTCCCCCATCCTTTCGCATTTTACGAAACTGAATTTTTTAAAACGTCATCGAACACACTTTTATCGGCTCCTGCCGTTTGGCAAATCGTTACAAAGAGCTTGAGGGTGAAATCGACGTTCTCTATAGCAATTGCCGAATTAAGATACTCAGGCGTATAAAATAAAAAAAATAACCAAAAAACTTGCCATAAAAAAAGTTTCCCATTTATCTTCCCAACACATAAGATAGTCAAGGCCACAATTTCTTGTATGGAAATTTTAAATTTCATATAAAAAATTGAAAAATCTAGAGGGACAACAAACTATTTCGACGCGAGCTCATAGTTTAAACCTCAGCTGAGACATTTTACCGTGGGTGGATAATTTCCAATTATTCTGAGGCAATAGTCGCCGTAGTCTAGTAAGTAGTGTGTTGGCTTATTAGACGTAAGACCTCGGTTCAAATCCCAGGTCAGACATTAAAACGAAATGTGAAAAAATATTTCTTCGGAGACTTCCTCTCAGTAGATTTCTGGCAAAAGTTCTGAGAGTAAATAAAATTGCCATGAGATGTTTCTCAAAAATCTGTTTTTCGGAGTCGATATTACACTGTAGGTCCCGCCACTCATGTATAAAATTAACGCACACAACATAAGTGGTGCGAGAAGCTAGGTCGTAATCCTGACTGAAGGGTTGTAATGACCAATTGTGTATGGATGTATGTATACGGAGTAAGTATACCGTGTAACATATCAAAGATTACGAGCTCTATACCCGCTCTGGTCAGCTCATCAGTAAAGCAAATTTCCAACGACATCCCTATGTCCCACAACCTTAAAAAGAGTTACCTTTGAATGATTTCCCTCAGAAAACCTCGGCATTCATGGACGAGAACGAACGTTAAAACTACGTTCATGAGGAACTTAATCGCAGACTGGCAAATATGTATGGAATTTTTCGTTGTAAGTCCCTCATTTAATGACTTTTCTTCACTAAACAAAAGTGGAATTTTAGGCGAATGGTAAAAAACTGTTGCAAATACCATCAAAAGTTTGAAAGAAATATAGAATACCTAGTTTAATTTTCATTAAAAAAAAGATAAAATTAACAAACAAACAAATTTTAATAGAATATTTATTGTTGGTAAAATAATAGACGTGGCTTTATAAATGTATGATGCACTATAATACACTCGATAGCAAATCGCTTCTGCAGCGTTGCCACGAAAAAAAAAAATATTGTAACCAACATTTGTGAAAAAATCACCAAATAAGAAAAAATATAACCAAAATTAAATTCGCAGTTTTTTTATTTAATTTATTTCAAATTTAAATTATAATGGAGAAAAAAATAAACAAAACATAACAAAATAAAATTATAGTCTTACTAATTAATTAATTTTAACAAACAAAACAAAAGCTATTTTTATAAGAAAAATAATAGCCAAATCCGGAAAAATGTACACATTGAACAAAAAACGGCAACACTGATGATGAGCCTGTATACCAATTTCTTTGCATTGTGTTGTGTTCGTTTGTGTGTTGCTTTGTGTTCTGTTTCGTTTTTATTCATATTCTTCGTTGACATATGTCCCGTTTTGAACGCTTCTATAATTACACAAACGTTTTTAAGGCGACGCACATTGGGGTTTTTGATGCCTAAAATGGGAATTAATTGGAAAATTAAATTCTTGATTACCAAATATTTTTTTTACTGCTAAAAGTGCACAAAATTCTGCATCACTTTTAAAAAAAATGTTTCTCCAGCAAGTACCGTTACATTACTACGTCTTTTTGAAGACCAATCTGGTGTTCAAAAGTTGATTTCGAGGATTGCAGTGAAAGAAGCAAAAACCAAAAGACGAAAGAGTTAAGGAAAGAAATTCCTCGTATTTGCTGGCGTGGACCAGAAGTAATAAACTAATCTTTAATACCAATAGGGCAGTTAACTGAGGAAGCGTAAGAAGCCCGAAACAAAGACTTCAAAATGAAATGAAAACTTGTTTGATACTCAAAATGTTTTATTCTCATTTATATTAACATTTCTATGTTCATTTCTAATTTTATCTGGTTGGTAGATAATCGTTGAGAGTAGGATTATAAAATTTTGTCAGAACATATATTTTGATGCAGTACATCAGAATCAATCAAAAACTCAATTTTGAATTTTTTGGTTGTTAGGCCCTTATGCATTTCAGGTCACGATTTTTTTTATTATTATGGCTTTATCATCTTTAAGCGAAATAAACAAAAAAAAAAAGGTTAAAAAAAAGCAACTAGGAAAGCTCCCACGATTTAATTCCCATTTTAGGCATCAAAAACCCCATTGTGCGACGTACGTTACGATTTTACGTTTCTTACGCTTGGGTAACCAGGGCATTACTTGTCTATCGCCTTTTCTTGCATACTGATGCTATTGGTTTATTTGTAGCAAGTTCGTTGTATTTGTTTGTGTAGTTTTTGTTAACTTTAATGTTAAACGATGTACACAGTTTCCATTTTCGTAACAATATGTATACAGTTTAAACCTCCATAGCAAATTCGACTCTGTTTTTTGACACACTAAATAAACTGTGAGTTAAAATATTTGGAAAGAAATTTTATTGCAATAACTCCAAATATTATCTGAAATAAGTTTAAATCCCCAGCATTAAACAAATAAATTTTTAGTTCATTATTCCGTACGATCCTAATATCAAATGAACAAAAACTTAAATTAATTTTAACATTTAACTGATCAAACATATTAGATTGAAAAACCTAACAATAATTTTGTTGCATATATGCTAAAGGCTTAGAGTTAATAAGATTTTGTATAAATGATTCATTAGAATAGAATACCATGCCTCGTTTATAACTGAAACAGTTTGTTTGTATCATGATTTGTCCCTCATATTTTCTACAAGGTTAAAATCGCATGCTTAGAGGATCCCCTTCAAGACTTTAAAAGACTTTCCTTAAATCAAAAAATTTACCAATTTTGACAAGTTTTTAAGGTTATAATCGTGGCTGCCTTCCAAAATGTTAGTTGCTTTGTGTTTGAACAAAGTATAGCGTTTCATAAAGCCGCTGTACAAAATGTTTACAATGTATACTATTTCAAGACGTCGTCAATGTGTATTTTTAACGCAGTCAAAAAGCAATCAGGCATCGGATTTATAGTTGATGCATTGTTTGGTTACTTTGCATATCTACATACATAGTTTATATACAGTAGTAGAACTGCATACAAACTTTGTCTAGGTACATTTTGGAAGGCAGCCCGTGTTGGAATACTCGTTGCTGGTCAGACATCTTCAAAAAAACGAATTATGAAAAAATATTTCTTCGGCGACTTCCTCTCTGAAGATTTCGCCAAAAACTCTGAGAGTAAATGAAATTGCCGTGAAAAAGTTTCTCAAAAATTTGTTTTTCAAAGTCGACTTTAAACTGGCCCTACAGCCATTCACGTATAAAATTAACATACACAACGTAAGTGGTGTGAGGATCTATGTCGTAATCCTAACTGATGGGTTGTAATGATCAATTATGTATGTATGATCCAGTGTGATATACCGGATTGGGTATGTCAAAATCTTGTGTACTAGAAGCCCAGATGATATGCCTCAGTTTCAAACAGCAACGCAGTCTCGACCAAATTTTAACTTCTTTAAAACAATATTAAAACTGAAACTAGCGCAAATGTATCATTATAATATTATTTTTTATAACTTTTTATTTTTCTGCACAGCGTGGATTATAGAAAATCGGAATGAAATTTGTGTTTCTGACGTATAAGCTGAGAATAAGTGCAGTTACTTATCAATAATTTTCTCTTTTTCCTTATTTTCTCATCAAATCCTTAAGTCCCACATTGATGTCCCTATTACTTTACACATCAATGTATATGATTTTATTTGTCATTGATTACCAGTCACCGGACTCTTTGTTTAATGGCAATTTTCTTTGTAGACTACAAATAGAAAATACTAGTCGAGCCAATACATTATAAAAATCGATGTCATTATTATGAATAAAAGAAAAGCGGAAAAATAATTGAATGAATTCTATTGCCAACAGCTTTTGTCATTATTTAATGTATATTCTCAACTCTTTTCTTCTATTTTCTTTTTGTTTTTGTTTTACGATTTTTTTATTTCTTGGCCATAATATTTTATTCACTCGTTTGAACATCTTCCCAATACTCCAATTTCAAACAAAACTCATAAAAAATAATGCCACTCACGGCAGTGCAAAATTAATGGTCATGAAATCGTACCATAAAAAAAGGGTTTTGAAAACCGAACAATAAACACGTGAAAAACACCTTAAAAATAATTCTGGATTATTATCATTAATCAATGGGTAATTTTTTCTTATGAATTTACCAAAAATTATGGGGGTTAAGGTCTGAAAACTACCGGTTTGGACAGACTGTGAGCCAGACAATATCCTCCGTCTGAAGTCTTATATATTTAGTGAAACGTATGCGAACGCATAGAATTACTTAAGACTTAACTGTAAAAGTAATGATTTCGACGTGGCCACTTTTCGAGCGTTATCGGTTGATTATGGTCGTCATACTCGATTTACACTGAGAGGAATTTTCTAGACCATAAAAAAAAAATAGAGAGACTAGAAGCATTAAAGATATGGTCAGGCCTGTGCTTCACGGCAATGTTAAAATTGCTCAGAATATTGTTTCTTTTGGAGAATGTGTGACAGGTAATGTAAATTTGTAGATTTCAATCATCGAAGAGTAACAGGGTTGTCTGCTGATTTTTGGAACAAAATTTTTTTTCAGCGGTAAACCCTAATTTTCCATTCGGTGGTTGGATCTACAAATTGAAGTGACTATTTAATATGCATTATGGTGTAAAGGTGTCATTCGAATTTTTTATAAAATTACCCAGGAAACATGATTATCATCAATGGCGCCATGGCCATTTATTAACCGACTTCTTTTGGATTGTAGCCAAAGCAGTGCGACATATGATACGACCTGTTATGGATTTATTGCATGAAAGTTATAGAAAAAGTAATATTAAGTTAAAGCTGCGTTTATTGATCACCAAGTACATTCAAAAAAAATAATTTCCTAAAGTTGGAACATTTGAAAACCAACATTCGCCTGGGCTAAGAAAATTATTTTAAAGCACCTATTGCTGCATCCAACACAGACCATCTAAATAATATTGACATACTGACAAACCGTTGCAACGGTCGATATTTTATATATATTAGAAAGAATAGATCATAAGCTTAAAATAGTAGAAAAATTGGCTGCCACTTTTTGCCCCTTTCGTTGTTATTAGTCGAAATGTCCATATTAAGACGCGAATTATTTAATATTTGGGTAAACAATCATGACAATAAAAATAAATTACCATTATTGGATATGTAATGGAAAAAATCGGGTTAAGCAAGGAACACAAAAGTGTTGATTATGATAAGGCGAAGCAAGTTGTATATAAATTTGGCCATGATCTTTCCGAGAAATGGGAAAAGTGTGAATAGAACTAGGCATAAATTCGAATCTAAATATGTAAACTGCAATGAAAATCTATATAAGTTCGGAATTTCTGTTTTGCATGCCTGGATAAGGAGTTTGGAGTGTATTTTACACAATTCCTACAAGATTGGAATTAAAAAGTGAAGACCTTCTAATTCGGAAGAAAGGGAAATAGTTGAAACCCAAAAAAAGGTTGTAAAAGAAAAAATTAAAATTGAAATGCATTTATTGGTCGATGCCCCAAAACCTTGAATGGGATCAACGAATGGCGGAAATATGGCCAGACGATTCTTTAGTCAATCGTCCTTAGCATCAAGTGTAACTGGAGTAAGCGAAGTTTTAATAAAGAGACTGTAATTCATTTTAAGTACAATAACCAGTGGATATACGATAAATATACTTATCAGAAACAGCTAAAATATATGTAGAACTTTGTCCCTGGTACTATATCAGAAGAGGCCATAAAGTCCAGAAATAAAGACATTAGAAATGTACGCGAATTTCATACCCGAAAGATTTCCCGGGAAAAAACTATGCAAGATTTGTTTCAATCTTTTATAGTATCATCGGATCCCATTATATCATCAATATCAAAAAACCGTTTATATATCGAAAATCGGAGTCTATTTGTGCTGACGTAGCATCTTTGCTTTCGGAACCCATCACAGCAGAAACCGGAAACGATATTGCAGAAGACTATTCAAGTGATGAAAGCAATGAATAAATATGAAATGAAATAAATGAAAAGTATTTGATTTTTATTATGTTTTTATATGTATTTTTTCTAAATAAATCCTTTTTTAAACTACAGTGGAACCCCGCTATTCGTCCGCCTCTCTATTCGTACAACTCGTTATTCGTACAGTTTTTTCAATTAAAATTTAACTCGCCATTCGTTCATTGTTTCGCTATTCGTACTGCGTGCAACCATGTGCCACAGAGTGCAACTTTGCACCGGCAACTCCTCCCTTTATACAAAGGCACTGTTCCAAAAATGTTTCGAAGTGACCTCTGACACAGAATTCACCCTCAGAGACTTTTGGAAGAATCATTTTAATATTCTCCATTGCTTGAAAATAATAAACAAAGCTTGGGATGAAGTTTCATTGAGGACACTGAAATCCTCCTGGAGAAATCTGTGGCCAGACTGTGTGGCACTGAAAGACTTAGAAGATACTGCCACGGAAGCTGTTGTTGTCGACAAAATTGTGTCTCTGGGAAAATCCATGGGGTTAAATGTAGACAGTGATGATGTGGAGGAGTTAATTGAAGATAACCAAAATAAATTAACAACTGAAGGACTTCAAGAACTACAAAGAGAACAGCAGGAAGTGATTGAAGATGAGTCTGCAGAGGAAGAAGAAAACATTTCAACTAAGGAAATTAAAGAATTGTGTCACCATTGGGAAAATATAGAACACATTGTCCCAAAATGGCATCCAAACATAGCTGTGCTGAATAGGATCGTTAACTTATTTAAAGAAAATGTGATGGAGCAAAAAAAGACAAAAACAATCAACATTGGATATTTTTTTGAATAAAGACCCAAAAAAGCAGAAAAAAGAATCAAGGGAAAATTTTCTGACGTTTTCAATATAGAAAGTGACGATGAATTGTAATATGTAAGCAGAGTTTAAATAATAAAATACGTATTAAAGAACTACATAATTGTATATGTTTTACTTCTACTGTTCAACTCATTAGTTTAAACATTAGTAAAGACTTAGGAACGAATTAATTCAATTTACATTACATCTTATGTGAAAAAATGATTCGCCATTCGTACAAATCGCTATTCGAACAGCCTGCTGGAACGAATTGTGTACGAATAGCGGGGGTCCACTGTATATGAAATGTTAATTTTTTTATTTAAATAAATGTACTTTGTCAAAGAGGTAAAATAATAAGTTAAAAAATATGAAATTTGAACCTCGATAAAATCTTAACCGTAATGAATTTGGAAATTTTGGAGAACTTTAAATTTTGTATTTAAACAAAGAATGTGTGTACCAAATTTCATCAATATCGGAATGAATGGTTCATGATCAAAACCCGATTTTTTGTTCAAAATTGTTTGTTTTATCCCTATTTCATTTTAATTAGTGCCACGCCCCTTTAAATGTCAACCACATTTCACAGCTCACATAATTTTCTAGTCAAATTCCACATTTCAGATTTCTAAGTGCTTTCAAAGTCGAGTTAAACTCTCTTCGCGCTAGATTGGGCATTTGGTCCACTGTGCGTTGTAATGTAGTAATTTACGGTTGGGGGCCTATAAGCTATACTTTTAAAAAACTTTCAAAATTTTAAAGGCATAATAAAACTAAAGCTTTTTTGTGATCATGTACTTTTATAAATACAGATCTCCCTCGTATAACGCGGTACTTCTACAACAAATTTTTGATATAACGCGATTTAAAAAAAACAGTTTCAATGCAATTTTTTTTTTGCTTTGCTTTTTATTTTTGCCTTGCGCAGGAAAAGGAGTAAAAAACATTTCCAATTTTAAACTGTATTGAAATAGTAGCATCGTCTATTAAAGAATTGAAACAGTCACCTTTAAACGAATCTTGGAAAAAGCTGTGGCCGGAGGATGTTTTAAAAGATAGTGTGGTACCGCCATTGAATTTTGAAATTAGCCTGATATTAAATGTGGGCCACCGTTTTTTGATGATATGACCGAAGATGATATTATTGAAATAATGTATGAAGATGAAGATTTCAACGAAGAAGAGTTCATTCTATTAACAACTGGATCTCAAACTGATTCAAATATCGCACATGAAAATGAAGACATTGATCCTGAGGAAGCCTAAAGCGCATACAAGAGGGCTTTAATTTTGGTTGAGAGATTGAAATTTCTTCTGATGAAGTTATACGCCCAAAGCGCTCACTATTTCGACGTAATATGATGTTCGAAGTAAGTGACACAGACTATTGAAAGCACAAAAATTAGATTAGTTAATGAATAATATGTTTTTAATTTTTTTAAATAAAGTATGAATTTTGATTTCGAGTTGTAAACGTACATACATCTTTAATTTAGTACCTATTTTATTTTGGAAAAAGCTTATTGGAAGATAACCCTCAAATTTATATGAAAGCTAAGTCTTCTATAAAGCGAATTACATAACGCGGAATTTTCCTGTAACGTAACCACCGCTCTATACGAGGGACACTTGTATAAACATATATTTTGTAAAAAGATATTTTTAGGCAAATATTATACCAGACATAACTCGTCCTAGAAGATAAGTTATGGAAGAAACTGAGAAGGTTGTTATCCTGTAATGCCGAGCGCCAAACGAGTGTACTGATGCCTTAGGTGGATACCAATAGACAAAATTTGACAAAAATTACTGTAGTTATTATTTAAAGAGTATAACCGTCATATTATATTTTTTAATTTTTTTTTAAATATATATGTATGTCATCTTATCAAATGAACTTTCATTTGTAACATTTTTAAAATTTTTTGGATGGATCTTGATTGTTTACCTGAGAATTTGCTCTTTGCATGTTTGAACGACTACCAAAACTAGTCTAATATTTCCGTTTTTTGCCAACTTCCGTTTATTGATCCAACGGAAAAAGGACACATTTTTTAATAAACACTTAAAATTCATCAAAAATTTTGAAAATTTTTAACTTAAAGTTAATTTGATGAGACAGCATATATATAAAAACGACTAAGTTGTTATACTCGGGCATGTCGCCTAAATTTTGCGTTTTCGTTTTAAAAACGCCAAGAGGGTGTTCTGGCGAACGCAAATCGCAAAAAAAAAATTGTATACGATTCGAAATCGCTAAATAGGTGTTCTGGAAAACGTTTAACGCTAAAAAGTTGCGATTTCAAGTCACAAAAGTATATTGTATAGTATATAATATATATATATTTTGTGTGAAAAGATAAAAAAACGGATTTTGTCAATTGAAGCAAGCCTGGAGGGTTCGAGAAAAATAAAAAAAGTATTTTTAAGTTCTACTCAACCTAGTGAATAACTTAGATTATGTAGTTACCCGGGTGTATTTAATTTTTTGTATTTGTCTCATAGTGTTATTTACTGCATGCAAAGGGTACAATAAATATCATCGCTAAATGAAGCGTAGTAAGTAGTGTGTTGGCTTATTAGACGTGAGGCCACGGTTTAACTCCAAGTTTAGATATCTCCAACAACAGAAAAAATATGAAAAATATTTCTTAAGCAGATTTCTGGCAAAAATTGTCATGAAAAGTTTCTCAAAAATCTGTTGTCATGTACACAATTAACACACACAACATAAGTGGTGTGAGAAGCTAGATCGTAATCCTGACTGAAGGACCAATAAGTAAGTATGGGCCTTCATAACTCGAGTCACTTATGCCCACTAGATTCTTATCTTCGTTTACAATAAATTTAACATATTAAACTAAGTGTAAGTTACTTAGAGCTGAGCAAATGTTGCTTGAACCGCTGGTAATGGTCAACCTTGTAAGATCTTTCGCTTTATTTTTGAATTAATCCATAATGAACCATGCCACCTATACTTAGTATGTATGTTTGTATGTATGTATGTGTTGTGTATAATTGTTTTGTTCCTTACTTATTTATACATACATATGTATGTGCCATATTAACTACAAGAAATCTTTTCTACTTGATTTGATAGAATAAAGAAAACATTTTCGCATTTAAAGAAACAGCGATGTTTACCACATGTTGTGAGTGTGAATCAAGCATGTTTTCCATTTCTTTTACTTGGCAGCATTATTTCGTATTTGAAGAATTTCTTGTAGACAGTTTACACATCATAAAGCTGCAGGTCATAACAATAAATTTCAATAAAATCACTTTTACGTTATACTTCTAATTCTTTATTTTCTTTTTCGTTTCTTTTTTTCGGTTTTTTTTTATTCTTTTCAGAAAACATTTTAAACGATGGACAACATCTGATGAGACACATTAAATCAGCGCAGCACTATTCACATATTCTCACATTTTGTATCCTTCAACATGAACGTTATAACAAAGTCCTGACAATGTTGAATTTGATATTGAGAGCAGACAATGGCTCTTCAAAAAAAAAAAAAAAAAAAAAAATACAAATTGAAATGGAAAAGATATTGTACATCTGGGAAAACAAAACTGCAAAAGAAAAAAAATGAAAGAAGCAAAAAATATCAGAAAAATAAAGAAATGGATGACACTCACCAGATGAGGCGCCAAGAAGATAAAAACGATGAATGCAAGTAGTACTCTGGCCAGAGTAGTTGTGCTGCTGTTGCGAAACGTTTGTGTTAAATAGAAGTTGACAGCTTGATTTGTTGGCAACATAGAATAACAGCAAAAGATTGATAGAATGTCAGCTGCTAAAGACAGTTACAGTTTATTGGCCGCATTAGAGATAGAAATATGAACATCAGCTGAGTCGTGCAAACACTGCTGCACATGCACAATTACTTGCACTTAAAGAGAGAGAGAGATAGAGAGAGAGAGAGAGATGGGTAGAAGTATAGAAGAATACAATTTAAGTGACAAAAATAATTCTTCCAAAGAGGAGCTCAAGTAGGCTCACATATTTAATGCATCACACTACTGTTGGTATATTTACACGGATTCACACATGCGTGAGTCATGTTGCGCGAACAAAATATTGGTACAGAGTTTAGTGTTGCGAATCAATGCACTGTTATATGGATTGCCTGAAGAGGGGGAAACTGTTACACACTTTCTTTATCAATGGCCATCTTTTGCGAGGTGGAAGTTTAGGTTATTTGGCTATCTACTCCTTGTCAGCTTAACGGAGTTGTCACCCATTGATTACAAGTATCGTTTATTGAACTTTCAGGCTGGTTTCCAATATAGGAAAGTAGTGCCTTAGTGTGTAGCTACATTGCTGACCAATTTCATCGTTAAGTTTGGTGGAATTCGTTCAGTACAGGGACTGCGCTTACCTGTGACATCATAACGCTCAATTACTCAATTTAGCTATGTTTGGGATTAAAGCTACCATTCCAACTTATCTACCTTTATGAAAAATATAACTTATTGGCAGCTTTGTTCGAGTTTGTCCAGGCAAACTACAAAATTAAACCAAATCAAGATGAGAGTTGTTCGTAAAAAATGCTGTCAAACTACGTATGAAAAATGTTGCCCGGACAAATGTTTTGTTCGAACAACATGGGTTAATTCAGCTTTAGTTTCAAAAACATAAGCGTAAAAGTGTAGAAACAAGGCAAAACTCTATTTCAATATAAAATCTTATTAAGAAATGGCATAAAATGAACATTTAAGTCCAATGAACACACATAATTGGTCACTACCACCCAGTACCATCAGTCCGAATTACGACCTAGCTTCTCACACCATTTATGTTGGTGTGTGTTAATTTTATACATGAGTGGCGGGACCTACAATTTAAAGCCGACTCCGAACTACAGATTTTTGAGAAACTTTTCATGACAATTTCACTTGTTCTCACAGTTTTTGCCAGAAATCCGCTGAGCGGTTGGTGGAATGTTAAAATCAGTCACATAGAATTTCCATATGTTAGACTTTGACATTCTCAGCTCACAGCAAAGTAACAACGTACAAGGTTGACAGAATCCGTACTTGTACGTATATTGAAATTTCCTGCTCTCAGCAAAAAAATTTAAAGGAAAAAGGAAACCAACTGATAGTTGTCCAAATGCTCAACGCTCAAGTCGAAGGTTAAAAGTTGTTACGTCAATCGAAACGTTACGAATAACACAAAACACATAAGGACACGTTTATTGCGTTTGTACTATCGGTTGGAAAAGTAAAAGCTTAAAAGCTTATCACTATGCGACTTGGCCTTTAAGGTTTAAGTTGTCCATGATGCACTTTGAAACTTTACTTAAGTTTTAATATTAAAAAATGTCGAGGTTCTCGGTATTTAAAAGTATTGTTGCGAAGACAGTCTTCATAGTATAGTAGGTAGTGTGTAGTCTTATTGGACATGAGGCTACGGTTCAAACCTCAGGTCAGATATTCAAACAAAAAGGAAATATGAAAAAAATATATTTTCGTGGGCGAATTCCTCTCAGCAAATTTCTGCCAAAAACTCTAGGAGTTTATAAAATTTAATTGAAAAATTTCTGAAGAATCTGTCGTTCGGAGTTGCCTTTAAATTTTATGCAATGAATTGCTTTTTCGCTACTCATAAACACTCATGAAAATGCGAATTATTTTGTGATTCTTGTAAATGTTGAGTTATGGTGAGTCGAAATTAATAACATCATACTTATTGTTAAGTATGAATGTGATGAGTACTTCAAACTTTGAGTACTTCAAACTTTGAGGTTCCATGATATTAAAATACACAAGACAATGTTTATGAATGTAATAATTCTGGAAATAAAGAAAATGCAATACAAACAAACAATACCGAAACAGCGAAGAACAACGAAATATATCAAATTACAATAACAAAACTATATAGAAAGATCACGAAAGGTAAACAAAAAATCAACAACAACTTTGCAGTAAGTTTTAGAAGTTGTCAGACTTTAAAATGAAAGACGTTGCAATAGATCGAAAGGTAACATTGCCAGTTAGTAAAAAGTACAACATAATAACGCTTTAGTTTTATCATCAGTTTCTAATCTCACTTCTCGTTGTTCAAGTGCTTCAAGCGAACGGGTCTCAGCGGTATATACTTGAAGGTTTTCCATTCTCAATGCTCGTAATGCTTTTTCCTTCGGTGCTTGAGGTGTAGGTCGACCAATTGTTGTCATTCATTTTGAATAATTTTCAGCGACGCCATCCATCGGAAATTAATCGCACCAACCTCCGTCGACTCATGCGCAACAACTTTGTTAAATAATGCACAGTTTACGATTTAATTCATTTTGAGTAATTTTCAGTGGCACCACCTGTCGGAAATTGGTCATACCAACTTAGAAACCTTCGTCGGCTCATGCGCAAGAACTTTGCTAAAGATCATATCATGATCAAATGCACATTTTACGATTTAATTGATTTTAAGTAATTTTCAGTGGCACTACCTGCCGGAAATTGGTCATACCAAATTAGAAATCTTCGTCGGCTCATGCGCAACAACTTTGCTAAAGATCATAACATGATCAAATGCATAGTTTACGATTCTATAAGGTACATTCGAACAAACATGCATTTTTACATATATAGACTATGGGAGGTGGCACGCCCACTGTAGCCAATCCGGCCATTTTGTTCATATATACGTCAAGGTCGTCCATACAAAATTTGAGGACTCTAGCTGTTGCAGTTTATGAGATATGCGACATTAAATACTTATTGGGTATGTGGGCGTGGCACCTCGTCTACTTGAAATTTTAAAATAAAAAGTAGCCTATAGTTCCTTCCAGACATACAGGAAGGTTTAACTGTACCTACTATTTCAAGAAAATCGTCTATAGACTTCAAACAAACAAATAAACACACATTCATTTTTCAAACTTCATCTTATAGTTTGATTTTTGTATTTAAAATATGGAGTAAATATCATAATGTTGTCAATTAAAGAGCGCTATTAATATAAATAAAAAAATATTTAAAACAGATATAACAACGAATGAGGGCGCCGTAGTCTAGTGGGTAGTGTGTTGGCTTATTAGACGTAAGGCCACCACGGTTCAAACCCCATATCAGACATCAAAACGAAAATATGAAAAAAATATATCTTCCGCGACTCCTTCTCAGCAGATTTCTGGCAATAACTCTGAGAGTAAATAAAAATTGCCATTAAACATTTCTCAAAATTCTGTCGTTCGGAGTCGACTTTAAACTGTTGGTCCCGCCTACATTAACAAACATACCATGAGTGATGTGAGAAGCTAGGCCGTAATCCTGACTGAAGGGTTGTAATGGCCAATTATGTATGTATATATGTTTAACAACGAATCTTAAGAATATCTTTTATTTGCAATTACAAACCTTCATCGCTTCCAAATGTTATGAAACGAGTTAAATTTTTGAATCTGTTTTATTTTTTTTTAATATAAATCCATGCATTTAGAAAAAATTTCTTGCCGTCTTTTTGAATCTTTTCATTTTACTTTGACAAATAAAAGGAAGATTAAAATTCACCCACATACCATACGTACAGATATATTTATAACACATACACGAACATAATAATCCCGACAATTTCTGTAAGGATTTTTAATGTGTCGGATGTATAAGAATTGGGCGGCTTTTATTAGGAGCCTTAAATTCCACAGTTTCTGTCGCTCTACGAAATAGAAAATTTAATTCAACTGTATGTTACACTGACTTTGCAACAGATTCTGTAACAAATTCCACGTTTTCTAGCTTCAGCATTTTATTTTTTAAAAGCATTAAACACAGACACTATGTATGAAATATGTACTCGTATGTATTTGAATATCAAGTTACGAAACATGCTCGTAGTGCGTACATATTCACAGAAATGTTCTTAAATTGTCGACTTAAAATGTAAAGACTTAAGCCAGTGCAGACAGTAATGCACCAATACCAATACCAACGACTATTTAAATACCCTACGATTTAATTAAAAACATATTTTTCAAAATATCAGGCCATTCATTAAGCTCTTGCTTCCTTCTTTAAATTTAAAATAAACAAAGGCTTAAGAGATATCTTCGAAATTGTTTGAACTTTAAACGACCTTTTATATGCGGAATGTAACGTCATTTAGCGGGACACATCTGAAATGTCCAACTTTTCATGACTGAGGCGTAAAAATCAGGCTAAATTTAACCGATGGCTCGACTGGCTTATGGTTTCTTCGTATATGTATCCGGGTCCGCCATCTAATGTTTTTTTTTCAACTAGTGCTTATTTCGTGAATGGTAACACTTAGCTCATGTCTGATTTGACAGATAATTAGTTTTATCCTTCCGCTGAACGAATACATACATGGTTGTGTATACGCTTGAACAACGCTGGGAAATATTGCGACATTACTTTGAAAATCATGGTAATCATGTGTGTGAAAATTGCGTACGAATTTTGGAAGAAGAGAAGCACTGTCAGCTCCGTATGTTCGTTATCTTGTGAAAAAAGTGAAAGAAACTGGCATCCTCATCGATAAACCAAAGCGTGACAAGCGAAAAACAGTGCGTAAACCCGAGAATATTGCTGCTGTGGCAGAAAGTGTGCGTGAAGCGCCATCAACATCAATTCACCGTCGTTCTCAACAATTGAACATTTCGGAGACATCATTGAGACGAATTTTGCATAAAGACCTTGGTATGACGCCATACAAAATCCAATTGGTTTAGGAGTTGAATCCAATTGCGCATCCAATGCGTTTTCGCTTCGCTAAGTGAGCCTGCGATCGACTTACAGAAGATGCCGATTTTGGTAAAAAAAAATCATATTTTCAGATGAAGCTCATTTTGATCTTGGCGGGTATGTAAACAAGCAAAATTGTCGCATTTGGGGCACAGAAAACCCGCACGCATACATTGAAAAGCCGACGCACCCAAAACGAATCACTGTTTGGTGCGGATTTTGGTCCAGAGGCATAATTTTGCCATTTTTCTTCGAAAATGAGCAAGGAGTGGCCGTTACTCAATGGCGATCGTTATCGGGCCATGTTGAACAAATTTTTGTTCACAAAAATTGAAGAGGAGGATATTGGCAACATTTGGTTTCAACAGGACGGCGCTACGTGCCACACAGCCGAAGCTACACTCGATGTTTTGCGCCCTGTTTTTGAAGATCGCATTATCAGCCGCAGAGCTGATGTCGTTTGGCCACCACGGAGCTGCGATTTGACACCGTTGGACTATTGTTTGTGGGGTGCCGTCAAAGATAAGTGTCACGCCGACAAGCCAGAGACAATTGACGCTTTAAAGGACAATATTCGTGAAGCCATTGGTGAAATACAGCTGCACACAATCGATAATGTGCTTAAAAATTGGACCGATCGTGTAGGCTACTGCATGGCCAGCCGAGGCAGCCATTTGAATGAAATTATTTTCCATTATTAACCGGAAATTTGAGAAAATATTCAGTAGTTTTTTTTTTTTTGTTAAAGCATTTTCAAAAAAAAAGTTATTTGGCGGACCCTTATTTCCCTTAACTTAAGAAAATATCACACATGATCAAATCACACGATGTCGGTAACGAGTCAACTTCATGCAAAATACTAGCGTCTTCAAATTTCTCCTGCATAATATTCAACGTGGCTTGAGCTGTGAGAAATGAAGAGCCAAATCACAAGTCGTTGGCGTTCCGATTATCGAATTCAGGCCAAAATAAATTCAGGCCTATAATGCTCATCGTTGGTAGTGATGGCTCCCAAGAACTCGGAATTTTGCTGACCATAACTTTGCGTGCACCTCTACAAAATTCAACTGAAGCAGGAACCGAAGGTAAACGTCGATAGACAAAGATGTGTATTCTTTGAATGGGCTGTGGAGCAGCCAGCAAATAAGCCTAATCAGCGAAAAATCATCTACAGCGATGACGCCCATTTCTGAATCAATGGCTACGTGATCAAATTAAATCATCCAATTTTAGACAAAACCAAACCACATGAGATACAAGAGCATTCAATACATACATACATACATAATTGGTCATTACAACCATTCAGTCAGGATTACGACCTAGTTTCTCACACCACTTGCATATGTTGTGTGTGTTAATTTTATACATGAGTGGCGGGACCTACAGTTTTAAGTCGACTCCGAACGACAGATTTTTTGAGAAACTTTTCATGGCAATTTTATTTACACTCAGAGTTTTTGCCAGAAATCTGCTGAGAGGAACTCGCCGAAGAAATACTTTTTGTTGTGATGTCTCGCCTGCGGTTTGAGCATTCAATTTATCCCGAAGAAGTCTCTGTTTTATGAGGATTTTGGGCTGGCAGCATTATCGGTCCATATTTCTTTGAGAACGAGAGGAGTTCATCTCTTCTAAATCTGACGGAGTGCATGCTCTGTCTGGAGGACGATGAAAATTCAAGTTGAATATTTTGTAATTAAATTGCGTTGGCCGATCAATATTCATTTTCAATTGACGGCAATTGGATCCAGGGCAAATTAGATTTGTGCCTGTCGCAGAACTATCGAATGCAACAAAGCTCACGGTATGCCCCCTTTGAATGGTATGCTCCAGTCGATTGCGCGACTGTGGTTTACTGGGTATTATTTTCGGCTGGGAATGTAAAAATAATTGTTCAAGGTTGATCATGTGGTTTATTATTCTCCACCTTAGCACAACGCAATGTCTTGACCACTGACCGAATCAGATCTTAAAAGTAAAATTCTTCTCCTAATTTAACATATCCTAGTGTTAGTTAGAGGGCCAAGGGTATAAAATAAAACTTTTGAGGTCTAGTATTTAATGGAAAAAGGAAACCGGTTTGAAGTCGCCGTAGTCTAGTAGGTAGTGTGTCGTTCGTGCGATTCAACGATTCTGGATTATTTTTGTGGGAATATGTATGTTAAATTAGAATAACATAACCAAATGTGGCAACCCAATGTCAGATAATTGATTCCTGATAGAAAACCTAAAATCCACCAATGCTGGCCTTTCATAATTTGTAAAGATCATCTTCTACTTATGTATGTGGCCTGATGCTAGTCTCAGACGAGTCAACGACCTGATTCTCTGTCTAATTAATGCTACAATTGGACTATGCCTATAAAGTCTGGTGTGGATCCATCTTGTTCACCAATTTCTTTACTGTGATGCCGAAATCACACGAGCGTCCAGCAGATTACAACTTTGTTCACCACACAGTGTTATAGAGAATGGTCAAAGCCGGCATACCACCAGTGCTGTCAATGCAAAAAACAGAATTCTATTAGCTTGAATGACATGCGGCTATTTGGTCTCAGATGCGGGATTTCAATACAATAATCCTCAGCTTAAAAGCACTTATATCCGGGGAATACTTTAATTAAAATTGTTTGAAGTCCCTTTGATATTCGATTTAAAAAAGGGCATTAGGGATTTAAGTTATTACAAATATATCTGTTCAGTTCTGCACCAGATGTATACGTCTTGTTGTATGGAATCGAAAAGATAAAAAAAACAAACTCGTGAGTTTACAATGATGTGTTGTTTTTCTTTACTTTCTTTTAGGCTATGCCCACTAACCTCGAACAAAAACAAATATGGAAAAATATATTTCTTCAGCGATTTCCCGCGAAAAGATTTCTGGCAAAAACTCTGAGGGTAAATAAAATTGCCATGAAAAGTTTCTCAAAAAACTGTCGTACGGAGTCGACTTTAAGCTGTAGGTCCCGCCACTTATGCATAAAACTAACACAGACAACATAAGTGGTGTGAGAAGCTAGGTTGTAATCCTGACTAGAAGAATTGCTTCAATTAAAATTTGAAAAGATTTTCAAAGATTTTTTAATTCATTTAAAATCCCCTTAAATATGTGAGCATACATATACCTAAACGTATGTATGTATGTAGGGTATGGCACAAGTGACTTAAATTTTCTCATGCGTATTTAAATTTAAAGATTTCCAATTCCATTTTGTGACACTTCGAATAACATTTAAAGCTCTTTTTGCCGAATAATTTATTTGTCACAGAACTTCATTTTCATTCCCTCAGATTTATTAATAAATCTGAAATTCAATTTAAATTTTTTCTTTCATATTAAATTAGTGTAAAAAGTTAGTTTCAGTATTAAAATTTATTATTTTATCAAAAGTTGAGAAAAATAGTTTTCTTCGATGCACACTTTGAAATACTCATTCGTATTATATTGTTATGAAAATGGAAACGGTGTTATCATTTAACATTAAAATAATAAACAAGAGCTACAAAAACAAAGGACTTGTTTACATGATCAGTCAGTATAAAAAAGGGGTTAAACAAGTAAACAAGAAGCAACAACAACACTGCAAGGACAAATGTAAACAAAATACACAAACAACAAAGTAAACAACATGTTTACATTTATAGAGAAGGCAGTCATTCTCCTTCAAGAGCATCCATCAGACTGTTTACTCTCCGATATAAAAGGCAAGACAAATCAGTCAACGGAGTCAGTAAAAACTCAGTAAGTCTTGTGTGAAGACACGTTGCGTGTGAAGAGAATAATTGTGATTTGAAGATCTCTGTTATAAAGATCTATTGAACAATTGTTAGTGTGCACGAAGAGTGAAAAGAAGAATAACAAATAAAGCAAATCGTCGTCAAGTCGTGATAGGTGGCACACGGAATTGTGCGAACGATGGAGAATTTATTTAAAACTAAACACAAATTTATTTTTTATTTTATTTGCAATCTACGAACTAATATTTTTAACTTTTTTAAAAGGGTAAAAACGTAACAATATGTTTCATATTTTTTGTATTTCATAATTATTGGCCCAGCTCAGTTATAGAATGGTTTCCATATGGAATTATGATGCAAAACCAGAAATATATTCAAAGTCAATGACGATTCACTAGCCCGGTTGCTAAAATGTTCATCAATAATTTCAACCTGCCCCAGCTCGAAAGGGTGCTGTAGCATAGTTTTTCGATGCTTGTTCCATCCCATAGCTAAGTTTCTCAGTACTTAATATCGAGCCGGTATTTTTTTAATTTTGCTAGAAGGTTAGCAATATAAATCCAATCTGCAAACCTAAACCTAATGACCAACAACAAAAAGAATAAATTACGCTCACTCTGGCATAGAGGCGCTTAACCTGTATGGAGTATTCCATAATATCTCCCGCAATCCTGTTGCCCTGGAAAATATCAGGATGCGACTAGACGATCCTCCATTACTATCCTCAGGTTATTTCTCAATAGCACGATGTATACTAAACCTCTCTTCCTATTTAATGAAAACGTTCTCGCAAATTGATCTGCCTACTCACAGCCGCGAATGCTCTGCTTAGCAAATTCATTTTGAGGCAGAAGGCCCAGATAGTGGCAGTCAAATCCTGGCCTAATCTTGCCTGTGTACATGCTGCTATGCAGTGAATTTTCTGAATAGAACATTCGATTTTAGAATTCAATCTATTAAGTTTTGATCTGGGACCCTTGAAGTTTACACTGATGGCTGCAAGTGTAAAATGATGGCTGTGGTGTCTTTATTAAGTGCCCTGATATAGAAGTCGCCGTAGTCCAGTAGGTAGTGTGTTGGCTTATTAAACGTAGTTTAAACCCCAGTTCAGACATCAAAACGAAAATATGAAAACATTTCTTCGGTAACTTCCTCTCAGCAGATTTCTGGCAAAAACTGTGAGAGCAAATAAAATTGCCATGAAAAGTTTCTCAAAAATCTGTCGTTCGGAGTCGACTTTAAACTGTAGGTCCCACCACTCATGTATAAAATTAACACACACAACATAAGTGGTGTGAGAAACTAGATCCATAATCCTGACTGAAAGGTTGTAATGACCAATTGTGTAATGTGATATTAAACTTTCTTATTGGTTGCCCTACCAATGCAGTGTTTTCCAAGAAGATGTCGTTGCAATTTTGATGGCAACGCAATGCTTGTTAAGTGGCTGATTTACGCGGATAGCCGGGCTGCAATTAAGGACCTAACCAACGTAGTTTCAACGTCCGCGCTTGTCCATGAATGCCGAGTATTTCATAAAGAAATTTCAGATCATTCAAAGGGGCACTGGGGTATCGAGGAAGAGACTATCTTTCACATCATGTGCCGGTGCCCTGGTGTTATCATAAAGAGATGGTGGTTTTTGGGATCTCATTAAATGACATTGTTGACCGAGTTTTCTAATATAAAAATTGCTGCAAAAGCAAAATTTATTTTGGACTCAATATGGTTTTCCCTAGGGAATGGTTGACTAAGCTGTGGTATCACAATGGGCCTAAAGTGGCACCTCTTCCATCGAGGGGGTCCGCCACCTAATCTAATGTAATATTTTTATCATATTAGTGAATCATATTCACCATCATATTGTAGAACTTAATCAGCATTAGGCTTGTTTTTTACTTTTTGTTTAAGAAATTTTAATTGAAATCATTAATTAAACTAAACATTGTGATAAAAACTTTAATTACCAGATATTATTGCCTAAAAATGTGAATGTGAATTTAAATTAAATAACGAGCATCATAATATAAAATTAAATAATATGTATGTACTCTTGATAATCTGGCTAATTTACACTGCGAGCAGGCTAAATAATTCAAAATTTTATTAAAAAAGAGAATAAGGGCTTAAAGAGGTATGTCGTTAATTCAATCGATTGATAAAGTTCCACTTGTGTATTTATAAGTAATGACTACACTATACATGATGATTACAAATGATGTCTAAAGGGTTAAATACTCAATAACATAATTGCAATGTAACGAATGTTTACATACTCATGTTTTAGAACGTCTTTTCACAACCACCCACTCCTCCCTATACAAATAAAATTAGTCATACATTTTAATCAATACATTAACAATTTCTATTGAAAACACAACATTTTTATCTTTTATTTCCAAATTTTCTATCGATTCGTTGACGATAACAAGCCCACATAACGTTTGTTTCAATGGCATTATCTTTGTATCTGTGTCTTGTGGGAATGAAGGCAATGACATTAGACCAGCAGCAGTAACGAGAGTACAAAGTGTAATGAAAATATTTTTCTATTTTAAACCTACACTATGATTACAATTTCTATTTATTTTGACTGTTACACGACTAACAGTACGTCTCCCTGTCGTCTCTATCTATTCAAACGACACAGTCTGTGTACTTTTCTACGCTCCACATACATAGTGAATATGTATGTATGTATGTATGTATGTATGTAGCATATATATCTGTTTGAATTTTCTAAATCTCATCGTTGACATGAGTAAACACTAATTTAGATTGCTATTGACATACATTAACTACTTATATTCAGTGTGTAGATAGATACACTTGCCTGCTTGCATTCATACGCCCCAACATCCGTTCATCTGCACACATTCAAAGTAACTTTAATAGTAGAATCTGTAGGTACGAACTTACTACTCACAATCATATCATTTGTGTTTACATGCAACGTTTGAACTTTGTTCGTTTATTGTATCGAACATGTAGCAGCCAGCCACTTTGTTTATTTGTCAACGATTTAGAGAATATTTTTTGCTTTTCAAGTTCACTCTCAACTCAGCTTATATTCGATTGAATAAAAGTTCTTCAACGTATACAAGTAATTGTATGAGCAAATTTATTCAACACAATGTTTTTCACAAATTAAAAACGAAAAAGGAAGCAAAAAATAAATGAAAATAATTTAAAAATTAAATTTGAATTTAAGTACGATATATGTAAATTTAAATTTGTCTGAATTAAATTAAACAATTATTATTATCAGAATTGTCAACAATTTATTACGAGCACAGTGGTGTTGATCGAAAAGAAAGTTGCCGTAGTTTGGAGGGTAGTGTATTGGCTTATTAGACGGTTCGAACCCCAGTTCTAACATCTCCAACAAAATTGAATATTAAACAAAAATTACTTCTGCAGTGAATTCTTCTCAGTAGTTTTCTGGCAAAAACTCTGAGGGTAAATAAAATGAAAAGTTTCTCAAAAAATCCATCATCCGAAGTAGACTTTAAACTGTAAGCCCCACCGCTCATGTGTAAAATTAACGCTCAAAAACTAAGTAAGAAGTTAGGTCGAAATCCTAACTGAAGGGCTGTAGTGATCAAGACTAAGATTTTACGAATGATCACTTTGGTATATCGGAAACCCGAACATATATACAGTGGACAGCAAAAGTCTTAGTACGGCATATATTTTGACAAAAAAGTCCTCACAGGCTTAACACTCTTTCACAAAGTCCCGATATGACTTCAAGAGAGTATTTAGGACATCATTTGAAAGAACGGTTACGTAATCGCTAAACCTCAAACAAAAGTCAACCGAAAAACTTGCTCATGGTGCCACCAGAAAACACTAAACAAAACATGTGCATTCAATTCCAAAGGGGTTAAATGGAATGCTTGACCTTAAGGGGTATTCTACTAAATACAAGGGATAACATTTTCATATATTAGGCCTTTGAATTTTAAATTTACTCAGGGTTCTCCTTGGGGGTAAATATGGAGTCATCTGAAACTTGTCCCTATTTCACTCTTGTAAGTTTATTAATAAACTATGTAAAAATAAAAAAAAATAAATTAAAATAAAGATAGCGACCGGACTTAAGTCTTGTGTGAATACTTTTGAAAAGAATAAAACGTGTGTAAATAATTTTGACAACTTATAAGCATATGGTTATTTGTTTTTTATTTAGTACTAAGAACCGTTATCTTTTCCAATTTTATTTTATTTGCTTTTGCATATTCCAGGCTAGGCAATAGTAAAAATTTTTTTCCAAAATTTACTTCCAGTAAAAAGTACTGAGACCTTTAAAAAAAAAAACGTAAGAATGCGCTTTTGTGTAAATACTTATGACTACCTCTGTATATAATCAATGATTTGTTATTATTTTCTTTCTTTGATGTACTCCCATAGCACTTTCATTTATAAGATTATTATCTTGTTGCCTATGACTAATAATAAATAAATAAACAAATAAATAGACCAAAAATTTTTGAAATATGAAATAAATTTCACTTACTATAACAGATAGAAGTCGCCGTAATCTAGTAGATCGTGTGTTGGCTCACAAGACGTAGGAGTAAGGTTCAAACCCAAGGTCGGACATCTCAAACAAAACGAAATATGAAAAAAAATATTTCTGGCAAAAACTCTGAGTGTAAATAAAATTACTAAAGGGTCCGTCAAATAACTTTTTTTTATTTTGAAAATGCTTTAACAAAAAAAAAAAACTACTGAATATTTTCTCAAATTTCTTTTTTTATTTGAAAGTATAATCCTTCCGGTTAATAATGGAAAATAATTTCATTCAAATGGCTGCCTCGGCTGGCCATGCAGTAGCCTACACGATCAATCCAATTTTTAAGCACATTATCGATTGTCTGCAGCTGTATTTCACCAACGGCTTCACGAATATTGTCCTTTAAAGCGTCAATTGTCTCTGGCTTGTCGGCATAACACTTATCTTTGACGGCACCCCACAAATAATAGTCCAACGGTGTCAAATCGCAGCTCCGAGGTGGCCAAACGACATCAGCTCTGCGGCTGATAATGCGATCTTCAAAAACAGGGCGCAAAACATCGAGTGTAGCTTCGGCTGTGTGGCACGTAGCGCCGTCCTGTTGAAACCAAATGTTGCCAATATCGTCCTCTTCAATTTTTGTGAACAAAAATTCGTTCAACATGGCCCGATAACGATCGCCATTGACTTTAACGGCCACTCCTTGCTTATTTTCGAAGAAAAATGGCCCAGTGACCCGTTTTGGGTGCGCCGGCTTTTCAATGTATGCGTGCGGGTTTTCTGTGCCCCAAATGCGACAATTTTGCTTGTTTACGTACCCGTCAAGATCAAAATGAGCTTCATCTGAAAAGATGATTTTTTTTTTGCCAAAATCGGCATCTTCTGCTGTAGGCTACTGCATTGCCAGCCGAGGCAGCCATTTAAATGAAATTATATTCCATTATTAACCGGAAGGATTGTACTTTCAAATAAAAAAAGAAATTTGAGAAAATATTCAGTAGTTTTTTTTAAAGCATTTTCAAAAAAAAAGTTATTTGGTGGACCCTTTAAGAAAAGTTGTTCAAACATCTTTCGATCGGAGTGGACTTTAAACTGTAGGTCCCGTCACTCATAAGTCCCGTCACACAATGTAAGTTGTGTGAGAAGCTAGGTTGTAATCGTTACTGAAGGATTGTAACGACAAATTATGTATGTATGAATCAGGGATCAGCAATGAATCGTTTTTTCGCTACTCATAAGTACTCATGAAATTTTGAATATAATTGAGTCAACAATATTGAAATTCAACTACTCTGATTCATTCGTACTCACTACAACATTGATTTATAAGTACAGGTTGCAATGAGTATGCGTACAACGTTGACATCGAACTCATACCATTCGAAATATGTTTGATTCATGAGCCTACTCATTCAGATTCATAAATTTAGAAAAAAAACTTATAACACTCATAAATGATTCGAGTGATTCGAAACATTCATCAAAATTTACAGTCTTAGTTGTTGTTGCATTTACAAAAAAAGAAAAAAAGAAAATGACAAAGACAGCAAGCAAAGCAAACACATAACCTTCTAGTGAGTATTGTAGTGTTCATACGCGAATCATACTTATTTTGTGATTCTTTTAAATGTTGAGCCATGGAGAGTCGAAACCAACAACATCATACGTATTGTTAAGTATGAGTACGATGAGTACTTCAAACTTTGAATATGATTAGTATGAGTATGATATTAAAGTAAGTATTAATGCGTATAAGTATCAGAAATTATGAGTATGTTTCGAATCTACTCATCTCTTTGAATATTCATTGATGAATGAGTGTGAATGTAACAATAAATTTGTTAAAAAGGACGTCACGCCAATGATTTGCATTTAATAAATTTTTAATTTTAATTAAATTTTATGATTCTGTTAATAATTAATTTTCAATATGAGTAATGTACTGATCGCACCCATTATAGAAACTCATCAAAAAAAATTGTTTTCGCAAATATCGTATTTCGTGATTCTTTAAACGTAACATTCGGGTGAGGCATTAAAACCTATTATGGCGATTGATCGTTGCATATTACACAGATTTTTTTTGTATACGTATGTATGTATACTAAATCTTTTCACATGGTGAATCCTACAGCTGCTAGTGATTACATTCGGAGTTTTTAATTTTAGAAAATTATTGAAATATCTTAAATAACTTAAGAAATATAGAATTTACTATTGTAGTCCAACGCATGAATAGCTTTGTTTTTTCATCGGTTATTTTCCAACAAGAAGTCAAAACGCCCTGCAGTTAATATGATTAACAAATGTTAATATTTCTAAAAACTGCTATACTGTACAAGCTAGTCATTCTAAAACGTCATTAAGACGTCATTATAACCTTTCATTTAGGATTACGACCTAGCTTCCTCAACACTTAAGTTGTGTATGTTTATTTAATACGTGCATGGCGGGACCTACAGTTTAAAGTCGATTCCGAACGACAGTTTTCTGAGAAACTATTTCATGGCAATTTTATTTACTTTCAGAGTTTCTGCCAAAAATCTGCTGTGAGGAAGTTGCCGAAGAACTATTATTAATTACAATTCAATTAGAAATTATATTCTAATTATATACGAGCGAAGTAACTTGACCATATGCTCGGCGTAGTGTCACAGACCAGAGTCTCTGGTGGGAATCGAACCCACGATCCTCACGTAAATAGTCTAGCACACTACCCGCTAGACTACCAGGGCACGCAGCCAAAGAAATATTTTTTTCATTTTTCGTTTTGTTCGAGATGTCTGACCACACACTACTTACTAAACTAGGGCGACTGCATAATCTTGCGACTTTTGTAAGAGGATGACTGTATAGAGGTATTGGAAAAATATTAATTATTACACTTTCATAGAAAACGCTAAATCTTTTCACTTATTTTGCTGTTTTTTATATTTAAAAGTTGACACCATTGATCACTTATTAAAAATGCCTACATATAGCTGTTTTGAAAAAGAGAGTAAAATCAAACAAACGTAGTGAGTCAACACGTACTCATACAAGGTGATCGCAAGTGTTGTTATACAAAAACAACAGGCATTTGGTTTTTGTTGAAGTGTAAACATTTTGTCAAACATTTTGGAACATTAAATTAATTATTTTTTGAAAAATTTTGAATTGAAAATTCATTTGATTTTACAAAAATATACCCAAGCTTTGTCCCCATGCAATTATTTAATTTTAAGCACACTTAAGAATGTGGTGCAGATTTTAATACCGACTTCGTGTAGACGCTAATGACCGACTTCGAGTCAGTAGGTTTGAGTAACAGTGAGCCTATACACATAGGTGGAAGCAATTATGAAAAATAGACTTATACTATGTTCAGATGTGCTCTTTTATTGAGTCAATATTCGGTTTATTGAGTACAATAATTTAAGTGTTCAGACATAATAATATACGCAGTTCAGCTGCTGATTCAATATTCATTTGACAGTTGTGTCAACAACATTGTTTTTTCTTTTGTTTTTTTTTTGTTTTATTTTTTTTTGTTTGTCGTTATTTAGATTTGAGTTGTCAAACATTAACAGAAAGTGTTCGGTTAATTCTAATATGTGCACTGGACATACTTATTACAGTGCTGCTTCATTTTAAGTTTTACTCAATATTATAATAATTTGCGTATTTATTGCGCAATAATTAATTGAAACTTTATATGAAATATTGGGCTCAATAATGGCGTGTATTGCGATTTACGCAATAAAGGTGCATATCTGAACAACTTATTAGATATGGTCGCAGCAATTATTAAACCTGAAGGAAAATAAAAACAAGGTACACAAAAGGAAGAAAGTTTAAGTTAAGTTTAGACAAGAAAACAACCCATTAGCCACTGTTCAACTTTGCTACTGCGGCCACCTTGTGATATAAATATGCCTTGGCATTGAGTCAAGCAGAGAATGTTTTATACTAAACATCAGCTGACTTACTGAATAATAAACTATAATAGGTGTGCTCTAAATTTAACCACTTGTTGTCGTCGTTGCTGTTTTATCTTTTTTTAACGTTTTAGTTTGTGTTCGCTTGAATGTTTAAATTGTGGATATCGTTGTGGTTTCCACAATTCCACAACAAGTGAGATCTCACAAGTTTCGTAGCTGGGAGAATTAGTTGTTTGGCATTGAAATTTCAGTTTGTTTTCACAAGCCGGTCAAATAGCAACGCAAGCGTCTGCTGAAGTAAATAAATACTTAAACAGTATAAAAAGTCAATTAAATTTAAATTAAAAATTATTGTGTTTAAAATAAAGTGAGTTTTAAATTTACAAAAAGAAACAAACAAATTCAATTTAATATTCTTATTGGGAACAAATTACACATTTTAATTCACTTCTTTCGATATATTTTTTTTTGTTAATTAAATTTAGTTTTTGTAGTTAAGTGGACAATTAAAAAAAGAACATAACAAAGCCTACAAAGATGGTTGATGATATATTTGTAAGTCTTTAATCGAATTAATTAAATATTTAATTGCTTTTGTTTACAATACCAGTTTGTGTTCGTAAATCATCATTAATGTCGTGTTTAATGAAAATAATTACTAACTTCCTTGTAATTTTTTAATTTAAGTTAAAAATAATTTTATTTACTAACAAATAAGCAAGTTAAAGCATCCATGCATGCGTCATCATAATAATAATTATTTCACTGTATGTTTGTGATTTTTAAAGTTTAACTCTAGCACAACAGCTTTTTTGCATTCGTTTGATTTTGTATGTGATTCATGTTTGTCTGGTGAAAGTTTGAATGTTATTTTGAGCATATCTGTGCTTTATAATACTCATATATTTTATGGCTTGATTGCTTTTTCTTTGCCGGTTTTTGTTTTTGTATTTGTTTACTTTACTACTAACTTCTCTATTCAGTAAAGTTTCTTGTTTTAAAAACAGCTTCTCAAATCACTAATTTTCTTAGAATTTTTTTATTATGAGAATGCGTTTTTTGTTTTCATTGTTTTAGAAGTTTATTTTATTTCTTTTGAAAGTCATTCAACTCATTTACGACACTATAATTATAAATACAAATATAATTATACAAAATACGGTACAATATGTTCTTTGTGATTTCATTATTTTTAAGAATTTAAGACTCTGAGTCAAAAAAAAATTGTGTTTTCCGTATTTCAAGGCAAACATATGAATTATTTATGCTTATGTGGTACCTGCTATACATATTTATTAGGTATTATTAATACAAGACGTCAAGGCATCTGAGATACATTCAAGGAATTGTGTGCATACAGTGGACAGAAAAAGTTTTTGGACGGCAATATACTTTTTGGGAATTTCTTATATTTAGCAAACAATTTTTTAATGTTTTTCATAAAACAAGAGAAAAATAAGGAAAAGTTTCAATTCAAAGGCCCAATATATGAAAATGTTATCCCTCGTATTTAGTAGAATATCCCTTAATGTCAAGCACTCCTTTCAAACCATTTGGAATTGAATGTACAAGTTTTGTTTAATGTTTTCTGATGGCACCATGATTAAGTTTTTCGGTTGACTTTTCTTGGAGGTTTAGCGATTACGTAACCGTTCTTTCAAATGATCTCCTAAATACTCTCTTGTGGTCATATCGGGACTTTGTGCAAGAGTATTAAGCCTGTGGGCACTTTTTTTGCAAATATATATTGCCGTACTAAGTTTTTTGCTGTCCACTGTATATACAACCAACATATCATTCATACCAACATAATCATTCTCCTTAACAAAGAATAAAATAAGGAAAGAAACAAAAAAGTTTTATAAAAAATGGATAACAGTCTCCCCACAGGATGAACAGATTTTTCCAAAAATGTTTAATGGGAAAGGCGTTTTAATAAGAAAATAATATTTCAAAGGAATCCCAATTAGTGAAGTCGCTGTAGTCTAGTAGGTAGTGTGTTGGCTTATTAGACGTGAGGTCACGGTTCAAATCTCAGGTTAGACATCTTCAACAAAACGAAATATGAAAAAATGAATGAAGAAATATTTTTTTTTCATATTTCGTTTTCATGTCTGGCCTGGGATACCAACCCGGACTTTTCGTCTAATAAGCCAACACACTACCTACTAGACTACGGCGACTTCTGGGATATACTATTTGTGATATATGGTAAGTTACATCCGATATACAGTGGACAGCAAAAGTCATTAACACAACATTTTCATATATTAGGCCTTTGAATTTTAAATTTACTTAGGGTTCTCCTTGGGGGTACTTATTGAGTCATCTGAAACTTTTCCTTATTTTTCTCTTGTTTTATGAAAAACATTAAAATATTGTTTGTTTTATAATAAAACAGAAATAAATTAATAAAATAAATATAGAAACTATAAATTTTTATACAAACTTTTGGTTAAAATTCATGAATTTGCTAAAATATATTGCCGTACTAAGACTTTTGCTATCCACTGTACATAATATTTATACATATGACCCTATAAAGTGTTTAAAACTATTCAAATAATTAAAAAAATATTTAATTTCCTATTAGAAGTGTTTAGAAAATTTCCACAATAAATTCAATGGCAAATACTGCAATACTTACTTATTCAAAGGAAAAAAAATTAATTCTTTAATTGAATTCCAAACGTAGTTGTAATTTGTTGTAATTTTTCTAAAAGCTTCTATAGATTATATCGATTGACACCTAATTAATTGGCATTTAAAATTGCAAGTGAAAATGAAGGTAATTATTTGTAAATTTTCATAGACTTACCGTGTTATCTATACAAACTATCATCTGTTCTTGGGAAAATAAAATTTTTGTCATACAATTAATTAATTGAACTGCTTTCTTATGATGATTGTTTAATATTTGCTTACCATTAACCAATTATTCTTGTTTTTATTTATTATACAGATAATATCGATCTTCTACAACTTTTATTGGTCATTCGGTTCTATCAAGTCCATTAAATATGTACAATAATTAATACATTGAATACAATAAATAAACTCACTTCAAATTTATTATTTCATATCATATTTTATGAAAAATATTGTATAATCATGACACACATTCATATGTACAATTCAAAATACAATTGATTTTATCATTTCCATATTACTTTGAAAAAAAAAATTATACTGAAATGGAATGAATTTTCGATAGAAGTTCACATGACAATAAAACCGCAAATATAAAATCACCTACTCAGTGGTATTAGGTGTATAAAACATAAACAAGCATTTGTTTACACGTTATGCACACATATCTTAAGCACAATAATTTCGATGAAACTACCTTGCTTATTAATATACATACAGTGGAACGCAAAAGTCTTAGTACGGCAATATATTTTAGCAATTCCATGAATTTTAGCCAAAAGTTTGTATAAAAAATTTTTAGGTTTTTATATTTATTTTATTTATTTATTTCTGTTTTATTATAAAACAAAAAATTTTTTAATGTTTTTCATAAAACAAGAGAAAAATAAGGAAAAGTTTCAAATGACTCCATAGGTACCCACAAGGAGAACCCTGAGTAAATTTAAAATTCAAAGCCCTAATATATGAAAATGTTATCCCTTGTAGAAATTTAATGTACAAGTTTTGTTTAGTGTTTTCTGGTGGCACCAAGAGCAAGTTTTTCAGTTGACTTTTGTTTGAGGTTTAGCGATTACGTAACCGTTTTTTTCAAATGATCTTCTAATACACTCTTGAAGTCATATCGGGACTTTGTGCAAGAGTATTAAGCCTGTGAGGACGTTTCTTGTCAAAATATATTGCCGTACTAAGACTTTTGCTGTCCACTGTATATGGGTGATGGGGTGGACATGTGGCTGGATATGCAAAGAAGCTCTTTGTTTGGGTACCACAAGAACTAACAAAGCATGCATTGATTACATTTTCATTTACATTTTACTGCTTAAAACGTGGATTACATACGGTAAAGACGTATGTAAAAGGGCGTGAAAGAAGCAAGTTCAAGCCCGCGATCGTTGTAAAAGCCAGGATTGATACTAACAAAGATAATACTTTGGGTCTCGTAAGACTTCAGGAGAATTGATCGCAATGGGTTACTGAAGTCGGCCTAGTCTAGTAGGTTAGACGTGAGGCCACGGCTCAAACTCCAGGTCAGGCATTTCTTCTTCGTCAACCTTCTCTCAGCAGATTTCTGGCAAAATATCTGATTGAAATAAAATTGCTATGAAAAGTTTCTTAAAAATCTGTTGTTTGGAGTCGACTTTGAACTGTAGGTCCCGCCGCTCATGTATAAAATTAACACACAAAATAAGTCATGTAAGAAGCTAGGTCGTAATCCTTATTTAAGGGTTGTAATGCCCAGTTATGTATGTATTTTCCAATTGAAAAAATAAAGACGCATAATACTTATTAAATTTAAATGTATATAATCAGTAGTACAGTAAGACCCCGCTTAACGCAACAAATTCCAGCGCTAAACGAAACAGCGTTAAACGAGGCAGCTTAACACGTACTTAACTAATAAATCAACTGTGACGCAGGAAAGATGCGTTCGTACTGTGGAACCTTTATTCTGGACAGACTAACAAAAGAGCGTTGAAAAAGATACATAGAATACACCGTCGCTATATAGTACACCGCTTTTGAGTGGTGCATGGCTGTTTCATTTGCACACATATACAACAAGTATCAATACAGTGTGTGATTTAGGGGAATCCCAGTACTACCGCGTAATACTGAAACAGCGTTAAGCGGAGCAGTATTAAACAGGGTCTTACTGTACAGACACTTTCAGTCATATTATTAATTAATCCAAAGCGCCAAATATTAAACAAATCTTATGCACCGGAAAATACTTTTAAATTTAAAATGGATTAGCGGATTAACTCACTAGCTCACTAAAATATTATTGCATGCCACTAGAAAATTTTATTTACACCTAATATTTGAATTCTATATAATTAAAGACCACTCTTCACACATATTGAAGGAAGAAAAAAAAAACAAAAAATCATTGCATGCCATATGAATCCATATTGCGGTCGAGTTTGCTTTTTATTATACAAGTTATAAGTAATTCTATATAGAAATACATAGAAATACATACACAAGTATATGTGTATATACATATGTATATAAAAATAAAACGACTAATTTTGTAAATTTTCTTTAATAGAATAAAAAGGGAAGGGTTGGAAAATTTTTATTGATTACACTGTTTTTAGTAATGTCATGCCGTCAAACATTACAAGCTAAATCCATAAATGTAAGTATAACAAGCGTTAATTAAATACATACATACATACATACATAGATATTGTATTTACATTCATTTATATACAATAAATTACCCAATAAATAATTCAATATTTTGCAAATGGAAACAAAAATTCCTAAGGCCTTTATATGTATATATTTAAAATACATACAGTGCACAGCAAAAGTCTTAGTACGGCAATATATTTTGACAAAAAAAGGTCCCCACAGGCTTAATACTCTTGCACAAGTCCCGATAAGACTTCAAGAGTGTATTTAGGAGATCATTGGAAAGAACGGTTACGTAATCGCTAAACCTCAAACAAAAGTCAGCCGAAAAAGTTGCTCATGGTGCCACCAGAAAACACAAATGAAAACTTCTACATTCAATTCCAAATGGGTTAAATGAAGTGCTTGATCTTAAGGGATATTCTACTAAATACAAGGAATAATATTTTTATATATAAGACCTTTGAATTTTAAATTTACTTAGGGTTCTCCTTGGGAGTACCTTTGAAGTCATCTGAAACTTTTCCTTATTTTTCTCTTGTTTCATAAAAAACTTTAAAAAATTGTTTGTTTTATAAAAGAAACAGAAATAAATTAATAAAATAAATATAAAAACCTTAATTTTTTTTACAAACTGTTGATTAAAATTCATGAAATTGTCGAAATATAGTGGAGTACTAAGACTTTTGCTGTATACTGTATATACGTATTTGGATTATATGTACAAATAATAAAAAATTCCTTATACAGTTGCGGCAGTATTACACAGTAAAGAAATCATATAAAATTAATTATTATTTACACTTTTGTTAATAAAAATATTTGTACTGTTGTTGTTCACACTTGTACAGTGTGTCAATTGTCTGCTTATAAAGGCTCATTAATACGAAATGAATGCAAATTAATGGTTCAAGAATTTGAAACACAATTCATATGCGAGAACAAACACTCCTCAATCGTATGATTAAGAAGACATTTTAAATAAAAAAACCACCGCTTAACAATTATAATGTATTCGGTATTTTTGTCTTTAATAATAATTTATGAATAATTTGTGTGTTTTAAACCATAACTCTGTGACTGTGTATTGGCCTGCTTAAATCTGCTTTAATTTTGTCCTGTATGCGTGTGCGAGTGTGTGTGTTAACGTTAAGAGAGATCTTTAATTTTGTTAACAATTTAACATATAAACTGTTTAATAAGCTTATGTTGTTCAATTAAACCCAATCAATTTGTCAATTGTTCATAATTGTTAATAACTTATTGAATGAATTCTTTGAATTGAATTTCTTTGGCTCACATTTAATATTTTGATTTTATTTTCTGCAGGATTTCCAACAGCTCGAAGCAAATATTGTGAATAAATCAATTCAGGAACTTTCGGCTGGTGACATGGATCCCATATCGAAATTACGTGCTCTTTGCATTTCACGTGGCGCCAATGGCATCATTGGTTTGGGCAGGTAATAATCACGTTTTTTTTTTTCTTTTTTTTAAATCTTTTTTTTGTTTGTTTTTTTTTTTAATTTTTAATGAATTTTCAGTTTTATATTGAAATAAAAAAAAGGAAAAAAATAGAAAAAAAAATTTGGACTGAAATAATGTGCATAAACGGATTAAAACACTTTAATCAGGATTACGACTTAGTTTTTCACATTAACGTGGGTGGGCTGGTTTACTTTCAATGTCAACACCGAAAGATAGATTTTAGAAATTTTTCGTGGCAATTAGTATGTTCTCAGACTTTAATTATCCCAGTAATAAATATTACCCAGATCCTAAATGCCACAGAGGCTCCCATTTTTAAACAAATGTTTTCACGGCAGACTAAAGTTTTATTACATACATACATACATCATTGATCATTACAACCCTTCAGTCAGGATTACGACCTAGTGTCTGACACCACTTATGTTGTGTGTTAATTTTACACATGAGTGGCTGGACCTACTGTTAGGGTCGATTCCGAACGACCGATTTTTAAAGAATTTTTCATGGCAATTTTATTTACACTGACAGAAATCTGCTCAGAGACAACCACTGAAGAATTATTTTTTCATAATTTGTTTTGTTGGAGATGTCTGACCTGGGGTTTGAGCCATGCACTTTAAACTGGAGGTTAGAAGTCTACAATATATTCTTGACCGTGAATGTTCGTACATGAAGAACGTGACATTGTACGTGCATCCCAGTTGATTGCAACTGGTGTGTTAACGTATTGTATTGTGTGGTAACGTATTGTTTTCATATTTAATATGCAATATATTTCGTACATGCGATTGAGAAATCATGCCACACGTCTAACTCGTTTTCCTTAGCACGCATGAGAAATCCATACTATTGAAGGAAGTATAGTAAGGTGGCCACAATTGTCTTCACAGACCCTAAATAAAATAATACGGTGTTCAGATATTAACCTCTATTGCGTAAATCGTAAATCGCAATAAACGCCATTATTGAGCTCAATATTTTATATAAAGTTTCAATTAATTATTGCTTGTTATAATATTGAGTAAAACTTAAAATGCAGCACAGTCATAAGTATGTTCGGTGAGCATATTACAATTATCTGAACACTTTCTGTTGATATTTAACAACTCAAATGTCAACAACGACAACCAAAAAAAATAATGTTGTTGATATAATCAGCTGTTTTATTCACCAGCTGTCAAATGAATATTGAATTAGCAGCTCAACTGCGTATTATGTATGAACACTTAAAATATTGTACTCATTAAACCGAATATTGACTAAATAAAAGTGCACATCTGAACATATTATATAATTATATATTATATCAGGATTACGATCTAGTTTCTCACACCACTTATGTTGTGTGTGTTAATTTTTATACATCAGTGGCGGGACTTACAGTTTAAAGCCGACTCCGAACAATAGAATTTTGAGAAACTATTTTATGGCAATTTTTATTTACTCTCAGAGTCTTTTGCCCGAAATCCGCTATTGGAGATGATGATATAACTGACTGCCTACTAGATCAAAATTTTTTATAACCGGCTTATTAACATGGTTTCAAAAGAACATAAAATCATAAGATACTATATGAAACGGAATTTTTTTGTCAGTAAAATCGTTATCGAATAATGTACAGTGGGAACAATAATTATTTAAAATTTTTAATTTTTTTTTCGCAGAATTTTCCGTAACATGGATGATGATGGCAGTAAAGCTTTAAACGAATATGAATTCACAAAAGGCATTAAAGAAATGGGTTTGAGTCTGAGTAATGATGAGATTAAGGAAATGTTTAAAAGGTAATTAATGTTTCCGTTCTCGTTTTATTTTACATTCAAGACTACAAATGTTAATTATTGTGTTTGTTGTTTTTTTTATTATTCTTAGCTTTGATGAAGACGGCAGTGGTTCAGTAAATATGACCGAATTTTTGCTTAAACTAAGGGTATGATAAAGTTCCAATATATGTACATACATATGTATACAGACATATGAATATTTCATAACGTACTCAAGAAAAAATTCTCAGAAAACGTATAAAATTTCATTACATTTTTTTATAATGCTGGGGTTTTTTGTTTTCATTTTATTTTTATTTTATTTCTGATTGTTTCTTTTATTAATATTTTCTGTTCTTTTTATTCTTTCTTTTTACGTTTATAAATGATTATAGCCTCCCATGTCGCAAGCTCGTTTAGATATAATTGATAAGGCATTTACGAAAATGGATAGAACAGGCGATGGCGTCATAACCCTAGAAGACTTGAGAAACGTTTATACAGCACGTGAGCATCCCAAATTCAAGAGCGGCGAAAAGACTGAAGATGAAATTTTAACTGACTTTTTGCATAATTTCGAAGGTGGTCGTGGCAATTTGGATGGCAAGGTAAATGAACTTAATTTGATTTAAATTAATACCCTCTGTACGCTTCTCAATTTCTCTTTAAGGAGAAGACAAAACAAAGATTCTTTCTTTTTTGTTTGTTGTTGCCTACTAAATGGGTTTAAATGGTTGTTTCAATAACGATTTCTTTTTATTCAACGTTCTTTTTTTATATTCACTTTGCTTTTTTGCTTCTTTCTTTTCTTTTTTGTTTGCAGGTAACCAAAGAGGAATTTGTTAATTATTATGCCACAATTAGTGCCTCCATAGATAATGATGAATATTTCCAATTAATGATGACAAGAGCTTATGCCATGGAGTAAAATAAGATTATCTTTCGGTTAAACTTTTTGCACAGTTCTGCCCCTCTTCTCTCTCCTTAATATTATAGAATATATATTTACGTACTTTTCTGTTCCTTTTTTTTTGATTTTGTAATTTAATTATGATGATCAAATATTAAAAGTATTAAATCTTGTATCTGTATGTTAAAAGCAATCTGAATAATTGTTTAATTTGTAATTAAGAAAAAAAAAAGATTTAAAAAAGTTTTGTTAAAAAAAAATACACAAGAATTTGTGTTTTATGACCTTAATTAAGCAGAGTGAGGTGCGTAGTTTGTTTTTGGAAAAGTATTACGCTTTTCTTGTTTTACGGCGCAAATTTGTACATCTTTAGTCCTAAGAAGCTTGTATTGTTGAAACATACGTATACATAATTGGTCATTACAACCCTTCAGACAGGATTGTGACCTACACTCAGCCACAAAAGTATACATACAAATTTCAGAAATTTTTTAACTAATCCGTTTTCGTTGAAAATCTTTGTAATTGTCTGACAACTTTCCTCGATTTTAAGACGGTCTTGGTTAAAAAATTTCTGAAATTTTTTAACTTTTGTGGGCCTGATATACACCGTTTTCGTTGAAAATATTTATAATTGTCTGACATCTTTCTTCGATTTTAAGACGGTCTTTTGCATTGGTTCAGAAATTTGTGAAATTTGTAAATCGGACGCATACCTTTGTGGGCCTGTGCAGGGCCACAATTCAGTTCAATTTCAGAAATTTTTTAACCAATGCAAAAGACCTCCTTAATATCAAGGAAACTATAAAGATTTTCAACGAAAACGGATAAGTTTAAAAATTTCGGCAATTTTTTAACCGTATGTATACTTTAGTAACTGTGTGTAACTTCTCATACCACTTATGTTGTGTGTGTTAATTTTATACATGAGTTGTGGGGACCTACAGTTTAAAGTCGACTACGAACGACAGATTTTTGAGAAGCTTGTCAGGGCAATTTTATTTACTCTCAGAGTTTTTGCTAGAAATCTGCTGAGAGGAAGTAACCGAAGAAATACTTTTTCATAATTCGGTTTGTACGAGATGTTTGACCTCGGATTTGACCCATGGCCTCATATCTAATAAGCCGATTTTAGATATTCAAAATGTTTTTTAAGTAATTACGATGTGTAGAAATTTAAGTTATGCTTTCTACTTTCTAGAAGTAACCCTAACAACTAGTCATCTAACCGAACATTGTGTGCTAAAAGCGCACTTGTTGTAAACTAGGGATTCCAGCTCAGTATGTAGACTATGTGATGAGAAGAACATCTGATGAGGAAACATCTGCGTGTTTATCAAGTAATAGGTATGGAGTTATATTTACTGATTCCGAATAGCATTTTGAAGATTGTCAGGCCATTGATTGACTGAAAGATTACTGGGGTATCCTACGTAGCAATAAATACGTTCTGTTCATTTTTCTATTTCCTGATTGTTACAACAATCAATCGATGTATCGAAAACATCCATGTGTTTATGATTAATTGATATAAAATCAACGTATCATTACATTGAGCAATGCCTACGGCTTTCAGGGTGGTCAAATTAATCTCATCTATGATGAGTAAGAGGAGAACACACTGTTAGTTGTTCCAATAGTGCAGGTTGGGAATAAGCATATACGATTGCCGAAGAATATGTATATGAGCAAGTAATATAGACATTCATGTGATGAATTGTTATTCACTGATTTCAATATCGTACGACTCCACGAAAATAATAAAAATTTGCGGTAGCAATTAATATTCCCGCACTTGCTGCGGATGTTATTCTGGAACAGCGAAAAATTTGGAAGTCTACAAAAATTAACTTAGAGTTTTTGAAATTTATCACTCAGCCAAGTGGCGTAAAAAATTATATAAAAACTTCCATTGAAAAGTTTAGAATACACCGACGCTACATAGTTCAGGAAAGCACTGTGTTTTATTGGGTATTAGTTTCTGATGGTAAACACGTTCGAATTTTTAGGTTCTACTGGTTTTATTATTTTAACAGCGAACTCATCTATGCGGATCTACTTTGGAAATCTCTTCGTGCAGCTCCTTGTATCTATGCATACTCAAATGGAAGTCTGATTGAAATTTCACTTCTCTCGTTTATTTAGCACTTGAATGTCATCAAGCATTAAACCGGCTGTTTGCAAAAGCGAAGTTTCCCTTTCATTCACTGCTATCACTTGTGCCATCAAACGTAAGGTTATCAAAATCGTCACCTCCAACATTTTTCAGTTTTTTTTGTTATAATTTATCTGATTTTCAGGAAGTTGAAAAGAAGCATTGAGGTCGCCGTAGTCTAGTAGGTAGTATGTTAACTTATTAGACGTGAGTCCCTGGTTCAAAAACCAGACAAGATTCCTCGAACAAAACGAAATATGAAAAAAATATTTCCTTGCTGATTTCCTCCAGCAGTTTTCTAGCAAAAGGCTCTGAGAGTAAATAAAATTGCCATGAAAAAGTTAATTTTATACATGAATGGTGGGACCTACAGTTTAAAGTCGGCTCCGAACGACAGATTTTTGAGAAACTTTTCAAACTTTTTTTTGCCAGAAATCTGCTGAGAGAAAGTCGCCGAAGAAATGCTTTTTGTATTTTGTTTTGATGTCTGGCCTGGGGCTCGAACCCTGGCTTTACGTCTAATAAGCCAACACACTACCTACTAGACTACGGCGACTTCAGCGACTTCTACTGGAGGTAGGGTTGCCAGATTCCGGTTGGTAAAAAGCTGGACATTAGGTTTGAAACAGCTGGACAAAACAAAAAAAAGCTGGACATAAAAAAATACTGAGAAAATGTTAATTTTGGTTTTGTGTAAATAATTTTTATTAAAATATCCATCCATTTATTATTATTTAAAAATATTACATAAAATATTATTATATTTGACAAAGATAACATGAAAATTATTGCCCAAGTTATTGCAGTGTACTAAAAAAATTTCTATTTAGCTGGACAAATTAAATTTTAGCTTGAAACTGGACAAGCATCAAAAAAGCTGGACAATCCAGCCAAGTCCAGCCAGGCTGGCAACCCTAACTGGAGGTATTTTATGGAAAAAAGTGTCCGCGTCCGGCTAGTAGAGTGTCTAGAAGAGAGTAATCTGTTCTAAAAATTCTTGTAAAAAGAAAGGAACTAGGAAAATTATCCGTTAAAAAGAGGTGACCGCCTACGGGAGGTGTCCGTTAGTAGAGTTTTTTCACTGTATTTAGAAAATTTACAGTGAAGCCAACACAATGGAAAACATCGTTTATAGATTTGTATGTTCAAAGAACATAAGGCTTAGAGTCTTTATGATTTATTAATAACATTGTAGGTAAATTTTGATTAGTAGAAGTATATAAATTGTTGTTGCAAACAAGCAGATAATTTGAATAAAATTAAATGAATTAAACTATGTGTGAAGCTAAGCTGATAACAGTTTAAGATAAATTTGAACGAAAATTATATTTAATACCACAATAAGTTTAAGCAAAGCCGGTAGGTTATTAGGCTTTAGTAAAAATAATTAAAAACATGAGCAATTGTTCATAGAGAAAAAATTTAACGAAATTATGCCTTGATTTAACATCAAGTCCAGTCAATCAAGCTTTAACCCTCAACTTTGCAAGGTTAAGATAAGGTTATTAAAAATAACTGTTGCACCCTAAGTAAGTCAAGAAAAATAAGTTTTCTTGTAATATTCAATAAATTGTAACACGCCCTATGTGCACAATACGTGTACAATCTTTCGTAAAGTAAAGTTTGTTTAATTTCTCAACGCCATGGCGTGGATAGAAAAGAGGATCGAATTCAACAACAATAGCGGATTAAATATAGAAAAATTAGCACACATTCTTACCAACACGGACTTATCTCACATTACACAGAGCTTGAACAATATTAATCTCCAGTTTGATAAATAAAATCTTTAGTGGGAATTGGGAAGAAGATGATGATTCATAGAGAATACTGGAAATATCGATTATAGAAGAAAGGAAAGAGTGGGTAGCGTTCAACTTTTTTTGTGTGATTTTCGGAAATTTTTTTTTTGAGAATTGCCTTTTACTAATAATTCTAATTTTTTTTCTATTGAGAGTAATCAACATGTAATATCAGACAAACAATCAGACAATCACAAAAACCCAGAGTCTTGTTGGAATCGAACCTACTTTCTCGGCACTCGGCACCGACAAAATTAATTCTATTAACCTTATGGAGTAACCTAGGGAACCCTAGTGAACTTAATGAAATTAATTTAAATTTTGTTGCAATAAACTCCTGCTGTATACAATCTAACAGTGGATAGAGTTTCTTTATACATACATATACGAGTATTTTATGAAAATTTGCATGCTCCGTTGCTTTGATAACAATTTCTCGTATTTCTGCTTTTGATCGATTTTCTATTCTTAAATCTATTAGCATCAAGACATAATTTTAGCCATTTCAAATTCGTAGTCAATTCTGAAAAACCCTGTTCGAATAGCTGAAAAATTTCATAATTATTTCTGTTTGTTTTTGTTTTTTTTTAATTTTAATTTGAAATTGCAATTAAATTTTGTCTCACAAACAAATTCACATTTTGTGATTACATCAGTAAGTAAGTCATGCATGATATACTTATGAAATGAAGCGATAAATTAAAATTTATAAAATCTTTTTTTTATTTTTTTGTGTTATTTTTATTTTAGTTTAGTTTAAAATATTTAAAATATTATTCATATCGATATTGCCTTTTCAATCTCAATCATCATTGGGTGCAGTGACAAATGATTCACATAAAATGCTAAATGGAATTGCGGTCAAAATAAAATCTAAAAAAAGAGAGAAATAAAGGAATTATAAATAAAATGCATTCTTTAATCGCTTTAATTGAAGCACTTCATTTTTAAAGCTTAAAACGGTTTTAAAGACTTATTAGAGTAGATTTTTTCTATTATAAAGCAGATAAAATAATTCATATTTATGTACGTTCTGTTAACATTCATGCCTATGAGCATTGAATATGAATAGTTTTTGAATTTTACCCCGAACAGAACAGCCGAACAGATATTAATGATTTGAAACGCTTAAAACATAATGAATACGTTATTGGAAAAAAGATTTAATGATAGGCGAAAAAGGTATGGTGATATCTTTTTAAGATCTTAGCTAAATAAAAAAAAAAAGTAGCCGTTGGTATAGTGGGTTTCAGAACTACCAACGATTTTGGCTCTACTTTGTTAAAACATGAGCATTATATGTATGGGTACATACTATGTATATAATATTCCAGTCAGGATTATGTAGTTTGAAACTCCACTTATGTTGTGTGTGTTAATTTTATACATGAGTGGCCGGACCTACAGTTTAAAGTCGACTGGAACGACAGATTTTTTAAGAAACATTTCATGGCAATTTTATTTACTCTCCGAGTTATTGCCAGAAATCTGCAGAGAGGATGTCGCCGAAGAAATACGTTTATATTTTCGTTTTGATGTCTGATGTTTAAGAAACTTTTCATGGCAAATTTATTCAGAAAAAAACTCTAAGAGTAGTTTTTGCCAGAAATCTGCAGAGAGGAAGTCGCCGAAGAAATATTTTTGCATATTTCGTTTTGATGTCTGACCTGAACCGTTTGAACCGTGGCCATACGTCTAATAAGCCAACACACTACTTACTAGACTATGGCGGCTTCACATATAATTAAAAATAATAATTTAAAAAGTCCCCGTAATCTAGTAGGTAGTGCGTTGTCTTAGGTCAGACATATCGAACAAAACGAAATTTGAAAAAATAATTCTTCGGCAACTTCTTCTCACTAGATCTCTAGAAATAAAGGGATTCATAAAATGCCAATATCTGGGTGCAATGTTAAAATGATCCCTTAACTACAAAATTTAAGAAATAATTGCTTCTAATTGGCGCGATGCAAAAATATCATTTAATTATTAAGGTTTAATTACAATTACAATTTATTTTTTAGCACGTCCACAATATCACCCCTGTTCTACATTTCGATTCGCATCGGATATTATATACGGTTGACAATTTTGGTACACATAACGCTCCTACAACGCGGTACTTTTATAACACGATTCACAGAATTTGGAAAGTTTCCTATAACGCGGTACTCTTACCTCCTACAACGCGATTTTCGCTTCGTGAACGAGAAATAAAATCGCAGACCACAAAACATTGCAGGTAATTTTTTTTTCTATTACCCTTCTTGAGGGCATATGACATCCATAAAGCATTTCCATCTTACCCGTGTTTTCCCATGTAAGGAGGAGGAGGCCTCCAGATGTTCCTTGGCGAGCCAAGACTTCTTGAGCATTGGAGTTTCTATTCAAGTAGCATTCTTGTAATACTGTCAGTATTCTTTCTGAGAGAATGGCCGATATTATTGGGTTCCTCGTTGGTAAGGTTGCAGAGATCCATGTTGCCACTTTTGATGAATACCTGTAGTTTTGTGTGATGATGTTCGATACTAACCACGTTTCACTTTCGTACAACAAGGTCGATTTTACACATGTGTTGAATATTCTAAGCTTGGTTCGTCTGCATATTTGTGGGCTTCTAAATATTGGCTGTGGTCGTCCAAATGACGCTTTAGCTTTATTGAGCCTGTTGATTACGTCTGTTTCTGCGCCGCCATTTGTTGTGACTATATTGCTTAAATAGCAGAAGCTATCTACGTATTCTATAGATTGGCCTTGTAGCACAATGTTTTCGATGCTTACGTTGTTGTGCTTTGATTTTCTTAATATTCTTTCTAAATCCTTTAGATTTGTTCGCATGTTGGGGACTTTGTGCGAGAGTATCATAATCTAGATGGAGTGAGAGACTCTATTTTATTCCTCATCTCTTAGGAGAGACTTCGCTGATAATATCCTGCGGTGGTAGGGGTATCTTTGTTTTACTCCAGCATTTATTGCCGTTGTGGAGAACTGAGAGTTTCAATCCTCTAAGTTTTGTAAGTTTAGCGCATGCTTAGGGTCATTATCATGTTGGAAAACGATATCCGCCATCTATATTCCGGATTTTTCTTCAGTAGGAGGTAAGTTAGTACTAAAAATGTTTTACTAGGATTGAGCTGTTTTTTTTTGGCCTTTTTTTCAATAACGGTAAATAGTACAACCACGATGTTATATACAAGTGTACAATATACAAATAGACCAAATGCCTATATTTGTTAAAACCAGCTAAACATTTGGACGGTTATTTATCGTGAACAAAGATAAGTGCTTAAAGACATAAGCATTTCTTAAGCAATCCACTTGCTATCAATAATTTTCAAAAAATAAAACAATGCCCTGCGGAGAACTATAGTAAGTTAACCATTAAGTCAATAGCTTCATAAGTAAAAATATTAGTTATTTAGTTCCCTGAAGAAAATAGTTATCGATAATTCCATAAAAAATTAATAGATTTGTTGTTTTGTTTTTAATCTCCAGTTATCGATAGTTTTCTACAGGAAATAATGCCCTATGGAAATTTAGGAATTATCGATAATTTCGGCGATAATATCCTTTTAAAACTTGAATAGTTAATCGATTATTTCTTATAGAAAATTATAAAATATTGCAAATTTATTGAAAAAAATATAAGTTATCGAAAATTTCTTAAAGAAAAATATTAGCTATTAATAATTACATAATCGATATACATACAAATACCTTTAGCTATAGTGTTTTAATTATCGATTATTTTCCATAGAAAATTATAAGTTATCGATATTTATTGGAAGTATAATATTAGTTATCGATAATTTTCGATATATTTTAAAAACATCTCCAACTAAATTAACTGCTATGAGTCCTCAATGTTCGAATAAAACAAGAACAATCTTTTATTTTTTATTCCTTAATTCAATAACTTTTTATTTATTTCATTTTTTTTTTTAATTGCATTGTTTTTAAATATTTCTTTTATTTTTTTATTTTATTTTTTTATTTTATTTCTTTATTTATAGTAACAAAAATTTCTTTAACATTTATATCGTAATTTTCATCTTGAATTTCTTTACTTTTGTGGGGGGATTTTAATTTAATTGTTTTTTTTTTTTTTGTTTTCTTCTTCTTGGAGAATGATTGCTATTTTACTCTTCTATTTAAACTTATTTTATACGATACGAGTACATTACTTTACGTTTTTATTTTTATTTTTTATTATTTTACAATTGATTTCCTTTCTTTGTGTATTTATTCTGTATTTTCCTCTCTTTTTTTTTTGTTTTTGTTGCTACACTTATAGGGGTGATAAAGAAAATATTTCTGGTATTGATGTGTTGTGTTGTAAGGTATGTAAGTATGTATGTATAGTATTTGTATTTTATAGTAAGACTGTTAACAGATAGAGAGAGATCTGTAATATTTGCAGTTATGTATTGATTTATCGTATCCATGTATGTATTTTTTGTGCTTTCTACGCCTTCTCAAACTATTGTATGTACATTTTTGTTTCTTGCTGTAGATAGTGGCAAATACGAGAGTTGTTTCAATGAACGTGGCAATAAACACAACTTTTTGGGTTTTAGAGCAAATATTTATCACATTTAGTTTAGAAGTTTAGACAGGCAGACGAACTTCCTTTTTCTTTCTTTTAATTCCAGTCACGCAAAATACAAAATAAAACATTTTCTATTTTATATTCACTGCTAAACAATTAATATTATTTTGTTTTTTATAATTTTTGTAAAATAAAAAAGAAGAGAGACGACAACGGCCAATATGGTGAAGCTTACATATATCTAGACGAACCAAGCTCAGAATATTCAATGCAAGTTTAAAATCGACGCTGTTGTACGGAAGTGAAACCTGGTTAGTATCGAACATCATATGCAAAATATTCTGGCCGAATACCATCGAACCACACGAACGAAAAACCCATAATAACGCAAATAAAACGTGGGAAATGGAAATGGATCGGCTTTGCTCTCAGAAAGAATACAGATAGTATAACAAGATTGGCACTTCAGTACACTTAGGAACAGCTGCAGACGTTCGATACTCCAAGATCTAGGACAGTGCAACCTTACACGGGAAGACACAAAAGTAACAACAGTCAATCTGATAAAATGAAAATGCTTTTTGGAAGCCATTTGCTCCCAAGAGGACTAATGGAAAGAAAATTAACTACAAACCTTTAAAACACAATAATATTGCACGTTAAAGGAAGACCAAAGGAATAAATTGTGAATCGTTTACTGTTGTATTTAGAATTTTATTTTGCATCGGCTGGAATATGTCACTTCATTCATTTTTTGTCTTCAATTCTCCCCTAATAATTTTGGAATTCATAGGAAAGATTTTAATTTAAAGAACTGAAATAGACCGAACATTTTTAATATGAAATTTTAATAAATAATAAGCATTCATCTTCTGTAAACGCTGCCAAAGTCTTTATGACATATTTTTTAGTGGCGGTAATGAGTTCCTATTTTAATAGAGACATTTTTGCAAAGACAAACTCAAAAGAGTTAAAATTCTTATTATATAAAAAGCAAAGAGGAGAGATTTTTTTCAAAGAAAACTTTTAGAAAAGCTTAGATAGGCACAGCTTTGACAAGTCACCCCTTAATGCGATACATTTTCTTTCTCAATCTCTCTACGACGAATTTGAAATTATCAAACACTTGTGCAATAACTAATGAAGTCACTTAAATTTCGTCCTTAGGTCTTCTATAGATCTTAAATACATGCTTATACTTATGCTGTGTATGTTCATTTTATACATGAGTGGTGGAACCTACTCTATAATATCGAGTTCGAATGACTTATACTTGAGAAACTTTTTATGGCAATTTAATTACTCTCAGGGTTTTTACCAGAAATATGTTGAGAGGAAGCCGCCGAAAAATTATTTTTTTAGAATTCGTTTTGATCGATGTGTCTGACCTGGGGTTTGAACCGTGGCCTCATGTCTAATAAGCGCACACACAACCTAGTAGACTACGGCGGCTTCAATACATGTTATGTTCCATAGGTGGTGATTTATTTAATTTGCACCTATTCATTCTAATAATAGAAAAACAGTGGTTATGGACGTTAGATTTGAATCTTCATGTGTGGTAAATAGCAGGAAAATTTTTGTATGAAGTACAGAACAGCACAAAAAAAACCAAATGGGAACGGTGTCAATCAGTAGAATTTTATCCCCGATAATTGCGGTTGAGTTGAATCTCTATGCGTGGGTTGTCTCCTGTCTCCTATGCATAAGTTGTAATCCATTTTCCGACGAATGTAAATGTCGTCAAGGGTGTGCGGCTTATGAAGAGTGAATAATTTTTTCCATCGTCTTAAGAAACCGAGGCCCTTGAAAGCTTCTTTCGACACTTATGCTGCTTCCAGTACACATTGAATTATCATTCAATGATCGTCAAGAGATCCTGAAGCTGCAATATTTATGATACACCACTCGTAGTTGCATTTATCTTCTACTTCAATACCATGAACACTTGCCTCGGTATCCAACCCACATTTAATTTACTTCCAGCTAGTCGCACCAGTGTATAGTAGTCTAGTATGTAGTGTGTTGGCTTATTAAACGTGAGGCCACAGTACAGACTTCAGGTCAGACATCTTCTGTAGCATGATTTTACAGTTGTCAATACCAACACAACAGTTCATGTGCTTAAGCAAAAGAATATCCAATTGCATACGAGCAGCGACCACTCAATGCGACTAAATGTTGCTGACCGTCGCTGCTGCGTATAACGCCACAATAGTAATGCGCACACGCGACGATCATATGACACTTTGTTGAGTGACCGCCGTCAGTATTGGTATGCATACAATATGCACAGTGTGTGTTGTTGTTGTATTGCATTGCTAGTGATCATGTGTGGCTCTCTTCACACTTTATCGTGGGAATTATTATGGACAGCGGGCGCGTATCATATGACATCCACTTGTCCCATGATTAATACACACACAAACCCATAAAATATAGTTAAGCATTGAATGTACACACAAAAATGTGTTATAGTATTAAGCTGATTCAAAATTGTATTAGAAGTAAGGGGTTGATTTGGAATTGTCAAATCAACCGGAATTTTAGTATAAAAGAAGGGACATTTTCCCTCGAAAATTCAATTAAAAAAAGATAGCCAATCTGTGCGTTTCTTATGCACTTGGTTCTAAGCAAACAAATCTTTTGCTGTTTGATTATACTACATGGCGATCCTGCCAAACTCTACAATACTACACTTCACAAAAGGAAATCTAAAAATACTTTTCCAGCGTCTTTTTCTCAGCAAATTTCTGGCAAAAAATTTGAATTTAATAAAATTGCCATGAAAAAGTTTCACAAAAATCTGCCATTCGGATTCGACTTTAAACTGTAGTTCCCGGAACCCATAAATAAAATTAACACACACAGCATAACAGCTATGAGAAGCTGGGCCTTGTGTCTCTGAAGGGTTATAATGACCGATTATGTATGTAGTCGCGCCAGTGACTAAATTAAGTTGTTTATTGACTTAAGATAAGATGAAAAAATCCAGGCCAGTTTTCGGTATAATCTTGTCGAACACCGGATATCACATACTCTACAATATTTTTATGGAAGTAAACAAATTAGTGATGTATTCATTAATTTTTATTAACATGTACTTGCGAATAATCTGTCACATCTTTTAGCCAAAAACTCCAACAACACTATCAACAAACAAAACGACAATTGACATTGATTGTGTAGATATTGAGGAACCCAAGTAGTTGCATCACGAAGACAGTTTTATATGATGTTCAGATATGCACCTTTATTGCGGAAATCCCAATAAACGCCATTACTGAGCTCAATATTTCATATAAAGTTTCAATTAATAATTGCGCAATAAATACGCAAATTGTTATAATATTGAGTAAAACTTAAAATGCAGCACTGTTCAGTGAGCATATTACAATTAACCGTTTCTGTTTTCTGAATTTTAGTATAAAAGAAGGGACATTTTCCCTCGAAAATTCAATTAAAAAAAAGATAGCCAATCTGTGCGTTTCTTATGCACTTGGTTCTAAGCAAACAAATCTTTTGCTGTTTGATTATACTACATGGCGATCCTGCCAAACTCTACAATACTACACTTCACAAAAGGAAATCTAAAAATACTTTTCCAGCGTCTTTTTCTCAGCAAATTTCTGGCAAAAAATTTGAATTTAATAAAATTGCCATGAAAAAGTTTAACAAAAATCTGCCATTCGGATTCGACTTTAAACTGTAGTTCCCGGAACCCATAAATAAAATTAACACACACAGCATAACAGCTATGAGAAGCTGGGACTTGTGTCTCTGAAGGGTTATAATGACCGATTATGTATGTAGTCGCGCCAGTGACTAAATTAAGTTGTTTATTGACTTAAGATAAGATGAAAAAATACAGGCCAGTTTTCGGTATAATCTTGTCGAACACCGGATATCACATACTCTACAATATTTTTATGGAAGTAAACAAATTAGTGATGTATTCATTAATTTTTATTAACATGTACTTGCGAATAATCTGTCACATCTTTTAGCCAAAAACTCCAACAACACTATCAACAAACAAAACGACAATTGACATTGATTGTGTAGATATTGAGGAACCCAAGTACTTGCATCACGAAGACAGTTTTATATGATGTTCAGATATGCACCTTTATTGCGGAAATCCCAATAAACGCCATTACTGAGCTCAATATTTCATATAAAGTTTCAATTAATAATTGCGCAATAAATACGCAAATTGTTATAATATTGAGTAAAACTTAAAATGCAGCACTGTTCAGTGAGCATATTACAATTAACCGTTTCTGTTGATATTTGACAACTCAAATGTCAAAACCGACAAACTAAAAAATAAACAAAACAAAATAAAAACAATGTTGTTGAAAAAAAAACCGGCAAATGAATATTGAATAAGCAGCTGAACTGCGTATATTATTATGCCTGAACACTTAAAATATTGTACTCAATTAACCGAATATTGACATATAAACATAGTATTACATACTTGAGTGAGCAAGAAACTGAAGTTTATTAAATCATCATAGGATCAGCTAATAACTTTCAATATAAAACAGAATTTTTGATGTTTTGTTTTGAAAGGCTTGGCTAATCTTGAAAAAGCTTAGAAGGCAGAGTAAAAGTTGAAGGCTGATCTTTAGAAAAGACACAGGACAAGACACTGGTCCAATATGATGCACTACCCGGACAGACTTTACAGTCTTTGTGATTAATTATCATTAGCTGAAGAGACTGGTAATTGTACTTTATGTACCATTGGAGAGATTAGCCATTTCATCATTGGAAAATCAATCATTATTTTAAATCATTTTTTTCATATAATAAACCCAAATCATATTTCTTATCGTACAAACCTCCTAAAAATTATATACCATTAGTGTTGCAAATATTTGCTGTCTTTAAAGTACATTTTTTTGTTGCTTTTCAGTTTTAAAGTGCAGTTAAATTGTTTGATAATGTTGGTATCGGTTTCTGCAGTAGTACTGTTATCCACAAGAAGTTTAAGTTGTTGGAATGATTTCTAATGAATTACTTTAATCGTTTAACAACAAAAACGTTTTTAAAAAGGTAAAAACGTAACAATATTATGCCACCTGATTGCACCTTTTTTCTTCAAATATTTTTTATTTTTTTATTCGTATTTATTTTAAAATTTTTTTCACCTATTTTGAGATTTTAATACTATATTTGTAAATTAAATTAATTTTTTTTATTCCTTAAATAAGCATTTCATTTAGTTATTTTACAATTATTTTCATTTTCTTTTTTTATCCCCATTTTAAGTGCATTTTTATTTATTCCAAGTTTTTTTTTGTAGTTTTTTTTTAAACAATTTTATAAAAGTGTGTGCTTAAAGTGTTTTAGTAGAGTATATTTTATTAATATTAGTTTTATTAATTATATATGTATTATTTAATTATAAATTTAAAAAAATATGGAAAAAAATATATTTTACAACAAATATATGTACTAAGTATTCATGTAGAAATTTTTTTAAAATAATAAACATTTTTAAAAACACATAAAAATAATTTATTTTACAATATAAAAAACACGAAGAATATAATTTAATTAGTTTTCATTACTTTATGTTTGTTGTTTTTGTTTTTTCTCCTTTTTTTTGTGCAGTTAACAAAAAAGATTGTGCCAATTATTTAATTAGTTTGTATTTCGAATGACAAAATATGTTTTTCAAACTGCCTAAATGCACAAACATTTAACGGTAAAAGAATTTAAAATATTTTCAAAATAATTTGGCGTCGAAAAACCTACTGGTCAATGTGTAACGAAATTCCAAAATCGACTCATATGTTCAATACGCCCTTGACCAGTTACTCGTTATTAAGAAGAAAGGAATCACTAGAAAAATTTAAAGAAAATCAGAAAAATTAAATATAATTTCTCATCTAAACTCTAAGTTAAGTTCCTCAAGTTGCCGTAGCAACTTTCAAATGGAAATCAGTATCGTTTACTTGCTTGTCAACTAAATTAGCTCACGTTATAAAGTTAAGAGCGTAGTCCTTATATTGTAAGCTGATCATCTTCTACAATTACCTTGTGATAATTTTTCAAACAATTTTGTTTTCCACTTTACCCACCTTTGTTTTTCACTCTTAAGTGAAAACTCAGGAAATAAATGAATAAAAAAAAACAAAAAGTTTTCGTTTCAAAGTTTGTAGCATAAAGGCAGTTTGAAATTAACTTTGTTCGGACACTTAAATATTAAATTTCATCAAATTTATTGTGTACTGAGTGGTATAGTCATCGTTTAGACCATTTACATTAAAAGTTTAGATTTTTTTTCAATTTTTTTTTTTTTTTTTATTTCATTGAATTTGGCTTGTCTTTTTAACATTTATATGTTTTTTTTAGTGTGTTAAAAAAATATGATTTTTATGCTAAAAATTGAAATGAAATAAGAAATATAAGTTGTCCATATCTTTTGGCTGTTGTAAAATAAAAGTTCACCTGAAAAATTTTAATTGTTGAACAAAAAAGGTATCCACCCCATTAACAGCTATTATTACAGCCTGCCGTTAAAGTTGGATTTAGTTAACGGTAACTTTAGCTAAAGTGAACTTTAAAGTCACCTTTAACTTCTTTTCGTTATTACATTCTAATGATAAAATAAAGTTAAAATTGCTCAATTAAGCAAGTATTTTTTTAAACGCAGCGGCAACGAAGAGCTTCTCTTTTTGTTATATTTGCTAATTTTATTTATATTTGAAGTTGCTATACTGAAAATAATACATATGTATGGCAAGTTCAAGCATAAACTTAACTTTAAAAGTTACTGGTTGGATGATCCTCCCTTTAGCTTAATGCTAACGTCTACCATATTGTCCTCGTATAATAATGAAAAACAAATTATCTGCCAGTTAAAATCCTGCCTTTTTAGTTGAAGGCAAATTGTAATAATGGCCCTAAAATTAATAAAAAAAAAACAAATTCAGGTTGACTAGAAAACTTGAATGCTGTTTTTGTTACGGATTTGATTTTCTGAAGTAATCTAAAATTCTTTTTTTAAATTCATTTTATGTTTAAAAACATGGCAATTTCAAATTATAAAATAGCAGAAAATCTATTTCGCTATTTAGTTTTCGTTTACCATTTATTCCAAATTTGTTCAAACATGTTCACAGAAAAAAATTGTCATCAGCTATGAAGCTTACACTCTGTTAAATACTTACTAATGCTCAGTTTATGCGATATGTGTTTATGTATGTATATACATACATAACATGCATAATTGGTCTGTATTACGACCTAACTTCTAACACCACGTATGTCGTGTGTGTTAATTTTAAGCATGAGTGGCAGGACCGACAGTTTAAAATCGACTCCGAACGTTAGATTTTTGAGAAACTTTTCATGGCAACATTATTTATGCTCAGAGTCTTTTGCCAGAAATCGCCGAAGAAATACTTTTTCATATTTCGTTTTGTGCGGCTAATATGACCTGGTGTTTGGTCTAATGTGCCTAATGTCTAATAAGCCTATGCACTACCTACTATACTTCGGCGTTTACGTTCACATACGTAAAGTCATGAAATTAGTACGTATTACAGAATTCCATCCGTATTTTTAAAAAGGAATTAAAATTTGACGCCAATATTTTGCTTTTACACGATTGGTAAAATTCTAAAACAAAGTAAAATTATTTCATCCCTGATCTAATGAAATATAATGCGGCACATATACATTGCGACTGGTTCTACAACTGGCTGGTTGAAGATCAAAAAATTTACGATGCTACAACAACAATTTATAAGTAATTTTGGTTCAAATCGAGAAATAAATGAAGAAGACGAGCAAACATTAATTCAACACACAATGGTTTTTGAAAATTAAAAAAAGAAGAGAACATTACGATTTCCAAATTATCCTCAGTACTTTCTCTCAATGCCGCTTTCTTTTACATGAAAATTTAACATGTTCCACCTAAACACTTATCGTGTAAAAACAGAGTCATATACAGTCCGTTAAACTTAATTTTTTTCAATTGACAGTAACGGCTAAAAACACGTTCTTCTATGTGCTTTGTTCCGCAACGGATAACGTCATTTGATTTGCTTTTTTCTTTAGATTTTTATGTGATTGTGTGCAGGCAAATTCAATACGCATCAAAGTACTTCTGCTGTCACCCTGATACATTGTAAACTTTGCTGTCAGTTAAATATGTCGAGGTACATTCGTATGATGAATTCTATCTGACTCGGCATTAAACTAGCAACTGGCATTCGTAATACTTGGCATTTTAGTAATACTAGTGTCATTGCTGAGTGCTTGAGTGCTATCGAATAGGGGCAGTCAACTTGTATTAGATGCTGTTAGAATATTCTAAAAAAATTGTTTTCGATAGGCAGCATTCGCAATAGCTGATCAGACTGTGTGTTTGTAATGGAAAGAAAAAAAAGAAATGAAAAGAAAGGAAAGGAAAGGAAAGGAAAGGAAAGGGAAAACATAAAGTTTGATTTGGTATTATTGAATACAGAGATAATGATTAATTTAACCAACTAGTAAGAGTTAACAGCGAAAAGATAGGCTATAACCCTAACTAACGGATTACAGTATCCAATAATGAGCAATAATAAAAATTACAGCGAAATCTCGCGTAGGTGGACAATGACCGTCGAGTTAGTTTTGTCCACTAAGGGGAAATTTCACTATATACAAATTATTCTTGTAAAATTTACGTGAATTTTAAATAAATTTTTACTGACTTTTCACGTCCAATTTCAAACAATCGTTGTTGTTTGGTTTACTGTATGTTAAGGTTGTATATTGAATTTAATAATTAAATTATACTTTGGAAAAATTAATTTAAACGTGCATGAAATAATAATAGATTTATTATGACAACCATTCAGAGTATACATACATAATACTATGTTTAAACATGCACTTATATTGAGTAAATCGCAATAAACGGCATTATTGATCTCAATATTTCATATAAAATGTCAATTAATTATTATTCAATAAATTCATAAATTGTTATAATATTGATTAAAACTTGAAATACAGCACTGTCATAAGTACGTTCAGTGAGCATATTAAAATTAACCGAACAGTTTTTGTTGATATTTGACAACTCAAAATCAACAAAGACAAAAAAAAAACGAACAAAACAAAGACAATGTTGTTGAAACAATCAGCTGTTTTGTTTAGCAGCTGTCAAATGAATATTGAACCGCGGACATAACAATATGTCTAAACACTTGAAATATTGTAATCAATAAACCGAATATTGACTCAATAAAACTGCATGTCTGAACATAGTATAATATTTCACAAATAAAAATCTTTCTAAACAAAATGGATTATCGAATTGAAACAATTTATTTGTTTTAAGGAGCGCTATTAATAAAATTCGTTACAATTTATAAATAATATTTACTAAGTCAGGTGTTTAAAACACAATATTCGTTATGTTTAACTATATTAATAAAAACTATACAATGTATGTATGTATATATTTGCTTATGTCTTTAACTACATATTTACTATTTTAATGGCTAAAATAAGAATTAAATTCTTATTTTGAATTGTGTGTTTGCCTTTCTTACTTACGAACTTAAATGTTTTAAAAGTCTTATGTAAATGTGGCTATAAATTACAAATTAATATCGTATGTATGTATGTATACATATACCTAAATATATCGATTTAATTATTACAACTACATACTGTTTTTATTTTATTTTATTTTAAATATATTTATTTCACATTTCCGTCCCGTTAATATCTACTTGGTAAAAATGAAACAAAATAAGCCCATAAAATAAAACCAATATTGTGTACGTATATGTTATTTACATAAAAAAAAATATTGTTTTAAAAAAAATTTGTTCCTTCATTTTGTTATCAATATTTCTTAATACTTTTCTTTTCTTTTTTTTTTTTTGTTGGTTTGCCTTGAAGTTAAACGCTAAAGTTCATAATATTTATAATATGTATGTTTTATCTTTAATTTTACGTCGTTTTTTTTTTGCTCTTTTTATTTAGTATTTGTTTGTCTTCCCCTTTTCCTTTTCTTTTTTTTTTTTGGTATTTATAGACTAACTAATATGATATAGTAACTTCTTCCTTATATTTGTATGTGTATGCTCACTATCCATTATTCTTTCTTTTAATATCTTATACTCAACCTCAGCCTGTTTCCGTTTCCGCCTCGGGTAACAGTTATTTCTTTTCTAACACCACCCCATCCTTATTCACTACGGCCCCTTCTTACACTTGTCCTATGTGTCAGCATTTGCTTTTTTCTTTCTTTCTCTCATTCTTCCTTTCTTTATATCCTAAAGTACAACTACAGAATTTGTCATTTTATTTTCTCAAATAATTTCGTATTTAAATTACAAATGACATCATTTTTCGTGTGGATCATAAAGTGTTTAAGCCGAAATTTGTTGAAAATATCGCCATTAAAACGTTAAAGATGATTGTGTGCCACTGAGTTGTTGCGAATTTACTCGACGAACTTCCTTCTGAAATTAAAAAATGGAAATAAAAGAAAAGAAGAAAAGTTCATTTAAATATTTATTAAATAAATTAAATACATTAAATGGATGATTTTTTATACACCAACAAACATTTTAAAGAATTTTTTATAAAAAAATTTAAAAAATGTAATTAATAACTTTCATAATCTGTTATCGTTTTCAGTATTTGGAAAGTTAACGAAAAATCTCTAGTTTTTTTTAAATAACGGCGCTATTATATTGCTACGAAAATCGAAATGGTGTTTTGCTTTTACATCGTTTAACATTAAAATTATAAATAAAAGCTACAAAAACAAAAACAATGAACTTGTTTACATGATAAACAAGTAAACAAAAATATACCAACAAACATCAGAAAGAAAGGATAAATAAGTAAACAAAAATGCAACAACAAACACTGCAGGAATAAATGTAAACGAAAATACACAAACAACGATGTTTACATTTATATAGATCTCGAGAAGGCAAAGCCGCTAACATTCACCTTCAAGAACATTCATCAGACCGTTTACGTTCCCATATAAAAGGCAAGACAATGCAGGCAACGGAGTTAGTAAAAGTTCAGTCAGTCTTGTGTGAAAACGCGGTGTTTGAAGATCTCCGTTAGAAAGATCTGTCGAAAAAATGTTATTGTTTACGCAAAACAGTGCAAGTTGTACACAGTATTGTGCGAACAATAAGGATTTTAATTAAAACTAAACACAAATTTATTTTTATTTTATTTGCGATCTACGAGCTTTACAGACCGATTTTCAAAAGTTAAGTGACCGACCCTCATTAAATTATGTGATAAATACAGTTTTCATGGAAAAATACAAACACATATACTAGCCGACTACTGCATCCCAATAGAGTCTTTCCCTCCACTGGTCTTTTAAGCTCCCTAGTTGCTCGCTACCGTTTTTTGTTCATATCCTCGAAGAAGTTTAAGCTATTTAATGGTAATAGATTTTAACCAAGCTGATCTACATCACAGTCGGCCTCTTTTTTACATTATTATACTTTCAACGATTAAATTCTGTATTGCAATACATAGTATTCTCTACTTTAATTAGCTGTTTGGAAGTGTGGTTAATCAATCCATTTTACATTTTTTTCTATGTCAGGTATCCGGTTTCATCGACATTATCAATATTTATCACACTTTTGTCTAATTTTTGTAAATTTGTAATTTTAAATTTCTCGGTATTCCAATATTTTTGCCTTTAAAAGCGATCTCTGGCTCAGGTCTTCTGTAAATTAAAATCAGTCATGCTTGAAAAGCAAGCAGCCTTAGCTAAATAATGATCTTCATAAACTATCACAAAAAGAAAATCTATTTCAATTATATTATCCTGCGGCAAGAGAACGGTTCGTATTCTAACAGGAATTCTAACGTGACACTGTGCTATGGGCAGTTTCGGTGACAAACTCAGTGACCCCACCAGGCAGAAGCTTCCATGATGTGGAGGACGCTTAATAAGTACAATACCTATTATGTGATTGCCCTGCACTTCAGGACAGACGTCATCGGTTGTTGAGTAGCAGAATGTTTGAAGATCTGGACATGGTGACGAACGTGCCACTAAGGGAGCAGTCCAGGTTCAAACCCACTACTAACGAATCAAGACAAGAGGGCACACACACGGATGACACAATGGCTGTATGGGCCACCGAGTGAACTTGCTGGTGAACGGTGAGCTAAACGCTAACCTAACCTAACCTGACATGTATCTTTCAAAAAATTTAAAATCTAGAATCATTAAGAGAAGTTGATTGCAGTGTTTTCCTAAATATATAGCACGTAGTATGTATTTGCCATAGTCCAGCAGGTATAAGACGTGAAGCAACAGTTCAAACTCCAGCTCAGACATCTTGATCTAAATGAAATATGAGAAAAATGTTTCTTCAGATTTCTGGCCAAAACTCTGAGAGCAAATAAAATTGTCATGCAAAGTTTCTAAAAAATCTGTTGTTCGGAGTTGACTTTCAAAACTGTAGGTCCCGTCACTTATGTTTAAAATTAACACACGCAACATAAGTGGTGTGAAAAGCTAAGTCGTAATCCTGGCTGAAGGATTGTAATGACCAATTATATATGTGTGTATGTTAATATATAGCAGCAATGAATATTTTTGAAAAGAAATCGGTGCTCTGAAAATTTATTACGTAAAGTCCTAATCTTTAGTAACGATGGTCGTGAGTTCGATCCCAACCACAGCCTCTGGCCTGGAGTCATTCTCATTAAGAGTTTCTGAGCTTAAGAGGGATGTAATGAAACAATAAACACCCGTCGTATTATATTCGGGCCATTTATATATTTAGAAAACTCAGTACCTTATATATTGTATACATATGTATATGAAAAGATGTATAGTAAATATATGGGCATATATGCATGTTAATCACTGTATATTCCAAACTAAAAGTGCAATATCATGTAACAGAACAAGAAATTTATCTTTCAAGTAATAATTCCATAATGATCAATGAAAGCGTTTCGACTCACCATTTGTGCCAGCATGTATTAACATTTGATTGTTCAAATTATCGTAGGGAACTAATGCCGCATGCAGTGATGTCTCACGTGATAACTCTGGAAAGTTTTCAATCTCTGCTATACACTTTAGGTGTAGAATTTTATTGGCTTGATAAAAACGCGGACCGCTTAAGTAAAAGTGAACTTGAAGTTTTTGTCGCCTCAAAATATAACCATGAGCTGAGATGCTCGTGTCAACATTGGGCTGTGATTCTCCGATAGAGGCCTGTAAGTCAATTAATGTATACAAGAAACATATTTAAGGAAAAAGAAAACAGGAAAAGCTATAACTATTGATACCTGTTCGCCGTTGATGAACCAGGTTAGCCTTGTAGGCAAACTGGAATAATCTGAGGTACAGATAGCACTTAGATAGTCTTCCATACGATACATGGAATTAAAGCTTTCTATTAATGGAGCACTTTGAGGTAAAGCTACAAATAAAATAAAAATTGAAAAACAAATTAATATCATTGTGCTGTAATTTGATTTCGTTTAAAACAAGTAAAGAATGCAAGGAAAGATAAAATGATTGTAAACCCACCTGCCACGGTCATGTTGTCCTCCTTAGCTGCCAGCTGGAAATGAGGTGCATCTCCAGACACTTCACATTTATAAACACCCGATGACTTTGCACTGAGCATACTTAATTCCACTCTGCATGACGATTCGTTGCAATAATATTTGCCATCCGGCAAATGTACGCCGACCACCGGAAATTTTATATAAACCGGATGCATCATAGGTGAATATCTACAAAGTATTTTTAATCGTTATTCGAAAAATATATTTTCAGCATCAATTTTATTATCTCATAAAAGGATTGCTCTTTATATATATGTATGTATGGTGGTATCATATGCATTTATATTGGTATTATTTTTATTTTTATTTAAATTTAATTATTTTATTATACTTTTTATTCTTTTGTTCTGCTGTTGTTGTTGTTGTTATTTGCATTTTATTTTATTCATTAAACTGCCGTACTACATATATGCATAAATATTTAATGGCCATTGTGTGTTGAAAATAAAAGTATTTAAAAATTTTTTTTATTGTATGAATTACCTGAAAAACTCCATTTTATCTTTATACCACTTGACGGAATTCAATGTGTGCCCACTCATGGCATAACTACATGATAATGTGACATTATCACGAAAATCAACAATTTCCGGGACATTTAAATCAGTCACAAATAAACACCATACACTTTGGAAATCTACAACAAAAACAAAAAAATTAACAGATAAATATGCATAGACTTTAATCGAAATAAATGTATATATGTACTAATGCATATATAAATACATACATATGTGTGTATAATACATTGTATACATATATTCATTACAATATATATATGTATGTATGTATGCATATTAATGCAAAAATTTTAATTGTATACGTGTTTTTAAAGAATTATATTTTTTTTAATATCCTGTGCGAAATATTAAATTAAATATTTAAAATATTTGCTGTGATTTAAAAATATTTGCATTTTTCTTTTTTATTAAAATTTTTCTTAAAGTATTTTACAAAACATCAATCAATACGTAGAAAATAAGAGATATTTACAACTTAGTTGAAATATATTTGGGCAATTCACATGACTTTGTATCGTGTATGTTGTAGTGAATACATTTGTTTGTTTGTGAACGCTCAATGCTATGCTGTATTGTATATCTCGTGGCATTCAAACAATTTGATAGCACGAAACCAACACAACTTTTTAAAAACATATGAAAAAAATGTGTCTAAGTGTATCGGATTTTTATATGAAAAATATCAACAACAATCATACACTGTTGTATGTTCTTCCAACAATACAATGAATACAACGATACAACGGCTTGTGTGAATTGACCAATTGTTACGAAAATGGAAACGTTGTACCATCGTTTAACATTAAAACGATAAACCAATAATATTAGTATGAAATAAAAGGAGACAGACAGGTAAAAAAGAAAGCAACAACAAACAACGTAAGCAAAATATACAAACAACAATGAAGTAACGATAGAGTTCTCGAGAAGGCAAAGACAGGAACTTTTTACTTCAAGAACCTTCATCAGACTGTTTACTGTTAAAGGCAAAACAAAGCCGGCAACGGAGTCTGTAAGAATTCAGTCAGTCTTATGTGAAGACGCTTTGCATGTGAAGAAAACAGTCGTGATTGGAAGATCGTCGTTGAAAAGATCTGCGTTAAAGCAAAGAATAATAGCGAACAAGCAATTATTGTTGTATACGGTGGCATACAAAAGTAGTGCGAACAATAAAGAGTTTAATTGAGACTAAACGCCAATTAACGAACTCATATTCTAAAGGTTTTTAAAGTTGTAAAAACCTAACAATATGTAATATAGCAAGCATTATGCTAGGATAGTACATGATAGCACTGTACTCGAAATGGCCATGCCAGTTGCACACAAGTGCAATTATAAAGACATTAATCGTATGCCTCATTCAAATTAAAATTATCTCAATTATACGATATAGAAAATACAACGATTTCCTATAATTCCAACAACAGAAATTCATAAAAAACCAAACAGAAAAAAAAAATTATTTTCTCGATCTTATTTCTTGCGATTTGCGAACTCCAGCACACAGCATGGCCTCAGTAGAACAATGCTGTAGTGATGTTTGCCGGAAGTTTGGAATTTATTGAAGAAATAATGAATTATGAACAAATTCAACTGAAGTTCGGAAGCATTAGGCATTCACAGTGATTGCTACATTCAACGGGTCAATAAGCCCTTTCATACTGCTGCTAACGCGGAGATGTGATGTGCCTACCAAAGTCTTCACAGGCTTAATACTCTTGCACAAAGTCCTCATATGACTCCAAGAGACGAATTATGTAGGTGTGTATTAAAACGGATGTTCTTGGGTAAATTCATACAAACATAATTGGTCATTACAATCCTTCAGTCAGGATTATGACCTAGCTTCTCTCACCACTTATGTTTTGGATAAATTCAAGTCCATTAATTTAGTAAACGATCAATTAACACCCACAAGTCGACGAAATGTACAATCTGTCGAAAACATAACCGCTGTCAATCGATTTTACCGTGTATTACCGACTAATACGTATATACATACAACCATTCAGTCAGGATTACGACCTTGCTTCTTACACTATTTCTGTTGTGTGTGTTAATTTTATACACGAATGACGGGACCTACAGTTTAACGTTGACTCCAAACCACAGATTTTTGATAAACTTTTTCATGGCAGGTTTTATTTACTCTCAGAGTTTTTGCCAGAAATTGTCAAAAGACAACTTGTCAATTAAGACAAGTACAGTACCCGGAGGTCGAATTGACCCATTGTACAAAAAAAAAAAAAAAAAAATACTCCTTAATACAATGCAAAGTAATTTCATAACAAACGAATGGAATGCAACTCCAAAGAATATCAATAAACTTTCTTATTTGGAATTAAAATTTCGCTCCAACCACTCTACATTGCTAATATTAATATTTTCTTTCTTTGATGTACTCCCATAGCACTTTCATTTATAAGATTATTATCTTGTGCTATGACTAATAACAAATAAATAAAATAAAATAAATAAAATAAGAATTTTTAAAATTTTGTCCGTATAGCTTATAATAAGAATTTTAAGAAAGCATAAGCCATCGAAATTAAAAGACCAAAAACAGAAAAAATCAAATTCAAGACGAAATTAGAACAAGACTGCGGTAGATCTGTCAAATTAATTGTCAGTTATTCAACTATTTTTTCCAAATTACCATGAACCGTTATAGCATTCAATAACACGTGCAAATAATAAAATTATCTTACCAAAATGACAGACAGTACGACATAATTTCTAAATGGATGAGAGGATACGAGAACAAATAAAATTTTGATTTCGGGACGAATCCACATGAGATCTATAGTTACAAATTCAATCCAAAACCTTCACATAAGACTAGAGTCGTACTACAGAACAACTTAGATGCCAGACTGCTGATCGTTGCCGAAACTAACCCATTATGAAATTCGGAAATTTTTAGACAATAATGAAAGTAACAAAGAATTTCCCAAAGATAATAGAGTACATACATGCATATAAAAAATATTTCATGCTTTTGTGAGCAACGTTAGTATAACAACCACACGTAACAGATCGCTCTAATGTACTTAGAAAACGTTTTCAATCCAATTTTTTGCAACGATGCAGATGTATTGCGGCCAGATGTTTTAGAAGGTCAGTTTAAATTACGAATGTGACACAAAGTACATATTGGTGAGAGTAAAAAGGATGGCATTCGCAGAGAAGAATCTCTTTGTATTGACATATTACAAGCTTTTAACCGAGTTTATCGCGAAGGACTGACGCGTATGTTAAAAATAACTGTTCATTTTAATGTCAAGATGTTTTTGCTGTTAAATACGGCGATTTTGTCACTTTATCTCATGATTAAGCATTGAGCAGTAATACATAGACTTCTTACCATTGCGATTAGGTAGATAAAGTACATCTATCAGACGTATAACTATTTTAATTTGCCTAGTTCCTTTGTCGTTTCTTCTTCTCAGTATTCTGTAGTTGCTTATGATGGTTCTTGTCGCATGAAATTTTGGTTATGTGCGCCAAAACTTACAAACTATACCTTTTAGAGCCATTATTACAACTTGCCGTTAAAGTTGGTTTTAGTTAAAGGTAACTTTAGCTAAATTGAACTTTAAAGTCACCTTTAACTTATTTTCGTCATTACGGCTTGGAGATAAAATAAAGTTGACTTTTTCAAAAATATGGCAGTGCCGGAGCAATGTCGATAACACTGCTTAAATTAAACAAGTTTTTTTAAACACAGTGTAAATGCTCATTGAAGTTACCATATTGAATATAACATATGTATGTGTGTGGCAAGTTCAAAGATAAACTTAACTTTAAAAGATACCGGTAGGATGATCTTCACTTTAGCCTAACGCTCACTTCTACCATATTGTCCACTTATAATTATGAAAAACAATTTATCTGCCCGTTAACATCCTCCCTTCAGTTAACGGCAAGTTGTAATAATGATCGTTAGGGCTGTATGATTATCTTTACGTAGTCCGACGTGTTGGCTCATTAGATGTGATGCCACGGATCAAGCCCCAGGTCTGACATTTCCAACAAATCGAAATTTTAATATTTCTTCGTCGAATTCCTCGTAGCAGATTTCTGGCAAGAAATTATTTAAAATTGATATGATAAGTTTCTCAAAAGCTGTAGGTGCCGCTACTAATGTACTACTACTACTACTACTACTACTACTACTGGTAGTCGTATAAACGTGAAATTGATACATTTTGCGATAAACAATCAGGATTCATCAAAAATTTTGAAAATTTTTGAACCAAAAGTTCATTTGATAAGATGACATGTATAAAAAAATATAACACGACTGTTATACTATTTAAATAATAACTACGGTAATTTTTGTCCGCTTTGATCAAACAAAGTGTCAATCTTTTCACAAGATAATGCCCTTTCAGAATGTCAACACTTATTTTATATTTTTTAATTAAATTTTGCAATTAAGAATAGCTAAACTTAAAAAAATAAGAAAAAATTATATTTTCCAAGTTTACCCGATCAAAACTCAAAACATATAAGTTTGAACAAAACCTTTATGTATACCGGTTTAAAGAATAATCTCTCCCCTTTCTAAGAAACTTTGAATTTTTAAAATAAGTTCAAATATATTTGGGTAATCAACAATTTTGTGTGAAAAGATAAAAAAAAACGTTTTTGTCAAATGAAATAAGTTGGAGAGAAGTATAAAAAAGCATTTTTGAGTTCTACTCAACCTAGTGAATAACTTAGACTATGTAGTTACTCGGGTGTATTTTCACTGTCGCACCGTGTTATGTATGTATGTTTCATATTCGTTTTGAAAATTCTAATTATTATATGAAGTTTTTTATTCCTAAAGTTTGTTATAATAATGAAATGTTTAAATGAGAAATATTGCAGTAAGTGAGCTCTACTATAAACAAAGCATTCGCAAACACTGCCCGCAGGAACTTCCATTTTCTACTACGATTATCCTTTTAATATGTTTATCATAAAAGCCTAAGACATCAAAAATACGATTTCTGCTTCCTTCCTGTAATGAACCTCAGACATAATTTTATATTAAAATCAAACAAAAGGTCGATTCAATATATATGCTGATGGCTAATGATAATATTTTATGGAGTTGTCAACATTGCATTTATAAATTCATACATAATTTATTTCCACAATACAGTTTATGTTAATGAAAAGCCTTTCAGTAGGAGGAATTATTTGAAAAAATTTCTTATCCTTGACAACACTTTGAATGCAAGATAGGCTTGAAACTAACGCCATGTCGATATGATTGCGCGGCACAATTTCATAGTTGCTGGCACAGCCCAAAATGATAGATGTGGCAGTGGAGATCTCGAAAGATCAAACTGTTTCGAAAAAGGAAATATATTGCCGGTTCCGCTAATGGAAAATTTGAAAAGTTTCAAAACTGTTACGTGCCAAATGTCAAACGCCTGTATCTGGACGGCATAAAAGGCTCCACTGTGTGACGTGTAAACACTTGAACGAGACAAAAAACAATTGGGCAATTCACACGACTTTGTATGGTGTATGTTGTATTGAATACACTTTTTGTTTGTGTTATGTTGTATTGTGTATTTCGTATTCCAAACGTCAAAAAGCGATAAGAAGAAGAATAACATTATTAATAATTTCATTTTCAAGCAGCAAAATGAAGAATATTGCAGAAAAAAGTAAATTAAATAATTACATATCTAAGCGAAAAATATAATTTCGAAATGTTAATTGTTGACTCAAGTTGCATAGAAAATATTTTGTATTTTTATTCTTCTTCTTTATTACTGGCATTTACATAAACTGATAGCACGAAACCAATACAACTTTAAAAAACATATAAAAAAATATGTATAAGTGTATCGGATTTTTATATGAAAATTATCAACAACAAGCATACACTGTTGTATTTTCATCCAACAATACATGTCATACAATGATACAAGGGCTTATGTGAATTGCCCAAATATTTTCTTGTTAGTTAAACTTTTTGAGTCTCTTAAAGAAGGTCATCAATAAAAACAATTTTTTATTAATTTTTAATTTTATGCCATTTCTTTTCATTGTTATGTTTACCTACCAAACTTTTAAGTAAACAAATAAAAAACTTATTAGATATGTAGATCATCACAGTAACATAAAAATTCATATATCACGGATATATCGTCACCTTTAACGTACAAAAAAATAACATTAACTTTCTAGTTTTATACTGTTTTTCTTCACACGGATGAGTACCCTCATGGAGCATTACGATACCAGGAAGGAATATTCCAATTTGATGACTGGATAAGGCTCTTGCGAATTAAAAAGGGATACAGAATTCATATTACGGCAAGAAACACCTCCAAGCTTTTTATAAGTAATTCAGTTTCGTCTCAATAGGAGCATAAAAACTACTTTGGCATTGATTTTAGTAGCATATTGGTCTTGTCTTTGGAATTTATTGGTTGATTGTAAGGAACTCACACCGGAAGTCAGATTTCAAACTTCACTAATCAATTATAGATCTGTTACCCGATTTTTATATTCGTTTTACTTCTTACTTACAGAAACGAGTTTACGTACACCTACATCGACTTAGTTGTACGTCAAAAATTCAAAGATACATGAGAATCTCGACGAAAAATTAAATGTCTCCTACTTACTTACTTAATTGGCCATTAACAACATGACTAACAGATTTTGGCCTGCCGCAACACATCCTTTCAGGAGCCTCTGCTTCTTGCGCGCACACCAATCGATGATAGGGCTCCCTCGATTTGGTCCTTCCAACGCAAACAAGGTCGTCCTCTTCGTCGACTTCCTCAGATTCCCGCATCAAATACCCGTCTCGCCGGAGCATTCTCTTCCATTCGAACGACATGGCCGAGCTAGCGCAGCCGTTAGATATTAAAACGCTGCACAACGTCTATGTCGTTGAGGAGCTCATACAGCTCTCTGTTGGATAGGATGTGGAAATAATCGCCAACTCGCACTGGACCGAAGATTTTACGTAGGACTTTTCTCTCGAATACTCTTTAGACTGCTGCATAAAAAGCACGGGTAGGATGAGCGTCCTGTAGAGTATTAGTTTTGTCGTACGAGAGATGTCTCTGCTACTCAATTGCCTAATGAGACCATAGTAGCACCTGTTGGCAAGAGTGATGCTGCGCTTGATTTCCAGATTGACATCATTTTTGGTGGTAAGAGATAAATAAATTCCTTGACTAAATCAAAAGTATAGTTGTCGGCCGTAATATGAGAATCAAGATGTAAGAGCTTTTAAATGTTTTTTATAACATCGTATTATCATTTAAAATTGCTTTTCTTTGCTCTACAAGAAATTTATAAGAATTGTGACTTCACTGTACAAGATTCTTTTTTTTAATCAAATAAACTCAAAGAACTGTGGGTTACTTAACTTCGAGGACGGAAACGCACTTATCATAGTATTAGACAGACTCAAAAATATTAGTTGGCTAACATCGAGCACACAAAGAGTGCAGTAAATTAGTGCTTAGTATACTTCGTTGAAAAACAAACAAAAATTGCCAATGAAAAGGAAGTGCTAAGTGAATCCAACTAAAAATCAAGCCGTTAGAGACCGAATTAATTGAACTTATGAGGTTCATAATAACCGAATAACCTATTTCACAATAAGTAATTAATCCTTTTAATCGTAAGCAAACGTCGAACAAGACTAAGCCATTAATCTATTATATATTGCTATGGCACTCGATAATCTCATTCCTTAATTACATGGGAAGAAAAAAGCGAACTTTTGTATACGACTAGAAAATAGAAAAATCCAAGCAAGTATCATAACTGATACAATAAATAATACTTCGGAATTTACAGCAGGTCTTCACATCGTATATTATTTGGGAGTTATGATATTGTAAGAATGTAAAGTGAAATAGGAGACGTGTGCAACTGGCTTAATGAAGCTAACTTTCAATTTGATAAACACAACAAAACTTAGGACCATTATTAAACTTGCCTTTAACTAAAGGGAGGATTTTAACCAGCAGATCATTTATTTTTCATTATTATAAGTGGACAATATGGTAGAAGTGAGCGTTAAGCTAAAGGGAAGATCATCGTACCTGTAACTTTTTAAGTTAAATTTATGTCTGAACTTGCCATACATATGTATATATTACTTTCAATATGGCAACTTCAAATATAAAGAAAACGAGCAAACACTACAATAAAAAGAAGCCCGTAGTTGCCGCTGCGTTAAAAAAACTTGTTTAATTGAGCAATGCTACCGACATTGCTTCGGCACTGCCATATTTTTGAAAAAGTTAACCTACAGATAAGGTCGTAATAACGAAAAGAAGTTAAAGGTGACTTTAAAGTTCACTTTAGCTAAAGTTACCTTTAACTAAACCCAACTTTAACGGCAAGTTGTAATAATGGCCCTTAGTACAAAAAGAAATAAAACTAACAAACTCAAGAAATAAACTCCGTACGGTTTTGACAGTAATTTTCTAACAAACATTTTTTCGAATTTGTGTTACTTTCGCACAATCTAAGAATTCTACCTTTTTTAATAGTAGTTCGGTTTGATGAAATGTAAAAATTAATATGAAAGTGAGTGCAAATGACAAAAATTAAAAAAGAATTACGTATTGACATCAAAGAATTTATTTTGAAAATGCAAATTTTGACAGAAAGGTAACACAAGAGTATATATTTGACTTTGAATTTGCGAGGAATAGGTCCAACGCGATAATGATTGGTAGTCAATATTAAAGAAACAACACGCAACCAACGCAGACCACAAATTTGAACACCATAAAGCATTTAAGGAATTTGAAGTAGTCGTAGTGATGTAGGCAGCGTTTCAAACCTCAGGTCTCAAGTAAAATAGAATCTTGAAAAATATTTCTTTGGTGACTTCCTCTCAACAGTCTTCTGGCAAAATCTCTCAGAAAAAATGCCATGAAAAAGCTCTCAAAAAAACTGTCTTTCGGAGTCGACATGAAATGATAGATTTCGCTTGGGTGGTGTGGGAAACTAGGTTGTAACCCTGACTAAAGTTTGTAGTTAAGTAAGTAAGTAAAGCGTTTATGGGGTACTTTAGAGAATAAAAATTTGTCAGCAGACAGTAACTAATAAACAATAAACAGTAACTAGTGCCCAATGATAGTTGCAGAAGTCTGGAATATAAGGACAGAAATTACACAAAATCTGGCTTTTTCTATGAAAAATCATTTAGAAGAAGGTTTTGTTGCCTGGTAGATAGTGTGTTGGCTTATTAGACGTGAGGCCTCGGTTCAAAAACCAGCTCTGAAAGTAAATAAAAATGTCTTGAAAAGCTTCTCAAAAATTTGTCGTTCGGAATCGACTTTAAACTGTAGGTCCAGCCACTCTTGTGTAAAATTAACGCACACAACATAAGTGGTTTGAGAAACTAGGTCGTAATCCTGACTAAAGGATTGTAATGACCAATTATGTATGCATGTATGTATGTATGTATGTTTTGTTGCCCAAAGACATCAAAACCGTAATTCAAAACAAATTTCGAAAAACTGAATTTACATGCCCATTGCTGCACGGGTAGTTTTTTGAGTTGGCATTGTGAATTGTTTTTTGAGTTTTTTCGAAAAAAGAAAAATAAATGAAGTTTTCTAAACAAACTTTTTGTATCAAATTATTATAAATACTATTTAAACTTCTTAAATGATTTTACATTCTTAAAATCTGATAAACAGTTTTAAAAATATTATCAAAACGATCTTCCACTGCTTGGTAGTACATTGTTTGAGGCAGTGTAAGTTTAAAAATGAGCAAAAATTCGAAACATGTTTTGCTTTCTTGCAGGCTACTGAAGCAATTTGTGACATCTATGAGGACATACAATAACTAGAAAACAATGGACACAGTTTAGTCCTTTACTTCTAGCCCTGGTCGATCAATCACAAAAGGGCGATAAGGCCATAAAAAGAAATGATAAACTGACAGGACGTTACTAAAGAATTAGAAATTCTTCAGCATACAGTTATGAACCATTTGCTTAGAGAAACTCAAAGACTATTTGCCACATAAATTAATTTTGGAAAATTTAATGGAACGAATAGAACAAATTGCAGTCACCGTGTAAAACATAACGAAATCCCATTATTCTTCAAGCAAATTATTGCTAGCGAATATTAAGAACAAGAGAGACAATGCTAAGTGTCTGGCGGGATTGAAAGAGAAGTGATTTTTAAAAGTTTCTGCAACTTATCCAAAAACTTGATTCTTATCTCTACGGTCAACAATGCAATTTAAAGCAATTAAAATGCCTTGATTCGAGCTATATCGATCGTAGTCTATTAGGTAGTGTGTTAACTTATTAGTCATAAGGCCACGGTCAGACATCTCCAAAATGAACAAATATTTCCTCGGCGAGAGTGAGTGTCGGGAGTTTTTGAGAAACTTTTCATTGCAATTTTATTTGATTTCAGAGTTTTTGCCAGAAATCTGCTGAGAGGAAGACGCCGAAGGAGTATATTTAAGTATTTCGTTTTGTTCGATATGTCTGACCATGGATATGATATTAGCATTACGTCTAATAACCCAACACACTACCTACCAGACTACAGGGACCTTTTAAATTACATAACATAGGATTACGGCCTAGCTTCTCACACCACTCATGTTGTGTGTGTTAATTTTTATACACGAGTGGCGGCACCTACAGTTTAAAGACGACTCGAACGACAGGTTCTTTTTGAGAACTTTTCATAGCAATTTTATTTACTCTCAGTGCGACACAATGCGACAAAATATAAGAAAAGTAATCTAATGACATACAGTTGGTTGTGAGTTTGTTGAGTAGAACACAAAAATATTTTTTTATATTTCTCGACCCCTTCAAACTTGTTTTATTTGTCAAAAACGGTATTTTTAATCTTTTCACACAAAATTATTGATTACCCAAATATTTTTTAACCCACATTCAATGTCCAAAGTTTTTTGGAAAGGGTAGATATGAGCCTTTAAAATGGTATACATAAATATATGGTTCAAACTTATGTGTCATGAGTTTTGATCGGGTAAACTTGAAAAAAATTATTTTTTACTTATTTTTTTAAGTTTAGCCGTTCTTAATTGCCAAATTTAATTAAAAAAGATGGAATAAGTGATGATATTCTGAAAGTGCATTATCTTGTGAAGAGTTTGACACTTCGTGTTACATTTTTCATATATTTTTATTTCAATTGAATTTTCAGTTCAAAAGTTTCCAGAATTTTTGATGAGTCTTGATTGTTTGTTCCCTATAGTCAAGATTACGACCTAGCTTCTAGCCAGCGTTGCCATTTGCCAAGTTTTCCCTTTTTTTCCAAGTTTTTTGAGATGTGAAAAAGCTTTCATTAAAGTTGTTTTCTAACAAAACAAGTTTTTTTTTCCAAAATTTCAAAATCTCAATAAATTCAACAATAACACGAAATATTTACACTTTTTAATAAAATATTGTGTATTTTATTAGTCCCGGGTAAAAGTAGCAAAGAAACACCAATAGAGGGCACCGATCTACGGTATTACCTTTAAAAATGTTGATACTTTTGTAGAAAACAAGTTTTTTTGTAAAAGAAATGTTTTTTTTTCAGAAATAAAAAGTTTTTTTAAAAAAAATTACTGGCAACGCCGCTTCTAACAACAGTTATTTTGTGAGTTTTAAGTTTATGCATGCGTGGCAGTACCTACAGAATATAATTATTAATTCATCTCATAATCAAGAATTTTATATATTAATTAATTTTTTTATTAATTAATTAACCTTGAGACAAAAAAAAATAACAATAAAAAAATAATTTTGTTACAATACTTAACCTATTCTTATTAAGAAAAACTGTTGCAACGTATTGAAAAGTAGTTAAAATATACCGATGGGTTACTCGAATTAAAATTTTTCTCTGCGTTCATAAGTATTCATCCATTGAGTCAAATTTGAATGAGACTGAAGTTTAGTTCATTGAAATTAAAATTTTAAAATAAAAAGAAAACTTAAAACGTACTTTTCATTTACGAAATTAATCCAGAATTCTTTAAAAATTATTTAATCAAATCAGAGATCAAATATAATTTGTTGAGCTACCTGAGTGCAAACGACGAATATTTGAATCAATTACCTAAAAACGGTTTTCACCCGAAATATCAGAGACAATGCGATAGATCTGCCTCCTATAGTTGCTATAATCCATGTTACACTACGATTCGAGTTTAGAGATATTCCTATTCCAAAATCAGACGACTAAAAACAGAGTCGCATCTATAGCTATAAGGAAATAATTGTAATAATATAAGTGTGTATTGAAAATAACGAATCAATTCTACGACTACTACTACTACCAATACTACTACTAATATAAGCAATAAACGGTACCGTAGTGGCACGAAACTTACTCTGAATTACTCTAGTTAAAATGATACCCATGATAAATTGTATATGCACACGCACACATCTATCTTTGCTGATGACACTGCTTTCCTTTATACGTATGTGAACTCCCACTAAGCATCTCGGTACCAGAAGAGACATATTTTCCAAATTTTTAAATTGTTAAAGATATGAAGAATTAAAGAGAATGAAAGACGAGAAGTCACTGTAGTCTAGCAGGTAATGTATTGGCTTATAGACGTGAGGCCATATTTCAAACCCCAGATCATACATCTCCAACGAAACGAAATATGCAAACTATTTTTCGGTAACTTACTCTCAGTATATTTCTGGCAAAAACTTTGAGATTAAATAAAATTGCCATGAAAAAGTTTCTAAAAAATTTGTTGTTCGGAGTCGATTTTAAACTGTAGGTCCCGCTACTCATGTATAAAATTAACACACACAACATAAGTGGTGTGAGAAGCTAGATCGTAATCCTTACTAAATGGTTGTAATAACCAGTTATGTATGTATGTATGTGAATAAGGCCCTTAGTTTTTTTCAGATTTGTTATCTTATTGTTCATTTATTGTTATTTAAAGATACAATAAATAATTTACTACCATAAAAATAATTTTATTTTCATTCAATAAGACTTTCTTCTATGCTCCACGTTGTATTACGATGCCATGTTTATAGAATGTTTAATGGCCAGATTATTTAATTTCGTGAACCATTAAACGAATATTGAAATTAAATTAATATTAACAGGATTTATCATAATACTTACCAATGATAAACGTTGATAGTATTAAAAACAGCCAATAATCCATTTTTATTGTATTTTATAACAAATTTATGTTAAATTATTTAACTTTTAATGTTAGAGGTAGTGATAGTTTAAAACAATTTCATTTTAAATTATTTTTTTTTTCAAAATTTTTCTACAATCACTTGTTTTTCAATACAATACACAAACGCACGTACATATTATGTATTGAACATATTTTTTTAATGAAATTTATGTAGAATTTTTCATTAGAATTAATTGGGAATTTATTGAATTTAAAAATATTTTTATTTTATACGTTTAGATGTTATCGATAATTTTATTTGTGATCATAAAATTTTTAGTTTTTTTTGCTTTAAATGGCTGTAAATGATTGTGTATATAAATGATGACAACTATTTTTGTTGAAATTTAATTAAAATTTTTTTTCTATAATTGATGCTGCTATGTTCGCTATTTAATCAAATTTAGCGTAAATAGCTTGGAATGATTTTAATAAAATATTTATTTCTAGGCATTTTATTTCTCTTCTTTTTTATTATTATTATTTCCTTTTATTATTATTGTTGATGATGTTATTTGTTTTATGATGGTACTCTCAAGATTTTAAGGCTCATATAAATACATTTTTATTCCCCTTTTGTTTACTCCAACCCCAGAACGTTTATTGAAATGTTACGCCCCATCCTTCTTAAGCTTTAAATAATTTTGTTGGTTTTGAAATTCTTAAGTAGTAATTCCTATTCCTATTGTTATTGCTGTTGTTGTTGCTGTTGGCTCCTATGTTGTTATTGTGCTGTGACTTTTATGATTGGTACACCCTTTAGCACAATTATTGCCTTTTATTTCGTTTTAGTTTGAAGAAAATAAAATTTTGTTGAACACAATTTACAAACACGCTTCCAAGCAATTTCACCAGAGAAATGTAAAAAAAAAAAACAAAACAAAAGATTAAGAAAACAATCGTCTTTGATTTGTGTTTCAATACGTTTTTTTTCTTTTCTTAAATCACAGTTATTGTTAATGTTCTAATTTTAGTTTATTTTTGTAATACAGAATTATTTACAGTATTGGCAGTAATAAATTTCAGTCCCTTATATTGGCTTTAAAACTTATAAAAGTCATGGCTGTTATAACTTATTTACTGCTGATGTTTATTTTGCTTTCCCTATGCACTTGAACTATTAAAAACACTCCATATTTTTTTTATATGCAATACGGCACGAATTGCTGCTGTAGGTCGTAGTTTAACTTTAAACGAGCATTTATTAGCAAAGAAATGTAAAAAAAAAACGAAACACGTTAACAAGTTGCAACAAGAGAAAGAAACGAATAGAATTTTTGTTTTTATATTTCGATGTTCATTTCAAACAGTCAGCATTCGCTTAAAGCGTTTCTAATTTACGATGCTAAATTGCAAATGAATTGAAATTAATTTTTTTTTCTTTCTTTCTTTCAGCTTCAGTTTATCTTTCTTTCTCGTGAACACATTTGAAATTGACTTGTTTTTCATTTAATATTTAGCTTTTTTTTTTGGTATTTTTTCCCCATTATTATTATTGTTATCGTTATCGTTTTTGATTTATTTCTGACTTCTCTTTTATTGTCTCTACTGTTTTTTTTTCTTTCTTTTTAACTTCTTTTTTTTTGGAGATGAAAAAATTGCTTGGTTTTTTTCTCTCTGTAAAACAAAAACAAAAAAATGTCTTTAAATTTCCATTACAAGAGTTGTGTTCGACTGTAAGTTAACGCACTGACTAAATTCTCAAATAAATCTAGTCGCTGTTTCATGTCCTGATTTTGTGCTATTTTCTTCAACAAAAAATTGTTTTTTTTTCTTTTTTGCTTTCAATTTAATTCTTCTCCACATGTCTGCAAACAGTTGATGTGTTTTTGTTTTTTGCCATCATCTGGTCTCTGGAGTACCATAATTTTGTTTTAAAGGATAACAACACAGCATCCTTGCTGTCATTGTGTGATTCTCTTAAAATTACAGACAGCTTGGAAACTTATCACGTTTACACCCCAATTTGCAGAAAGTAGTTAAAAAAGAAAAACAATTAATTTGGTTATAATGTTAACCTATTAGAATAAGAGAATTTTTTGCAGGACAGCATGATAATATAAGTGAGCAAACTGTTAAATTACAGCAAAATCGAACAGAAATTTTCAACATTTAACACATTAAGCATTAACATTTATTTTAGTTTTCTTGTGCAGAAAAATATAAGAGTATTAGAAACAATAACACTGTAACTCTATAAGTTTTGTTAATAATATAGGAACAGAATGTCATATCATGTTGACGATTAAAAATACTTTTCCTTTACATGCACATTATAACAGAGCCTCTTATGTAAAAATTTTTCTTACAGCAGGATAAACGTTGTTTATGGCGAACGTCCAATGAGAGTGCCCTTTCAAAAAAGTGCTTTCGTAAATATTTGCTATAAATATTCTTAAACTACATACATATGTATGTACAAAATTGGTCAATACAACTCTTCAATCAGGATTACGACCCAGCTTCTCGCACCAGTTATGTTGCAATTTATACAATTATATGTATACAATTTAAATTTGACTCTGAACGACAGTTTTTTTTTTAGAAACTTTTCATGACAATTTTATTTACTCTCAGAGTTTTTTTTGCCAGAAATCTGCTGAGAGGTAGTCGCCGAAGATATATTTTGTCATATTTCGTTTAGTTGGAGATGCCTGACCTGGGGTTTGAACCGAGGCGTCACGTCTAATTAGCCAACACACTACCTATTAGACCACGGCGACTTCAATATTCTTAAACCGCTTAACACAAAATAAAGATTCTACATTTCATTAGATAAGGTGGTATCTGTAAGTTAAGGTCTCACTGAAGCCAGATGTTAAGCTGTTTTTAATGAAAATGTCAATATTCAAGCTGCGGATCAAACAGTCTGTATAGGCAACCAACCCGATGCCAAGCTAAGTCTTGCAATAGCGATAAACTTTATTTCGGGGTGTTCAACCAAAGAAAACGGTAATTGAGTGACCAAGAACTACAGTGTTTGTCGTTAACTGAAGTGAATAGTAATGTCCTCTTCCTTTCCAGATTTACAACTCTCTCTTCTAATAGGACAGTTACCCGAAAGAACTACAATTGTGCGATGCAAGAAAAGAAGACAACTAATCCGCTTCGTCGCCGTAGTCTAGTAGGTAGTATGTTGGCTTATTAGACGTAAGGCCACAGTTCAAACCCCAGGTCAGGAATCAAAACGAAATATGAAAAAATATTTGTTCGGCGACTTTCTCTCAGCAGATTTCTGGCAAAAACTCTGAGAGTATATAAAATTGCCATGAAAAGTTTCTCAAAAATCTGCAGTTCGGAGTCGACTTTAAAACTGTAGGTCCCGCCAATCATGTATAAAATTAACATACACAACATGGGTGGAATGAGAAGCTAGGCCGTAATTCTGACTGAAGGATTGTAATGGCCACGGCTTCAATGACTGTACTGTGCATGCCTCTTTGGAGTTTAAGCAGCCTTGCAGTGCGGCCTCCATCCAGCCTCGGCCGGATCATGCGAGCCATTCTGCCCTTATCCGAAGCTGTTCACCTGCGGTTGACAGAGTCCATGATCTCGTTGTCAATCATGAGCTTGCAGGTCCCTAAAGGGACCCCAATATCCAACAATTCGTCCGAGAGTTCGATGGTCGTACCCTGTCTGGCCGGATCATCCGCCCTGCTGTTGCCCAGGATATCATTGTGTCCCGGAACCCAAATGATGTGTACATTATACCTCTCTGCCACCCTTTCTAGGTCTTTTCGGCAACCCTAGACCGTCCTGGAGTTCATCACATTGGAACCCAGAGCTCTGATAGCCTCCTGGCTATCGGTGAGTATCAGTGTTGAAAAATTCAGTAATTTATTACTTTTTTCAGTACATATCCCTTCCAAAAATACTGCGGTACCTTCGCGACGTTTTCAGTACTTTTTTATTTACTTATTGTATGTCTTGTGCTTTTCAACAATTAATGTGTTAGCAACGTGTTTAATGTACTGCTAAAAGTAGAATTAGTCATTAGCCCCGATTAGCCACATGTCCTCGGAACGTACGTTCGTTTTTAGAATACCAAAAGCAATAAGAACTCTCGTAACCGTAATGCAAATTCGGTAAATATTTAATTGGCTCCTCACATGCTAAAAACAAATGTATGTTTCGTAACGTTCAGTCGATGTTTGACAAAACGGGGTTTTACGTTATGTTACGTCCCGTATCGGCTCTTTTCGTTTTGTATGTGAGGAACACGTATAACTCGTTAGTTTCGCTGCTCCGTTCCTTACGCGTATTACATATAAATAAGTAAATGGTCTAGTAGTTAGTGTGTAGCCTTACTTGAGTGAGGCTACAGTCCAAACCCTATGTCAGACATCTCCAACAAAACCAAATTTGAAAAAATACAAAAACTCTGAGAATAAATAAATTTGCCATGAAAAAGTTATTCAAAAATCTATCGTTCGGAGTCAACTTTAAACTGTAGGTGCCGCCACTCATGTAAAAAATTAACACCCGTAAAATAAGTGGTGTAAGAAGCTAGGAATTAATTATGATTGAAGGGGTGAAGTGTATGTATTTTTTTACAAAACTACCATTTGGTGCAAAAAAGTACTCTATCAGTTCAAATTCAGTACCATTTCAAAATTTCAAGTTCAGTACCACTGGTGAGTATGGTAAATATGTACTTACATCAATCACTCTGTTTGAAATGTTTTGAAATGTATTGTAATAGCTGCAGTTGGCGAAGAGTATGAGTGCATGTAGCTTAAACTAATTCATTTTCAAATCTAAGAATTTAAGGTAATGGACTGTTAAAGTTTTTAAGATAAATTGTTTTGCCAGTGACACAATGCATTCTACTAATAAACCGAAAAATATAACAACATTAACAACACACAGTGTTCAGCGCAATGAATCTTCGGAGATTCGTATTATAAATCATAGCACATGAGTCTAATACAACTTTGTGACAGTTGAATAGGGTCCAACTTCAATTCTGCATTTAATACGAAATACACGAAAGTTTGAAGCTATAAATTTATAAGAACGAACAATACAAATACAAAAAAAGAATATTCAGAATATTTATAACACTTTCAATTTTAAAGGAAAATGTGTAAACGAAAAGGTTTTGTTTGGCAATAATATTTCCTTGCAGCATGTTGGTTTAATAATACCGAAGATTTACAAAATGAAGAGACAAAAAATATAAAAAGTCTGTAGCTTGTATGGATTAGTTTTGAATCACAAACATTTCTTAGTGTGAAACTGATTTTTTGTGAATTTTATAATTTTTCAAACAACAAAAATTTTTTTACAAATGATGCTGCTATACACGAAATATATCGACATTGTCATAAGCTACAAATGAGAAAACGTTGGATTTAATTCCTTCGTAAAAAGCGAAAAATAAAACCACTTTTTGCTATAAATTTATAAAACAACAACTCTTTACTCATTTGGTTTAACACCAGAATGGAGGCAGTTCGTTCCTAACCACCAACAAAAAACAATTATATCGTGGGAGCTATAAAATTATAACCCCACTGTTCATCTCTTAGTTTCAAAGGCGAAACATAAAACCATTTTGGAGTAATAATTCTATAATCAGTACTTTGTAACAGTATATAGAGTACAATAAGTAGCTATAAAGAAACTGTAATAGTCCAAGGATAATCGCCATAACTTTATGACAGAAAGTTTCATGCTTGTATAAGAGAAGGAATGTTTGCTATAAATATGCTATGTTTTATATGCTCTAAACTCAGAAGCAAAAATAAAAATGTAATACTTTAACAGCCCATTATTCTGTAAGTTTAATAAAATTGTTCTTTTAACAGCACTGCATACGACAACATTATTATTATTATTATTCTTATACTGATTTTTCTCTGCAGACTGTAAAATATAATAATGAGGACTGAAGTAATGTTATATCTTAAAAATGTTAACTTAATTTGTTATTTAAAAAATTTTTTTAAAAATAAATAAAATGGTAAATAAATAAAAAATACGATTTTATAAAAAAAAACAGGGTCCTCATGATAGTTTAATGGAGGGTTATAGGTTAGATTTCTACGATAGACTCAGGTCTGCTTCGCTACATTGGGGTTAAGGTTTTAATTTGACAATAATCAAAATAACAATGTACATATATTTGAAATTACATACATACATGATTGATCAGTACAACCCTTCCGTCAGGATTACGAGCTGGCTTCTCACACCAATTATGTATGTGTTGTGTGTGTTAATTTTATACGTGACCTACAGTTTAAAGTTGACTCTGCACAACAGATTTTTGGGAAACTCTTCATGGTAATTTCAATTACCCTCACCGATTTACAAGTCGCCGAAGATATATTTTTATTTCGATTTTTTTTCTTTTTTTGGAGATGTCTAACCTCGGGTTTAAACAATGGCATCGCATTTAATAAGCCAGCACACTACATACTAGACTGCGTCGACTTCAATTGCATTTAGTAAATATAGTATTTTCCATCGTCGTAATGGGTGGTTAGTAAATAAAAGCAAAATTTCATAACATAAATATTCTAGGAAAGTTTGCAAATGCAGACAGCAAAGGAAAGAGAAAAGTTTCTCAAAAATGTTAAATATTAACTGAGCGAGGATATATCACACATCTAGTTTTAAATGTGACCAGACTCTATTATTCTGGAAGCGACTGCCAAGACAGACATTTACATCAAAAGTGAAGGAACCAAAAGTTTCCAAGAAATGGACTTTCACATTTGCACAGAGAAAATGCTGCTGGAAATTTGAAGATTATGAAATTTTATTTTCTCATTCCCAAGCACAAAGGGTTCCAAAGGCAAAAAAATTTAAATGTTTAATAATAAAATGTATATTACTTCCAAGCCATTTAATGATTGGTTCAAAACGAAATTTTTTTTAATAAAACAAATAATTTCCCAAATGAAAAACTACCTATACAGAACAGATAATGCTCTGGCCCACATCAATAACTTTAACAACATAAGCGATAATTTGAGTGGGTTCGATATTACTTTTTAATACTACTTTACTTGAAATTTTCGGAACTTGATTTTTTTCTTTTGTATACTGTACAGAAGTTTTTATTTTCATTACTTGAGGAACATATTCATGTCTGAATTAAAACTTTAAATAATTTTTTTTTAAAGATTCTACTTTGTGGTGTTTATGAGGAACTTGAAATTCGATTTATGTTGTTTCGATTTACGTCACCACTTTTCGGAATCAATTGTGACGTAAATCGAGGAATTACTATAATATACTCGAATAAAAAGAACTGACGGATCTCTTCCTTAAAAACAATAATTGGAATTATAAATTTATTTGGATTGTAACTTTTTTTGTTTTTTTTTTGTTATGAAGCATCAAATCGTCAAATATTTGAGAAAAAATCGTTAAAGACGTTTATTGAATTCGTAAAAAAATTGTCAGAAAAAATAAATAAATAAATTATAATTATTTAAAAACAAAAATTATTTCTATTGTAGTAAAACATATAAAATCAATGTATGTACAGACCTGAAACAAATAAAATAAAAACAACACTCGATGTTTTGCGCCCTGTTTTTGAAGATCGCATTATCAGCCGCATAGCTGATGTCGTTTGGCCACCTCGGAGCTGCGATTTGACACCGTTAGACTATTGTTTATAGGATGCCGTCAAAGATAAGTGTTACGCCGACAAGCCAGAGACAATTGACGCTTTAAAGGACAATATTCGTGAAACCATTGGTGAAATACAGCTGCACAGAATCGATAATGTGCTTAAAAATTGGACCGATCGTGTGCGCTACTGCATGGCATGCCGAGGCAGCCATTTGAATGAAATTATTTTCCATTATTAACCGGAAGAATTGCACTTTCAAAAAAAAAAAGAAATTTGAGAAAATATTCAGTAGTTTTTTTTAAAGCATTTTAAAAAAAAAAAGTTATTTGGCGGACCCTTTATATCCTACAGAGAATATAATACAACTCTCATGTATGGATCGGTGACACAACGTCATTTTGAGACATCTTGACCGCGTACAGGAGAGGGTGAAGTTGCTCGTTAGGGTACGAAGCTCTATTGATTCATTGGAGCATCGTTGTAATGTGTCTTGTGTTTCACTGTTCTATCGCTACTACAACGGTTTTTTCTAAAGCGAAATAAGGGGCCTTGTTCCCTATAATCATATATTCCTACGTAAAACTCGTCTTTCTCGGCCAGCACATCCATATGTGGTAGATTGGCCAGTGGATCACACACTGCGGACAAAATTCGTTTTTTAGTCGGACTATTCGTATGTGAAACTCAATTCCTGCAGAGGTCTTTTCTGTTACTTATGTTATAGATATATCTGTTACTTATTCAAACCTAGTGTCCATAAACACTGCTCTCTCCTTCTACCTTCCAATAACATATTTTCATAGTTCCAAACACAATGCCATCCATCCCCTGAGTGTTGGTCGTACGAAATAATAGCGGCTCTTGCCTTTGTCCTTCCGATGGTATTACTAGAAGCTATACTCGAATTTTTAAAATTGTCTTCAACGACAAGTGATAGATTATGAGCAACTAGAAGGTTATTTAGGAGTTGCCATTTTTTGTCTTCTAATGGACGAAAAAGGCATAAAATACAGAAAAAACATCATCATAGGTGTTTGCAACTAACTTAAAAATGCAATACTTCACTCTGCGTTATTTCTAATCTAAATTTCCAATAGTAACAATTGCAAAGCAAGTACAAAGCTTAAAGTGGCTTTTAATGTATTAAAGTAAAAAATATGATGTAATCGTCAAAATAAGGGCATAAATCGTCAAATCGTCTATATGATATTTTTGTAGCTCAAAATCGTGACGATAAAACGTCAAATCTGGCCGCTATGTATATATTTGGCTTTTCAGCGTAAAATGTTTATCCATCAAGGAATCATTCTTTTTGATCGGACCTACACAATATACAATTTCTCTATGATTAATTAACTTCAAAATTAAGTTGGTTGCATTTACGAATGTTGAAATGAAAGTTGCATGACGAATGATTTTTGTTAAAATTAATATGTAGTGTTTCACCATAAGGAAGTCCTTATCATTTCTCATTAGACGATCTGCTTTCTTTTAATTGCTGCAGTTGTTTGTGATATTTGTTTGATACTGGTATTTGCAATTCATCATCAGCAATCAGTAGATAAGTTATTTTAAATAGCATGAGATAAAATAAAGTTAATCCTCAAATCAAATTAATCAAATATCAATACTGTTTATTGAATGGGTGTGCTAATTATTAGACCATCAATGTATGTTAAAGCAAACAGAATTTCAGAATTTGATGAGAAGAGGACTCACAGTTCAAGACCTACCAAAATACCACGAAAAAAGCATTGCATGCAGTTTGTGAAGATGATAATGTTACAGTTAACGAATCAACTTACAGGGTGATGATTACTGATATCTTTTTTTGTCTAAAACGGAATAATTGGACTTGGTTGACATATTGCCACATACCTCATGTCACATAACACCAAGCACCGTTTGATAGGCAAAGTTTAATGAAAAATTAATCTTACGTTTATAGAGCGATCCATTGACCATCAAGTTAAGCGATCTGATCCTGCTAAACTTATTTTTTTATTTTGTTGTGGATGCCAGAAGCCTAACATGTACATGGACAATTCCACATGGAAGCTATCGAAGCCAACATTACAGCAGCCTTTGCATAGATTCCGATCGAAATGCTGGAAAGACTTCACATGCAAAATTTATATGAAATTATCGTAAGAATGTAAATGCCATTCATTTATCGCGTCAAATAAATATTTTATAGACTTTTGTATTTTGTTTTTGTTTCCAATATTCAAACCCAAACGATTACTAAATCACTGCATATACATATAAGCATAATGGCAACCACTGAAACGAGAAATCGTAAGTAGATCTTATTGGGATTTTGAATATACATCCAGTTGCTAATAGATTCGATTGTAGAGTTAATTTATTTTTCAAATTGGGGTTACATTAATCAATAATGTAGCTTTAATTGTGCTTTAATTTCTGTGTTAAATCTCAGGAATAGAAAATGTCTAACGGGGTCAAACTATACAATCTCTGTAGGTGGTTCACATCAGATCAATGGCCCCAAATCGCGCGTACAGAATATCCAATGTTGCATAAATTGTGTGCCCCATATCGTTGGTGTCAAGATTGTCCAAAGAAGTTGGAAGTCCTTTTAAGTCGCTCTTTATTTACACCAAACAGTATTTTTTTCGTCATTAAACGAGAACTATTCAGATATCAAGTTACCGTTTTTTAGATGTTGAATTTTTAAATACCGCAATGATGAAAATGTTTAATTCAAGGGAAATTTAAAGTATAATTTCATATATGTATAGCACATGGCTTTGGAATGAACACTTGGCTTTGGAATTAACTTTTGACTTATTTCGTGTAACATTGATATGATGATGAAGGACTATCGTGTATTAATTATTATTCTCTTCTTAACTATAATCCTATTTTATTTTATTATTTAGTTTTTATTTTCATTTACAAATTATGTTCATTGTTTGTATTATTTTATGATTATCTCTCTTAAATAGTATTTTAATTTTTATTGTTAAATCCCTTTTTATTATTATCTTTCCTAATTTTATGAAAGAAGTAATTTTATTATTATCCTTGATTTTAATGTTTATATCAAGAAAATGAATTTTATTATGTAAATACACCTCAACAGCGTTTTAATTTATAAAATGGCAATATTGTTGTACTAAAATCGTTAAATAAATACATGAAATTTGTTCATTTACTTTTAGGAATATATGAATGACATGAAAATAATCAAAGTTATTATAGCCCGCACCAGGGTATATACATTAATTTACAATGTTCAAAATTCATACGAAATTACTAAATAGAAAACGTTCGTTAACCGAATAAATCACATCCGCCCGTTTCTAATAACAATTCTTTTTTACACGAAACTAAAGAATTAAGCTGGAAAGTATAAAATATCAGTCTAGATCAGTCAGTCTTTACCACAAATTCCCAGCGTTACTTATAAGACTAAAGATTTAGTAATAAACACATGAAGTTGCTGTAGTCTAGTAGGTAGTGTGATGGCTTATTAGACTTGAGGCCACGATTCAAAGCCCAGCTCAGACATCTCCAACAAACATAACATAAATATGAAAAATATTACTTTATCTTTGAGAAACCTTTTCATGGCAATTTCCGTTTACTGCAAGAAATCTGTTGAGAGGAAATTGCCGAAGAAATATTTTTTTATATTTCGTTTTGTTCGAGGTCTAGATGGTTGACCAACACACTATCTACTAAACTACGGCGACCCAATGTACATACTAAAGATTATAAGGAACCATGTAGTTGATTCGAATATTACTTACCAGTATTGCAAGGCTATTCCAAAGTCCAGGTATCGAGTGATATAAAACAAAATATTTGCAGCTGATTACTACATTTTACAATATGGTAAATAGTTAGGTAGGTAGGTAGGTATAAGTGGGCGTCCCCCAGGGTATTGGATGGACGCATTTAGGCCCCATTGTGTTACCACAGTTCATGTCAATTATCTCCTAGTCCTGGAACCACTCAGAACTTCCAATGAAGCGACTCAAACTGCTGACGTCAATGTTCGACAAATCACCCAGATCATCGATGTAGTAGGCACCAAGATGTCTCTTTCTCCTTTTACATAGTGCCGGGCATGTTCCCAGTAGATGAAGAACAGTCTCTTCCTCCTTCTCGTCCCTGTAGCTTCTTCAGAAATCATTTGCGAGTTGTCCCAGACCAATTTAACTCGCATGGACACCCATAATGCAATGCCCCGTCACGACTCCAATGACCGTACTGAGCATGCCTCTTTGGAGTTTAAGCAGCCTTGCAGTGCACCCTCCATCCAGCTTCGACCAGATCATGCGAGCCATTCGGCCCTTATCCGAAGCTGTTCACCTGCGGTTGACAGAGTCCATGATCTTGTTGTCAATCAGGACCTTGCAGGTCCCCAAAGGGACCCCAATATCCAAGAATTCGTCCGAGATCTCAATGGTCGTGCCGTGTCTGGCCAGTTCATCCGCTCTGGAGTTACCCGGGATATCATTTTGTCCCGGAAACGAAATGATGTGTACGTTATACCCCTCCGCCACCCTATTTAGGTGTTTTCGGCAGCCGTAGACCATACTGGAGTTCATCATATTGGAACCCAGAGCCCTGATAGCCGCCTAGCTATCGGTGAGTATGGTAAATACTTACATCACTCTGTTTGAAATGGATAGGACATCATAGTTGCAGATTTCGAAGAGTATAAGGGCATGTAGCTTAAACTAATTCATTTTCAAATCTAAGAATTTAAGGTAATGCACTGTTAACGTTTTTAAGATAAATTGTTTTGTGAGTGACACAATGAATTCTACTAATAAACCGAAAAATAAAACAACATTAACAACACACAGTATTCAGCACAATGAATCTTCGGAGATTGGTGTTCCATATCATAGTACATGAGTATAATACAACTGAGTGACAGTTGAATAGAGTCCAACTTCAACTCTGCATTTAATACTTAATACACGAAAGTGTGAAGCTATAAATTTATAAGAACGAACAATACAAATACAAAAAAAAGAATATTCAGAATATTTATAACACTTTCAATTTTAAAGGAAAATGCCTAAAGCAAAAGGTTTTGTTTGGCAATAATATTTCCTTGGTTTAATAATACCGAAGATTTACAAAAGGAAGAGATAACAAATATAAAAAGTCTGTAGATTGTATGGATTAGTTTTGAATCACAAACATTTCTTAGTGTGAAACTGTTTTTTGTGAATTTTATAATTTTTCAAACAACGAAAATTTGTTTACAAATGATGCTGCTATACACGAAATATGTATATCGACATCAGCATAAGCTACAAATGAGAAGGATTGGATTGGATTTTATTCCTTCGTAAAAAGCGAAAAATACAACCACTTTTCCTATAAATTTATAAAACAACAACTCTTTACTCATTTCGTTTAACACCAGAATGGAGGCAGTTCGTTCCTAACCACCAACAAAAAACAAATTATATCATGGGAGCTATAAAATTATAACTCCACTGTTCAGCTCTTAGATTCAAAGGCGAAACTTAAAACCTTTGTGAAGCTAGAATTGTATAATCAGTACTTTATAACAGTATATACAGTCCAATGGAATAAGGAGCTATAAAGAAACTATCATAATGCAAGGATAATCGCCACAACTTTCTGAGAGAAAGTTTTATGCTTAGTATTGTATAAGAGAAGGAGTGGTTGCTATAAATATGGAGAGAATATTAATAGTAAATATATTCTATTATAAAATCAGAAGCAAAAAAAAGCAATACCTTAACAGCTCATTACTCTGTAAGTTTCATCAAATTGTTCTTTTAATAGCACTGCATACGACAACATGATAATTCTTATACTGATTGTTCTCTATAGACTGTAAAATATAATAATTGAGGATTAAAGCAGTGCTATATCTTAAAAATATTAACTTAATTTGTTATTAAAAAAAATTAAAAAAATAAATAAAAAAAAAGTAAATAAATAAAAAAGATACGAATTTAAAAAAAAACATTGATCTCATGATAGTCTAATGGAAGGTTGTAGGTTCGATTTCCACGATAGACTTATGTCTGTTGTACAACACTGAGCTTAAGGTGTTATTGTGATAATAATTATAATAATAATTGCATCTACACACAGTTACTAAATTATACGTACGGTTAAAAAATTTCAGAAATTTTTTAACTAATCCGTTTTCGTTGAAAATTTTTGGTTAAAAAACTTTGGAAATTGAACTGAATTGTGGCCCTGCACAGGCCCACTAAGGTATGCATCCGATTTACAAATTTCACAAATTTCTGAACCAATACAAAAGACCGTCTTAAAATCGCAGACAATTATAAAGATTTTCAACGAAAACGGATTGGTTAAAAAATTTCAGAAATTGTTTAACCAAGACCGTCTTAAAATCGAGGAAAGTTGTCAGGCAATTACAAAGATTTTCAACGAAAACGGGTTAGTTAAAAAATTTCTGAAATTTTTTATCCGTATGTATACTTTTGTGGCTGAGTGTACATTGCAATAAATCTTTAATCACCCATATCCTTTTTTTCGATTATATCTCCGCCTTTAATTTTTTAAATATTTTAAAACAAAGTTGAATTGGGTTCAAGCTAAGCAGTGTTTTAATGAATAAAACAACTAACACAAAAATATTGTGTTAGTTTTGATCAAATAAACACTTCTTTAATACTATGTATGTATGCACTTTTATTGAGTCAATATTCGGTTAATTGAGCACAATATTTTAAGTGTTCAGGCATAATAATATACTCAGTTCAGCTGCTTATTCAATATCCATTTGACAGCTGGTAAACAAAACAGCTGGTTGTTTCAACAACATTGTGTTTATTTTGTTTTTTGTTTTTTTTTTTTTTTGTATTGTAATATGACAGTGTTGCATTTTAAGTTTTACGTAATATTATAACAATTTGCGTATTTATTGCGCAATAATTAATTGAAACTTTATATGAAATATTGAGCTCAATAATGGCGCTTATAGAGGCGCATATCTGAACACCGTATAAAGTTCGAATAACCTCGAAACCCATGTTAGTGGTACTTGCGCCAAAACTATTTCAGAGCCAAGAATACAGTTGGTATTCTTACATATCTTTATGTAAGAAGACCTGGAGTCGATAGAAGCCTCGTTACTTACATCAAGGTTGGAGAAGAGAAAATCGAGAGACACTTTATTCCTTATTCCAGGTGTACCTTTTGCCAGGTTTTATCAAACCAAATACAAGTACAGTCTTATTCATTAGCTTCTTTTTTCCCACCGAGTTGTGTTGCAGACTGTATAGTTGGGGTGGTCAATAATATAAAAGAGAAGGAACTATAAATACAAAAACCCTGTATAGTAGCTCTACAATAATTGTTCTTGTAGTTTTATGAATTGCACACAATTAATTACATGTGTATGTATGTACCATAAAAAATTGTCTTTATTAAAGATCTTATACTGGTAAGCTATAACACGAAAGCTGTTGAAATTCAAAAGATGTGAGGTTGTATTTAAAGTACATCGTGACTACTTTAGTACGCTTCATTAAAACATTAATACGAACTTGCCTTAACATTTTTAAAAATGCAGTTTTACTACTTCTATTACATCTTATCGCGCATTTACAGTTCTTATGTCTACCAACATAAACAAAAATCGTTACAAATGCTATAAACACATAAGACGCACCAAATGTTGCACAAAAATTTTAAAATTGGTGCCTTACCCTGGATTTACCCATGTTGTTCAGACAAAATATTTGTCAATATTTGCATACTCAAATTTGCTTTCAAAGTGTCGTCTAGCAGCCTTGGTTCTTCGGACAATTCCTGCAGACAGCACCCAGTAAAAAATAATTTTTTTTTTATTATTTAATCCCTAGATTTGATGTTTTCAACCTTCTTGCACCTATCCTCCCTTTTTCTCTACTTGTAGGTCTCAACAAATGGATCACGCAGCAGGGGACTGCAATTTACTTCTCATCATACTATTGGTTTCGTAAGTGAAGCCGCTTGGAATTTTTCCGCAAGTTGTGCAAGAAGTGAAATTATATGGCGGTCGTCGAAGCTTATTGAGGATTTTAATGATGAATGACTCAGACGTCTTCCCTCTATTAATACAATGACATGTTCCCATTTAAATAATTAATAATTTATTATGTTGTATTCTATGAACAACTTTGTCAAAAACTCTGACAGAAAATAAAATTGCCATGAAAATATTCTCAAAAATCTGTCGTACAGAGTCGACCTTCAACTGAAGGTTCTGCCACTCATGGTTAAAATTAACGCATACAACATGGATGGCGTGAAAAGATTGGTCGTAATCCTGACTAAAGGTTTGTAATGGCCAATTAAGTAAGTTATGTAAGAGAGGAGTTTATTTTCTATTTAATTTAGAGTTATTTTCCTGCTTTGTGACAATTTTTTCGTTTTCCTTGGTGTTGTTACGAAAGTGGACTTTATACTAGGATGTTTAAATTGATTGGAGCTCTTATAAAAGGTCGTTTTACATGCATTCAATTTTAAGTTATTCCTCATCTATAATATGTATATTCTATACAACCGAATTTATCACTTTCACAAACAATTATTTATTTGATAGGCCTGCCTGCGAGATTTGCTAGTAATTTAGGAAACAAATTATTTCTGCCAAGTATCGCCATAATGCTATGAAAAGAAGTCGCCGTGGTCTAGCAGGTAGTGTGTTGACTTATTAGACTTGAGGTCTCGGCTCAAACCCCAGGTAAGGCATCTCCAACTAAACGAAATATGAAAACATATTTCTTCGGCGACTTCCTCTCAGTACATGTCTGGCAAAAACTCTGAGCGTAAATAAAACTGCCATGAAAAGTTTCTCAAAAATCTACCGTTCGGAGTCGACTTTAAAGTGTAGGCTCCGTCACGCATGTACAAAAATTAACGCACACAACATAAGTGGTGTGAGAAACTAGGTTGTAATCCTGACTAAAGGGTTGTAATGACCAATTATGTATGTACATATGAATGTGTATGCTATGAAAAGACGCAGGATTTTGCTCCTTTTAAGCTGAGAATAAAACCACTTTTGCTATAAATTTATAACGGTATTCTTTAGTCATTTAATTTAATACCAAAAACAATCAAATCACTTGAAGTTATAAATTTATAATTCCCCCATGCGGCTCTTAAATCCAAAGGTGAATCATAAAAACATTGTGGTGCTATAAAGTTATTATTTACATACACGACAGAATATACAGTACAACAATGTAAAGTGCTACAAATTGACTATAAAACTAACAGTACGAAATGTATAACTTTTTGAAGAAAGTTTATAACCAAAATTGTGTAACACAAGGAATAGTTGCTATAAATATTAGGAAATATAAATAGTATAGATTCTGTAATAAAATCTGAAGCAAAAACAATAATACAATACTCTAACAGCGTATGATTCTGTTAATTTCATTAATTTGTTCCTTTAACAGCACTGTTGTCGACTAACATGATAAAACTTATACTCATTGCTCCATGCAGACTGTAAAATATAAAAAGGGTGGATTAGAGTAGTGTTTAATCGCACATATATTAACATTACTTGTTACTACAGAATTTTAATACGATTTTATTAAACTAATATTTTGGGTCTCATTATAGTCTAAAAGAGGATTGTAGATTAAATTTCCACGATAGACTCCGGTCTGTTACTCTACACTGACCTTAAAGTTTTAGTGTCTACACTTATAATAATCATAATAATAATCATATTTGCAATTAATAATAATAACACAGTGCGACAGTGAAAATACACCCGAGTAACTACATAGTCTAAGTTTTTCACTAGGTTGAGTAGAACACAAAATATTTTTTTCTCGAGCCCTCCAAACTTGTTTTATTTGACAAAAACGGTTTTTTTTTTGATCTTTTCACACAAAATTTTTGATTATCCAAACCTGTTTGAATCTATTTTAAAAATATAAAGTTTTTTTAGAAAGACATTAGCCCTTAAAACGGTATACATTAACGTTTTGTTCAAACTTATATGTTTTGAGTTTTAATGGGTAAACTTGGAAAATATTATTTTTTTTCTTATTTTTTCAAGTTTAGCTATTCTTAATTGGAAAATTTAATTAAAAAATATAAAGTAAGTGACGACATTCTGAAAGTGCATTATCTTGTGAAGAGATTGACACTTCGTTTGATAAAATTGGACAAAAATTATTGTTTATCGCAAAGTGTGTCAATGGGAACGCTAATTGCTGAATATTTCGTCAGAATTCAGTGAGCAGGTAGTGTGTTGGCTTATTAGACGTAAAGCCAGGGTTCGAACCCCAGGCCAGACATCAAAACAAAATATAAAAAAATATTTCTTCGGCGACTTCCTCTCAGCAGATTTCTGGCAAAAACTCTGAGAGTAAATAAAACTGTCATGAAAAGTTTCTCAAAAATCTGTCGTTCGGAGTCGACTTTAAACTGTAGGTCCCGCCACTCATGTATAAAATTAACACACACAACATGAACGGTGTTAGAAGCTAGGCCGTAATCCTGACTGAAGGGTTGTAATGGCCAATTATGTATGTATTATGTAAGCTAAAGTCTGAGGGTCTATAATTTTAAAGCCGATAATCGAAATACAACAAATCGTCATCGTAAAGATAAAGAAATATAGAGACTTGCAGAGATACTTTATAGATTCAGTTGTCAAAACTGTTTGAAACTTGTAGTAAACAGTGTTCTATAATACCGAGACTTATACGAAGAGAAAAGTTTTCGTTATCACTAAGAGCGAATTAATTAAATTTTGAGGTCTACTTTACTTTTCGTGTATTGGCTTCTTTTTTCTTTTGCATTCTGTATATAAGTCATTTCTGTATGAACATATTTATTAGACATTAAATTAAAATTTTTTAATGAATTATTAAACTTTTTTTATTACCAAATACGATTTTACTTGATAAGGCTGCATTTGTGTAACATTTTTAACCTGCTTGTTGCAAAACGATACTATTTTGTAGTACGTATGAGCAACCAGAAATTCGATTTACGTTGTTTCGATTTATGTTGCCATTTTTTTTTGTTGAACTAATCGCGACTTAAGTCCAGGAATTACTGTAATATAATCGAATAAAAACAACTGACTGACCACAGGCTTAAAAACCAATAAATGGAATTGTGAGTTTATTTGAATTTAAAATTTTTGGATTCTTTTGTTTGTATTTGGCTTTCCAGCGTAAAAATGTTTAATAAGATTCGCGAGTTCACTATCACAACATTCAGAAAATTTTATTATGAATTTTATTATAAAATTTCATGCATTATAAGAAATATATTTCAATGTGTACGTTAACAAACAGAATTTCCGAATTTGATGAGTAGAGCAGTCACAGGCAGTTCAAGCGATGCTAATACACTATCGAAAATGCATTGGATGCTGTTTGTGAAGATGGCAACCTTACAGTTAATGAACCGGGCGATGATTACTGACTTTTTTGCTAAAATAAAAGAATTGGACTTGTTTGGCATGTGGTTTTAGCAGAACCTTGCCACATTCCACTTGCCACGTGACGCCATGCACCGATTGATAGGAAAGTTTAATGAACAATTAATCTTACTTTTTAGAGCCACCCATTGATTGTCAAATTTAAGCTATCTGATCCTGCTAAACTAATTTTTTATGGCGGATACACGAATTCTTCCATATACTTGGTTAAAGTCAACATTACAGCTGCCATAGCCTAGATACCGATCGATATGCTAGAAAGTATTCGCAGGGAACATTTATACGAAATTATCGTAAAAATTTAAATGCCGTGTGTTCATTTATCGCCCAAATAAATGTTTTTCCCCTTTTTTTTGTTTTCAAATTTCAAATTCAAATGCACTTTTTAAACAAACTATTGTGGTGCAAGGCCAGAAATCAAAACAAAATACAAAAAGGATTTTTTCGGCGACTTTCTCTCAGAAGATTTCTGACAAAAACTCTGAAGGTAAATGAAAATTGCCATGTAAAGTTTCTCAAAAATCTGTCGTTCGGAATCGACTTTAAACTGTCCCGTTAATCATGCATAAAATTAACACACACAACATAAGTGGTGTGAGAAACTAGGTCGTAATCCTGGCTGAAGGGTTGTAATGACCAATTATGTATGTATTGTGTTGCCCGATGTAACTGTTCTAGCTAAATTGGTTGGGATGGTCTGTGCAAGTGTTGCATACTTTACGCATATCTCCTCCTTATTCCTGCACGTAGAGAGATTTAATAACTGACTTTCTTAACAAATGTTCATTCTAGAGTTCATTCACTTTTGTATTTTTGGAGTCAAACCACAAAATCTCGGTGGCCAGTTCAAAAAAAAAAAAGGTGGAAATCCGTTAATATAGTCAGCTTCGCTCAAAATCCACAGCAAATAGTGTCTTTTTCGAGATCTCAGGTGAATTGGCATCGTCCTTAATTCGAGAATTTTGTTTGTTCACATACCCATTCATCTAGAAATGGGCCTCATGGCTGTAGATAACCTTGCCTGAACAGAATATCCATTTTGATAAGACAATTTTATTACTTGTACATGTTGTTGATGGTATATATGTACGTCCACGCTGATTCGGCAGGTCACTCTGAATAAATCAAGTGTGGCTTCAATAAGATGCGTGTGTTCAATTATGATTGATTTTCTATTTGTAAATATAAGTCGCCGTAGTCTAGTGCGTAGTGTGATGGCTTATTAGACGTAAGGCCACTGTTCAAACCCCAGGTCAGATATCAAAACGAAAATATGAAAAAATATTTCTTCAGCGACTTCCTCTCAGCAGATTTCTGGCTAAAACTCTGAGAGTAAATAAAATTGACATGAAAAGTTTCCCGAACAAATCTGTGGTTCAGAAGCGACTTTAAACTGTAGGTCCCGCCACTCATCTAGAAAATGAACACACTCAGCATGAGTGGTGTGAGAAGCTAGGCAGCAATCCTGACTGAAGGATTGTAATGGTCAATTATGTATGTATGTATGTATCCCCATAGCTCTACAATAAGAGCAACTTACCGGTTTTTTAAAGCAGGATTTACTTTGCGTATCTGATAATAGCGTGATGTGTACAAAATGAATAGATTTATTGACTACAGATTTCTAGTGCTACAAATGATCTGATGATCTATTGAATAACTTAAGATAATTATTTCACGAACAAGTAAATCAAAATCAAGAATTCTAGATTTCTACAATTATTAAGACTGCAATCAGAAAACGTACTGGAGCTTACTCCGGAACATTGTAAAATTTTTCATGTAGAAAGGAATTGTTAAATATTTCAAGGAATTAAAATCCTTATTCTGGAAAAAAAATTTGCACATGAAAGCACTTTTCTAATGATACTGACATAGATAATTAAAGTCATAAATTTTTGGATATTAGTATCCAGAAAGTCATTTATAATTTGTATGCTGTCAATGTCACAAATATAGCCGACTTCTGGTGGTCGCTCAAACGTAAAATTAACACATTTTGCGATAAACAATCAAGATCCATCAAAAATTCTGAAAATTTTTGAACTAAAAGTTCATTTGATAAGATGACATATATAAAAATATAACTCGACTGTTAGACTCTTTATATAATAACTATGGTAATTTTTGTCCGATTTGATCAAACGTAGTGTAAATCTCTTGACAAGATAAAGCTGGATTCACCCATTGCTTCGGAATAAAATGCTTGTTCCGGAACGAATTCAGTATTTTGAGAGTTTGTTCCGAAACGATTCACCCACTTCGAAAAATTGTTCTGTAAACGATGCGTGTTAGTTTTACAATTAGGTAGCACAGTAGCAGATGATTGCAATTCGTTTCTTTTCTTGGCTTAATTATTTAGTTTTTTTTAGTAATATTCAACAGTTATTTGTTTTTTATAATTAAACAAACAATATAAACAAACAGTATTAAACAACCGCTCTGTACTTTATTATACAATACATACATACAAATATACATATATTATGATGTGGCAGCTCAGTTCAACTTTACTTCAAAAATTAAAATATCTGGCAGCACAGTACGATTGTTTCAGAACAAAAATTAAAATTAAACCAATTCGAACTGAAATTGTTCCGAAGCAATTTTACTCTCTTTCGCTCTCTCTCTCAAAAAGAGAAACGTCAAACTACATATAAAAAAAATTGTTTCGGAACAAAATTTTTGTTCCGAAACAATGGGTGAATCCAGCTTTATTTCATATTTTTTAATTAAAGTTTGCTACTATGAACGGATAAACTTGAAAAAATATGAAAAAGATTCTCATTTGCCAAGTTTACCTCATCAAACCTCATAGCATATTAAGTCAACTAATATATATATTGTTAGGAAAATGGAAATGGTGTTATTAAAATGATCCTTTACATTATCGACGAATAAGCAAAAATGTAGCAACAACATCAGTATAAAAAAGGCTAAACAAGTAAACAAGAAGCAACAACAACACTGCAAGGACAAGCGTAAACAATAGAGATTTCGAGAGTCATTCTCTTTCGACAGCATTCAGCAGACTTGTTACCCAACGACATAAAAAGCAAAACAAACCAGGCAACTCGATCAGAAAGAATATAGTCAATCTTGTGTGAAGCCACGTTGCGTGTGAAGAGCATAATTGTGGTTTGAAGATCTCTGTTATAAAGATCTGTCGAACAATTGTTAGTGATTACGCAGAAGATTATAAAGAATATTAACAATTAAAGAAAATTGTTGTTGTTTAAATCAAGTCGTGAAAGGTGGCACACAGAATTGTGCGAACAATAAAGAATTGATTTAAAACTAAACACAAATTTTTATTTGCAATCTACGAACTCATATTTTAAACGTTTTTAAAACGGTAAAAACTTAACAATATGTATACCGTTTTAAAGGCTTTGGACATCGGTTCAGAAATGTTTGTGTAATCAATAAATTTGTGCGTAAAGTCCAAAAAAGCAGTTTTCGTCAAATAAAACAAGTTTGGAGAGTTCAAAAAAAAAAAATAAAAAAAAAATTTTTTTGAGTTCTACTCAACAAAACTCACAACTTGCACTATGTCATTAACTGGGTGTATTTATTTTTTTTATTTTGTCGCATAGTGTAATTATTCCGGCAGTTTATCGCATCTCATTAACCGAAATATCTTTAAAATTTATTTTCAAATATTAGTCTGTTAAACATTAAACAAGAACTATTAAGCTATCAAATTACCATTTTTTAGATGTTGAATATTTGAATACTGCAGTGATGAAAATGTTTAATTCAAGGGAAATTTAAAGTATAATTTCATATATGTATAGCACATGGCTTTGGAATGAACACTTGGCTTTGGAATTAACTTTTGACTTATTTCGTGTAACATTGATATGATGATGAAATATCGTGTATTAATTATTATTCTCTTCTTAACTATAATCCTATTTTATTTTATTATTTAGTTTTTATTTTCATTTATAAATTATGTTCATTGTTTGTATTATTTTATTATTATCTCTCTTAAATAGTATTTTAATTTTTATTGTTAAATCCCTTTTTATTATTATCTTTCCTAATTTTATGTAAGAAATAATTTTATTATTATCCTTGATTTTAATGTTTATATGAAGAAAATGAATTTTATTATGTAAATACATCTCAACAGGGTTTTAATTTATAAAATATGGCAATATTGTTGTACTAAAATCGTTAAATAAATACATGAAATTTATTCCTTCAATTTTAAGGAAATATGAATGCCATAAAAATAATCAAAGCCCGCACCTGTATAATTTAAAGCAATTTAGAAAACTAACAATACTACAGAAATAAATAAAAAAAAAGTTGAAAGATAAAGAATCATAAAAATATAAAAAAATAAGTATTTACAAAAATCGGTATTAAAAGTAAGAATAAATATTTAACCGATATAATAACCAAGCTAATAACGTAAAAAACTTTTCATTAAGAGAACAATTTAAATAACTCCGCATTTGCATTGCCTAACTTTTGGATGTAATTTGGTAGGGAATTCAAGAGATTAGTGGTGTGTATAAAGAACTGTCGCTGTGACAGAAGAGTCCTGTAACGTTCTTGGATAATGCCCCGGCATGACCTAGCAAACTTAATTCGGCCTACTAAATATTCCGGCTGTCCCATGTTAATAATTTTATGGAATAGAACGAGGCATTTAATTTTCAGAAGATTATCAAATTTCATACTAAATATCTGATACGCTAAATGAGAAATATGATCCCGGCGACCTTTAAGAAAGACATATCTTGCTATATTGTTGTATGCCGGTTGTCAATACAATCGCAGTTTGTGAAAATTTCGCACCCATACAATAGCACAGGAATTAGATAAGCTTTAGCAAGTTGCATACGAATTGCAAAAGGAGTTGAATCAATGACCCCCCATAAATTTCGAAGCGTGCCGTATATTCTGGCAATAACGACACTTATATGGCTAGACCACGATAATCTGTCATTAACGACAATGTCCAGATTGGTAGCAGACTTGACATAGTCAATTTGATTTCTCCTGATAGTCAATTCAGATATGACAAACAAAACATTGGTTTTTGAAAGCAGAATACATTTGGTCTTTGAGGGATTGATGCATAGTCCATTTGCCGAAGCCCAACTGTTAGTTCTATCCAAATCACGGTTAATGGAGTGTAAACAAAAATCAATATTGTCCTTACGAGTGCTGGTATAAAGCAGCATACATATGAACACGGCAGTCAACCAAAACATCTGGCAGATCATTTATGTACATACAGAACAATAGAGGCCCCAGTATTGATTCCTGGGGAACAGCTCTACAAATTTTAACCGAATCAGAAATATTCCCATTTAAATGAACCCTCTGACATCTGTCCAACAAATAAGAAAAAATTAGACTACCGGCAGATTTTGAAAAATTAAACAGTTTCCGGACCTTACTCAATAAAACTTTATGATCGACAGTATCGAAAGCCTTGGTGTGATCAAGAAGAACTAAAAACGCTACACTATTTTCATCCTGCTCCAACATAAGATCCTCAACCATATTTAATAGAGCGGCAGTACAACTCCTACCTTCCATGAAACCCTTATAACAATTAAAAAAAAAAGTTTCAGTCTAGATCAGTCAGTCTTTACCACAAATTCCCAGCGCTACTTATATGACTAAGGTTTTAGTAATAAACACATGAAGTTGCTGTAGTTTAGGAGGTAGTGTGATGGCTTATTAGACTTGGGGCCACGAATCAAATCCCAGCTCAGACATCTCCAACAAACATAACATAAATATGAAAAATATTACTTTAGGAATTTCCTCTCAGCAGTTTATGGCAAAAACTGTGTGAGAAAATCAAATTGCCATGAAAAGCTACCCAAAAATATTTCTCTTGAAATCGACTCTAAACCCTTGGTCCATGTATAAAATTAATACATAACAACATAAGTGTGAAACTACGTCGTAATCCTGATTAAAGGGTAGCAATGACCAACTATGTATGCAAGTACGTACATAAGAGTTAGCAAATGCTGAGATCCAATTTTGCAATTGAAGCTTTTACCAAGCAATCATTCACTGTAAATATTTTAAAAACACCTACGGCAAAGCATAATTAAACAGTTCTTCAATTCTTTACCAATAGTGCCACTAAAATGTGTGTTTTTTATTCGCTTTTAATAGTTATGCTGTATGTATTGCATTCTTAAAACCTGTATTTCATGCATGTTATTGTAGTGGCAACACTAATACTGTCAATGCCGCAAGCAGAAATAGAAATTAGCTGAATAAGTGCTTATTGAAGCGCTGCCTTTAAAATAATCAATACCACATACACGCATATATCCTATTTTTGATGGCGTGGCTAGCATCATTTACTTTTATGTGCTTACCACATAACAAGATCGGAATTTCGGCTACTCTTCTCCAATTTTCCTTAGGCTCATTATCGAAACCTCCTTTCGCCGGAGTAGTCTTACTTATGCTAGTTATGATCCAATTACTTCGTTCGATAAAATCTTGTATGGTATGGGAAGGAAAGCCGAGTGACATAACATCCGTCAAACGTGAAACTCTTTTCAAAAGACATCAAAATATAAAAAAGCACATCATTCAGTACTTCTGCGTTAACGCAACAGAAAAAGTTGGCCCACTTTTAACTTTTGATTTATATTGAGTATCTTAACAGCTACCAGCTGGTTTTGTAATTGGCCATTACAACCCTTCAGTCAGGATTATGTCGTAGCTTCTCACACCACTTATATTGGGTGCGTTAATTTTATACCTGAGTGGCGAGACCTACAGTTTATACTCGACTCCGAACGACAGATTTTTGAGAAACTTTTCATGGCAATTTTATTTACACTCAGAGCTTTTGCCGGAAATCTACTGAGAGGAAGTAGCCGAAGAAATATTTTGTCTTCTAATAAGCCAATACACTACCTACAGATTACGGCGACTTCGCTGAAGACCTGAAACGCTTATGGTAAAATCATTGAGTATGCGTTTCTTTAACCAAATAGAGATGATCAGTACTTGCATACTGTATTGTAGACTTCAATCGCTAAAGCATTATACTTGTTTTTCGGTCGGGATACCGACGTTTTCTCTTCTTTTTTGTTGTGTGGAGTTCACTGAACAGCGTGGTCTGAAGGGTCTTTATGTCCGCTATAACCATATATCAATAATAAAAGGAATCTTTACAAAAATTCAGTTGGCTGTATATTAGCCAACTTTGAAAAAATAAATGCCTCAAAGACTTCGAATTACGCTTCAATTCTCTTCTTCGAATCCTAAGCACATTTATTGCCTCAGAACTGTGTTCTTTCTTAATCTTACGTCTTCCGTAATAATTTCAATGTCATGGCTGTGGCATATTTGCTCACCGGATGTTGAATAAGATTATTACTTATTCTCTATCGAAGCATTGTCACATGTTAAACTAATGTAAACTGATCATAAGACGGTAAACTCTTTGCGCAGCTTTAGGAGACACGAGGAGTGTTGTATTTTATTTCATGAATAGCCGTCAAATCGGATTTCTAATTATCGAATTGGATAATTGTGTCCATTCTTTACAGAATGCGTACGTTCCAAACGATTCCATTGATTATGACTAGTATATCGTTTGTGGAGATGTACAACAGTTACTTACTTAATTGGTCATAACGGATTTCGGCCTGCCGCAATACATCCCTCCAGGCGCCTTTGTTTCTTGCGCGCCTACGCCAGTTGGTCACACCAATCGATCACAGGGCTTCCTCGATTTAGCCCTTCCAAAGCATACAAGTTCGCCCTCTTCGCCGACTTCCGCAGATCCCCGCATCAAACACCCGTCTCGTCGGAGCATTCTCCTCCATTTGAATGGCATGGCCGAGCTAGCGCAGCCGGATTCAAGATAAATAAATTCCTTGATTGTATCAAAAGTATAGTTATCGGCCGTAATCTGAAATCCAATACGCCGCATATCCCTACTTGTCGATAACATATACAACAGTACAACAGATTTTTCTTCTTCAGTTGTTTTTTTTTGTTCCTCTTTTTAAGAAAATTGTTGGTGGAAAATTGAAACTCCATGCGGCATGTGGGTTGAGTCAATTTTTTTTTTATTTTTTATTTTTTGAAGCGAAGACAATCTACGCCTTATCTAATAACAGTAGTTAAGATTATTTCATTTCTAGACTTAGCTATCATACAACGTTACAAGGTTATCAGACAGAGATCGCACTTTACGCAATGTATAGAAGGGATTACATTAGACGAGTTCAGGTGAAACTCAGGGATTCCACAAGGCATTGTTTTATCTCCAACTCTATTTTTTATTTTCATTACCGATCTTCTTCTTTAACTTCTTATCCAATCTACTCTTTTGCAGATGACAGCAATATTTGTCATTCATATTCCTTTAATGGTAGGCCGAGCCCTTTGGAGATTGTACAGTCAATGTCGGAGTGAGGTAGTGTGATTAGGATTGATACGAAGGCGCGATAAACGCAATACTGTTCAGTAACACACAAGCGCAGCCTCATCTGTAGTTGTGAGTGGTGTAAGTATTAATGCGTCAGACGCTCTTCAGTGTGAAGTTCGCTGGCACCAGCACATTTTCATGTGTTGGAAGAAGCATACAAGTGTCTGGGTTTCTTAAGATGGAGCTAAAAATACTTCACTCCATTTTATCTCCTAACTATGGAGAATGGAATACAAGTCCCATGTATGGGCCGGTGCATATTAATGCCGGTAGGATATCCCAATCTATTGACTGGTTGGAGGATCATTGCGATATGGATTGTATTTGACTGTTGTATCGCTATTACTACTGATAGTGGGACTTGTTCCCGAATATCGTGTATTCTTGCGCGGCATCCATCTTTCTCGCAGCATACATCCGTTTGTGGTCGATTGACCAGTAGATAGCACACTGCATTACAGACAGATTTCGTTCTTTAATCGGACTATCCGTATGTGGAATTTCCTATCTACAGTGGTCGTTCCTATCACTTATAATATAAAAAGATTCAAATCTAATGTCCGCAAACACTACTCCCTCTATCCTCCTTCCCATAAACTATTGCACAGCATAAGGGTTGGTTTTATTTAAAAAAGGCACGAAAAACTGACGAAAAATTTATGATCGGATTGCAATCGATCTGTAGAATTATAAATTTATTGGCTTTGATTAATAAATACATTTTTTTTTTCTTGCCTTGTTTTAAAAACCATTCGCACTAAATATGATAGAAATGAAATGATGAACGACATAAAAAGTTGCAGTTCCATTCAATTTTTTTCTTCCTTTTTTGTTGTTGTTGTTGTTATACCAAACTGTCTTCAGTTTTTGTCTCCCATTTCAAAATTAAAGGGTCTCAAATGTAAGAACGCTTCTATGAATACAAATCATTGTGGCAGTGCGTGTGTATGAAAAGGAAACACTTGCTATACGGACCTTTTCATTTTTCGGGCGTGTATGTGAGTGTATTTTTATTAACCATCTCTTTATTAACGGGTTTTCTTCATACGCAATATTTTCTTTGTCATAAACTACTTTATTTTACTCATTCATTCATGGGTTTGTCCGTCTGTCAGTCCATCAGTCAGCCACTCATTCAATCATTCATTCTCTACTTACATTTAAGCATTCCATGTATTATTTATTCTTTAAAAAGAAAATACAACAACAACAAAAAAAGGAGAGAGAAAAAAGACGACAATATAAAAAGGAAAATATAAATAATAAAATTGTTAAATGAAAAACTGAAAGAATGAGTGAATGAGTAAAGAAAGAAGGGAATGAATATATGCCAGCAAGTGAATATTCCTTTAAGGGAATGATGTTTACTTACTGACCTTTTCACTTACAGTCCCTTTTTTCATTTTTTGGCAAACTTTATACGGTATACGTTATGAGTGAGCATATGTATGCATGTGTGTGTGTGTATAAAGTTGACGTTACGACATGTTACAAAAACACACTCTTACAAATAAATATTCAGTATGTTTACAGTCATTTATTTGTCTTTTTCTTTTATTATTATTGTTTGGCATTTTTGTTTTTGTTTTTTTTTGTTTTTTTTTAACTATTTTGATAACAATAAAAACACGTAAGAAAATTAAAGTCGAAATAGTCAGACTATTTGATGTGCTTTCCACTGCAAGCAATAAATAAAAAGTCTTTTCAAGCATCTAAGCGAGAAGGGTTATTGATTTTCAATAAATTTCGAGTGAAGGATAGATCGATGTACTCTACGGCAAAATATTGTAGTTCCGCTCAATACGCCTTTAAAGCGAAATTTTTAGCTGTAGATAGGCTTTAAACATATTCGGTACCATAGCAATGGTAACGTCAGTTTTTCGTATCGTTTTATATAAAACCAACCCTTATGCAGTGCATTGTGTTGGGATTAGGAATTTAGGTTATGAGAACGATGATAGAGGGAGTAGTGTTTGCTTACATTAGATTTGAATCTTTTTATATTATAAGTGATAGGAAAGGTCTCTGCAGGTAGAAAATTCCACATACGGATAGTCCGGTCAAAGAACGAATTCTGTGTGCGATCTACTGGTCAATCGACCACAAACGGATGTACGCTGCGAGAAAAATGGGTGCCGCGTAAGAACACACAATTTTCGGGAACAAGTCCCTCTATCAGTAGTAATAGTAGTATAATACATACATAATTGGTCATTACAACCCTTCAGTCAGGATTAAGATTTGGCTTCACACACCACTTATGTTGTGTGTATTAATTTTTATACATGTGTGGCGGGACCTACAGTTTAAAGTCGACACCGAACGACAGATTTTTGAGAAACTTATCATCTTATTTACTGTCAGAGTTTTTGCCAGAAATCTTCCAATGATAAAGAGTATTGAATTTAACTTTAAGTATTCTAAATATGTTTTCTAAATATGTCCTCATATATACAGAACACTACAGGTATTAGTAATGTGCCAGTTATGTCTGTTTGCGTAAAAAGGAGGATTTGAGAAATACTAGAGCATTGTATTTTATAGTAGCGGCTAGACAATGTAGGCGATCTACTTTACTGCCTTCAATAATACATAGGCTTACACTATAATTTCTTTACTATGCCAACAAACCTTAAATATCGTTGAGTATATAGTCCCTGTCTAGTACGTCATAAGCACGTACGCTGTACTAAATATAAGATTCCCTCGTTCACAGAATCTGCATTGAACTTGAAGCGATTCCTATTCTAAACAAATGTTCCTTACATACATACGTACATACAGTGAGCGGCAAAAGAAGCTATACATTAAAAAAATATACATTAATAAGTTACTGTTACTGTTATTTTTATTTTAAAATTATTTCATTCCCAGTTTTTAAAATTGAAATAAAATAAAAAAAAAAAATCGAAATATTGTCAAATTGTTTCGGGCACTCTCCTTAAGTGGTAAAAGTTGACTTTGGTGATTGTTAAAATTTTATCATTAGTGTACAGTCTCTTTTGACGCTCACTGTAATTGCTTAATACAACCCTTCAGACAGCATTACGACCTAGCTTCTCACACCACTTATGTTGTGTGTAGGCCGCTTTGTTACTTTCAGTACTAGAATCTGTGGCCCGTGGTGGGTCATCGCATATCTCACGCGCCATCCGGCTTAAAATTTAAATTAAAATTAAATTAAAAGCCAGCTTTTAATTCTGCCCCTGGTATAACTTGTATCTAATGTTTCTCGACTGTCTTTCTGTGAGGGACAGAATTGTTCTCCGTCCGTATGACTAGGCAACTCCTTGCAGGTTATGTAAGTCTTCACGACATGAAAAGTTGATCATAGCATAGTATTGAATAGTACGTCAAACAGTCCGGCTAAAATCAATAATAATAATGATCAAGCCTATTCTGCGTTTCGATTACTTCTCTGTATTCTGATTTAAAAAAGATGTTCCATTGTACGATCGAATAAACGGAAAAAGAGGAACAGTAATGTATGTTCAATACAAACGTTTTTGTTGTGAACATACATATGAAAAGGGAGCAGAAAAAATGAAGAATTAAAGAAGGCATGGAGTAGATAGCTGCCGCGTAATTATTGAAAGAGGATCTCAACGTGTTAAAGTCTAGTGAGCCAAGATTTGAACAGTAAAAATTGAAAGCAAGCTTATCCAAGTAGTGCTTTTAAGCCTACCCTGCTAATTACAAATCAAATACAATTACAGTCCTATTCTTAAGCCTCTTTTGCACCGCTTAACCGACTTGTGGTTACTTTAGGACTTTTCCACTAGGAAGTAGAAGTTGAAGCACAACATCATAGTGTCAAAAAATTTTAATTTGTTCTTGGTTAAATGCAGGCAAACATTTTTTTGATCTTCACTTGATTGTATAAAAAATTACGAAATAAAATAAAAAAAATTATTGAAACCATTTATAAAACACATTTTGTTTTTTTTTTTTTTTGTCTAGAAAACAAATACCGAATTAATGTCCCTTATGAAGGCAAATTAAAAAAACGTAATAAGAATCGTAACGCAGAATTGAAAGAAATCGAACGGAAACGAAACGCAGGATACCAAAATTACCAAACGTTGAAAATTTTTAATCCAATCGAAAAGCAGAAAAGGAGTGAATAATAATTTCAAATGTTTTACAAGCTAATGAGTTCCAAACATGACCTTAAATATTATTGTTCAGAACATTTGGCTAATTTTAGTTCTGCAAGCTTAACCAAATGTTAAAATTACACATACAGACATACATAACTGGTCATTACAACCTTTCAGACTACGAACTAGCTTCTTACATCGCTTAAGTTGTGTGTGATAATTTTACCAATAAGTGGCTGGACCTACAGTTTAAAGTCCGAACGACAGATTTTTGAGAAACTTTTCAAAGCAATTTTATTTACTCTCACACTTTATGTCAGAAAGCTGCTGAGAAACAGACATCAAAGAAATATGTTATCATATTTCCTTTAGTTAAAGAAACCTATACTGTGAAACCTGACCTCACGTCTAATAAGCCAACACACTACCTACTACACTACGGCGTCTGGATTAAAATTATAACCGATTGTAAAATGAGGGAAAATATCTATCCGTTCTTCACGCCATTTCACGCAAGTAAGTTTTTAAACTAAATTTTTAATTCCATGGTAATTCACAGAACAAACGTAAGCACAAATCAAACATACCGTAAATGCATATGTACATGTAGGGAATAATAAGAATGAAAAGAAAACGAATACAAAAATAAAATATAACTACCCATACATAAACATGTAATCAAACAAAAACTTATTTTCTCTTCTGCTCTTATCCTTGCTCTTGATTACCCTTCTCTCAAATCTTATATTACATTTTCGTATTGTATAAATAAAAATAAAAAAACCAAAAAGAAAACGAAACGAAACGTATACATATACACATACACATACAATATAAATATTGCAACAACGAAAATGTTTTCTTTTTTTTATACAAACATACAAAAACACATTCACTATCATACATCTGTATACTATGTTTATGGATTTGAGTGCATATAAGTGTACATGTATGGTACGAGCGTTTACGTGAATGTGTGTTTGCAGATGATGTAAAAGAAGAAGAACAAGAAAAAAAAGGTTTATTTGCAAGAAGAAAAACATGAAATCAAGAATGTAAATGTGTAACTTTTTAACATGAACATTATAAGAAATGAACATTCATTCATTTATGTTATTTTTACCAAAAAGAGATTCTTGTTGTTATTGTTGTTGTTGTTATTGCTCTTGCTCTTGTTATTGTATACTAAACATAAACACACGTACTCCTACAATTAGTGTTAAGGTTGCCAAGTTGTACGATTGCGGTTTGCGTTCGTAAATTTCTTTCTTTTTTTTAGTTTTTCTTTGCTCATGTACTTGTAACACTGCATTAATTTGGTAAAATATTGTATTTGTTAAGCTTTGCGCCATGAATATTTATTAGGTTTTGTTATCGAAATTGTTGAGAGAGTCTAGTAAATGTTGACTGTATTGTAAATGTTCTAGGCCTGTTATGTACACTGTACTATACCGATATGCCCTGTGATACCTACGCTAATGTTAAATGTCGATTTTTTTCTAAATAACGACAGATCGTTCTTAACTTTAGGGAACATGGGATATAATGTAAATTTTTTTGGTAATAATTGGTCATTACAACCCTTTAGCCAGGATTACGACCTAGTTTCTTACACCACATATGTTTTGTGCGTTTATTTTATCCATAAGTAGCGCGACCTACAAACAGTTTAAAGTCGACTCCTAGCGCCAGATTTTTGAAAAGCGTTTTCATGGCAATTTTATTGGCTCCCAGAGCTTTTACTAGAACATCTGCTGAGAGGAAGTCTCTGAAAAATATATTTTTTTGTATTTTGTTTTGTTGAAGATGTCTGATCTGGGGGTTTGAACCGTAAGCCTACGGCGACTTTAATTATAATTGCATCAATTCATTCAACTGCGCCTACTAAATTAAATGTACATCACTGTCTATCCATTGGTCTGCCTATCCACGTTGATATTGCATTCAAAGCATAATTAGTGGATAATAAAATTTAAAGCACACAGCTGATCTTGCAAATTCTATCAAGCTAGAAATGGGATCACAAAAAATGTAACTTATCAACTGAATATTTAAAGGATTGTAGTACTACTTGCGAGTCATTGTTATTTTATTTTGGCCTGCGATCAGAAATCACAAAAGATTTGTTCTATTTTGTATTCTTAAAACACTTGATATCCATCTTCTCTTCAACTATCTACAATAAAATGGATATCGTTGGCAACCTGTTGCAGGACATTGGTATTCCAACTGCTTCGGTTAATTTGAATATTGTACACTCGTTTTACGCGGAGGCTCAATCTCGCAATATTGCCAATCTCTGCTGGACACGTATGGACAAGAAAAGCAGTGACTCACTTCTGTCCTTAAATCGTATGACTATCCATCGCACAATGGTAATCTTTGCGATCCGTTATGCTTTTAGTAGGCATTCCGAATAACTAGGCATTTTAACTAATGACTTCTGCAGGAACTGTCTGAGGAGGAGGAAGAGACTTTCTTTCACCTCATCTGTCGGTAACCTGGTCTTGTCATGAAGATACGGAAATTTCTGACCACCAATTTTCTGACATCGTTGACCGATTTCTTTTTAATTAAATTCTTCATTATTCGCACAATTCTGTGTGTCACTATTCACAACTGTAAACAACAACAATTGCTTTGTTTGTTATTCCTCTTTGCATGCTTTTGCATAAACAATAACAATTACTGGCCAATTGTTCGACAGATCTTTGTAACGGAGAACTTCAAACCACAACTACTCTCTTCAAACACACCGTATCTTCACACAAGACTGACTGAAGTTCACTAATTAATTTGCCTGCTTTGTCTTGCCTTTTATGGCATGTTCTTGAAGGCGAATGTTCGTGGCTTCGCCTCCTCGAGATCTCTATAAATGTTAACATCGTTGTTTCATTATTGTTGTTTGTGTATTTTGTTAACATTTATTCTTGTGGTGTTTGTTGGTATATTTTTGTTTATTTCTTTACAATTTTTTTTTACGCTGTTGTTTGTTGTTATATTACGCAGTGAGATAATTTGTAAACAAATTCATTGTTTTTGTTTTTGTAGCTTTTGTTTATAATTTGATTGTTAATTGATATAAAAGCAAAACACCAGTATCTAGATTTTTTTCATTTTCGTAACAGTATTTTAGACGCTTTGAGTGTAGAAATATTTTTCGGTCTTCTTTAAGAAAAATGCTGAATTAGGAATGAGGAAAACTCAAATGGTACCTTTTATGTAACTGAAGGAAGGTTTAATAAATTCACTGTCGCTAAATTTGTAGAACCCGATTGTTATTATAGAAGTGGTGGTGGTGGTTTGCTTCAGAAAATCGCAGATGATCAACAATTCCTATTGAGTATACGAGCCGTAAGACCACAACGAAAATATCATTCATATGAGATTGAACTGTTGGTGATCATTAAGGACGTAAAAAAATGTAGGGTGTTTTTAATGGACCGAAATTTGAAGATAATGAAGGATTTCAATGCGTTCACCCTGACAATAAAGAAAAAATATACTCCGCTACGTGTTTCAATTTGATTTTGGCAAAAAACATAACTCTGACAGTAATAAGAGGCTTATAGATATTTTCTGCAGAAATTGATATCTGTTAACACGATAAAATATCGGAATTAAGGGGCTCAGTTACTGTTCTTAATCATAGGAAATGAAGATTTCTATTAAAACCACGAATTGGTCTGAAAGAATTCAAATCAGGAGGTCTCCGTAATCTAGTAGGAAAAGTTTTAGCTTATAAGACTCAAGGCTGCGGTTCAAACACCAGCTCAGATATCAAAAACAAAATATAAAAATATTTCTTCGGCGACTTTCTCTCAGCAGACTTCTGGCAAAAACTCTGAGAGTAAATAAAATTTCCATGAAAAATTTTTCAAAATATCTATCGTTCGGAGCCAACATTAAACTGTAGGTCCTGCGATTCATATATAAAATTAACCATTAGTGGTGTGAGAAGCTAGGTTGTAATCCTGACTAAATGGTTGTGATGACCCATTAAGTAAATAAGTAAATCAGGAACTAATATATACTCCGGAATATATAGGGAAGGGACTAATCGCCAATTGTACACCGAAATGGTAAATTTGGAAATTTTGTGTCGGAAGTTAATAAAATTGTACGTAGTCATATAAAGTAGATAAAAACCGAGGCCTAAGGGACTTCTTACCATAATCGTTGAGAAGGATCAGCCGTTAAGAACATAGCGTATTGATCACGTCGTCCACAGGCAACATAGGAAGAAGCAGTAACAAACTAGTGGCAATCTTGTTATCGAAAACGAGTTGCAGAAAATCCTGAAAACTGGTACAATCATGCAGATAAGGGCAAAAACTGTAAATAAATAATACTTCGGATTCTTACGGGATTGTAAATGAGAACCGAACGGTTCTCGACATACTAAAAATGATTAAAGAATTCGCATATGGAAGATCGAGAACGCTGGGATTGTTTATTACCTCAGTTAGGGAATCCATTACATATTTGGCAACCCTGGTATGTCATAATAAAAACAAAATATGTTTTCTTTTTTTGTTTGTTGTTGTTGTTGTTGTGGTATTTTGACATTATGTTTTATTTGGGATTTGTTTTTATATTTGCTGTTGCTGTTATTGTTGGCTTGTCTTACCAAAGGGGAAAATAAAAATCCAAAAGCTAATAAAACATAATGAATCTGGCTATCTGTGAGAATGTATATGTATTCATTAAACATCTATGTATATATGCATACATATGAATGCGTATGTGTAACTCTATCTGTAAAGCAAATGACAAATTATACATTTTAGCAAAACATTTCTATGGAATACACATACTCGTATAATACTTTGTTTTTATTTATAAAATTCATTACTTTATTTTATTTTTCCTTTTTTCTTTTTTTTGATTTAGTTTTCAGTTGTAAACCAAAAGGTAAAAAACTTTCATTCCTTTTATTTATTATTTTACTGAACTAACCAAAGCACATCAATAATATTTCCTTACAGCACAAAGCAAAAGTAAGTACCGGTATATGGTATATGACTGCAACGATTTGACACTCATTTCTCAAGGTAGACAAATATGAGTTTTCTCGGATAGAAGGTAATAAAAGTATGATTTAATCTACTAAATGGCACTTCTAAGGACATACAGCAGCACATATTTATATCCTGTTTGTTTGTCTATTTAAAATATGATTACAATACTCGTAAAAGTATAATGTTGAGCCACATGCTTTTATTTTATTAAAATCATGCCGAACATAACTTCTTGGGAAAAATCTCTCTGATGAGTTTTTATTGGTGTAACTAAATGTAAAATTCTTTCAATTTTTTTTTTTTTTGTGAATTCACAGAAGCAAAATTTAATTAATAAGTGATGGCATTCTGAAAGTGCATTATCTTGGGAAGAGATTAGCATTTCGTGTGATAAAATCAAACAGAAATTACCGGAGTTATTATTTAAAGAGTAAGTTTTAAACATATGTTTATGTATACCATTTTATAGGCTCATCTCTCCCCTTTTCAAAAAACTTCAAATTTTGAAAACAGGTTAAAAAATATTTGGGTAATCAATAATTTTATGTGAAGCGATTAAAAACACCATTTTTAACAATTAAAAGAAGTTTGGAGGAGTTCAAGAAATATAAAAAATATTTTTTTAGTTATACTCAACAAAACTCACAACCTTCACTATGTCATTAGGAGGGTGTAATTCATTTTTTTTATTCTGTCGCATGGTGTAATTAATGAAACATTTTTAAATTTTATAAAGAGTTTAATTAAAAAATTAAAATTATTCCCCGGATACAAAATAGGTTCACAGGGCAGAGCTGATAAGTGGGTAATTATTGTATCGAAATACCGCACCTGAGAGCAGATAGTCACATGTGTGGCGAACAAAGTTCTAATTTGCTGGCTATCGTGTCCGTTCGGTATCACTGCGAAGAAATTGCTGAAGTAAATGTATCCGCAGCAGACTTTATAGGCAAAGCCAAAAGTCCTATTGTACCATTAACCAGACAGAGAGCCAGGTCGTAGAAGAGTTTTACTAATTACGACAGGCGAACATTCGTAAGTTGTAGGTTTTCTATCTGGAATCAATTATCTGATATTGCGTTGCTTCCGTTGGTTACATTTTCTGGATGGGATAGAGTGCTATCTCTGCCTCGAGGAGAATGAAACCATAAGGAACATTCTATGGAAATATTGACAATGGCTTCTAATGGCTAAAAAGTTGATATTTTATCAGCCTAATCCAATGACATAACATATCTGCATAAAAAGAAATCTCGAAACGTTTAATCGTACGAATGAGGAAGACAGTGAACAGGACCAATTTTGGAAAGAAAATTGATTCAAAGCGGGATCCATATATCGAAATAGTTTCAATACATTTCAAAGCAAAAACCTAGATTGCATAAGTATCAGTGCTACTTATCGGAGATTTGTTATATCCGGGGTGTTTATATCCGAGAAATGCTGTAATCGTTATTTACTTCTTTATTTAAGTAAATAATTAATTTATTTAAATTTTTTTAATTAATTTTTTTTAATAACACTCCCCTATCGATTTTATACACGGACCTCTCTAACAAAGATTAAACTTTCGATATTTGATACCACTAATAAAAATATATAAATTTTTCGAACTTTTCTTTTTTAATTTTTGACCTTTGTTTTGTAACGTTCTTGTAAATTGCTACGCATTTATTTGTATAATTTCCGTTTACCGTATATTCTGTGAATTTTGTTGTTGTCCGATTGTTTTCTTTGCTTATTTATGTTAAGTTTGTTTTCATACGCGTAACTCTGCCAGAATGGGTACATTCTATTTGAAATATTTTATTGTATTGTTCTCGTATCCTATACACTACGCCACTCAACTTTCTGCTTACTTTGCAGGGTCCATTTCAGTGAGTCCGTAATTCGTTTAATAGTCACTTTCTTCCTTTTCCTCATAATCTTCAAAGCCATAGACATTAATGACGGTTCCTCGTTGCGACAGACTTTCTATCAATCTCCTTTATAATTCACTCCTTGTACCGGCTGTTGGCAGATCAAGTTTAGGTAATTCTCCTTTTAGCCGCTTTAACGTGAAGGCTTTGGAATTTTATTTTATTTTGTTTATTGCAATCTCACTTTTGATACCAATTGTTATGTTTAAAAATTTTTAAAACATTTATTTGATTTGGATTCGAAAATTGCAATTAAAATTATTATTTTTTATTTACTTCTGATCATTATTTACTTCTTAATTTAAATAATAATTTCCAAATGGATCGTGTACAAAATGTAATAGTTTACAATAATATATTATTTTATTGTTAATTTTATGATTACAGATTCTCAATGGAGTTCCTAATACAGAGAATACAGTTGACTGTCCTAGGACTGACATTTAGCCAAATCGTTCGTTGCCACTTCGCCCTGACACCCTCGACCATCAATAGCTATACTGCAACTTACTGCTCTGTCATCCTGGCTAACAGAAAGTTTGCTAATTTCGCTCGTAGAGTTATTGTAGTAATTAATAATCAAACCACACGTCGTATGGCCGACACTGTCAAGGCTTAAAAGAGAAGTAAATTACTGAAAGTCATGCAACCGCAATGAAAACTGTAGCGACCAGAGGAAGCAAGTATGGAGGACTTTTGGTCAACTTTTATTAGATAACTTCAAATACTACTGTTTTAAGTAGCACAATAGCAAAAAGACTTGAAGACGCTGATTGGATGGGCCGCTGAATTCGAAAAGTACCTCTTCTTAGCAAATGAAACATACGAAAAACGTTTGTTACTGTCTGTTAATAACTGGAACAGTGTACTATGGTCCGACAGATCGAAAATTAATTTCAACGGGTCGGAAAAGTATAAACCAAATGTAAAAAAGTTAAGCAAGACTGCAAGTCGTTAATGATGTTGATTCCATTGTCTGAATTTTACTGAACAATGTAATTCCCTTTTTCGAGTACGAAAGGCCACTGAGGTGGTTTATCCATTTGTGGATAAATCTTTGGATAACTCATTAGCTCATACAATTAAATGTACGGTTACAAGTTCTTTGTTTATGGAATGTCGAAATATGACTTTGTATCAACATTTGATAGAGAACTTTATGTTTTGTTTACTCAAAACAAAGTGTAAGGCTTGAACGACGTAAAATCTATTTGAAGAAGATTCGCTCACAAAGGCGAAATGATAAGATCAGTCGTCTAGTTCGGGATAAAACTACACGTCTTGGAAACATTGTTCCAAATTTTCAGCGAAAACGATCAAGTAGTTTGAGCTAAATCGTGGTCGTCAGTTCGAAAGAAGTGATTTCGATAAAAACGCGTATAAGATGCGCGCACCGGGATGTGTTGTACTATTTTTCGTTTGAGGGAATGCTTTGGTTCTAAAGAAACGATAACCATGAAAAAAAATATAAATTTTCTAAAATTAAGCGTGAATTTTTGTTTTTGTTTTTTTTAATTTGTGGACTATTAAATACAAATTTAATATAATGTTCAAATATTGAGGTTTCTTTATTATTTATTCTATCGTTGTACATTATTATTATTTTTTTTTTTGTCAGCGTGATCTAATTGGTTATATTTTAACAACTCGAAAAAAAGGAAATATGAAGAAAAAAATTTTCGGCAGCCTCTGGTAAAAGCTCTGAGATAAAATAATCACCATGAAAGAGCTTCTTCAAGCAGTCGTTAGAAGTTGAGGTAAAACTGTAGATCTCGCCACATATACACGATATTAACACACAACATCGGTGTTCTGAGAAGGGTTGCAATAGCCAATAAAGCGCCGTAGTGTAGTAGGGAAATGGCTTGTCCATCCCAGACATCTCCAACAAATCGAAAAATAAGAAAAATATTTCTCCGGCGACTTCCTCTCAGCAGATCTCTGGCAATAACTCTAAGAGTATATACAATAGCCATGAAAAAGATTCTCAACAAATCTGTCGTTCGGAGTCGATTTTAAACTGTAGATGGCGTCACTCACGTATAAAAAATTAACACACACAACAAAAGTGGTGTGAGAATCTAAGTCGTAATCCTGCCTGAAGGATTAACAATTATGTATGTACTAGCAGATTGTACCCGGCGTTGCGCGGATTATGTAGTTTGGATTAGTTAAAAAAATGAAAAATGTTTTTAAATTAAAAAAAACAGTGATTATTTGTTGTTGTTAAAGAAATTTAAAATTTTTTATTATTAACACTTAAAAAAAATACAAAAATCAGTAACTTAAGTATATATCGAGCCATAACCACAAAAATATCTCAAGCGACTAAAACGAAATTTTACAGGGGAAGGTTTTTATTATTTATTTCTTGCGTAAATTAAGTTAGAAAATTAAACTTTATTCTGTTATAAATTCATAACTGTACAGAGTGTAACCCTGAAATTTTTATAGACGATGCAAATGATGCCAATGAATTTATTTATTACAAAAAACGATATTTGAAAAATATGTCGCTTTAGATATTTTTGCGGAATATAGGAATATTAAGTACATACATATAACAATTAAATAAATGCAATATTAACTTATTCTACAATTAAATTAAATAGTATTATTATTTTGATAAAACGCTTCTATACACAATATTAGCTGTTTTACCAGTTGGGGTAAAAATGTATTAATTTTTCCCACTTGGTACCCGTGAGCAGGCTACATACAATTGACCATGAGCAAAACATGGTGTCTCCAAATTTAAACCAGCCACCTTCAATGTTTGACCCTGAGACTTATTAATGGTCATAGCAAATGCTAGTTTTTTATAAAAATCAATGTAGAATTGTAAAAAATATTTTTAAATGTGATTTTCAATTGTTTTGTATTTAAATTCAAAACTTTAAAACGTTCTCGTGAAAAGTTAAAAAAAAGACAACATAATACCATAATACTATTACAAAAAAAACATTTTTTTCTCGCAATCAGTGCATTAACAGGCATCGTTTGGGAGGTATTTCTACAAAAAAAGGTGGCCTTGGGACACCCTATTGTATAAATATTTCTTTAAATTAAAAAAAATATTATTGGGTCATTTTTGCATTAAAAATAACAATAAATAAAAAACCGGTTTATCGGTTTTGAAACCGGTTTTGAAACCGGTTTCTTAAAAAATTCAATTTTTTAAATTATTCGGAAACCGGTTTAACAAACAACCCAGTTTTTTGAATACTCTAAGTCCTAAATATAAAGGCACTCAATTTGTCCGTTTTTGGCCCCTTTCCCCCTTTTTGGACCCCTTTTGGTTCAACTTTATAAACGGAACACCTCCAATAGCTATTTGGGAAACTAAACCAAGCTAAATCGTAAAAAATTACCTATAAAACAGATAAAATACATCATTTATGCATAAAAGTACTAATTTTTGCCCATTTGTTCTCCCTTTGTCCCATTTTTTCCCCTTTGGGTCAAAATTTTGAAAATATTTCGGTCCAGGCGTTCACGCGTGATTGGCTAACAAACAAACAAAAAACAGACTTACAGAAAGATTTATAATATATATTAGGATATTAGGATGTAGTAGCCAGTAAAGTATATTGAATATAACTTTTGCATTTTTAATAACAACTGTTGAATACAGTTGGAAATGTAGGCGACTAAACGTTTACATTATTTGACAGCATGGTTCACGAAACAATTGCTTTGTTCTCATAAATCAAAAAAATCTCAGTTTACCTAGATAATAATAATCGATTAGAAAAATTTCAATTTCAATTTAACGTAAACTTCTTTTCAGCTGATGGAAGTTTTATTTTTTTAATTCAATCGTAACTTTATGCTTACGGGGTTGAATTTGAAAATAATTTCACTAATATCTGTCATTGATAGATTCCGAAGAGGTGTCATCGGATTAAGGGTGACAGAAAGTTTTAAGATCTGGCCATGATGGCGAACAAGCCACTAAGTGAACTGACCAGTTTCATCTGGAGCTTGAGGTGCTTCAAACCCACCAATAATAGATTATGACAAGGGGGCTTGCCTCACACTGGGTGACACAATGGGCTACAAAGGCCACCGAGTGAACTTACCTGTGAATGGCAAGCTACCCGATCACCTAACCTAACCTGTCATTGAAGTTCTAAAGTAATCAAATATTGGTTAACTAATAACAGCAGATAAGACTACATTTTGGTCAAAACACATAATTGCTCATTACAACCCTTTAGTCAGGATTACGATCTAGTTTCTCACACCACTTATGTTGTGTGTGTTAATTTTATACATGAGTAGTGGTACCTACAGTGTAAAGTCGACTCCGAACGACAGATTTTTGATAAACTTTTCATGGCAATTTTATTTACTCTCAGAGTTTTTTGTCAGAAATCTGCTGGGAGGAAGTCGCCGAAGATAGTCTTAAAAAATGAAATAATAAATAAATAAATAGTTAAGCTATTGAGATTTTTTGGTTAGTAGCCTTTCTTAATATTTTATATTAATTTCAAAGAGGAATCATATCCATTTACGCTACGGTATAAGGCGCAAAATATTATTGAAAATATCTTTTGTAATGCAATCTTGAATTTATTTTACAACTCAATCGTATAATTTCTTGCACATGTTAACAACACCACAGCTGCTACAATCAATTGCAAAAGTACACTCAAACCCCGCTGTTTATATGAACACATTACATACATATCCTCGTATACTGTATTTGACTGGATTTGGATGTTTTCAAGGGGAGCATAAAAATATTCGTGCTTTGCATTTTACCAACAGAAATTATACACGGAGCTGCTAAAATTTGAATTCAACTTCAATTTGAATTGAACTCTGGCCATTGGCATTACATTTAATGGTTCATTCATTATTGAATCTGATCGTAAAAATGTTACATCACACTACATACATACATACTATCTCTTAGCAGAAGTGTTGTGTTTTTTGTTTATTGGTTACGATGTTAAAATTCTTCGAATTTAATTTTTTTTATTGAATTGGATACAGCAACATAAATACAGATACAGACATAGATACTAACGTATCTTTGTATTGTACAAAATTTTTTTTTTACCAGCATTTTTTGGTAATAGAACATACTGTGTATTGCTCTACAAAAGTGAAAGAAAAAAAAAAGAAAATTAAAAGAGAAAAAGAAAAGGAAAAGGAAAAAAAGGGAATAAGAATAAGAAAATGTGGCAAATATATGCATGTCTGTGGGCCCATAACAATGTGCAAAATTATTTCCGAGTTCAATTTTACACATTAAGGAAGACATTCGATTTTACAACTTCCTCCGGAATTCACTGTTCAATAATTGAAGATGTTATACGGTTTTCGCTACTGCCACTGCCACCGCCATTGCTTCTGTTTCAATTCGAATTTCTATTCTCTCACTTTCTTATTCCATTGAATTGAATTGAAACGTATTGAATTGTATATTATTTTTATTGCGACTACAAGATGTTGGTGATGGTGATGGTGATGGTGATGTGTGTGTGTAAAACAATCAACCCGAATCAACAATGATTTCACACACGCTGAAATAAAAACATAAGTTTTGATGATAGTCGAGAAGAAAAAAGCAAAAAATGGCCCATCCAATATTCTTTCCTCACATTCTCCTTCGTATATGAGGATTAAGAAAAATAATCAAATTTCTGTAAAAGAGTGTCCAAGACATTTCAATAAAACTTTTCTTATGTGACCATAAACTATTTAGAATTGAATACTCATTCCTGTTGATTACTTTTGATTTGAAATTGTTTTTTTTTTCTTTAAACAGGAAAACAGTATTATTTCTCAACAAATTAATTGTCCTTTTAATGAATCGCTTACATTAGAGTGTGCCTTTTATACCAAATAGAAAATTTTTTTAAAGTTTAAATCTTATCTGGCTTCATAAAAGCTTAATTGTAGAATACATACATAATTGGCTATTACAATCCTTCAATCAGGATTACGGCCTTGCTTCTCACACCACTCATGTTGTGTATGTTCATTTCATACATGAGTGGCGGAACCTGCAGTTTAAAATCGACTCCGAACGACAGATTTTTGAGAAACTTTTCATAGCAATTTTATTTATTCTCAGAGTTTTTCCCAGAAATCTGCTGAGAAAAAGTCGCCGAAGAAATATTTTTTTTCATTTTTCGTTTTGATGTCTGACCTGGTGTTTGAAATCGGGCCTTTCGTCTAATAAGCCAATATACTACTGGACTACGACGACATTTGTAGAATAAAAATCAGTAAATCCCCTACCAAACATAGAGTTAAATTTGACACTGAAACAGTACCTATAAGGAGGTATCGGAGGTGTCAAGAGGAGTAAAAGATCAATTACATGTAATGGGCTATGAAGTTAGTTTGATAAGTAAAACTAGAATTCGGTGTAAGTATTTTATTTGTAGTAAAATATGTTTCTACACGAATCTCAATATGAATTGCAGAGCACACATACATACATAAATAATTGGCCATTACAACCCTTCAGTCTGGATTACGACCTAGCTTCTCACATCAATTATGTTGTGTGTGTAAATTTTATACATGCGTGGCGAGAACTACAGTTTAAAGTCGATTCTGAACGACAGATTTTTGAGAAACTTTTTCATATCAATCTTATTAACTTTCAGAGTTTTTGGCAGGAATCTGCTAAGGAGCAGCATCCGCCGAAGAAATTATATAGGACTGTGCCCCCACTTCTGATAAGTTAACACACTTTCTACTAGAGTACGGGGAGTATGAATTAAGGAATTGAGTAACTTAATCAGTTTGGATGTTAAGACTGTTATGACGTAATAAATCAATTATTTTTTTTTTCAATCAATTTTAATTTGTAATTAGCGGTAGATTGAGGAACTTATCTATATGGCTCTTGAAAATTCAAAGAACAAACAAAAATTTTAACACACACAATTACATGTCAGCTAAACGGTAAAGATTCCCCGATAATGATTATCTCAATCTTACATATGACATCAAAGAACCTGTACAAAATGAACAAATAGTATTATTTACACTTTATTTGACCACAATACTCGTATACCATAACTCACTCCATGATTAGTTTAATCCACCGCAAACAATATTAATTATGTCAACCGGTATTATTGTTTTTGTTGTCCAATGTTAACCAACCAATCAACCATACAAACAATAGAAAATTTAATAAGAACCCAAGTATTTCCATAAAAAAAAAGTTTCATACCAATACGAAAATCCCACAAAATGGTTTTATTCGGTTATGGAAACATTTGTTACAATATACGATACAATTAAATGAAAGGATATCAACACACACAAAAAACTTAAAAAAAAAAACAAAACGCAACCAGAAAATCATTTTAATACACCCGCATTATTATGGTCAGAATACATTCATTTCGATTCGTTTTCTTCTTTTTTTAATTCGCAAAACTGGCAAATAGACGGATGGACAAAAAAGTTTTCAACATGTTTTCTATGTAGTATAGTATGTGTTTGCCTGAAAGATACATACAAACATTTGTACATACACATGAATTTGCAGTGACAAGCCTTTTGACTTTTCTAACCAAATTCAAGCCATAAAAGGACATTCATAGGCACATAGGACACACGCATTCACAGAAAAGGACAACCAGCAGTAGTTAACACGTAAACATCATTATTTCATTCAGTTTGCAAATGAGCAGTTGACCAAAAGATAAAAAGTTTCAAGTATAGTGTCAAGCGATTGAACTCTTGGTGTTTTATTGAATTTTCATGAACTATAAGTCCAACATACATACTTACACTCTCCACACACCACACAACTGTAATAATATTGAATAAATTTTATCACAAAAATCGATTCTAATGAGCAAATGTTTTATACATACTGAGTCTTCATTACTATGACATAGACATACATAGTTTTTATAGAATTTTTGCAAAAAGAATAAAGCAATATACGAGTATATTCGTAACTTTGTAACTATGTAGGTAGTTAAATTGAAAAAGCAATGGCAAGAAAGGGCTTTAATTCAACGATTCGAATAAGGTCGAAGTAAAAAATTGTAAGCATATAGGGAAACATTTTTATTTAACTTGTAAGGCTAAAGAAAATTCCAAGTCTTTAATATTGGTACGTTTTTACCTTTTAAAAACGTTTAAAATATGAGCTCGTAGATTGCAAATAAAATAAAAATAAATTTGTGGTTTCGTTTTAATTAAAATTCTTTATTATTCGCACAATTCTGTGTGCCACTGTTTACAACTTGATGTAAACAACAACAATTGCTTTGTTTGTTATTCCTCTTTGCACTTTCTTGCATAAACAATAACAATTACAGGACAATTGTTCGACAGATCTTTGCAACGGAGATTTTCAAACCACGATTACTCCCTTCAAACACACCGTGTCTTCACACAAGACTGACTAAACTTTTACCAACTCAGTTAACTGATTTGCCTTCAATTTTATGTTGCAACGTAAACAGTCTGATGAATGTTCTTGAAGACAAATATTCGTGGCTTCCCCTTCTCGAGATCTCTATAAATGTAAACATCGTTGTTTCATTATTGTTGTTTATGTATTTTGTTTACATTTATTCTTGTAGTGTATGCTGTCGTATTTTTGTTTACTTGTTTACCATTTTTTATGCTCGTGTTTGTTGTTGTATTTTTGTTCACTTGTTTACCATTTTTTTTACTCTGGTGTTTGTTGTTGTATTTTTGTTAACTTGTTTACCAATTTTTATGCTGGTGTTTTTTGCTATATTACGCAGTGCGATAACTTGTAAACAAGTTCGTTGTTTTTTGTTATTGTAGCTTTTGTTTATAATTTTATTGATTATTTATATTTAATTTATATCTAGATTTTTCCATTTTCGTAATAATATTTTTAATTATTAACTGGAATTCACTTCTATTAGGAATTTTTATTACGTTTGTCTGTTATAACTTTGGTAGAAGTTCTCTACTTCCTATTAATTTTTATTTATATTTTTAACTGAATTGTGTCTTTCATATGTTTCTTTACTAATACCCAATATCAATCAACTTTATGATCGTTTACAACAGGTGAAAGTATAGTTTTGTTTCAAGATATCCTCGGATATTTTTCAGTGTAATCAAGTTGTCGTTTTAAGACCTTTTTGTATAGAATTATTGCCAAGGAAGCTAAGAAAAATCAGATATAATTTTTTATTAACAGGAACGTCAGTTTAAAGTCATATTTGTAAACTTCTAGCTCTTTATAACAATAGCAAAATAAGCCGCCGTAGTCTAGTAGGTAGTGTGTTCACATATTAGACACGAGGCTAAGGCTCTCAGCAGATGTCTGGAAAAAATTAAATAAAAATGCCATGAAAAGTGCCTCAAAAATCTATCGTTTGGAGTCGATTTTAAACTGTAGATTGAGCGACTTATGGAACAAATTAAAATACACAACGTAAGTGGCGTGAGAAATTTGGTCTTAATCTTGACTAAAGTGTTGTAAATGCAATTAACATATTATTTTAAAAAATTTCTAAGCCTAGAAATTAGGTCATATTTGCTCCTTGTTAACACGCGTAAATTGTAATTGTTGTCAACTGGAAATAATTCATGTTGCCTTAATCGGCTTAAATTCATAGAAACATCGTATTGTTTTAAACTATTTATGTAATTTTGTTAAATTTTTTATTGTCAAATAAATAAATCAATACAATTTTAGTCAGAGCCTTTATATCCCATGTATATAAGTACATATAATATGCCGTATACTCATGCCTGTTCTTATATGTTCCAATGACCTCCATTTATCACTCAGCTGTTAATTATAACTAGAAAAATGTTACACATTTTTTGTAGCCAACTATATTTGTTTTATAACCTTTTTACGTCCGAACAAAACCTACTTGCAAGAATCTTTGGATCAAAATGTAGTCGATTTCTAGAAAGTTTCCATAGAAAGCAACATATATTTCATCTCGAGATTTCATCCAAATTTAGTTGAAATTCCATGGATTTAGTCACACAATTGTGTTTTTTGTATTAAAATTGTACTTTTTTTTTAACTAAACATACAACTTTGAATTAAAAATAATGAATTGCTTTCGTTCTAAAGGCTTAATCCCAGTAAGTGTTAAAAAATGTAATGTAAAGAAACAACTACTGGAAGTCTCCCAATCCACAGAGAGAATAGCATCAAACACAAACATTAAATTTCAAATCTTATGGACAAGATTGTGCAACTGTAAACGGGCTAGCTATTAAGCAAAATTTACTCGCAATAAAGGCTAGCAATCCACAGGTGGTGCTTGACTACAAACTCAAAAAATTCAAGATCGAAGACGGACAAATTTTGATTTCAAAATTAGAAGGCGCCTATATCTCCCAGAAAAATGCTTACTGGAAGCCTTCCGAACCCAAACAGGCTAGCACAACTAATATTGGCTGCGAATGCTGCCATAAAGCTAGACGAAGCAAGAGCATGATAGTATGAAAGCTTTGGTCATCCGAAAATCTTACGTATAGGTGATCTGGATATCCCATTTAACTACCAGATATCTGCACCCAGTAGAGTGATTTACTAAATATATTTATAACGACAAACACATGGTTTACAATAGTAAACGACAGCATTGTCGATTTTGCCATTCATTAACTTTTATTCACGACATTCGTTTGCGATTGTCGTATTGTTAAAACTTACTGAACCGCACTACAGGTATTGAGTTCTTTCGTTACGAAAACGAAAATGTTAGATTTGTCCAATTATGATAATGGCTTACATTTCCAAAGATCGTTATCCAAGTATGCACTGATATGCATAGCGAGTACATATATTTGCTAAGGCTAAAACGGCTATTGTGTACCTTGAGAGAATGTATGCCGCATATAAAACTATTAGACAATACAACGTATGGAGATCATACAAATCAAGCCCGATATAGAATTTTGCAGAAGCAGATTTCATCATATTTAACCTTAAAGGGAGCTATAATCACGAAGAAAAAGAAGAGACAACAAAACATCTTCTTTGTCATTGTTCGGCACCAACGAACCAGAGGCGAAGTTGAGCAACCAGAATTTATCGACAAAAAAATGAAAATAAAATGAGCAATAACTGGTATCTTAGAAGACCCAAGCGACCCACAGTTTCCAGGACGCCTGGTAGCTAATTTAACCTAACATAACCTTACTGACTTAATTGGTCTTGACAACCCTTCAGTCAGGATCATAGCAGGCATCTTACTACACCACTTATGTTGTGTGTGTTAATTTTATCCATGCATGAGAGGTGGGATGTACTGTTTATAGTCGACTCTCAACGACAAATTTTTTGAGACAATTTTAATAACGATTTTCTTTACTCTCAGACTTTTTACCAGAAATCTGCTGAGAGGTGTTGGCCGATGAAATATTTTCTTTTATACCACTTAGGTGGTGTGTGTTAGTTTTACCTATAAGTTGCAGGACCTACAGTTTAAAGGCGACTCCGAACAAAAATTTTTTTTAAAACCCTTCAAGGCAATTTCCTTTACTCTCAGAGGTTTTACAGCAAACTGCTGTATTTCGTTGTGTTCGATATGGTCGGGGTGGGATTTGAACTATGACCAAGGTGACTTTAAGATAACCTAGTAATTTTTATTACATTAAGAGCAATTATGAGTTATACTATGTTCAGATATGCATATTTTAAGTGTTCAGGCATATTCAGCTGCTTATTCAATATTCATTTGACAGCTGTTTTTTGTTTTGTTTTTTCTTTTCGTTTGTCGTTGTTGACATTTGAGTTGTCAAATACCAACAGAAAGTGTTCGGTTAATTGTAATATGCGCACTGAACATACTTATGACAGTGTTACATTTTAATTTTTACTCAATATTATAACAATTTGCGTATTTATTGCGCAATAATTAATTGAAACTTTATATGAAATATTGAGCTCAATAATGGCGTTTATTGCGATTTGCGTAATAAAGGTGCATATCTGAACACTGTATTATACTTTAATCGTTAGAAATGTTATCAGTTCAATATTTATGGTATGCAAGAACATGTGTTCACTAACTATATTCTGTAGACGCACATTTGTGTGAATATCTGTAAAATTTAATGTGCCTCATGAAGTCGCCGTAGTCTAGTAGGTAGTGTGTTGGCTTATTAGACGTAAAGCCAGGGTTCGAGCCCCAGGCCAGACATTAAGACAAAATACAATAAAAGTATTTTCTTCGGCGACTTCCTTTCAGCAGATTTCTGGCAAAAACTCTGAGAGTAAATAAAATTGAAAAGTTTGTCAAAAATCTGTCGTTCGGAGTCGACTTGAAACTGTAGGTCCCACCACTCATGTATAAAATTAACACACACAACATAAGTGGTGTGAGAAACTAGAACGTTGTACAATGGGTCAATTCGAACTCCGGGTACTGTACTTGTCAATTAAGACGTCCTCTAACCTAACCTAACCTAATGTGCGTCATGCTTTCTTTTAATTAAGTTGTAATAATATTTTTTTAGTATCATTTTCATTCATTATTTTAATTTTTTCGTTTTTTTTTTACATCAAAATATTAATGTTTGTGTGTCTTTGGTATGGAGTAACATTTATTTTTTTCATTTTTCTTCATTTCAGATATTTGAACAACAGAGCAAATGATAACAATGTTGTCAGGTACTTTAGAGAAGAACTTTCAGGCGAATAGAGTAGTTATCTGCCCTGATTATGTGTCTCTTATCCTTCTTATGCCTTATTCCTACGTACTTAATGGGAAATTATGAAAAACGGGGGAAAAAAAGAAAAACACATCACATGTCCTTAATAGTTGGTATACTCGTTAGTTTGTCTTATAATTAGTGGTATATGTAGCACCATACACTTACACACTAACGACGTATGTACATATGTATATACAAGTACGTTATTATACAACTAATTTGTTGTTATTCCGAGATCTTAAAGAGACATCCATATGAGGTTTGTTTACCCAGTGAACTAGTAATTATGACCAGATATCAATCAGTAATTTTGTTAACACTCTTATACTTGTTCGTAACCCATACGTGTTCGTATTTATGCCTTAAGCACTTCTCTTAACCATCTACGTACGTACGATATGGGCGGGTATGAGTATGTAAACGTGAACTTTTTTTTTGTAGATGTGTGTAGAAAATGTTGAACAACTTTATTTGGTTTAAATTAAGCAGAAAAAGGTAAATTCAGAGCAAAAACAAAAAAAGAGAAAAAAACAAAATAAAGTTGCCAAGATAAGAACAAATTGCTTTGATGTTTCCGCTTGATTGGTTTCATTTTATTAATGAAATTATTTTAAATTAACCTCAAATATGTAATTGTTACACTTCATAAATTCGTTCTTTCATACATTTTAACACTATTAAGTACTTAATGATACACGTTAATCAAGTCAGACGAATTTAAAGTATTAGAGTACCGTGACCCTCTGATATATTGCAAGACGTCTAATGCCTCATATTGGGACAAAGGATGCAATACTCTTTATCATAGAAGGTTAAATTGATAGCTGCCATAAGCATAGTTCACTTTGGTGGTAATAACTCTTGTTGTAATACTATTATGTATACACTGTCATTGTAGTCGCCGTAGAAGTGTGTTGGCTTACTAGACGTAAGGCCCCAGTTCAAACCCCAGGTCAGACATAACGCATAAAACGAAGTATAAAAAAATATTTCTTCAGCGACTACCTCTCAGTAGATTTCTGGCAAAAATTCTGAGAGTAAATAAAATTGCCATGAAAAGTTTCTCAAAAATCTGTCGTTTAAAATCGACTTTAAACTGTAAGTCCCGCCACTAATGTATAAAATTAACACACACAACATTGGTGGCGTGAGAAATTATGTCGTAATTCTGACTGAAGGGTTGTACTGATCAACTATATAGGTATACATTGTCATGAGTTTAAAATGAAATTTCGCCATACAATCTCTTGGGTGCCAATAATATTTTCACTTCAAGTTGTTAAGCACAGCACAGATATATAGAATAAAGAATACGTTCATTCGCTCTAATGAATAAGAGAGTGTGTCCTTTGTGACCAAGATACATACATACACAATTGGCCATTACAACCCTTCAGTCAGGATTACGACCTAGCTTCTCACACCACTCATGTTGTGTGCGTTAATTTTATACATGAGTGGCGGGACCTGCAGTTTTAAAGTCGAATCCGAACGACAGTTTTTTCTGAGAAACTTTTCTTGGTAATTTGTTTTTACTCTCAGAGTTTGTGCCAGAAATCTGCTGAGAGGAAGTCGCCGAAGAATTGCTTTTTGTATTTTGTTTGATGTCTGGCCTTGGGTTTGAACCCTGGCTTTACGTCTAATAAGCCAAAACACTACCTACGGCGACCAAGATAATATATCTAAAATTGATTTTAGGTACTGTTAAGAAATATGAGTATATCCATGATCTTTCAAAAGTTTTTTGAAAAAACTACGATCGAGAGCAAGTTCATATATCGCGTAGTCAGCAGAACCCAAGATTTTGCATTGGCACCAGCTTCTGTATTTGAATGCTGTAGTGAACAATGTTTTACATTGAGTAGACGTAAGGGAACCTCACATCATTTTCGCCATCATTCTCATAACATGTGCAATCCTGTCATGGAGATTTTTCTTCTGCACAGCTAACCACTAAGCCGTTGCTTTACAGACCAAAACTGGTATTATGCCAGTTCAAGTTTGTGGTTCTTAGGCAAGATTAGGTTACGTTTAAGGACATGTACTTGTTATTGGGTCAAGAGCAAGACCCATTGTAAATAAATATGTCCTAGAGGAGAGAGAGAGAGGATAGTGAAGGAGGTAGGGAAATTGCAAAAGGGGAAGAGGTAGGAAAGGGGAGGAAAAAAAGAAGGACCACTAACACACAAGAGAGCGCGACTATAAGCTTGATGCCCTAGTACTTCTAAACCAGCTCAATCCACTTATGAATCTATAGAGAGCCGTAGAGTCGGCTCTCGCCAGAGCGTCTAAGCCTTTAAAGAAGCCACTGCCCAGAGTCTTTAACGAACTAGGTTTGGACAGTTTTTGAGGAGTTGTTCGAAAGTCTCCAATTGCAATAGCCCGGTTGCGATCTGTTCTAGATCCTTGTCAGCGATCTAATATCACAGTGCCCTGTAATGAAACTAATAATTAACCTCAGGCTGACCCAGCAGCAAATCTGTTCTACTACTATCTATAGCAGGCCATAGAATGCTAGACACATAACATCTCGCTTCATTCCCCAACGTCTCTGCTCTTTCTCTCGGACCAAACTATTGATGAGGCCATGGAAGTGGTAGATTGGGGGATCAGGATCAACTATCCCAACTGCTCTCAGAAAGTGAATCTAATCTAGCAAAAGCAATCGCCGTCTCATTACCGAGTATACCGCTGTATAAGGTTCTTGATTGTGCAAACATTACTCCATCAAGGTAGCCAATCGGAAAATTATTTATTTCCTTATGATTTGTTAAGCTTTACACGCAGCTTATATTCAGTGCTCAATTCTGATTGTAATATCAGCAGCGATTTTAAATTGCCGGAATTAGTAGATCAAATGAGGTATGAAGGAGGTACGCCGGCTACAATAGTGTTAAATGTATTGTCAAATTGAGCAAACCTCACCCAAATATTTATATTATCTTAACAAGATTTATTTAAGATTGTTTCAACAACTATTAAAACGTATGTATGTATGTAGTTTCAAGCTTCACGTTCATGAAACAAAAAACAAAAAATAGAACGTTTATTACGGCAAATAAATTTATGATTGTGGAAAATTTATCAAAGTTCCATGGTTTTGGGTTGAAATATTTGCATTTTTAGTAGTTTCCGCCTTCGATTTTTTATTATTTTGATTCCTTTTATAGATTTTAGATAAATAGACTACACGCTGGGGTTCAATGAAGAATATTTATTCGATTGTATTGCAACGTGTATATTTTTTGTCGATGCTTGAATGCTTGCAAGCGAAATTTTTCATGAATATCGTAAAGAAAAATTCATTTTTATAGCACAGTATCAGTAGACGTTTAACACGTGTAACAAGTCGCTGTTGATTTTCCAACGAAAAGCATTTTCAATTATTTTTTTTTAAAACGGATAAAACGGATTGAAAAGGAACACACAGAAGGTATAGTCGTGCATGGCAACGTGTTTGAAAGAGTGATTGATTGTTAATTAAAAGAATGTGTCGGTGCCTGCAACCACACGATTGTCGTTTGAGGAAGTTGTTTCTAAAAAAAAGGAAAAGAAATCTAATGAAAGAGTTGTTTGAAGGGAGTTTTTTTGATGTCCTTTGATACACAGTACTTTGAGTACTACGTTCATTAGAAGTTAAAGCAAATTAAGTCATCGTAGTGTAGTGTGTAGTGTGTTGGCTTATTAGACGTAAGGTCGCGTTTCAAACGTGAGGTCAGACATCTCGCACGAAAAGAAATATGAAAAAATATTTCTAGTGCTTTGAGAAATTTCTATCGTTCGGAATCGACTTTACATTGTAGGTTCCTCCACTCATGTATAAAATTAACACACACGACATAAGTAATGTGAGAAGCTAGGTCGTAGCACTGACTGAAGGGGTGTAATGACCAATTATGTTATGTATGTATAGGATTTTTAAAACATTAATTCACGTTTCCAGTGATGGATTATAGCGTTGTAGGGGAATTCCACAAATATCATCTTAAAAAATAAATTTGTACCCACTTTTAGAATTCTCTTCGATACGATTTTAATTGACAAAATTATTCATAATTTTTCAGAATTTCGTTCAATATAAACTAAATAACATTAAGGTGACCTAATTCTAGTTACTAGTGAGTGCTCAAGAATTCGAACCTCAAGTCTTACATCTTTTTTTCCGTTTTGAGACTAACACTCAAGAGATGACGCCTGTTCGTGCTGTGCATTGTGTTGGAATACAGTAAAGATAGTTTAAAGGAAAAAGGAGGTAGTATGCGACTGAATTAATATTTATTTTTTTGTAATGACCAGTGTATGCAGGATCGTCACCATTTTTTCTTGAGAATAACTTTTTAATAATTCTCACTTTCGTTTTTCTATTGTAGTTAATCATACAATGTCATACAAACAATCAGACAATCACAAACACCCAGAGTCGCTGGTGGGAATCTAATCCACGTCCTCGGCATTAAAAGTGCTGCACACTACCGACTAGAATATCAGGGGCACAAAATTTTGAATAAAAGAAAGATTTCTATGGTAATTTATTTATTTCCTTTAGCCTGACTTTTGTTTAAGTACTCACAAATCTCTCGTTTAAAATGAGTTTATGGCATAATCCTACAATAGTGTTCTGGTGGTAAATTTGTTAAATTTCAATCAAAATCAATAGATTCAAAAATGTCACTTATGACAACACTGACAGAACCCTGATATTAAGAGAGAGCCCACTGTTGTTTTAGGCTACCGTTTGCAATTAATTGATTTGCAATCAATTTTCAAGAAATCGGAATTGCAGAAAACGAAAACAGGACAATTTAGCGTATTAGGTGAAAATTCATTTCGTTCGATACATAATTTTCTAAATTCTTTTGTTTTAAACTATTTTAGTAGGATTAGGGTTAAAGGCTGAAGGTTAAAGGGAAGAACATCTTCGGCTTTTTACACACATAGGACACGAACATCAACAATGTTCGTTAAAAAGAGCGTAAAAATACATTCAGTTGCTTGTCAGCTTCTAAAGAGGAAGGCTCATGTCGCTTTTTTCAGACTTCAATTATACACCCAAAGAAATATTACAGTAGGATTCACTAATATCAATGAGAAATTATTTCGATTTTTGGAAAAATACTTGCCAAGTTAAATACGGTATACATATTATTGGGTTAATGAGTAGACTTGAAAATATTACTAACAATTTTTCTGTAGGTTAACACATGCCTCTCACAAATACACTCACATTTTTTTCATGTTCTCTTTGTGCCGACGTCTGATCATAAGCAATTCAGTTATGAGGCATTGTTTAGCGCATTTTAAAACCGTCAAAATGAAAATAAAATTTAAAAAATGATTGTCGCTACTTGCTATGATAGGAATTATCATAAAAAAGGTTTTAAAATACTGAGGAACGTAAACAGAAAGGTCGGTAATGCACCAACACGAAATAAGTAAATTTCTAGATTTCAGTTCAATCTTTAAGACTTAAGATATGTTATTTGAATTAACTTTAGGTTAAGTTGGGTTAGCTAGTTTGTCGTTCAATGGCTAGTTCACTCGGTGGCGTATATGGCCCATTGTGTTTCTCAGTGTGAGGTAAGTCACGATCTGTTAGTGGTGGGTTTAAGCCACCCCGAGTTTCGTATGAAACTGGCCATTTCACTTAGAGACGCGTTCACCACCATGCTCAGATATTCAAATGTTCTGTCACCCTAAAACCGGCGACGTCTGTCTAGACGTGCAGGGCACTAACATAAATTCTATTTTAATGTCTAAGTAAATAATTCAGACAATAAATAATATATTCTGTGGTTTAAAAGGTGTTGTAGCGTATCCGTTTATTTTACATCCTGGCAATTTCTGCAGTTATCCTGCTGCAGCAGACCGAGAGTGTCAGCGAAAGTGCTAATAGCGCAATGTCTCTTTAGAATTCCTGTTAGATTGCAAACTGTTCCCTAGCCCAGATCTTCAAACGATCTGTCACCTAAAAACCGATAATGTCTGTCTTGAAGTCCAAGGCATTCGCACAAATTATATTTTAAATTAATTTTAACGACTCAGTAAATAATTGAGGCAAAAAAAATATATTCTGTTGTGTCAAACTCCAAGTTAATAATAACAGCCTTTGAAATGAATTTATTTAGTGCCCTGGTTATCTAGCGTACAAGACTATTAGCATGAGGGTTGTGGGTTCGATTACCACACCCATCTGAATCTGATGTGTTACCCTACACTAAGCATAGGGTCTAAGTTGTTCAGCTTGTAATAATTGTATTGTAATTTTAAAATAAATATTTACTGGCATTTAAGATAGCTTTGCAATAATAATAATAAAATAAATTGGGTAGCTTCTAAGTGTCAAACAAAATTCCTCAAATGAATATTTATATTTGACAGTGAAAAAAGTTTTTCCTTTTTTTTGTATTCAATATTTAAAGAATTTTTATATTTTTTTTTTATAATTTTTACAAATTATTTGTTATTTTTTTTATTATTGTTGGAAAACAATTTTTGCAAATAAAATTTCAAATTAAAAACGTTACAAAGATGAGTCATCGTGAGGATTTTTACTCGAAAGAGGCAACTCTTATTAATAAATCGAAACGTGAATTAGCCAATGGCATTGAGAAGGAGCCCATGCATAAATTACGTCTTATGTGTTTCACTAAAGGAGCCACAGGCATATTGGGCTTAGCCAGGTAAGCCAAATGCAAGAAGACAAAGGAATAAAATTAATTCCGTTAGAAAATTTCAATAATTTTATTTCGTTTCAGAATACTTCGTGAAATGGATGAGAATGGCAATAAAACGTTAAATTTTAATGAATTCATGGATGGCATAAGGAAATCTGGTTTGGATTGCAGAGAAGACGAAGCAAAGACCATGTTCGATAATATCGATGTGAATAAGAATGGCGCCATAAGCATGACGGAATTTTTAGACAAACTAAGAGTAAAAAAAAAGAATTTTTTTTTTCAATTAAAATTCAATTTAATTTTTGTATTGCAGCCCGCTATGAATCGTTCACGCTTGAATGTAATTAACAGAGCATTTGAGAAAATCGATCATGATGATGATGGTGTCATTGCCTTGAAAGATTTAAAGAAGGTTTATTGTGTACGCGATCATCCAAAGTACTTAAGTGGCGATTTAACCGAATCAGAAATTTTATGTGAATTTCTGAATAATTTTGAAAGAGACGGCAACAACAACAACAACATCGAAGATGGCACAGTAACAAAAGAGGAATTCATCAATTACTACTCAACAGTAAGTGCCTCCATTGACAATGATGCCTACTTTGATTTGGTTATGAGACGTAATTATAAATTGTAAATGTAATGACCGTGTTTATATTTGAATATGATTGTATTGAATGTCGTTTAAGTTGAAATTTTCAAACAATATTATTGCAGCATTACGGCGATATTATTGTATTGAGTGTGTTAAAAAAAATAAAATTAGAAATTGTTTAAAAACAAAACTTAACCATTTAAATATGTAACTATGATAGATATGGCATCGCAACTGCTGCACTGATCGTTCATGCTTACGTACGATAATGTATAGAATGAATTCAATTCTTTCTAAAAGATATTCACAACGAGATAAACCACGAAACGGATTTCAAAAGGTTATGTCACACATGCAAGCCATTTTTTTTATAATTTAAGTTCAACCACCATTGGCGGGTAGTAGGAGACATCAAGGTTTGCCTTTAGTATTTCAGATTGTCTGCGGTAAGTAGGAAGTATGAGCGAACACACACCATATACAGTCCTAATTGTGACATCGCAGTTTGCCATTATTTCCCTAGTCCAGGAGCCACTTGGAGCTTCCGATGAAGTGACTCAGATTGCCAATATTATGAAAGTTCATCCAGATAGTCCATATAGAAGGCACCCAGGTGCCTCTTTCTCTTCCAAAAAAAATTCTAGGCATATACACACTAGGTGGATAATAGTCTCATTATCCTTCTCTTCCCCATAGCTTTTACAGGAATCATTTGCGAGATGTTTAAGACCAATGCGTCTTGCATGCGTTGCCATAATGCAATGCTCCGTAATAACCGCGATAACAGTGTTGAGCTTTCTTCTCTGGAGTTTAAGCAGAGCTGCCCGTGTTTGAAGCCGCCCACGATTGCACTGTCAATTATAAACTTGCAGGTTCCCAAAGGAATCCGAAATGTTGAGAATTCATCAGAGAGTTCGATGGCCCTGCCTCGTCTGGTCAGTCCAGTTGTCAAATTGTCGTCGAAGTTACATACATTTTATATTGATTGATAAATTGATGATCGAACTATTTTTTAAATGAAGAAAATCGAAGAAATTCTTAAATAATACATACATGCTTGAGCAAAATTTAATAAATGCTATAGCTTGCCGTTTACAGGCATGTTCAATCGGTGGCCGATACGGCCCATTGTGTTACCCAGTGTGAGGTAAGTCACGATCTGTTAGTGGTGGGTTTGAACCACCCCGGCCGGTTCTCTTAGTGGCGCGTTCACCACCATGCCCAGATGTTCAAATGTTCTGTCGACTAAAACCGACGTGTATTTGAATGTAATTTTAATGTCTAAGTAAATAATTCAGACAATAAATAATATATTCTGTGGTTTAAAAGGTGTTGTACCGTATCGGTTTCATTCACATCCTGGCAACTTGTGCAGAAAGTGCTAAGAGTGCAGTGTCTCGTTAGGATTCTTGTTTGATTGCGAACTGTTCCCTTATCGCACTCAAGCAGCTTCTTGGTTTTTCTGCTGTCCACCGCTGGATACAATAAATACATAATTGGCCATTATAACCCAACTGTTAAGCTTACGACCTAGCTTCTTACGCCACTTATGTTGTGTGTGTTAATTTTATTAATGAATGGCGGGGCCCACAGTTTAAAATTAAATACGAACGACAGATTTGTGAGAAAGTTATCATGACAACTTTATTTACTATCAGAGTTTTTGCATGAAATCGCCGAAGTAATAATTTCTCATAATTCGTTGGGTTTGAAGCGTTGCATATAGTAAGCCAACACACTACCTTCTAAATTACAGCTACTATGGAATTTTAAAATTCAACAACCAGGTATGTTGGACCACCTACGGTTTGTTGAATTTCATGCTGTTTTTTTCAATTTGAAAAAGTATTGTTGTAAGGAGACATAAATTACTTTTATCGTGTCTTCGCAGACATCATCGATCGCTTCCGTGACAGTTTAACCGCCTTTTTGTATCCTTCCATGCCACACTGGCCCAGAACTCAGTAGAGTCCGGTGTTGTATCTACGTATACGGCGCAACTCCTGACGCCCTTTGATTTGACGAGGTGCCTCTTGACTGTCTACACATTGGAATGAGTTTAAAAGAGGTAGGTTCCTGGTTTCAATCATGTGTGCACCTTGTTCAATAGCAAAAATCTCCGCTTGAAATACCCTGGCCTGGTAAGGTAATCTGTATGACCCGTTCGGTGTCAGCTTATAGGAATAGAGCCCAGATCCAGGTCCATATTCCATTATTGACCAATCGGCGAAAATGCTGCATAATTTTAATCTGACATTTTTTGCATTTAAATTCTGATTTTTAGTTTACAAACATTGAAAGAATTTTACCATTTTTAATCTTTAAATATGCTACGAATTTTACATTCAATTACATGAATATATGACCGACAGAAAAACTATAACGAACCCAATAACTCTGATTGAATTGTGAAAACGAAATCATTGTAAATCTTGTGGCCATTAATGTGGGTTCCATTTTATTTTGTCATCTACAGTTCTCTGCGTGTGTGTGTATTTGTTGTTTTTAAATTATAAATTTAAATGGAAATTTTGTCCTTTGTTTTTAGACAATATGAGCAGTTGTTATGAAAGGAAAATAATGTTTAACAAAAGCACACAGTAACACACACTAACATTTGCAACAAGAAGACATTATGTATGTATGTATGTGTATGATACACGTTTAACCATTAACATATTTGTATGAATATTAGATCTTAAAAGAAATCACCGTTGTCTAGTAGGTAGTGTATTGGCTTATTAGACGCAGGGCCACGGTTCAAACCCCAAGCCAGACATCAAAACAAAATACAAAAAGTATTTCTACGGCGACTTCCTCTCAGCAGATTTCTGGCAGAAACTCTGAGAGCAAATAAAAATTGCCATGAGAAGTTTCTCAAAAATTTGTCGTTCAGATTCGACTTTAAACTGTAGGTCCCGCTACCCATGTATAAAATTAACACACACAACATGAGTGATGTGAGAAAGTAGGTTGTAACCCTGACTGAAAGGTTGTAATGACCAATTATGTATGTGCATATGTATGTAGAAGAAATTTTATAACAATTTTCTTCTATTATATCGTGAGATACGAAATCATTTACAAGAATAAAAAATTTTAAAGAACGAACACTCCGAACTTCCTATAAATGCCTCCAAATTTATTTTTACATCCAAGACAAAAAGAAAAGGAGTATGCACATGAAAGAGAATTCTCGTCCTGTCATTGTTTACCACATGTAGTTAAACATTTTCTTTTTTTATTGTTGTGTTAATGTCAGATTCAAGCAAAACCGAAAACAGAGACAAGAACCAAAAACACATACACATTCGCTCACTTATGGTATACGCAAGAAGCCAAACACACACACAATATTTAGATTGTTCAAGAGCATAAAAAGGAGTGTTTCATGCATTCATACACAAACACACCGGATATAGATCATAAAATAACAAATAAAGCAAACTGAGAACAATAACATAAAAGAGAAGAATAAGAAGAAAGGAAATCTTTAAATTTATTTCATAACAATTTTCCAATACTTGTTAATACAGTAAAGGAAAAAGAAAAGAAAAAAAAATTGAAAAATATTTCAAAGAGTTTGTCACTTTCAGAACTTCTGAGCGATTACAAGAAACCTAATGCGAGTAAATTTCTCATTTTTTGAAGTGATAAAAATTAATTTCTAAGTTCTCGCATAAGATAACATGCATACACATACATACATATGTATATACATAGTATTATGACCATTAAATTTAGCCGAATGACTCATAGTTCGATTCGACAACATATTTGTCACGATATTTTTTGCTGGGTATGTTCTACTGCAAGATTACGATATTGAAAATATCGTACAGTAAAAATGAATACAATATTACTACAATAATAACAACAATAAAAAATAATATGATATCCTGTTGTAGGAAAAAGATCAACAACGAATTGGTATTCCTCTCCTTATCTATTTACTTATGCACTTGCATATGCCATACATGTTTATATGGTATGGTATGGTAATGGTAATGTGGTATTATTACAACAACAATCAGGAGGTCCTTAACCCATATAGGAATACCTGATTTTGACACAGGTTCTAAATTATTACATTCACTTTTATTACTCAGTCTCGCTGTAAAGTATTATCGAAAATTAGTGTACTGTGTACTGTACTGCTTCTTTCCAGGCGACAATAAAAAACCTGCTCGATGTGGCCCTTCCAACACAAACGAGCTCGTCATATACTCCTATTTCCACTTACAGGGTGGCTGATATACAATGCAACAAAGTAAAGCGCTATATTTTTTTAATTTTTTTTCTAATTTTATTGTTCAAAAGAAAAAAATGTTGGAAATAACATCAAATTTTAGAATCAGTTTAGATTTGTTAGAATTGGCCACCTTTGGTACGAATTATGGCCTTCAAACGGCCGACAAAGCCATCACAGGCATAGCTGCCAGATGAATGAGGCACCAAATCGTCAAATATTTGAGAAAAATCGTCAAAATCGTCAAAGTCGTTTATTTAAATCGTCAAAAAATCGTCAGAAAAAAATAAATAAATAAATTAAAAGTTTTTAAAAACCAAAATTATTTCTATTGTAGTAAAACATTTAAAGTCAATGTATGTACAGTTCAAAATATAACACTTAAAAAAAAATTTGTTAGAAATTAAAAGCACAAAGGGAGAAATTTTATATAATTTTCAGGAAAAAATTGTTTAAGGATTAAACAATCTATCCCAGTGTTGTTTATTGACACATAAGCGCAGCAATAATATTGCATCATCTTAAATCTATGGGTGGTGTAAATATTAAGGAGTCCGAAGCTCATTCTGAGCATGAAAATTCAGTGTAATGTTGGCTAAAACCAACACATTTTTCAGTTTCTTCAGTTCCTTCTTAAGATCTTATCATCTGATCTTACTATTTACACCATTTATAACCGAGCGAGAATGGAATACAATTTTCATGTAAGGGTCGGTGCCTCAACGTCTATTTTGAGGTTTCTCAACCGTGTACAGGAGAGACCGTAGTAGCTCGTTAAAGACGGTAGTGTATCCAACTTCATTAAATCATTGGAGCATCGTTGCAATGTGGTTTGTGTTTCACTGTTCTATAGCTACTACAAAAGTATTTTGCTCGAAAAAAATAAGTGGACTTGTTCCAAAAATCATATATGTATTCCTACGTAACGCTCGCCTTTCGAGCACATCCGTATGTGGTCGATTATCCAGTGGATCGCACACTGCTTTACAGTAAATATACATTTTTTAGTCGGACTATTCGTATGTGGAACTCATTTCCTGCAGAGGCCTTTCCTGTTACTTATGGTATAAATATATACAAGCCTAGTGTCCATAAACACTGTTCCCTCTTTCCTTCTTCCCATAGCAACATATTTTCATAGTTCCAAACACAATGCCATCCATCCCCTGAGTGTTGGTCGTGTTAAAAAAAACAACGGCGCTTGCCTTTGTTCTTCCGATGCTATACTCGAATTTTTAAAATTGTTATGTTATTTAGGAGTTGCAATTTTTTGACTTTTAAGGGGTTAAAAAGTAAAAAATACAGAAAAATTATCACAGGTATCCGAAAGTAAGTTAAAAATATAAAACTTTACTCCTTATTTTACTAACATAAATTTCCAATAGTAACAATTGCAAAGTAAATACAAAGCATAAAGTGGCTTTTAATGTATTAAAGTAAAGAATATGATGCAAATTTTTAATTTCCAAAAATCGTCAAAATAAGGGCATAAATCGTCACATCGTCAAAATGATATTTTTGGAGCTCAAAATCGTCAAAATAACGATAAATCGTCAAATCTGGCAGCTATGATCACAGGCTGCACGAAAGTGGCTCTGCGGTATTTTGGCCCATTCCCGGCGAAGCGCCGTCTTGAGATGATCGACACTTTGATATTTTTTAGTGAGAACCTTACTCTCCAAAATGCCCCAGGCGCAAAAGTCCAGCGGATTGAGATCCGGAGGTTTTTAATGGCCATTGTGCGGTTGAAATGAAGCGAGGAAACTCCTTTTTAAGCCATTCTTGGTTGACGTGTGCTGAGTGCGGTGGTGCTGAGTCCTGTTGGAATGTCCACGGTCTGCGGCTGAAATGTTTGTCTGCCCAGGGCTTCAAATCTGTCTTTAAGACATTTTCCCGATAATATTCGGCATCTATTTTGACCCCACGGTCGATGAATACGAGCGGGGAGCGACCATCGGCCGTTACGGCGGCCCACATCATTACCATCGGCGGCGCTTGAGTTCTGGTGGCCAATCGCAGGTGTAAATTTTCAGCTGACCTCTTTGGCAATTAAACCCGATCATTTTGTTTGTTCACAAACTGCTCAATTTGGAATGGCTTCTTATCGGAGAAAACCAAATTCGGTAACTGGCCAATTTCGTGCAAGCGAAGGAACTCCTTGGCTCTTTCCAGTCTAACTTTTTTTTGTCCATCGGTGAGCTCTTGCACTTTTTGGAACTTCAATGGCTATAGTCCAAGCTCATTTTTCAATATGTGTTGCATCCGTTCTCGCGATATGTTCAGCTCACGAGAAATTTTTCTACCACTGCGGCGTGGATTTCACATTTCGGATCATTTCTGGTGTTGTTACTGGTTTTTTTCGTCCACTTTTTGGACGCGATGCAACACTGCCAGTATCACGGTAACAAGCAATGGTACGATAAACAAAAGATTTATTCACATTTAAATGCTGGAGGGCTGTAACGATAGCCACCTGTGGTTTTCCAGCCAAATATAAAGCAATCACCCTATCACGCTTGAATTCCATCACGAATAACTTTTTTTCTGAATGCAATCGATCAAAATGCTTTTGTAAGCTTGTAAATAATAAAATGAACTCTCACTGGAATAAATCTGTCAGCTGTCAGACGAGCGGTTTACAAATGATAACAACCTGAGTTGGTTGCAATACATAGCAGCCACCCTGTATATACATTTGATCATTACAACCCTTCAGTCAGGATTACGACCTGGCTTCACACACCACTCATTTTAGACATGAGTGGCGGGACCTACAGTTTAAAGTAAAAGAAATCGAATGACAAGAGATCCTTCTCCCTGAAACCTAGTACGTAATCAAAATTCGCAGGAATACCGAGCTCAGGCATTGTGCAAACATACGATTCCCTATCCGGCTGTCACGGGCTGTCTTATAGTCGATAAAAAGATGGTGTGTATCGACTTGTCTTTCATGGTTCTTTTCCATTATTTGACGTACTGTCTGGTCGATAAAGTACTTACCTTGTCGGAAGCCGCACTGATAAGGTCTCATCATTGTATTGATGAGCGGCATCAGTCGATGAGAAAGCTTATACTCCAGTTGTTGGAGCATACCATGGTTTCTTCCTTTTTCAGGACAGACGAAACAACACTGAAGTTCCAATCGAAAGGCATATTTTCTTCTACCAATATTTTGTAATTCGAAAAGTGCCTTCCCTCTATCACAATGGAATGTAATCAACGTTGCCAAAAATTGCTGCTACATACCACCTGACTGATTTGATATCATAGGCCGGGTACTTATTGTATATGTGTTCGAGCTTAGCGTAAAAGGCATCTTTACTCGGAAAGTCCTTTTTTTTCAGACGAGACATAAGTACGAACCAATCTGTTTGTAACATTTTGCACTGATGCGGATTATTGGTTTTCTTTCGTTCACAGCAATGAACGAACTCTATTACAGGCCACAAACCCTTTGTCAAAAAGGCTTGAGCATCGTAAGTGTATTTCGCATAATACAAGCCTTTTGCATTCTTGACCTATTTATACAATTCATGAGGGCATACGCCAGTTGAGAGGAAGCGCCTGCTCTGTGAAAGATTCGCATGTTCTGTCTATTCTTAAAAAATAGTCATTTATATGGAAATGACTCATACGATATGAACATTAGTACATTCACCGTGTAGGGTATTATAATGTTCTTAAAAACATATTTACACTAAAAATGCAAACGTTCACATGCATACATAGTACGTATGGCACACAGAGCATGAACATATAAGGCAACAATTATTGCATTTATTGTAAAATATTTAAAAAGCAAAAAGCAAAAAGGCAAAAAGTACAAGGGAATGGAAATAGGAAGAGGAATAAACGATTTTTGGAAAATAATATTCCATAAGTACTCATACATATGTGTTGTGTAGTAGAGGATATTGTATACAATTTCCTCTTTTATGGTTTCTAAGAGTTGGTAATAAATTTTATGTGAAAATATTTTCATTGCATTTCTAAAACATGATGATCATTCAATTCTTTTTCTTTTTATTCATTATTCGGTTTGTAACCGGATCCTTTTTTTATTATGGTCTGTGACTACTAATGCACATTGAAATAGTTGTTAAACGAGGATTAACTGAAATGTGTAGAATCCATGGGTAAGTATTTGAATTGCTGAAATATTATGTAGTTTTGGAAAAAACCTTAGTTCGTCGCAGTCATCAATATGGCTTTTTCCTAACCAAACACTCTAATATTCAGTAGGCAATCTAATACCGTATTCAGATATGTACCTTTATTGCGTAAATGGCAATAGCTACACTAGCCAGCTAGTTACATATTCAGCTATACTAGCTAAAATAGCCATCTAACCAGCTATACTAACCCCCTAGTCAGCTATACTAGCTATGCTAGCCAGATAGCCATACTAGCTATACTAGCCAGCTAGTCATACTAGCTATAGCAACCAGCTACCCATACTACTTACCTAACCATACTAGCTATACTACTAGCTAGCTACCCTATTTATGCCAGTCTGCTAGTCATATTAGCTATGCCAACCAATATTTCATATAAAATTTCAATTAATAATTGCGCAATAAATATGCAATTTGTTATAATATTGAGTAAAATTATTTAGTGAACATATTACAATTAATCGAACACTTTCTGTTGATGTTCAAATGTCAACAAGAACAAACAAAAAATGGCGACCAAAATAGAAACAATGTTGTTGAAACAACCAGCTGTTTTGTTTACCAGCTGGCAAATGAATATTGAATAAGCAGTATAAAGTATATTATTATGCCTGAACACTTAAAATTGTGCTCAATTAACCAAATATTGAATATTGAATAAAAGTGCATATCTGAACATAGTATAACAAAGAGTTGAGTGAGCTACTCGAAGGGGGTTCATACACGCGTAAATAGGAATAATGAAGTGAAGTATTCATAACATAACATAATTGGTCATTACAACTCTTCAGCCAGGATTACGACCTAGCTTATCATACCTACAGCGTAATTTCGACTCCGACCACATTTGAGAAACCTTACATGGTAATTTTATTTTACTCACAAAGATTTTGTCAAAAATCTAATCGAAAGAAATATTTTTCAGATTTCCTTCTGTTCGAGATGTCTGGCCCGAAGATTGAACGACGGCCACACGTTTAATAAGTCAACACACTACCTATTAGGTTACGCTGACTTCAAGTCTTCATTTCACAGTTTAAATGTGGCAGACGGTTAAGTAATTGAATTTTTATGCCCGCAATATCAAGGGATACTTATGTCCGAATGTTTAAACAATTGCTAAACATAGAAAACATTCTATTTTGCTCCTCCATGCATCGGTTGTATTGGAACAACCCCTTTTGAGGATAATCTGCAAATCATATATACATATATGACCCCAAAAGAGTTCAATGTAGTAGCCTATCAAATTTATTTCACCTTTCGCAGAGTACTGCTAGCAGTATAATGAGCTGTCGAATAAGCCGCTGCTAAGTAGGTTGCTAACTTAAACTATTTCACAAACCATTGTGCCATAGAAAGTATGGAAACAATTACTACAGTTTGTTTACAGTAAAAATAATAAGTAACGTAACAGTACAAATCAATGAGCCGACTAACTAATAATAGAGTATTCATCACCAAACGCTGCTTTATTAATTACCGAGAAGGTCAACTGTCTGCATTTCATCCTTTTCAACGTGTGAAGCGGGAAGAAGAGCGTATGTATTCTTGCGATTCCTATGAACTCAAGTTATGTGTGCATAGTTTAACATTCTAATTGCTCGAATATTGATGAACTAGAGGCGAATGGCTTGAATGTTGAATGTAAGAAGAGTTGGAATTTCTGAAAATTTCAATACGATTGTATTGTTATGTCTTAGTAGTTCCATTTCAGCTCTTAACTTTAGCGTCTGCATTGAAGATTGTATATTTTGAAAAAGTTTTCTGCGTTTGGACTATAAGCTTTGTATAGTGTGGGCTGTCTGTCGATTTAGATTTAAACCATCGGTTATTTCGAATCTGGCAATACGTATGTCATTCTATTCTGTCACAAAATTCAGCATATTACCTCCACTGAACCTAATTAATCGATTTATGCTTGAGCTAGGTTGGGATTTATTGAGCCAACGAGAAATTGTACGATAATGTCGATTTTGGCAAAAATATCGTTTTTTCAATTTTATCTTGGCATTTATTAAGCAAAATTGCCGTATTTGGGGCTCAAAAACCGACACGTGATCTTATAAAAGCCTGTTTGGAGCGGCTTCTGGAGCGAAGGTATCATTGGCCCATATTTGATTCTTTGTTTAATCAATATAGACCATTATCTCATCATGATAAGCGATTTTTTTGTACCCGTTCTTCATGGTATAGATGTGAACGATGTTTGGTTTCAATAGAATGGGGCACTTGCCAAACACCTCATGCTACAATCGATTTATTTCGTCAAACGTTTGACGGCCGTGTAATAGGCGAAATGGTCATATCAATTGGCCGCCAAGAAGCTGTGATTTGACGCCGTTGGCCTATTTTCCGTTTGGCGCTGTTAAAGAAAAGTGTTAAGCCGACAAACCAGAGATTATTGAGCATTTGCGGCAGCCATAAAAAATAAATTCGGCAAAATTTCAAACCGTTTTTTTTATTTCATTTTGAAATTTAAACTTTGAAATCACACACCCTATATTGCCATAAAATGTTCATATGAAAAAATAAAAATACACACTACTTTTTTACGTGAAAATAACGTGCTAATTAAAAAGAAGGAAAAAAATTTGTTACAATATTGTAGAATTATTTTCTAGTCCAACGCATACATACCTCGTACTTACATACATTTAAAAACATTTACACAACAAATAGCAGCAGGATTCTTCTTAAAATTTAACAAGAAAAGCATTTTTGAATTTGGGAAAATATTCGTTTTTTTTTTTCTTTTTATTTTTAGTTTCCTTCCTTTCGCGTGCTTTTACATGAGTTTACTACTGCAATCATGATCTTACATACATACACACATAATGTTTATCTATGATTGTATATGTTGCACTTAAGTTTATAGAGCAGATGAAGAACAGACATACATACATACCGTTATAGACTAAAGTATATGTGTAAGTGTTTTAAACTGGATGTTGCGGCTAAAAGCAAAAATATTCGTATTAGAAAAGCAAGCGAACGGACGTGGTAAGTGTTGTTTTGGGTTATTTAAACGGTTTCTTACAAAAATTCCACTGTATGTGAATTTATGGTAAATTTTAACATAAAAAAATCCTTTTCACATTATTTGAATTTCTTTTTTTCCTTTCTTTTTTCTTTTTCTTTGCTTTCATTCGATGGGTCTTCTTCCACCATTAATATGCCCTACTCAGTCGCATATACATATGTAGGTTTGTAAGTTAAACTTTGTTTCTCAGTTTAGGAGCTGCAGTCGTTTATAAATACATGCATAATTGGTCATTACAACTTTTCAGTCAGGATTACAACGTAGCTTATCACACCACTTATGTTGTGTGCTTTAATTTTATACATGAGTGGCGAGATCAACAGTTTAAATACGACTCCGAAGGACAGATTTTTTTGAGAAACTTTACATCGTAATTTTATTTACTCTCAGAATTTTTGCCAGAAATCTGCTGAGCGGAAGCCGACGAAGAAATATTTTTTCATATTTTCGTTTTGATGTATAAGCTGAGGTTTGAAACGTGGCCTTTACGTCTAATACGTCAACACACTACCTATTAGACTACGGCGTAGTAGTTTATATAAAAATTTCTTTGCAAAATTCCTTCATGATCAAAACTGGGTGTGGTTCTTACAAAACTGTGTATCTTTACTATGGTATTTGTCAAAAGCGTACACGTCTTATTACATAGTTGATCCATTCTAGCTATGTAACGATCATACTTAGTTTTAAATAATAAAGGGTTATTCGTTTAATCTGAAAAGTGAAGTTAATACACACATAAAGCTAGGATTTCGATGAAACTTTTATTTCATTAGGTGGTCATTTAGATGACCACCACTGTATTAGCTGCATCAGTTTCGGACAAAGCTTGCGCACATTTTAAGCAATATTTCGACCGAATATTAATTCCCGAATACTCCAAATTAAGCGATTATCCGCGAAGACATCTTCTTAGACTTAGCCTCATGAAGAAAGCGAGCTCGTGGTACCATATACAATCCATTCCGTAATCAATTTCCAATTGTAGTCCAAAAAACAATTCAGTTGTCAAGCAGCGGTAACAGTTTTCCTAGGGTCATTGTTGAAAAAATACTCACCATTGGCACTTTTCGCTCATACTACAAACAGAAACTCCTTCAATGGTTTTTCTGCAATCACTTCTGAATTTTCCGACTATGTTTTGCTTGTTGGCGTAATCACCAAGTGAGAAATTGGCTTCATCACTGAAGAAATTTTTGTTTTTTAGAAAAATCAACATTAAAATTCTATTGGGTGCCCTGGTAGTCTAGTGGGTAGTATTCTAAACTAATAGCGTAAGGTATGTAGGTTCGGTTCCCACCAGCGCCTCTGGTCTCTTACACTATACCGAGCATAAGATCGAAGTTAATCAGTTCGTAAATAATTAAATATAATTTGTAATTCTACTGTAATTAACAAAAAAAAATAAAAGAAATCTGTTGCTCTAGCACCCGATCAGAATAATATTTTAATAATTTTAATTGTTGTGTGAGATGGACTTTATGCAGATGGAAGTGCAAATCTAAATGCAAAATATGCCATAGTAAGGATAATAAGTCGTCGTAATACCTCCATTCTTGAATTTGCTTAATAATTTCGCCAATTCCTTAGACTGTTGGTAGGTTATGATGACTATAAGTATCCCTAAATGCACTAGAAGTGGCTCCGTTTGAATCATCACTTCCATAATAAGTTTAGGTAACATCCTTTCCGTAAATATATAAAAAATAAATAATAATGAATGAGTAAATAAATAAATGAAGTCACCGTTGTCTAGAAGGCAGTGTGTTGGCCTATTAGACATGATGTCCAGAGATCAACAATTCAACAATGAATATGTGATATGAAGATGAGTAGATTCGAATCATACTCATAATTTCTGATACTTATACGCTTTCATACTTATTTTAATATCATATTCATACTACTCATATTCAAAGTTTGAAGTAATCATCGTACTCATACTTAACAATATGCCTGATGTTGTTGATTTCGATTCTCCATGACTCAACATTTACAAGAATCAGAAAATAAGTATGATTCGCGTACGAACATTACAATACTCACTAGAAGGTTGTGTGCTTGCTATGCTTGCTGTTTTTTGTGTTTTTCTTTCTTCTTCTTTTGTAAATGCAACGACAACTAAAACTGTAAATGTTGATGAATGATTCGAATCACTCAAATCATTTATGAGTATTATAAGTATTCTTCTAAATTTATGAATCTGAATGAGTAGGCTTATGAATCAAACATATTTCGAATGTTATGAGTTTGATGTCAACGTTGTACTCATACTCATCGCAACCTGTACTTATAAATCAACGTTGTAGTGAGTACGAACGAATCTGAGTAGCTGAATTTCAATACTATTGACTCACTCATGCTAAAAATTTCATGAGTACTTATGAGTTGCGAAAAAACGATTCATTGCTGATCTCTGATGGGGTCAAGGCTCAAAACTCAGGTCAGACAGATTATAATGAAATATTAAAAAATATTTCTTCCACAATTTCCTTCCAGCAGATATCTGGCAAAAACTCTGAGAGTAAATAAAAAATTTCTATGAAAAGTTTCTCGAAAATCTTTCGTTCGGCATCGACTTTAAATTGTAGGTGCCACCGCTTATAAATAAAATTAACACACACAACATAAATGGTGTGACAAGCTAGGTTGTAATTCTGACTGAAGGGTTGTAATAAACAATTGCGTATGTGTAAATAATAAATCAGAGTAATACCGTATCACTAAATAAATCAGATTTAAGATATTTAACAGCTGAATTCCTTACCAGATCAGCGGTTTTGAAAGTACTCCCCTATAATAGCTAATCCGATAGAATTGTTATTAAATCTTCTTGGTTTTGGGATCTTATGTGGTCACCGTCAATAACCTTAAATTTTTTTGTTATTATTTGTGATGTACAGTACACAATAGTCGGCCTTCACTGAATTGTATTTTTTCATTATAATTTTCAGCAATTCATATTGACATTGTTGTTGTTGCTGTTGTTAAAGTTGTTTGGAAGATTATAGTTTTGATGTTAGTATTGCGTTTTTGTTTCATAATGCAGATATTTTAAGGGCATATGTTATGTGGCACAGTGATTCCAAAGATGAAAAAATAAAAATTAATTGTTAAATGTTCTATTGGGTTATTTTCTAGTACTTCTTATCATCAATTTTAATATATCGTTGTATGAAAATTCCGAATATCCTCGTAATTGTATAGTATTTTACTATTTGAATAGAATTGATATCATGACTCATTATTCATAGTCTGCTATAGATCGAATTTTTTCAAAAAGGTAAAAAGGCCAGCCCACATTCTTTACAATCACTCACCATCAACTCATAACCAGTAAAACCAAAAGATACAAATTTTTTTTTAATTCACCGAAAAATCGTCTCCGTCTCCCGTACATGCAGAACAAAAATAAAACTTTAATTTAATAAATAATAGAAATGAATTCAGAATTGGTTTTCATGGGATTTTTGGTTTTACGTGGTGGGTTCCAAGCCCTACGCACAACCCAAATTTAACGTCCAGGGGATTGGATTTCGCTGCAGGCATTAGTTAACATCTAGCGGGCACTAGAATGCCTTGCAGGAGGGGCAACGAGGAGGCTGGGTGTCAATTTGAATACAGCAAGACAAGGATCGTCCTGGTGGTCGCCACGTTGACCACAGTCAGGAGCTTTACCTTGTTTGCATGCATTCCATCCCTCCCAAGAGGGAGGGGGAGTTTTGTCAAAACTAATTTGCTACAAGACGCTCATCCTTCTTCACGGCGCAGAGGCATTTAACCTATTAAGCATTGATACAGCAGCCTTGAGGGTATCCGAGAGAAAAGTTCTACGTAAGATCTTCGATCCAGTGCGAGTTGGTGATGATTTCCGCATCCCATCCAACAGTGAGCTGTATGAGCTCCTCAACGACATAGACGTTGTGCAGCGTATTAATATCCAGCGGCTGCGCTAGCTCTGCCATGTCGTTCGAATGGAGGAGGATGCTCTGGCGAGACGTGTACTTAATGCGGGGATCTGCGGAAGTCGGCGAAGAGGATGACCTTGTATTCGTTGGAAGTACCAAATTGAGGAAGCCCTGTCATCGATTGGTGTGACCAACTGGCGTAGGCGCGCAAGAAGCAGAGGCGGCTGGAATGATTTGTTGCGGCAGGACGGAATCCGTGGCCAATTAAGTAAGTAAAGAATTCAGAGTAGTACTACAAACTTATGTTTGAAATAAAAAAATTATTTTATTTTACAGTTTATGAAGATAAAAACTTAAAACAATATTCATGTGTCGACACCTATAAACACAATAAACGCAACGCAGTAAACGCAACAATCTCTCAAAAATAGAAAACATGGGTGTACGCGGAAGTGATTATTTTAAAGGCAGCACGTCAACAAGAATTAGTGCTAATTGTGAAAGCATTCGCGCTGCCAATGCGAGGATTATTGCTGTAAATACAATAACATGCATGAAACAGAGGTTTTGAAAACGTGATATTTGAAATATAAAGGAAAAAACTTAGTGGCACCATTGTTAAAGTTTTAATGAAGTGTTTATTTTTATTTGCGTTGTTTATGTTTTGCTGCCGCTGTCTTTATTACAGACTTACCTCAGTCTGGAATTGCAAAACTATTGTGCTTGCTGCGCCGCGTTCATTGTGTTTATAGCATTACACGGTAAAAGCGCGTGAATTCCTATTTTAAGAATAAATAATGCGACCTTCAAATCACGCAGTAATGTAAATACTGTACCATTAGCTCTGAAGCTACATTTTGCATCCTCGAGGTTTGAAATGATTTGAAATAGACTTGAGAAATGCAGGGCTCGCAGGCTCGCTTGAGAATGCTTTGCTAGCAACAAATATCACAGAGCGAATTGTTTCCGAATTCTTAGAAAGATATAAAGTTTCTACTGTATGCTTGGTGGTGTTGAAATGGATTTATATACGATTAACTAAACCTCATTGGTAAAACTCTATAATGGCAATAATTGGACCCTTCTTTAGTCAAAGTACGACAATTTGTGGTTCATCATATATATCGTCATCAGTTGTTTGCCAGGATTACGACCCAGCTTCTCGCACCACTTATGTTTTATGTGAAAATTTTATACATGAATAGCAGGACCTATAGTTTAAAGTCGACTCTGAACGACAAATCTTTGAGAAACTTTAAATTGGAATTTTATTTACGCTCAGAGTGTTTCACAGAAATATGCTGAGAAGATGTCAAAGGAAAAATATTTTTTCATATTTCGTTTTGTTGAAGATGTCTGACATGGGATTTGGTCCGAGGTTGGTCTAATAAGCCAACACACTATCTACTAGACTACGGTAACTGTTCGACTAAATCTTAACCTGATCATAATTTAACTGGAAACTTAAGTGCATAGTTTATACCATAGTTTCCTAAGAAATATTCCAAATATTTTAAATCAATTCTACTTGTACTGCTACATACTTACTGAACAACATTATTTTTTAATTCATCTGTAACCATAGATATGTATGTATGTATGCCCATTTCATATCATCTAAAATATTCGTTACACTGTGATGCGTTTTTATGTCGCTGAGCATTCGTTGTTATAAGTATGTATGTACAGATGTATGATAAGTATACATACATATGTATGTATGTATGTAGTTGGTAAGATATAGAGATGGTTTTTAAGTAAGTTTTATATCATGGTTAACTTCCGTTGCATGTTTAATTTTAAAAGCATTTTAAAGAATATCCGTTACTTAGCAAACGTATTTGGAGCAGAACTTTTAACAAAATTCACATTTTCTCTAAATACACTTGCATACATATATGTATGTAACATTGTACATGCAATGTAAGACTCAAATACTAAAACAAACAACCATAGCCATACGCATGTGAGCATATACATACGTAGGTATCCCCATACATACATAGCATATGCATTTTAGCCGACAACATACAATTGAGAGAATAATTGAAAAATTTTGTTTATAAATTATTACCAACAATTTTATTGTCAATAAATTATTTTCGAAAAATTTCGATATCAAACGATAATAAAAATTATTTCAGGATTGAATGGATGGATATCTTTGCATAGCTTAAATAAGTTAATATTTGTTGCAATTCTTATTTTCAATCATAAGTACAATTACAATTGTGATCATGATAAAGTAAGTTACAAAAAATATTTAAAATAAAGACATGGGAGCAGAGGCCAAATGTAAAATAAAGATTACAAATCCTTATACAGTGGTTGGCAAGTTTTAAAACTTTTTGTTGATTTTCATGAGCGTATATTTTCAAACGGCGATAAATGAAATCAAGAAGCGTGAATCAAAATTCAGTAAAAATTTCTTATACGCTGTTGAGATATGCATATTTATTGCGTAAATCGCAATAAACGCTCAATATTTCATATAAAGTTTCAATTAATTATTGTGGAATAAATACGCAAATTGTTATAATATTGAGTAAAACTTAAAATGCAGCACTGTCATAAGTATGTTCAGTGAGCATCAAATGTCAACAACGACAAAAAAATAAGAACAACAAAACAAAAAAACAGAATAAAAATGACGTTATTGAAATAACCAGCTGTTTTGTTTACCAGCTGTCAAATGAATATTAAATAAGCAGCTGAACTGCGTATATTATTATGTCTGAACACTTAACATATTTGTTCACGCTGGCCACCCTACTTTTAAGTTTAGTTTTAAGTTTTGTTAAAGTGTAATTAACCACCCCTGCTTTACTATGAATTATTGTGAATTGATAAAATTAGAAAAGAATTGATCTCTACTCGATCCACCCCCGAAGCTAAAGGTACGTTTGTGTACATAAATAAATAATAATTGATTATTTAAAACTAATACTTTTGTATTTTATTTACCCCAACTCTCGCCAAATATTTTATTTTATTCGTTCCCCTCTCACCCCCACATTTTGGTCCTTCGAGCCGGATAATACTCTAAATAAAATAAAATATTTGCGAGACTCTCTTTACAGATTGTCGAAGATCGCCATACTTCTTTTTATTGTTGGACAACTACACCCTTTGTATAAGAAATTAATTATTGTTCACCTATTACTATCCATTTGATTTTAAAAAGGTATTTAATATATTTCATTTTTTTCTGTGGTGATACATTTTAATTTGGTGCTATTTGTGTTTTGAAAAAAAAAGTGAAGTGCAAAAATATAAGAAAACAAAGACGAAATAAACGAAACAAATATACACAAACAACACAGTATTGGTATAGCAGTGTTGTTGTTGTGAGTTTCATATATTTTAATAAACAGTTCGAGTTTGTCACTGACTAGGTGGCCGCGGTATATTCCTTTTTTTGCTGAATATTCGTCTTTGTTGTTTCGATAATTTCTGTTGTATATTTTTGCACAGATGTCAATACTATTTTAATATATTGTATTGATTTTTCAAATTTATATTTTGAATCGATTTTTTTTACTAAAATTTTTGCGAACGAATATTTTTTGATTTTTTTTAAATTAATATTGAGATCAAAATATATTTAATTTTTTTTAATTTATCACTGCCTTTTCTGAATGTTGTTTAGAGAGATCTTCGCTAATCCCTTTTTACATTTTTTGGTACCCTTCAAAAGATCTATCGCGAATATTTCTTTAATTTTTAATTTGAATTAAAAGTGAAATTTTTATTTAGTTGTTTTGAACTTTAAATTTTCTTCGATAAACCCTACTCTTTGGAGTTTTTATACTTTAGCCTTTTTTAACTTTTTTTAAATTAATTAATTTAAATTTTCGAATCCCATTGGAATTTTTCTCCCAATAAATTAAATACGAAAATCGAATTTTAGCAAAATGGCCGCTTTTCGAAATTTAAATAGAAATTACAATCGCTTAGCGGACTTGGAAAGCTTTATTCAGGCTATTCCCCGAGAGGAACATTCGGTTCACTCTCTAGGTGTTCATCGGCAGGAGTTGACCCGTTTGTGGGAAGTCTTTCGTGACAGTTACGAAGACTTGTTGGAAAATGCCGAAGACACCAAAGTCTCAACAAAAGACGTGAAGGCCAAATATATGTCCGGATATACTTTGTATTTTCAATCCGCCTCATTTATTGACGGATTAATTGATAGCCTTAAGACTAAGGCCACGAAACCGATTACTGGCACTATCCCCATTAACCTTCCCCCATGCGATACCCCAACCTTTTCTGGCGATTATGCATCATGGCCAACATTCCGAGATATGTTTTCGGCCATTTACGGAACTAACCCCCATATTAGCAATATCCAAAAGATGTACTATCTTTTGCAGAAAACTGAAGGTGAGGCGAGGGACATAATACGAACGTGCCCCATGACGAATGATGGTTTCGACATGGCTTGGCAGAATCTCGTCGATCGGTACGAAAATAAAAGAGTATTAGTCAATTCCCAATTGAAAACTCTTTTTAACCTCCCCTCCATATCCAAGGAATCTGGCCCTTCCATTAAGAGTTTACAGCGTACAATTAATGATTGTATAACGAATTTGTCGTTGTTGGAAATAGAAACTAAAAATTGGGATATCATCTTTGTTTACATTTGCTCCACTAAACTTCCCCAACACACCCTAGGTCTTTGGGAGCAGTCTCAAGGGCCTTGCTCAGACCTACCTAAGTGGAGCAAGATGGATGAGTTCCTGACGGCCAGATATCGAACTTTGGAATCAGTATCTGACATTATCGGCAGTCACAATTTTACCCAGGCTACCAACCAAAGCAGCTCTGGTAGCCCCCGAAAATACAGAATTTATGAGACTGTTGCCCCGAATCTAACCCAAAGAAAGTGTCCGATTTGTAATCAGAATCACCCTATTCGTTTGTGTTCTGATTTTCTAAGAATGTCTGTTGGTGAACGCTTATTATCTGTTAAAGATCATAAGTGTTGCACGAATTGTTTGGCCGTTTCCCATGAGTCAAACAGCTGCCATAGCTCTAACGTTTGTTACATTTGCAAACAAAAACATCATTCGCTACTTCATCGTATCGAATCTTCTACCCGGGAGGGACTTAGAGCTGAAACTAGCCCCGTTAGCCCATTTTCCCCAGATCGCTCTTTAGAAATTCCCCGGTCTCCTTCACAAAAGCGAAATGATGAGGATAATTATCCATCGACATCCACTACTACCCGTACTTTTCAGAACTTCGCTACCCGACTACAGTCCACCCCGTCTTCAACAGTTCTGTTAGGAACTGCCCATGTCAATATACAATTAGATCATGCCATTTTCTCTGCGAGAGCTCTGATAGACCCAGCGTCTCAAGCTACCTTCATCTCTCAAAAGTTGCAACGGAAGCTAGATCTTCCGACATATTCGGCACCTGCTGCCGCTGTTGTGGGCCTTAATGGCGCAGTGGTAGCAAACTCTAGAAAAGTCTGCATTATTTCTCTGCGATCTCCTATTGATCCATCCTTTAAATTGACCACGGAAGCGTATGTTGTGGAAAAACTTACTGGTCAATTACCCACATGCTCGGATGGTGATTTTGATACTCGTACACCTGATCTCCCGGTATCAGATTTTAAATATACCCACATGGATTTGCTATTGGGTGGAGATTTATACCCCCAGATAATGCTTTCTGGATTTCGAAAGGACCCCAAAAACACTCTGATCGCCCAACGAACCGTTTTCGGTTGGATTGTGACTGGCAAAACACGTCAGTCAAATTCGTTATCCTATAAATCCGAATTCCCTACGGACTTGAGTCCTGGTCCATCTTGTAAGGGTTCATTTGCTCAAAATATGAGATTTGATTGCTACGGAGCCCCGAGATTAAAGCCTAATACGAGGAAGTAATTGGTGAATCCCTTTCCCTAGACCACTCGCCGATCATGACTGTATTTTATTCTCCTCCAATTACCATTTACCCTATCATACCGTTTTTTAAGTCAGATAATTGATGTTTTGTTTTGTTTGCTTCCCGAACATCCACTAGATTCCAGATTTTTGAAATTGTCAGACGCCAGCACCGCTAAAACTCTGGGTTTACGTTGGAATGCGAGCATTGAAACATTTTGCTTCAAGCCAGCTCCAACGCCCTGTTTCTCTATAGTCAAAAAGTTCTGTCTTGTTTCAAATAGCCAAAGCTATTTGACCCCGTTGGGTGAGTGGCACCTAAAATCGTAGTTGCTAAGATTATTTTATGCGACAAATTTGTAAAGGCAGAACAGATTGTGACGAATGTTTGGAACCCATGACGTTTAACAGATGGCTTGAGTTTGTCGATGATTATTCGTACATCGACAGGATTAACATCCCCCGTTGGGTTAATTTTAACCCTCAGCATGAAGTACATATTTCATGCAATTTGTGATGCTTCAGAGAAAGCATATGTTGCCATCCTGTATAGTAGAGTCCTAACCCCGTTTGGTGAATTTGTCACCCACTTACTCGCTGCCAAAGTAAAGTTGTGCCTGTAGAAGTGTAAACTTTACCCCGTTCAGAGCTCTGCGATGCAACTCTATTGGCAAAAAATGGTATTTTCACTTCGTAAGAAGCTGAATCTTACCAGATCGGAAGCCTTTGTGGGACAGATTCGACTATCGTTCTGTCCTGGCTTCAAAAACCCCCGTGCCATTGGCCAACTTTGTGGCATATCGAGTATCGTTTATCGTGGACCAGGTAGGCACTGACAATTGGAATCACGTGGAATCTCGACATAAGGTTGATATTCTATAATGACCGTTTTATGCCTCAAAAACCTGTCAAGGAGACTTCGTTGATGCCGATTTGTTGTCATTCCTCATGACAATTTACTCCTAACAATCGGAAATTTGGTTGAATCCAATGGATTTATTTCGTCCCTTATTCGAAGTGCGAGTGTTCGATTCGCCAATGGCGTTCTAACCCGTCTGATTGCGAAGCTCGTGCTGCTCCCTAGTCAAGAGCAAAACTAATTCGTTTTCTTTTTTCTCTGTTGCGTGTTTGTCGTTTAATTATAGATAGTGTAATGCGGTAGGCTAATTGTCGAACGCCTAGGAGACAAACACCTCGAAAAAAGCTGACAACAAGAAGGAACCCACTCACACCAAAGGGAAAAGAAGAGCGCAACCCACAACCAGGCTCTTATTAAAACTATGTTTCCAGTACTAGCATCAGTTCCAGTCTTATATTTACTTTTTATTTTATACCCTAAATTTATTATTAATTAATTGTTAATATTTTATTGAAATGTGAATTTTGATATCTGGCCAGGTGACTTCTCGGTCCTCTTGTTGCAATGTTGCAAGGGGGGCGGGATGTTCACGCTGGCCACCCTACTTTTAAGTTTAGTTTTAAGTTTTGTTAAAGTGTAATTAACCACCCCTGCTTTACTATGAATTATTGTGAATTGATAAAATTAGAAAAGAATTGATCTCTACTCGATCCACCCCCGAAGCTAAAGGTACGTTTGTGTACATAAATAAATAATAATTGATTATTTAAAACGAATACTTTTGTATTTTATTTACCCCAACTCTCGCCAAATATTTTATTTTATTCGTTCCCCTCTCACCCCCACAATATTGTACTCAATAAACCGAATATTGACTCAATAAAAGTGCAGATCTGAACATAGTATTATTGATTCTTTGTGCCTACTGTGCTGATTCAGAGAAAGAAAATTTTTATGAAGAAGAAGATTTTTCATCGAGACAGAAATTTAGAATTTAGAATTCAGGACATCGTTCCGTATATCTCCTCTATAACATCTTGAATTTAAATTATTAGACTTAAAGAGATACTCTTTGCCAATCTCCAGTTGAATAACATTAAAATGGGCAGCGCGCAAACCTCGCACAGATTCCAAATATTACAGGCCCATCAGCATTTCTTCCTTCTTATTGAAGAGCTTGGAGAGACTCATTGATATCAGTTTAACGCAGATATAAAGATTACCATACCTATAGTAAATAACCTACCTGTTGTAAATAAAGATCCTGAGACCACCTTACATACATACATACCCTAACGTGTACGATGGAAAAGTTTCCAGTAGAAAAGTCACATACTTTAGATGCCAAGTTAATTATAAGGAATCCTTTAACAATGTGGAATTAGACGTCAGTATTGGCTCTCTAACAAGATTTTATTGTATGAACTTCCTATGACGTCGAAGTAGATCAGCTGTGGGATAATTGCCTACGTGGTTGATAATAGATCTAACAACTTTGAATTAGAAAGTGTTTAGTGGCAGCTTAGGAGTAAATTCTGAAAAAACGGAAGTACAGAATGCTACAGCTTAGTCCACTGAAGCCATATGGAGTGGTTGTTGGATTCGGTGTTCTCCCAGTTCCTGAAATTTATTTTGAAAAATTTTTTGTACTGGAACGGTATTGCTTGTAACAAATTGTGGAAAGAGCAGTGATCTTGTGCTACAGATGTCGTCTGGTATGATGGGAATTCTTTAGCAGGACGGTCATACGAACTGTACCTACATACATATGTACATAATTGGTCATTAGCTAGCTTCTCACACTATTTATGTTGTGCGTGTTAATTTTATATATGACTGGCGGGACCTACAGTTTAAAGTCGACTCCGAACGACAGATTTTTGAGAACCTCTTTCACGGCTATTTTATGTAGTCTCAGAGTTTGTGTCAGAAATCTGCTGAGAGGAAGTCGCCGAAGAAATATTTTTTTATATTTCGTTTGGTTGGAGATTTCTGATCTGGGGTTTGAACCGAGGCCTCACGTATAATAAGCAAAACATACTACCTACTAGACTACGACGACTACATGCGAGCTTTAGCGATGGTTATTAAGTATAACAATGCATGTGAAAGAGATATGACCATACTTTCTGATAGACTGGCTTCTGACAAAAGACTGAATTCTCACAAAATGAATTTTAGGACGGCAACTGCGGAAACTGCGAGTTATCGAGATGGTGTATGAGTTCCGAAACACAATGGCGTAAGAATTAGCTACAATGAGAATTGTATTGAATACAGAATTGACAATATAGTAGTAGACTCCGTTAATGTTGCATGGGCTGCTTCGAAAACACTGGACACCAGGCCAAGTTTGGATAAAGGGTACAGAGAAATTCTTTTCGAACTCGTAAGGACTACATTATGTCTTGTCGTTTGAGTCATTGATGGACATTGCATTTCGGGGTATTAATGTGAGATGAATTGGCCTTAGTATCATGACCAATAACTTCTGCAGGAGTTGTAGAGATGAGGAAGGGAAGAAAACTGTTTTTCAACTATTGAGAACGTGCCCAGTATCATCTCGTAGAAGAACGAAGTACCCGGACTTCTAATATGCAAATGATTTCCCTGAACTGTCAAGGTTGTACATCGAGAAACAAGCTCCTCAGTCAATAACTCCGTGCAGTATTACAATGGACCAAACTTGAACGGAGTGTGCCTGCCGTCTTAGTTTTGAGTGTTCGTTTACATACATAAATCTGAATTTGAAAACATCTTGTCTAATTGAGTTTCAAAAAAATTCAGATTATGCTCATTAATTGTAATATAACTCCCGAAGTATAACAACCTATGTTAAGAAAACAACACAATCGTTTTTCAATTAAGAAGGTGAAGGCACATATTCATTACGAAGTATAAATAAAAAAGAAGGCAAAAAAGAAAAATTTATTTGCTAAATAAAATCGTTAGGGTAAAGTATATAAAAGGAAATCAGAGGATAAAATATTTCATTTCATAAAAATTCAACAATAAAATATTGTCAAGAGCCAGAGTCTGGCGCAAGCATAAGCGATATATCATCACGATGGCTAGACGGTTGTCATTCTCTATGAACTTTTTTTCTCAATAGAATCCCATTTGAACATTTTTGTTCTTCTGTCGACTTTTTACTTCTCATGCGGGTATGAGATCATTTGCTTGATTCATCACTCAACAGTAGAAACATGATTTGGGCTAAACCAACCATAATTTACATGCCTGAAGGAGTGTTAAGGTTTCTTATTTTTCTGACAACATAAATGTAACGGTATATTCTAATTGTCAAAGTGTAGCATGATATCTTCCAGAATTTTTTTATGTAGACTACCTTTGTGTTAAGAACCCTTTCTATTTCGATAACTGGGGGCAGTTTGTTAAAGTTGTTTTCAATATGGCTACAGCGTCATATTTCATAGCAATTATGAATCAATATTTTAGCGTACGGTGGTGATGAAAAGAAGAAATATCTAGTGACAGCAGGCGTCCTGCTGAGCTAGGTCCTTGGGCCACCGGCTACAACAATCGGAAAATTTTGCGGTCGAATTGCCATGATATGAGTCCTTAAGACGCAAAGGGAAATAGAATAGACGATTTAAACGGCAGCTTAAATAGATGGAGCAGTGCTGGATTGCTACCGGCTCCACATAGTTACCCGAAAAGCAGATAAAATGACGGAATTGACTAAAATAGAACCGAAGAGGGCCATAAAATATGTGGGAGTGATTACCGATTACAAATTGAACTCAAAGGACCACGAGGAAATATTCAGCGAAAGACATCTGTGACTCATGGATCGCATAATGCCAAATATTAGGTGACCAAATTCATTAAAAGGAAAATAATATCGAGGATTACAACAACGACAATGTTATGTATTTGACCAATATAGTCGTAAGCACACTCCGTGAAGGCAACAACGGAAAAAATCATACCCGATCCAATAAATCTGATTAGAAGCTTCAGGACAATATCTGACGAAGTGGCAATGTCATATAGACATATTGGCCAACCGTTGTCTTGAAGAAAAATTTGCAGATTTCGATGTGCAAATAGCGGTCTCGATAAGAGGACAGTATGAGCTGAAGTTCTACATAATTTTACATGATTTGAACAAAGGATGAACATGGGGAACTTTTTCTATTCAGCTGTCTGATATTTAGATGGCCCCTTATCAAGACAGCCTATAGATTAGGTGTTGAATCCTGTAACTTTATTGATCGAGTACAGATAGTGTATGGCTGAAGTTATGCTAGAATTCTGCAACTTGGAGGGACAACAACAACAGACTTTGATTGCCTAAGATATAGGTGGTGGGTTTAGTACGTTGGCGCCATTGACGCTAAATTGTAAGTGTTTATGTTGCAATAAAAATATCTTTATAAGGTTCCCACTTCCGGTTCAAAACAAAAAACAAAAACACTTTAAATCAGGACTAAAAATCACCCCCTCCTTTTTTCTCAAGCTCTATCATAATATTCACATTAAATTTATGTTTATATTTAAAATATATATTAAATGTATGTGTATGTATGTATGTATGTATATATTAAATGTATGTGTGTGTAAAGATTGTAATAAAACTGTTGAGCAGAAGTTTAATAAACTGTTTTATAAAATTAACATGTCAATAATATTTTCCGAACTGTCAGTTAAAATTATTTCAGATAATAAATCATTCTGTCATAAAACGGACAAGTTGGATATAAATTTATATTTTAAACGATACTCATAAACACTCCACTTAAGGACAGACAGACAGACAGACAGCAGTGATTGATTAGTAAAATTAAATTTTTGAATTTAATATTGTATGCCAATGATTTTAATTTATGATGCTTAGCAACATGTTTCTGTATTCATAAATGAAACATTGTATGCTGCCATTGATACAAATTAAGTCACTACTAAAAACGAAGTTAGTTCTTGTGGATAAGTTAAGAAAAAAAAAGTCAACATACACACCCACTTATTTTGATAATTTTTGAATAATTAATTCGGTACAGAAACAAAGACAAAAACAGCTAAGAATATAAGATTGATGACAAACAAAGGGGACAAACGTTTTTCGTTACTTCAAAATCGGAATTGTATTCACAACAATTTACACTTACAAAAACATTTGGGGCATTCTGGATCTAAGACTACTTTTGATATACCTTAACTTAAGCTGGAATTTAAAGGAAAATATCGGGTGGACCATCATCGGACCATCGTCGGTTATTTTGAATCTGGTACTACTATTGTCATTCTACTCTGTCACAAAATTCGGTGTGATGAGAAATACTTGTTGGAATGAAATCTTATCTATTCCTGTTAACAATGATTCTGATATTGACTTGATGATTTCTAACTTTTATACGAGACTGCATTCAATAATTGAAATTTATGTTTCCTTAAAACCTGCGTATACTCTGGTTGGTCCACCATGGAATTCTAAACAACTGTCGCGACTGAAAAATCGAAAGAACAAGTATTACAAGAAATACCAAAGTTCTGGCTCCATTATTGATTATGGAAGATATTCAATTAGCCGGTCTGAATATAATATTCTAAATCACTTATTATATAAAACTTATATGGATAAAATGAAAAATAATTTTATTAAGAATCCTAGATCTTTCTATACGTTTGTAAATTCGAAGAGAAAATCTACTAATTTTCCATCCTTTATGAAATTTGGTGATAAAGAATCATGTAGTGTTGATGTCATATGTGATATGTTTGCAGATTTCTTCGCCATTACTTATTCTAATGCTGCTTATAATGATACAAATATGTACCCTTACTCGCTGACATCAGCTCTCAGTAATATCTATTCCAACATTTAGTGACTGTGATATTTTGATGAACCTGAAAAGTTTAAAGATGTCTTTTCGTCCTGGTCCCGATGGGGTTCCAAGTTGTATTTTAAATCGATGTGCAGAGTCATTCATTACACCATTAGTCATATTTTTTAATACGTCGATTAAGTATAGATATTTTCCTGTGTTTTGGAAGAACTCGTATATTATACCACTTTTTAAAACTGGAAATAAATCCGACGTTACAAATTATAGGGGCATTGAAAAACTGAGTGCTATTCCAAAAAGTTCGAGAAACTGATTGCCGATTTTTCGGTTAATCATACTTCATCGTTATTATCACCTTATCAACATGGTTTCCGAAAGGGCTGTTCAACAACAACTAACGTGCTTCAGTTAACATCCATGATAAATTTTTGGATTTAATGGGTGTAAATCATAGGAGTTTAAGCTGGCTAGAGTCGTATTTGACTGTTAGAAAGCAGACTATATGTGTGAACAATAGCTTATCTAAGTATATTTATGTGCTATCTGGTGTTCCTCAAGGCAGCCGTCTTAGTCCACTTCTTTTTTCACTGTTTATGAACGATCTTCCCAGCATGATTAATTTTGCTAATATCTTGACGTATGCTGACGATGCAAAAGTTTTTCTCTCCTTTAATAATTTCATCGAGCATATTTATCTTCAAAGTGATCTCAATAATTTCTTTTTGTGGTGCGAGTACAACATGATGGAGCTGAATATTAAAAAATGCAAATGTATGCGATTCTCAAGAAATAATTTTATTGCGGTTAATTACTTGCTTGGAGGTCATCAAAGAGTCCACTATTATATTTTATTGATCTTGGGATCCTATTAGACAGAAAATTAAACTTTAATGATCATATCACTTTGACTGTAAATAAGGCAAGAAGCACTCTTCATAAAACGATGGGCAAAGAAATTTACTGATCCATTTATTACTAAACAGTTATACATATCGCTTGTCAGACCAATTTTGGAGTATGGATCCATCGTATGGGATCCTCACTATAATGTTTACAGCGAACATATCGAATCTGTTCAGAAACAATTTCTACTCTTCTGCTTGCGTGCCCTTGGATGGAATTACTTGGATATGCCTTCATATACTAGCAGACTGGCAGTTTAATAAAACTGCCTACCCTTAAGAGTCGTCGAACAATGTTAAATATATTATTCATGGTTCATCTGATCAATGATAATATTTGCTGCGAATTTCTGTTAAGATCTGTTAAATTCAATATTCTTCGTTGTAACTTCCGCTGTTATAATCTTATTTATATTCAATTCTGCAGAACTAATTATGCTGTTGCTGATCCGTTAACTAGAATTTGCCGTCAATTTAATTATTTGTCAGACTTTGTTGATTTTTCTTTAAATTCTTGCCTTATAAAACGGAACATTATTGTTTTTCTCAATTCGTAACTTTTCTTATTTTTATTGTAACTATTACTTGTATTTTTGAAGAAACTGATTGTAATACTATTTAATTTTTTTTTCGATTTGTGTTATTAGTCAGTAAAGAATTTGTCCATTGACTGAAATAGATAAATATAAATAAATATAAATATAAATAAATATTATTTCCACTGAGCCAATGAGAAACTGCACAATTATGTCGATTTTGTCAAAAAATCTTATCTCTTCGGATGAGCCGGTTTTCATAATAAGAAACAGAAGCCAATGCACCCATTACGAGTAACAGTTTGGTGCGATTTGTGAATCGAAGGCATCATTAGCCCATATTTCTTTGAAAATGAGGACGGCGCAACCATTACGGTTAATGGAAACAACCATCGCACCATGATAACCGATATTTTGTACCGGCTCTACATGGTATTGATGTGAACGATGTTTGGTTTCAACAGGATGATGCAACTTCGAACAATCGATGATGAACAATCGATTTAATGCATCAAACGTTTGATGGCCACTCAATTAGCCGAAATGGTGATGTCAATTGGCCGCCAAGAAGCTGCGATTTGACACCGTTGGACTATTTTCTGTAAGGCGACGTTAAATTAAAGTGTTATGCCGACAAACCAGAAACAATTGATCATTTGAAGGCGAACATTGGTGATGCCATTGCCGAGATACTACCCATACCCTCATAAGAGCGCATGAAAATTGATCCAATGGAATGAGGTACTGTGAGGCCAGTCACGGCAGGCATATGAATGAAATAATATTCCATTTCTAATCGGGACAATTTTACTTCAAAACTAGAAATTAATTTGTCCAAATTTCAAACAGTTTTTTGTTTTGTTGCATTTTTAAATTGAATCTTTTATTTTCCCCACCCTATAATCTCGTTTCATATGAATTATGCTATATTGGGATTTCAATCATATGGAGTGCTGCTCACTTTCTTATCATTTTTATTTAAAATTCAATCGAATTCTTTCTCATCAATACCGAGACAACAACAGTAGATAATATTCGAACATTTTTGTGTGAAGTCGCCGTAGACTAGTAGGTAGTGTGCTGGGTTATTGGACGTGAGGCCACTGTTTAAACTTCAGGTCAGACGTTTCCAACAAAACGAAATATGAAAAAATTATTCTTTGATTTGATGTATACTGAATATGTTTGAAAGATATCATTGCTAACACAAAAAAAAAAAATGTTCTCTATGGGGACATTGATGTCTTCTCGTTCACTTCATACCAGTACACCGAGTAAAATAAGAAAATTCTTTTTTGTCTTCTACTCAAAATTTCTAAATTTGTATTTGAATCACTTCAGTGAAACCAGTGCGATATGTAAGATTAGGTTGAATCAGATGATAAATAAATTATTCGACATTTTTTTTAACAGGTTGTCAGATTTTCAAATTGTTTGAATTGATTCTGATTTATCACTTTTCCATTTCAATTCAATGAATTAAACAAAATTGGTGACAAAAGCTTTATTATACATTTTAATTTTAAATTGCATCAATTAATTGCATATTTTGTCCTAAAAGCGGTATTTTTTATTACGTAATTAAAAGACAAATTAAACAAACAAAATTTTATTTTCTAAGGAATATTTCTTAACAACATTCATAAGATGAAAATTATCGAAAAACCTTAAACTCGAAATGTAAAATCATGGGAGTATTTTAAGCATAAATTTAACATCCATTTATGAATACTAAAACATTTTAAAAGAAGACCAAAAACTATAAAATCGAGAAGCTCATGCATAAACATGCACATTATAGTGTAAAAAAAGTTTAAAAAATAAAAAAAAAAAATATTTTGTATGCATTAAAAATATTTTATATCTGCATACGATACAATATAAAAATGAAAACCACTGTGTGCACTTAAATTTGGTTAGAAATAAAAATTTTGTCACGTACTGTTGAGAAGCAGCTGTAATCAGAAAGTGGACAACAAAACGCTTAGATATCACCACGATTACTGCTAATATACTAATATTCTCAGTCAGGGCCTTCGCATTGGTAGTTTTCGTAGGACGTTTACTTAAATAACTGGTCATTATATGTCTTCAGCTTGGATTATGATCTATTTAGCTCATCACACCACTCATGTAAGCTTATTTTATCCACGAAAAGTGGTACATATAGTTTAATAACGACACCGAACGAAAAATTTTAAAAACTTTTTATTTGAGTTTTTGCCAGAAAACTATTTTATTCTAGATATCTGAGCCAGCGGTTGAACCACAGCCTTTCGTCTAATAAGCTGATATGCTACCACGGCAAATTCAAGGATACAATTTCGAAATTTAGCACAAACATTAATTGCAACGAAAATATGTTTCAAGCGTCCATAATTTTTCTGCTGGTACGTAATGATCTACCATATCCACATATCATACGAATTACGTTCAGTCTGTTTGTCTGACAGATTACATACAACTCTTCAGTCAGGACTACGAGCTAGCTTCTGATACCCCTAATGTTGTGTGTGTTAATTTTATACATAAGTAGTGGAAACTACAGTTTAAAGTTGATTCGGAACGACAGGTATTTGAGTAACTTTTCATGGCAATTTTATTTTTTCCTAGAGTTTTTGCCAGAAATTTTTTGAGAGGCTTCATTTTGTTAGAGAGGTCTGAGAAAATAGGCAACACACTACCTATTAAACTACGGCGCCAAAATTCTTCAGTGGCCTGAATTAGAATAGCATGCCAAGTTGTTGGATTTGGCGTAGGGAAAGTTGGATAGCAATGGCCGACCTTTAAACTCAAGTAGACACATACCTAATCGTCGTGTTATCTGGGAAACGTTGTTTGATATGCTTTGTAAACAGTGAGCTAACATTTTACTTGTTCTTCCAGGAAGGTTAAAAATAGTTTGCAGCAATGAGCCTTTGAATAGCCTCTAGAAATAAAATTACCCTGTAATAAGAAATTATGGATCACCCAACAAAATTCCTTTGTATTGAAGTTGAAATTGAATTGAATTAAATTTATCGCCTTTTTTATATCGAATTTCGATTAAATCTTGCACATGATATTCCTTAAATTCATTACGAAAAATCTTTACCAGACTTAAGCGAACAATGTTTTAAAAGAAGAATATAATGGACGAGTAAATTTTTAATATGTATGTATTTGCATTTTAAAATACACCCCCAGACATGTAAATACGTTTATAAAAAACAAAAACAAAAAAAGAAAAGAAAAGATGCACAACTATGTACACACAACCGTATCAAACTTTATTATTATATTTACAACAAGTTTAGCAACAATAACTAGCAAGTACAGCAAGTAACAATAAAAATGAAAATATTCATGAAAACACACACACACACAAACATACAGAAGCTATAAAAACAAAGTCATCTTATCGCACTCATGAATAATGAAGAACCCGAAAAATGTTTCTCTCTCTCAGTTTCAGTTTTAGTTGTTTCGAACACGTTTTTTTCCTTCTTTTCCTTTTTTCTGCGGGCACATGACTCGAATTTTACATCATTTTTTTCTGCTTTACACTGCCTCAACTGTATTGTTGCAACAGTAATGAAAATACTGCCTTGATGTGAAAGTAAACAGAAAAAAAAACCATGAGTTTGGCGCTGGTGCATTACAGTTTTTGTTGTTTGTTGCTGGTGTCTTAAGACTCCCATGTTATTTTCTAAATTTCTTTTCAAACATCACCATTAGCGGAAATCAAGTACTAAACATACTGCATGGATGGATGATGGAATTTTCATTCAAATTGATTGCACTCGTATTGAACAATTCTGCTAGAAAACATTTTTTTTCGAACAGCTTCATTTATTAAACGAAATGAATTTCATTACATTCCAGTATACATCACATGGTATTTACTCGTCAGTCAGTGCTCTCCATGTATTTGAGTCTTTTTGATCTTCTGGAGGCTTGGAAATTGCGTTCGGCTACTACTCAGGCGACTATACAGACTTTGGCATTCATTGTTAAATTTAAGCATTGATTCCATAACTCTTGGTTTGATATTTTGGCTTGTCAGTATACTCTAACAAACTAGAATACATAGTATAAGATAACATCTAACACATCGCTTAACAAAGACTTTTCAGCTGTGCAACTAAATATGTGTCACAATACTTTGTGATCTCCACAATTTGTTGAGAGTTCCTTACGCTCAGTATTGCAAAATCTTCTTTGTATTCTCTTGTGCTCCTAAGATAAAAAGTTTAAGCGAATGAGCTTCATCTTAAAGGTAGATGACGAATGACGAATTTCTTCATATTTATTGATATAGGCTTTGGCGGAAATCGCTTAGATGTTAGACTGCATTCTAAAGAACCAATGAGGCTGAAGGAAAATCGCATTATCATAACCGACACCGTCCAACTCATCTCAAGCTCCGCATGAAATCCCATATTGCATTGACATAAGGCGGCTTATCAGCGTGTTACCACTAAATTAAGCGGCAATGAAAACAACATTCAACCTGAACGAACTGCAGCATTTACTTTAATGGGAATGCCTGCAACGCAGTCTTAATGGAGCTGTTTTAAGATTCCTTGAAACTAATTATCTTTCCATGCACGCCTTGACTAACAAGTGCTTCCCAGACCGCATTACGTCGCTTGGAGTCAACAAATTTGAAACCCAAATATGAGCACCATTCAACTGACCATTCACGAAAGACTCTAAAGCTGTTGATTCCAAGATTGTTTGCTAATCAGCTGAGGTATGACTACCGTAGCTGTTCGATTATGCTCAACCTAGTCTATTATTTTATTATACTCCAATTGGTAAAATTCTGCAGGTTCTCTTCTTTTGAAAGTTTTATTATAAGACGTTCTTATAAATCGCCTGGAACTTGATTAATTACTAGAAATCTTTTATTAGAGTTTTTTATTTGTCCTATTTGTATATATAAATTCGCTTCGTCCACAAAAAACAATACCCGGGACCACAATAAGGCAAGAAATTAAGAATTTTGTCTATAACATCTCTGAAAGAAAAGACGTCAAGAAGTGGAAACGCCAAGTCTTTCATGAGACAATTTAAAAATTAAGAATCTGTTCCGATGATTCATTCTCATCGTCACAGGATGTACCTATTAAGCTCGAAAGGACCCTCCATTATGAATAAGTGTAGGTCTGAGCCTATAGTGCCGTGACAAAAGAGCAATTACCAACCCCAGGTTATTCATTTAAAGTCTGATATACAGGGTGGCTGATATGTATTGCAACCAACTTCAGGTTGTTATCATTTGTAAACCGCTCGTCTGACAGCTGACAGATTTATTCCAGTGACAGTTCATTTTATTATTTACAAGCTTACAAAAGCATTTTGATCGATTGCATTCAGAAAAAAAGTTATTCGTGATGGAATTCAAGCGTGATAGTGTGATTGCTTTATATTTGGCTGGAAGACCACAGGTGGCTATCGTTAGAGCCCTCCAGCGTTTAAATGTGAATAAATCTTTTGTTTCTCGTACCATTGCTCGTTACCGTGATACGGGCAGTGTTGCATCGCGTCCAAAAAGTGGACGAAAAAAAACGGTAACAACACCAGAAATGATCCGAAAAGTGAAATCCACGCCGCAGTGGTAGAAAAATTGCTCGTGAGCTGAACATATCGCGAGAACGGATGCAACACATATTGAAAAATGAGCTTGGACTAAAGCCATTGAAGTTCCAAATAATGCAAGAGCTCACCGATGGACAAAAAAAAGTTAGACTGGAAAGAGCCTGCACGAAAGTGGCCAGTTACCGAATTTGGTTTTCTCCGATGAGAAGCCATTCCAAATTGAGCAGTTTGTGAACAAACAAAATGATCGGGTTTGCTTGCCAAAGAGGTCAGCTGAAAATTTACACCTGCGATTGGCCGCCGCCGATGGTAATGGTGTGGGCCGCCGTAACAGCCGATGGTCGCTCCCCGCTCGTATTCATCGACCGTGGGGTCAAAATAAATGCCGAATATTATCGGAAAAATGTCTTAAAGACAGTATTGAAGCCCTGGGCAGACAAACATTTCGGTCGCAGACCATGGACATTCCAACAGGACTCAGCACCACCGCACTCAGCACGCGTCAACCAAGAATGGCTTAAAAAGGAGGTTCCTCGCTTCATTTCTACCGCACAATGGCCACCAAAATCTCCGGATCTCAATCCGTTGGACTTTTGGAGAGTAAGGTTCTCACTAAAAAATACCAAAGTGTCGATCATCTCAAGACGGCGCTTCGCCGGGAATGGGCCAAAATACCGCAGAGCCACTTTCGTGCAGCCTGTGATGGCTTTGTCGGCCATTTGAAGGCCATAATTCGTACCAAAGGTGGCCAATTCGAACAAATCTAAACAGATTCTAAAATTTGATGTTATTTCCAACATTTGTTTACTTTTGAACAATAAAATTAAAAAAAAAAAATTAAAAAAATATAGCGCTTTACTTTGTTGCATTATATATCAGCCACTCTACTCTGTATGCCTTCGATTTCCTCTAATTGTAATTTCCCAACAAAAGTTCTGATTGTTATAAAACCACTTGATTTGAGAAGAGTTTTTGCCTCTTCTCTTCACTAAGTGTACTTTCTAAAAATTTGCCTCCACTCCACAGTAAGTTCTGGCCCCATCAGCGGCGTGGAAGCTGCTCCGATCGCAAGCTTATCTGCTTGGTCATTTTCGAGAATTCCAACATGGCCTGGGTTCTAGCAGAGAGCAACTATTTCAAATTCCCCAGACAGTCTCATACTATCTCCGATTTAACCTCTTAAGATCCACGCATTGGATCTATTCTGCATTCATCGAACCTATATACTTTCTTATGGACTGCTCTGAACAGACAACATAATATCAAACTTCTTTAGAAGGTTAGGAGATCTGCAGGTGTTCATATCACCAGCACCCAACGTACCACCCCTTCAAAAACCTTATTCGCAATACTTAACTGTCTTCCTATCGCTCTTCTAGCTAAACAATCAGCCAAACTTGCCGCGACTGAACTCAATGCCTTGTCTCGCTTGCGTATCAGTTTTTCTAGGCATTCCTTTATTTCGGAGGTTAACGAGCACGAATCCGACTGGGTCTCTAACACGAAATATGGAATCCCTGCATGTATACATTGATGGCTCTAAACTCGATAGTGGTGGATGGTAAGGGTGTGTTTTCTGGAACATTTCCCTCCGTCTTCCGGTTCACTGTAGTGCTGGAATGGCGACCTGACGGTATACAAATAGAATTGAGCACATTTTACGATAACATAGAGTGTTACGCCAATACCGATTAAAGTCTGTATCTTGTTCAAGTCTGACCAGGCAATTGCCCCATCATGATACACGTCCGGTGCATGATGCCCGGTTTGCATCCCCAGAATCTCCCTGCAAGACTTCAGTATACCAGAATGACATGTTTGGCTTTTGCTGAGATATTCTCAATATAAGCCAAACATAACAAGCAAGGCAGCCTCACATCCAATTGGGTTTTCATTATCTAAAGCTTGCTGTCCATCAATATGCCAAAGTCTTTGGTGTAATTTATTACTTTTCCGATGTCCTAAGCAATAAATCTCTGCATTGAGTACTTAATTTTCTCCAAGAAAACCCAGTGATTTTAATTTTAATTTTCTAAAATTTTTTTTTTCTTTCTGCAGTTAATTTAAGACCAATTCTCGGAAATTGACAAATAATCTTAAATTTTTCACAACAACAACAACAACAATTATTTGTTTGTACTTAAGTATGTACAAGTATTTAAAAGAAACAAATTTTTTAAAAGAGGGCGGCTAATTTAAAATGTAAATGGATAGGAAGAGAAGGGAAGGGAAGAAGAAGAAGATAAATAAAAAAAACTTAAAGGAAACAATTTTTTTTAAGAATAATTACAATTTGAACCCTTTTTACTTCGGCAATTGATTGTTTTAATTTATTTTACGACCCTCTTCATCTTTTCTAAACCATCAAAAGTTAAACTGTGTATTATTTTTGTTCCTTTGGTACGACTGTGTCTGTCCGTTCGTTACTTGATTTCTTTAAAATAATGTTTCTTCTGTTTCTCTGTTTTTTTCTTTTGTGTAACAAAAGATAATACAAATAATAAACAAAAGAAAAAGAAAATCGTTTTCTGTTTCTACGAAATAAATATTCTTGGGAGTGAGTTAAAATTTTAAATTGAAAAGTCAAGCCGACTTGTGGGAAGACTTTTCATTCCATAATTGAATTCCATCCGCCGTCATTTCATTAAGCTTTGCAGGATTTTCTTGGCATAACTACGTATACTTTTATATGACTACCTTATTTCTATACTGCAATGTCGTTCCCAAGTCCCCGTAAAACTTGGGATGTTGTGAGGTGTTACTAAGGATAATACATCGCCTATGACGTTATGTGCCCTTAGTTACAAAAATTACAATTCATTATAGAATTCTTAGATAGGGCTACAAATGATTCTTACATACATAATTGGTCATTACAACCTTTTAGTCAGGGTTACGGCCTAGTTCCTCACACCACTTATGTTGTGTGCGTTAATATATGAGTGGTGGGACCCACAGTTTAAAGTCGACTCCAAACGACAGATTTTTAAGAAACGTTTCATGGCAATTTTATTTCATTCTTAGAGTTTTTGCCAGAAATCTGCTGAGAGGAAGTCGCCGAAGAAATATTTTTTCATATTTCATATGACCTAGGATTCGAACAGAGAGAGGCCTCACATCTAATAAGCAAACACACTACCTACTAGACCACGGCTTTTTCTTATTCTGTAAACATATTGTTTGAGTTTACAATACCAGATCATACGGGTAATTGATATGTTCAAATAATTTCTTTGTAGCCAGATGGTAGGTAGGTAGGTAGAAGTGGCTGTCCCTCGATGGGGTCGTGAGCGGACACACCTAGGCCGCACACAGGGCCCATTGTGATACCACAGTTCCTCATTCCCAGATGAAGCGACTTAGACTGCAATATCCATACATGACATGATCTGTATCCACCATTTAGTAGGCACCCACGTACCTCCTTCTCCTCCGACCAAGTGCCGGAAATGTGCACAATAGGTGAACAATAGTCTCATTTTCCTCTTCATCTCCACAGCTTCTGCAGAAATCATTTGCAAGGTGTCCAAGACCAATACGCCTCGCATGCGTTCCTATAATGCAATGGCCCGTAATAGCCCCGATAACAGTGTTGAGCCTACTTCTTTGGAGTTTAAGCAGAGTCGCTGTGCGTCTCCTATCCAGCCTTGTCCAGATCTTTTGCACCGCTCTGCCCTTATCCGAAGTTGCCCACATTCTGTTGACGAGATCTACGGTTGCATTGTCAATTATAAGTTTGCAGGTACCCAAAGGGATCCCCAACGTAGACAATTCATCAGAGAGTTCGATGGTCGTACCCCTTCTGGCCCGTTCATCCGCTCTGCAGTTGCCAGGAATATCATTATGTCCCGGTACCCATGTGATACGCCACAATAATTTTCACCGCAGCCTGAATTGCTGACACCTCCGCCTGAAAGACGCTGCAGTGATCTTGTAGCCTAATAGACTCGGATATTCCGATTGATTCTGTGCGTGGTTTTTAAAGAGTATCATACTATAAACACAATCAATAATCTCTCAAAAATAGAATAAGTGGATGTATATGGATTCTGCTGCTTTGCTTTAAAGCTAATTTCTATTTTTATTCACAGCAATTTGAGAACAACTGCTTACAAATGCAAAGATTAATGCTGACAATACAATATCATGCATGAAATAGAGGTTTCAATAACGCTATATATGAAATATAAGGCGAAAAAACGTTTTAGGGGCTTCATTGATAAAGAATTAATGAACTTCTTAATTTTTATTTCTTTTGCTTATGCTTTGCTACCGTTGTCTTTATTATAATTAATACGCATGCAGCTTACCTCAGGCTTCAATTCAAAAATTATTGTGCTTGCTGCGTTGTGTTTATTGTATTTATATCATTACTCTTCTGTACGTGTATTCTGTATTCCTGGGTTCCCACATGAGTTTCAAATATTTCATTCTGCGTCTGAAAAATCTACCTCCATTACCACTACCAGTCTTCGAAAGTGTTTACCTTTCAGAATTCCCGATTCAATCATATTTGTCAGTCCCGTAGTAAAGCATTTCACAATTTATAGAGTCAACTGATTCTGCGTAAGGTTTAATTAAGAAAATAATTGACTGCCGATTTAACGGTCATGTTAGACTCATTTCCTATTCATAGTTTCCATGGTTGCAACACCAGATGCAGTTGGATAGGTACTCTTTGCCCCTGAGATATGCCGACATTATTAAGTCCCTGAATTTTATGCAAGTAAAACAGTTAAAAATTGTTACATTGTATAGTTTATTACAATATAAGGACTTTATCTAATTAAGGTTATCTTTAAAGGACACACATACAAAATCATTAAGAGCACAAGTATTTCGAGGATGCTTAAGTCATATGACAACTTGACGGCTTGCCCCTAACTGTTTTGCTCATCGATAGATTAAAGTGCGGAGTGCAAAAAATGTTAATATCGCGTCTTTTTTTAAATTTAATCATATTCAATAGAAAAACTGTTAAAAGAAAATGTATTTCGAAGAATTTTAGAGTCAGCTTTTGTTCAAACTCAACCTTGAAATAAAGTTTCTGAATATGTCACTTCGAGATTAGTAGTCTTGAGATCTCACAAGTGACGCGGGAATTATTGTATTTATTGTTATATTTTTTATTTATTTATTTATAAATTACAATACAATTACAAATTATATTCTAATTATATACGAGCGGAGTAACTTGACCATATGGTCGGTGTAGTGTCACAGACCATAGTCTCTGGTGGTAATCGAACCCACGACACTCACGTTAATTATCTATCACACTATCCAGACTAGACTACCAGGGCACCCATATTTTTTATTTTAGCAAAATTCAGAAAGAACAGCAGCTCTTCAGCTAGTACACAATCTGCTCTGGCACTGGTGTGCCGGATGGTTTAAAGACAAACCCCGGTTCAGGCTATTTTCTGCCTGAAGTCCTACAGCAGAATATGTCTCAATGTCGTGTGGGGAACGTGAGTACTAGAAAAGGTAGACAAATAAACTGATTCTCGGCTTACAAGTTTAGAAAAGCAGAAAAAAGAGAGAGAAAAAGAGCTTTAGAGAAGAAATTGTCCTTATTTTTGACAAAAATTATGCTGAACGTGGCATACTATATAGTAAATATAGCTGGAACAAAATGAGGAGATTTATGGAAAATATACTCCACAAGAAGATTTGTGAGTTTGGCGCAAGCGACAGCCATTTGTAAGCCGTATTGAATTTTTACTGTAAATAAATTCTTCATCCAAGGTGATGATCAAAAGATGTTACAAATGTTACGATTTGTTTACACTGCCAGTATAAAGAGCAAATAAGAAACACTTTTAACACTTTCTAACATTCACATTCGCCACTCGCTGTTTCTGTGAAGTGTTACAAAAAAAAAAAGAAAAAAAAAGAAAAGAAAGGGGGAGAAAGAAGACTAACAATAATAAAAACAAAAGAACCTCAATTTTTAAGTGAGTTGATTAATGAAAGGAAAAATAAATAAATTGCCATTCAGTTGGCCTTTTTGATGTTTTTTCAATGGTCGTCCATCCTCTATTTGTAGTCCCTTTTTTTAATCTATTTCACCAAAAAAAGAAAGAAAGTTTAGTTCTGTTGTCTTTTTATTAAATGTTTTAATAACTTTTTTCGATTTCTTTTCTCCGTTTATAAATATAAACCCGTTCAAAATACAGTAGGTTTGCCATACTCTTTAATAAATAAATAGAAAATAAAGAAACAATTAAAATTTAAAAAAGAAAAAAAAAATTGGTTCCTTGGATACCCCCCTATTAATTATTTTCCAATTTGTTGAAAAAAATCCTTTTTTTTATTGAAATATATTTCATTTCATTGTATAAGGTAACGGAAACCTTCTTGATTTAGAATGCAGTATGCCTAAGATGTAGTGTATAGAAATCTATGAATTGTATGTATAGATGGTTGGCATTACTATTCGAGGTTGTAACATGATAAGATTGATTTGAAAAAAGAAAACTTTCTTAATAGGATTCCGATTAATCGATTCAGTACTTTATTTTATTTTTTTTTATTTTATTCTTAATTACAAAACAACTGCAAATTATATTGTTACGTTTTTACCTTTTTAAAACCGTTTAGAGTATGAGTTCGTTGATTGCAAACAAAGTAAAAATATATTGGTGTGTAGTTTCAATTAAATTCTTTAATGTTCGCATTACTTTTGTGTGCCACGGTTTACAACTTGACGTATATAACAATAATTGCTTGTTCGCTATTCTTCTTTGCTTACAATGCAGATCTTTTCAACGGGGATCTTCAAACCACGACTGTTCTCTTCACACGCAACGCGTCTTCACACAAGACTGACTGAATTCTTACTAGTCGTTGCCTGCTTTGTCTTGCCTTTTTATATGCCCACGTAATCAGTCTGATGATGGTTCTTGAAGTTGAATGTTTGGGGTTTCGCCTTCTCGAGAACTTTATCGCGTCTTCATTGTTGTTTGTGTATTTTGTTCACATTGCTTATTGCTGCGTTCTTGCTTACTTGTCTATCCTCTGTCTTTCACACTGATGTTGTTTGTTCACTTGTAACAATTTCGTTGTATTTGTTTATGTAGCTTTTGCTCATTTTAATGTTAAACGATGTACGCCGTTTCCATTTTTGTAACAATATTTTATTATTACAAGTTGAGTAAGTCTGATCATATGCTCGGTGCAGTATAAGAGGCCACAGTCTCTGGTAGTAGTCGAATCCACAACCCTCTCGGTCTAGCATACTATCCACTAGACTACCAGGGCACCCTATTTAATTTTTACTTTTTCAACAATAAAGGCAATATATCAGGCAGACATCGGTTAGAATGAATAATGTTTACAGTCCTATACTACAATTGGCACCAATGACACTGGCAAGACAAATGGAGCACTGAGACAAGTGGTAGATGGACGGCGAAACTTCTCCCGCTGGATTGAGAGGAAATTTGGTGAAGTTAAATTGCTATTTCACACAGCTGTTATCCGGACACGGTTATTTTTGCAAATATCTGTTTAAAATGGGACAGATGACACGACCAAATTGCATTTATTATGATGCGTTGATCGATGACGCGGAACACACTTTTTTTCATTGTGAGAGATGGAGTTTAGAAAGAACGAACCCTGAGGCCAAACAGCAAACAGTTTAAGTACCTCAGATATTGTTGCGCAATCCGGATGCGGATTTGGATATAAAGGACCAAATGGCCAGAGGGACTCCACTTCCAAGTAAGACTACAGTAGTTCCGGAGCGGGTACAAAGAGTCCAAAAGAGGAGGGAGAGAATTAGTGGGTGAAGACCCCATACACTGGGGATAGTGACGACTTCCCCTATGGTGCGGTTAGGTACATTTGGCATTCATGTGCTATTTGGGTTGGTCGTTTCTATTCGTGTAATTACAATAACGAAAAGGTGAATTTGATTCGTTAATTTGATGTGTGGCCAAGCAGGTTCAAAAGTGTGAGTTGAACTCACAAGGTCTCATTTAGTAAGTCGACAGACATTCACCAATACATACAAACTTTGATATTGCTAACGGCCATTTTATTCAAGCTATACATATCTGCCAAAGTAGTTGCCACTTTTTTAGTTTGTTAGAAGCCGCTGTAGTCTAGTTGGTAGTGTGTTGGATTATTAGACGTAAGGCCACGATTCAAACCCCATTACACATCTTTAACAGGGCGAAATATGAAAATATATTTTTTCGGCGTCTAGCTCTAGCAAATTTCTGGCAAAAAATTTATCGTTCGGAGTCGACTGTATGTCCCAACACTAATGTATTAAAATAATACACACAACGTAAGTGGTGTGAGAAGCTAAGTCGTAATCCTGACTGAAGGGCTGTAATGACCAATTATGTGTGTATGTATGTTATTCAGTTCTTTTTGCCAAATCACGATAGAAAACGCTTGAATGGGCTCTGGAGCGGTTAGCAATTAGCCCTAATATTGATCAAAAAATCTTCGTTAGCGATTTCATCATTTCTAGATGAACAAAACTTTCCAATTAGGGATGATACTAATCCACATGAGATCCTGGAGTGTCCAATGAATTCTGAAAAGGTAACTGATTGGTGTGGATTTTGTTTCTATACGTGGCGGATATTTGGACGATGTTTTAATCCACACAATATGGCATTAATAGGTCCTTTAAACGAATAAGAACTGACGATGATATCTCCCATACACTTGGAAGATAGGAAGCGCTTAATGAAAGGCTCGTTATAAGAATATACTTCTTCGTAATGTGGCAGTCCTCTGAATGAAGCAATAAACCTTAAACGGATCAGTTCATAGCATATGCTATCAAGAACCTTCAATTTCATTGAAATGGATTTCTTTTCTCTACACCTTGTCTTAGCGGCAACACACAGAACAGCAATCGTATAACAAATGTAGAGAAAATGTAAATATTTCTGAATTTATAACATCGTTTACAATGAATCCTAGAAAAACATTTAAAAGTGAATTTATAAGTAAGTTTTTCTAAGATTTTTCCTGCTCTTTTTTTTCCTTCATTAACAATAATGGAAAATGTGTCTAATTTGGAATTTGGTTGTACAATTTTCTTTTTTTTTCTATTCTTGGCTATTTTGCCAAAATGATAATGAAAGGGAAAATTAATGATGCATACTGTTTATTTGGTTATGCTTTCTTAACTTTTCCATCTTTTTTTTTCTTTTTTAATTAACTTGAATTTATTTAACATGGAAATATGTTTTTAAATATGTACATGTGTACATTTGTACTCTGATAAGTACATTTTATTTCAAGATTTGAAAGTAGAGCTTATAGAATACTTTTTTCTGTATAATTTGTGAGGCACCTAGTCGTGAATCGTCTAGTTGTTAGTTTATTGAAGTACTACTAGCATTTTGATTGTTTTCTTGGGCTTTTTTTTTTCAAAATATCGTATATTATTCGCATATTTTATTCCTTGTAAATTATACTATTCGACAAAATAAAAGAAATTAAATACACCCAGCTAATTACATAGTAAGTAAGTTGTGAGATTTGTAGAGTAGAACTCAAAAATATTTTGTTTCTATTTGTTGAACCCTCCAAACTTGCTTTATATGACAAAAACTGTTTTTTTTTGGACTTTACGCACAAATTTATTTATTACACAAATATTTCTGAACCAATGTCCAAAATTTTAAACCTTATTAGAAAGGAGAGGAATGGGCCTTTAAAACAATATACATATGGGCAATTTCGTGTCAAGTGACCCAAATTTTAAAATCGATGTCTTCCGGAACTCACACAATATGCGTTTGCATTTACCATGAAAGTGTTAAACTCATGTTAAAGGAAATCAACTTAAAGTATTTGACAGATGATTCCTCAGAAGATTTGCACGATTACCGTGATTGCCTTAAATTGACTATGTGTCCTCATGTAACAACTTTTTGTTGATTTTGGCACTAATTATTAGGTCTTATAGGTTCCACCGAAAAGTTAGAACAACCATCATTTCCCGCAGAACTGTCATCATTTTCAGAATTGATTTTGTTCTCATCTGGAATAACCGGTAATGTGTCCAACTTTCCCATCATTTTCCTGCACGATCCACAAATTAGCAAACGTTTTGAAAGCGTTGGGAATTTTTTCAATAAGTTGTCGGAAATATTTCGCATATCTGATGATCTGTGCTTCTTTTTGTTTAAGGGATTACAGCAAAAAGAAGTCAACATTTCCTTTTTGGAAGCGGAAGCCATTGTGAAGATTAATTATGTAAGTAATTAGTAAATAACGCACGTCCAAATTTTAACACTGTTTATAAAAAACTAATTTCCGAATGTCCTTAGAATGCAAATAAATACTTTTTAAGATCACTTAGGTAATACGTTTTTGTGAAAAATATTTAAAAATCTATAAAGGCCTTAAAGGAAATTGTATAAGCTTTTTTTTGAGAAAAAAAGGGCCCATTTAAAAAAAAAAAATTTTTTTAAAAATTAATTTAAAAAAAGAATATAAAAAAATTTTTTTTTTCATCATGAATAGACTCACGCCTGAACAACGCTTGCAAATAGTGCAATTTTATTTCGAAAATAATGGTTCTGTGCGGAAAACGTATCGCGCACTACGTCCATTTGATCGTCGACAAAATCGTCCATCAGAGCAGTTAATTCGATTAACCATGGAACGTTTTCGCTCCACGTTTACTCTTATTGATAACTCGCATCCCCAGAGACGCTGTACGGTGCGTACAGAAGAAGCTATTGCTGCTGTTAAGCGTAGCATTGAGGAAGACCCGAATGAGTCCATCCGCCATCGAGCACAGGAATTGGATCTGTGTCCATCCACTTTATGGAAGATTTTGCGGAAGGATCTTGGTTTGCGTGCTTACAAAATCCAACTCGTGCAAGAATTGAAGCCAAACGATCATCAAGTAAGGCGTAGATTCGTCGTATGGGCCCAAAACGAGATTACCGTTGTTCCCGATTTTCATAAGCGAATTTTGTTTAGCGATGAAGCGCACTTCTGCTTGAATGGCTACGTCAACAAACAAAACTGCCGCATTTGGAGTGAAGGTAATCCTCAAGTGTATGTGGAAACACCGTTACATCCAGAAAAACTGACTGTTTGGTGCGCTTTATGGGCTGGTGGAATCATTGGTCCGTACTTTTTCAAAAACGGTGGTGGCCAGAACGTTACAGTCAATGGCGATCGGTATAGAGCCATGATTACTAACTTTTTCATTCCTGAATTGAATAACCATGATGTCCAGGAGATGTGGTTTCAACAAGACGGCGCAACATGTCACACAGCTCGTGCCACAATAGATTTATTGAAAGACACGTTTGGTGACCGCCTAATTTCACGTTTTGGACCTGTGAATTGGCCTCCAAGATCTTGTGATTTAACACCGCTAGACTACTTTCTGTGGGGCTATGTAAAGTCATTGGTCTATGCGGTAAAGCCACAAACGCTTCACCATTTGGCAGACAATATTCGCCGTATTATTGCCGATATACGGCCACAAATGTTGGAAAAAGTCATCGAAAATTGGACGTCCAGATTAGACTACATCCGCGCCAGCCGTGGCGGTCATATGCCAGCAATCATATTTAAAATGTAATGCCACAAGATTATCTTTCGGATAAATAAAATTCATGTCAATCGAATAATCCATCGTTGTTTTATTGCAACTTAAAGTTCTATACCTCTATAAAAAACACCCTTTACTAACCTTGGTGCAAATCTCATCCAAATCGGAAGACATCGATTTTAAAAATTGGGTCACTTGACACGAAATTGCCCATATATGTATATATTATTTGACTTAATATGCTATATGGTTTGATGAGGTAAACTTGACAAATGTGAATTTTTTTTTCATAATTTTTCAAGTTTGTCCGTTCATAGTAGTAAACTTTAATTAAAAATTAAATAAAAAAAATTGAATAAAAATTGATGACATTGACACTTCGTTTGATCAAATCGGACAAAAATTACCGTAGTTATTATTTAAAGTGTCTAACTAGTCGTTAGTACGGCAATATATTTTGACAAAAAAAGTCCTCACAGGCTTAATACTCTTGCACAAAGTCCCTATATAACTTCAAGAGAGTATTTACAAGATTATTTGAAAGAACAGTTACGTAATCGCTAAACCTCAAACTGACTGTCGCACCGTGTTATTTTCTGACAATAAATAAAAATTTCATTTGTTTGTTACGAATCATAATTTTAAAATTAAATTTTCTTCTGTAGATGTTATTCCAGCACTAGTCTCAGCTTAGTTCCTTAAAATTTTCTCACAAAGTATCTTTATCTGGTTATTTACTCAGATTTGCATATGGTTTCAGTTTTATTAATAAAGTTTCTATAACTAAGCAAGTAGTTGTCAATAACATTGGGATGATAGGATTGCTCCATCTTTAATTGCCTTCAAAGACACGCGTGATCAAAATATATTGGGTTGTTATACTTGGTAATAGTGTGCCACAATGGTCTAGTTGATAGTGTGCTTCAAGTGCCGAGGCCGTGCTTTCGATTCCCACCAGAGAATCTGGGTGATCGTGATTGTTTGTCTGACATTATATGTGATTAGGTAGGTAAGTAGAAGTGGGCATCCAACCAAAGAATTCATATGGAACCACTTAGGCCACAAGTGGCCCATTGTGATGCCACAGTCTTCAATCAGTTTTCACATAGTCTTGGAACTACTTAGAGTTTCCAATGAAGCGACTCAAACTGCCGATGTGAATGTTGGACAGATCACCAAGATAATCGATGCAGTAGGCACCAAGATGTCTCTTTCTCCTGTGACATAGTGCCGGGCATGTTCACAGTAGGTGTAGAACAGTCTGATCTTTCCTCTCATTTCCGCAGCTTCTACAAAAATCATTTGCGAGAAGCCCCAGACCAATGCGCCTCGCGTGCCTACCCATAATGCAATGCCCAGTCACGTTAGTGTAGTTGTCGCACCGAGTATGTTTCTTTGGAGTTTAAGCAGCGTTGCAAGGCGTTCTGCCGTGTCCGAATCCGCCCATCTGTGGCTGACGGAATCTGTGACCAAATTGTTAATCATGAGCGTGTAGGAACTCCAATGATCGAGAATTCGATGGTCGTGCCGTGCCTTGTAATATGTGATAACTCAAAATAGAAAAAAGAAATCGAAAATTATTATTAAAAAGCAATTCTCGAAAAAAAAGTACCGAAGCTGTATATACTATGCTGGTCATTAAAAAGAATTAAAAATATCACACACCCCCCTTTCCTTTCTTCTATTAACTATGTTTCCTGTAATTCACCACAATACACTGAATAAATTGGGGTCAACTCCAAAGTGTTGGTCTCAAAAAAAAAAAAAAAAAGTTTAGGAACTATGTACATCCATTCGTTCGAGGTCGGTTATATTATCTGTATTGGTGGTGGTGTATTGGTGGTCAGACGACTTTTATTTTTATTTTATTTTTTTTCTTTTTAATCGAAAAGCAATGAAAAAAATGTTTGCTTTCAGTTGTATCCTGTAACCTCCAGAACTGTAAACACTACACCATGTCACTCCAAGAAATAAACCTAAGAGTCCTAAAAACTACCGTACAAGGATATATAAAATAATCATCTTGTGGAATATCTGAAGTTTAAAATACTGATCTTTTTTGTTAAAAATAATACTCAGGGAATGAGTCCTACTCAAGGAGTGCATTATATATGAACCAGAAATCATATTATCATCTTCGACTGGGACACATACTTTTAATTGCAATCGCTGTAGTCCATTATTTATACTGAATTCACTTTGTTCAAAATAGAAAAGCAAAAATTTCATTAAAATATATTTGAAATACTTCTCCAAACTATAATCCATATCCGTATCCGTATCCTACCATTATCTGCTAAAAAATAGTCTGCATAGAGCTTGATTGCAATACAAGACCTAAAACGGTAACAGTAACACACACATTCATTTTCATTTAAATTAAAATTTTCTTGATGTTCTTGCATGTCTTTAAACGTTTCGCAAGAGGCAATTGAGAATAACAAAAGACAAATTGTTGACCACTTTAAAACACTCAAGTCTCAGGCCAAATATGGGTCATAAACCCATTAAGTGTTTGCTCGCATTTCTTTTGTTGTTGTTAAATGCCTACAGTAATACCATAACAACAGCAACAATAACAGCGGGAATCGAAAAAGTGGCTGTGAAATGTCATCCTTGAGTGTCTAATGTCTTCATGTTGACATTTTGTTCCACACTCTTATACAATGCAGTTGTTGTTGTTGTTCAATTGTTGTTTTTCAACTACTGAGACTGAAAAACAAACAGCATTCAGAGTATAAGGACGCGTGGGAAATGAAAATGCACTTTATTTTCATATGCATTCTCAATAATTCTTTTTTCTTTCTTTTATTTGCTCAACATTAGGTTCACTTTGTGATACGAAACAGTTTTTAAGATCAAGTAGGAGTGTAGCCGTAAAAGTACGGTAGTGTAGAGCAGGATGTGTAAGATTTTATGATTGTGCAAAAAATTAGAGAGAGAGAGAGAGGCCGTATTTAGGAGTTTTTTGATTTTATGCCAGCTTGTTTAAGTGTAATTAACGATTGGTAAGATTATCCGTCAAATTGCCATTTTGCCTCAAATTGATTAATACTACTTAGTAGTTTTGTTGGATACTCTTTTTGGGAGATTATTTCCGCTAATCGGTTTGTTATTGTAATTACTAATATTATCTCCTCATCATTTTATTAGATTATTTGGCTGCAACTGAATGATTTATGATTCCCTCTAGATCATCTAGGGATCCTAATATCTAATATCAAACCAAGACTTTAAGATTCAACATTTATGCTTCGGATGTTGTTTTACTGGAATATCCACGTAAATAGCAAATCATCAATATAATCATTATACAGTCGTACATAATTTGTAGGATATTTTTATACATTACCCCAGATATTTTGCCATATAATTTTATTAATGGACCAAACCTGTTGGAAGTAACACAGCTTCTCGCCATTACTGACGTTCTTGACGTTCTTGACGGTATTGTTTGTGTATTTCGTATTAAAATCTGAGTTAACTGGTAGGCGTATGGCAGCCTATGCGTAAAACTGTTTCAAAAGTAACATGATATAACAGTGTTGAAAAATTCAGTACTTTTTTAAGTACTTTTTCATTATTACATATTTTATGTCTTGCGCTTTTCAACTATTAATGCATTAGCAACATGTTCAACGTAGAATAGGCTTTAGCCCCGCTTATCCAAACGTACACGTACATTCTTTTTTAGAACACGAAAAGCAATGAAAATGCTTGACGAACCGTAACGTAATTCGGTAAGCATTTGCAATGCAATTTGCTTTTCATATGCTAAAAACGAACGTATTTTACATTACATTCCAACGACGTTTGACTAAACGGGGCTTTTACGTTTTATTACGTTCCGTATTAGCTGTTCTTGTCTTGTATGTGAGGAACACGAATAAGTCGTTAATTTTTCTGTTCGACTTCCTGGCAAAAACTTTGAGAGTAAATAAAATTGCCATGCTAAAGTTTCTCAAATATCTGTCGTTCGGAGTCGAATTTAAACTGTAGGTCCCGCCACTTATGTATAAAATTAACACACACAAAATAAATGGCGTGAGAAGTTAGGACATAATCCTGATTGAAAGGTTATAATGACCAATTATGTATTATATTACATAAGTACCATTTGGTGCAAAAAAAGTACTGTTTCAGTTATAGTTCAGTACCATTTCAAAATCTCAGTTTTGCAATTTTGTGATATAATTTATGACTTAAATTATGACTATGGTACCATAAACAGAGTGCGCTCTTAGCAGAAGAAACTAATGTCTGGGTAGGTATTTAAATATGCTCCCAGAGGTTGTTATACGATATTTGTTAAACGAATGTCGAACATTTTTTTCTTCATTTTATAAAAAGAAGCGTCTTTCCCCATTTAAATCTTTTTTTAAGTAGAATTTAAATTGAAATTATTTTTAAAACATGTATGGGGGCATGAAATCAATTTATTTTTTATTTAAACAAGAAAATTATTTTTTACATTAGAACTAGCACAAGTTTTTACGCAAAAGTATTTTATACTCTTTTTTTATTGCTTTTTAACTTATAATTAACAGCTCAGCTCAACAAAATTAATAAATTATATAATTAAGAGGTATTATAACATTATAATATTATTGTAAGATAATTCCAATGTTAATATTTCATAAAGTAGTTTGGATTTTTTAAGAAATTTCATTAATTTGGATATGTATTCAACGTTAGGATAGGATAGGGATATGAGTTTTGAAAAACCAAATTACGAATGTCCGACAGCAATAAAATATGGTTGAGTGTTATTGGTATATTAGCATAGCAGTTACAGGAAGGAGTGAAATTTCGCTTGAATATGAAACCATGCGAAATCATTGTATGTCCTACTCTTAGACGTAGAAATTGTATACTATGAAGTCTAAAGAAATCGTTTGAATATTCTGTTAAATAGTCGTAAATTGTATTTTTCTTTTTGTTGATCATTCGGTACATGGAGGAGGTGTGACTATAGGTGTTATCCTTATCGATTTTGGTGTAGTGTCTATTAATTTGTCTCATTAGATCTTTTCGATTCAAATTATTAGTAAAATATACCGGTCGGCTCCTCGCGTTCGTCTGCAAAATCATTACCTACAAATCCACAATGACCAGGAACCCAAATTAATTTTATGATCAGAAAATCGATCGATCAAAATGGTTCTAATTGCAGATTTTTAAAAATTTGTATTGGAGATATTAAGACTGACTGACTTTATAGTTGACAGAGAATCCATACAGATAATAAATTTACTCTTCTTTTTATTTGTTTGTAATTCCTTAAATTTATTATAAAATTTAGATTTAGTGGCTTAAAGATTAGTAAAATATCTTAAATTTCTGTTTATGCCTAATAAACACCAGACAGAAATCGGGCTTTCGTTAATTATGTTTGGAAATAATATGTATCTTGTATGCAGATGAGAGCTGTTGTAATCCATTTTTTAGACTAACATGTGTATTTTATTACACTATCTTGGGACCTGTAGTTCCACATCTTTGAAAAAACGAAATGTTAAAAAATATTTCTTCGGAGACTTCCTCTAAGCAGATTTCTGGCTTAAATTTTTAGAGTAAGAAAACAAAACCAAAAGTTTTTCAAAATGATCTGTCTTTCGTAGTCGACTTTAAGCCGTAGGTCCCGCCACTCATGAATGAAATTAACACACACAACATAAGTGGTGTGAAAAACGAGGTCATAACCCTGACTAAAGTATTGTAATTACCAATTATGTATGTACGTATGTATGTTACAAGCTGGCGCACTACTTCCGGAATCCTCGTAAATCAACTTAGGAATGCCACCTACCGCCTTCAAGCCGGCCATCGCGCGGAAATTCTTCCGAGACGCCAACCTATCCTGGATCAATGAGGAATCCTGCTCCACCGCTTTTCTTTCCTTTTTTCTGCCAATGATTGATTTCGCGTGTAAGTGATAAGAAGTTGATTGAATGTACATACATACACAATTGGACATTTGATGTCTGATCTGGGGTTTGAACCGTGGCCTTGCGTCTTATAAGCCAACACACTACCTACTAGACTAGACAGCGTGTTCCAGGCGGAAGTGATGGCCACCTACCGAGCCGTGCAGTGGATACTCGCATACGGCGTTCATTTCACCCGCATCTCGATTTTTTCTGATAGCCAGGCTGCCATAAGGTCTCTGTCGAACGTTGCAAATAATTCCAGGATCGTCACGTAATGTCCCGCTACCTGAAACTTCTTTCTGGGCGCTTCAGTATCACACTTGTCTGGCTCCCTGTACACTGTGACATTCCGGGAAACTGCAGAACCGACGAGCTAGCCATAGCTGGCGCTCTACTTCCGGAATCCTCTTCAATCAATTTAGGAATGCCACTTACCTTGTTCAAGCTGGGCATCGCGAGAAAATTATTCCGAGACGCCAACCTATCCTGGATCAATCAGGAATCCTGCTCCACCGTTAGGCTCACTTGGCCCTCAATGGATAGAAGGCGCGCCAACCAGTTACCTGGACTTGGTCGTAACATCATCTCGAACACAGTGGCCATGCTTACAGGTCACTGTGTTATGGGTAGACACGCGGAAAGAATGCGGCTCACATTTAACGACTTCTGCCATGGGTGCAGATCCGCTGAGGAATAGGAGACTGTTATCCACTTTCTTTGTCAACGCCCATCTCTTGCGATTTGCAGATAGAGGTTATTTGGCTCTCCAACCCTTGTCAGCTTGACGGAGCTATCGCCCATTAATGTCAAGGATATAGCCTCGTCTATCAAGCTTTCTGGCTGGGGCTCCAGCGTGGGGTGGTCGTGCTTTGAAACCTGCTGTCCTTGCGCTGACCAACTTCTCCCTCCTTGGTACGGAGGAACTTGGTCAGTACAGAGACTGCGTTCACCTGTGGCAACGCTATGCGTGCTCAAGTGAGCTTTAGGTATGAAGGCTACCACGCTAACCTAACCTAACCTTTTATCTACTATTGCTTAAAATTTTTAAAGTCACGAAATTGCTAAAATCTATTGGGGTATCTAGACTTTTGCTGTCTACTGTGTATGTTTGAAAGAGAGCGTATTAGTCCCCATAATCTGGGTGTTACTTAGACACATTTTTGTTTATAAGCTTTTAATCTCTAGGTTCAATCACTTATGTGGTGCTGAAGATAGTGAGTGATGGATTCCCACATGTGCGAAGCAAAGCAGCACCTTCAGCTAGAAATGTACGAATTGGTATGTCAAAAGTGTATACATATGCAATATGTAGTGTTAGGAAAATGGAAATGGTGTTATTAAAATAATAAACAAAAGCTCCAAAAAAACAACACAATGAACTTGTTTACATGATCAACGAATAAGTAAAAATATAGCAACAACAACAATGGGCTTGATCACATGATCAAAGAATAAACAAGAATATAAAAACAACATCAGTGTATAAAAAGGGGATAAACAAAGTAAACAAGCAACAACAACATTATAAGGATAAGCGTAAACAAAATCCACAAACAACAATAATGAAAACAGCTTGTTTACATTTTTAGATCTTTCCCGAAAGCAGTCACCCTCCTTCGAAGAGTATTCATTAGACTGTTGATCCAGCGTTCTAAAAGGCAAGACAAAGCGAGCAACAGATGAGGAAGAATTCAGTCAGTCTTGTGTGAAGACACGTTGCGTTGCGTGTGAAGAGGATCGTGGTTCGAAGTTCTAACGAACGAGTGTACGAAAAGAATAAGAATTTAAGTAAATTGTTGTTGTGTAAATCAATTTTACAAAAGGTGGCACACGGAATTGTGCGAACAATAAAGAATTGATTTAAAATTAAACACAAATTTAACGTTTAAAAACGTAAGAGTATATATAATATGTATATGAGGATGCTACGGGTTGAGAAGCTCTTACAGAATCGCTTTTAAATCGTCATTTTTCGAGATTTCAAAAGTTCTTTGAGCAGTTTTGTGCATTTTAAGTTGATTGGATTTGTGCGGACTCTATACGTTTCGTACTTTCCTTCTTCAGCAACGACATTCCGTCAGCAGCTTGGTGGTCGAAGTGGCATGCGGATGAATCAAGAAAAAACCGCTATTTAATGGCACCAGAAATTAAAAATAAAATTGAATAATTTTTCGCTTTCGTTTTCATTTACCAAAATATGTAAATAATAACATTCAAACGAAATTATTTATACTCGTATGTATTTTGTTTAATAAACTGATATTATTTGTTCATCAAAAATATTGTAATTCGTACATATTTCTGTTTAAAAACACAATTCTTTTATAGATTCTGTAAGGATTAATTCATCATCGATTGACATTTAAATTTATAGTTTTGTATGAACAATTTAACGTATGGTACTCATATGTCGTTTGCAGAGAAAACTTTTCCTTGTCCATTTAATTCCATCGTATCTAGCCTATACTATTAACCGAAACGATAACTTGTATTAAATAATTGAATTGCGTAAAAATAATTCAGAGAATACAAACTCATTTAAACGGGCAAATATTGAAATATTTGTTAAAGAGTGACAGTGACAGTGTTAAACGAAATATTGAATGAATAAATGAATGAATGAATGAAACGGGAATGAAAAGTGAAATGAATAAAAGGACTGAAACGATTGTATTTGTGAATGAAGCATTTGGCAGCACATGTCACTGACAGACTGTATTTACTTTATGGTATTTGTCAGTCAGCCGAATCATTATTGTTATGATTCTCATTTTTATTATTGTTTGCCATAAACTTGACCTCAATTATTTGTGGTCATGAAATCAGATTATGACATTATTATGACTCCTTATTTCTCGTCATGCCGTTTTATCTTTATTTTCGTTTTCTTTTCTTTTTTTTTCTTTTTTTTTTTTGTATTTGTAAGTGTTAAAGCGTGACATTTTATATGAAATTGATTAAAGAGACAAATATTTGACGTCTATTCATGCGGAATCTCCGATGTATTTTTTTTTCTTATACAGTTTGTTTGGCTATTAACGGTTGTTTTTGTGGCTGCTCTTATTAACTCTAATACAAGAAAAAATTGATGTTTTTTATGTTCTAAATTCATGAGATCCATAAACTTGCAAAAACGACAGATGTCGTCTCATCACTTACCATGTTTTTGGCCAACGATTTGCATCAAATCAGAAATTCTTAAATTTTCTATTTTTGGTTATTCACTGAAATTTCTTTTTCGTTTTAAATGAATCAAATTCTAATTGATTTTTCCTCATGAATTTATTGAAATATTTTTGAATGAAAATACACCATTTCAATATGAAATAGAGTGTGCCGCAGCCATTAATCCAAAAAAAAACCAACATTAGCTTACAGTGACAAGAATAGCAAGCCGCCATCGAGTAGCCATTAATCCAAAAACAAAAAACCTGCTATTCTTGTTACTACTATCCACTCTTGGTTTATTTCCGGATTAATCGTGGCTCGATGGAGGCTTGCTATTATTGTTACTACTATCTTCTTCTGCAATTTCTTGGATTAATGACTGCTCGATGGCCGTTTGCTGTTTTTGTTATTACTATCTACTATTGGTTATTTTTCTGTAAGAATGGCTGATCGATGGCCGCTTGCTGTTTTGGTACTATTATTGGTTATTTTTCTGGATTAATGGCTGCTCGATGGCCTCTTACTGTTTTTGTTATTACTATCTACTATTGGTTATTTTTCTGGAATAATGGCTGCTCGATGGCAGCTTGCATTTTTGGTACTACTATTGGTTATTTTACTGGATTAATGGCTGATCGATAGCCGCTTACTCTTCGTGTTACTACTAATCACCATTGGTTATTTTTCTGGATTAATGGCTGATCGATGGCCTATTATTTATTTTGCTGGATTAATAGCTGCTCGATGGCCTATTGGTTATGTTTCTGGATTAATGGCTGATCGATGACCGCTTGCTGTTTTGTTTCTACTATTGGTTATTTTACTGGATTAATGGGTGCTCGATAGCGACTTGCTATTCTTGTTACTGCTATCTACTGTTGTGTTTTTCTGGGTTAATGGCTCCTCGATGGCGGCTTGCTGTTTTTGTTTCTACTATCTCCTCCTGGATTTTTTATATTAATGGCTGCTCTACTATATGGTAAAGCAAAATGCAATTTTCTACATGAATGATAATAATTTTGTTTTTTTTTTTGGTTTTGGTAAAAGGGAAAGATTTTCAATTTTCCAGCATATTTCACTGCATAGAACTACAATTCAGTGCAGCATTGTCTGTATGTATGTATAAAGTATCAAGTCTATAAACATTATGAAGTCTATGCAGAGTATCGAAGTATGGTAATAGTTTCTGGATAGCTGCAATCAGTCTGTGGTGCAATTATGCTTATTAATGCACCCTTAATGAGTTGGAAAAGTGCTTCATATATTTATTCACTCAATTAGTCCGAGAAATCAGTACCAGGGCAGAGTATAATGCACTGTATGTGTTTTAAGACGGGCTTTATATGTCGGCAAAGGCGCTCTTGCAGCATCAGTCATGTATGTATGTATGTACATACATTACATCCAAAATTTTTCCTGGATATTGTATCTGGTTTGTGCAACGAATTTGAATTTAATATCAATCCTTGCAAAACTGATACAATTATTTTGACTATACGTTATAACCCCAGGTCAGACATGTCCAACAACGAATTATACGAAAATATTCTAAAAAATTTGTGGTCCGGAGCCGACTTTAAGCTGTAGATCCCGCCACTCATGTACAAAATTTAACACACACAGCATAAGTTGTATGAGTAGCTGGGTCGTAATCCTGAATAAAGGGTTGGGATGACCAATTATGTATGCATGTATGTATTATATCATCTGATGGACAATATAAATTACAATGTTAAGGGCTTAAAGTGAGGAGATTTGTTGCGGTACAGATTACGGGTGCATCATGTTCTACCATTACAGCAGGCTTTTTGTAATGCTTACTTGGTTTCTATCAATTGTACTTACTAGTGAACTTCACTTGTAGCAATTGGACTTAATACACTATCACAATGGCACATTCTTCCAACTGGGCACTACTATATCCTCTCTAAGGATAACAAATCTTTAAGTGAAATTTAATATTACTGTTCTGAACTTTAACTTGATATGGGATTTCAATTCAATGCACGCTTCTGACATGGCCACTAAATGGTTTTAAACTTAAGAACATATTAGACTTTGGAACTTTTTCCAATGGGTTTGAGCTCTTCTACAACTTGATTAATGTAGTATGCTTCAGGCCGAGGTTATGGCTGGAAACCACCTTGCGTAACTGATCCTGTGAAAGGGATATTCAACTATAAATATTTCTATACACCTAAGCGGTAATCGGAGTTCTTCCAGGTGCAATTTCAAATTCTAATCTTGTATGGCATCCTCAGCGGCTCAGTTAATAGACTTTCGCAATAGTTTTGTATCAATCTCATATCTGTTGGTGGTCATAGGGACATTCTGATAGGCACAAACATACCAAATAATAATATTTATATGAGAATAGCTATGCATCTTATCGCAGCTAGACTGTCCATTACAGATAAGAGAATGCATACTAATGAGCTATTAAAACTGGATCGGGAAAACATTTCTGTTATAGTAACATGGCGTAATAACTAGGCACTCGAAGAGACTTCGATTACTTGCAACTGAATTCTGCAGCGATTGGTTAAAGGGAACTGCCTCCCTGCAATGGAGTTGAATCTGCTACCATTCTAATTAACATTCTGTAGGCGAAAAGTCTGTTGGTAACAATCAGCTGTATTGGCATCATAGATCTGTAGCAGAGGTAACTGGAAGCAGAGGTAATTACTTTTATTGCTAAAGTGAGGGAGATTTTTAAGCGCTTTAAGTTCAACTATTTTATGACCCATAACTTTGACGATGTTAATGCCAATCTGATACAATTAAAATTAGATTATTTTAAAGAAAATACTGCAAATCTGATGTTTTAATACAAACTTTTATTGTATGAAAATCTATTTGGATCTCATGAAGACAATATTTTCCCTAATGGGTGGGAAACTTGCCGTAACCAGAAGCTCAGCAAGGATTTCCTAAAAAAAACGAGTGTTTTTTTGGTAAATTTTATAATGAAAACAATTTTATTGAAACAAAGTAAAAGAATTACTAAACAAGCCGTGAGAAAAAACGTATTTTACCGCAATCCATAGGGTTAACTTCTCAGTCCAACTGAAGAAGATCTGCACTCGCTTTCTGGTTATAAATTGGCATCGAATTTGCTGTACTTACGAATATATATCGGGGTGAGAACAAATCAATAACTGAGTCAAAGGCCCCATTAGTTTAAGGTTTGGATGTCACTTTCCTAATTATAGATTACATTCAGTCATTATTATTAATTTATAGGAGTAAATTTCCAGTTTAAGCATAATCTTTCTTACTTAATTGTTCATTACAACTCTTCAGTCGGGATTACGACCTAGCTTCTCACACCACTTATGTTCTGTTCGTTAATTTTATACATGAGCGGCGGGATCTACAGTTTAAAATCGAGCCTGAACTACTGATTTGTGAGAAACTTTTTTGTGGCAATTTTAATCCGCCGAGGAAACATTTTTTCATATTTCGTTTTGTTGGAGATGTCTGACCTGGGGCTTGAACTGTGGCCTCAGGTCTAATACGCCAACACATTACCTACTAAACTACGGCGACAAATCCTTTGAATATCTTTATGAAATTGTTGGACTTAATATGTAAGCAAAAATTTATATTAAAAGTTAGAATTAATTTTCAAAGTATGACATACAATACTTGGTATGCTAAAGAAATATCACAGTTAGAAATATCACACATAGGTTGGCTGTTAGGTTTTGTCAAACGACTAGAACTAGAACGTTTCCATCTCTGGTATTTACTGTCGACATTTTTAAAACTCAATATTTGTGTATGAATATTCGCAACGAATTGTTTACTTTGTAATAAAAGAGTGATGGTGGGTGTATCGATGACAGTGTATTTATTCTCGTTTAAAACATGAAATGTTGTATGTATATGTGTGTTAGCACATATCTCTATATATGTATTCGTGCCATAAATACTGGTAGAGGTAGGAATAAATGGATGTATTTTTGCTACTTGTTCAGTTGTATTATATTAACACTTAACAGTGTCGAACATATGTAAAATACTTTATATGTTGCACTCAGTATTTTTGAAAAATTATTGTTTAAATGCAATTATGGAAGCGTACATTGTTAAAAATATTAAGAACTTTAGTAGAAATTTAATTTTGAAATTTATTTTGGTCGTTAAATTCATTGTCTATTTTTGTGTTTTGTTGGATTTCCTTTTTACATCACTGTATATTGGTTGGCAGCTATTGGGTTTTAGTTCGTAACTGTATGCAGCATAAAACGTATTGATTTTAAAATAATACAATACGAAATAAAGTGGTTTATGCACTCAAATGTAAAACTAGAAAGAAATATGTTCAGTCAGTACATTCTGACACACGTTCGAATGCTACATGCAATAAATTTATAAGACGAATGAAAAAAAAAAAAAAAAAACAAAACAGAAAATAAATTTTTTTTTTTTGAATACCAGTACTGATGGTAAATTTGATGATGAAAATATGTTCATAACTTAAATGAACATATGCACACAAGTACGTATAGAACCAAAAATAAAATCATTAAAATTTATCATGTGTAGACAAATTAAATATTCACTATTATACAGACATACAGTGAGCGCCATAAGTGTGTCAACACTTTTGTATAAAACAGTTTTGTACTTAAGTATAAAAAAAGGTCCTTTATCATGAATTGTTTTTTTGTTTTAACATTTTATAAGTAATAAATAAACGTTTTTATTTTTGGAAATTTATTCGACTATTCTCATTTACTTTTGTCGCTATCCTAAGAAAATGAATTATTTCAGTGGTGTTTACTCACTTTTGGCGCCCGGTGTACATGCAATATATGTGCGAATAAATGCAAATACGTATGTAAGTATATCAGTGAAACTGTATCTGTAAAACCATGCAGTTGTGGGCAAATAAAAAGGTGTGCGAAATTAAAAATTTCTTTTAATTGCTATTGCTTGCTAATATTCTGTCCACCACTGTCAATATGAATATACTATTTTGCTGCATATACATCCAATGTAAGCATAAATAATAGTTTAAAGATTTTGCGAATATGATGATATGAAAAAAAGAAACAAACAAAAAAGAAAAAAAAAAGATGAACATAAATATTGAATATCAAATTTAACCAGAGATTTTCAATTTTCTGAAATGAATATTGAAAATACCAGAAAAATCAGAGCCAGTGATTTTGATAATTAATTTTCCAATTCTTGTGAAAATGAGTCTGTCTGCTGCTGCTGCTGCTATCCGTATTGTAATTCAATTATTGGATAAACAACCAGTTTCTCTTGAAAGAAAACAGATATTAAATGTCCATTTGGACGCATTATATTTGGGCTCTCATTTATGAAAGTTTTTTTTTAGAATTTTTCACACATTTTCCTATTGAAACTTATTGTGGTAGATAATATGAGAAATTTATTATCATTTAAAAAATTTTCACACATTGATTTGAAGAATTTTTGGTTTTTATCAAATGAACTTTAATATGTCCACACGTACTAAAAAGATTTTTGGATACATGTGAGATGTATTCAGTAGAATACATGACAAATTTTTAAAATCATACCTCAGGTAAGGCACAGGCAAGGTTTAATTTTTAAAAATATTCGTTTCTATCATCATTTTCGTTGACATATGTATGTAAATATTTTTAACTTTCCAAGAAATTTATGTGTACTCTTGTTCAACATCTCCTTTTAAGAAGTTTCCATTGGTATTGTTTTGTTTTCCTGGTATTATATTCACAATACAATCCTTTGTCTTAAAATTCAATGGATTTGTATTGGAAAATATTGTTGAAGGAACAAAACTTTTAATTATGTCTCTTCAGAGTTTTGGGAAATGTTGCTATCTAGCCGTTGTGTTCGAGAAATCCAAAGTTTTCTTAAATTTTCTTTTTCAAACTTATGATTTTTTTTTTTAAATTCGTATAAATTATCAGTTATCACCCGACAGCATAACCTACTTTTCAAGATGAGCATGAGTATGATATTACAGGCTTGAGACCTGATGATTATATGGACTATTAGCTGATAGCTACAAACATGTCAATGCCTTTGTTACTTAATGGCAAATATGGCTGACTTCCAAAATGTTAGTTGCATTGTGTTTGAACAAAGTATAGTGTTTCATAAAGCCGCTATACAAAATGTTTACAATATATGCTATTTCAAAACGTCGTCAATGTATATTTTTAACGCAGTCAAAAATCAATCAGGCATCGGATTTATAGTTGATGTATTGTTTGGTAACTTTGCATATCTACATAATTTATATACCGTAGTAGAACTGAATACAAACTTTGTATTGATACATTTTGGAATTCAGTCTATATCAACAGTTTGTAAATTTTTTGTAATGTTGGACGGAAAATATCTACAGATGGCGCTTTTGACGATGGCATTAAGGCTTGTATAAATAAAGGAGAAAAAGCCTTCGATGATCGAACAGTAACCTACACATACATACATACATACATATATACATACATATATATATACATACATACATATATACATACATACATATATAATTGGTCATTACAACCCTTCAGTCAGTCATAATTATGACGTGGTATGTGGACATGGTATTAATTATTAATATGAGCGGCGGGATCTACAGTTTAAAGTCGACTCCGAATGATATATTTTTGAGAAACTATTTCATGCCAATTTTATTTCACTCACAGAATTTTTGTCAGAAATTTGCTGAGAGGATGTCGCCAAAGAAATGTTTGTTCCGAATTTCGTTTTGTTGGAGATGTGTGACCCAGGGCTTGAATCGTGGACTCACGTGTAGTAATCCAACACACTACCCCTACTAGACTACGCCGAACAGTAACTAAACTGCATTTATTTAGTGGCTTTAAATCAACTCAAATTTTACTGTATGGGTACAACGACTGCTAGTACCAAAGGCATCCAAGTGTTCGTAAATAGCTACCCGGTACGTATACTAATGAACTACAATCCAATAGAATGTGAGATGTATAAGTGAAAATGTAGGTGTATTGCCAACGAAGCTGCTCGGCAATGGAATCGAAGAGACCAATTACGATCTCATAGACTGCGTATTACTTGGATTAAATTCGTTAAGTAGGAACAGAAAAAACCAGAATAAAACGTGAAACCAAATTGAAATTGTTGCTAATGTTTGGAGAAGATGAATGCAAGTGATCATCAAATATTTTTGTAAATAGGCCGCTCGAAGGTAAAGGATTTAAGGTCATTATTACAACTTGCCGTTAACTAAAGGGAGGATTTTAACTGGCAGATAAATTGTTTTTCATTAGTGGACGATAAGGTTGAAGTGAGCGTTAAGCTAGAGGGAAGATGATCCTACTGATAACTTTTGAAGTTAAATTTATGTCTGAACTTGCCATATTATTATTATTTTCAATACGGCAACTTCAAATATAAACAAAATAATTAAATACAACAAAAAAAGAGGCCCATCGTTGCCACTGCGTTTAAAAAAAAATGGGTTAGTTGAGCAATGTTATCGATATTCCTCCGGCACTGCCATATTTTTGAAAAAGTTAACTTTTTTATCATTAAGTTGTAATAATGAAAATAAGTTAAAGGTAACTTTAAAGTTCACTTTAGCTAAAGTTACCTTTAACTAAACTAAACTTTAACGATAAGTTGTTATAATGGCCCTTAGAATTAAAAGCTGAAACTTGACAACAGGAATTATATTCAATTATTAATTAAATGTTCATGAACTCTTGTCAGAAGAGAGATAAGCAATGAGACGAAAGTGAGACGTAATTTGGCTCCAATAACATATTTCATCATTCATATACTATCACTAGTGTAAACCAACATTTGATCAGTTCATCCAATTTGAGTGGAGACGTTTTTTATTTGTATACGTATGGAACATATGTATATATGTAAGTTCACACAACCACTCAATCAAAATCTAAGCCTGGTTTAAGTCAACTTATAATATTCTTTGAAGCAGGTAATATTGTAAGAACGTGGTTTTAAGCTCTGATTAGATATAGTTATTAGAGCCTACTTACCTAAATATAGAGATCGATTATATCAATTTGGTGTCCACGCTTAGGGCACTTGGTTAATAGAGGAACACAGAGGGGATTCCACTTCACTATTGTGCGACATAGCACTTACGACACTTATAGTTCCGACTTGACATAAGACGCGTGGGTTTCGTGATGAAAACGAATTGGCGTCTATATTTGTTTCCATGATTACCAGGAGACAAGCATGGAGCTTGGATGTATAGTATTACGATATTTGTCGAAGGTTCGTTCCAGGGTGGAAATTCTATTTAGTACCTGTTTTGAGCTATCGTAATGTATCTAATCATCTAAGTGTATCGAATATGATTGCCTGCCGCTATTATTTAGCCTCAAGTAAACCTAAGAATCAGGGGATGACTTTTAATAATGCAGTGCAGTGTATTTGAAGTGGTAAAATAAGCTGTTAGGAGGACGGAAAATATTACACGAGACATAGGGAAGAGCGTTCCATATATAGGCGCATTATCACATCTGTTATATATTACGATATCCACTTGTCAATTGACGGTAAATAGAGCACGCAAAAACATTCGATTGTTGGGAACGTGTCATATTGCTATCAAGCTCCATTAAGTTAATAGCTCTCTCCTATACGCGGTCGAAAATGATGAAATAGACTTCGACGCACCTGCGCTTACATGACTGTTATATTGCATTTTGAAAAGCAGCTTCAACCTCTCGATGGCTGTCAAAATATTAATTATAACAGCATCCATTAAGGAGTACAACAAATTGAAAGTTAAGATACGTTTATTCTGAATGGTAAGAAATAAAGTTGGAGATATTTCTTACTCCCGGATTATGCTTGCACTTATCTAATGAGATCTCCTCATCACAGGGAAAGATCAATATAACTCGAGAGATGTGACTGCAGGCAGTAAAATTAAAAATGTTTGATAAACGTGCATCATGCTGCTACCATCCTTGGATTAGTATGTTATTCAACTAAGCATTTAACTAAAAACCAATTAAAATCTTATCTTTTGCATTTGCTACACCTAACATCGCCAGCACGTTCTTTGTTGCATGCAACGCTAATGTGATTATGATTATGATCACCATAATAGTGTTGCTACGAATTTAACTACATCTGGTGCTAAATACTGACACGTGCCAGAACACTTAAGAATGCATAAAATACGTTCATAAAAAACACTTCCATTCATTCGCCCTTTTAACCCACTCATTGAATCACTCATTCATAACTGCATACCAGCCAGTGTTACTTACAAGTCTTTCAAACAGTATGTACGTTATGGGTATGCGGTACTTAAAAATATTTTTCTCTCTTCATTGTCATTAACATAGCGGAGTTATGCACCAACAACTTAGCCAAAGGTAAGTAAGTTTATATGACGTACATATTCTAAAAAACAAACAAAACAAAATAAAACGGAAAGAAAGGACAGCATTTTTGTAATAGGATAGGAAAGTCAGCATTGTTTACTTAGTTTTTATTTCTTAATTTCACGAGTAGTGAAGGCGGTTAGGTGATAGAGGTTAGATTTGAAAGAAAAGTAAAAAAGAACATATGCTAGAAACAATTTAGTAACTTTGACTAATTTCATTCCTTGCGAGAATAGTAGAAAGGAAATTATATTATAAAGGAATCTTCAACTTCTTATATATACAAATGAATGTGGGTTTGTTTGTTTGTTTGAAGTCTATAGACGGCTAAACGACTGGATCGATTTTCTTGAAATTTTCACAGTACCTTCCTGTATGTCTGGAAGGAAATATGGGCTACTTTTTATTTTAAAATTTCAAGCAGGCGAGGTGCCACGCCCACATACCCAATAAGTATTTAATGTCGCATATCTCATAAACTGCAACAGCTAGAGTCCTCAAATTTTGTATGGACGACTTTGACGTATATATGAACAAAATGGGCGGATTGGCTATAATGGGCGTGTCACCTCCCATAGACTGTATGCATTTGATCACGTTATGATCTTTTGCAAAGTTGTTGCGCATGAGCCGGGGAAGGTTTCAAAGTTGGTATGACCAATTTCCGACAGGTGGCGCCACCGAAAATTACTCAAAATTTATTAAATCGTAAACTGTGCATGCTTTAACAAAGTTGTTGCGCATGAGTCGACGGAGGTTGGTGCGATTAATTTCTTCATTCATTCAATTCTTCAAAATGAATGACAAACAATTGGTCGACCTACACCTCAAGCACGGAAAAAAAGAGCATTACGAGCCTCAGAATCAGACGAGCATTTGATACTGGAAAATCTTCGAGTATATGCCGCTGAGACCCGTTCGCTTGAACCACTTGAATAACGAGAAGTGAGATTAGAAACTGATCGAATGCGTACTGCTCAGGCCCGTTTATCTGAATCATCAGGACAACGGGAAACAAAATCAATAAAATGATTCAAAATTAATTGGACTTTTGTGTAAAGTCTTTCCATCAAATTTATTTTAGTTGGTGGTGCAGCAACACGCATAGGGTAGAGCTAGTTATACATATATAAAGTACAATTGTGAAAAATAATGTCAGTCAGATTCAGATATTAAAATACATGTTAAAAACTTTGTTTCATGTTGCACATTCATGTGTAATCAAATTCGTAGATATTTTCTTGTTCTATCGCGTCCATGGAATATAAGCTACATATTCCTTTATTATTTGCGTTTTGTTAATAATTTTTTAAAGCAATTTCTGTACATCATATTAGTGAATAGCCAATACATATCAATTCATAAATCCTTCCAATTCTCTCTCGCAGTTCATTGCGAAATTTCTATGGCATTTATGGTATAGCCATTGCTAGCTTTCCTAAACTATAATCCAACATAATTTTTTTCACTTTGAGGTTGATTAGCTAATATATTTGGGTCGACTGCGCAGTTAGTTAGGATTCTTTCTATAAAAAACTTGATTTCATGATACTAATCTAGAGTTTCCCGCCAACACGCTTAAGATTCATAGCGAAAGTTTGAAAATACTGGGCAGAGTAGTCTGTGTGAGTTTAGACTTTCGTATAGGTACTGCGCCGATCATGACCATATTGCAGGTTGCGACATTAGGTTTAGGGTGGTATGGTTAAGAACATCTGCATCAACTTTGGAACACACTTATCCATTTGTCCATTGTTATGCGTTCGAAAATAGAAGCAAACCAAAAATAGTCAATATGCGACAGAGAGATGAAGAGAGAGAGAGGGATGAAGAATAAAGGCAAGGAAAAAGCAGAATGATAGAAAAATTTAAGTTTACTTGTAAATCTTAAATTTTATTTACTCACACATTCAAGACTCTTATGAATGTCAAATCGAAACCGAAACCTGAAAATAGAAATATCGTTAGAGGTCGACTCTCGGCTTCTTAGACGTGAGGTCACGGATCAAACCCCTGCTCAGACATCTCCGAAATATGAAAAAACATGAGTAATTAAAAGTTTTCATGATAAAGTTTCTCGAAAGATTTGTAGTTCGTAGTCGACTTTAAAGTGCAGATTCCGCCACTCTTGTATAAAATTAACACACGCAACATATGTGGTGTGAGACGCTATATTGCAATGCTGACCGAAGGGTTATGGATGTATGTATGTACATATGTATGTATTCACTTGCGGTTCTCAGAAGTTACTGCCTTATGGGAAGGCAAGTATACTTACCTGGCTTTCCCTAACATGACTTCTGCAGGGGATATGAGTCTGAAGCGGATCAGGTGAATATATGTAAGTGCCCAGATCTTGTCATGATTGGTGGAAGTTTTTGATCTCTCATTTCCTACCACAATTAAAAGAAGTATACTTAAGTCAGAATAGTTTCCTAAAGAGATTTGATATATGTACCTATAGCATATGCTTGGAAAATTTTTTGGACATCCCCGTTTTTTTTTTTTTTTCTTTTGTTATAAGTTTATTGTAATATTTCAAACCTTTCCTAAGGGACTAATATATTCTCTGTTAACATACAAGTTATTACGATAATGTCGTAATAGAATACTAAAAAAAATTATTTTCTAAATCGAAGGGTGCACTGGTAGTCAAGTAGATAGTGTGCTAGATTATTAACCTGAAGGTTGTGTTTTCGATTCCCAACAGAGACCCCAAGGAAATGGTTGAAGTTACTCAACTCGTAAATAACTAAATTATAATTTGTAATTGTATTGTAATAAATAAATAAATTATTTCTATAAAGGAAATCAACTATTGAATGCTTTTAAATTTAAATTAAATTACTCTGTAGCCAAGAATTCGATATCAAAATATAGAAAATATTTTGTTGAAATGATTGAATTTCATTTCCTAAAAAATAAATGATTCGTTTATTTGATTTTTAATGGTAAATACATATACAGAGGTAGTCATAAGTATTTACACAAAAGAGCATTTTTAAGTTTTTCTTAAAAAAGGTCTCCGTACTTTTTACTGGAAGTAAATTTTGGAAAAAAATTTTTACTATTAACTAGCCTGGAATATGCAGAAGCAAATAAAATAAAATTGGAAAAGATAACGGTTCTTAGTACTAAATAAAAAACAAATAACCATATGCTTATAAGTTGTCAAAATTATTTACACACGTTTTATTCTTTTCAAAAGTATTCACACAAGACTTAAATCCGGTCGCTATCTTTATTTTAATTAATTTTTTTTTTATTTTTACATAGTTTATTAATAAACTTAACTAGTACTTTGTAATACCGCCTTTTGAATCAATGACCGCCGGTAATCTTTCTGGAATTGAGTTAATTAAGTTTTGGGCAAATTCTGGAGTCTTGTGTGAATACTTTTGAAAAGAATAAAACGTGTGTAAATAATTTTGACAACTTATAAGCATATGGTTATTTGTTTTTTATTTAGTACTAAGAACCGTTATCTTTTCCAATTTTATTTTATTTGCTTCTGCATATTCCAGGCTAGGTAATAGTAAAAATTTTTTTCCAAAATTTACTTCCAGTAAAAAGTACGGAGACCTTTTTTAAGAAAAACTTAAAAATGCTCTTTTGTGTAAATACTTATGACTACCTCTGTATGTTTTCACGATATTTAAATTATTTAAAAGCCATTTAAAAATATAATCTTTTATTTTGAACATTTAAATGTGGTGCTTTAACCAACACTTAAGCAATACGATTTTTCTTTTTTTTTTTTTTTGTTACAATTCGTAACTGGCAAAAGTAATTAACTTGTGACAAAGTATTTACCATGTTTGCTCTATGTCCTTGCAAATGTATACACACATACATACATGCAACACATACCATTCACGCTCAAATACAGTGGCGAGCTTTGAAGGGTCTTATAATCGAAAACCGAATATGAATAAATTAGGAACAAATTTAATCAACATTCCGTTGCATTTTATTGTTAATATGGTAAATAGTTAAATTGTAAAATAAATTCAAGAAGACCACCCAACTCTTATTACTTCGTTCGTAATTATTATCTGCTTAACCATGAACAGTTTTTGTTATTCTAGCTCATCATTGTTATCCCATCCATCAACATTTGAAAACTTTCTCTCACATTGTTACATTAGTCACCACAACGCTTGTCATAATTGGTTGCCACTGTTAATATGTCTGCATGTACAAGTAGTAATATGCTCACACACACATAAAGTGGTGCAAACAAACTTTATTCATATGAACCCATATACGTACATAAATTTTACATCGTTTTTGTTTTTTTTTTTTGCCTTTTGTTATAACCAACATTTATTCCCTCAGGGAGTGCAGTCAGATGAATTAGTTTTTTTATTCTTTTTTTCCACTTTTTTGGCTTCTGCAATTGTTCCAGCAGCAGCAGCAATGGCAACAGCAACAACCCTTTTTGCTGTATGCTTACCGACTTAAATATTTTACGGTGAACTAACAAACAAACTAAACTATGGAAACTATAACATATAAGGTTACAGTGTAGTATAAAACTTTTTAGCGATTAAACTTTTTAGATGAGATATTAAAGAATTTTGTTTCTGTTAAGTATTATTTTAATACAATCTAGACTAAGTTGGGTGTAAATTTTAATGTCTTGTTACGAAAAGGGAAATGGTGATACATCATTTAACATTAAAATAATAAACAAAAGCTACAAAAACAAAAACAATGGACTTGTTTGCATGAATAGCGAAAAAACAAAACTATAGCAACAAAACAAACAGGCAACAACAACACTGCAAGTACAAACGTAAACAACATGTTTACATTTATAGAGATTCCGCGAAGGCAAAGTCATTCTCCTTCAAGAGCATTCATCAGACTGTTTATGCGATATAAAAGGTAAGACAAAGCAGGCAACGGGATTAGTAACACTTCAGACAGTCTTGTGTGAAGACACGTTGCGCGTGAAGAGAATAATCGTGGTTTGAAGATCTCCGTTGTAAAGATCCAACGAACAATTGTTAGTGTGTACGCGGAAAAGTGTAAAGAAGAATAACAAACAAAGCGAATTGTTGTTGTTTAAATCAAGTTGCGAACAATGGCACACGGAATTGTGCGAACAATAAAGAATTGATTTTATTTTTGCAATCTACGAACTTATATTTTAAAGGTTTTTAAAAGGGTAAAAACGTAACAGTATTACTCTGCAGTAAAATAATCAGAAATTAGAAAGAGCAGTTGCAAAAATTAAAACAATAGAAATACGTTTACTTATGTATACGGGTGACTATATTGAATGTGTTCTCTGTCAGAAATATGGTTCTATCGACAGATTATATTCATCGACGAATAAAATTTTTGGTTCACGTAGTACATTAACATATTTACCGAATTTCGTGTAACGCCGGTGGTACGCAATTGATCATGCTATTGGACGATACGTAAAAACCAAATATTTAGATCTTTAACAGTTCGACTACAGAAAAAAATATCCGAGAGTCACGCTCTCTTAAAAACATTTATTTTTAATAACAATTATAATTAATAACTTAAACGTAATAATTCAGTACTATGTATAAACATAATTCCAATTCAGTAAAACTGTTCTATTTTCACTGTAAAAATTCAAAAGATTTAATACGGATGCGACAAATTCACGAAGAAAAATACAAAACTTTACATGATGCCATTGTATTGTTGCAAAATAGCTGCCGTCTGATAGAGCGAAAAGCATTCAGCGCAGCCGCTTGTAAGCGACAAGCATGAATTAAAGCGCCGGCGGGAACGTGTTAAGGTGTTCAGGAGTCGATCCAAGAATTGGCAATGCATCCTGAAGGCCGGCGGCATCATAATATCGTACTTATTCAGGGCTGTGGCAAATCGCAGTGTTACGGGCAACAACTCAACAGTTTTATATGTTTTTTAAATAATTTATTGAATCAGACATACGTACAAAATTTGTTATTACAACCCTTCACTCAGGCTTACAACCTAGCTTCTCACACCATTTTTGTTGTGTGTGTTAATTTCATTCAATTTGAAGTCGCCGTGGTCTAGTAGGTAGTGTGTTGGCTTATTAGACGAAAAGCCAGGGTTCGAGCCCCCCAGGCCAGACATCAAAATAAAATACAAAAATATTTCTTCGGCGACTTCCTCTCAGCAGATTTCTGGCAAAAACTTTGAGAGTAAATAAAATTGCCATGAAAAGTTTCTCAAAAATTTGTCGTTCGGAGTCGACTTTAAACTGTAGGTCCCACCACTCGTGTATAAAAATTAACGCACACAACATAAGTGGTGTGAGAAACTAGGTCGTAATCCTGACAGAAGGGTTGTAATGACCAATTATGTATGTATGTTAATTTCATCCAAAAGTGGCGGGACATACAGTTTAAAGTTGACTCCGAGCAACAGATTTTTGAGAAATTTTTTCATGGCAATTTTATTTACTCTCAGAGTTTATGTCAGAAATGTCCTGAGAAGCAGGAGAAGCAGTCATCGAAGAAATACGTTTTCATATTTCGTTTTGTTGAAGATATCTGACCTGGGGTCTGAACCGCCAACACTTTACTTTCTAGGCTAAGGCGATTACATTTATTGAATCTTCATAATATAGAAAATAAAATAACAACAAGTTATCAAATTTATGGTATTTATGACCAATCTTAGTAATCAATTCGGCACATATATCTGAAAATTAGTACGTAACTTGTGTGATGATAAGAGCTGCAATTCCGGTAATTCCCATGACAAACTGTAGAGGCTTTACAATCTATATTCAGTTGTAAGTTTCTGCCAATTAGTTAATAAATTTCGAAAAGTTTCAACTTGATTTGTGCTAATTTTGCTTCTGTATGAAACTTTTAAGTCAGACGATGATCAATGTAAACATATTGTTACATAAATCGAAACGACCTAATATCGCTTAACAATAAAAACGATAAACAAAAGCTACCAGCTACACCAACACAATACACACGACACAAATACACACTAACACTAACAATACAATGAACGTGTTGATTATCTAAAGCTGCACACACACATATGTACGACGAACCTGGTTGCGCCTAGTACCAACGGCAACATAAGCAAGGTAAACAAACAACAATGTATTAGCAATAGAGCTCTCGAGAAGGCGATATCACGAACATTCCACTTCAAGAATGTTCGTTAGACTAGTTGTGTCGGACTATAAAAGGGCTGGACAACGCAGGCAGCAGTCAGTGTTAATTCAGTCAGTCTTATGTGAAGACGCGTTGCGGTTCGAACGTACAAGCGGCATTGCTTGCAAAAAGGTTGTAAGCAGAGAAGATCTAACGAACAGTTGTTAGTGTTAACGCGGACAGAAGTGTGAAATAGAATAGTGTACAAGCTAATTATTGTTGTATCTTTAAGTGTGAACAGTGGCACAAACGTAGTGTGAATAATAAAGAGAGTTTAAGAAAAACTAAAAGCATATTTGTTTTTACTTGGTTTGCAATTGACGAACTCATATTTAAACGTTTTTAAAAGGGTAAAAACGTAACAATATTTTATGTCCTGTAGCACAAACTTGATTATTAAGCCCAACAGGGACATGCTTCCCGTCGTAATATGAATGTTACTATCATATTGCATGTGTTTAACCTTTTCACGGGTTGGGAAATTTCTACTTGAAGGTACCTACTCGCGTCTTGTACAGGTTTTCATGCTTATAGCGACTTTGAGAAGCACATCGATCGTTAATTTATTTTGGCTTTTTAGCTTGAAAGCAAAATTTATTTTCTTTTAATTTTTGGTATCATTAGATGTGAGAGCATTAAAATTCTTTCAAATTTATTGTTGCAACATTTTGCATCAACTGTAGCCTACCACATACATACGACTATTGGTAAAACAGGAGATTAAAGCATTCATTGTGCGGTGGCGTGTATGTGCCAATTAAACGAATAATGTGGAAGGAAAAGTATTTTCTAACAATACTTGTACAAGACATGATTCGAAATTAGCTGGCGTTTACAAAATTTACAAGGAAACGTAAAATATTTGAAGTTGACATCGCCTGTGTATTGATTGCATATTAAAGGGCCTTTTTATAGGTAAAACGGTATCAATAAATCAACGAAAAAATCATCACTCAAACAAAATTTATTTTAAAGATTCGTCAAATCTCTTAGATAAATAAAAAGAAATTCTTATGCAAAAATCTGTGTTTAAATATGTAAAGAATGATATGTAACTAATAACATGTTGCGACATTGAAAATACACCAGAGTAACTACATAGTCTAAGTTATTCACTAGGTTGTCCGATTTTATAAAATAAAGTGTACATCTCTTCGCAAGAAAATGCACTTTAAGAATGTCTCCATGTATTTCATATTTTTTAATTAAATTTTCCAATTAGGAATGGCCAAACTTAGAAAAATAAGAAAAATGTTATATTTTCCAAGTTTACCCCATCAAATATTACAACAAATAAGTTTGAACAAAATGTTTATGTATATCGTTTGAAAGGCTAATCTCTCCCCTTTCTAAAAAACTTTCGATTTTTAAAATAAGTTTAAACATATTTGGGTAATCAATAATTTTGTGTGAAAAGATCAAAAAAACCGTGTTTGTCAAATAAAACAAGTTTTGAAGGTTCGAGGAATATAAAAAAAAATATTTTTGAGTTCTACTCAACTAACGGAACAACTTAGACTAGGTAGTTACTCGGGTGTATTTAATTTCTTGTATTTTGTCGAATAGTTTAATTATAAAAAATTAAACAAATAAAAAAAGATGACGAAGTAATATTACGAATGAAAAAATCATTTCCTCCTACAATTTATTGTCCAATACTTACTTTGTACTAAGTGTACCACCAAATGCACTAAGAACTGGCCTCTGTTAAAAGAAAGGCCACACATATGCATATTGATCCGCCTTTATATCTACATTAGTACAAATATATTCCTTCATATCCTCATCAGCTACACTCTTGAATTTCGTTTTTTTAAGGCCCATGTTTTCAACAAATATCACTTACATCATCGACACATCCAAAGATTAATGACTTTTTGGGGAAACCACGTTGAAACTGAAAATGTTCAAATGAAAATGTTTAAGTATGTAATACCGAACAGACGGATGGATGGATGAATGTATTCGCATATCATTTACTGTGCGGTTTGCACTTGTGGTCGATGACAATTATTGATTTTCCCCAAAGATGTCGCACTAGCAAGAACGAGTGACAAAACTAAAACTCATTAAATGATAAAGTTGATACCCAACTACATACATACATACGTCCATACATCCATACATCCATACATACAATACGAATGAACTGCATGTTGTTGAAGTTTCATCTCGCCACGTAACCAAATCATTAGAGAATTAATCCACTTCGTATTCTATTTTTCCGATTCTCCTTTTGTGTAACTTTTCCTTTTTGCACCATACACAGTAGAGTACTATTGTTTTGCTCCAACTTCCATTTGAAATTTCAGCTCACAACTTCTGAAACAAAGACAAGCTGAATGGAAGAAGAAGTTTTTGTGCTTCTGTGCTACAAAAGAGAGGAAATTTAATTACATTTCCTATACACAAGTGTTGGTATTACAGCAATCTTCGTAACAGTAATACCTGCCTGTGCTGTTTTTTTCTTCTTTTTTGTTTCTTTCTATTTCAACCTCTTGCCCTCTACTGTCGCACATTAATTTTCAGCATTTTTGAATTTGTATTTTTGGTTTGCAAATTCTGTGGATAATTAAATTTAATTGTTCGCCTATTAAAATAATTTAAATAATACCTTTAAAATAACACAATAACAACAATAACAATAAAAAAATAATAATAATATCGTATAATATTGTTGTGTATTGTGTATTATTTGTTTCTTTATTTTTCTTCGCCTTCTACTTCTTCTACTTTTTCTACTTCAAATTATAATAACGCCAAAAAAAAATATTTCCATTTATTTAGAATTTAGGGATTCCCCGAACAATTGGAATTACTCAACGACAGGAAATGGAAATCACTTTTTTCCCTGAACATTATTACAAAACAGGAAAAACTAAACATATACTTAAATTATTATTTCAGCGAATACTTACTGATTTCCCTTGTCTGGAATAGGCATTTAATAACTATCATCTTCAGAAGATACAGAATCTAGCATAAGTTAGCATAACCGGTGCTATGGAACCCGCCCTACAGATTTGGTAGAGGTTGTGTCAAATTTAAACGCATTCCATATAGCAATAACGACCAGAGCCATAGCCATGGTTAGCTCGTATTCTAGGTTCATTCATTCGTTCGGTGTTCAGTTCTTTTATTGAGTCAATATTCGGTTTATTAAGTACAATATTTCATGTGTTCAGACATAATAATATATGAAGTTCAGCGGCTTATTCAATATTCATTTGACAGCTGGTAAACAAAACAGCAACATTGTTTTTATTTTGTATTGTTATTTGTTTGTCGTTGTTGACATTTAAGTAGCCAAAAAACCACAAAAAGTGTTCGGATAATTGAAATATGCGCACTGAACATACTTATCACAGTGCTCATTTTAAGTTTTACTCAATACTATAACAATTTGCGTATTTATTGCGCAATAATTAATTGAACTTTATATGAAATATTGAGCTCAATAATGGCGTTTATTGCGATTTACACAATAAAGGTGCATATCTGAACACCGTATAATAGTTCTAGTGGCTGACATCTTCTTTCTCAACCGTCGCCTGGATTAAATAAGCACTAAATAACGCCACTAATTTATAAAAATCAGTAGGGCAATCTGGGACCGGTATGACCTTTTCAGAGAGTCACTACTCTGTAGTGCAAGTTTGGTTCAAAACAGATAGATAAACAGAAGGGCGGACTTTTAGTTTTCGAGTAAAATATTCAAAATTGTTTAAACTAGCGGGTATATTATTCCAGAATAATTTAATCTTTTGAGAAATGTTTTCAATTTAATTTGGACAGATACTAGAAAGAACGGGTCATAGCTATTCAGGGAGGAAATCATTAAAATCTTTAGTGACAATGGAGTTTGGCAATTCATAATCGGCTAAATAAAAAGTAGTGAAAGTTAAAGTCTCTTCTCAAATCAGATTGGTTTGAGTTGGCCTAAGTTTTTTCTAGGTTATTATAGGCGAAAGAAATGCAAGGCTTGCATCAGACAAACCAGTAGTAACCCGAAAATAAACCACTATTATCACTGGGCATTGTAGATTTAAAGAACCTATTTTTAGTGTAAAAGGAGCTTCAGACCAAATGTGCCTGATTCGTCAGGGCAATAATGTTGTGTGTGATTGAACTTCTGTTTAGTTTAAGAGTAGTACAATAGATCGTCTGGTCGCAATACTTAAGTATTTTTACGTAACAATAATAATTATAACCACCGTCTGTGTAATCTGATAGTCTAGTGGGTAGTGTGCTAAACTGTTATGCCTTGGTTACCCAAGCGTTAGAAACGTAAAATCGTAACGTACGTAGCCTTAAAAACGTTTGTGTAGTTATAGAAACGTTTAAAACGGGACATATGTCAACGAAGAATGTAAATAAAAACGAAACAGAACACAAAGCAACACACAAACAAACACAACACAATGCATAGAAATTGGTATACAGACTCATCATCAGTGTTGCCGTTTTTTGTGCAATGTGTAGATTATTCCGGATTTGGTTATTATTTTTCTTATAAAAATAGCTTTTGTTTTGTTTGTTAAAATTAATTAATTATGAGACTATAAATTTATTTTGTTATTTTTTGTTTATTTTTTTCTCAATTATAATTTAAATTTGAAAAAAATTAAATAAATAAACTGCGAATTTAATTTTGGTTATTGTTTTTCTTATTTGCTGATTTTTTCACAAATGTTGGTTACAATATTTTTTTTCGTGGCGACACTGCACTCTCTCTCATGTTTGCTCTCTTATGTTCAAATGTCACGTAAAAACGTGGGAGAATTCTGTTTTATACAGATCGTTCCGTTTTGCTAACGAGAGAGAACGTTTGGGTAAGCGTTTACATTGTTCTCCATATGCTAAAAAGAGAACGTTTTCTACGGTACGTTACGTTACGTGTGGGTAACTCCAGCATTAGCTTGAGGATGATTATGGCTTTGATTCCCGCCAGAGACTCTGATCTGTTACACTACACCGTGAAGAAGGTCCAAGCTATTCAGCTCGTAATAATTAGATATAATTTGTAATAAAGTATATAGTAATGAATAAACTATCATCTGAAATATTAGAATATCAAACAGGAATGGTATGTGAAAAGTGGCTGCTACACACGTACCTTTTAAAAACATATGTATTTGTCGTGCAATTGATATCACATTATGGACGTCTGGCTGCTCTTTACACTAAATTCGGATATTCTGTTTGTTGGGATACAAAAACACTTTAGATTTTACTGAACATTATTGACATTGCCACCATCATAAATCTTTTTTATACTGGACAATATAACGTCAAAAAAAAAATTGTCGCGTTGTAAAGGAAATTGCAATCTATTGCAAACGGTATAAAGTTTTAACGTCACGTGATTGATTATTAAAAAGAGCGAGCGAGCACATTGTCGAAAATAGGTTTTTCTAAAACCGAGCATTCTTTGAAAATTGGTGAGCGGTGTGAAGTGCCATTTTTGTTGTTTCTTATCAACTCTTACTGCTACTTATTAGTAATTTTAATATAACAATCAGCCATTTGACCGGACATTGAGCAAGACTCAATGAATTTTAGAACAGGAAACGATTCAAGCGCAGTATGTAGACTCAGTGATGAGGACAACGAATCACCAGAACATCTACTTGGAACCTGGACGGCGTTAATACATCTCAGGAGGACACTCTTGGACGTTTATCAAGTATTATGCATAGAGTTGTCCTTACTGATTCCGTACAGCATCCTATAGTTTGTCAGGACAAAATAATTGTTGGCTGAACGTTACAGTATATTCTATGGTTCAAACTCCATTTTGTTACAACAATCAATCGAAAACATCGATTCTTTTAATGTCGATTATAATTTTAGTACCTTTATAGGGTTTATGAAGGCATCACGTTATATTTCGGATTTCTTGTTAAGTTTGTTTCCGTGTCATTAATTATTAATTAATAATTCCAGTTAAGTTGGTTGTCGTTAAACTGCAGCAGACATTAGGGCGATGGTTTTGTCATGTGAGCTTACCTAGAAATAATGCTGTCTGTAAAAATATTTCGCGTTATTGTATCGATTGAAGCAGTGGCGAGCATTCCTCACGACGTCATATGTTTTCTCAAGATGTGGAGCTGCTTGTCCTTACTATGATATTCGTTGTGAAGTCTCCTCTGTGTGGAATCAGATGAGGAGTGAAGGACATAATGAAAGACAATGAATATAAAAAATTGTTTTATATCTCAGATGTATTCCATACAAAATCGCCTTGTGGTTTCTAAGCTATTGTAAACAATATTTTAATTTCATGTCTTTAATGCTTTGTAAACAATATTTTTATTTAACAGTTCATCAATTATAACTCAAATGTCATTTAATCGATACATTAAATTTTTCTCAGTAGAATAAAGTAGCAATAGAACTGCCATCGGAAATTGACATTTTTTTACATTTTTTTACAAGGGCATACCCTTACAATTTACACTGCAATAATATCTGATGATTGTTATTATTATTATTGTTTTTGTATTGTTGTTGTTGTTGTTGTTATTACAACCCAGTTAAAATAATAATTGTTTTGCAGTCACTTGAAATCCTGAATAAATAGAATGGCGTTTAATTATATAAACATGTACTATAGGGGGATACGAGAGTATCAAATGCTATGAGAGCGGATGCTTTTTTCACAACGAAACGAAATAAAAATAAAATAAAACAAAATAGAAAAAGAAAACGAAATAATAAAAGGAATCAACAACAATCCGCATTATATTGAAGTAAAAAGAAAAAAAAAAAAAGAATTCGTAGACACTTCAAAATGAGTCGGATTTTTAAAAACTCTTGCACAACTTTAAGTTGGCAACGTTAGAAAAGAAAATCCCGGGTTTAATTGAATTCAGAATTTTTGGTCTAACCGATATACAATACGTTTTAAGTAAGAATACATTTTATTAGAATTACTTTCCTATACTTTGATTTAATCAATTGAGGACAAATCCCACATGGAACAAAACCTATACTGTACATACATAGTTGGTCATTACAACTTTTAAGTCATGGTTACGACCTAGTTTCTCAGACCACTTATGTTGTATGCGTTAATTTTATATACAAATGGTGGGACCCAGTGGTGTTGTCGAACCGGAACGCTCCGGAACGTCGTTCCGGTACTTCCTTTTTGGACAGGAACGCATTCCGGAACTAAAGATGATTTCTGATAACGAGAATTGGCTGAAGTTTTGAAAACAAAATTAAAAAGAATTGCTGATTTTTTTTTCTAATATTTGACGAATTTTTATATTGTTTTTTTATAAACAAGGGTTTGAACCGAACCCGTACCGGAACAAAAACCGGAACGAACCGGCTTGTTTTTCCGAACCGCGTTCCAGTAAAAAAAAATTAACACAACACCACTGGTGGAACCTTAAATTTAAAGTGAACCCCGAACAGCAGATTTGTAAGAAACTTTTCATGGCAATTTTATTTTACTCTCAGACCTTTTGCCAGGATTCTGTTGACAGCAGTCGCCAAAGTAATATATTCTCATATTTCGTTTTGTTGGAGATGTCTAACCTAGGGTTTGAACCGAGGCCTCACGTCTAATAAACCAACACACTACCTAATGGACTATGGCAACTGCAATATGTCGGATTTGTTCGTTTCTGCTTTAATTATTTTTTTTTTACTGTGTAGCCTACTCTCAGTTAAGCCCACTTCACACGGTAATACTTTACGTACGTAAAGTCTAATGAAAAAGTAAAATGAAATTCCATCCGTATGACAAAAAAGAGAATAAAAGTCGTATGATTTATATTTTTTGCGTTTACATGATCGGTATAAGACAATAACAAAGTAAAATGAAAACAGCTGTTATGCCTTGGTTATCCAAGCGTTAAAAACGTAAAATCGTAACGTACGTAGCCTTAAAAACGTTTGTGTAGTTATAGAAAAGTTCAAAACGGGACATATGTCAACGAAGAATGTAAATAAAAACGAAACAGAACACAAAGCAACACACAAACAAACACAACACAATGCATAGAAATTGGTATACAGACTCATCATCAGTGTTGCCGTTTTTTGTGCAATGTGTAGATTATTCCGGATTTGGTTATTATTTTTCTTATAAAAATAGCTTTTGTTTTGTTTGTTAAAATTAATTAATTATGAGACTATAAATTTATTTTGTTATTTTTTGTTTATTTTTTTTTCTCAATTATAATTTAAATTTGAAAAAAATGAAATAAAAAAACTGCGAATTTAATTTTGGTTATTGTTTTTCTTATTTGCTGATTTTTTCACAAATGTTGGTTACAATATTTTTTTTTCGTGGCAACACTGCACTCTATCTCATGTCATCTCTTATGTTCAAATGTCACGTAAAAACGTGGGAGAATTCTGTTTTATACAGATCGTTCCGTTTTGCTAACGAGAGAGAACGTTTGGGTAAGCGTTTACATTGTTCTCCATATGCTAAACGGAGAACGTTTTCTACGGTACGTTACGTTACGTGTGGGTGACTCCAGCATTACACATTTTTTCTATGTGTTTACATAAAAATACATCCCTGATCTAATGCGACTTGCTTGTTTTTTGAATCATTTCAAAAAATGAAGAGAGCCATACGACTGTCAAACTTTTCATCCTTATTTTCTCTCAATGTGTGATGGTTTCATTACATAGTACGTTTAGACGATCACATCCGTACTCTTCTACACAAAATTTTGACAGATCATATTACTTGTGGGACCGTGTAAAGTAGGCTTTAACGTGTTAAATTACATATCAACTGCACACGTAGTCATTCAACAGACCACGTACAGTTAAGATCTAGTTTGTAGGGTTACTTGGCATTCGCCATTGGGGAACTCCAATGATTTCAAAACATACTGTGGTTGTTGCGTTTTTAGTAGAAGTGCGAGGCAGCAGCATCGTCACTTGTTCCCGATAAGCAATGAATCGGTTTCTCACTACTCATAAGTACTCATGAAATTTTGAGTATAAGTGAGTCAACAGTATTGATTTTCAATTACTCATATTCATTAGTACTCACTGCAACATTGATTTGTGGGTACAGGTTGCAATGAGTATGACTACAACGTTAACATCAAACTCATATCATTCGAAATATGTTTGATTCATAAGCCTACTCATTCAGATTCATAACTTTAGAATCATAAATGATTCGAGTGATTCGAATCATTTATCAAAATTTAGAGTCTTATTTGTTGTTGTATTTACAAAAAAAAGAAAAAGAAAAAGACAAAGACAGCAAGCAAAGCAAACACACAACCTTCTAGTGAGTATTGTAGTGTTCGTATGCGAATCATACTTATTTTGTGATTCTTGTAAATGTTGAGTCATGGAGAGTCGAAATCAACAACATCATGCGTACTGTTAAGTATCAGTACGATGAGTACTTCAAACTTTGAATATGAGTAGTATGAGTATGATATTAAAATAAGTATGAATGCGTATAAGTATCAGAAGTTATGAGAATGATTCGAATCTACTCATCTTTTTGAATACTCATTGCTGATCTCTGGTCCCGATACTTATGAATATAATTAATATATAATAATAATAATCCTAACAAAAGGTTTATAATGGCCAATAATTTATGTTCGTATGTATACTCAACGGAGACTAGGATATAATTTAATACGGATAGTCACTGAATGGTTGATGGGTGCAATTGAACTGAGAAGTGTCAATGATGAGGGGGCCAATGGTATAAAATAAAAATATGAATAAGAAATATTTTTCAATAAAATCTTTGGCAAAAATAAATAGAATTTATGTAGAGGCCTTAAAATCACATCAATCTCGAACCATAATTCACTTTACTAACATAAAAATGTTCTATTGTCGCATAGGGATACATATAGTCGAGTTTGATTGTCGTTCTTTTTCTTACATATTTGTATGCACGTCCATAAGTACTTACTTTGGGGAAATTTTTTGTCTTGTTCTTCCCAAAATTGTTTATTTTTACTTTAAATTTATTCTAATGATTTCAGCGGTTTAAGGGTAAATGTTGCAACTACCATACCAAACAAAATTTGTACGGATCTGTCTATGTTTTTGCGCAATATTCGTTTCCGTCATGAGTATTGTATTCTGTGTTCGTAGTACCAAATTGTAATGTTATTGTTGTTTTTCTAGTTGTTTACCAAAAAAAAAAATATGGAAAGAGGTTTTCGTATTTGTTGCCAAAGATAACAAATTTAAATGGAAATTTTATTCAATTATTTTTCAGTTCCCATTCCATGAGTGGAATTTCAAAAGAAGTCGAGTCTTGAGTTTCTTTATTCTTAAAACTTGTGTAAAGCATTTTCTTACTTTCTCCCTTCTTTCTTTGTTTGTATGTAATTGTTGCTTGTTTGATTTTATTACACAATTTTAATATTTTTTGTTTTTATTTGTATTTTATTTAAAAGGCCTTTTAGAGTTTTATGTCAATACTCTTGATTCATTGGAAAGCTAATGACTTGCAATGTTAAACACATAATAACGCATGCGGTGGTTTTTTTTATTGTAGAATATTATGAACATATTTGTTTAGAAGTTACATTCGAATTTGTAAAATCAAAAATTTTAAAACAATATTGTGCAAATGATATCGGGTGGGCCATTTAACGGTTTAAATTTAGACCATCGCACTATGTGGCATTTTGCCTGAAAACTTGGCCAAAATTAATAGAAGTGTTTTATGAGTTAATGGATGGAATTTTTTGATAGTGTTAGTGATAATTAGGCCCAAGGATGAACCCAACTGATTTTGGTTCAAATCCGTCCGTGATTTCGCCTCGCCCCCATACAAATTCCCCTCGAAATTGCACTTATTTACACATAATTATGGTAATTATGCAACAATCATGATAAAATTTAGCATGTATCAGTTCTGTGTACTAGTAAATCATCGTCTAAAGTTTGGAGAAAATCGGATCACATTTGACCCTGGTCCTTATATAAAGTCGCCTTTAGAAATTCACGTTAGCGCTTATAAGTGCCTCAAAAACATCAGTATCGTGATAAAATTCGGTATGAACGTGTATTTTGTAAATCTAAATCATATTACCAAATTTTGTTATGGTCGGTCCATAATTGCCCCTTGGTCCAAAATAGGGCCCCTTAAGAAAATATGTTTAGCAATTATAATTGGCTTAAACATTGTATTACCTCGATGAAATTCGACATGAACATGTTTAATATGAATGTGAATCATTTCTGATCACATTTTATTATGATCGGATCATAAGTGCCCCTAGGTACCACATACGGCCCATTAACCCTTTCATGCCCGATGTTGCCTATAGGCAACATTGTACATTTTTGTTCATAAATTCCGTAATTTTTAATTTTTTTTAAAAGATTTTTTTTTGCAAACAAGCTTGGTTAAAAACGTGTGAAACCAGAATACGTACGACTCTGAATTTAATATCACTTCATATTTAGGTCAATGACTAACAAACACATGTTCTTAAAAAAATTTTAGCTCTGGCTCAAAAAATTCGGGCATGAAAGGGTTAAGAAAATCATTTTGTTATAATAGTCGATACACATATGTAATTAAGTTTTTAAACTTCTATGATAATTAATATTTATTCATAATATTTATTTTACATTATTTAATACTTAACTTAAAAATAAAATGAAACTACAATCGTTAAAATCGTTATCACTTTCATCGTCAATGTCAGGAAGGAGTAATTTAATAGTATCTGATGAAAATGCTTTTCTATTCCTTCGCGATTTTTGTGTACTGCAGCTTATAAAAGGGTCACTGCATAAAAGTAACCTATTCAGGACATCTCGATTGGTATCGCTTCTACAGAATAATATTTTATTTATTATTTAATAATAATATTTTATTTATTATTGCCTATGGCTTTATTACACTGCGTCTAAAATTTTAAACTTAAAAAAAAGTAAAATTTTCAGAAAATCGCCAAAAATAATTGCGCAAATTTGCGCAAACTTTTTTTTTGTTCCTGAATGTAGAGAGTTCATATTATCTTGTGGTATATAACATTAAACTGCTAAAAACTACTTTCACCTTTAAAATCCTTATCTTTTTTTAGGGTGAAATTATGAAATTTTTATTATTTTTAATTTTTGAACGAATAATTTTAACATTAATATATGAGATATATATATATATAAAAAAACTGAAAGTAGCAGTTTTTCATACCTTTCAAATAGAAAAAAAATCAATATAAAACCTCTATTCGTTTAGCCACAAAAAAATATCATATAAACCTATTAAAATTTCAAAAAAACACCAAAAACGTATTTAATTTTCTGCACTTTCCTGACTTTGACATCGTCTCAAAGTCGTGAAAATTCACTATATAATGCAGAATTTTGTTGTCTATCGAATTGCATACTCAGTTTCTTAAATTTCTTTAAATTCATTTTTGCCTTTTTGGCCAGCTTTTCAGGGTAAATGCCACATAGTACATCGGTTATTTCGAATCTGGCAATCTATTCTGTCATAATATTAAGTATATTATCTTCACTGAACTTAATAAATCGATTTAAGCTTGAGCATCGTTGGGATTTATTGGGCCAACGAGAAACTGCATGATGATGTCGATTTTGTCAAAACAATCATTTTTTCCGATGAAGCTCATTTCCATCTTGGCGGTTACGTTAACAAGCAAAAAAAGGATCCGCACGTGGTCTTACAGAAGCCAATGCGCCCATTACGAGTGCCTCTTTGGTGCGGCTTGTGGAGCGGAGACATCATTGGCCCATATTTCTTTGAAAATGAGGACGACGCAACCATTACTGTCAATGGAGACATCCATTGTTTTGTACCCGCTCTTCATGGTATTGATGTGAACGATGTTTGGTTTCAACAGGATGGTGCAACTTGCCAAACATCTCATGTCACAATCGCTTTATTCCGTCAAACTTTTGGTGGTCGTTTAATTAGCCAAAATGGTGGTGTCAATTGGCTGCCAAAAAGCTGCGATTTGTCTTCGTTGGACAATTTTCTATGGGGCTCCGTTAAAACTGCTATGCCGTCCAGCCAGAGACAATTGAGCATTTAAAGGCCAACATTTGTGATGTCATATCAGAGGTACGACTCCATACGCTCGAAAAAATTCACGAAAATCGAATGAGGTACTGTGAGGCTAGCCGCGGTAGCCATATGTATGAAATAATATTCCATTTCTAATCGGAACAATTTTACTTCACAACAAATTTTACAAAATTTCGAACCGTTTTTATTTCATTGCATTTTTAAATTTAAACTTTTAGATGGCCCATCCTATGGAAAATAGCCAAAGGAGAAAAGGAGGCCAATTTTTCGTTAATAAATTGACAAATTAATGCCATCTCTGTATAGATTTATGTCTTGAACCATAACTAAATGCATAATTTATTTAATAATTACAGGCATATTGAACAGTTTGGCAAATATTTTTCCATTTAAAAATATTTTAAAACAGAAAAAATATTTTTTTTTCTCTTTTTTCTGTCACCCAAGTAATGACAACGTTTATAAATCACCCGAGCACCACAAAAACCAGCGTGAGAAGAAGAAAAAAGAAAAGAAGACCCATTATGGCTGTAACAATATGGCTCAGTGAACAGAAAGAACATTTCAAAATTACGCTCTCGTTCATTCTACTGCGAGTGGTGTGGAAACATTTACAGGGATTGTAATCAGGATGCGGAAACAGTGTATTTCTAGTTACTGGTTTTCTTTCCTATTTTTTCGTCTCTTTTTTTGTTTTTGTTATTTTTTTCTAATTCCTGCCTTCCTTTTATAATGTTCTTGCAACTCTTTCTTCCTACTATTTTTAGTTTGTTTTTTTTCTTTCCATTACATTCCACCGCATAATTTTGTCACCGTAAGTATGTTTTGGGTTGAATAAATGTGTGCCTGTATGTGTGAGCATTTTCCGTTAAATACTGCAGAGAATAATAATAAAAAAAAATGAGAAAATATTGATAAAATCTTAACGAGCTGTTCGTAGAACATAAAAAATTAAACACATAACGGAAGACCAATGTTTTTTTAAATTTTTTAAATCTTTTATAAAATTTTTCATTGAAATTTAAGAAAAATTAAAATCCATTTCATATTTAAAAAGGTAAATAATAATCATTACAATAATACAATCCCCATTATTATTATTAATTTTGTTTTGTTTTTTTTTCTTCTTATTTTGATAAAAGCATATCGAAAATAATATCCTTTTTTAGTTTATTTAATTTGTAGCTCAAGGCCATAAATAATGAAAAATAAACATAATAAAGGGGAAAATAAAACTCACGTAAACCTGCAATAATTCGATGACAATGAAGACTTCTAATGTTGATTTCTTATTCTTTGCTTTTCCATTGAAAAGCCTTTAAGATACAAATAAGAAAAATGAAATGCTTTATTTAGATTCTTCTGAAACACTTAAGCCTACATTAAATATTGTGTGTACAGTATTGGGCACTCTTAGGATTACCAACTTTTATAAAGTCAAACTTTTTGAATATTAAAAATCATTTCAAATGTTTAGAAAAATTTACACATACATCCATACATAGCACATAATTGGTCATTACAACCCTTCAGTCAGGATTACGACTTAGTTTCTCACACCACTTCTGTCGAGTGTGTTAATTTTATACATGAGTGGCGGGACCAACAGTCTAAAGTTTGAGAAACTTTTCATGGCAATTTTCTTTACTCTCAAAGATTTTTCCAAAAATCTGCTGAGAGAGGAAGTCGCCGAGGAATTATTTTTTCATATTTCGTTTTATTGGAGATGTCTGACCTGTGGTTTGAAACGTGGTGTCACGTCTAATAAGCTAATACACTATCTACTAGACTACGATTACTAAACCTAGCATTACTAACTTTTATAAAGTCAAACCTTTGGAATGTTAAAAATCATTGCATAATTTTAGAATTTAGAAAAAAAATTTAATGTAAACCTCTCCAGAGTGTATAGTGGCATTGAGCCTGTAGAAAGGGGTTTACCGTTTTTAAGGCAACAATTGGCCTTCAGGATTGACCATTTCGAACATTCAATTCGGTTACAGCAGGGAGAAGTAATAGTTGAAGTATGTGTGTTTCACGAATTGTTCCGATTCTTGTGAATATCTTCTTCTGGCACCCTTGTTTGGTGTTTCTTGAGTAAAGTAAAGCAAGAACCAACGTGAAGACACTAAATAGTTTGTTGATATACTTGAAGTCGCCGTAGTGTGTTGGGTAACTAGACGTGAGGCCACGGTTGAAACCCTAGGTTAGATATCGCCAACAAAAAGATTTTAATTATTGTTTCGGTGACTTCTTTACAGCAGATTTCTGCCAAATACTCTAGAAGCAAGTAAAATTGCCACGAAGTCGTTCAAAATAAATTTGTCGTTCGGAGTCGACTTTAAACTGTATAAAAGTTTAACACACACAACATAAGTGGTGTGAGAAACTAGGTTGTAATCCTGCGAAGGTTCAAAACGAAAGTCATGCACGTGATGAACAAATACTAAAGAGTGTAAGGACGCAACATTCCGCTGTCAAGGTTATAGCATCAGTATTAGTACACCATGTACATATCCACCGACTAACTTGAACCCGTAACCGACGTAACCAACGAACTTTTCAGCCCCACTGATATATTTATTTATACTTTGGGCGCCCTGGTAGTATGCAAGACTATTAGCAAGAGGGTTGTGGTCCGCTTCTAATCAGAGAGTCTGGTCTGTTACACTACATCGAGCATAAGGTCGTTAGCGTTAATCTGCTTTAAATAATTAAGCAGAATTTGTAATTCTATTGTAATAAATACACACTTATTCAGGAAAAAAAGAAAAAAACTTAAAATTCGACTTCTTTTAATTTATCGTTACATTATTATCAAATATTGTAACAATGAATGCATTGTCATGACTTAAGTCTCCCACAGATTCCTTCAACCAAAGACAAATAACTCGTACGTAATTCTATTCAATTATAATGTAGAAATACATTACCGAAATCATAACAAGAAGATTTTATTAAAAATTAATTGAAACCTTAAGGAAAAATTTACAATTCTTTTCATTTTTCATTGTTTGAGATGAAATTAATCATGAACTCAATTGCATTAAAATTTTGTTGCGAGTTTTGTATCAAATAGAAAAATATTTGAAAAATAGTTTAAAACACGTACATATATGTATGTAACTATATGTATGTCTACATATGAATATGAAGTCGCCGTAGACTAGTAGGTAGTGTGTTGGCTTATTAGACGTAAGTACATGGGTCAAATCCTAGGTCGGACAAAGATTTCTTCGGCGACTTCCTTTCAGCAGATTTCTGGCAAAAATCGTAAATTAAACTGCCATGAAAAGTTTTTCATTCGATGTCGACTTTAAAATGTAGGTCCTACAACTCATGTATAAAATTTGGCAGACACAACATATGTAAGTGGTGTGAGAAGCTAGATCGTAATCCTGACTGAAGACTTGTAATGAACAATTATGTATGTATGTGTACGTATGTACATATGTCGACAGTTAGGCATAAAAAAGAAATTAAAATAAACAAAAAAAAGTAGCCATATGTTTTAAGTTTTGAGAAATCCCGGCGTTTTTATGCCAGTAACGAGATTATTAAAGATTTGGCACTCATAAACCCTTATTATAACTTCCCGTTAAAGTTGGGTTTAGTTAAAGTTAACATTAGCTAAATAGAACTTTAAAGTCAACTTTAACTTCTTTTCGTTATTACAACCTAATAATAAAGTAAAGTTAACTTTTTTGCCGGAGCAATGTCGATAACACTGCTCAAATTAAACAAGTTCTTTTTAAACGCAGTGACAAAGACGCGGGATTCGTTTTTTGTTCTATACGCTCATTTTGTTTATAACTATTTGAAGTTACCATATTGATAATATTATATGTGTATACATACATATATGGCAAATTCCAACATAAACTTAACTTTAAAAGTTAGAGGTAGGATGATCCTAGCTTAACGTTTACTTCTACCATATTGTCCACTTATAATAATGAAAAGCAATTAATCTGCCCGTTAAAATCCTCCCTTTAGTTAGAGGCAAGTTGTAATAATGGCCCATAGTCATGAAGGTCCTCCTTATTCTATCATTTGTTAACACAATGGCTTCTAAGGCTTAGTGTTAACAAACTTCTGCGGCAAATACTACAACATTAGCAAACTATTCGTGTAAACATAGCCAATGTCTAATGACGTTTGACATGTGTTTCCGGGGGTTGCAGGGTAAATTAAACAAAATATTTTAATTTAAGTCGAAAGAGAAAAATAACAAATGTATTAGAAAAATACACAATGAATTAACCAAATAATTAATTAGACGTACCTTCGGGTTTGGGGGTTGATCGAGAATAACGAATCAATCCTTTTTTTATTTTCTTCTCTTTTCATTTTATAATCCACATAAGCGTATTTACACAATTAACTTATATCTAGAGTGACCAGCGTAAACAACATGGAAAAAACACGAAATTAGTCTTTATGATTCATCTAGTTACAATCTACGCCGTCTAGTTGACAATTATCAATTACAGTCTAAAAAGTCGGTTGTCACACTGCTATAGTGTATTTATGAGTCACTTCTTCTAGAAGTAATTGCTTTTTAAACAATTTATATGTTATCCGAACCTCTTATGTTACTATTTTGCCTATTAACATAACCACTGAGTGAGAAGAAATCTTTATAGCTGAGGAAATTTTGTTAAAAACCATTAGCATTGAAAACGTCCTACTGTAGTACCCAATCAGCAAAGTGTTACTAATTAGATGGACTGTACTTGGATAGAGATGTAAACATACTGGGGACCATCCATCTCTTGTAATAGGGCAAAGTTCGTGAATACAAACTTGTCCTGATGAATATTAACATTTATTAATATTTAGAAGGATAGTTTAATAGCAAAACATTCTCTGTCATTAGGTAGTGTTAGCAGGCGAAGTTCGATCGTGCAGCAGACGTTTCAGTAAATAAAGTTATTTTTTGTGGTTTAGATGATTGAAATTTAATATAAAAATGAAATTGTTTACTTTTATTCATTCTTTATTATCTTTTACTTATTTTAAATGAATGAATAAATTTAAATGTTAATACCGCGCTAACTATTTAATTGTACAATCTTAACCTCATGCTTTTAATTGCAACTCTTTAGCTACTGACTACTAATGTTGCAACTTCGAGTCTATCTATGTAGTGTTGTTTATACAATTTGATCTTTGCTTATAAGATTTATTTGTGTTCTGTTTTTGTAATCAATTGTACTGTAACTTATCTGTTGTATTATTTTTGTTCTCTATTTTATTGAATAAGCAATTCGGTGTTTATTTTGCCTTCGTAAGAACACTAAAGAGTAAAACTTCTATTTTACCCGAATCCCCTGCCTCATAACACTGGATCGGCAACAAAGAGCGACATCTCAGCAATCATTGACATGCAAAATTCATTACTATTTCGAAATACCCGTCAAATGACCATTGTTTGGGAGTTTTTTTTATTAATTGTTATTTCCTAACCCTGACTTAACGAAATGTCAACTTTATGTTTGTTTACTATTCTTGATAATTAACTTTATGTACTAAAACTGACTCTCGTAACAATTTGAAAGTTAAAAGGGTCACATTGAGTTTTTAACATTGAAATATAAAGGTCTGCCACTAATACTTAATAAATTTGGTTTTATTTAAATAAAGTAAAATTAAAATCAAATCGTTTCACTCAGAAATACTCGTACTACCATAAAAAAACTTATAAGAAATGTGTAGAAAGAAACAGAAGACTATTTAAAAGAAAAGCGAAGTTAAAACAACCTCTGGTCAACAACCCCCAATTTAACGACCGAAAGAAAATGACTTGCAACAACAGTTGTACAAGGTAAGCGACTACGAATTTTCTAATAGTAAGCCTAAAAGGCATACAGAAGAGTTCATTTTTAGAGAACACAGCTATTAGTGACCAATTTATTGTTCTATTACTGAAGTCGCCGTAGTCCAGTTGGTAGTGTGTTGGCTTAGTAGACGTAAGGCCAAGGTTCAAACCCAAGTCAGACATCAAAACGAAATATGAAAAAATATTTCTTCAGCGACTTCCTCTCAGCAGATTTCTGGAAAAACTCTGAGAGTAAAATAAAATGTCATGAAAAGTTTCTCAAAACTCTGTCGTTCGGAGTCGTCTTTAAACTATACGTACCGCCACACATGTATAAAATTAACACATACAACATGAGTGGTGTGAGAAGCTAGGCCGTAATCCTGACTGAAGTGTTGTAATGACCAATTATGTATACATGTATGTATGTATGTATGTAATCATATCTCTGACAGGTACTGTTAAACTACTAAATATATAAACGCAAACCGTTACAAATGCGATTTTTTAATAAACCTTTTTAAATATGCGACCATATTGCATCGATAACTCTTCGAAATGAAATGAGTTCCAAGTATTCAATTAACTTTACCGATGTATGCTAGTGTTCCAATTAATTGGATCATTACATGAAATAACTTTTTCATCAAAAGTTTCTTTGAGTGAATCAATTAATGTGTACCAAAGTTAACTTAGGTATGAAAAAAATTTCGAATTATGTCTCTATCCGTTTGCCATTGCCAATAACATTTTGACCGCCTTTGGTTTTGAAGACATATGGACCAATGACGATTATATCCCTCATAAAATGGAAGACGTTCGAGATAAGTTTGACGAATAAAAATTTCAAAATTTTATTAACATTGCACTGGTGCAAGTCTGTTCACAATATTGTTACGAAAATGGAAATGGTGCTAC